>CP093833.1:7538497-8807560 GCA_033064975.1 Smittia sp. YW1114-2
AGTCAATGTTTATTGAAACCGACGGCAGAGCTAAGTTAGTTTCCTCATGGAACTAGATCCCCCTACGAATGTTTTGAATGTAAACAGAACTTTCGTCTTCACCCGTTCGTCCCCCCAAAAAATGTGAAATTTGTTTATCGCCGTCACATTTAATGCGACACAGTTAATAATGAGCTGTGGATAATTTCACTTCGTTTTTCACAGCCCGGACTGGGAATTGATGATGATGTCATGATAGCAGAATGTGCATTATTCACTCGAGGAACGCGTCACATTTTCGGCATTCCGGCCATAAAGCCGTTTGAGGGGCGAGCGAGCGGGCGGGACGAAGGGATTATGCTTATTTTATGCGTTCAATTGGAATTTTAATGATGCAACCAGAGAATGTTTGTTTAATGATTTTAGATTATATTTGTTTTTATGTGTTCCGGGGTGGAACAAAGTCTCGAATCTTTTTTCCGGAGCCTGAATGAATAATTCTCAATAGATTTTTATTGCCCGAATAGTTTTGTTCCCCCGGCTCGCAGTTTACTTTATCGAGTGGAAAGAACAAATCTCTGTATTCGTTAAACTTCGAACTCGCTCGTGTTATTTTAAAGCGCTCTCGAAGCCAGTTGCGGTCGGTTGGATATGGAAGAGCTGAATCCAGACTCGGAACCGTTGCACGAATTATTCTGCTTTACTCGAAAGCCACTCGAGAAGCCCGCAAAAATTATAAAATTATCTCTCTCGCCACAACTAAAATGCTTTGTTAAGCGCTGCCCCCGCAGAACTTCCAACTAGTTTTCATAAACCGTCCCTCATCGTTGTTCCAGTACTGGAAGTTTTCATGCCATCGCTAATATGATTACTACAAAATAAACATGCAAAACTATTAAACAGAGATTTTCCATATTAAAGCTTCTGCCAACATTAACACGCTTTCCATAAATCTCCCGGCAGCCGAGTGAGACATACGAAGTCGACGAGATGCGGAACGAGCGGAAATAAAAGTCGGGAACTTGATGTTTGACGACAACGAAGACGATAAAACCAAATTATGAGGGAGTCGCTTGAGTTTACGACAATTTTGTGTCAATGATTTAACAAGAAATATTTACAATCGAGTCTCGAGCTGTTACTGCCGAAAGTATAACGAGCACTGAGGCTCGTCATTCTGCAAACGCTTCCAAAGGTTAATTACCACACACATCGTCACGCTAATAAATCATTCAACGTCGCATGTCTCGAGCTGACTTCCCTCAAAAAAAGTATAATTAACACGTTATTAATGTGTCGTAATGAGGGAAGAAGCCTCAACTTTAATCGGAGTAAAGCTTTGCCAGTTAACGAGCACGGACTGCTTTGAAGTTTCAATTCAATTTGCGAAATTTAAGCTTCTCTCGCTGTACATATTATTTCGAAAGGCTCAGACAAATTATACCGCGGCCAAAAATGAAGCTGAAATCCCGCAAAATTATTTAATTTTTCACCATTTAGTCCCTCCCTCGGTCGCGGATTCAGACACTGCTGTCCAGATATTTAATTTGCGCTTTTGAATTCATGAAAAACATTAACGAAAATTGCGTATAAATCAGCAGCCTCAAATAATTAGATCGGAGGGTGTTTCAATTGAAATCATCTCGATTCTTGCTGATAGAGATCTCCCCTGGTGGGATTTTCAAACAAGGTTGGTAAGTCTTTGATCAGCGATGAGGAAAATATTTTAACGTACACTGAACGAATTTCTTTTATTTATATATTGCGAAGGTTGAGAACTTCTGATCGCTGCAATCGAACCGCCCATTCAACCTTTAATCGAGATGCTATCATTTCTCTTTTCATTTTATCGTCAGCGGACCAGAAAAAGAACCTCGTTAGTTTAAGGAAGACAATTGTCGAGTTGTCGTTAGAGTTCGAGTGGCGGAAACTCAGGAAATCGAAACTGCACTCCCTCGCTCGAAACGAACAAAACGATTTCAATCCTCGATGATATTTTTTGTCATTGTCATTGGAGATATTTTTCATGTGTGTGCACTTATGGAAGGAAAGTCTCTTGAAACGATGACGAGATATGTCGATAAATATCGATACTGAGATGGGAGATGTGAGTGCGCATTTCATAGCAAAGCAGCTCATCATTCCCGACGTCGACTGATGATATTGAGTTTGAACCAACAATGACAAGTTGGGACAGTCGCGATCAATATTTCTGAAGTTTATTGCAGAGACGACAATGCAGTATCGAGTGAAACTCGAGAAAAACGAGAAAATTCACCAACGGACACTTTCAGTTACCCTTGCGGTGAGTGGGAGTGAGAATGGCTCGAAGCTCCTCTCCAAGTTCATTATCGTCTCGGTCAACGGACGCTAAACGAATGCAATTTCATCAAGTGGAGGCCTTAATGGTTCAAAATTTTATTATTAACTCGCAGCGAGAGTGTTGCTGTCAAATATTTAACTCGAGTGTTTGCTATCGAACGAACTTTTTACCCCTGAACCGTGGCTATTAAACTCCCGTCCTTACACATTTCATGAAAGCCATTTAGTAAACAAGTCACAGAGTGAGTGCGCAAATTTACAAATTCTTTTTGCGAGCAATTTTTCGATTTGTTGCTTCGACCCTTCTACAGCGAAGGCAACATCAGAGGAAGGGAGAGACGGTAAAGCTAGGAGATTGCAATTTCAAATCAAATCAAAAGAACGGTCGGACGGAGCCAAACTATTCATTTCGTTACCTCAAGTGGGGTCGAAATGTTGTGAGGATCGATGAGAGGCAAATAAAACTTAATTATTATAGCCAATCGAGCTATTAAATAAGAAAAGAGTAGAGGGAATGAATGTTATTAAAGGAGCGCGATTGCTAAGATGTTTGATGAATACGAAACATAAATATAAGTTGTGAAAGAAAAACAAAGCGATCGAGGTTGAATTGCGTTACTTCGACTCAGAACGAAGTCGAAATCATTTAGCCCCCGTAGACAATGAGCAGAAACTTAAACAGAGGAAAACTTCGTTCTTTTGAAACGAGAAACTTAAATCATCTTCTGATTTCAAGTTTTAATTAACAAACATGCGAACTTTCAACAGACGCAGGCAAGAGTTGATATAACAGTTGAAATAACAAAACTTTTTCATATGAGACTCTCTACAGTTGTCTGCTTGATAAGCGAAGCATGAGCTTGATTATCAAGAGTTGGAACAGGGTACAGACTTTGCAAATCTGTTACTTATTCGAATTGAAGTTAGCAATAAACTTGATGCTGCAACCCCTAACTAATACCAACCACTGCTTTAACAATAAATCACAGGAATTCTTTCAGCTGCAAGCCCAAATTTTGTCTACTCCTTTTCATTGCTGCAATCTCCTCTACAACCGCCAGGCGAATCAAATCGCAGGCAACGACAGTAGATTCCTATCAAATCAAATGTTTGCCGATCGCTTTTGAGCCAACTGGCTGATTGAGAATTCATTGCAGATAGCCAACTGAATAAATCTCTTTTCAAAATACTGCTTTGAGGTTTCGAGCCGAGCGAGACAGAGGGAACGAAAGGGAAATGTCGCCCGACAACGGTTGCAGTCGCTGAGAGAGAAAAAGGTTCGTAATCCTGTTTTATTATTCGCAATAATAAATCTTGATAAATGAATATAAATGAAGAACGAGTGAGCCGAAGAGGAAATGGTTGATATTTTGTGCCAATAAAAAAATCCATTGACATCCGCTTGTTTGTTTTGCTTTTCAATGCGAGAGTGTCGAGCATATTCGTCGTCCCTCCCCATCTGCCTCTCATTCGTGAAAAGCCGGACCCACGGAAAAAACGTAGAAATCTGTTTTGTTATTTTTTCATTACATTCATCCACTCGCTCTTTGTCGCTTCGTATATTATCTTCACAAACATTCCCGAGGCGTTGAAGCTGAGGAGCGAGAAAGAAAACTAAGAGCCCTCCATGTTATCCGGGGGATTTATTCGCTTCAAACTGCTCTCATGTCATTCACGTAGATATTCATCGTCGTCGGCACAACGAAATCTTTTCTTCTGCCTTCGCTCGAACACCAGCGCACGAAAAATTCTCAACATGGTTGTCGAGCACTTGAAAAACTTCAAACAAACCCTCGACTCATTCCTCCGCGCCATTCATTTTCCATCTGCTTCTCGTTCTCATTTAATGAACTTCTATTTTACTAGTCAACAAGTGACAAGTGGCTTGATGCCTCTATATACAGAGCGAGTGCTGCTCGTTGAAGAGTCGAGCTGCAAATGAAAACATACAAACATGGAAAATCACTGAAGCAGAAGTGCTGCTGCTGCCATTGTCGCAAGCTGAATGACGCGACAGCCAAAGAACCAAAGGAATCAACGTGAAAGTTTAAAGAGATAAAGTGCAATCTGTGGATAGAGCGCTAGCACTTTGACGTTGTGGAAAGCCATTCAGCACACATTCCCCCACTGCGCTCGTTTATTTACGACTCTAAGACACTCTTCGGGGAGAAGTGTTTTCGGATTTTCTCTTCGTCCCAAAAAATTCTATTAAATAATTGATTTCCCGAGCTCCCATAGCGGTCATAAATTTCCGAATGTGTCATATACGAGCAAGGAAATACATTCGATAAACATCCTAGCGCCTGATCTCGCTTCCCCTAAACACTTTACTGACTTATCGGCTGAGCCTGAACGGCGAGAGCCCGAGCGGAAGCTAGCGAGCGAAATTTTTATTTATTGCAGATGTTTAAAAGTGCGAAAGGTTCAACGATAAAGAAGATGTTTTTATTAAAAGTCGGAGCGTGGAGCGACCCACACACCGATCCGGGCTCATTTTCCCATTTCTTGATTTAAACTTTGAAATATTGCGAGCACGTGATTCAAAGGCATCAATAGCAGCAGCTTTAAACATCCGAACGAGGGTGCCAAACCCTTCTTCATCCCGCAAATCACGTAAGGATGTTTCCACTTTCGTTGGGAGTTATGAATAATTTGCAACATCGAGTGGGTGAGATTTCCCCTCAATTACTAGGATTTTTCGCGCACTAAATCAACAGAGCAAAACGCTTCCTGCAAATCCAATCAACAATCGATAATTCTTTGCAAACTAGAATCTTCTTAAGCGGTTGATGTGAACGACTATTGAAGCCATCTGTTATTCGATTGGGAACGTTACTCATCCCACAACTGGAAAATTTGCTCAATGCGTGACAGCTATGCAACCAGATCAAGAAGTTTCTGATGTTCGAATCCCACTTTCAATGTTTTGCCTTTAATCGCCCTCGGGTTATAAATCATTTACTTCTTGCTTAGAGAGCAGAGCTCGCTCTACCTCAGCCGAAAGTTAAATGCTCTTTAAGGCCACAAAATTCAGGTTAGCAGGAGCACGAAGAAGTATGAATTATCTCCCCTTCCACTATCCGAAAGTTCGGCAGAATGTTTTACAATGTTTCGGACAGAAATGTATACGTCGAAAAGATAAATAACGTAATTTCCTTGCCTGCTCCTCTACAAGCCTTGTCTCATGGCTCGTATCCAAAAACTATCATTAATAGAAAAAGGGTGGAAGAGATTATGAACAGAATTATGAGGATTGAGGATATTTTCTTTCACGGTTTGCATTAAATATTAACAGAACCGGAACTGATCCCAAGTCCAAACACCACTGGAAACTTTCCACCTCCTCTCCAACCCAGATTAAGTAGCAGCAGCATTTAGTTGTATTATTAAAACATTTTTAGCTTATTAAATTTTCAGCAAGACCCGGGCTTTCGAAAATTTCATTCGCCTTGAGTAAATAAGTGGTTTGGAGATGTACATGCCGCTTACATGTGTGCTGGGGAAAGGAGCGGGAGACAAGCTAAAGGCACGAGCAAGCCGCTCGACGTAAAGGAGATTCAAGAGCGTCAAGAATGTTTCAACGTCAAGATAAAGTATCCCAAAGGTAACGTTCGCAATTGGATTATCTCTCGCTCTACGACGAAGAAAACGGCTTTGCGAGTTGCTTTTACGATTATGACTTTGACTAGCGGCCCGTGCCCGACAAACTCGAGAGTCACAGTTAAAGTTTAATTCATAAAACGTGAGCACATTGCTCGACATTAAAGTCGCATGCTCTTCATGTTTGAGCATACTTTTATCTCGACGAACAAACTAGAACAATGAGGTCTGCTTAAAATATTATTTTAATGGTTGGTGATAAAAGGCAGTTTCGGAAAATGAATTATGTTGTACATTAAACGAAATTATTCCGCACACTCATACACACACACACTCTCTAAACAAATTTGAAAATGCGAAACAATGAGAACGAGCCGAGTGAAGTTCAAACATAAAAATGTTTCATTTTAATGTTCGTTTCATTGGAGTGAAAGGGTGGAGGGAGGGAGTGGCGGCCGTTCTCGCTTAGCCTTTGTAATTATTTAAATGTTGATATTTGCACATAAAGATTGCGAGAGCTTTTTCCGAGCGGATTAAATAATAAATTTTATCGGAAAGCCCTAAAAATAGAGACGACGATCGTACCTCGTAAACGGCAGAGCGTCGCAGTAAAGTTCCTGCTTTAATTAAAGCTCTCCAAATCGTCGCAACTTGTGCGTCCTGTTCCTCCATCATGACTTAATTAAAATTTCCTTTAAGATCTTTTCGAGAGAGACCCGAGGAAGCTAAGTAGGCAAATTTTATGACAGGGTTTAATGTCATTCGCTCACCCTCGCTCGCTTTCATCTCTGTCTCTCTCGAGTTGAAGGATCAATTAGCGTCGAGCAACACGAGAATGTTTTTCATTTCAGATTAGCAGAATAAAGATTCCAGTCGTAGCCATCGAACGAAGATTCCGAGAGGGAAATTGGAAAGCGTGGCCAGAGATGAAGGCGCGTAGAAAAATATAATTCCGTTTGGAAAACACAAATTTGTTTTTCCAGATGTTTTTTTTCTCATTTCTATGTCACTAGAAATTTCCACAGCGACTCATTTGCTTGTGTAATTCGACAGCAACGAGCTTATATAACGAGCAAGCGGAAATTAGTCGCTATTCTTGAACTTCTACATAATAAAAAAATTTATTCGACTTCGAACTTGATCCTCAGCAAAATCTCACAGCATGACAAAGTCTGAGTGACATATCAAAGCATTTCTTGTTAGATTTAACGCTAATAAATGTTTAAGAACGTCGAAGCGAGATGCAAGGCTTTCTCTTATGAATAATTCCAACGAATTATTCCGAAATTGAATTTGAGTGAAATATTTAAGTTTCGCAGACATCAAAGTTGACAGAGATGGGAAAAGATGTCAAGTTCGTTACTTTTTTGTGTCGGAAATGATTTCTGACCCACATCATAACGTCAAGTTTGGAAGAGTGAGTGCCCGCTCTGCATGCGAGCCTCAAATTGCCTTCATCCAACATCCGCTCGAGATTCCGGCTCGTTGTTGATTAGGGATCGAAATCAATTCGCTCCTCTCTCACGACAAAAAAGATCGTTGATGATGACAATCATAATAAATTCAGACATCTGATAATTAAAACAGTTGCGGGATTAATTGAGATAATTGAAAAATTATGGAGAAATTACTTTTTTGGAAGGAAAGCGTCAGCTTGATGCGGGGGAATGTTAATTGATATGATTAATTGCTCCGTGCTTCAACGCAAAGAGCTTACAGGCAATTAACAATTGGCTCTGACACATGTTAGACATCAATCCAGATATGACAAACCGGCCGAACGAGTCCCAGGGAAGCTTTTCACGTCTTTTCAATAAGACATCTTTATCCTGAATGGCAGAGACGATTCATCTCCAGTGCAAACGTTGGAGACGAGGGCGGCTTATCTCCAATGACGAAATGAAAACAGTTTCTCCAAGGAAAAACTCGCAATATTAAAAGAAACTTAGGGAGATGGAAGAATCGTTCACAAATGAGACTTTTATGCGGAAGCATGATGAAAGCAGAAGCTGCTTTTGCGTCTCTTGCTCATCGCATTACGTCTTGAGCGCTGAATGCAGGCGACTTTATGAATGAAATGAAGAAGAAAGAAATCCTAATATGAGTTTGGCTTTTATGCAGGAAGGTTCTCCGGTGTGCTTCAGGGCGAGGTCAAACAAACATCTTCCTCTGCTCATAATCTTGGCTTGAAGACATTCAAATTAATCTTTTGCCCATTTCTGAATGGAAAAGACGATGACAGAACATTAATTCTCGTTTTGATGTTGGCTCGTTTCCTCGAGACGTTGGCCAGACTATCACCAAAAAAAAGTTCCACAAAAATGTTCCAGAAGTCAGACTGAGGTTGTAAGGTCAAGAATGTTGAAAGGAGAAGAAGAAGATACCAAGGATCGGATGACTTGTAACTTAGAAATTGTTAGGCGAGTTTACCTTGAAAGCAGTATACATGCACGGGTAACTGCTGCGACACAAAGCTCGAGCGGAGCTTTGAAGATCCAAAACTAGTCTCAAGTGTCTCTCGTAAAAAAAGTTATTAGCAATTATGTCGGGTCGTCTTGCATTGTTTTTCCTTTCATTGAAAGCAAAAGAGCAAAACGCTCTTCAACCTCTCCAACTCCTCATTGACCTTTTTTATGGGGAAACAGCAGAGCAACAACAACCAGCAAAGCAAAAAGCAAATAAATCATGAATGGAGGGAAGTTTTATTGCCTCGTTTTTTGTTTATGGTTAATGAGGAGACAGCAAGGAAGACAGGGAGGGAGATGGAACGTCAAGTCGTCGAGCCGCACGGACAAACTAACAAGACGCAAGTTGCCATGTTACTCGTCTACCCCTTCTGAATAATAATTAATTGATTGCCTTTGTAGGACAACTTGACACACAACGGGCTTCCGATGTGATTTATGGCACAGCAATTAGAGCATCAGCTGATTAACGAAACGTGCTTCCTTTCACTGACTTTGACACAATTTAAATTTAAACTTTCACGACGAACTTTGGGAGATTCAATCTTTCTTGTAAGGCTGATGAGCTCACTGTTAGTAGTTTGAACAATTAAAACTTTTTACTTTACGATGTTAAACATCGTTGCTTACACAAAATTTCTTTTCTTCCGCTCTCGTAGCGCAGAAACTTTTGCCGTGCCTTCCATTATTCTAATGAAATTAAACTTTCTCCTCGCTCCTCGAATCCAATTGTCTTATTACCTATTCGGAAGGGAGCTCGTTTCCATGCTCGTTTTGTGCTGTTGATAAAAATATCATTTAGTTAATTTGTCGAATGACAACAGGAATAGCGATATTAATGATCTTGATGCTTGGGTGGGTGGCAAGCTGGAGCGAGAAATCTCATTATTTCATTAAAACGAAAGGTTTCCCCGATTTCGACGCAACCAAAAAAGCTTCCACCTCCTTCAGCTCAATTACAGCAGGCAGCAAAACCTCTTTTTCGTTCTGCTGGCTTCGCTTTTTCGGGGAGAAGGGAAACAGCAGAAAAACTCTTCGCCCAAGCCGAGCAGAAAGAAAGAAAGAAAGAAAGAAAACTTGGTAAAGAGAAAGAAAAACATATTTTAATTCCATAATGAAATTAATTTGAAACAAAACGAGATAAGAAGCGAAGTGTAAGGGAGGGAAAGGCAGAAACGAGAGATAAATTAAAATCCTTTTTTATTTAATTAATTTGGTATTCAGGAGCAGAAATTTTTGGGAGAAATCAAAAAATCGAGGAAAGAAAGCATGAGGAATACTCAAGCGAGCAACAAGATGTGAACGGAGCAAAAAAATAATCTGGAGTGGATTTTAATTTATTCCGCACAGCAGCAGTGGAAGAGATGTTTGATGGGAGGCTCGTGTTGATTTGGAGCTCACAACTGTTGGCGTCTTCTGCTCGAAATCGGAAAATCTATGCAGATTGGCGTGTAATCCCTTCCCGGAAGGCTTTGTTATCTCAATTTTGTCTCGTGAGGCCGTTAAATATCAAACGGAATCGAGTTACGGTTTCAGATGCTCTACCGTTCTCGCGTTGAAGTCCGCAGAGAGTCGACTCAATTTTCGCCTCATGTGTGTCGCTAACGCAATCAAAAAGCGCTCAGAGGCGTTCTATCTGTTGAGACTGAAGTAAGCCATCACGTCAAGCATCCTTCTGTTCATCACCGAACCCATCTCATATCAGCTTGACGAGCTCGAGATGAAAAGTTCTCGTGTTCGAACAACATAGTTTTGCAACTTTCATTTGTTAGTAGTCGTTCAGATGGAGCGAGAGGAAAACTTTTCGATCTTGTGAAATTCAATTTATGGAGACAGATGGACAATGGACGACAAGAGGGGGAGACTTTGCAAGTTATTCGTGCTCGATCTGTGCTTCTTACTCGAAACCTTGAACCTACTTTGCAAGCTAGGAAATGTTTCCAAGATTCTGCTGAGCTTTGCATACTTCACATTCACTGCCATCGGGCTATAATGCACAGGAGACTCTCAATTGACAAGCTTTATGCTGTGCTACAAACTCAGCCACCCTTGTCGCCTTCTCTCCCTTGCCCGCTCCACCTAATCAGGAAATTCAAAACAGCTTCTTGCTATCGATAGGATAGGGAGCACGGATGAATAAATGAACCAGGAGAGGGCGAGTAGTATGAATTTTATTACAATCGACATCTGGACTAGCGAAGTGGAGAGAAATTCCAAACAGTTTGGCAAAAAGCGATTCTCATTGAAGAAAATTGAAATATATTTAAATGAGCAGTTGTGAGAATTGATTTCGGACGAAAGGAATGGTGCAGTGCTGAAATAACTTTATCGACTCGAACCGGTAAATAATTGTGTGCCAAAGCACGGAACTATTTCACGATGAGTCTGCAGAATCGAAACTTTATTCAATTTACATTTTCCCTCTTTGTGGAAATTGAAGCGACGAGCTTACAGTTGTAACTAGAATGGCCAGGGGCGGTTACGATCATCTTCTCTTCTTTAGAAAGTTACTTATGGCTGTAAAGTCGTGACTACAAGATTTAGACCAACAAAGTCGAAATATAGAGACAGATTTTGCTCATTCTAACGTTCAGTTGCTGTAGGTTTCTGTCCCAGAATTTCTTTCCGTACTTGCCCTTCCCTGTTAATTTGAATTTTATTACTTTCCCATAAGCTCCACTCTTCTCTTTTCACTTTAACCCAGATAAAACAGAACGCTTAATTATTCCGATTAATTGAGTTTTCGAAATTTTATTAAATTATCGCAAAAACAAATTGCTCTTCTCCCTTTCGCCTTAGAGGCGGAATTTATTCTTGGATTTTCGGGAAATTACAAAAGGGACAACGTCGAAAGCCATGCAAGTGGAAAAATTGCGTCATTAATTTTTTTCTTCGCTTTTCCTCCCTTTGACTGTTGAACACGTCCGCTTGCGTCCGAGCTCGTAGGTGATTGCGTCACGGCAATTAGGGAGAATTGCGACAGGAAAGAAATTCAGTTCATTAGCAGTTTTCACCAAATTCATTTCGCAAGAGGCTTCGACGAGCTCTCCACAGCGTGATTTCCCATGAGCAACAAATTGTATAAAGGGTGATGGTTAATTGAATAAATTACAGAATCTCTGGGTTGAGAAAGTAAGGATACTTGATATTCCAGACAAATCCAGTATCATAAGGGAATTGTTTATAGACTAAGTGACGTGATCTGATTGATCTCAGTGAGCTTGCAATTTGTTCTGCGGAAATGCAAATCTACCGCTATCATCCTCTCGTTCAACTCGTTCCGAGCTATTGGCTTTTACCTCATTAAATGTTTTCCCAACTTTTCTCATTAAAAAACTTATGTCCGGTGTGTTTGCGCCCCGCAATCGCTTCCATCCATCTAACCGATCTATTATACTATCGCATCGTTAGTAATCGCTACTTAATTATTTTACGATGAACAATAAAAGCGAGGAAAAAGAACTTTAGAGCCGGATACTCGCAACAATATAATCGGAGGAAAGAAATAAAAAACTTCAATTTTCATTGTTATCGACGGGGAGAAGCGACAAGAAAGAGATTCATCGAGCGATTAAAAACTGAATGAAAAGTTCGACCGATTCAAGTCGGGGCGAACGTCGAAGAAATGGACGACTAGAGGGAAAAGGTTTTCCCTTGCAAATGACACAAAGCTCGAGACGTCGACAGATAATGACTCGAAACTCGAGAATTCACTTTTTCCATTCGGCTTTCGTTCTTCTCAGTCTGAGCGCGAAGGAAGAAGAGGGAAAATTAATAAGAATCTAAGAAAGCGATCATTTTTAATAGAAATTTATGCTTTTCTCCTCGCTTTATTATCGTTGGAGACTTTTATGTTGTCAATAAATTTTCATTTTCTATTGTTCGGACGTTTTTTCATTGCATTCAGGAGACTGAGAGGCCCGTTGGATAAAGGAGAGGCCGCAGGGTTGGCAATTTTCTCCTAACAAAAAGCAAGAGGGAGTCGCGAACTTGGTCGAATCAATATCATTTGCCAGGTCCCAAGAATCTCGAACCACCCTAGGAAGCCTTGACCACCTTTAGAGAGCAAGCGCCATAAACATTCCGGTGCTTAAGAATTGAGATGAAATCGAGATAAGATAATTTTTAATTGAATTACATTGCTTCATGTTTCAGTTGAAACTGCTTCCATCGCACACAGCCCAACGGCCAATGTCACAATGGACGAGAAAGAAACGACATAACTCTCTCTCTCGTGGCTTTGTGAAGGAATGAAATTTATTTTTAATTAATTTTATGATCTTCTACTGAGTCGTAAAGCGTTCGTTTCTGGTCGCCGGCGTCGTAGTTCAGGCGTGCGATGATGGAAGTCGAGTCGTGGCGAACGTTGAAAGGGAAATGATATTCCATTTAATATCAAAAGCGAAATTCTTCATTTCACTTTTTATGCTTTCTGTCCCTTCTGTAAATATTTCTTTCCATGTTGTCGAGAATTAACGTTCATTTATCACGGACTTTATTTAACTAAATTGAAATATCCTTCCCAAGCTCGTTAAAGCATTCGCCCTCTCTCTTTGTCCTCTTTCCTCTCTGCTTTTAAAACCGCACACGACAAAAATGATGATAAGATATAAAAAAAAATTCATTTGCTGGGAACGAAATTATTAAGCTTTCAGTTTTTATGCGCAAGTAACAGGCAAAGAGTAGCGAGCGGAGATGGAGAAATTTATTTTTATTTCCCATCCGGCATAACTCAAGTCTGGGGCCAGAGTTATGACTGATGATCAAGTTATTTAGTTTCCATTTTACGAGTGCAAACTTTGCCGTCGACGCCAGCAGAATTGCCACTTAAAATGTTCGTGAACCGTTCGGCCCCATCAGATGAAAAAGAATTTTAAAGACTCACCACTTTGAATTAATCCGAATGTGAGAAGCACCACAAGCGTGTACGCTAAAGCCACTGACTCGAAGCTGTTCCTTAAAGCCGAGCGGAAACTTTTGATGTCGGCTCGAGAGCGCCTCAAATTATTTTTCCTTTTCATTTCCATTCTTACGAAACTTTTTCCTCCTTTTTTGGCAGCTAACCGAAATAATTTTCTTGCCTCGCAGAAGATTTGCGCTTTCGGGTAAAGTTTTCTTCACTGAAATTTAAATGGAAAAGTTTCTCCACATTTTCCTTTCACACGAAGTGATAATTTTCCTCTTGCATTCTAGAATTTGCTCATGATTGTTTCCATAAAATGAACAATGAATCCTCGTTGAATAAACGTTCCCTTTGTTCTTGCGATGTGTTTCGAGCTTTTTCTCAGCTGCTCGTGATTGCTCGCTTAATTGTTCACTACTGTTGTTTCTGCTTAATTGTTACTAGTTTCTGTTGCAAGCTTAGCGATGCACTTTAGTAATCCGGAATTTATCGAGCCTGAAATGAGAGACAAAGAAAGAAAAGTGTGAAAAAACTTGCAAAGGTTTTGTGTTAAGAGTGTGAACAGGTAAACAGGAACATCCAGCTGCAACATGAGTTCATTCATAGTCATTATAAGCAACAAAAAGGTACTCTGACGGAAGGTGGATGACTTTAAAACTACTGAAGCGAACGGGCTCAAAGACTCAAGCTCACAATGACCGCTCTAGTTGAAATCGTGAGGGTGGAAGCAAGGGTGAGAAAATGAGATGACTAGGTTGAATTCCCTGGCTATCGGCAATTAAACGTCGGATCCCAATCCCCAACACATTATTGCATAATGCAAATCAAAAGCCCCAGCGTTGTCATCGCAACGTCCCAAATGTCATTAAGTTATTCGACCTTCACATCAAAGTCCATCGATCGGCTCTCGGCCTCAGGTCGGTTCATTCACGGTATATTTATTCACGTTTCAACTTTTTTCTGAATATTTTCGCTCCACTAGGAAAGGAGAAATAATTGGAAAAGTGAGAGAAATTTTCTGTTTGTTTGATTTATGTTAATTGACGTGTACAAACAGTTCGTTGTTTTCTGTGTTCCTCACTTTGTGTAGCCGTTAAAGAAACTCTATTTCCCTCATTTGAAGAACTGAAATTATTTAATGACATGCAAAGAACTTTCCTGCTGAATGAAAAGTCAGAGCCATAAAATTTTAATTACGTTATTACTTTTCATAAGCGCTGCTTGCTCTGTCGTCTGCGCGCTTTTGTATTTGAATGGAGTAGAAGTCTCGTTACGAGGATTAAAATTAAAGAAAGCTGAGCTTTCAAAGCTGCTTTTAATTCATGGATCCGTCTAATGTATTTTGATTCTAATTAAAACGCGATCATTTCCCACATAATTATTAAAATCCACTCCCCATTGCTATGCTACGGAAACTTTGCTAAACCGACTTGCCAAACATTTCATTGGAAATCGAGCTACATTGACGCAGATCTCTTCCGATTCAATTCGACGTTCAACCCGTACATCGCTCACGTATTTTCCCCTCATAACTTTCACGTCTGACAAAATAAATCAATTTAATTGTCGATTAAGTCTGAGGCTGAGCTTGTTTTAATAGACAGATTATACTTTTAATGATGCATAACACATGATACCTCGACTATTAAAACTATTTTAATAATTATTTGGTTCTGAATAAATTATTCGCTCTAAATCGGATTAAAGTTCTGCGGGAAATTTTCGGAATTGTTGCATAACTTGCTCCGAGGCTTCTGCACTTCTAACGGAAGAAAAGTTGGAAATTTCTTGTGGAAGGAAAGATTCAAAATGCTTCCGAGAAGTTCGAGTTCAGCATAGCGCTGATTTTCCTGCTGCATCGAACCTTACATAATGAATATTTAATAATAATTATCGTACTCAGATATGCTCTCTAATTCTCTTCCCGCACATTTCCGCAAGCGTCGAATCCTGCGGGTAAACGCTCTAGGAAACTCTTGAAGAAAATCATGTCGCAGCGCTTCCTGTGACATAGCGAAATTTGATGCGGCAAATTTTCCATCAGGGCTGCTTATGATTGTATGAAATTCAAAATTAAATTTTAATTACACTCTTCCACATCCTACGATAGACAAATTTTCCTCGCCCCCTCCGACAAAGACGACAGAACTGTGCATTGAATAAAAATACTAATTAAAATCAAATTATATGTTCGAGTAGCTTTTAATTTGTCTGACGCGATACGTTATGAAAATGGGATGGTAATTTGAACACATGATACTTTCATTGGCACATTCAGTCTGATATATTTCAACATGGCGCATCAAAGTTTAAATCTGGTACAAACAAAATCTAATATTCTATTATAAGTCTCTCTGAGTTGGTTCCAAATAATCTGCTTTAGTTATTATGAGTATCATTGAAATTATTTTGAGATTGATAAATTCGCGAATAGCGGAAAGTATTTAAAGTGACGGCGAATTCGTTTTAACTGCCAATTCTATACTTTTCCCAGCGATCCTAACCGACAAACAAATATTGATTCACATCATTAGTTCAAGCCTCAGTTTGCTTGGGCCTTTTCTATGCGCTTCCCTATATCTTTGTCACAAGACCCTGTCTCGAGTTACTTCTCGCATCGTGTTCAGTTTATTGTCGACAACACAAACCGCCTTGAGGTAATTCATCCTTTCGAGGGAAATAATATTTGTCCTTTTAAAATTACGTGACCTGATTCTGCTTTGTGTTGCTTCTCGCTTTGATCCTTTCGGTTGATATTGAAACTGGGATTCGAGTGTGCATATCCAATGTCAACAATTTCCCAATTTAAAGATCAAATTTTCGTTATAATTTGATATTTATTCTCATTCTAATGCGGTTTAATGACGACAGAGCAATCATTGTAGTCGTTGCTGAGAATTGAAATGTGAGTCGAGATCCCTTGGCATATCAGGAAAGTTCAACATCTGCCACCAGTGCGATTAATGTTAAGTGGAATTATTTTTCATTGTTTGATTACTCAGCAAATAAATCTCGAGGAGGGAATGAGATTTTACTTTTACTGCATTGGCCATAAATTCCACATGTGGTCGGGCAAAGAAGAAGACAAAGCGAGAATCGCAAATATCCAATGAGAGGCTTATGTTATGACATTATCCAATATTTGCCGTTTCCATCCCTTCGACGAGAAGAATAAACAAGATTTAGAGGCGAGCTGATCGCTTGTTTTCGCGTGGAAACATTAGCTCGCCTACATGATTCGATTATAAATTATATTTAAGTGATTATTTGCGAGCAAGTATCCCTCAGCACTCAATAAACGTTGCTCGATTCACGCACACTCGTTCATTACGCAATAAAAATCCGTTTCGATAATCCGTCCGCTGAGCATTTAAGTCGTCGGATTAATTTTTATTCTCTCCACTCCTGCGTCATTTGCTCGATGTCGATCTATTCCCGTTCCTCCTGCGGGCAGTTTGTCGAGCTGGTTATTTATATTTATCATCGGATTCGAGCCGAATCACAATTCACACACCACTTGAGCATCGATCAACTCGTCTGTCCTCTTCGTTTCGAGCTCTAATCGTCCGACCGAATGATTTATTTTCATCCGGATTAGCACTTTCATTGTCACAGAGAATTGAGAACTCATTGAAAGTATTTAAGTTTCTCGAAATATTTTCAGAATAAATATTTTTGCCCTAATCTCTTGTCTGCAATTCTCTTCAATTTGTCGTATTGCATTTGTCTGCTTACGATTTCGTATGATTTCCTGCTTTTCGGAAATAATTCATCGGTGATCAGCAGTCTGCTGTTATTGATCCAAGCGATTCACAGCATGATTAAATGGCTTCATTCGACGAAACAACCTTGAGTAACTCCAGTCTTCAAACGAATGCAAATCCTACAGTCAAAGCGTATCCGCAATCAGCAGAAATCGTTTGAGACTGCTCGCTGCTCTTTCATCAAGCCATCTTGCCTGGTAAATCAACGTGATGTATTTATTAACCTGAGTTTCCTTTGACTTCTCTCCGCACTTCAAGCTCCAACAATGGAAAGGTGTAAAGCGATTTCCTTTTTCATTATTTCAAGCTCCCCCCGCTTATCGCTCTTACTCTCACCTCGAATCAAACGCCAGGCGAATCGAGTTTATTTATTCTTTTTTGGCTTGCGATGGTGAGAATGAAAAATGATTTTTAAATTTTTTATATGTTTTCTCAGCGGAAAGAAAGGGAAACGGGAAATGTTGATTTGATTTGGCAAACTGTTTTTGGCTGGTGCTCACACACAGCGAGAAGCCGAGAGCTTTCATGTATTATTAGTGGGAACATGACGCTGATTGTTTGAGTTTTCATTATTACTCGGCCCTTTTCTCAGTGGCAATGGATGGATGGCTGTTGCTGCTACAGAAACTTTCAGGCAACTAAATGATAAATTGCTTTTTGGTTGACGGAGGAAGCGGCGTTCGCTGTTGGTGAGTTGGAAGTCAAGCATAGGCTGGTTTTTGAATGTTCGATGTCATGAAGAAAGCAGCGAGCTGTCACTTAAGTTAACTGAATTTTCAATTCCGACGAGTTTTATGGCGCGTTTTCGTGATGGCTCACAATCAACGATGAAATATTAAATCGAACTTCGAGGGAGGCGTTTATAAATAACGACCTCATTCTAGCAAAATTATCCTCCATCGACTTTGTTTTGTTGCCTGGCTCTTCAACGATAAACGCGAATAGTATAAATCGACAAAATTTATGATGCACCCTTCGCAACAAAGCAAGTTGTCATAATGAATCAAAGGCGAAAAAAATTAATTATCATTAAACTTTATGTCAAAGAAAATTTTAATTCTTTTTAATGCGGAATTAATTAAAAAATGTTAATTTTTAACTTGCACGACCTCGCGATATTTCACTCGAAAAGCCGCGACTGTTGATTTAATTTCGCGGGCTAGAGGTGGAAGAACTATCGGATAAAACTCAATCATACAAATTGCTTTTAATGAGTTTTCTGCTCCGTCAGCGAAATTTTCCGCAGCAAGTGCGACGTGGTTTCGGCAGCTTCGATTTTCGTCCCGCGCTAAACATTAAAGCAGACGACAGCGTGCAGTGAGACAATCAAACGTGAACGGAATTTTCGTTCTGATTTCAATTGCAATTAAATATTGTTTTTCGGTTCGCCATTGGCTATTAGTTTTCAATATTTGCCCGATATATCGATGAACAGAGGAAAAAATATCAACGATACAATTCTCCTCCAGCGGGAGAATTTTTATATTTTCCCATTCTGCTCGAGTTCTGTTTACCCTCGTATCGCTTCGGTTTCATTTTTAATTTCAAACATTGCACAACATTTTGTATTCTAAGCGCGATTTTTATCGAACAACTTTCGCTGCAACAATAAACCGAATCGCAGTCGGTAAATTGAATTGCATTCGAGTAGAAAATGAATAGAACTTTCCATTTATTTTAGAGCTTTCATATCATTGAGCTAGCGAGTCGACTTTCTAATTGATGCTGTTATGAAT
Source organism: Smittia sp. YW1114-2 (assembly GCA_033064975.1). Classification (NCBI taxonomy): domain Eukaryota; kingdom Metazoa; phylum Arthropoda; class Insecta; order Diptera; family Chironomidae; genus Smittia; species Smittia sp. YW1114-2. The sequence continues at coordinate 7,557,267 of CP093833.1, forward strand.
TTTAGTTTTGTAGATCAATTCAAATGAAATTTCAAATTACGACGAATTTTTAATTTGACTATCTTCTCGTTTATAAATTATTTAGACTAAAACACTTTGTTGACAAGGACCATGTGATTAACTGATAGCTTCATTTGAGATTGATGAAGCTCAACTTCACTTAATCTCACAGCTTCTTCTCGTCGCCTGCAAGAAACCAAAGCACTTTGCATTGAGCAAGATATTGCATAAAAGCTCTTGACGAAGCTCCAATCTTCGAGTCGCAAAAAAGGAGCTCGGAAAGTTGCAACAAGTTAAAGCAATTAAAACTTTAGCTACTGTTTTTATTGATATTTTATTCATAGAGAAGCTGAATCAGTTTTTATGAGAAGTTTGTTTTCCTTCCTCTCACTCAAGCTGTATGCAAGAGCTTTGATGCGGAAAATGTTACGAGTACCCCTCAATAAACAGAGAAGCTTTAAAAACTTTCATAACTAATAAGAGTTTGTTTTCTCTTCGCGTCATGGGGCAATTAAAGCTGTTGACAGAAGTTTTAAATTATTTTGTAACAAAATTTTTGACTGTTTCTGCTATCGACTACCAAGGGAACTTCATAATACCAACCAGGAATGTTCCCAAAACTATCTTCTAAGATCACTGATGAGTTTTTAACTCAAGTAATTATCAAAACAATTTTGAGAGATACGCAATCATCTGCAGGTAATGTTGTTATCAAGATGGGAGAGCATCAATTAAGGGCCAATCTTGAGAGTTTATGAATCGAAGACCAGAGTAGAGAGAAGTCTGCCAATTCAATTATTGAAGTTCGTATTTCCCTTGAGAGATGTGTTAAGATGCGATGATGGCAGACGAAGTTGAAAATTTTTAGCCAATTAATTTGTTTTAATTGAATTAATAAGCGACGAGGATGGCGAAGAGAAAGTTTATTAGAGTTTAAATTAAACTCATATGCGAGTCATACGATGAGCTCAAGGCAGAACCCACATGAAAGTTTTCCATAAAGTTTAGTATCATAGCGGAATTAAATTTTCTAATGGCAATACGGGAAGAAGCACGACAGGGCTTCCAGCTGACGACGAGTTGTAGCAGACTAGCTTCGCCTTCCTCTTTCGGGAGCTCTTCATAGTTTGACGAAAACTTAGGCAATCAACTTTAAATATGAGAGAGCTGTCGTCGTGTTTGTGTTGACGAAAAGTTTGTCCTCGAAGCTTCTTGACTTACTTTAATTATGTTTACTTTCTCGTGCGAGTCGACGAAAGCTTTTTAAGGTGAAACGCTGCTTTACGTAACGAATTTTCGATGGAGCGATTTTTCCTGTCGTTTGAGGGGAAAATTGTCGAAGCGTACGGCGGAATGTTAAGGAAAATTATAATTGAAAAGCACATAATCATTAACGACCATTATCCGTATGTATAGCGAGAGAGCTTTTCCTCGAAGCAGGTCGTCGTCTTCGTCTTCTGCCATCCTATCATCAGCTCAGCGCTCCCATTCCAACATCCCGCTCAACCTCATTAATTTTAAATGTGTCTCCTCTATCTCCCTTTAAACGTTCTCAGTCATATTTTAATGAGTTTCATCGTGCATTCATCATTTTTCCACCCCGGTCTCATTGCTCTTCCATGAGAATTATGTTGTGAAAGGACTTTTTTCACGTCTTTTCATCACAGCGATGACATCGTCGAAAATTTCGTTTGCTGAAATGAATTTCTTGGAAGAATTCGCTTCTGTTTTTTGTCGTCAACCTTTAAATTCCCCGCAAAACTTAAAGCTTCGTCCTAGTTCACAGTTCCCTCCCGCTTACTTCAACTATTCAGCAAACATCAAAAGCACGCTCGTCTTCAAGTTCGCTTGTTTACCTTGTAAACTCGCGTTCTTTCAGCGCCAAGAATTTTTTTTCGAATGAGAACGTTCAAAGGATTCACAGCGAAATAAAAATAAACGTTTCAGAAATAGATTTCCTTCCAACCCGGGGAGAAAGTCGCGGAAAACCAGGAGAGTAAACAGTCCTTGAAGAGAAACTCTTGTAACCGTTGTAGGTAGATAAGAGTCTGAGCTCATCCACAAGCATGTGACTCATCAAAAGCTGTGGGCTGAAAAGCTCTTGAAGAATTCAAATCAGTTCCAAGGAACATCGCTGTCACGTTGCTAACAAACGCTCCCTTGAGAAAGGCGGCAAGGCGTTTCTAAATAAATATAAACAGAAATCAAATTAATTTCCTTTATTTGCTGCCTCGTGCGCCTTCTCACCCGATCGTCAAGGAGTGATTGGAGTGAACATTTATTGGCACTTTTTTATCAGTGCAGACCTTCGTTGATTCTTGTGATGTGTGCGACCCACTTTCGCCCACCCAGCTCGACGTATTTTGTCAATTTTGAATATTTGATCCGGGATTTTTCTGTGTTCGCTTCGGCAAACAGTTCTGCTCGCATGTTATTCTGTTGATTTTTGGTTCGCTCTCTCGGGGTAATTTGACATTGTGTCAATCTACTGCGATTGAACACGGTTGTCGTTTCCCTTTGTCCTTCTCGTGTCGCTACGGCTGGTTTTTCAATTTCTTCAAACTCGTGGTGAATGTCGGTCGCCGAACGAGATTGGCTTTGTTTACTTCAGCATATAATAAAAACGTTTGAACGTGCGTGTGACACAGATCGACTTGATTGCAGAAAGCTGTTTTAAATAGAAAACTTCCTCGACAATTTTGCAATGTGTTTGCTTTAGTTTGAACACGTTTTACTATTGAGGTGACGACGATGAGAATTCCAAAAGAGATTTCAAATGACGTCAGCGAGTCTTTTGCTGAATCTGAAACCTCTTGAGTGACGAGGCGATTTAAAGGTTTCAGGAGCTAGATTTGGTTTTTTGTACCTTTTGTCGCTCTTTGTGACGACACCAAAAAGCGAGCATTGAAACATAAAAATCTTTTGAGTTTAAAACCATAATAAATTTGTTAGAGCGTCAGGCTAGAGCCTCAAGCATAATCGCTACTTCAGCTTTAAAAGCTTCCGAGAAGCAATTAGGAATTTCTGTCAACAACTTCTGCAACGAGCAGTTGAAGCTTGATTTCCCTCTCTCACTGTCGAATCTCGGAATCAGTCAAATATGAATCATGAAATCTCAAAATAGAAGCGGCCGAGGTTTCGTTAACACCAAGGACGATCTCGAGTCGCTCAGTGTTTGATTATACGGCCCAAGCGGCAACAAAGAATCTTTTGAAGCGGGGAGAGGGAAACGTCAAACACATTTACATAGATTCGTCCTCCATCATGACCCAATATTGAATATTTGACATCTTCCCCAGAGAGGCCGAATCATTGAATAATATTGTGAGGATTCTCCGAAAATAAATAAACCCAATAAAACTCAATTGATATTGGATATGACAAGAAGTAGGCAAACAAGGAGTCGAATCATTTCCTCGAACAGTCTCCGTGTGCTTTGCCCGATGCCTCACTATTTTACCTACAACCTTTGACCTTTCCTGCGCACCGGTAACGACGCTTAGACTCAATGTCAACCAATTCATTAAAGGTTTCTGATATACACGCGTTTAATTGTTCGTAAATGTAAATAAATTCGTCGTCACAAAGCACTTTAATTCCCGCGCCGCTGTCGGAAAACGTCCCCGAGCTGAAACTCATACGGAATGTTTTCCTAATTGCACGGCATTTACAAATAAATTAAATCATTTGTTTCAACATGATAATTCTTTCGAGTACCGCGGCAAAGCGTACGACTTCAAGTCTCGTAATTAAATTCGGTTGACAGCAGAGTGGAGAATTATTTTCGCGTTTGTGACATAAATTTGATATTTGTTCACATACACACTCGGTAAGCGGTAATTCTCCTACGCTAAAAATGTTTTAATTAAAAAGTGTTTGGTGGAAAATTAGTTGTGGTAATGCATGATTTTGTATGCACGGAAATTGTGAGGAGCTTAGCTGAATGAATGGCTTGATGATTGTGAATGTTGCTGCACTAACGAGAGGATGAAAAGTTGGCAGCGACTCTCATCTGCAGAGTTGCTTCGTCACGAAATGAGCGACAGTGGTTTGGTAGTGAAGCTGCAGCGCTACACCGAATGACAAAGCAAAAATACCTTTCACCCCTGACTAAACCGATAGCGATAAGCTACTCCACCCCTCAAACTAATCCAAACTCCTGGAACATCAACAAACCTTGCCAACATTTCTCATTCAAAAATCGAGGCAGCAACAAATATTGTAACACAACAAATTCATTAATTAAATTTCCCGTAACAGGCTGCAAGGTTTTAATTGACAGAGCTTCGATTGTCGCACTCTATGGTGCACTAACAAACCAATGTGAATTATTCAACGCTGGGCATTAAGAATGCGACCATTTAAATAAATGAAATGCCATTAAGTTTAAGTGCAATTTGATTTGACAAATTGTGTCTCGTCCACATCACAAATCGATATCGTTTCAATCTTCATTCGTCGAAATGGGATTTTTATTGTGCAGCGCAACGTCTTCGTCCCATCGACCGGTCGGGATCAAACATCTACAAATTGCTCAATTGCCTTAGAAATTGTGCTCTGCGTTCCAAACAATGATCTATCATCTCGTTCTCAATCTCGAGTGCTCGCTCGAGGAATCAATTTCGGGTCCCATTCTGGTCTTCGGGTTGTTTTGCTCCTCGACCGACAACAACGGAAGAAAAGAAAGGGAAATTGTCCCTTTCGCTCTGTAATAAACTCAAACTTTAATCTTGTGTGCACATTCCCATCATTCTACCTACGAAAAACCCCAAAATAAAAATACAAACTCGACCGCCCTTCATCGTCGATGTCGCAACCCAGAGACGCTTGTGTGAAGTCTAATGGGGCAGTCAGCAGATTGGTATCGACGGAGATAAAGTTACATGAGACGACGTTCGAGACGATTCTTATCTCACAGAGTTTTGAGTTGACTAGTGGAAAGCCCTTTGACTCGACGAGCTTGAATAGAGGTACACTGAAAATTAAACTGATCTGGTCGATGCGATAAATAGACAATCGAACAGACAGTCTCGAGTCCCAACAGTTCTAATCCGTCTTTGTTCTGTCAATCGATTGAACAATTTCGATGTCAAAGCTTTAAACACAATTTGAAGCGAGAGGAGGAAAAGACGATATCGTCGCAAGGATTTAGAGTGTAATGATCCTCAACTGTCACATCTTTGTCTTGTTTCGTCTCGAATTATTCTCGTGTTCTCAACCTCATGCCGAGGAATTGATTTGACAGCGCAATTAGATTTCATTCTCACACGTTTCTCATTACACCAACTTTTATCAGCGCGTCTCTTCACGCCGCTTTTCATTTACTTAGCAAACAAATCGACGAGCGCTTTCGGGTGTCGCGCTTGAATATTGAATGGAAATTGCGGAGGCAGCAATAAAAAAATCTTCTTAAAACATAAATCTTTCATTGCAGAAACGCTTCCGCTTTCTCACATAGATCGAGCGGGAGTCTAGACTGTCAGTTTCACTTCTGGCGACTCGATTTGGGCAGCAAGCAATCTCGCCATGAAATGTTCAACGAGGGAATTGAAGCCCAAGCTATTACGAAAGACAAAGGCTCATGCGATCTAAGTAGTCAGCAGTTATGCTAAAGCGGAGCTGCCTTTGCCACCCCGTAAAAATATCATTTTATATGCGAGCATTCGACTCTCTGCAAAGCTCTGGTTTTGTATTGTCATCATTTTATATTGTAGGCATAATCTCCAGCACAGCATCGCAGCTGAAATTCTACCCAGACGAATGTTTTTTATTTAATATTTCCGACTGTATCGTCATTTGACTGTCGAAAATCTTTCCTTAGCTTCTTAAACATTCTGCTGACGCTATTGGGTTGAACGAGGAAGGGAGAGAGCGATCTATCATGATTAATGAAGGAAAGAGAAGGCGAAATATTTCCTAAGATTCATCTGGGGAATTGACACGAAATCTGCTTAAAGTATCGTGAAGCAACAGCCGCATAGCATAAACACACGCATCGGCAATTTGCTGAAATCAATTCGCGAAGAGAACGTAAATAGCGATATGAGCTTTAAGAGCGATTAATTACACATCAATATCTAGTGAGTTTTTAAGCGGCTGATAGCGCTCGTTAAGTTTAGAATAAGGATGAAGAAATGTTTGTCGTTCGACTCCAACTTGCTTGGTAGTGACAGCACACAGATTTGCTTTATTCTTAGGCCTAACTTGTGTTGGAACAGAGAGCTTTAAGACTTTTCCGAGAATGCGGGGAAGCTTGAGAAATCTCACAACTTGTCTTCTACCCGCGATAAATTTAAGCGTAGAAGAATTCCATGTTGCCTCGCTCTCTCGAAACGTCTAAAAATAAATATCACGGATACATGCAAACCCGTAAGTAGCTTACAGGTAGCTGAACATGTTTAGAATTCTCAACGTTCTTTCCTGCTTTGTGAGCCTTGCAATGAATTTCGGATTTTTCTCGGGGGTTGTGGGAGAGAAGAAAACCGGAACAATTTTCAAGATCCTTCAAACACCGTAACTTTGGGAGTCTTAATTTGTCTGGAGGATGGTGTGCGAGATGTTGAGACTTATTGGGCCGTTCACACAAAGTGTTTGCCGGGTGACGGCGATTATCATGGGTGGGACTGACGCTCAACGACTCCGTGTGGCCTCGCTTCAAGCTAGAGAGAAGAAGAGCTTGGGATCTTGAACGACTTCTGTCCCAAGGAAGTCCTTAAGAAAAAATAGCACGATGAATCGGAAGAAGCTTTTCACATCCTTGGTTCCACGCTCATCGACGATCTGGAGCTAAGTCGTTTTGACTTCCTGCACAAGCTACGCTATATTTCTTTGTAAATTGTTCAACTTTACACTTAAGAGATTTGTTTATTACCTTTCAAAAGCACAATTAGTTGAGTGAAGGCAGGCTCTAAAAAGGATTTCAGGTGAAATCACGATAATTAATCGCTCATTCAAGAACACAAATGCTCGCGGAATTATCTCTGAATTTTAATGCTTGTTTGGCAAAGTTTTTCCAAGCAAAAGTTTGTCGCAGTTCGCGAAAAGTTTGCCTTATTTTCCCCAAGTTGGTTCATTAAACTTAACGAAACATCTTCGCAAAAAGTCAATGACGTCAGTTCGTTTGCCATCGCTCCAATTATTTCTGTTATTTCACATTTCTTTCCGGAACGATGTGGAGGAAGAAGACTTAAAAAAATGTTTTGGAGAAACCATAAAGAGCGTCGAGAAGCAGCATCGAAAAGAACTTTAAGAGAGAGAGCGCCCATAAACTGATTGCAAATATATTTGTGCTCGTTCCAAGCTATCAAGCGAGTAGAAAGAAATCGGCGAGAGAAACATCTTCAACTTGACGTTAACCCTTTAAGTGGCGCGTGGTTAAGCGTCAAGTTGATGATTGAGTACGAATCTGCTTGAAATTCAACTGCAAACTTTATCATTGAATCGTCGAGTGATCTCGAGCACTTTGCTTAACTCAAACAGCAACGCGACGTTTCTCAAGTTTCAATCGCACCCAACGGGTTAACGTCGAGTAAACACATGCAAAAGAGAACGCGAGGAAAAAATGAGAAATCGTTGGAAACTTTTTCTTCTCGCCGTCTCTTAGTCAGTCTCTATTCGCTTCCAGAAACGATTCGATGTTAAAATATTTTCGTCTTCGCTTCGCTGTCCAGTCACCGAAATGTGTGTTTAGTCGAGTAATTATCAGCTAGAACAGAAATCTAATCGAGAAATGTGATGGAAGTTAATGAGAAGTTTCACACGAAGCGAACACAAAGTCACAAAGTTTCCGTGGCGAGTTTCATGTGAAAGTTATTACGAAAATAGTCCAAGACCTCCATAAGAATTTCAACAACAGCTGAATCGTTAAAATTTTGCTGCAAAGTGAGTAAAAGCTTATTCTCTCCCAGCAATTCGCTGGGTCGGTCAAGTTGCTTGGGAATTTTACGACGAGCAAGACTTGCTCGATGACCTCGAATCGAACTGTGCAAACAATCATCGCTCATCGAAAATACACAATCAAGTAAAAAGATCGAAGGGATTCTGTGGAATTTTAGCTGAATAATCGGCAAGATGATAAACTCGCCTAATCAAACTAATTGCGAGCCCGGTTGACTTCATTTGGCCTCGCTCCGGTTCCCCGAAAAGTTTTGTTTACTGATTCGTTCATCTCGAGTTCTCGGAACATAAATTGCTTCCCCTCTGGCTAACTTCAATTGAAATAAGTGAATCGATTTGTGATTACGTAAAACTGCCCTTCAAATCGTTGACCGATGTCTCGGCAGCCGCGCGAGAGATAATTGTAAGGCAAACATTTGAGTCTGTGTGTTTCTTTAATTGACGACTTGAACATAAACATCAGTGAGTAGTAAAAAAAGAAGAAGATTTCGAAGAAGTTTCACATGTTGATGATGATGAATGTCAGAGGAAACGCGATGAGAGATTACTCAGCCCGACTTTCTTTGCCTACGTTTCATGCACATTCGTTTCGTTATGTAACATTGTATTACGTTTGCTGCTGCTTTTTTCATCGCAGCATAAGCATTAGCAACATCCGACATAATAATCCAGCGCACGCGAAATAAAGTCGCCTAGCTGCGGCAGACTAACGACCGAGATGACAGAAGGAGTCATCGTGTAACAAGCTAAAAATAAATTTTCATTGGAATTAAAAAGTTCCGACGAGAGAGGCCAATGACGAGGGTGATCTACTCTGATGGATTTGGAGAAAGATTAACGAGTTGCATCATCAACTGAACCCAAACGAATTATCTCGCAAATTGATTTAGCAAAAGCTTTTGTTAAAGCTCTTAACGAAGCCTTGCCGGGGTCTCCTAAGAAAGTTAAAGACGCTCTGCTACGCAATTTCTAAATTCACCCTAATCAAGTTTTCTCTGCTCATTTTCAGACACAATTTAGGGCGAGCAAACGTACCACATGTGGATATTTCGTCTAACATGCCGCGGCGGTAATTAAATAAACTGCGGCCTTTGACTTATCTTGTAATGAAACATCCGCCAAAGCCGCAGCCGACTCGCCAACCTCAATAGTTTCACATTATCGCTCTGCAATGTGGCCAGGCCATTCAATAAAATTCTTCATCCTCGCATTAACGCTGGCTCTCGCTGACTGCATGAATTTTGAATTCCGGCTCATCCAGGCGAACAACATTCAGCGACAGGAGCTTTTGCAGCAGAAATGTGATAAATACGATTCTGATAACAATGAGCTTTATCAAAACAACTCTATTCACACGCTAAGCGATGCGGATCTCGAGCATTTGTTGATTGATCGGAAGCACAAGTTCCTCTATTGTTATGTGCCGAAGGTGAGCTTGTGCGTCTCTTCTTATTGATAGCGGTAGTTTCACCCACAATCAATCTCCTTTCCGTGGCTCTCAATGCTCGACCAAGCATTCGAGGGATAATCTTCGAGTGTCCTGAAAATGTCAGGTGGAAACTTTTCCTCGCTTCGAGATAAGCGAAGCGCCCAGTCGAACTTGTCGTCGCTCAACAATGTGAGCGACGTGAGCGAAGGAATCCAGACTGGGCGTATCGTTCATAACAAGCTCAAGTCTTATCGATACATTGTTATGCTTTTGATGGACACGGAATTATTCTTCACGTAATAATCCCTCCCGCCCCTTAATCTCCTCACAATCCCAATAACTCTGACAAATATTTTCATTTTCCTTTTCTCTCCAATTTGTTCTTGTCGTTGGTGCTTAATTAAAAGGTCGCATGCACCAACTGGAAACGTGTATTGATGATAATGACGGATAAAACCAATGAAACTGACCCGCTGAGGATATCTGGCTCGTTGGCACACACGCCTGGAATGTAAGTGGCTTTTCACCGACTGATTGGATTTCCTCTCTGCAGTTTAATCCTTTATAAATTCGAAACGAGGAAGATATCCACAGCTCACAAAGTATTTTTCTTCTCTGCTTTCATATCAACCTCGACATCCCTACGCAACGCACACGGAAAAAAGGTTTGATAAATTGAGTTCATTATCGAAGGAAGAGAAGGAGAAAGTTCTATCAGATTATACGAGATTTATTGTAGTGCGGAATCCGTTTGAGCGACTGCTCTCAGCTTATCGGAACAAGTTTGAAGGAAGCTTGGAGAGCGCCCGATACTTCCAGGTACTCACTTTCCCTGCCATCTCGTTTGTGCCAACACTCGTTTGCGTCTCGCTCCTCTCACTGCAATCGAAAGCTCTTTTTGCCACCCGTTAATACAATGAGGCATTCTCGGTTCGTTAGTATTCTGTCCATTTCCCGTAATCCTTCGTTCATTAATTTATTGCTTCTCTCTTTCCCGTCGGACGGAACATTCCTTAACCTAGCTCGGTACGTTCCTAAGCTGCTTTGGAACCACTTTTCCCTTGCGTCGACATGCCAACTCTCTAGTTTCGCTTTGTCTACGCTGCCGTCTTATAATTTCTATGCGTCTTTTCTCCTTCATCTAATTCTTTCTTTCCTCGATTGCCGTTTCCCTGTCCTTCACATGGAATTACAATAATTCTTACGATCATCCTTTCTTTCTTTTTTCCCTCGCAATATTTAATTAAACTTCGATGGACAGACACGTATCGGACGATTGATTATCAAGAACTTCCGTCCGCATGCATCGAAAGAGTCTCTAATGAACGGTCACGATGTCAACTTTGATGAGTTCGTACGCTACTTGCTTACGCCGGAGTTGAGTATGAATTATCAATCTAATCAATCATCATTTAACGAGCACTGGGAGTCGGTATCGAAGCTGTGTCATCCGTGCTTAATTAGGTATAATGTGATTGGAAAATATGAGACGATTAATGACGACTCAGCACTCGCCTTACATACGATAGGAGCATACAACGTAACATTCCCAAAGGTAGCCCGTACGTCCAACACGGGTGAGAAACTGCAGCATTATCTCGATCAGCTACCATTAGGGTTAATTAGGAACTTATATAAGTTGTATGAGAGCGACTTCAAGCTCTTTGATTACAATCTTGATGACATTTTGGGCTTCGAGCTGGGATGACGAGTGAGGTAAGCATCAGCAAGTCACGTTTTGATTGCGGTGAGTTGATGAATCCATTCATTCTATGGAAGAACGCCCTTCAGAGCCTCAATGTTTTACTTATGCTCTCACCCATTCAATTCAATATGAATTTTTAATCAAATGAAGCTCAAGTACGATGAGCTTGAATTCCACCCAAAAAATTATTTTACGGAAAAGAAAAGCGACGCAGGTGTACGTAGGCTTATTGATTAATTACAGACTTTTTTAAAAATAATCATACGAAGGTTTTATGTCTCATGTTTGTTGCTTCGAGCACTAATTATAGAACGGTCGGGTTTCCTAAGCAGAAGCTAACGTTAGGTTGATATCATGAACATTAAACAAAAATAGATAACGACAGAATTGAAGCCCCAAACCATACGACTAGGGGGAAGAGTCCCCGACATTTCGCCTCGTAGACAGGAAAATTGTCGAGATCCAACCTGAACATGAGTTCGAATAACAACTGTGATGCTTAATTACTTAATAGATAATACTGAGCGTAATGTATTTTGTGTCTTAATTAAGGTTAAATGGTACAGCAATAATTTTAAGGGATTTTTTGATATTTTCGTGTGCGGAATTCACGTTAAATTAATTACATTGCCGATTAAACAAATAAATGTTTATTTATTCTCGAACAAACAGCAAATTGAGTTTCATTTCCAGCTGTGGTGCGTTAGAGGTGAGGCCCGCCTGAGCTATTTGTTGTTGCTTAATACGGCAGTTTCAACGGAAATAACAAAGAATATCCTTCAAAAACTCATCCGAAATTTATTGTTTAAGTCACTTCCGTGACTTCCTGTAGATTGAAAAGTAATAAATTCCAGGAAATTTTTCACTCAAGTTTCGGATTACAGGATAATTTAGCTGTAACACGATAATCTCTCCTTCCTTCTATTTCCCGCTGGCCAATCACTCACTCATTTTAAAAACAATTTTCTTGGATGATCAGAGGCGGCTCATCATCTTCACAGCACCTGAAAAGAGCCCATTGAACATTTGTTTTCTCCGAAAACACGGATGGTGTTTATCACATTAAACGCTCTTTCACAGTGGAATTACGTTCCGTAATTAACGGTAAAGCGTTCGTTTGCTTGTGAAAAATAATTCATCAAGCAGCAATTGATGAGCCCGGAGCGATTTCTCGAGACTTATTGTTGTTCAACACAACAATCAGCTCGCTCGACGAGACCCGAAAATTCCCCTTTGGTTCTCGGGAGAGCTAAAAAATTGAGCTTGAAATTACCTGCGATTATTTTCCAATCAAATGTTTGCTACATCGCCCAACTTGCCGGCGAGCAAGAACATAATTCACTTGAGAGAAATCGAGTTTATTTCTTTCGTCTGTTTCGATTATTTGTTTAGGTTTTTTGCCCCTCGAACCGAATCACGAAGTGAAAAGTTTAAATTACATTTTTACAAAACAAGAAGAATCGAGCGAACGAGCGAAGAAAGCTTCAATTTGTTAAAACTCGACGGCGGATAATGAAAGCCAACAAAACAAGACGAACTCATTATCGAGTTTCGAGTACCTCTGCGGTTCTTTCTACAGCGCGAATTCACTGAATTGAGTTTTAATTGCACCACAGAGAATACACCAGAAACACCAATGATTGATTGATTGAGCTTTCCGGAAAGCTCGCGGGATTTATTGGGAAATAAATGTAATTTTCTCATTCACTCGCTCCGATTAAATTATTCGACTAATTTTCGCGCAGCATTCGAACAAACAACAATTGCGTTTTTCCGATTAAAATCAACGGAATCAAGCTCACCGGGTGGTGAATCGGGCCTTTTTTAATTCCACTTCCGGCCTAGAAGGAGTTTGTTTTCCGCCTAGCGAGAGCAGACGAAAATAATTTTGATTCCATAAACATGTTCCAGAAAGTTTTAACGTCAGCCACAAGGAGTTTGACGAAGTTCCTCCCTCTCAAACTACATCTAACATCACTTGCAGCCTCAATTTCTAAAAATGAAGTGAGCTCTTGGCGTATGGGATCAACTCGAAGGGTGAAAGAAAATCCCTCCTCCCATCGGATGATTCATCAGTTCTCATTCAGCCAACGCTTTAGAGTGAGCGAGTATGCGAAGTCAAGCAAGCGGAAAATTTATGTTTGTCAGGAAGAGGAGAAATGAACTTTGAATGAACATGCAAAAGCAGATTCTTTATCTCGTCCAATTATTTTCGAAATGCTGCAAACGGCCACGAGAGCTCTCGATGTGCATTTGCCGTCCGAGACTTTGTTATAAGTTTTGCTCGAAGCGAAGCTCCTCGCTTATCTTATTGACGTTTATTCCTATTGGCATCATAGTTCATCATATTTTATGCAATTCACTCTCCCCGTTACGTGTTTCTAGTGATTTCAACAAGTCATCAAGTCGATTTCCCATCGCTCATTCTCCTCAGCTCAGTCGAAGAGTTCTCATTTTAATGATCATTAGCTGTGCGGGGAGCGTGTAACGAGCGTAAAACTTTCTCTAGTGTCGAACTTTAACTCTTCGCAACAATGTGAGACCGAAGTGTTTCGAGGTTTGACGATGCGCTGAAGAACAATTTTTCTTCGTTATTCTCGCATCAGAATTTCCATCGGAATCTGACGCTCGCATCTGAATAATTTTGCTCTTAGGATTTGTTCGCCAATGATATTCCGAAACTTTCAATGTCGGTGGACATGGCAAAGGATCTATGAAGATGTTCCAATCTAAAACGCTAAGGATTATCGACGACAACGTGATTTATGGAGTCTCCCCTAACTGCTTCTTCCACTGCTTTCTTCCATTCGAAAAAATATGAGACGATAACACATGTCGGTAAATATTTTCCGATACATGATAACAGAGCGCTATTATGTGTCATAACGGAGCAGCAGCAGCGATAGGAATTCTGGCTTCGGTTGGCACTTTTCGCGGCGTAGAGCGAATTGAATGGAACAAAAAGCTTGTGGCTATGTATGTGATCGGGGAGGCTGCGGAAGTTATTTATCATTTGGGGGCACTTTCGCATTGTGAAGCTTCGAAAACATGCAACAAAAATATTTCGGTCTAACGCTAGAGACAAAAGAAGTAAAAAGTTATTTTTATCAAATGCTACTGATTGATCCCATCACAGCTTTTGTGGAGATGCGCTGACGAGGGCGTCGGGGTGGAAACATCACAATAAACATCACCAGCATCATTTATTGGATTTGTAGAACACTTCGTCGACAAACATTATCTCTCGCTCTATTTGTTTTTAATCAAATAACACCAAATTTCATTTTAAGTCTCGCGAGCCTTGTCAAAGCGAGCGACAAACTCGGTGCAAGTGACAAACTCAGCCGGGCCAGTGTCACAGCTCAATAGAAAATTCATTTGGCGTCATTTCAATGAAGTGAAAAAGCGAACGCCAAACCGAAAACGAATTTTATTTATTATGCCAATTGCTGTTTCTGCTCACTGGTTTCATAATGAACGGGATGCTTGAATAAATAAATTAATTTCGGTGCGACGCTGCATTCCGACGCTCATCTCGTCAGCACAACTTCGGAGCTCTCGACTAAATTTTTCATCTCGATCCGCTCTCTGAAAGCTCTAACTGTGAAAGTTTTGCGAGCAATTTTCCGGCACGCCAGCCAACCAACAAAATTAAACTCAAACAAAACATCATCAATATGATGCTGGTAATTTTTAATGGCTGACTCGCTTTCCACCTTCTGCCTCGTTTTAGGCAGCGAATGAAAAACATTTTGATAATGAAAAAAGTTTCGCCTGTGTTGTCTTTGCTCTTGGTTTTCGAGCTTCCAGAACAATCATAATTTCATCTGATAAGTTTTCATTACGAGCTAAAATGGTGCGTGGGCGGTAAAGTTTTTTCCTCGCTTAGTCGTTTCAAATTTATCAAATTACAATCTTCACTTCACAGGCTCTGTCTTCCACCCTTCGACTCAAAACTTTCTCTAAGTAGGAAGTCGCAATCTTCTAAACTTTCTGCCATAAGAATCTAGCGAGTCGAGACTAAAGCAGCGAAGGAGCTGATAAACCGCTCAAGCCTTCCGCCGCTTGAACGCTGGCGAAAGCAAGTCGAGTTTATTATATGAGTTTTCCCTTGCACTGTTGACTTAAGCAACTGTAATCTAACGAGCGCAACGAGGCAAAGTTTGACGGGGAGGAGAAAGAAGGAGCCGACAGTGTATGAAAATGAATGAAAATTTTTGCATTGTTATATTTTCTCTCTCTGTCTTATCACGAGCTACAGTTGAGAATTACGGTGTGCTAAGCTACCACTAGCAGCAGCAGCAGAAAGGAAATTACGAACGAGGAGAGCACAGAAAAATATAATAATATCTGTTGCTGCAAGAACATTGAATTCATTTCTCCGGGGGAAGGCGGGCGACTAGTTGGTTTTCTATCTTGCAGCAATTTATTTTCAACCCCTAAGAACATCATCAAACCCTCGTTTTTGCCATCGAAGCTTTCGGAGTTCATCAACCAAGCGAAGAGGAGCAAAAACTACCATAAATGCTGTTTAAGCGGATTAACCTTCTTAATTAAAACCAAATAGAAGCAGAGGAAGATGAAACGGATTTTCTGTGGCTGTTGCTGAGACTATCACATCGAAAAGTTATTTCAAGCAGAGAAGATTCTTCGATTTTCCTCAATACGTGTTCGTTTCGTATCCATCCTCCCGTATTTCCCTTCATGAGTTTGTCGCTATTTCTGTAAGCCTCATTTATTACCGGAAATCACTAGTGAATATATTTTTATTATTGGATTTTCTTTCGCTCTGCGAGTTTCATCATAAGCATTTCCACGTGTCTGCGAGACACTGTGGGAGGTTTGCTGATCGATTGAATGTAGCAGAACGATGACGGTTGGATGCTTCTGCGTTACAGGTGGATAAAGTGACAGATCTTATTTCTTACGACTAAACAGGTTGAACAAGACGGCTAGTAGCTCAAGGGATACGTCTGTGATGAAAAAATTAGCGCCACGAGTGAAACCTTTACCTTCGAATGCATACCTGTGCCTATTTTCGAAACGCTTCCTCGCAACGCGGCAATTGCTTCTACCTGGGCGTGAACTCCAGAAATAATATTTTCCGTTTTGAGCGATTTATTCTTTATGTTTCCTCAATCGATTCATGAAGCAAGACTGATATACAGAAATCAGTCGAGTAAAAATACGGAAAACAACAAACAAAATGCCTTTTAATAATTCGATTCCGCACGTCATCTATCAAATGCTCTCAATTGAATCAATAAATTTCTACGAGTAGATACGGCTCAACATTGCTCGAAGCCTGAGTTTTGCCGCCCGAAATTCGTGTTTATCTCAAAAACATCGAGCGGTTGTCCGCCGCTAGCGTGTTCGTGAGGAATCAAATTATTCCGAGTGGTCACCGCAATTATATTAAACTTCTGTCTCCGTTGATGTATTGGCCGTGATGACACACGGCGAAGTGAGAGACGGCAGCTTCATGAATAAATTCTAACAATGCAGCATGTCCATCATCAGCAGCGCTCAATCATTTGCGAAATACCTTCCGGGCAGGAAAAGCTCGTCGAGCAGAAGGCGATTGATTTCGAAGCTAGCCAAGGCGAAGAGTAAGCAAGCCAATGAACCCTCTGCGACAAAGTGCCTGATGGATTTAATCAGTAGAAATTGAAAACTGACACCTCTCGTCTTTTGTTTCTCCATTTCGAGGATGACCCGCAATAATTGACACTTTTCTATGCTGATGAGCAACGGAATGAGTTTAATGATCGAGAAGTGTCTGTGTGAAATGGACGGCGCTCTCTGCCATCGTGAATTCAATCAAGAAACCTTTCCTGAACGACGACAATCTGTGCCAGAGAGTGCTGTCGCTCACAAAATGAATCGTTCGTTGACCCACTGATTTGTTCGACTGCTTCGACCGCCACGAGATTGAAAAAATAATCATTGTATGTGTCAATGTCCAATAATAGAAAGCTCATCCGCTGGAAAGTGCTCGTTGTCGTTTCTGGCGCAAAAAGGCGTCTAATCGATTGAATTTGTGTAGAGTTCCAATGATATTTTTCCAAACGCTCTGCGGAGGGACTGAATGAGGACGAAAGTGGATATCTAGAGCTTCACTCACGATGAGCTTTAATTGTCTGTCGAGCCTTTTTTCTGCGAATGCTTCTGTCGAGGGTTATTCGCATAATTTTCTCGATTTTTTTTGGTCTTCGTTGTCTTTCTCCATACGTAAACAATTTCCACAATTTCCTCTGTGTCGAGTGGAAATAATCTCATGCGACACGGATCAGTCATAAAAGCTGATAAATCGATGGCAATCTCCAGCGCTTGACCACCCGCCGTTCATCCTCAATTTTTTAATTGGATTTTGATTGATTTTTTTTGCAACCCTCTCGACGGTAATCGGTTTGTGGAAACGATCTCCGCTGGGGACATTAGTAGCGAACAGTTTTGCAATGGATTGCGGCAAGCTTTTAGTGGAGAAATTGTATAATCGCATGTCCGATGTCATCATCTAATCCGTTGTGTAATAGGAAAAAAAGCTCATCGCTCCCCATCTGCTGTTGCATGGCAAAGGGCGATGAGTTTGAAGAAAATCACTTCATTTAATCAAGCCAGGGCTCTTAAGTCGAGGGTAGCTACAGTTGGCAACGCATCGAATAACGAGGTTGATGTCGACTCTTCGTTTAGCTGGTCAACTTCTAATTGCATAAGTTGGTTTTGAAATATTTATGGAAATGTCACATGTCAACAGCAGCATTATTAAGCATGCACAGCCGCTCGCGATTAGAATAAGTTGTGAAAATGTGTTTAAAGTAGCGGATAAGCGCGGCTACCTTCACTTTCCTCGCCGTATCCAATAAAATGTTAATTCGCTGAACTGATTATAATCCCGTTAGTTTTTATTGGAAACAAACATGGAATGGCACTGCCATTCTAACTTGGCGACGCCGAGGTTAATGAGGACGAATGGCGATGCACGACAGTGTGAGGAAGAAGAATTTATTTCGACTCGTTGTGAAGTGAGCTGGTCAGAGATAAATTGTAAGCGTCTATGCGGATTTGACTGATGCACATGTGATCACAATGTCACAAAGGCATTTCTCATTTTCCAGTAGTTTTCGGTTCGTTATTCTCGTTAAATTCCACCTTGGATCACGAAAATCGTTTAGAAAAACGTTTTCGGTAAGAAGAGACGGCGGAGAGTCAAACAAACCATTAATAAATTTAATATCGATTTTCCTCTGTTCAGCTTTTATTAGCTTTCCTTCAACATCGACCTGTTTGCATTTTCTTCCGCCCGACTCAATGAACAAGCGCCAGTTCATGTTTGCATGATAATCGAAACGGCGGAGAAATAAAATCATTTGTTGGGCGAGTTCTCACCACAAAACAACGAGACTCCTCTTCCCATCACAATCAAAGCATTTTCCCTAGCGCTTTGCCTGCTTTTCAATCTCTCCCGTGCCATTATTTTGTATTTATATTAAAATGACACAGGAAAATGTCATAGTTGTTGAAAGAGAGAGAGTAACAAGAAAAATGACAAGTATAATATCCTCGATCGGAGCGAGCGAATGGAAAAGAGCAGCGAGCAAGCGAGAAAGGACGAGAGACATGAATTATTTATCATTATGCAAAAATCGTGAAAAATATGCTACTTCCTTCGCCTGTCTTCCCTCCGACGCCTCGACCCCCTGTCACTCGATCGGAAAATAAAATATGTTGTGATAGGGAAAGGAAATGTGTCATCGTCGAGAAAATCACCTGGAAGCAAGCAGTGAAGGCGGAGGACTGCGACTTAGCGACATTAAAATGTTATAATGAAATTTATTATGAATCTTGCTCCTCAGGGGAATTTACAGCGTGGCAGGCAAAACCCAATTTCGATGGAGTTGAAATTGAATTATGATGAAGCTATGACAAGAGCCTTCAGAGCCAATATCATCGAAGTCAATTAAAATCCATTTATTATTCAAGTATTTTCATTAGCGGCCCGCTTCGATGTTACTAAGCGCTGTATGCTCTACTTCGTGCTCCGCCAACGTAAAAATCACGCAGAGTTGGAAGAATTAATTTTTAATTACTCGACTCTGGCAGTTTATCGATTGAGGCAAAGAATTTATGCTTCCCATCGTTGCGAGGAGCTGTGAGTGAGCTTGAGGCTACACATAGGTTTCTATTATAAAAATTATCGAGACGAGGAAGGAGGAGAAAACGGAAATCATTATTTTTTCATATATCGATATTTTTACAATTGCCTTCGGAGCTCTGTTGCTTTCTCTACTCTCGCACGAACCCATTTTCAACGAGCGAACGTCGAGACATGAACTCATGAAAGTTTCAGTAGATGAACAAAGAAAGTCTCATCTGATTGAAGCTTTGGATTTGAATTAAAACTTGTTGGCATGTCGAGTGAAAGGGTTTTAAAGGGTGTGCGGTGCCCAAGCATTCTTCAACAGCAAGTCAGACCATCAAAGCTTTTGGGCTTGAAGCTCAATTAGAACTTTACAACAAGATCATCTAGTCTAGCTGTAATTTGATAAGCAAAACTATTCGTCGGTGAGCTGAAATGAAATAGAAATTTCACAGATCGAACATTGTCTACCTTTAAAAATATGTAAGCTTCTGCCTGGGTTAGACTTTTCAATAAATTTATGCGTACCTCTATGTTATGCAATGCTCGAATCGATTAAAAGCTCTTTTGCAAATCCATAGAAATTTTCATTGCACTTCGAACAAGGAGATTTTCGTGCAGGAAATTCCTCACATTTCATTATTCAACATTCGCACGGCAGCAATGGGAGCGCACTTGGAAGAAATCTATCCGAGGCAACGGATTACATCGAAGGAAAGCCAAGAAAATGAAATATTTAAAGAATGAGAACGAAAAAGATTTTCCTTCCAGATGAGAAACTAGCAAAACTTTATTGATTTCGCTTGTCGTCCTGGAGATAACTTTTCTTTCACTGAAGTTGCACTCAGCTCGCAATTTATTGGAAGCGACTCACTTGGATTCGTTTCGGGAGAATTCATCTTCAGTTTGTGACTGGAGCAGACAAAAATCCGGAACAACAAATTTCAGCAAGTCAAGAACTTTTCCTCCCGTCGACCCTCGCCAACATGCTTTCGCTGGCTTACAAAGTGAAAAGCAACAAAACTTTTTTCTCTTCATGGTCATATTTTAAGACTGCTTCATGCATGAAACAAGGAAAGGAAGAAATCTCGTCTCGCAACCCACAAAAAATAAAACAGTTGAATGAATATTTGAAGTCGTGCTGGAGCCAGAAAAGTGGAAATAGAAGGAAAACAAATCCGAAAGCTTCGTTGTCTGCTCGAGGTGGAAAAGCGAGTAATGAGGAATCGGAAATCGCTTGCAAGCAAAGGACCCTCAAAGCTCCTTTTATCTCCTCGTCTCTTGTTTTCCGTTTTATTAAAAAAAATGATATCGTGATTTTCCAAGCTTTTGAACTCTTTCCACGCTGAAAGCCACTCGACAAAGCGAGTCGTCACCGACTGAGAAAGACTAAGCGACGAGTTTAAAATTGTGGAAAATTGTGTTGCTCGTGGAAAATCAATAAGCAATTTCCCGCTTTTTAAGTGGGAAAGAAGAAAAGGAATCTTGAGAAAATCGCTCCAAACGATCTTGTGATTCTCTTTCATTGTGCATAAAGGAGGAAAATTGATTTCACGAATTAAACTTTCAAAATAAAAACAAAGTAAACAAATTAAAGTAATTTCCACAGTAAAAGCTTTAAAAATGGTTTCGCGCCCTCGATGGGGCTTTGTTGCCGCCACATTATGTGAGAAGGCAGTCGAGGAAAGATTTATTTACTTCGACTTTCTCGCGCAACAAATGACGACGGGGACTTTAAAGAGCGACAAAAAAGTTCAAGCAGCAAAATATCATTTCCCGCGACATGACACTTTCAAGTATCTTCTTCGCCTCGTCGACGAGTTCTCTGAAGTACGAAATATATAATTAGGAAATGGCGGAGGTGGGGCGAGAGGGCTGGTAATGAATAAGGGCTTGAGCTGGAGATTCTCCCGTGAAGACAAAAATCTGTCTCGTTTTCAGTGCTCGAGATTTTTCGTAACGCAAAACTTTTCTGTTTGTGCCAGCCAAACAAACGCTCCGCTCGGGGAAGAAGAGAAATTAAAATTCTTAAGAGCTAATTTAAAGAAAAATCCATAAATAACGTAGAGCTGGAATTTCTAGGGAATCTAGCAGCGTGGCTTGCTCTGCTTGGAGCAGCTGGAAAATATTTCGACAATCTATTGCGTCACGCGACTCACTAACAACTCCCTAAGCACTCGGCAAGTACCAGGAATGAAAAGGCGTGAGAATTGAAAAAGTTTTAAACGACGAAAGCGAGTGTAATTGAATCTTTCGGCTGGCAACTTTGCTGCGACTGTCCACTGGGCGGAAATGACAATTGAGTTAATTTTATGAGTAAACGACGCATTTCAATTCAAAGTAGCTTCAGGCACTGAGTGTTTGCGGCTTCTCACACAATTTCATTAACTAAATATCTTTCTACACCGCATTTCCCATTGCAGTTTAATTAGGTTTGTTCAGCTCTTCAAACGAGTAATCTGTGCGATGCAGAGCTCTCAGTGTATGGAAGATGATTTTGATGGCAGCTTCCGCTGCTCTTCAATGTTGATTTTCTCAGCATTGCTTTGACGGCTTGTTTGCTTTATGGCTCTCGATTGGAATGTTTTGTAAATTAATAGCTCAATAAATCAAATCAAATGCACTTAATTGAATAATTTCTTCCACCACATTATCTTGATAGTCGGTTTGAATCTTCAATATCTGTGATTTAAAATTCAGATGTGAGCAGAATTGGTGCGTTTTGTCACGTTCAACAGCATTCATGATCGAATAATTGCTCGGCAATCAGATGCCAATTGATAGTAAAAGTTTGAACAGCAAACATTTTTTTCCTATCTCCCTCTCGATTGCAATCCTCTGATGCTGTAATTGAAACGAATTGAATTTCCATATCGATTTCTCCATCGGGAGCTATGGCAGTGTGTGAAAAGGGCGTTGAAAATTGATATACGAAATAAAAGTTCAATTAAAACATCAAACAGCACCATGTGGCGATCATCATTGAAGGAAGAAATTGGCGTACGAATAAAAAGTGAATGCAACAGATGTTGGGAAAATGTGTTGCACATCGACCGGATGGAGAGACAGTCTCGTAAAAGTTGGAAGGCAGAAATATCTTTTGCCCCGAATGCAGCGATGATGTGATTTATGTCATCATCTCGTGAGTTGCAGATGAACGAGTCACATACACGGAAAGTCATCTGGTTGAAGTTTTCCTCCGGCGTGGACGTGCGGTTGAGGGGTCGGGAAGAAGAAGAGCGAAATTAATTTCCTGCCTCGTTTCATCACATCTTTTTGCATTCAATTCCTTTCCGTTAACGCTCTGGGCAATCAAGAACCTCAACAACCGGCCCCGAAGAAGAAAAACTTTCGGCGAGGAAAAATGAAAACAATTTGACATGAGAACGGATCCCGGGAAACAATGAAAGGGCAAAGGAAAGAAGTTAACCCTTGTACGCAATCTGGGCGAAGCTAACACAAAAAATGAATGGAGAAGCAATGGACCAGCGACGAAACAACAGCAAGAAAGATGGTGAAAGAAAGATGCTCCAAGATTAATTAATAAATCATAAGAAGATGAGAAGAATAATTTTTGCCTTTTTATCTTGAAGAAAAGTTTTTCCTCGGCTTCGAGATTCCTCAACCTGCTGAGGGCAGACCCGACTGTTTTTCCAGTGGACTTCAACTCAACTGGAAGAATTCGCAGCCCTTGTGACGGAGACGCTTGCCCTAGGATCCGGTTTTCATGTCGCATTGTTTTTCATCAACAATTGGTTAAGCGGCAATAAAAAAGTTTCGGTCAGGAAAGAGTTATTTATGAGAGTTTTCTTGCAAATTTTTCAAGCAAAGTTTCTCATGATAAATTCCTGACATTTTTCTCGGGGAAATAAATGGATTTTAATAGAAAATAAAATAAAAATTCAATATAACGCTTCTTTCGGGCGTCGTGTGCAAGGACGAGAAAGGGAAAAGCGCTTTAAGTTTAGGATCTTTCAAGGGTTCACAAATTGGCAATTTCCCCTTGAAATTCTTTACTGAAGATAATCGATTTTCACTTTCGCTTCTTGCACAATCGAGAGCATTTTTGAGGACGCAATCACGCTTTCGCAAATGTGAGGAAGGAATTGGTTAGTGTGAAAGGATTTTTCATAAACTGATTTTGAAATATTTTCACAAAATCACATCTACTCGTACACTTAATTTTAAAAACTGATTTTAAAAATCAGTAAAATCAATTTTCAGAAAGTTTTAGAAGATCTTGGTCTTATCCCTTGCGACGAGCTAAGATGAGTCCCTTCATCAAAATCGAACCGTAGCCTATAACTTTGTTATTGACCCGTCGAAGTGTAATTTCAAGTTGAACTGGATTAATAATAAATATTGCTGTTCGAAACATGAGCGATCCCTCGCAAGTTGTGATTCACAATTCCGCTTGCATGAGCAGTTGCAATCATCGTGACGCATCATCTGGAACTTCCGAAATAAATCTCACATGAAAGTGAAAAATATCAGATTAAACCTTCGGAAATTCTTTTGGAAAATCAATTGAAATATTTTTTCCGTTCTGTTCAACTTGCTCGTTCGCTCGTCTTGAGCTCCAATGAAACATAAAACTTTGGCATTCTCGTGGAGGAACCGAAAATAATGACTTTTTTAATTTCATTTTTTGCAATTGAAATTTTCTTCATTCTTCTGCTGATTCATTTTTTGCCACAACTTTTTCCTCTTTTCATTTCCCATTTTCTTCTTCGCCTTCGCCTCAGCATCAAAATTTTCCTCGCTTCGGGAATTGAATGTATATGTCGGTGGCTGAATGTGTGATGGGATTTTGTGTTGCTTGCTGTTGAGTCGCTATCTCTTTTCCGTTCATCTTGAAACTCGATTTAAAGGGGAGAAGATGAATTTTGTGTTTTACGTATTATGTATTCAACTTTCGTAATTTCATCGTTTTTAATAACCATCTTGAGGAGATATTATTTCATTCTGCTTACGTCCGGGTGAGTGAGACGGAGAACGAAAGCAGTTTCGGTGAAAAATAATTAATTGCATTTTCCTCGAGCAGATTTATGAACAAATTTATTCAGCGAGGAAAATATTTTTTCATTGCTGTCTTGATAATTCAACACTTCTTATCGATTTCTCGGAAGAGCTTTGTTTGCTGCTCCTCAGAAGCTTCGCTCTTATCTTCATCATTGTTCACTTGTTCTTGGCTTGTCACTTGCAGACACGGATTGACTTTATCCGGAAAAGTTTTCCGTAGCTTGTGAATTCCTCGCTCTTCTGATTTTCCACGAAAAATTTGCTTCAAACTGTCTCTATCGCTTTTAAAAATATTAAAGTAATTTCATGGATTCTCTGTAATCCTAATAAACCCTTTTAGTTGGTCGGAATGTTGCTCTCAGCTTTTGGCATATCAAAGGATTATGGGTAAATAAATTTTTGCGGTTTCTTTGGCACAAACTACGATTTTAATTAATTTTTTTAATATATCCTGAATAAATTTATTTTATTCTTCCTCCTCTTTGAACTTTGACGATGCTGGGAACTTTAAAATCTGTAACAAAATGAAACTTTGTGGAGGCAAAATGATGAAGTTCCACAGGAAACTGGTTGAGAATTTCAAAAAGCTCGTCACGAACAGACAAAACGGCACTGAAATTCAACGATATTATTTATGGAGTGCACCAACTCTCAACGAATTCTTAATTTAATAAAGAAACTTTTAATTCCTCTAATGGAATTCAATTTAATTTTCGTTTCTCAACTAATTTGAGAGCGCAAGAAATAGTTTGAGATCAAAACGAAGCGAAATTCTGCGAAAAAACTTGTGAAACTTCAACTGTCAACGTTGGCCAGGAATGGAAATTAAGGAAACAACGAGTGCACGCCAAGCAGCAGTGAGCGCGAGTGAGTAGCCTGGAAGCTTGAAGCTCTAAATTCCTATTTAAATTTATTCAATTTTAAACTTTTCCCTTTCGCCTTCGCTGTGCAAATGAATTTAAAATTTAAACAATTTCCTGCATTAAACGACATTTCTTCTTGACTCTGCTCCAAGTCCAGGTGTGTGGGAAGATCTCTCTCCTGATTTTAAATAGGAAAGTTTGCAGCGAGTTGAAACTGTCGTCGAGGATGAAAACTTTCGCAATCGGCAGCGCAATCTCATGAATTCCGAGAGCTATAAAATTGCTTTCAGCCACTCAATCGCCGGGCCTTTGAAATTCCTTTCGCCCCTGACTAATGGTCAGATTATACGGCAAAGCAAACTGGGGGAGAGTAAAGCTACAAAAACACGCAAACCTCTTGACCTACAAAATCATAAATATAAAATTTCTGTTGCCGTCGTGCTATGGGCGGATTGAAAATCCTTTTTTCTCAACTTGTCGACTCGAGCGATAAAGGAAAACACATTCCAGTGTTGCAGTATAAATAAAGGGAAAGCCGTAGATCAATTAAGCTTAGAACCGACGACAGAGCAGTCAAGTTTAATCGAAAACGTCGGATTGTTTTCATTCGGGTTTTGCTTTATCAATGCTTTCGTCCCACAATCTAATAAATTTTTCAATAAAAATAAGATTAACAAGTGAAATTTGCCGTTTTGCCATCTCAATAACCCGCAATCGATGCACGAAGGACGAACCCCGACAAAAAAGAAGGGAAAAACATTTAAATATCGAGAAACCACAAAAGCAAAAAGCTGAAACGTATCGACGTCAGAGTAACATATTCAATGGATTCGCATACAACGAATGGCATACAAATGGGAGCTTATCAAGTCGGCTGCCGAGAGTATGAAGAGGGAAGAATCCTCAGAAGCGATGAGAAGGAAAATATGCAAATATTTTAAATCCGTCCAATAGCAAAACGTCAAAAAGAGAGTCGAGCGTTTCACCGTCACTCACTGAACTTATCCGGCGAAGGCTTTTTATGCGAATATTCTCCGCAAATATTTTCTTTGAAGGCTTTTCTTCCACATTCAAGTGGCGTCCCATCATTTCACTAAAGGAAAACACAAACACCGAGGCTTCAAATAATATATTTCGAGAGCCCTCGCATGGCGATGGAACTGCTGGAGCTGGGGAGCATCGTTGTGGCTTGAAATATGAATATAATAATCAACCCTTTTGTGTTTGCACTCGAAACTCTCTCAACAGCCTCGTCACTATTCACGCTCCCATTTTTCCCATTAACCGCATCGACACCACATCATAGAGTGGAGTTTCTTTTTACCCGATTTTCGTAGGGGAAAATACAACAATCATTGGTGCGATGATGCGGCGCTCTGTCGATAAGACTTTAAACATATTTAAGTACACTCGCTCGATGGAGGAGAATGCTCGTTTTGGATGAAGGTGACGGAGCGAAGAGGCAACTTGTGGAAAATTTAAAGCCCATCATGTGAAAAATTACTCGACAGCAACACACTACTTTCTTCCCTTCAACATCGATCGGAAGTGAAATCACTGTGTCACAACATTTTACGGTAATGGCTCGAGTGAAAAGGGGAAGGAAAGCAGAAAGTTACTTAATGTCGAACAAAAGAATTTTTACAATAAATAAAGTCTGCTCCGGCGACCTGAAGATGGAGAGACGGGAAAGCGACCGAAAGGAAAACATTTCTGAGACTTGCTTCCTCTTTCGTTCTGCTGAAAGACTTCGAGTTGGCAGAGTGTCTCCAACCTTTTTCCCTTGAATTCGCTTTAAAGTTGAAATTTCGTTATCGCCGGCATCGGAAGAAACTTTTCCATGCCGTCACTTGTCAATTACGAGCTCGTCATTGATCTTTCCGTCAAAAGAATTTTCCTGCTTTTCTTTTTCAGATTTAACAATCTCATTATTTTCGACCGTATTTTTTATTCCCATTGACTTTGTTCTCGCTCCTTTCCTCATCTTCGTTCTCCAATTACAACCAGAGTTTTCACCAGCGACGCTCGGTTCGTTCGGCTGCCTTCAAGGCACTTAAGTTAAGAAAATATCGAGGAAATATTTTTCTTTTCGCTGAAATGTACGAAAAACATAATATTTTTCTCATTATCGGTTCACCATTACCCCTCGAGATTCTTCACTCACTCGTGAACCCACGCGCCACCCGGCTCGTCGGCCTATCGCCTGCTCGCTTTCGCAGAAATCGCTTTTTCAAGTTTATTGTTGATTCCTATTTAGCAACGAGAGCTCAATACTTGAGAGAGAAAATTGAAGGGAAACGTTATCAGGGTGGCTAGGTTTTCACGTTAAGCGATTCAAACTCTTTCACTGTCTCGTCTTTTTTTGCCACCAACCAATTGCTAAGTTAACCACTTCCTGGTCACCCAACTTGTCAATTTATAAATTATCGCGAAGCGCAAATTCCTTTATTGTAACAAATTAAATTATTCCTGGTATTTGCTCATTTTTCACCAGCTAAGAATTTTCGAACAAATCGACATTTTAGCGAGTGAATGCCCGTGACAGCAACAAACAGCGCAAAGGGTTCCTCTGCCACAGCGATGATGGGAGAGTGGGAAGCCAATTTTTCAAGCCTCAAACTTTCCCTTTTTGTTTGTTGGAACCCTCAGAATATGATTGCCGAGGCCAGCGCCTGCCCGTAAACGATGATAGAGAGAAAATTATGTTCAAAAACCAACAAATGAAATATTTTCAGAATATTCCAAAGTTGGTTTTTCCGGGGCAATAAAAAATTATTTTCACCCTTTCGGTGTTTTGTCAGATGCGAGAGGGTGGGGGGGCATTCTCACCAACAAAATGTTGTTTTCACGTTCAACAAGAAGCAGAAAAATAAACAATAAGCGTCGAGTGAAGAAGGAACATAAAAAGTTTCCTTGTTTTGATAATTCTCCACTAACCTTTTTTTGCTCCTCAAAGTTCCGCTTTGCTTTCCACTTTACGCTGCCTCAAAAACAATTTATTTCTGCAACCGGGGTGTAGTTTGGTTGTTTTTCTTTCGCACTTGGTGAGGCGCGCGCGTTTTAATTTTTAACACAATAAATTCCACGCTTTAAACGCGGAAATATTTCACGCTCGTTCATCTAATTTTTCACCAACAAACAAATTTATTTTCTTCTTGCTTTCGAATATCTTTTAATTCTCCCAGTGATGAAGCGATGTTTCTCGATTAAATTTCACACAACTCTCGCCCATAAATTTCTTCCACTCGAGGATCTCTCTTGGAGAGCCACTTCGGGCCGATAAAAGTGACGTGATGAGGTGTGGGCTGATGCGAAACTTGTGTATTCCTTCGAGAGGCGAGAGAAAGTCGAAGTGCCCGAAACGCGGAAGAAAGGGAAGAATGTGCTTGTGCTTTATTATCTAAGCGAAATGCCTCGTGTACTTTGCAAATAAATTATTCGCCGTTCGCGCCCGACTTTTCTTCAATTTACAATTAAAAGTTGGTGGGTGGGAGAGCCGCGCGAAAATCTTTCGGCAAACAAACGCAAAGCACAAAATTCAATTTGATTAAATCGTGATTAGAAAACACGGTTTGCTCCTTCTCGCCTTCTCCACTTCTTCGTTTTGTTTGACGCCGCTAGAGCTTGAGCGGGGAATTTTATATTTTATAGTTGAGAGCTTCACCAAATTCTTCTGCTTTTCGCCTGTCGAACATTTATTTATTCTCCTTTTTATCCGCTACCCTCTTCACGGAATAAAATGTTCTCCGCTGCTGTTGCCTCACGCTAAATACATCCGAAATGAAAAGGCTCAGAGCTTCTGTATAATTATAGAGCAGTCAGAGCAGACTCTGCTTTTATCTCGTTTAAGTTTTGTGGAGATATTCTCGGTGGAAAAACTTTGTCTCCGCTTTGCCCTTTTTTCCTTGTCGAGGTTGTGGCAGGCAGGCAGTACAAATTTAATGTCTCGTTGTGTCTGGCTGGAGGAGAAAAGCTCTCGAAATCAGACAAACGGAGGAAGCTCCAATTTTCCTTCTCTTTATCGCGACACAAATTCGTCTTCCCCCTTTCTCTCGTGTTCCTTTTCCTCGGAGCTTGCACAAATTTTTCACAACACACAAAAATTTATCGTTATTTCGCTTCAAGTACTTTTGCTGGAAAGCAGATTGCGTAAGACAGAAATCTTCTCTTTGTTTTTATCAACCGTTCCTCATGAACCACCGGGAAATATTTTCCTCGTATCAGTTTTATTATAAGCGTAATATGTTGAATTTATAAACATCGAACGAATATATCAAAATATTTTTACGCGCCGCTCCGACATCCGAAGCCAGGGAAAAAGTTTATGAATTTTTATGCTTGTTATTTTTTGATGATTCCAACCGATGTTGCCACACTCTTTCTCGATGTATCAAATTCAGAATTTATTTCCTCTTACATCACATTCAAGACATTTATTCATCGATTGATCACTTCCATCCACAAGTGAGATGAATTTGTAATATTTCTCCTCGTGAGCGGAAGGGAAATGTTTGCTATGTTAGCTTCTTGGCTTTCGCTTATTTTTATATTCTCATCGAACTGTTGATGTAGTTTGTTGTTTTATGTTCGCTTTTTGCGATGAATCTTCTCCGCAGTTTATGGCGAACCTTTCGATTTGCAACAGATTTTTATCAGATGAACTTGAAAGATATTCGTTGATCTGTTCTTGACGTTCAAGACGACGTTAATCTCCGTGAACCAAATAATTCCATAAATCTTTCACTCGTGAAACATTAAACCTCGCAACAACTCACAGTGTGAGAAATGTTCGAGACAACTTTAACCCGAAAGAACGAACGCAAAACGCAACTCGTCGACCGACACCGACAAATGTTTTCATGAAACTGAAGAGAAGAAATGGAAACAGAACGACCGAGAATGAGTTTTCGAAATTTCACCAGTTGATTCTCGCTCCGCTTCGGATTTATGTTCGTGATGTGTTCGGCCCCTGAGCTGTTCGCTCGATACGATGAGTCTTCATCCCTTGATAACAGTCGACTTTACGACAGTGTTATCTTGGAATTCGCTTTTCGAACTCACTCGTGCGATTGCGTGAAAGTTGATGTTAGGGGAAGTTCGCTGATCGTCCCGCCAAAGTGTTGAAAAGCGGCGACTAGCGAACGGAAATCTAAGTTTCCTTATCGAGGAAAAAAGAAAATGCAAAATAGCTAATGGAATAAAAAGCACCTGTCAACGTTTTTTGATTAAAAATTCAACCGAAGGTAATTGCTGCGGAAAAGACCGACGTTACGAGTGATTAAAAAGCCGATGTCGTTGCACAAGGGAAGCGACGTAATTATGCTGAACCATAAAGTGCACCTTGACTCCCTCTCGCCTCCCACGTTTGATGTCACCCGGCTGATAATCGTGTCGTGTTTGCGGTCAATTTTTCATCGGCAGGAGGAGTACCGCGCTCCAAGAGGTTCACTCCAAAAGTCAAAAGTGGGGAAATGTGTTTAAAGCTGGTGAATGAGGTTGAGTACATTTTATGATGTAAATTAGATTTTCCTTTGCTTACAGTTTTTCTCTCCCTTGCTCAACATGGGAAATGTGATAATCATTAAAACCGTTACGTAATTAATCTTTCAGCAGGGATGTATTAATCACTTTATGCGAGGCGAGAGTGAATTTGATGATGGAGATTGTTCGTTCGTCTCTCGCTTCCATTGCGGGGCCGTGACGAACAACAAAAATTATGTTGCGATAATGCGGGACGAAGCGAGACATGTTAATCCGACTCTGTTTGGCATTCGCTTTCCTACCTTGCGCTTTCGAGAAGTTTACACTCTGCACTCACAAGCGCTTAACTCGTTATTCAATTATGAATAATCTTTCTAGCATGCAATTAAAAATTATATCGCTTTTAATGAAATAAGTAAGTCTCTGCACTATGGCTCTACGCTTGCAACTCATGACAAGCTTTAGGAGGCGTTGTTTGGAAAGGCGAGTCACGTGGAAATGCGTCAAATGGTTGTGGAGTGGGGCAGATTTATTACGAAACTTCTCCGTAACTTTCTACCGAGCGTTGACTTGTAAATCTAAAGAACTCTCAACTCATTAACGGAGCAATCACCGAGAGTTGCAAGCCCGTCAAGGTTTTCCACGAACTAATGCAACATGTTAGCAATGCAACCTGGGATGAATGTGGAAAGGTGAATAAATATGATGTGAAAAGAACTTTCCTTCAACAGACTTCCCAGCCATCATAAGAACGTTGAACGTAGCAGTTCTGCAACAGCAATTCTCTTCGCTGCTTCTCTCCCTTAAATCGATAAAACTTTTCCAGTCTTTTGAACTTTTAAATATGGTAACAGCGCTTGGTTTCCCGCTCTAGGTGAAACGCTAAGCAAGTGGCAGGGATTGTGTTGAGTCTCAGAGTTTGGCGAAAATTTATAAACATGTAGCACGTAATTTGAACGTAGAAGTGCTGAAATTTATTTACAATTCCGCTCGGGTGCCCCCAACTCAAATAAGAAAAGTAATTAATTAGATTCTTTATACGCGAGAGCGAGTGGCCGAAAAATGAAATCTTCATCAAGCGACGGAGAGAACTTTGATAGATGAAACACCATAAATCAATCTTAAACTTCTGTTTACAATTTTTCTTTTAACAGAACTCGTAAGTCATAAAAAATGATCGAAAGCTGCGGCTGAAGGTGACGCGAGGCGCTTCATAGAAAAAAGAAATGAATCAGTGGACTTTGGCAGGCATCTGGAAGACGTTGGAAACATTGGACAGTGTTGTAACGAAGCTAGACGAGTGGGAGTCAATTACGCAAGCGTAATCTTTCTCGCTTACCACATGACAAAATTTACCAACTCTCACCAATGATTCCAGCTTCTTCTTTATCGCCATCGCCTCCCGCATCCACAATATTATTACTGAACATTTTTATGACCGAACCAACACCGAAAATTTCTGTTCATACTATTATGAAGTGTTGATAAAGTTTTTTATTTCGATTTGAAGTCGCCCGATACTTCAACCGATGTGCATCCAATTTAGTCGTCGGTACGAGCATAAAAAACAGAATTTTATGGGAGGAAAATTAATTTATGATAATTGTTTCATATGGGGGGAGAGATTGTGTTTCGGGCGGTCGTCGCGGGTCATATTCAATTTTCAATTAGAACTGTTTTCGTTCCCGTCCCAAGCCTGCAGAGGCTCGCAGCTCATTTTGTGATAATTATGAAAACTTTTTTCAAATTGATTTCCGAGTGACAATGTAAAACTCCCGTCGACGATATTGAATTGCAATTGAATTTTGGGCCGAAAATTGATTCGATTTTAAACTTTTTGCGCGGCTGTAAAATTGAGTGAACACAGAAACTTGTGTAATTAATGTGCACGGCAAAGTTTGTCACTCGTTTTCGCATTATTTGATAATCATGGCTCGGGTTGTTTTCCATGTGCGACATAATTAAAAGGCCGTTGCTGTTGTTCGTTTGAAAG
Source organism: Smittia sp. YW1114-2 (assembly GCA_033064975.1). Classification (NCBI taxonomy): domain Eukaryota; kingdom Metazoa; phylum Arthropoda; class Insecta; order Diptera; family Chironomidae; genus Smittia; species Smittia sp. YW1114-2. Next base: position 7,589,796 of record CP093833.1, read on the forward strand.
CACAGGCGACTGGCGAGCTCCGCAGGATATTAAATTCCGTGAGTGGCTAAACATTAAAGCGCGACGGGGAAGCGGCTTCGCAACTCATTTCTCATGCTGCAGTTCTAACCCTTGAGAAGCAACAGTGGACTTCACAACTCCGATTGGAAACGGAAACTTAGCCAAAGCTACGGCGACTAAAAGGTTTCTCGTGTTTTTCTTAACATACAAAACTTTCGTTTCTTGTGGACCACAAGTCGTCGTTGGTGCTTTGTTACAAGCTGAAAGTTGAATGATTGATTTGATTGGGAAAGCATGACTGAAGAACGAGAGTTTCCAGTCGAAAGTTTGTGGCCTTGATATCCTGAATCATTTGTGATATGAACATCACGATAGCCATAAAGTCAGACTGCAAGATAACAAGAGTATGAAAGCACGTACTCAGCTCCCAGTCTGCAATCGCTCTTATTAAATTAAGAACAAACAGTGAACATCGCCCTTTAAGCAACCTCTCACCTCATAATCTCCTTACTTATACGCTTTGGAAGTTGAACAATTCTGCAGTCGTTTAAACCATAAATTTTCTGTTACTAATTAGTTAATTATTAAATAAACAATGCCTGATGTCAGCCTATGCTCTGTTTATTTTAAATAAGCCGAATGAGATGCGAGATCATCATTCTCGTTGTTAGTCGAGGATTTTCTCGGGCGCGTTTGACAAAAAGGGGAAGGCGGACACATGATGATGAACACATTTACGGTTTGCTCGAGCTTGAAGTGGATTTCGCTTTTTGTTTCAGGGAAATTCAGTCGGTGACATGTAAAGCCGAAGCCTTCGAGCAACACTTGTCGGATTATTCATTTTTTCCGCTATTGTTTCATTCATGGCCTGGCTCGTTCGTTCTCCAGCTAATGTGGCCGTCGAAAGGAGAATTTCGTCTCTACTTTTAAAACATTCATTACAAGCGTGGGTGGAATGGAAAGCGCGCCGTAAAACTGCCATAACAGAGCTCGGAATTTTTTGTCGGCAGGAAGGAATGTTGACAAACCTGGGGGTGGCGCAGTTGACGGGAAGTATGAGTGATAAAATGCTTCACTCTCCATAGCCGCAAGAACGTCCGAGATTATCAATTTTCTTGGAAATGTTTTGCAAGATTTACGATCGAGATATTTCAGTTGGGTGGTGGAGCTGTAGCGATGTCATGACCGATTAATTGATTTCAACTGAACGACTTTACGATTTGGGCAATCACTTGGATCATTTAACGACCCCTCGAACAATTTTCAGTTACTTGTGATTGATTATTCGACTTCTCTAGTCTAAACTTGGCGACGACAATTATGTTTATAGGCGAGATGAAGTGCCGTTGATTATTTACGCAGATTTATCAACAAAGGTTCAAGCTATCGAGCACTTAGACTCACTTCCCTAGTGCATTTGTTGTGACCTCGTCGCGTTTTCAGCTAATATGTTAATTATTCCGCTCAACGGTTTTCGTTCCTCGACCCTTTCGTGTAAACGATTTTCTCCCCTTTCTATAATGTTATTATGTGATTAAAATAATAAACTCATGCTTATGCATGACGTTAGCCATTAGATTGCTTAAAGCTAGCCATGGCAGCTCCACAATTTTTTGCGCCAAACATTCAACAAGGCTGCGATTTATTAAATACTGCTAATTAGGGACGTTTTGCAAATGATGTTGAGGGATTAGTTCAGCTTTACTGATTGCAGCAACAAGCTGTGTCGGAACTCTGCTCGTACTCTGCATATTGCGAATCGTTAACGAAAGCGCCGCGATAAATGACCAGGAAAATAATTCGTCAAAGTGAAAATATCGTCGCCGATGAAGTTGTGAATTTCCTCGTTCAGAAGTTGTCGTTGAATCCTCGCAAGAAGAAGCAAATGATTGAGACACTTCAAAGATAAACAGATCAAACCTCACAAGTCAGAATAAAAATCGATAACAAAGTTCACTGAGTCTTCCAGTTGTAATTAGAGCATCGCCCGATGAACACGAGAGCGAGATAAAAATTGTTGGCTACGAACGACAATCGCGTGGTGGAAGTCGACAATTAAAGTTCAAAAGTGAGTTGACGAGAAAGCGGATTTCCAGTGTCGTTGACATAATCAAGGACTCGACTGCACCTGCAGCTTTGATTGCCTCATTTACATTCAGTTCAGAACCTTGCAAGAATACGATTGGCATCTGCAGCTCAAACTGTTCGAACATCGAAGAAGCTTTCATAAATCAAACGACCATAAATGTCATCATTATTAATAAATTTCTTGTCGTGTCGTGACTGAGTCGCGCATATTAATTTATATCAGTCGGCGTCAATTGTCATTCCAAAACAGAGAGAGTGTCACATGACCCCGTCGAATAAAGCGACAACGACAAACGAAAACATCATGAAGACATGAGAAATGATGTTTAAAAATAAACTGTGGTGGCTTCTTCTTTGTCTTCGCTGCTGGAGAAAAGCAAATAATTAAAATTTATTGGGTTCTCGAGCGATTGACTCACTTTCCATATGGCCCTGCACACGATCCCTGTTTTCTCTTTCCAACTTTCACCGCATGACAGAGAACGAACATCAAATAAAAAAATTATAGATTTTGAATTCTAATTAATTTTCTTTCAGCCGCTCACTGAATATTCACCCCGATTAATTTCAAACCGTTTATCATCCGACGTTATTGCCTAATGAAATGTGAAATTAATTCATATCTCGTGGAATCGAACGCAGTTCAGTTTGCTTTTTCTTGTTAAGCAATTAATGAGGCGAGTCCTATTGCAGAGTGGATCCTTCGTTGGCCAATGTTGAAGTGAATATATTCTTGATTGGGAGAGGGAACAAGGCTGAGTCTTGTGAACAAAAGAGAACGGAAAGTAGAAATTGCGAGGGGAAATTCAAGGAGAAATCGAATCTGCTGTATCGAGTGAAGACTAAAGCGAGTTTTCTATGTTGGCTCGTAGATGGCCCAGAGGTGTTTGCCATGTGGAAATTTGAACATCCAAGGGAAGTAACGAGCTCAACGACTCTTCATCTGAAAACAAACTCGTAAGATTCAAAGGAAAATCTGTATGATAAATTTTATTTTTCTGTAAACTTGGCAAGTTCAAGGCAACCGTTGGCAACTACAGAAATACGTTGTGTGCAATGTGAAATGAATTTGCTGGCTTCTTTGGACTCTCTTAGAACTTGAGGTTCTTGTTGGCTTCGACATGTTGCTTCCTGAAATCTTCGTATGAAACGAGGTTCTGTCGACGAGGAGAGAAGAAGTCAATGACAAAACGTTCGACAAGATTGAGGGCAATCCAAAACCAAAAGCATCGCATGCGTCTCTAACTGAAGAAGTGAATAAAATACACACGAAAGGCTCTGCATTCAAGATTAGTTTTCTCTCTAGTCAAAGTAAAGTTTGTTATAAAAGCTACAAAATGTACAACGAAAGAATTGATCGACAAAGCTCACAATTGAAGTGTTAGCAGGAAATATTCAAATTCAAACAAAACACTAAAAGTTATTAAAGCAGAAGACAGCGGCTTTACACAAAGCCTCTCACCTCCCACAAGAAGTCGTTCCACGCTGGGAACAGACGCTTGAAGCTTCTCGGCTCGGCGCCTGCGAACAATAAAAATTGTTTAAAAATAATTCTAAGGTTTGAGCAATGTGTTGAACCTTGTGGCACGTGAATCAAAGGCACAGTTTCCTCAGAGCGGTCAGTCGGGTCAGTACGAATATATTCCTAGAATTAAAATGTTAAATATTTCATGTCGAAACCCAACCGAGCTTCTTACTCTCGCCATCTCGCTCGACTTTTCCTTTTCTTCTTCTGTGGATCCGGAGCCAACCCAGACGTAAACCTCATCACCACCGTCGAGAACCATGATGTCATCAGGATCCAAATCGTCTTGTTCGAAGTTGGCTACTTCTTCTACTTTGAATTTTCCGCTGCTGCGGATTGTGCAATGGAAGAGACGTGGCTCTAAGAACGGAGCTCCTGCGGGATCGATTTCCGTATCGTAGTCTCCTTGACCTCCCAAAGCACTCCAGAAGCCTTCTGGTTCTTCTCCTTCAACAATTTCAACATGCTCGTGATCGGGCGACAAAGTCTTTGAAACACTTTGAGCCATCGAGCGTTCGAAATCGCTGGCGCCTTTTCCATACCAAATGTAAGTTGTTGATGGAGTTTCGAGAACGAAAGCATCGTCTGAAGCCAATGAGGCGGCAACTTCGGGCATCTGCGTCGCACGAACATCTTCAGCGCAAGTTCCTCTGATTCTGAACAAACGAGTTCCATCAACATCGTAAGTGTCATGATCGCGAAGATTCTTGAAGCCTGATGCCTTTCCACCACTGAACACGACCATTTTTCCCTTGAAAATCTTCAGCAAATGACGAGGCTCGAAGCCTTCAACAACACGAACTTGAACAGCCTTTCCGTTGAGTTCGTTGTCTAGTCTCACAGAGTGAATTGCGGCTGCTGCCTTCTCGTCTGTAGTCGAGTTCAAACCTTGCCAGTAGTAGATCACGTAGCCGTGTCCACCTCGTTTGTTTCTGTACTCATACTTGATGACGTACGAGTCACCGCTGAAGAAGAATCCATGGTTTTCAGCTGGGATCTCAACGAGGTCCATGTTCTCAACACGCCACACTTCGGCTTCACCCTCGCCGTTGTCCGGCATGAAACCGATAGCGCGGCCTCCAGACTTCTTCAATTTGTGAAGAATTGATGCGTCAAATTCGCTGTCGTCCGCAGTTTCAGAGTCATCGTCGTTAGCTGCGCGAATGAGACGAGAGTGAGTTGCACCGTGGTCTCTCCATGTGAAGAAATATTGTTTGAAAGGAGCTGATTCAGCCCCTTCGACGATGCGGGAGACCTTCGTCCATGACGGATATTTCTTGGTCGACAGGAAGCCTTGGGCTCTTGACATTGCTTGTTTCTTCTCTTGCTCAGTTGCTTTCTTTCCAACCCACACGTAAATGCCAGAACCAGTATCAAGGATGAAACAATCGTTTGTATTCAGCATCTCTTGCTTCAATGGTTTCTGTGATACTGGATCAATCTTCAGCGTTCCGGAAGCATCGCTGACGAGATACAAAGTCGTAGCACTGGCGTCAGCACGTTCGAACGTTTCGTCATCTTCGCTGGTCGATTCATCGGGAACTTGAGAGCGCGAACCTGATCCGAGCACTTCAAAGAAATGTTCTTGGTCGGTTTCGCTTGAAAATTCATCTGAGAAAATAGGAAATTAATTTTGGAAATGTGCCAGCAGAGGTTTGCTTTCAATCTCACCAACAACGTGAACAGCGGAACGGCCGTTGTGATCTTGATCTCTGATTTGGTTAGCAGCGCTGATTGCCTTGATTTTCTCAATGCGCTTAGACTTCTGCCCGACATACACATAAATGTCGCGACCAGCATCGAGAATGAAGCAATCTCCTTTGTTCATCGAACCAACAGTGAGATCCACTTGACGAACGCGAATGTTCTTCTTGCCCTTGACTTGGAACAATCTCTTTTCGCCAGCAGCGTTGATTTCTGTCTGCTTGAATCCACTCGCAACTCCTCCAGGTGCGTAACGGATTCCATTCTTGAAGTAATTCAAGAACAGTTGACTCTCATGATCTTGAACCTCGCGATGTTGAACTGGGGCGCCATTCAATTGATCGTCAAGCTGGACAGTAAGAATGGCAGCAGCACCAGCTTCATCCTGGGTCGTTTCAAGTCCCAACCAGAAGTGAACATCCCACGATAAGATTTTGCTCTTGCTCTCCATCGTCTGCAAAAATCATCGAACAATGTATGAAGTCGTACTCAGTGAATCAATCAAAATTAACGTTAAAACGAGCTCCAATTAATTTCTGCCCGTAAGCAACAATCAAACAGAAAATTGAATTAATATTTGCCAATGAGCCGCGATAAAAGTTATGGAAATGGCAAACGTGGCAAGTGGAACAAAAAGAATTAAATTAATTAACTCATAAAATGTTGTGCGGGAACTGGCCCGCAGGCTAACAGCAATTTCCACGGTGCTAATTAAAACTCAATGACTCACGTTAAGGACAATGTAGGAGTCGCCAGTGAAGAACTTTCCGTAGTCATTCTTTGGGTAGGCGACAGGCTCGAAGTTCTGAAAGAGAAGAAGAATTTTCAGTTTTCATTGGCGATAATCCAAATAATTCTCAAGTTCCAAAGTAATTAATCACACTAATTTTGAATTTTGATTTCGTTGCTTGGTGATCAAGTCTCGACCCCATTTAGATTCAACATGATGTTCAACAGCAAATCAACTTCACATAAAATCGTCTTGATCCGACACATGTTTTTCATTATCATCCCGGGAAAAACATTAACAAACTCGTGGTAGCAATGAATGTTTACTTGGTTCCGAACGATTTCTGTGATGTGTGGGGCGAATTGTGAACTCGGTAACGGTTTGAATTCTATCTTAGACTGTTTGATCAGTTGTATTAAATTTTACTATGTAGATTAATATTCAAGCTACATACAAAAACATGTCGCAACCTCTGAACAAACCCCACGAAAGCTTTTAAATTTGCAATAAATCCCACCGGAATGGAAAATTCGTCGCTATCAAGTTTTCCACAATCGACGATTTGTTTTATTTGCTGATTGGATTGCACGATTTCACCTCGATTTCTCATGTTGAAGCGCAAACGTTAAGCTTCGATGAAAAATGTGGAAATGCTAATTTATGGCTCAGATCCATTCATGCTCCATTGCTTTCAATTAAGTCAAGCATTTCAGGCTAATTGTAAGCAAATCATTGAGATTCTTGCTAACGTAATTATTTCGCGGTGAAGGTTCAACGCAAAACTTTTGGGGAATTCTACCCGTTCAACCTTCAACACTTAGTCATCGTGAATTACTAATTGGCACGTTTCGCTCATATCGCAAGAGTGGATCAGTCTTACAGACAGCGCTCTACTCAACGCTCATTTAAATGCGATCATCTTGATTGATATCCGCGAAGTTTCAGTGTAAACAGATCTCAGTGCGTGAGAGGCAACGACATTTAATATCGCAGACAAGGGACGAGCGACGTAAAACTTGGGTATAAATAGAACACATTAAGACACGGGAAAAAATAAATACGCCGGTTGATATTATGAGATTCCGTTGCACGTTTTGTAAGTAATAACAAGAGGAAAAGATTGTGGCGTTTGGGAACGAAGTCGAGTCGCGGAAAATCTTCATAAGCTCGTGCGGAGTTCGAATTTTCTTCACAGCGATATGAAGTTGCTAATTTACTCAGGAATCTGAGCGAGTTATTTGACTAATTATTTAGTTTTTTCTCCTTCAACTCAGCTGAAAGCTTTGAAAAGTTTGAAATTCTTGGGAAAATTCAGATATTCAACTCCGTGTTTCAGTCAAACGATTCACTGATTTAAATCATAAAGTCTTCAGTTAGCTTGATCGCGTGAGATTTCTCTGCTTTTCGTCTGAGTTTTCAATTTCGCGACTGGCAGTTTTCGCCGCCTCCATCAAAGATTATTAAACAAAAACCAGCAAATTTCTCTCTCTGACTTCACGTTGGTTATCAATTTAATGGAGCGGGTTGGGAAATTTATGGAAAATCGATGAAAGCGCGACGAGGGACGAGCGAGTGGTGGCTGTAGAGCGTCGCATGCGATGACTAACGGCTAAACTTCGGGACGATCTCGATGAGAAAAATCGATGAAAAATGAAAGTGATTCACTCTGTTTGCATTACCGAATCACGATTGTTATGCTGGCAAATATTGCCAGAAAGGTTTCCTTCGTTATCTCTTATCGCGGCACTACACATAAGGCAACAACACTTGCATTTTATCTTTCTCGTTGACGTGATAAGCACAAAGTCGTTAATTATAGTTCAATGATTAATTGGACCCAATTCAAAGTCATATATGACAACTGAAGCAATGTAGCGACTTTTACTGGTAAACAGTCACGGAAATTGTGCGAAGACAAAACCAGTTCTTCTAACGTTAGAACTTTTTCTTTGCACTGCAACGATTACTCACCTCGATTCTCCAAATTTCCAGGCCTTTCACTTTTCCTGCATTTGCAAACGCGGCGTTCATGACTCGACTTTTCGGTCCAGTTGAAGTTGTTCCACAATTGACTTGCGATATCAGCAAAGTTAAGCTACAAAATAGATTTGTAAAGTTCGCGACGAAATGTCTTGTTTGACTGAATACCTAAGAGCGACTAAGCAGTCGCTTAGCTTCGATTTCATTCTCATCATTTTCTCCCGCTGCACGTTTCGACTGTGTGGAGACAAAAAGATGTGAGAAAAAATATACAACGAGCAACATGTAAACAGTTTCGCCGGCTAGAAATGTGGGTTGGTATCCACCGAGCGCGTTTGTGTTCGCCAGAAGCAATAATATCAGCTGATGAACCGACTGCGTTTGTTACGGTTTAAATCATATGCACGTGCCGGAGGCTGTCATGCTTTGGGTTTCTGTCGAAGCTCTGCAATCGTTTCTCAGGTAAATATTGAAGCTTTTATTGCCGCGTTTGCTCGTCAATTAGCAGTTACGAAATTTCTTATTCAAAACATTTGAAACAAAGCAACTCGAAGAAAAAGCAAACATCGTTGTGATGTCACTCAATAATATGTGAGATTGCGAGGCGGTGAGACTGAGGTTGAGGTCAAGCGAGTAAATTAACAATTTATTATTCTTATCAATTATACGGAATATTGTTAATTCATTCACTAAGCGTCGAAGGGAACGATCAAGGAAATGTTTTAAGGACTTCGCTTTGAAATCTTGAGTAATCACTTTTCTAGAAGAAGGTCGTAGCAGTAATCTATTTTTGAACAGATTATCCTCAGAATTATCTAATGAAATTAACAATCAACAGGCTTAATGTTTAACCCTCAGATCGTTAAATATCTCGAACCATTTCACTCTTTACATCTTTCGTAAGACATAAATTTCCACTCAAATTATCAGAGAGGAAACCTTTGACTTTACTCACAATAAATTTCCCACTAATTGATAACAACTTTGTAATGTTAGCCGGCAGGCTTTCGACTCGAGACTGAAGAGCGGCTGACGTTTGTGAGGCTTTATACAGCTCGCTTTCGTGAGATGAGATGTGTCGTAAATTTTTGCTTCGAGAGCGCGAGGCTAACTGGAATCATTTTTAGCATGAAAACGTCTCACGTCCGAACAGTTCTCTTATCATTTCGAAGAAATGTTGTCAACTTCAATCGGAAGTTTTCTCTTTAACAAGGAAAAAATAAATTCAAGCGTTGCATTCCAGTAAAAATGTTTGTAATCTTTTTAATTTCAACTCAGTTTTCGAAGAATTACAGGAAGAAATTTCTCCAGATATTCATGCCAAGATATTCACAATCCTGATGGTGGAAGAATCTCGTACTTTTCGAGAAGGTAAGCGTCGCCTTCGAGCAGCTTTTGTCGAAGCACTTGAGGGCTCAGCTTTGCGGATATCACAATATGTCGATCGTTGTTCTTGCCATAACTTTTGGTACGAAGATCGAAGGATTGCGCGATTCTGAATTGAAATTATATTAAATTATATTATATCTCATGAACTAGCCGTTCAACTTTAATTTTACTTACCCATGGATGATTGCTCTCTCTTCTTTTGTAAAGTCTTTGCTAAACACTAAATCATAATCGACATGATTGTCCTTAAAATTTTTGATTAAGTTCTTGATGTGGTTGCGATCAAATGTTTTTTCAGCTCCGAGTCCTCCTCGGCCGATCTTAATCTCGCATTTTATTGGATCGACGATTCCTTCTCCTGTCGTGCCAAGCGATCCTCCTTTCCAGCCGAGCATTTTCAGCATCTTGAAGCCGAGATTATTGTCTTGCAGCTCGTCACTTGCTTTATTCGAAGCACCAGCTCCGTTCTGCTTGAAGTTTGGCTCAATAATATTTTCGGCCGTGAAGTACTGAAGTTTAGTCTTGATGGTGTAACAGTTTGCCTTAATTTTCTTAGTCAAATCGTCGTCTGCTTGCTTCTTGGCAACTTTCCGGTTCGTTCCTGACCCTTCGCCCACGATTTGGCCATTGAAGACGTAAAAGAATTTGTTGTCATCGAATTTCATTTCGAGCTTCCCAAGGCTCTGCATTGTGGCGATCGTCTTATTCAAACCTGCGTTCTGGTCGGTTTCGCTCATGTCAAAGTAGATCACATCCCTGAGGAGATTTCGAAGGTTGGCGGACTTTTGATTGGCGGACAGTTGGATCGATGGCACCGTTGGGTACGAAACAATCTCTTCTTGCTCGATTTCCAATCGCCTGGCAGCTGTTGTCTTCTGCAGCTTCGCCTGCACGGCATCTTGAGCACCAACAAATGTTCTCTTCAACTTGTTTCTTCGACCATCTCTGAATTTCTTTATCGCCGGAACTTCTTGTGCTAGTTCAGCGACTCGAATCATAGTTTCAGCCGGATATCTGCAGCCTAAGAACTCAACGTTCACAAAGACTTGAGCGTAGCAAAGCAGCTCGGCTTCCGAGAACTTTCCTAAATGCGATTGCAGAAACGTCTGAAATGTAAAATTAGTAAAATCGGTGCATTAATTTTGAAAGATTTCTTACTTTTCTCAGCTGCCAGTGCTCGTCAGCCTCGTAATTCTTCCTGTACTTCTCAAGATCCGCTTCCTGGATACAGCTGTCATCAGAGCAGTCCATTTTCTTTCGTATTTTCGTCGTAGTTCTATAAAATAAAATCGCTTACTTGTCTTGTTTACGTTTTTCGGTTCACACTTTCAAATTTCGAAAAACCGTTAAACGAAAGATGCGAAAAAAGATGCAAAGTAGCAAATCGCACGTTTATTTACTTCAATATTTTTAATCGCAGTGCTCTTGTCAGTTCTTCAATCGAATCCAGGTAAGCAATCACGAATCACAGTAGCTTCGCTTTCTCGTCTCGCGTTGGAGTTGATCATTAAAAGTTTGATTTTCGTACTGTGCAGACTTAAATTCTTCGTGCTCAATTAGAAATAAAATTTCAAGTTTCAAGATGAATTACGGACAAAGCTGCAATCCTTGCGATAATTGCTGCCAGCAAGGAGCGAACATGTGTAATTTCGATCGTGGTGTCGTCTCTAATATTCTGATTTAAACTCAATTCAATTTGCCTGCAGATCCCTATGCCTGTTGTGCTTATGTTGAGCCTGATCGTCTTTGTAAGAGCTCAATAATCTTCAAGAATGTCTTAGGGTTAATCCATTTACTTCTGTTGCCATTTTCCCCTAACATTTAAAGATCCTGCCGATACCACTCGCGCCGGTAATCGAAGACTAACAAAGTGCTTAGCAACGAGACCTCCGAAAAAAAGTTGCGCTTCGTTTGTCAAAGTGGCCAATCTCCGCAAGAAAACTAATTTACCGCACGCTTCGTCGGCAACGAACATCTGCAAAAGCTCAAACGTTACCATGAAGCCAAAACCAGCAGTCCATCCCTCTGGTTGTGGTTGCGCCAACTGCGATTTCGCTCCCAAAGCTTCGAATGTTCCGCAATCCATCAGTATTTCCTCTGCGATCTTCCTTCCTCATCAGACTAACGCAATCCTTTCTTTCAGAGAATTGTGACAGCAACAAAGCGTTGCAGACCAAACGAAGCCAAGGAAACATCTCTGCGAAAGAAAGCTGCGCCATGTCGAACGCTTCTGCCCAAAAGAGCTTGAAGAACTACATGTTCGACAACCAGGACCTTAAAGAGACAAACTACAAGAAATCATGTGTTGACGAAGACGATTTTGGATCTGACACTGACGTCTGGATCGTGCAATGTCCCACAGGCTACGATCCCAACAAAATGATCAACTCGCAGATGGGAAAACTCGCCAACGTCGAATGCTCGGTTAGCCGTTTCGCCGAAAAGAAAACTTTAGCAATCATCGCACCTGAGAAAGCCGCCGAATACCAGCTCGTCTGTGATAAGCTGAAACTAGTAAGGAAGTCAAAAGATCAAACTGAGCATCAATTGATTGTCGAGTTTTTAGGTGAAACCCGTTGGCAAGATTGTCGTGAGCGAGAAGTTCGGTGGTGACAATTGTTCGATATCGTCGAGAAAATCCGCACTTGAGAAGAAGGCAAGCGTCTCTAAAGTACCTCAAAAATCAACTTCCGCCAAAAGACCACCTTCCGACTCCGAGTGCTCGCCCTCAGAAGACTCAATGGAGGATTGTGACAGCGAAGACGTCGCTTCCAATGCGCGAAGTGCGAACGCTTCGTCGTGCAACGAAAGCGATGAAGTTGAGCGAAAACCTCTTGGAACGAAGAAGATGCAGAAGCAAGTGGAAGACCAGAAGTTCACGATTGAGACGACAGTGACAGTTGAGAAGATTGGCGATCGGAAGAAAGGTAAATGCTTGCCGTTCGTCCCGGCTGAACCATCGCCGATCAAGGGCAAGAAGAAGAAGTCCAACAAGAGCGACGAGCTGAATTGGATGGACTGTTGAGTTCATGAAAAGTTCTTCTTTATTTGTCAATAGAAATTTTTGGATTAAAATTAATCAGCAACAGCATTTGGACGGAATGTGTTACGCTTAAGTTTAAAGTTCGGTGCGAATTCAGATCTTGATGAGTTGATTGTGTTGCCTTCCGTTAGTTCTTGATTTCCAGCAATGGCAAATAGTACGGCAAAGGACCATCGAGTGAATAATTTAAATAATACTGCGGCGAAAGCTGCAAGTGTTTCATTTGACCGACCAAATCGGAGAAATCGCATCTCTCATTGGGTTCCAACTCCCAACAGTTCAAGAAGAGCTGGTAAAGATCTTCCGAAATGAACGGATACTTTTCTGGTCGAACGCCCTTCTTGATCCTTGTTAGCAGATCGCTTGTGGCTATCGAGCCATAGACGGTTGCGCCTACACAACAAATCTCCCACAAAATCAAAGCTAAACTGTAAACGTCGCTGGAGTGCGAGAACTTTTGGAATCGAAGGACTTCGGGAGCTTGGAAACGGTCTTCATCGATGAGACTCTTCGTTCCATCTTCTCCTATGCTGTACAATGTTGGCCCGAACATCGAGAGCTTGATCGTGTAGACGGAATTCTGCCGTTTCACTCTCACATTATGCGAGTTGATATTCTTATGGACTATCTTGTTGTACTGCAGATATTCCATCGCCTCTGCCAGCTCGAACATCAATTTCAAAGCTTGGTCTTCACTGAAGTTGGTAAGTCTCCTGTTGGCAAGATTCTGATCGTCTCTTTGGGTCAGCAGGTATTGCTTAAGTGTCGACGGAGTGTCTTCGAACACAACGAAGAACCAGTCGTGCGTTTGACAGATTCCCATGAAGCTTAGCATGTTTTTGTGAAAGCCAAACTGCGAGAGATTGTTGAGGTCTCGAATGAACTTCATCTGGACTGGGGGATCCATATCATCAGCCGATACAACGTGCACTTGACTCGTCATGCTTCCATTCATTTGACCTCGAATAACATCGCCAAATTCTCCGATCCCGAGGATGTTATCGATGTCTAGCGAGAGATTCTTTCGAACGATCTTCTGGTCGTCGTCCAATCCCAGCAGAACTTCTTGAAGTTTCTCTTTGAAATTAATTCCGCTGACATCAGCGATGAAACCGTTATTGTCGACCTCAAGTATCGGCCCTTGCAGTGACATCTCGTGCCTTTCGAACCTGCTAATTCTTGGGTTAACTCTCATGCGAACGTACCGGAGATAACCATAGAAGAGAACGCTGCCAAGAAGAACTAGGCCACAGAGAATACAAGCGCCGGTGAGGACGATGATGAGAATGTCGCTCGTTGAATCTTCGCCCGGCGCTTGAATTATGTTGATCGTTTCGTGGACATCGTCAAGCGAACTGTTCGAGTAAGTGATTTTTTCCTCGTTGTTGAACCGACTGAGAATTCCGACGTGAACGTGGAGATGACGTTTGGGTAGCGGAGCGTTGAAATACGGACCGAGTCGTCTCCCATCACCAACAATGAATGTTTTCGCGTCTTCAGTGAACGGCTCAAACTCACCGGTAATGTAATAGTTGAGACCGTCATCTTGCGCCTTTTGATAAGTTGTCAAAAGACTCTCATCGAAGTCATGCAGCAGTTCGTTGTCCACAAAGTTTACGACGACGAGATATTTTGAGATTGGACCGTTGTTGTTGATCGCGCGCTTCACTTCAATCTTCAAGTGACCGTCGGCAGTTTGAGTGTCTACTATTCGAGGTGGCTCTGGCATTGGGGAAGGTTTTGCTAGTCTCGTGGTTGCTTCAATCGTCGCTTCTCCGCCATTCAAGTCTCCGTTCTTCGGTACAATCGAGATCTTGTATCTTGTCGAAGGAGTGAGATTCGACAAATCGATTTTGGTTGCAGATCGTTGCGCCTTCCACGTGTGGCTTCTCATCGACCAAGGTGACTTCGACTCCACCTTCGAGTTCAGGACCATCGCAATTGCTTCATACCCGGTGAGTTCGCTTCCATTCCGCTCCGGCGGGAAGTAAAACACTGTGATCTTGTCTTCGCTAGTTTCATTAACACTGAGATTCCTCACAGGCCCCGCCACATTGGAGCCCGACTCATAAATACTCTCCGTCTCATCTCCACCGCAGTCGATTTCTTCCTCGCCGTTGTGACACTTCCGGAAACACATTTTACTCTCTTCCACGTTCTCCTTCAAGATATTCTCACAACTGCATTTCTCCTCGTAGATCACTGAATATCTAAAAGACGATAGAATGTCATTGCAGTTAGACAAATCGAGTAGATTCAATTAACTCACCTGTAGTATTTTTGTGCACAATGGTCAAAGCAATCTGTTGATGGATCCAATCTGATCGTTTGCTCGTGTGTTGATCTCTTGAAGCAACCGACTTGTGCTCCTTTGTCACCAGCGTCAATCACCACGATTAGCGCAATAAAAACCAGGATTTTCAGCATATTAAGTTGAACAGGTTTCCGCCCTAAACAAGCGAAATTGTTTTTGAGCAAATTCTCACTTAGATTCTTTGACTTGAACATTTCTTCAAGCGGGTTCTAACTAGAACAACAGTAACTCTACATCCTATGTGATAAGAAGTCGATTAAGGCACTCTAGATTGCGATTAACAGTAAAACGAAAGAAATTGTTTGTCGCGATGATTCACAGTTTGTTGCACATGAGAACTCTGGACTGGCGACGACTTGGAAAGCGGAACAAACTGTTGACTTCATTTCTCGTTTTATTGATTCTTAACTTCTTTCTTATCTTACAGAAATAGCACACATTTCATTATAGTTCTGGTTTGCTGCTAAATAATCAACGAAAGATAAAATGCATCACATTAGGATCCTCGAAGATCCCGCGACCAACGAAGGCAACCAACAAAGGAAAAAAGGTTTCAACAACGAAAAAGCGTAAGTTTTGAATTAATGTTTCGTTTTGCTTGCAAGGCAATCTTTGGGTTATTCCATTAGGAACATAAAACAGTTGATCGTAAGAAATTAGCGATGACGATGCTTTTAAATCAGCAACGGGTCGTCGTCGAAGTCGTTTTCCATCAAGCCGTTGTATCGCGTTTCTTGATTACGATGACGAATGAATCCGTGAGCTCGCTCGATCAACTCGTACTTTCTAATGGCAAAGACTCCGCCGATAAATGCCAGCACGATGAAGATTGGTAACAAGATCCCTCCTAGAATGTGATGGCCTTGCGGTGCAGGAGCTACCTTCACGTCGCTCTTATCTTCTGGTTTCTCTGGCTCGGGTTTCTTTGTTGTGGTTGTTGCTGACGTAGGGTCAGGTTTCGGAGATGTTTTGACTTCCTCAGGCTTGACTGTAGTTGGAGTCGTGACTGCAATAGTCGCTGTTGTAGTCTGTACAGCGACGGGAGCTTTTGTGGTCTCTACTTCGGGATGGATTTCGATCTTCTTCTCGATGCAATACTGGGAAGTTTTGTCACTCAAGACGAACTTTTGATTCACCTCGAATGTTGACTCGCACACACAAAATCCCTGGGTCGTGCCGTTGACTGTGCCGTTCTCGATGCAATTTGATCCTTTAGGACAACCACTCGACACTTCTGTTGCGTTGTTTGGACTACACGGTTGGACTAAATGACACAACGAGTAGGTAAATAAACTTTTTCACAAAACGCAATAAACTTACATTTCTTAATCTCAGTTGGCCCGGCATTCGCGGCTATAACAACCGTCAGCAGGCAAAGCATCAGAGCTGAATACTTCAGTAAAATCATTTTATCACTCGATATCTTCGCGTTTCGTATCACAATGACAATTTTTCTTTCTTTCGTTTGTTTTTCTCTCAAAATTTTTGTCGGCGAAGTTTTCGCCCCGCGGATTTGAATTTTAAAAAACCGTTAAATGATTTAGAATTCAAAAATACAAAAGTCGTTACAAGTTTTATTGAATAAAATTTATTGATCATTGAACGAAATATTTTATTTTCCCAGCTTTATCTATTGGGAAACCATCTGAAACTGTAATCAGCAACAAAAACCCTTTGATTTTTACATTGAATAACATTTATTACAATTTAATTTTTACACAAATTTTGATAGTTATTTGAATCGCTGGCTTTGAGCAGAAAAGGAAATCATTCAATAACCCGCGTCGATGATAAATAAATAATAAGCAAAGTTAAGGGACTTTACGGCTTGAGTAGAATGGGGGAAAAATATCACAAATACTTTTAAAAAGAAGGGTTTTGTTTTCGTCTAATCAAAACGAAAGACCAAGTCGTTGTCATGCTCTGTAAAATATGGCATCGAAATCAAAGTTTACATTTTCGTTTGCAAGGATCGCCGTTGATTGCTCGACCTTCGATCAGAGCTACTGAAACCTCAGAGTGAAACTCAAGGTGGCCTCATGGTCAGAGTCAGAGGATTCATAGCCAACTAGCGTCGAATTTTTCGAGTACATTAATTTATATGACTTTGTTCAATAATTTGAAAAACATCAATTGATATTTTTGTTTTAGACTTGACTGATCGTTCGCGAGGAGGTTGAACCTATTCAATCAACTGTCAAACATTAGCCGAGCGAGCGAACGATGAGCTTGATGCATTCTACAATTATTTAAACACACTGAAGTTCGTCATATGATCGCTGAGTAATGACAAATCAATCAGAAGACAAGGCGAGGACTCTGATCGATCAAAATTAAGTCCTGTGCAAAGTCTTGGCTTTCCTTTTTGCGCGATAACCTTTCATATGTCAAAAAGTGTTCAAGCAACAACAGCTATAAATTATTTTCATCTCTTTTTCCTTAAATATCTTCACTTGTTTAAAATGGTTTCATATTCGCTTCTCCTCGTCGGGAGTTAAAGCCAAAGTTGAAAGAATGCTGTCGATTTGAATTAGTCGTCAAGCAATATCACGATCACCGTGTTTACAAACATTTATGAAAATCTTTGCGCTCCGGGTGACGGTGAACAAATTATCCGCCCGCCGCTCGCCTCTCGTAAACAAACGAAGCGTTTCCGCACTTAATCTCACATCGAAAATAGTTTTGCTCATGAAAATCGTTGAACGACTTGCGCTGACAGAATGGACGTGAGCTTGCAGACGATGCTACCTGCTGGCGCTGACGGTTCTTGCCGCTTATGCCATCGTTAGAAAATCACATTTGTCTGTATGGAGAATGCTGAAACAGAGACGATCGATAAGCAAAGCTCAAGAGCAAATTAAAATCTTCTCTTGTGACTAGAGAAGCCAACAAGGTAACTTACATGTTTTAAATATTGTATTATGAGTGACGGCCCACTGGATAAACGAAAAGAGAGAAGTCAGTAAAGTTAGGCAGCAGTTGAGCGATCAAAAGTTACCCGGCTACGACATCCGGCGGAAGTGAGTTGAGTGGGCAATTCTCGATCGACATGATCGCGAGATTTTGACACAAAGCCAGTCCAAACGGCAGCTTAATCAAAGGGTTATCGTTGATGTAGAGGCTTTCGAGGCTCTCCAAGTTGGCAATCTCTTCGGGGATGAAGGTCAAGTTGTTCTCGCCAACAGATAAATACGTGAGGTTTGATAAATGTCCAATCGTTCGGGGCAGCGCCGTTATCTGATTGGACTGCAGGATCAATCGCTGCAAGTCGTGCAACAGTCCAATCTCAGCAGGAATCCTACAAGTGGACACATTTAGAGACTTATTTAGAGACTCGCTCAACCAACTTACGTTCCCTCCAAGCGGTTCTCTTCCAAATCCAAAACACGCAACTTCCGCAAGTTGCCAATCGTCGTTGGAATTTTCTTCAAAAGATTATTCGAAAGGATTAAAATCTCCAGCTGCTGAAGACATTGAATATCGTCGGGGAGTTTCGAGATTGAGTTCGTTCCTAGGTTTAATTCCACCATATTCGTCCAGTTACCAATGTCAAGGGGCAATTGTGTCTGCAGATAAAGGAGTGTGATAAGCTTTGAACGGAACTGAGGGCTGTTTAATCTCACCAGACAATTCTCCTTCATGTTCAGTTTGGTGAGCGCTTTAGCTCGCGAGAGAACAGCGTAAGGAATCTTGTCGATTTGGTTGTGCTCCAGATTCAAGCTTGTAATATTGTCGTGAAAAATTCCGGGTCCTAAACGAATTAATTGGGTGTCAAATAAAGCCAGCGCTTAAGCTTGCGAACCACTCACCTCCTGAGGGAAATGACGAAAAGTTGTTTCGCGAAAGTGTGATGCTCGTCAAAAGAGAAAGATTGGCGAGAATTCCCTGCAATTCCGATACAGAATTTCCTTCGATGTTGAACTCCTCCATGTTTATGCAGTTCTGCAGAGACTGAGGGATGACAGTCAAGCGGTTGTACCGCAGTCCAAGTCTGGCTAGATTGACGAGATTCCCGATCGTGTCTGGGATGTCAAGCAAGTCGTTGTGCTGTAAATCCAAAGCGCTCAAGTTCTTGCATAGTCCAATTTCTTCGGGACTAAAAGGAGAAGGTTTGGGTAAGTCTAAGCTAACACAATCGAATCAAGTTTGACTCACAGATGCTCCAAATGATTGTGAGAAATATCAAGAATATCCAAATTGACGAGACTTCCGATCGCCCTCGGCAGACTTTTGATCTTGTTCTCACGTAGACTGAGCATCGTTAGCTTTTCCAAATGCCTGATCTCTTCACTAACATTCCGGATTCGATTGAAGCGCAGATAGAGCGTTGTCAAGTTTCGTAGCTTGTAAATTGATTCAGGAATGTCTTCGCCTTCAATTAAGAAAATTGGAATTAGAAGAACGAGCATAGCATTTACGTCAGATATCTTACCAAGTTTATTATGACGCAGATCGAGAACTCGCAGCTTCGTGAGGTTTTGCAGTGAATCCGGCAAGGTGTTGAGCTGGGAGAAGCAAATTTGTATTTAGATTCGACTTCCCTTCGGCTATTGCGTGACTCACCTGGTTCTCGTTTAGCGCTAGTGTTTGGAGATGAGTCAAATGTCCGATTTCTGGTGGCAACACGGCAATTTTATTGCCGTAGAGATACAGCTCGACCAAATTGCCGAGTTCTTTGATGTTGGGAGGGACGACTGTGATATTATTTTTCGACAAGTTCAGCCTTGTGATATTTTCATCCTTAGCTCGTTGGAGCTCCTTTTGCAGGTCGACCGACGGCTGTGTCTTGTTGTTCTTCTTCGTGTTCGTTGGCTTCGTCTGTTTTGTATCAGCGCCGAGCTTCACAGTAACTTGTTTCGTGTCCATCGTTCTCGCTCCTGTTTTTCCTAGAATTTGCTCAACAAAAACAATTTCCCGGGAAACCGTCTCGAGTATACGAAACTGTCACAATCACCGATTTTACTTTGATCGCACTAAGGAGTCAGAGGCATTCTGATCTCTGAAATAATTAGACTTTTCATTTCGATTGGAAAATTCGCTAAGAAAGTTGACAAATTTTTTGTTGAACTTGCGTGTAAAGCGCTTTTAAAATTAGTTCAAATGATAAAATTCCGTTGAAAACATTAAAAGCTCAAAGCTCTCTCGCTCGAGTCGACAGCTTTCCGACTTTCTGTTAAATAAAGTAAAATCCTGAATTGATTTTTCAGTCATTTTTTATTCTACCATTTTCGCTTTGTCGTCGTCATCGTGTGGCAGTGATTCAACAAACTACAAAATATTTCTCTTATGAGGAAACTAAATTATTATTCAACGGAGTTGGTTGCTTAAAGAAGATTCAACTAACTTTTCATTAGAGCTATTACAACGCTATGTGTCGTGAAACAATTAAAATATCTTTTGCTCCGCTCACTTTTATGTGTTAAAATGTGGTTTTTGTTAAAAATCACTTCAGAGATATGTTTAATTTGTTCTATTTATCTCATCGCGATAACGAATATTTTCTAAAGACAAAACGAATAAAACTTGTGGAGACAAAATTGAGAGAAAAGCTTGCTTGACTTTCTCAAGCCCATGAGCTTTCATACGAAATTATTTAGCAGGTTCTAGTGAGATGAAGTCGGCACGTGGGCGAACTGAAGCCGTCTAATGATATGTGATATTAAATTAAAAACAGTTTTGCGTTCTATAAAAACTTTGAATTTCAAGGATCGTAACAGGAGGAATAAAACTTTAGATAATTGGACAGAGCTCCACTTTGTGATTTGTAAATATTAATCATTTTCTCATTTGACCTATCGAAAGAGCACTTCAGTTTAATATTTAATAACTTTATCTTCTGACACGATTCGGAAGAGCTTTTCTTTGTTGCACTTATTGCTCCGACACTACTCCCAACTCTCCTCTCAAATGATTATCTCCATTCGGTTGCCTTTCCTGGAGACACGAGTTAACTGCTGACTACTAACATCAGGCATCCCGCCGCACTTAAAGCTCATCATCACAGTCTGCTGACCGAAGTTTGCCTCGAACCTGTCAGAGAAATTTATGAGCTTTGATATCCAAATACGTCAGTCACTTACTCTGGATTGATGTGGATATCTGGCGGTTTACCAGTTGCGTTCTGAATGACCAAAAACATTTTTGTAACAATCTCAATTACGTGTCCGGTCTGGAAGATGAAATCGCCTTTCTTCTTGCCAAGCTCCGACTGAAACGATTTAAAACAAGTTGAAGTTCAAAGCAGTAACGACTAGCATTCCTTTTCACCTGAAACAAACAACCTCCTGGGTTGTCTGACGTTGTTGAATCGTTCGACGAAAAGGTTTCCTAGCGATATTAAACTCAGACTAGCGATACAAGCATAGCTTTCAACACTACTCACAGCTTTAACATGAAACACAGCGATGTCATCTACATAAGGACTCAGAGACATTCGATAGATCTCCGACGCGGGGACTCGATACTTGATCTGCAGTGTTCGTTGGTCAAGAAGGAGCATCGACGAAGTGGACAGGACAAGAAGAATCGGGACAAACTAAAATAAAACGATTAAATTTAAATCACGACCTTCAAGTTCGTTCTCACCTTCCCGCTGGACCTGGCAATCTTATTGATGATGTCGGCAAACACGACATATTGATCGTTGTTTTCGATGCAAATTTTTTTCCACTGAACATTTTGCCGCAGGCGAACGTAATCGCCAAGAAATGGATGCGATACGCTGCAACGAATCGAAGCTTTAAAACACACACAAGACAAACGACAGTTTAATGCTCACCTTTTAACGTATGAAGCCTTTCTGTCCTTGAAAAGAATGCTCGCCGTGACTTTCTCCCTCATTCGGTTTCGTGCCGTCTGGTCAAACATTTTACGATATTTGTAGCACTGTGGAAGGAATAGTTATGACATTAGCCAGAATCGAGTTTGACGGCAACTTACCCTCCATCGATGGAAAATATTCTTCAAGAGCTGCGAGGTTTCCAGGAGGTATCTGGGAGCTGAAGGCCAATCTGTACATCCCGGGCTCATGCTGCTCGCATGCAGTCGCAGAGGAAGAGTTAGCAGGTACTGCCGGCGTTTCCACAGAACGTAGCACCTTTGAATAATCGTGATCGCCCACTCCACCTGCTTCTTGTACTTTGCGAATCGATACTCCTCTCGAGCCTGAGGGAGAAGAAGTCGAAAATCACTTACGGTTCTCTCAATTTCAATAAAATGTCAACGGCAATTTAAAGGAAATGAAGAGCAAACAAAAATAATTACCACTCGATATAAACCCCAGAGGTGTTTTCGCCCAGAAAACGGAATTCCATATCGACATTCCTTTAAAAATATTTGCAAAAATCATCGTGCAACACAAAATGGCATGCACAGCATTTAAAAACATGAAGATGGAAAATAAGAAAAACTAAACTCACCCGCCACGTTCGCCAAGCACTTGAGATCATCATCTGACTGCGCTTCATCTTTTGATAGTGATTTCGTTGCGAGTAGCATCGAAAGGTCTTCTGGATCAGCGTTGCTAGCGAGTTTAAGCGTAAGTTACGGAATTCGTTGAGTTCGTAGAGCGTTCGCGGGCTCCGAATGAAGACTTTAGTCAGCCCGATTCCAAACTCTGCGGCAGGCAAGGGAACACTTCGAATGATTTGAGCAATTGATTCGACCACTGAGTTAGAGTTGAAGTGAGGCCAAGTGTAAGGAGATAAAATCTTGTAGCGATTTAAAAACTTCAAGTGACTAAAATTAAAATAGAATCCGTTCCTCCACAGGCTCACCACGGGCATCAGGCTGCGAATGAGAAGGGAAGAAGTTGTTGACACAAAATATTTTGTGAGCCAAAAAGTTTCAATTTTAAGCTTAAAAGTTGGAAACTTTACGGAACAAATCTTAAGCCTGAAGCTCTCAATTTTAGACTTAAAAATTCACGAATTTAATTTAAAAGCTTCAACCCTCACCTCATATAGCGAACCTGATGTTGGACAATCGAGATCTCGAAAGTCTTTGCGAGCTTTTTGTCGTTCGATTTTATGCAGAACACGTAATGACACTTGCGGAGTTCGATCTTTGATAAAAGATTCTGCAGAGACGTTCGCAGGATGGAACTACAGTTTGTTGGTTTCTTAGAAGCTCGCTTGGGATTTCCTGTAGAGATTGACGAAGAAATTGTCGTTAGTTCCAAGACATTTTGTTGTCTCCAAAGTACAATCATCTTAAACTCTCTCATAGGAAAACTTTATCTCACCCTCGGGAAATAAATTTTGTACTATTGCCAACTTGCTCTGATACAGCCCCGAGCTGAGATGCTTTGGAATCCTATCCGAGTTTTTCTCCACGAACTCGTCGATTGAATAATTCAATGTTCCCGCAAAGTGGCGAATCCTGTAAATCAAATCAGATCACATAAACAGATATAACGAGACTACGTTTCGTGTCTTACTGGAAGCAACGGGGCGGCACGTGATCCTGAGTAGAGAAACTTGTGTGTCCCGACCAACATTGCCCGAGACGCTGCAGCAGAAACTCGTCGGTCGTCACTTTCGGCTCGTCCATGAGAAAATAAATTCCGTACGGAGGCTGTAAACCAACAAACGTGATTTGATTACGCAATGATTGTTTGAAGTGCATGCGAACCTTATCCATCATCTCGCATATTGATTGATTATCATAGAAATCAATTTTGGTCCAATCCAGTCCCTCGCGCACGTAAAGGTCCTGCTGATACTTCATCACAATCTGAATGTAACTCTGATGAATGCGCTCGTTGCAGTAGTTGATATTCAATTGTTCGTAGCTATTCGTATCGTTCGATTCGAAGCCAAAGAAGTCCAAAATCCCCAGGTTTCGTCCTCGGTTCGTTAGATTTTTTATCTGAGAACGATTATTAAGTCGCCTCTTTGTGTTAGCTAATTTGTAACTCGTGATGAATAAATTGAACTCACCTTCAGTGATTCATTTATTCGATTAACAACGAAGGTAAACAGCCGACCGTAAAGGGTCCGACAAAGAGCTTTGTTAATTAAATTGGCATTAATGGCGTCGAGCTCCGATCCGTTCTCGATTTGAAGCCAACTTGATCCCGATTTGGTTAGGCAATTTAATAAAATTTGTTCATCTATGTCCAGCAGCTGTGCAATGTCTCGGATTTCTGTGGAATTCAAAGCACATCAATTGAGTTACATTGCGAGGGGGATCAGCCAACTTACCGTAATCATTTGTTATCTCGCAACCCTCCGTCCCATCAATGTTCGTGATGGGAATGAAGTTAAGGTTTCCTAGCTTTAAAACTACAGCGATGATCTTGAAAATGGATAAAATCTCGTCGTGCGAGAAACCCAGAGCTTCCAGCGATCGCTTCGTGTAGACAAACTGCGACTTGTCGTCATCGTCCGAGTTTGTGTCTTTCAGCAGTTCGTACTTGTTGATGTTTCTTTGAAGCTTGAGCGATTCTGTGAAGGAAAAAGAGTTTTGTTTTAACAGCTTAGGAAACATGAAGACAGAAACTCACTTAAGAAATGGATGTCGGCTCCAGCTAGCAACTGATAGAAGATGTGAAAGTTACGCTCACGATCCAATTGCTTTGTCACTCGACTCTGCAAAATTAAGAGGGTTTAGACTTCTGCTATTTAAACGAGGTCATCATCGAGATTACCTTCTCCAACAGAACTTTGTTAGCAAAGGTAAAGTAAAGAAGTTAATTGAGCTTTCTTCAGAACATTGGTCATAAAAGCTTGACTGGAGCTTTCAAATAAACTTCAAACTTTTGCTACTCACAATGCATTATGTGTCCACCAATTAGATCTCCACGGTAATCGATCTCCAAATCAAAATATTTTCCCTGCGAAGAGTTAAACTTAAAACATTGACAAACCCTTCATCGTCAGCACTCACATATCTACTCGAATCTCTGTTGCGGACAACTGCTGCGCAGCCCATAGCTTCAAGGAAAGCTTCTGCTTGTGCGATTCGTTCTTTCATGGTTTGAATTTCTAAGTTATTGAGTTGCGAATTCAGTTTCGATAAATTCTTGGTTGGCACTTTCCGTTTGGCACTCTTAAAGTTATCCAAGTTGACGTTGCTTTTGTTGTAAGATGAATTGCTATGGTTGTTGCTAGATGTTAGCTTCTTATTGTAGGTTGGCTTCACAGCCTTCTCAACGCTCCGTGACACGTAAATCGTCTCGTCGAGCGACGAGCTCATGTCAGCCGTTCTTGGCTTCGCGTGATGATTAGCGACACTGATGAGGTCCAGGCTTTCACATTTGTTCCGCATTTGTCTTTGCTCCGACGGTTGATCGAGACAGTTTGGCACCCTTGTTGCTTTGTGAACACAATTTGTCGTCTCGTAGATGGCGAAACTTTTGGAGGTCGTTGGAAAATCGTTCGAAGGAAAGTTTGCGCTCTTTTTCCTCGGGATTTCGATGGGGTTCGATGCGTTAGAGGAAGACGACGAAACTATTTGGTTGCAGCAATTGTGTTTCGGGCAGAACTTTATCGGATCCGCAATGTAATCGTCGTTTTGATACGAAAAATCAAACTCAACCCGCGACGATTTTTTGCTTCGACCATTGTCGGTCTTGAAGCAACTCGACTTCTCGTACTGCAATGTTGAATTGCCACTCGGCACAGAGGCTTTATGCTTGGGCGTCGACGACGATGAATTAGGTGAACTTTTGAAACTCGAGATTGATGTTGAGCTACGCTGACGTTGAAGCGGAACGAAACGGCCCGAAATCTTCGACAGAAACTTGATGATCATCCGACAGTTTTCCGTCTTCCCGCTTCCCGACTCGCCCAGCATAATGATGCATTGATCCTCATTGTTGTCTTGCAGTGATTTATACACGCTATTCGTCAACGAGTATCTAAAGGGAGACAGACAAAAAGGAAGTCACAGCTCGTCCCCCGAAATTTAAGGTGATTAATGTTGCCATTCTCCAACGCATACTCACATGTGGGGCGGTAATTGAAACAAACTTTTTTCCGCATAAGTATTAATTAGATCGGGAGAGAATATTGTCGATGGCTTGCAATATGGATTTATTGAGATCAAATGCGATCCAATGTATGTCTAGAAAGAAGGGAAGATAATTAAATATTAATGCACGATATTGGCACAGGACTCGATGCAACTTTGTTGTTGCCTCCCTCCCCACATCCCCACATTCGGTTTTTTCTTGTCTTATCTTACGTATATATTATCACGTTTAAATCGTAAATTAAGGTTCGAAATGAAGCAGTTCTCTGATTCGTTCTCCAACAATACTGAGTCCCAGCATCCCACCATCTGATGATCCATTTTTTAATACTGAACTTTATGTCTAATTGGAGCGGGGAGAAATTGCAATAATTAGCAGAGTCCTCAAAAAACTTTCCGAAGTGCTTTCAAGAGCGGAGGACTGTTCAATTAAGGAACTCATGATTTTACTTTGCTTCACTTTTGCTTTTAACTGATTTTGATAATGTCTTTTGATTTAGTTCTTCTGGCACTGACTTGTTCTATTAAATTTAACATTCTTAGCTTATATATTTGATAATTATTATTGAAACATTTTTTCCTTCTCTAGTTACAAAACTCTTATGTGATGTGGCCTGAACAATTTTTCCATTTTCCTTATTTTCCTGAAGAGGACGCAGGAGTTTTCCACAGATTTTCTTTGGAAGGAAACAATCGTTTTTTCAATGAGAATGTTTATAATGAAAGTGTTTGTAAGGGTTTCATTTTAAATCGATTGCAAAGTTGTTGAAAAGAAGATATCGAGCAACAGATCACGAAAGCTTTCAGCTCACATTTCATAAGCTTTCGCATCGTAGAATATTTTAACGGTTTTTCGGATTTCAAATACCAACACTAACTCAAAATTATTCAGCCTGAAACCGAAGCCGCGGCTCGCAGTATTTAATCGATTTAAAGGTTTACAGCAAGATGTTGCCGTCGAAATTAAAGCGTAAGGTAACGGAAGAGAAGAGCAAATCGAATGGCAAAGGAAGCAAAGAAGAAGGAAGCGCAGGAGAAGCGGAAAGTGACTATGAATCGGACCAGGTGAATATTTTGTTTCCTCAACATGTGCTCGTGTTTACAATCGTGATTTTCGTTTTAGGAGAATTTCCTGGGAGAAATCCAGAATGCTGATAGCTCCGATGAAGAGGTCGCCGACAATCAGAGCGAGTCTGATTCCGCTGACGACTTGAGTTTTGAAAGTTTCGATGGTGAAGACAACGAATCTGATGTCGCCGAAGAAAATCTCGCGTTTGACGAAGATGAAAGTTCGGAAGAGTATTCGGAGCCTGACGATGATGAACCTGAGGACAGTCAAGATGATGAAGCAGTTGAAAAAGCTCTTGAAGAAGAGCGTAAAATCAGAGAATTAGTAGCGAAACGAAAAGTTGAACGAGTGCAGCAAGCGGCTGTGAGCGGAGAGATCAAGGAGAATCTTAGGCAATCAGACGACGGATACCTTAGAACACTGGAGAGAATTGATAAGCTGGTTGTATCCAAAAACGACAACGATGAAGCCGGAACAAGTGGCGAGGGATCAAAAATTGTTGAGTATGAAGACGACGGCGACTCATCTGACGAAGAAGACATCAGGAATACCGTTGGAAACATTCCTCTGCACTGGTACGACGAGTACAAACACATTGGATATGACTGGGATGGCAAGAAGATCATTAAGCCACCACAGCGCGATCAAATCGATGACTTCTTGAAGAAGATGGAAGACCCGAACTTCTGGCGCACAGTAAAAGATCCACAGACAGGTCAGGACGTTGTGTTATCCGAGGACGACATCCAAATCATCAAGAAAATCATGAAGCAACGTAATCCTGAGCACAGCTTCGACGAGTACGCTCCTTGGGTCGAGTGGTTCACATCTGAAGTTGAAAAGCTGCCGATCCGAAACATCCCAGAAAGCAAACAATCTTTCCTTCCATCGAAAATCGAAAAGAAGCAGGTTGGACGAATTGTGCATTCGCTTAAGATGGGTTGGATGAAAACGAAGGCAGAGCAAGAAAAGATTGACAAAGAACGCAAAGGTCCGAAGTTCTTCATGTTGTGGGACAGTGACAGAGGCCGTGAGAAAATGCGAAGAATCCACGATCATGTTGCTGCACCAAAGCGAGCTCTGCCTGGCCATGCCGAGTCTTACAATCCTCCACCAGAGTATTTGTTCAACGACGACGAGATGCGTGAGTGGGAACGCATGAAGGATGAGCCACATAAACGTAAGCTTCACTTCTTGCCGCAGAAGTTCAAGTCGCTTCGTCAAGTTCCATACTACGATCGTTATATTCGCGAGCGGTTCTTACGATGCCTCGATCTTTATTTGTGTCCAAGAGCCAAGCGAACGAAGGTGACAGTGCAGCCAGAAGATCTCATCCCGAAACTTCCATCACCGAGGGATCTTCAACCTTTCCCAACTGTCGAAAGCATGATCTACAGAGGCCACACGGATCTGATTAGAGCAATCAGTATCGAGCCTAAAGGACAATACCTCGTGACTGGTTCCGACGACATGACCATCAAAATTTGGGAGATTGCAACTGGCCGTTGCATAAAGACAATCAAAACCAAGGGTGTTGTACGATCTGTTGCTTGGTGTCCGAATCCTAAGATATCGCTCATCGCTGTTGCCACTGACAAGCGCTGCTTGCTCATCAATCCATGCGTTGGCGATATCAAACTTATTTCCAAGAAGACCGATGACATTCTCGCTGAAGCTCCAGTCACAGATCAACTGGAAAACGAGAAAATCAAGGTAGCAATTCAATGGTCGACAGACATCGACGAGGATGAGAAGAAGGATGGCGTTAGGATTATCATTACACACTTCCAAGAAATCAAGCAAGTGACTTGGCACGCGCGCGGCGATTATTTTGCAACTGTCATGCCGAGTGGAGTAAGAAATTAATTGTCTTTTTTGAAACATTTCTCATAACAATTTCTCTTCCTTAGCTGAGTCGCTCTGTTATCATCCATCAACTGTCGAAGAGAAAGTCGCAAACGGCTTTCTCGAAAACACAGGGACTTGTTCAATGCGTGCTGTTCCATCCAGTGAAGCCTTGCTTGTTCGTTGCTGTAAGTATTTAAATCTCATCAATTATCTATAAAATAAACTCTTAACAATTTATTATAGACCCAACAACACATTCGGATTTACGATTTGGTGAAGCAAGAGTTGATCAAGAAGCTGATGCCGTCATGCAAATGGATTTCGAAGATTGCAATTCATCCGAAGGGAGACAACTTGCTGGTTTCGTCTTATGATAAGAAGATGATGTGGTTCGACTTGGACTTATCGACGAAGCCTTATCAAACATTGAAGCTCCACTCGTCAGCAGTCCGGAGCGTGGCGTATCATCCACGCTATCCATTATTCGCCAGTGGAAGCGATGATCGCGGTGTCATCGTCTGCCATGGAATGGTTTACAAGTAAGTTATCTAAAATCTTGAAGAAAGTAACTCAACGATTTCGTTCACAGCGATTTGCTTCAAAACCCGCTCATCGTTCCCCTGAAGCGGCTCGACTACCACGAGAAGAACAGCGAATATGGAATCTTCGAAGTTCTTTTCCACTCAACGCAGCCATGGCTTTTCTCAGCGGGATCCGATCACACTGTTCGTTTGTACACCTAAATAAGAAATCTAGGAAGAAAAATAAAAGCAGAAGTTTATCTTTGAAACATTTAACTGATATGCGTTAACTTATTCAGGATGAATTTTCGTGAGCCAAGTTGGTACTGACATCAAATGCGTTTGAGGGTTCTGTTGCCACACAAGAACATTTCGTCTAAAACCAACGACCGGTTTATTTTGAACCTTTGGCTTTCGCATTGCGGGGCGCGGCAGCTGCCGCATGTTTCGCTTGTGTTAGTTCTAAAGAAATGGCGAACCTAAACATAAACCGACTTTTAAACAGACTAACATCGAAAGAAAGCTACTTAAGTTATCGCGAAAATCGACCTTAACCAGTCCGTATGGTTTGCCAGTTAAAATTAGTTGCGGAAACTTTCAAATTGATGGAGAAAACGAGAAGCATAATTTTTGTTGATGCGAATTCAAAACATAAACATTGAAGAACAGAAAATCTAATTGGAACGATGACGAGCCTGGTCGAGGAAATTCAGGCCGTCGCTGATAACGCAGACAGATGTGTGAATTATCCGATCGGCGATAAACTTGAAGCCTTCATTCGGTAAGAAGCCTGATTAAGCTTAGCTAAGTTTTGTGGTTAATCAAAGTAAATGTTTTTTAGTGAACAAGATGACCAAAACGAGCGCAATTTCATCGTTTCGGGGATTCTCATCTATGCAGCCGCACGCATTTACGGCAGGAAAGTCGACTATCTGGAGCAGGAGATCTTGGGAATCAGGAAGAACTTCAAAGACGTCACAGCGAGCGATGAAAAGCTGCCAGAAAAGGAAATGAAGAAAAGTCGTTCTAAAAAGTTTGTGATCGCAGATCGTGTAAACATCGAAAAGCAAACATTCGAGGAAAGGCCGATTCAGGTGTTAGCGAAAGTTGACATAAATGAAACACTGGCGTCACCGATCCGGATCGACAGACTGCAGAGGATGAAGGAGTTCTTCTCGAAGAACAAGTCGCGGAGCGGGAAACTTGTGATCCCCAAGTCTCTTCTGTTCAGCAACGACAACGTGCTATCAAACTTTGGATCGACGCAAATTTATGAGTTCGATGACAATAAGGACGTAGTGGGAAGTCGAAGAGACTTTACTTCTTTCTCCTACTTCATCAACAGCACCACGGGAGAACTTCAAAGTGATCTCATAATGACGAGAAACAATCCGAGTCAAACTGCCGACTTTGAAGTTTCAGCCCGCGAAAATATTTGTGCAGACATTCCTGAGATTTGGGCAACGCCACCGACGTCACCTTTGCGCCTTATATCCACTTCCCGCCCACAAACACCATCGAATGAAGATTCGCCTGACGAGTTTTACGATGCGAGTGAAAACTTGAACACCACAACAAACAATAAAATCGAGCCGCTTAGCATTAATATCGACGAGGGAGTAGAGGTTGATGAAGCTACCAAAGCCACAATGCTCTTGTCGCCATTGACTGTGAAGCTTATGGACATTGTGAGGAAAAGTCCGAATCTGTTTCCTGAGACTCCGAAAGTCAACGATAGCATAAACATTGACGAGTTCGGCAACTCTATCCTGACTGTGCCGCACGAGGTGACAAACCACATCACAGACTTTGATTTGCCCTTCCAGATGATAAGCGACGCCGAACCGAAAATGAAAAATATTTTCATGATTCCACTCAAGAAACTCAAGAGAAAATGTAACTTCGATCTTCCCAACGATATATTTGGGGAACTTAAACAGCGTAAAAGGGAACAGTTCAGACCGTTAGGAGCAGAGCCACTTGTACGACAAGCCAGAGTTTTTAAACCTTTAGAAATGCCCGACAACATGTTAGACATTGATCCAGACGACCAACCATTCTTGGGATTCACAAAAGAACAACAAGACACTCTAATGACCAACATAGACTACGAACAACCTTTAAAGCATACCATTGACCATTTAAAAGAAGGAGAAATGACACGCAAACTATCTGATGACTCTGGTTGGATGAGCGGGAACGAAACCGGAAACAATTCTTCAGATAACACAGGAGTTACCTCAGACGATACAAGAGTGAACTCAGATGACTTCAACGACTCGCAAGAGTTTTCGTTACCTCTTGACACATCACAGGATACGCTTAATACAACAACAAACGATGCTACCGGAAACGAGAGCAATATAAGCAAGCTCAACATTGGTAGCGGCGACTCTTGCTATCACTCATGCGTCTCAGGCGACAGCACGAAAACAGATTTGTCATCATTCTTCAGAGATATTGAGACGCGTAACAACACAATCGACGAGAGTATCGAAGCGAGCGTTGAAGATGAACCAGAGGAAAACTCGGAAAAAGTTTTGCAGATGCAACAGAGCGCACTTAACGTAAGAACCATTTCATATTTATCTTGTAAGTTTATATTAATGACAAATAAATTCCAGATCGCTAAGTGGAAGGAATATCTGAAGCCAATTCTCGCAGGCTCGGAAGCGCGAAGCAAGATCGACATGCATGAGTACGGAGTAGAAATGATTAACAAAATAGGAAATGTGAACGATGTGACTAGTCTCGCTGAGATAACGGAACCAGGAAAAACTCCCGCGTATTTCTTATCAATGCTACAACTCGTGAGTTCTTTCAAATCATCCATTTGAAACAATTCTTACAATTTTATTCGTAGATCAACAATCGAAACGTTGAGATAGAATTCGGAGAACGGACGATGCTGGAGCCAGTTGACATTAGAAACATCAAAATCAAGCTGAAGTCGAAGATCCTGCATCGCGAGAAGTTCAACGAAATGGGTCAGCAGTTTGTTCTGGATGAAGAGAAAAAAGTATGTCAGAAGAGAAAAGCTGTTCAAACATCAACTCCGGCAAAGCGCGCCAAACTCGCTCCTTCAATATCTCAATACATTAGTCCCAACATCAGTCAAACCGATGACGTTCCATCGCAGTGCTCATCAGGCTACTTCTCACAAAGCTCGATGCTCTCGGACTGCTGACAAGATCGCGAAATAATTTAAGATTTAGTACAAACTGAAAAAGCTGCTTCACGATCTAATACGAAGAGTACCTGTGAAATATCTAGATACATAAGTAGGGTCGCATGATTTTCCTTTTTCATTTCACTACCGAACTCTCAACAGGTTTTAGTTTTAATGTAATGAGTTGAGAACTTTAATTTCTAATCAGTCAAGTGTGAACTTTTTGTGCAAGAAACAAATTAGAAAGCTTGGCGCCTCGGGTGCCAAGCGTTTAAGTTGAACCTTAATAAAAGAATTTAAATTAAAGCAAAGATTGTGAAATTCTTGAAATGACACGAGACGCTTTTGCTGTTGCCATCTAGTGAGTCAAACTTGCGTCAGTTTTGTTTACTTCGAAGAAATTTCGTTTTCTGTCAATTTAATTGAATTTCGCGAGAATGGCGCGGACAGGAAACTTTCAGAGCAACAAGTTCGACCCGATACTGCTCTCGTCACAGATCGTCGGCTTCCAGAGTTTCCTGTATTTCACATTAGCGATACTGCTGCTGATTGGGCTCAGTTTCCTCGACACAAATCTTTCACTAACAGCGATCTTCGATTTTCGGGTGAGATCTTCTTCGCCCGACAAATTGTGCAACCTCTCCATCGTGTCCTATCGTCGTTTTAGCAAATCAGTGTGTCGAAAGCTGAAGGAATTCTCATCATCGCTTGTTTCATCATCAACTCGCTCTTCGGAGCTGTTTTCCTTTGGACTTTCGTGAAGCGCAGAAAAATGTGCTTAGACTTCTGGTAAATCCTTCGATTTCCATTGCATTACAAACGTTAATATCTCGCTTCCAGTTGCACGTTCCATTTCATTCATTTCCTGATAAGTTGTTTCTATGAGGGCGCGCTCCCCTCGCTATCCTATTGGCTGCTGAACGTGACGTGTTTGGTGATAATGACAGTTACGGGCGAATATCTCTGTCTAAAGGAGGAGATGCGTGAGATTCCGCTGTACCAGTCGCTGTCGACGAAGGCTGATCTCTGAACTCCTCTGTGACTTTATAGTAAATAAACGAACCCTTAACATATTTTTTTCACAAACATGCAACTCGACTAAACGGAGTTTTATTTTAATTTGTCGTGTGGTGCGTGGCGGTCCGGGAAGAGAGAAAATGTGAAGGATGAAAGTAGTAGATTGGTGGAAAACTCGGAAAATTCGATGGTTGATGTTTTGCAGGAATAGCTCGGACCGTTGGTGATTCGAATATGAAGAGATCTGAAAATTATCAGTGATCTTGACTTTGGGATTTGAAAAGAATTCACTTCTAAAGTTATGATAAAAAAATGCTTGTAGCTTGACAAATGTGATGGTAAACCCCAAGAACTTACAGTTTCGAGTCATAAGCGCACATGAAGGAAATTGACATCATGTTAAGTATTTACCACGCTCGTCATCCTGGTTAAACAGTTAAACGAATAAGGAAGGCGGCTATTCGATCTACTTTATTTTCTCGGTGGTCTCCCAATTATCTTCTCGCACATGCTTATTGCTCTGTGTGTGCATTTCGTTGATTATTTTTCAAAGGTACTGAATCAACCTATAATTCCTCTAAGCAATAATCCTAATCTACTCGCAATCGTTCCACTCGAAAATAAAATTCGCGGAGGCGATAAAATCACATGGCAGATTTAATTTTGATCCTGTTTTCGTTCGTTCGCTGCTCGCATGAACATTTCTTTCTTCTACTCTATTAACATATTCTCGTTGTTTATACTTTTTGACTTCTCAAGATTGAATTGCTTCACATTTACATGAAGGAATGACGACAATAACCGGAGAGAGATAAAGATGTTGGAATTAATTCGACGAGCGAAGGCGAAGGAGCTGCTTGGGATTAGAGACATGCGAAAGTGAAAAAAGCCTTCGAAAAATGTTTGCATTGCGAGGAGAACGAGATTGCTCGAGACGCCAACGAGATTCCCCCGGCGTCGAGATTAGAGATATATGACTAAACGGCTCGTATATGAATGTTAAATAGTGAAAATTCAATTTAACAGAATTCATCAGTTGAGCTTAACGAACAGAACAGAAGCGAGAACGAATAAAAAGCCAAGGCGAGGCACATAAAAATTTCCCTTTTCGAAACATTACATATTCAGACACTACGGAATGGAATCGTGAGATTTGATGGAGAATTCGGAAAGCGCCTCAGCGATCGCATGGATTCTTTCATGCTCGTGACTTTCGCTCACTCCTTACATATATTAGACTTAATTCTAATTCTGAGATATGAACCGCAAAAAAACGTGATAGTGAATTTATATGACGGAATTACATGAAACATAAAGATTTTTTATCACATTGAGTCGCTTTTCGCAAACTACTTTTGCTGCTTCTCTTCGCCCCATCGACGACAATCACGCAACGGAGCGTCTTGAACGCAGCGAGGAAATTTAAAATGTTTTATGTCTCTATTTGCTCTCGAAAGTTTCTTATTTATCTTTCCATCACTTCCGATTTGGATAGGAGCGTCACTTGGCGATTGCAATTTAATCTTCGACGCTCCTCAGCCGAATCTTCATATTAAAACTATTAGTTTGATAAATAGGCGCTGTTCAGAAACATATTTCTCTTTGAAGCGAAGTTTAAATTAGCGATGATATATTTCCGAAAACTTTGAATAGACTCTCGCCCGCTTTATGATCATCCGTCTTGGCATCAGATCTCGAAGAAGCAGTTTCAAGAATTATTTATTATGGAAACAATTGTTCGAGAAATTTTATGACACTTGCCCGAGATTTATGAAAACTGATAAAGAGGTTGGAGAGCGTTGTCTCGAGATATCACACGATACAACTGAAACGAGGCTTTTAAATTGGATGTCAGGCAGATAGCAATTTTACCGAAAAATAAATAGAGAAGATACAGTCGAGTTCTGGCATAAACTAGCGGAGTTTTCGACCACCTGCTGCTTTAGACTGTTTTGAAATCACTCCTTTGATCTGTAACTGTATAGTGCCCGCCATAAAGTAAGATTGAGCTTACTGAATGTCAACGTTATACCATCGATCGGATCCTCGTAACAAACCAAAGCAATAAATAGAGAAAAACTTGTTCAACATTCCAATAAATCGCTCTTGCCTTTAAAACGTCATCAAGACGAAAACCAAAGACATCGATGAGAACGGAATTGATTGATTGCAACTAAAATTCCTCCGTCGATCCCCTTTTCCCCTCGACGATGATTTACTATCCGCATTTATTATTGCTCCATTAGCCTTCTAATTAGCTGTTTTATATCATCGCCGATAAAGCGCAAGCGATGAGCAGCGTTATTCAAATTGAAGATCTTCCTCTGCGTCGAGATAATTTTCGACTTCATTGGCATTCCATAAATTGTCATTCAAGACTCTCGCAACTAGCCTGCGCTCCTCTAATGTAACAATAAAAATCAAACGACTAAATATTCCATTAAGGCCATATTTTAATAATAAAACAGAAATAATAATCATCCTCATTTGAACGAAATATTAGTTTCGCTCCACATTATGCGAAGGATAATGAAGAGAAGTTTGGTGGATGAGACAAAAGATTGTGTGCTTGCTCTTAAGAGCGCTCGTTACGGAGATTTATACTGATATGGACCGGCTAAATATTTTTTTAATTGCGCCATAAATAATTTTCGAAGATTACACCACAGAATTATCACACATAACTACGAGTGTCCTCTCCCAAGGACTCATCTAGCCTCGCTCGGTTTCGATTCAATTATTCTGTAATGCGAGTAGCAATGAAAAATCTTTATCGAGCAAAGCCGCCCAGCCATTCGGATCGTAATCTTGAATGACCAAGAGATTCTTTTTGTACGCTTTTCCGCCTTCGACAAAAACTATTTTCTTTTCATGTTGCATTCGTAATTTTCCCTTCATTAATTGCTAACATATCAGATGACCAGAAAATTAAAAACTTTTTTCCAGTCTGGTTTATCTCACCGAGCAGATCAAATTTTGGAAATAAAACATGCCCCTATCTGCTTAATTAAGTTGGGAAATGTAAGAGAAGCCGATGGAGAACAGTTTGACTTTTTCCAATGACGCAATGATCTTAGGATGAAGTCGATGAAGAAAGTGCTGTCGTCACTTCAAAGAGTAGAAAGTTTGGAGTAAAACAAGCTAGATCGCTGCAATGCAAGTTGGAGACAGTTCAGTAGATCGACCCGTGCACGTATATTTAACATAAGCTAGCGAATTATGATATTTTATTGGCTGACCTTATACTTCAATCTCACTCAAATTCGCCTCAAATCGTTGTGAAGCCAAGACCAATTATCAATTCAAGGTTCGCAAATTCTCTGTTGGTCTCGGCTTGATTCATCAAATTATCTTCGCTAGAAAATACTTTTTCAAACTATCGCTTAATCAACATGACTGTGAGCAGTCACGGGAAGTTCTAAGAAACTTCCTTCCTGCGACTCGTTGGTATGAAGGAGAGGCAACAATGGAAAGTGATTCAGTAAAATAATTTTCAGAGTTTCACGGTCCAGAAGCATTTCATTCACGTGATAAGCAAGCGCAAAAAACTATTAAGAAACTGCGGAATTAATGACAAAGCTCTATCGGATCCCGAATCTCATCCGTTGTCTATTTGCCGCACGTGCTGAATTTTCCTCGTCGCAGCATCGATGAGAAGGGGAAGCTCAAATAAATTTATATCACCTTTTTACACTCACTGAAGCCTGTGAGAATCTTCAGCCTTTCAATTAAACACGTGACTTGGTCGCTGTTTTCGAAGTGAAAATGTGTCACGGAAGTTGGAAATCACGAGACGATGAGTCCCTCGAGGAGCGATATGATGATAGATAGAAAAGATTTTATGGAAGTGACATCCTGAAATCACAGAAACGGCAACCGTGGACCCATAAAAACATTATGCATAGTAAACGATTAGTCTGAACGAGAAATCAACGGTGTGTAGCAAATCAAATCAAGAGAGAAGCGTTTCAGTCGAGGGTGACTCACTCGTTTAACAGCTTAAATGTTAGTTTTATTTTTTGTTTCTCTCAGTCATTCATCGCAAGTTATGAGGGTGAGCCGTTGATGCACATCTCGAATGCCAGCGTTTCTGCAAATGTTCACTGCAACCTGAACGCTCTCGTCCCCTAAAATTTCATGCGCGTCGCTCAACGCAGGAGGGAACGACAAAAGTCGAAATGGATTGAAAAAGGTTTAAGCCAAACCGAAGAAGATCTTCACACCTCCGTGAATGACTCGTTAGTCGTTTGTGCTTTCTATTCGAATCCAATTCGAAACAAATCACGAAGCTGCGACTTGTCAATTGATGAGAGAGAAGCCACTCCATGTGAAAGCAATAACTGAATGTTAATTCACTGTTCACACGGATTTTCAGTTCAAGATGGCATTACGCAAGTGATGAAATATGTTTGTTTTATTGGAGTCGACTGTCGTAAAGCGCGGAGAGAGCAAAGAACGGGGAAGAGTAACGAGAAGATGCATAAACACAGCCAACTACACCACACATAATCATTCAAAAGCAGAAACAAATTAAAGCAAATGTAAAATTCTGTCATTTTCGTTGTTAATTAATTACGTTGTTCTGTTTTTTCGTTTGCGTCATTGGAGCTCAGCACTCGGGACTTTTTCTCTCGTCTCCTCCTCTTCATGTTGTCGTCGTTGATATTGCTGAGAAAATGCCACGCTATCTGCAAAAGGGAAATGATATTTCATTGCAAAAAGCGCGCAATTATGAAATTGATACGAAAGAAATATATTGTCGTGGAAATGTCACTGCAGCGCCTGCTGAATGAAGAGCTCGGCAGAATGATAACAGTTGAGCAATGATCTAAATGATCGATGTGAGAAATAGTAAAGGAATGTTCAGTCTTCTAACCTAATCATCCAAAAATCTTCTGGAATTGTTAGGTTCAAGTTATTCCCACTTCACTTCCCGATAGCCAACGACATCGTCGCTTCGCAGTCCCATATCAATCAAAACGAGCCAAGCTCTGTGTTCTTCCAGGCACTGCTCACAGCTTTGTTCGCTTCTGCTTCTACTTTTATGCTGCAATGTTTCGTGAGAAAACCGCGCACATGTTATCGAGCGACAGTGAATTAGTCACTTGAAAGGGTTTTCCACCAAAAGTCAAATGTTTCTTTGAGATTTCCATGAAAATCAAATGAACTGTGTGTGAGAACTTTTCTCCCTCGAGCGACCGCCTTGACGGAACGCAATTTGTTAGGCAAAGCAACCCGTTCAGCGTGTATGAGAAAGAATAAAGAATTTAATGAGCTCGAGTCATTAAAATCTTTTCCAACGCGAGGGAGATTGCTGGTAAGTCTTCGACTCTGAGTGTTTGTTTGACTTTTCGAATTGACATGGAACCTTGAGTCTCAAAGGATCCAGCAAGCGATTCCGTCAGTCTTTAGTCATCAAATCGCTTTTATGACCTTTTCCGTTTTTTGTCGCATCCAAACAAAATGCTGGAGCCGTTGCCAGTGCCGCAGATTATTGAGAAACACCGACTCATGACAACATGTGCACGGAGAGGAAAAAAGGTTTTATTAATTTCAATAAACTCCGCGCGGCTTTAGAAATGTGTCGACGATCGCGATCGTTTGTTGGTATTCGAAACGGAGATCTGTAAAAGTAATTAAACTTCTTACACTCATTCGATACAGAGAATTAAATGTTAACTCGTGAGAATGTGCGCGGGGAAATGAAATTGAACGAGAGGCTGAAAGACATAACTTTGAGAAATGAATGGTTTAAAAATGGAATCAATCATTTGTTCCACTTGAGACTGTTCAAGACGAGGGAATTTAGAGCGAGTTGCGAGCAGCGGAGTTTCGTAATTAAGCTCGCTTGCCCAACTGTACCTCTTCACAATCGCCCCCCGAACATCTAAATCGAAATAAATCTTTCAGAACAAGTGGCAGAAGCGAAATTGATTCGTTTTAAGATTCTCCATGCTTCCAACTCCCGCACGGCATTCGCAATGATTTCGCTTCTTGTTCAGTTTCGCAAATTGATAAACATCTCTCAGGTCATTAATTTTATTGATATTGTGTAGTTTCTTTCCCAATATTATTCCTTCGAACACAATCTTGATTTCGCAACTGCACCCTCTCGATCGGGGGGATGACACGACAAGCGAGGGAGAGAATCGCGCCGTGCACTTTACAAATTGGTGAGTTTTAACTAAAGACTTGGAAGTTTCTTCATGTCTCACCCTCCTAATGGATTAAGATGGTAAATAAAGTCATGAACGATGAATTCACATCTTCCACCCCTATTAATCCATCCGAATGGAGATCTCGAGTCGTCGAGAGGAGAATGACGGGAAAAATGCTGCATAAAGTCATCACGGATGGCGGAGAATGGATTGGACACAGTTATACAGTTATGAATTTTTATGATCTCATTTAAAAGTGAAATGAACAACTTGTTTTGCTGCTGCTGCACGTTGTGTTGTGCGATCCGCACACACTTGTGAAGTCGCCGTAATACTTTTTAAATAATCTTGTTATAACTTACAAAATATGAACGTAGAGCAAAGGAAGACGGATAAGAGAACTTGACATAATTCATGCCACGAACATAAAATCCGAAGAAGCATAAGAACAATAAATTATGCTAAAAAAGGAATTTTACTTTTATTACTTTGTGCGAGTGTATATTTCATTGCTCGAGCAATTGGTTAATGCCATTTAAGCTCTTCATATTATGTGATGGTATCCACAGTGGATTTATTTCCATAACTGACAGAGCAACCAGCAAGGATCAAATTATGCTCTGCGATACCTTGATGAGGTTATTTGTACGTAAATTGAGGGCTTAATGGGAGACACGTGAGGCGAGCTGCTGGGACCTGATGCGGGTGAGATGTGTGAGGTATTTGCCATCAATTATTCTTAATAAAGACTCTCATAATAATTCCATTGAAATATTTAAATTGATAACAGCGTCAATTAAACCTTTGTATGTACCTCGCTCTCGCTCAACCATCGACAGCAGTCAGCGTCCCTTTACCGTTTAAATTAATAAAATTCTCTCTTACTCGACTCGAGGCTTAATTTGTTGTCATGAGGGTAGACGAGTCATCATCATACGGGTCTTCTTGCCTCGTCTGCAGCAGAGCGTTCTCCTCTTCGGCTGCTTTTTGGTTCTTTACCTCTCGTCGAACCTTAATAGATTTTAATTGGAATTAATTGATGAATTATTTGCTGCTCGACTTGGCTGTGTGCGCGAGTAAGAGTGAGAGTGACTGGAAGCATTTAATTTTGCTATTCGATATCGTGAGTTCGGAGTCAACACACAACTCGCCCGGAGCAATGAACGAGCAACAGCGCACAGAAAGAGTTGCTTGATAACTTCGCTTCCTCTCCTCCATGTCAGCAGATGCGATTACTTGAAAAATGTGTGCGATATGGTCATTAAAAAATCATTTTATCATTTAACTTGAAAGTTTTGTAAAATACAGTTAAATAAATTAAATGAAACGAAAACATTTTCATTAAATAAGAGAAAATTTCTTGCTGCGAGCTTAGCTGTAGCGACCGATGGAATTTCTGTTGTAGAGAAGAAAAATCATCGCGATGGAATGTTTTAGACGCGCTTGAAGGCGAATTAAAGAATTACAACATTTGGTGATCCGAATGATTACACTTTGAAATTTTCTTGCCTTTCCTGGCTGCGACTGTGGGGGAGATGAGGGACTGACGGAATCAGTGGTGGCGATACAATCGGGTTAGGTATGTCTGCTTCAATTGTCATCGGAAACTGAATAAATGAAAATTCCCTCGAACCTTCAATCGCCTTCACTGTACATAGAGAGCTGGAAAAACGATGAAACCACCGACTCGCCGCCATCCAGTGCCTAATTACCATTTCTTCTTCCATCAAATTGTAATAAAAACTCGAGGCAAAGAGTTGTCTTGAACCTTTTCTAAGTATGCGGCGAGTGATGAACGTGGAGAGGGAAATGGAAGGGTTGAACGTTGGATTGAGGCAATCGAGAGTTGCACGTGTAATTTTTTAACGGTTCGCGAGAGGGTGTCTTGCCATAAAAAATTATTAAAATTAATTGTCTGAGATTTAACGATTCGTCAAAGCTAATTTTACTTTTCAACAAATTACGTGTTTAGATTCCTAGTGGGACGAAGGACGAGGGAGCGCGGGGGAGGACGAGGGAACATCTTTAATTAATTGGACGGCGGGTGCTGATAAAAAATGGAATTATGAGAAAGAGTTTCGCTCTCGTCGCACAATGCCAACTGATTATTTTTATCAATTCACTCGTCTCCGTCGTCACTTGTCAAAGCAAAAACGGTAGGAGCGAGAGGAAAAAAGATTTATCTCGCAGGAAGTTGTCACAAATTGTGTTGTTTTCATTTGTCATAATTCCGAGAAGTGCAATCAAGGCAAAGAGTGGAAATTCTGACCGCCGTATCGCGCCTGTCAGGAAGTGCAAGGCATTGAGTGTCCGTTAGCCTGCGTTACCATTCATCTAAAAGTCTTGAGTGGCTTAGTGAATCGTCATCGGAGATCACTAAGACAGAACAGAAAGAATTTCTTAATTTTTCAGCTGATTTGTCACACAGTCAATTTTTCATTAGCTTCATCATTAATAACTTGAGAAGCATCGGAACAAGACAATCTCTTCTTCTCGCTCGAGGTCTGCTCGAAAAGTTCTTGAGATCTTTCTCCATCTTCAATACCTTAACGTGATAAAAGAATTCTTTGTCTTTGCGACTCGACATGGGTTCGCCTCCATGTGTTTCATCATTCCTACAAAAATAAATCTTCTGTTTGCGTTCCCTTTTAATTTATTTAATAGAATCACACTTTGAAATTCTTTAACATTTCAAGAAAACCGAGAGAACGCATTCAAATGTATATTGGCTTGTTGTTTATGGCTAAAATTTTCATTTGGTCAACACATGTTTTGAGAGGAGAGAAGCCGTGTGCAGTGAAAAACAAAGAATACGGTTTTAGAGTGAAGCGTTGGGAAGAGTTTGGGACGACAAGCAGTTGAGTCACAAGAAGGATAAGTCTTCGAGATCACCTTTTAATGGTTTGTCATCGATCGGCGAATCGGATTGACACGCGAGATAAATTCTAGCTCAATATTAGTCGACAAAATGATTGAAATTCTCTGTCGGCACTCAACGATCGCCCCCCAAACATCTTCTCCTCCGCCTGAAACAGCAAAGTCAAAACTAAACTAGGTAAACACTTTAGCCTGCAATTATATTTCCGAGGCATTTCGGAAAAGGCAATAAACAATCTATTTTCGAAAGCCGATGGGTGTTAAACGGAAATCTTGTTAAAGGGAGGCAAGACTTGCCGTTCATTCATAAGTCTCTACCTTTTCAATGTTAATTTATTCGAGTCGCTTCTCTGTGGCGCTTTGCAAGGCAATCCTCGCATGCCTTTCTAGTCGTAAATCTTCTACGGTTTTGGCGCGTACATAAGCGCCTCGCTCGTAGTTAGAATATTTTATTTTCGTTGAATCGAATGTGTGTCAAAGCGATAAGGACAAGACAACCTCATAAAAATCTCAGCTTCAAATCTCAATTCTTTTGCACAATCGAAATATAATCGACGCAAACAACATTTTCCATTCATTCATCTTGTCAATGTTTACGATTGTTTCGCCTCACGTTATCTGTAACGTCGACCGCTTGATAAAACCAAGATTTGTGTTTCAAGGAAATGGAACTAATTTGTGCTTCGTGAGGCATCGACAAACGTAGCCGAGCTGACCTTTGATCTCCGGCTGAGAAGCGTTATCGGCAGAATAAGAACGATACGTGTAAACAAAGAGTAACTGACAGGGCTAGAGGTAAAAGACTCAAGCTGCGTATGTGTTTGAAGGAGAGATGATAACGGCACAGCCTACGACGTAGATTACGGAGTCGAATGTCGTTGACTCACCAAAGGTGGCGGAAGGCACAGAGCAGCGAGCGGCCTTAATCCCATCTAAGAAGAATCATCCGCTCGATGTTCCACAATCGAGCAAACGGCGACTTTCCCTGCCACGTCGATTTAAAATTTAAATACCGAAATGCCATTTGTTCAATTGTTCATTCATTTAGAATTAGACGAGCGAAATAAATTACAGTTTGTTCTGAGTGAAACTCAAAACCGGTCGATAGGGTGAGCGAGAGGGATTGCAAAGTAAAAAGTACAGCACGGGCCGAGATTTTCCTGTTTTCACGTTGGCTTTTACCGAGAGAAGGGATTTCGTGAATTGATGCATTGTTCGGCGTGCGACACATGTGCGTATATTTCGACGATTAAAAATGAAATACAATTTTATTTAGACACAAGGTGGAAGGTAAATCTATTGTGAGCGAGTCTGCGTTTTCTCGTCTGCTTAAAATCACAGAGGGATGCAAAGTTAGGGATGGTTAGGGTGGAAAAATCAACCTTTACGGCAGGGCGGACAAAGAAGGTGATTGTAGATTCCTCGTGTGTGTGAGTGGCAAATCAAGAAACCATTGATTCCAGCGGGGTGATCATCAGGGCTCGCATGAACGAAATCCGATTTTTTTCCCATTGTCGCGTGTCAAATTTATTTATTTTTCTTCTTCGATAAAAATGTTACTCAAGCGGGATAATTTCAGTTGCGATTGCAGTGAAACAATCTCGATCGTCAACGATGTTGAAGGTATGAGCGAAGTGTATTTTTGGAAGCAGCTGGATCTGTCAGTTTGATGAAGGATGGTTATCCGTTGCATTAGATGATCGTTGTAGCAAAGGTTCGCAAATCAATTAACAAAAGTCAAATGTGATTTGCATAAATTGAAAGATTTTTTGAAGATTTTGCAATTCTTTTATTTGTTCTAACTTCCCAGGCTCGTGA
The DNA here is from genome assembly GCA_033064975.1 of Smittia sp. YW1114-2. NCBI lineage: Eukaryota > Metazoa > Arthropoda > Insecta > Diptera > Chironomidae > Smittia > Smittia sp. YW1114-2. The sequence continues at coordinate 7,634,020 of CP093833.1, forward strand.
GGTCCACGGGCGATAAGTTCGCTCTATCATCACCTAGTGTTGTTCCAAAGGATCGAAACGTTTTCATAAATTTGCTTGCGACTTTGAAACTGAACACTCGCACATGTGGCAGATGAAGGGAGTTAAATCTTGTTTGCCTTTCTCTGTGCTCTCTCACTCATGCAACAAAGGTACTGCACTCATTTGTTTCTACTTTGAAAATCCCTGACATTCTGTAAGAGCAAAGGGAGAGGAAAACTGTGTTGAAAACTCTTCAAGTTTCGGGCTCTAATTGAAAATATTCAATTTTCATCAAAGTGCTAAAAACCCATGCATTAAACATCTGTCGATATATGTACGTTCGTTTGCATGTAGCAAGCTCTTCGGCTGGGACATTTACGGAGAGAAGTGTCATATTTCAACAGGAGATCGACTAAAGGTTGTCGGATGCATGAGAAACTCGGTTGAAATAACTAATTAATGTTTCAACGAATGACGGTTGCTACGCTCGATCGGAGTCCATTGCTTCACCTCAAGACATTTTGAAAATGCTCGATAAACGGCTCAAGCCTTGCAACACAAAAGAAACATTGTAGATATTCAACTTCTTTCAAAAGATTTCTTTCTTCTATCGGTGAGGGGAACCAACCAAGCCACTCCCACTTTGTTTCACCTCGAACACCGTTGGGATTCTTTTCGGAGGAGAAACGTCGACTAATTCGATTCATTCTCCTTGGACCGCTTTCGCAATTTTGTTTTCTTATCACAGAAAGTGATTTTCCCAAAGCGACGACAAGCGAAAATCTAAACTCTATCAAACTAAGGTTTGCGACGCGATTCCCCTTCGTTTTCCCCTTCGCTGTCGCATTCATAATTTTCTACATTCGTTGTGAAGCTTGTTTCTCGTGCACTCAATCGGCCAGGAGAAACCTCCTCACACAAGTTGTCGACTTCGAGTAGAAAACAAAATTCAGATTTCCCCTTCCCGCACTTCGTATCGGCTTTGTAGCGAGGATTGTTCTTCACAGATTCTCTCTCTCGTTATTTCATCGGAACCTCTCATACCTTTCAGTTACTTTTCTGTACACAGTAAAGATTCATCGATAGTTAGGTTTTAAGTATTTTAGTATTTGTATTTTTTATTTTGTGGAATGAAGACGCAAAGAAGCTTCACGGCATTACGGATTAGAAATTAAATTTTGAGTGACTTTAGTGAATCGGTGGTCTTTGTGAAGGAAGCAGGCAGACGCGAGCGGTGAAATAAATAGAAAAAATATTTCGTGATAAATTCGTGGAGGATTTGAGACAATTTCGCAAGAATAATATTTTTTTTTTGATAAGACAATGAAGTGCGATGGCTCGCGAGTGCGATGAATTAGTAGCGAGTTTTTAAAATGTGAAGAAGAAATATTTGAGCACGAAATAATTTTCTGAAGAGTTTACAAATTAATCTACAAACGAGTGAAAAGCAAATTTACACAAATGTTGTCTTGTCTGGTGCCTCGCTTTGGAGGACAAGACGAGATGCCATCATCAACCAAGTTTGATCTACAATGTAAGATATTCTTCTTGTCCAATCATTTGTTAATTTCCAACCGAGCTCTGAGTCAATTTCCGCTCGTTGACTACGAAGAGCCTCCGTGACGTTCCCGGAAAGGTGCTCGTAAAAAATGGCCGTAAACAGTTCCAAGCTGTTTGTTGCTCTTCCAGCTTCTTACATTTTCTTCGACTTCTTACAATTCTCCATTTTTCCATAAAAAACTATGCACACATTTGCCTTCTCCGCTACCTACACAGCCGAACGGAGAACAAAAATGTTATCGTTTCAATTGAAAAACCAGACAGAGTCTCACAGTGAGGCTTGAGGTGATCGAATGCGACGACAGCGTTGAGTGTGATTCACAATCGGTGTCGGAAGTGACTGTAGAGGCTCGAGAGTGAGTCTCATGTGTGTAGGAAATTAAATTGAAACCAGGTTGGAGTAATGATAATGATGAACGTGGAAAAGTATTAATGGGTGGAGTTTTTTTTTCGGGGAATGTTACTGGATTGATATGCGTTATCAGTCAATTTGAAATTCCTTTACGCGGTCAACAACGCAGAGGAGTCCGAGATATTTTAATTGTGTGCCACCCGACTGTAATGTGAGCGTCGCACATCACGGGTCAGCACTCCGGTGGTTGATCATTGCCCTCCGGATAGCCAGTGAACAAAGCGAATGCGTTTCAGTTGGAATTAATGCAAAATATTGATTTCTTGTTTTGCTCAGCGCGGAGATGAGGCGAAGACTCTTTAAGAAAATCTTCTCCATCGCAAGGAAAAGCGGGGGAGAGAGCGAGCAAGGCGAAGAGAAAAGTTCAGTGAAGCTATGGCAAGGTCAGGACACATAAAATTTATGAATGAAGGAGAAGAGAGTTCTTCTATCAGCTTTCTCCTCCCCGAGTGTTGCAAAGTTTTTCTTCCTCCTGACATCTTCAAATTAGCTCCATAACAATTATTTATTGATCAATTGTTGATCATCTTAAGCGTCAGGAAGGGGAAGACGAAGGCGGTTTCTTAAGAAGCAGCGAAACAGGTTTCAACGCCATTTAACAATTCTTCAACCAATTGCTGGGTTGAGTTGAGATGAAAACAGGTTTTACAAGCTTCGAGCGGGTCTGAATACCCTTCAGGTAGAATGGAGACGATGAGCGACGGTTTGAATGTCACAACGTCGCGTGGGTCTAAACGAGAACGGAGTTTGTACGTTGACGAAACTCAACGCTTTGGTAATAAAAGGTGCGAGATTATCTTTCGCTCGCTGAGCCGTTGTGCAATTCGAATCTCGATTGAATGGCGCTTCTTCCATGCTGTGAGTATCGAGAAGAAGTCTTCCCTTGAGTGAGCAGCAAATGCGCAAATGCTTTCGAAGCGATAAGAATGCTCTCTACCGAAATCTTGAGGTGACTCACTGTACAGCCCGTGATGATGTCATGGAGCTTTTCTCCGAACGGTCATAGGACACTCTCAATTACCTTTAATAAATTCTCCGAATCGAATGTTTAACAAACAAGCGCGAGATAGTTGAAGCTTTGCTGGATGTTGCCCGCTGTCAGCCCTGCATCCATCAACATCTGAAAACACCTTGCTCTCGAGTTTATTTTAAATAAATAAATACGAGCGACTCAAGTTATGACTTTCGATGCTGGCAAATGGGAAAGTGAAGCGGAATAAAAGAAAATATTTAAAGAAAGAAAAGGAGAAAATCAGAAACTTAATCGTCATAACTTCGAGGCAAAGGCGAACATTAAATTTGCCTTTCAATAATAACTTTAATTTCGTTAGACCGTAAAAAACTTGATCGTTAAACTGCGCGGCACTTAATCGCCCTCTTCTCGCCTCCGTTTCGGCTTCAGGTACCGAGTGCTTCGCAGAACGAATCGAGGATTAATTTGCAATTAAGTTTCACAAAGACTCGTACACCGAAACAAGGCGAGAGTGTCGCGACGCGAGCAACAAATTTGAGTCGTTTGTCTTGAGGTTTAACTTTGCTTTCAAACAATCGAGTTAACCTGATCGTCGAGCGGCTTAAGCCGACGTGTTCTGAGTCGGAATTATTTACACAACAATCGGGCGAACGAGACCTGTCGAGACGGCAGCGACGAGATGAAGTCTTAACAGTTTCAAAGTGAGAAACATTTTCCTGCGCACAGATCATTGCGAGCAGTCGCTTGAGTCATGAGGCGAAATATTTGCAATTCTCAGTTCTGACAGGTGTATGAATTAATGTATAGCGAGGAACATGCAAATTTGCAATATCTCAAATTAAAGTAAACATTCAAAGGCTGCTTGTACGTGCTAAACGTGTTCATAATTTTTTTATTTCCGACATGAGGCAAGGGAGAAGACGAAGAAAGCATCTAGGTATATTCACACATGTCCGCTATTAATAGATTATGTTTTGTTAATTAATTGAAATCAATTTCCTGTTGACTCGAAGAGCGCGCTGAGGTAAATACTTGCTAGCGTCGATGTACATGAGCGCCAAGACGATGTACTTCTCATACCTTCCGCTGATGGCAATTGAAAGATAAATCGAAATGGGGAAAATTGAAATTGGGAGGAAAATTAGTTGAAGAGAGGAAACGGATTGCGATGAGGTGGAAGATGAAGATTATATTTAATCGCGATTGACTTGGGATAGAAAATAATAAATAAGTGGGAGTGTAGTGAAGAGAAAAGCTGGAGCGTCAGCCAACTTGTAAGCATAACCAACCGAGCGTCCATTCTTTCGCTGACATCATTTCTTTCGATGCAGCTCCTTCGTTTACACGACTAATAAGAAAAGAAATTTCTCGCCAACACCTTCCAGCTCAATCTTTTTTCCTCCAAACTAAAAATAATCCATTTCCTGTTCATGAAAATAAACAAACTTAAATAGCAGTTAAATTTCTAAATCGATATTAGAAGATGAATGATATGATTACCTCGGTAGAAGAAGATGCGTAAATAGTCTGAGACGCTTTCTTCTTCTCGCCTTCACTTCCTCCAGAATGAGCGTTCGTCTTCTCCCCTTCCTCGTACCTTTCAGTCGTGGCCCGTTGAGGTTTCTGTTTATTCCAACGGCATAACAATAATAAATGGGATAAGGCACAAAGCACATATGTTTGACAGTAGGACTTTCCCTTCAGACTGTCTTGAGATCTTCGAGTCATTTGTAGTTGAGATTTGTAGTTTCAATCTTACTGACTCAGAATTAATTGAGCAATATGAGGGCATGTTGTACAAACACCTGTTAAATTACTCTAGAAAAATCACAGCGCCTTAATCACGCTTCGACTTATACTCAGCTTATGTTTCTTCTCTTTCCAGTTCCACCATTGGGAATCGCGAGAAATGACGATGACTCATCGCATCACAATGAATTTATTAACTGTACACATTGCCAGCTAGAGTTTTCAAATTTCCAAGTAAGTTTCTTTTGCCTTTGCCACAAGCTCGTCGCTGATTGCAGTCTTAATCATTTCTCCTCCCTACAGTCGTTAAAAGACCACATCATGCAAGTGCATCAGACAGCGTCGGATTCGCCGAGCGTTACGATGAGCGGCATGGCGCAGCACTTCTCACCACCACCTTCGCTCCTATCACCTGGAAACTTTCCATACCACATACACACAGGTGCGAACGAAGGTGGGCGTCAATCGCACAGTCCAAATACTCACGCATGCTCTTACAACCAGTGCTCCGCCTCATTCCCAACGTTAGAACTATTAGAAAAGCACGAAATGATTCAGCATTCTTCAGGTGCAACGAACGTGGTGAGTTTGTGTTTTATAAGCGCGAAAGCTTCGCCAACTAACGAATTAAGAGATCGCTGCGAGTAGATGGAAACATTCCATTCGTTTTAATTAAAGTTTTCGTTCTCCTTCATCAACCCGTTCATGAATTAACAGCAATTATGCCGAAAGAGATCGTTTGAGATAAATTGAACAACGAAGAACGATGCAGTCAACATAAACTAACGGGTCGCCGTTTCGCTTCATCTTCTTCTTCGCTTTCCCACAAGAAACGTTTTTAATTCTCAACTCAGTTGGTCTCTGAAGCCTTTTCGGAGGAATTTCATCAACGTAGAAAGGGAGAAAATTAACTGAAACAGAAAGCTTAGCCCTGTGTGTGTTTCTTGACATCATGATTATTTGCTTTGCGCGTCTTCATTTTTCCCTTGCGCTTCATCTCATCTCGTTCGTCTTTTGTCAGTGTCGGCGAAACATGAAGTTTTATGAACCGAGTTTCATGTTTTAACTGCTCGTCACTGCTCATCTTCGACACGATTGTTTAATGAATGATGCGACCGTGTCTTCTGCAGCTCTTCGCAGAAAATCTCTCATTCCATTATTTAGAGTGAAATTGACTTTGACTGCACAAACTTTTCTTTTCACTTTAATTAAAAAACGAGCGACGACGAAACAATCAAGTTTATTATAATTACAAGCGGACTGTTTAACATGACTTTCATTTAAAAAGCATTTAAAGGATAATTCGTTAGTAACGTAACTTCACTTGAACGACCATCAACTAGAGAGCTAGCGGGAGTCATTCTAAGATGACAGGTCAGAGCTAGACAAACAGATATGAGTTCGTCTGATGCCACGTCATCTTCGCTTTCCCCTCCCTTACTTAATTACAAGCAAGCTACATCACCTTTAGACTGACATTCAAAGCGAGACGACCGACGTGCGCGTTACTTAAACGGTGATCCCGTGAACGCGTATTAGATTTCGATCATTAATAGCTAATCGTTGACGCTATTTTAGGACGCGAGGAAATATTTCTTTGAAAATGAAAAAGAGAAAAGCCAAATATTTAGAGAAGAACGAATTTACCTTGCCGCGTGAAACATCAAATGAAGTAAAGTTATTAATGTCGACGACGATTTTTCTTCAAATGTCATCCGTGCGCGAGAAGAAAACTTTTCTTTCCGAATTTTTCCGGTGGCAGGCGCGAAAACAAATTCGACAATGAGCGCGGAAAATCATTTTCCGACTTTTGAAAGATATTTGAAAATATCTTATGGAGCAAGTCGCGAGATGACATGCGTTGATTTCCTTCATAAATTATGTTTGTGCAAACAAATTGCTGAAACAATAGACGGAAGACGTGTGAGGTCTTTAATTGCTTTCTCTTTGTCGCTCGTGAGTTAATTGAGGAGTAATTGATTTTGAGAAAGGAAAGCGGAAAATGCTTGGCCGCGGAAAGAAAGAAAACATTTTCAAAATAGACTCGAAGATGCATGAAAATTTATGTCGGAAATCCGATCGAAATGAAATTTTACTTCTCTCGCTCCCTCGCCTCGCTTCCCGTTCACAGACTCGCAGCTTGTGATGAAATCGTGGAGCCAGTAGTACAAAGGAAACTACTACCTTATCACTTCACATGGTCATTTCATTCTGCTCTACTTTTAAGGTTCTTATCGCAAAACACTCATTCATGAAACACACAAAAAATTATAAATTATTACCAGCCTGTTTCCTCTTTGCGTTCATCTGTGTAGCTCTCGAGCAGCGCGCGATGGATAGACACACAATATTGACGTATTCACATACGCTTGTTGTTTATGAGAGTCTGGTTAGCTTTTTAGATAAGCATTTTTTAGATTCAACCTCAATTTCCTATACACGTAAAATGCCGCGGCAGTTTAAAATAAGAAAGCTTCGTAGATTTATTGAAAATCGTTGCGATAGGTTGCGATATTTATTCGCTTCCTCTGAGCCTCCTTGATTGGCAAAACTACAAAGAAACATTTTCGTTTGAGCGTGGCGTTGAATCGCTACTTTAGCCACTTTCCAGAGACTGAAACAACGGAATTCTTTAGAATCGGAGGCGAAAAAAATTAGAAGCATGTGCTGAGCAGAAAGAACGAAATATTTCTGGCGGCTGATGGGGACGATCGGCCGTTGCGTCACTGACATCTCGCTTTCCCCTGATCGACTAGCTAATAAATCTAACCGACAATCATCATTTATCTTCCTCTTAAGCGCTACGCAATCAACAAACGTCCCATTCAAACGATGATCGTATAAATCTTTTAAAAGATCAACCTGAAACCGAACGCTCCAGAATTCTCTGTTGAACACTTGGCGCAGAAACAAAGAGCGGGAGGGAGAACGCAAAACTGACACATCCAAGGTTTCTCCAGATCGATTAATTTAAAAAGAAATCCACTTGGTTTGGGAAAATGGGTGCCGTTGGTGATATCATCGTCTAATGAATGTTTGAGTTTTGTGCGGCGTTGGAAATACAATAAATTTAAGCAAGAAATACGATTTAATTAATAGGGAGAACGAGATTGGTCAACGGAGAATGTGACGCTCTTTACTCGGAATTTGGACTTTCAAAACGAATAGGTTTGAATCGACAATGTACGCAATCGTTTTTGAAATATGATCTACGTTTTTAAGACCAAAGAATGTCTTGTTTTTACTAGGTCCTTGAGTAGACCATTTGATTTACACATTTTCCTGTTCCTTATCCTTCATCTCCGTATTTTGTTGAGCTCTCTAATACGAAGCTAGATGTTCGACGATCGCAACAATTGATGACTGAGGTAGACAGAGGCGGGCTGCAGTAAACTTATATTTAGACTTCATTTCAAGTTCACTCCCTCTGCTCGACATTTGACAAATTTTCTGAGCTAAGGAATTTCCAATTCTCTGTCACGCTTCTCATCGCCGAGCTATGTTTTATTGAAACGAATATCATGTCGTGTGCGAGCTGTTCATTAACACATCTCTTCATATTTCACTTGATCGCTATAACACCGCTCGACTGACAACTCCAATAAATTCCCTCTAACAAATAACTAATGATCAATACTTAAAGCAATTTCTAGATCCCAACACATCACAACATCCATAACTTAGAGTTTGAGACATTTCTCTTGCTCGTGGCATTCTCTTCTTGTCGGTGAAAATGGCACACCTTTATTTATAGCTCCGACCTGTCGTCGTCTTCGTCTCTCGATATCCTCGCGGGAGGCGCGAAATAAAATAAAATTCGACTTTATTATTCAATAAAAGTTTTCATTAACGGCGTCGCAAGACAAATTTTACGACACTTGTTTGTGATTCTTGTTAATTCGTCTCATCAGGTCGAGTGTCGCCTCGGGAGGCCGCTTCACCTCGCACCGATCACTCAAGTTATTAACAAGCTGGCGCTTAAATAACATTTAGTGATTCGCACGCGCAAGGGCAGCGAAGGTTTTCGATCTAATTTCCTCTCGATTCAATCAACTACGTAAATTTCCCGAGCAAGAAGCAACGCGAAGAAGTAATTAAAGGCTTTGAGCGAAAGCGATAAAACATGTGGAAATGTTTGAAAATATTTTCCTTTCAACTGTTTACGCTTTTTTTCTCTGTTGAACGCACAGAGGAAAATACGAGCGGGACAGGTGTTCAACGGTCTCGCGATCATATTTCTTCACTCTCCGAGCTCGAAATTAAAATGTGAAAAGAAATAAAGGTGAAAATCATAAAACGGTTACAGGGCGCGACGTGGCGAAATTTATCGCCGCGCGATTCGACTCGCTCATTTGATTCTAATTAAGTGTTATCAAGCAATTCCGCCCCGTCGCACCTAAACACAGATTCGCTCTCCTCGTCGTCTCTGCTTCGGCTCGTAAATTCGTAACAAATATTTCAGATATTTCACGTTTTCTGCAAGCGCCGCCAACACAAATACCTCGAGGAAATTCTATGCCGCCTTTCAATGTTACAGATAAAAGTTCATCAATCAGTTGGTGCCCGTTAATATCGAATTAATTATTCAACTAAAAATTCTTTACAACGTCTCGTGAAAGCAATTAACCGATAAATTTCCGTCGCATACCGCGAAGACCAAAGGAATCTCGAATCTCGCCACAAGATCTTGTGGTTTTCGTGAAATTTAAAGCCACTCGAATTAACTAAACTTCGCCTGCAATTACATTGACAAATTAGCTCAGGCGCCGATTCGTTTCCGGGGCGATTTCTTGAGCGCGTCTCGTGAGCTTAGCAGATCGTCGAGAGTTTTAATCTCCAATCATTCCTTGTCGACTTAAAGTTCATTGGAATTAAACATATTTTGATGAACAGGAGATGTTTAATTTTCATTGGACGAGTGGTTGGCGACGTTTTTGTTTCATTCATAAGCTATGACGTTGGCTATATTGACTAAAATCAATGACGGGACCTGCTAAGGCTCGCAGTTTGGGTAAAAAAATTGAGCTTTGTTAATTTTGCTCCTTAAAGTGTTTGAAATCCAACGAAAACTTTCTGAAACTCGCTCGCAGTCTTATCGAATCTCTAGAACTCTGTCGATCGTAATTTGATTTAATTTTTAATATGCTTTCATTTCAGAGTTGCCGTTTGTGTCACAAGACCTTCGCGAATGTTTATCGTTTGCAGCGACATATGATTTCACACGACGAGTCAGCGTTATTGAGGAAATTTAAATGCACCGATTGTGATAAGGCGTTCAAATTCAAACATCACTTGAAGGTAAACAAATCGGCGATTATCTCGAAAGCTTGACGACTCAGCTAATCGTAATCTTTTAGGAACACTTGAGAATACATTCAGGTGAAAAGCCGTTCGGATGTCCCAACTGCGGCAAGCGATTCTCACACTCCGGATCGTACTCCAGTCACATGACGTCGAAAAAATGCATCAGCATGGGACTTAAGATGAATGGAGGGTTGGCCATTGGTAACAACAACAACTTGAATGGCGCTAAGATCAAGTCAGAGAAAAAGCAACAGCAACAGCTCTCGATGGCTTCTGCGTTTGTTAACCAATCGCATCTGGCGAACGCAGGAAAGTTCATGAACGGTGCCTTAGGAACCTCAAACTCATTCCTTCCGATGCTCCCGAATCTGCCAAAGTACGAAAACTACGACATGATGAACGCAGCATTGATGGCCACGCTCTCCAATCCATTCTACTCGATGGGATTAAATCCTAATCTCAACCCTTACCACATTCAAAACTTACTCAAGCTCACCGGCGTTCATAATCTCAACGCTCAGATGGAAGATGAAATGCAAAAGACAAACGATGAAGGCAAAAGCCCCGCTCAACATTCCAATCCCGAAGATCTGATAGAAGAAGTCAACGAGCAAGACGATTCGAAGCTTGTAATGGATCTCAAGGAGGAAAACAAGTCTCCGCGGCGAGACGATAACGAGTATGATGACGAACCAATGAATGACGAAGCAGCCCCTTCACTTCATGAGTCACGTGGAAAGTCGCAGACACCGACAATCAAACAAGAGCCATCGAGCATCGATGAGTCAGTGAATGAGTCACTCCGTTGCCAGCATTGTGACAAGGTTTTCAACCACCCGGCCGAGCATCTTCAGCATGAAAAGATCCTCTGCAATGCTTTGATGTTGAAAAGCCACGAAGGAATGATGGCGCATATGGTTGATTCGCTCAACAACTCGTCGACTATAAACGCTGGAAGTGATGATGAAAATGACAACGACGATCGCGATTCAAAAATGTCAACGGAATCGGATCGGAAGGTTCGCGTGCGAACCGCAATCTCAGAAGAACAGCAATCGATTCTTAAGGACTTTTACGCAATAAACGCTCGTCCTAACCGCGAAGATTTCCGAAACATTGCTCAACGTTTGATGCTGGACCCTCGCGTAGTTCAGGTCTGGTTCCAGAACAATCGCTCTCGTGAACGTAAGCAAAATGGAACTCTTTGTCAGTTCAAATCGAGCACGTCGTCGAACGACGAACAACCGTTGGACCTTTCGATGAAGAAGGAGATGACTACCGAAACGCCAACGACCTCACCACGTTACGGTGTCGTTCCAATGCAGCACGGAGCTGAAGAAGTTCTTAACTTGAGCCGAAAAATCGCGCCTTTCTCGCCAATCTTCCAGCCTAGCTACCGCGCAGATTTCCTGCCTCGTCAGGTGCCCTCACCAAACGAAGCCGTGCCTCGAATGTCTCACAACCGTAATGGATACAACCTACCATTGGGACTTCCTCTAGAGAGATTGCTCCAGTTCACACCAGAAATGATTATGATGAAGCCAGAACTACGCGGTAACAGCCTCAGCCCGGGGAGCTCCGAGAAACGATCGTGGAAGGATGACGAAAGCCGATCGTTTGACGAGGGTCTTCACCAATCGCACCAGCAATACCAGACACAGCGCCGCATGCCGAAAATGAAGTCAGAAATTCCACCAGACTCAGACGAGTTTAACTTCGTGTGCGATCTTTGTGATAAGGCCTTCCGCAAGCAAAGTTCGTTGGCTCGACACAAATACGAGCATTCTGGTGAGTGCTTTAATTCGAGCGATGAAGGTTTCAGATTGTAACGCAAATGTTTTGTCTCGCCCACAGGTCAGCGACCATTCAAATGTACAGAGTGTCCCAAGGCGTTTAAACACCGTCATCACCTTGTAAGTATCTATTTGTGTCATTCAATTACCATCAATTGAGCTCACTCAATTCTTCTCTTCCGCTAGACTGAGCACAAGCGCTTGCATTCAGGTGAAAAGCCTTTCCAGTGTGGCAAGTGCTTGAAGCGCTTCTCTCACTCTGGCTCGTACTCACAGCACATGAACCACAGGTACAGCTACTGTAAGCCGTACAGAGATTAGTTGATGATGCAGCGATGGCAGAAACACCACGACCAGCTGAAGTTTAGCAACGTTCTGCCACCGTTTTAAAAGACATTCGAGAATTCCAAGCAAGTTAATGTTAATGAAGCTTACCCTGTCTCTCTATTTCAACAATCCACCTCTAATCCCAGTCGACAACATCAAGAAGAACCTTTTCGTACTTAACTTTGACGAAAGAACATTCAAGTATCTTAATCCCGCTCCCCCGTTAAAGCAGCAGTTCATTGTATTCTCATGCTATAATCAGAACAAGAAACGTCTCGCGAACATTCCCCCGAATGAAGGAGAATCGACTTCGATTTCTTATCGTAATTAATGTACATACCTACATAATTCAATCTATAAAATTACAATAATTAAAAGTACCTGTAAAATACTCAATTAGTTAAGCAGGATCGATCGTCGGAGGACTTAAACTTTCACGAAGCTTAATTTCGATTGTTTCCCACGCCACGAATCGGAGTGAATTCAATGTGCCAAACACAAATTTAAGAGATTATTGAGAAGTTATTTGAATAAATCTAAGTTTAGTTGATAGCTTAATTATTACTTAGGCTGGGTTTAAGGCAATTACGAGTTAAAGAAAGCCGAAAATTTTCTTCAAATCCCTCTAAGCTTGTTCAGTGACTTTAAGTTTCGTTTAATGATGACAAAAGTAATGAGAACAAGTTCAATTTTGAAAGATGGACCATCAATTGAAAAAAGACAATATAAACATAATAGTTGATAGCACTAATTAAATTACTTTTCGACGACTCTCTACTAAGGTCCGTCATTCACCGGGGGAATCAGAAGTCTAAGCAGGCCTACTGCGGGTCTCAAGGCTTTGGCCTCTCGGTTTATGATGACCTTACGATCTATGTAATCACACCATCTTGTCAACCTTGTGTTTGAAAGCTGAAAAGTTTTTATACATTCGTTTGTTATCTAACCATTGAAGTCTTCAGAGATTGCTACTCAACTTTTTTAATTCATAGCGAAATGTTTTTGAACGAAATTGTTGGGGGCTGATAGTGGATTGCATCGAAGGTTGACTGGCAAGTTGGATATTTCAGTTCAAACTAGAAATTTACACAGATGCAGTCTTTAATTAGTTGACGTTGTCAAAAGCTTTGACCGACTGAAGAGCAAGGTTTGAGCTGACTCGATACATCTTACAGTGTGACAGAAAGATCAACTTTCATAACGCAATCCACGACCATCTTCCCAATCAACCCGCATCCTTAAATACTCATGTTAATCATTCCAAAGAAATAAAAGTTTCTGCAATTTCGCTACAACGAAGAAAAGCTTTCTGGACAAACATTGAGACAAGTTTACAAGCTTTTGGAAAAATCTGTTTTGTTGGATAAACTTTACTCTCGACGCATGTTCTTCTATTTCTTCTATACAATAAACGTTACAATTAAATCGCTAAGATGAAGAAGAATCAGACAATAACTAAAGTTTATGATTTGAGATTTATTGCATAGTTCATAAGCATAGTTCAACGAGGGCGGTGCGAAGCCGAGCCAAATGTTAATATGACTATTGTCTCCTTTGCAAGGGAACGAAGCTCAACAGGTTTCGAAGACAACGAAAATTTATGACATAAAGTTATGAGACATTAGCAAACTTCCCCCTCGACTATCACAACTTCGTTCTTAATTTGTAAATTTGACGATCCACATACACTAGAAAACCAAAGATGAACCAACTTTTTTTTAAGGACATTTCAAGTTAATGTCGTGCAATAATTTTTCCACTTAATTGCATAGACATTTATGATTCTGATGATGTTGATAGCTTATAATTTTATAATTTCATTAACATTTTGTACAATTAAAAAGAAAGCAAAATGAAAACGTATTAATGAAGTATGCTAGAGATTTTATATTGATGCTCGTTTTGTAGTTATTCGGACATTATTTGATGGTCGAAGATGATGAAATGCTCTTAATAAAGAATAAATTACTATTTGCAAAGAAGTTCAAGGTGGTTTGCATTGATTTGAGATGAATCTGACAAGCAACAACTCAAGCTATTTTCAGCGGAAACTGAGACTTGATAAGAGTTTAATAGCTTCAATCTTTTAAAGCTTTCAAATCTTGTTTGGCTCTGTGTGGAGATTTTGAGTATTTGTGAGCTTTTGGTGCTTCAAAAGCTCTCCAGATATTTATAGAAGCTTATCATTGGGTCTTCATTAGAAAACTTATCGTTTGTTTGAAGCCCAAACCGGTGTGCTAACCGTTATCAAAGCACTCCAACCAACTCTCCGATTGAAAATATCTTAAGCCAGCGTCGATAAGATATAAGAAATATTATAAGACCAGAAACTCGCTAAGGAAAAAGTTGAGTTCATTTCAATTTTTCCAGCCATGAAGTTAGTAGTTTTGTTCGTCGCGTTGATCGCAGCGGTATTTAACCTTCTCGCCACCTTCAAACTGTGTCTGAATTTTCTGTTTCATTTCAAAGGCATCAGGCCAAGCGGTGTCAACAACAGAAGACTTGCTGGTTGCTCAAAATGAGCTGTCGATCGGACACGAGTTCGTCGAGACGATGCTTCAAGTCAACCGCAATATAATCTCATCGTACATTGCAATCGTCACGACGCAACTGCTCGACTCCTTCATGGACACATACTCGGAGATTCAGATCATTGTTGAGTTAGTAATGCCTACAACCTTCTAATCGAATTTACCTAAAGAAATTTACATTTAAAGCGACACAACAGCAATCCTCGACGGTTTGGCAGATAATGAATGCACACGAGCAGTCAGATCGAGGTGGGATATTCAGGTGACTCGTTCTGGTCAGCGATTGAGCGAATGTCTTCTGAATTCCGTCCGCGTAGTGAACGAGGTAGAGCGTTGGAATTCAAAGTAATATATTTCAAAACAAAATTTCTTTTGAACGTAGTGGAACGATTATGTCAACACCGTTCACCACACGGCGCAGGCAACGACCAACCAAGTTCAGAATGCTGGCGTTGCCGAGCTGAGTGACCGCGAGGAATTCGTCGGCCGTGACAGCCTCCACGGACACATCAACAACCGGTTCCGCAGACTTTTACTTGCTGCCAGTCCTTACCTGGATAGATTCGAAGACTTCCGCGCGTCGGTCGTCGATAACGAAGAGGAAGTTATCAATGACTTGACTCAGGTAAGTTATCACATTGGCTTGCAATCAGCTTCTTATCAACTTCCTATCATTCAACAGTGCGATCGCGTGTTAGCTGCTGCATTCGCCAATGAAGCCCGTGACGATGTGGCTAGAGCCGAAAATTGTTCTTAAATAAAAATTTCAAATTGAAGTTCAAAGTTTAAATTTCCTCTCACGCTGCCTCGCCATGCGTTCTACGTTTTTTGAAAAGTTATCTTTCATTATCAAAGCTCGTAAGCGGATAAGATTAAAGCTTCGTTATCTTATCAGCTTTCCTGTTCAGCGTTTATTAATCGCTCGAAACATTAATCGGTGGTCATTCATGGTTCCATTCATCGTTTAATCAGTCGGTTAGCTCAATAAAATGAAGAAAGTTTTGTTTATTTTTGCGCTTATTGCAACGGCGATGGTTTGTAAAAGCTTGTAGCTATTCGAAGCATCAACGATCAAAGTTTGATTGCAGGCACAAAGTCAGAACACTCCGTTCGTCGATTACATGCTCGGACTTCAGTTCGCGACTGAAAATTATTACGACTCGATGTTGGATGTTTTCACGAACACGAGACGTCAGTTGGCTGATCACCTGATGGATTTGAACACAATTGGAGTGACAGAGCTGACTGAAGGTAGAAATATGCATCTAGAGACGTTCCTATTTGAAACATTCGACCCTTTCCAACCACTTCCTTTTCAGCAATTAGAGAAGTAACCGTGATTGGCCTCGAGGCTATGGAGTGGATCGAAGAGGCCAGCGGGGATGAAACTTGCCTTCGAACTGCAGTCGATCATTGGGAACAAGAGAAGGTGAACATCGGCGTCAGCCTCAGTTCCTGTGTCGATCAGTTCTCTGCACCTATCGTCCATGCAACAGGCGAGCTTCTTGCTCTCATAACCGAGCACAGTCAGATCGCATTCGAAGCTCAGAACTTGGTGCTTAATACTTTCGCTGAAGTAAATCGTGCGACGCTTTACATAGCCAATCTTTCATGTCCATCTAATTCCAGATCAATCCGATAACCGACCAGAGTAGCTTAACCCCCGCTGTTTCCGATCGAGTTGACGCAATCTACCAACAGTTCCAAAGCGATACGATCCCAGCGCTGGCCCAACTCGTTAACATCTTCCAAAATTTCAACGAAACTCTTCCTTTTGAGATCCGAACATGTCTTCATGCTGACGTGGTTCGAATGACTGACGAATCTTTAGTGTTGAGAAACACTCTGGAGCTTTGCTGAGATTGAGACGAGCGTTGATCACGATCCGATATTTTATTCAACACTTGACAAACTTAACAAAACGGTCAAACTTTAAAATTAAATAAATCAATGCCAATCAATTGAAGATCAAGTCGTTGTAGTTCTGCAGCATGTAATAGGCCGACACGCGGCAGCACGTCGTGTTTCTGACGACAGTCATTCGGTCAGCTCTCTCGAAGTTCGCCTTGACCAGCTCGTAGTAGCGTCCATCACTCAACACCATGCAGCGAAGCTTCAAACACTTCACACGCAGCAAATCGATTGCTTTTTGGCTCTTGTCGGAGAAGCGAAGGTTCTCAGGATCCCATCTTAGTGAAATACGCAATGTCATCAAGCATAAATTTGATAGTCAAATTGTTCACTCACCTAAGTTCAAGTCGTTCAAGCTTCGGGCAGTTGGAGGCGATTGCATCCATAAGTTGATCGACGTGGATGTTAACTTGCAATCGCTCGTTCGTTCCCATCACGAGAATCTTTGCCGATGATAGAATTGGGAGGATCGACATCCACAGTTGATCGGTGATGTGCGCCATTCCGCTTAAGACGCAAGACTGAAGCTGGCTTCCATAGCGAGTGATGAACTTGTTGAGCGCTTCGTCAGAAAGATTGTCAGATGAGTCCAAGTCTAAAGCGATGAGCGACCGAGCTGTTCCCGATTCCATCCAAGCCTTCAAGACAGAGTCGTTGAAGCCGTTGATCTGACCAGCGCTCAAAAACTTCAAGCCAGGAATTCGAGTTAGCATGTCTATTAAACACTCTGATGACAAATCGTTGGCGGAGATGTCGAGTTCTTGGATGATCCTGAAAGGAAAAGCTGTTAAAAACGTTGCCAGTTGGTCAACTGCACTTACGTCTTGTCCCATTCGACAGTCATAACATGCTCGGACTGCAAGTTAGTTCCATTCATCAGCAAGCACTTCAACCGTTTGGACCTCTGGAAAAGCGTTTTGAGGGTCGCACCAGTCACTTTGTTGCAGTAGTTGACAGCCAGACACTCGAGCTGAATGCAGTTGGAGCTGAACGCGTCGATATGCGAGTCGTCGATAAAGTTGATGCCGTACAAGTTGATCACGCGAAGATTTGGCGTCGCTGCTTTCAGCTTGTGAACATTGATAACTTCCTAAAACAAATGTTCGACTTCAAAGCTTTTGACAACATTTGACAACTCACATAAATTTCCTCTTCCTCCTGTTCGATCTTCTCATAAGTCCCAACGAGGTGAAGAACCTCGAGACCGTTGATGAAGTTGTAGATCTTTCGCATGAAGCCTTCCATGAAAATAACTTCTGAGAGACAAACACAAAGGTAGCGAAGCTTGGCTGGGAAAGCTTGGAGCTCGCTGAAATCATGAAGCTGCATTGCTAAAAAGATCGGTGAAGATAGAGTCTGATCCTGAAGGCTTCAAGCTTCTTACCAGTTGAAAAGTCAAGGAGCATGTGCGTCAAGTTGGGACACTTAGCCGACAACTCGTGGAAGACCGTGTGAGTTATCAACTCGATCGGCAGCTCAATGTAGCGCAGAGATGCCCCAAACCGAACTGATATCAGTGACAACAGAAACTCGAGCGATCCGATGTGTAAACCTGAGACCTCCGGTCTCAGTGAAACGTTCTTCCAAAGCTTCGAATCGTACGCGATTTGCCGCCATCGTCGACAAACGGCGGCTGCGGTCAGGCGTAAGAATGTAGAAAGAAGAAAATTGATATGAAGAAGGAAATCACTCGCAATAATAATTTTACCCATCCGACAAATTTCCAAGTGCGACAAGTAGGAAAAGATGTTCAAGATGACTTTGTCAGGGAGTTTTTCGATGGTCTGAAAGGAATGATATAAACTGAATTAGATTCAAACGCACTCGATAAGTTGACGATCACTAGAATTACGAAACTCCTTACAGTACTCGCGAACGGAGACTTTCCCTGCTCCGTGACGTACATCTGGGAGGCCTCGATGGCCACTTGCTCCAGGAAACGATCCATGTTTGATCTTAAGATTCGATTTCAAATTTTCTGATAAGAAATTCACTTGGGAAAAACTTTGATCGCTCGACCGTTCTTGCGAGAAATTTTTCCAAAACTGATTTTCCTCAATTTTCGCTCTCGATTGATTATTTTTAGAATTTGGTTTTTCTCAGCTTTTGTTTGTGCGTTTATGATCGTGAAAATGAAAATGGGAAAGCGAGAGACGTGAGAGCCGTTGAGTGGAAGAAGCACGTGCCAGTCATGTTTTGTCTGAGAGCAGGTACATTAATGTGATAGTAATACTATTCCTGCTCCTCCCTAATCACTTTAGCCGGTTGTTGACGCTCTCGACGCTCGATCTTGTTGGCTTAATCAGTTCGGCCATTCAGTCGTTGAAAGTTTCTCAGTAAAATTTCCCGCTGTTACAATATTCTTAGATTAAAAGAAAAAACTTACAAGTTCCTTCTTCTTTCTGAAACTCCCGTTGTTGTTCGTGTCATCTCGGTTGATTGCTAAGGATTGAATATCGTTAAGAGAGAAGCCTTCCATATCCTGAAAACAAAATAAAATTCCAAGGTAATGAATAACGGCCAGAAACATTTCAAACGTCGCTTCACTTTCCGCTTCTAGTGAAGCGAAAACGGCCGTTAAATTTTCTCAGCTTAGTTCATCGCCCCGCGATTGTTTTGGAAAATTCAGTCATAACAAAAATCAACAATTCTATGTTTAAAGTAAATTAAAATGGATACTGAAAGTAGTGACTTTGATTCCCCCGACATGAACTCGAGTGTCGAACGTCAATCATCACCCGAGCGAATGGTGCAGCCGAGAAAATTAAAGTTTTCTGATTCGCCTGAGAACTCACAATTCCCAAAGTCGCCGCACAAAACTTATTCGCCGGATATCAACCGAATTAAAGCTTTAAGGTGAGTTATCAAGTTACTTTAACTTCTTCTCGTTGTTTGCTAACAAGTTTTATACCTTCAGACTCTTCGATTCACCGCGAACACCCAAAACGCTTGTTTCGACCAAGTTCCAGAAGCTCTTCGCTAACAACAATCATCACGATGAAAATTGTGATATCTTGGCCAAGCCTATCCACGATACATCAGCACCGTTGATTCCGACTAACAACAACATTAACAAACCAAAGCCGTTTCCACTCTACAACAAGTTCCATGAGAATTTGCGTGACAACCATTTGTGTAGGTTTGCTTAGATCCAGCGCTGAGGCTTTGCAATGCTAACTGCGATTTATCTCGTTTCAGGTGCCAATGTAAACCCTTTCACACCGCCAGGAATCTCTCTCCGCAAGAAGCGAACTCGCTTCGATCTCGGCACAGACTACCTCAACTCATCGATGCCACTTCTCAACAACAACAAGGGATTCAAGTGGAACCAGCCGCTGAAGAGCAGTCTTACGACCACGAGTGTAACGGGCGCACCTTCATGTGATTTATACGAGCTGTGCTATGATGAAGAGCTGAACGAATTCAGACAGGCGCCGAAGCGTCTCGCCTTACAGGAATCAAACATTACTCGCTACGAGAAGGAATTTGTCGAGCTGAAGCTTCTCGGAGAGGGCGAGTTCGGACTCGTCTATCAATGCCTCAATCGCTTGGACGGCTGCATTTACGCCATCAAGAGAAGTATCAAGCCCGTCGCCGGAAGTGCCTTCGAGAAGACAAGTTTGAATGAAGTTTACGCACATGCCGTGCTGGGCAAACATGACAACGTCGTTCGATACTACTCAGCTTGGGCTGAGAATAATCACATGCTGATCCAGAACGAGTACTGCAACGGTGGAAGCCTTCAGACGTTACTCCAGAAGCGAATTCTTAACGAGGCAGAGCTAAAGATTCTTCTGCTGCACATTGCCGAAGGTCTCAAGTACATTCATTCTCATGGACTCGTCCACATGGATATCAAAGCTGGTAACATCTTCGTGACTAAACCAACGTCCCGCCAAACACCTGACGACGACGGGTTCGACGAGAACTACGATCAATTGGACAACTATCAAGCAGTCACCTACAAGATAGGCGACCTAGGACACGTCACGAGTGTCAGCGAGCCGCACGTCGAAGAAGGTGACTGTCGCTACCTCCCAAACGAGATCCTCCAAGAGGATTATTCGAATCTACCCAAAGCTGACATCTTCTCACTCGGCATCACGATCTACGAAGCTGGCGGCGGAGGACCGCTGCCGAAAAACGGCTCCGATTGGCACAATCTGCGCAAAGGAAAAGTTCCCGACCTGCCTGGCATCAGTCGCGAATTCAACGACCTCATCAAACTAATGACACACCCGAATCCGAAAGAGCGACCGTCATCGACGTCCATCTTCACACATTCCGTCTTGTGTCCCGCTGTGAATAAATCAAAAGCTCAGCTGATGCATGAGCTCAACGTCGAGCGTCAGAAGAACGAGATGCTCATCAAGAAGCTGCGTGAAACGAACAAGATCGTCAAATCGTACGAGCTTTCGAAAACACCTGGTGAGTTGCTAATTCAATTGAGAAAATGTTTCTCTCGTCTAATCGCACTCGTCTCGTTTCTAGTGAACAACAAGAAGCCGCGTATTAGTCAACGCAACGAGCCTGTTCTCTCAGATCGCAAGCTCCGCTCATGCTCGAAACTACGAAGAGCAGCTCAACGACGCTTGAAGTAAAAAGCCGACCAGCCAGCGATGCATGCAACAATCCAATAACTAGTTATACGAAACAAAAGTTGATGTTACATTTGCCGAATTTCTCTCATTTTCTTTGCCCCTTTATCATTTTTCTTACACTTCGCGAAATCATTCTTTATTTTCTTTTTATCCTTCCTCAAGAAATGTACGTTTAAACAAAATAAAAACTGTAATTACTCAAGAAAAAGAAACAGAACATCGTTCGTCCATAAACGTCACGTTTCACGGCAATCCCTCGATCATAATTCAAACGCGCGAGCTCTGCCAACCATCGACGCTCGCGTTACCAACGAATCAATTTCTCTCGGTGGGAAATTCGCCACGATCGGCGGTTTATTGTTGCGGTATTTTTAGATCTTATTATGCTTGAATCGAGTCTTTGTTTTCTGCAGATCGACGACATTCCTTTCGCTTTCATTCTCGCCGGAAATATTCACTGACGAAATACTCACGCTCGAGTGGCCAAAAGGTTTTCAGTTCAACTGCAACTTGTTGGCACAGATCGAAAATGTCATGCGATAGTCGTCAGTCACCAAAACTATTAGTCACACACTTTCGGACTTAGAAGATTTCGTTCACCGATTCTCCTGACGGAAATGGAAGTCTTTCCGCTCCTAATTGCGGGACCGCGAGTGCGAGGAGAAAGAAGGAAGTCGCGAAGAAAAATGTACGAAAATAGTTATTGACTGGGGTCTCATTAAGCGGTAAAATAAGTCGGCTCGCGAGTAAACTTCGCCTTCGTTGTTTCGAGCTTGAAAATCGCAAAGAGACTGCGGAGGGATTTTTTGGCGATGCACGAATCTTGTGCGGTGAGAATGAGTCCGAGAATAAAACGCGAGACACTTTCTGCACCGATTGTTTGACTGCATGTACTACCTCGTGTGATCGCCGTTATTCTTTTCTCTCACATGTTGCGGCTATGCTCGCGAGATAAGCTTAGCTCGCTCCTCGTTAGCTCGAAGTCATGCTGGAATATTCGTACAACGTGTCGATGAATTACGAGTAAACGGAAACGCTCGACTTGTGTTTACTCGAATATTTTATTCAGATTTTCTTCTTGTTGCTCGTTCAATAATCAATAGCTATAAATTATTTCTATCTTCTTTTTCAACACTGAAAAAGATTTACATACGAAAATTAAACATCCAGAAAGGAAATTCGAATTTGCACATTTGCTCTCCAATTATCTCTATGCTGTGAAGACTGAAGAGAAAGGTCGAGACCACACGTCAATGAAAACAGAAATTTAAACCTCTTAAGATTAACGAAATTATAAACTTTCAACTGAGTTTCAGTTGCTAAAGTTTCGATCAACTGTCAGGCTTGTGGAGGTTGAACGCGGGAATCCCTAACAACAACGAAGTTCGCGAGCTCATTCGGCATCGTCCGAAGCCAAACATTCTACACTTAGAAACTGCAATAGACTTTTGGTCAACTGATGAATATCTCGATGTCATATAGTCAGATCGCTCACTCTCGTTTGTGGTCGAGGCCCAGCTCGTTTAGGTCTCGGACAAGTCCAAGAACTGTGTGCAGACTTCGCGACTGATTTCGCCTTTGTTGTTGAAGAGGAATTTGTAGTAGTTGCCGTCGGCTGAGATAACGATAATCGAGTTGTGATCCGCTCCGAAGGCGCAGATGCTGTGGATCGAAGGGCCTGAAGGGATCGAAAACTTGCAGAACGACCAAGTTGAGGAGAAATATTTGGGTAATATTTGTGAAATGTTTTCCTTGCGCTCTTCCTCGAGGTTGAAAACGTGAATGGTTCCGTGGTCTGAGGAGACGACGACGGCTGTGGACTGATGGTTGAAGTTAATGCAGTAGATCTTTGCCTGATTAGATCCACGTCGAAGCTCAGCAACTTCATGACCCGTAGTTGTGTCGAAGACTCTGACCAACGTTCCGCGCTCACTCGCTGTGGCCAATCTGGTTCCTTGCAGGTTCAGCGCGATGCACTGAATCATGGAGTCGTGGGCAGCGATTTCCAACGGCGCTTTCTCGGTGTTTGCGAGGTCAACGATGAGAACATGACCCAGACGTCTGGCTGGGAAAGCAAGGAGCGATTTGTTGGAATTAGGACATAGCACGACAAGACCATTCGGGTTCTGGTTGGTCTCGAATACGAGGATCTGTGTAGGCGTCTGTGTGAATGTGAAAACTTTGATAATCCCCTCTGGAAAAGAAAAAGGTCACACAAACGTTGGTAAACAAAACGGGGGACTTTACCCAGAACAACAACAATTCGGTCTCTCCTTAAGCGAACGGCTTTGATCGGCCCGTTGAAGTCTAGAGAGATCGCTGGAACCTTTTTTAGGTCATCCCACACGAGCAGTTTGTTCGGGGCGAGGAATGGCTTGTGACCGCCGCCAACGAGAGCGAGATAATTGCAACGGAAGAGCATTTCCAATCCGCCTATCCCACCATCGAGAACTTGCCTTTCCTTTTCTTTAAGTGGATCTGTGTTGAAGACTCGAAATCCATCGTTTGTTCCACATGCGAAGCAGCCTACAACAATGAATGTTTGCCGAATTTTATCAACTTTGTTTGTGTCTCGCTTATCACCGCTGATAGAAATGAAGCAACAAAGAAAATTTCTCAATTTGCTGCCGCGCCACTCACCAAAGTCTTGATTGAAGTTAGCGAACAGGAGCCCGTTGTTGTAACGTGAGTCGTGGAGGTCCATTTTCGGTTGAATCGCGTTCTACTTCCAAGCTCTCTAATGATAATCGAATTATTAAAATACTTTCGTGTTTTCTTTCTACGCGAGTTGAGGCGAACTGGAAACAAAATGCGTTGCAGACAGACTGACAAACAATTCTTCGAGTTGTTGAAGATTTATTTAAATTACAAGATTCTGTTATAAAATCGGTGACTGATTTCATGACGTGAAGCATTGAGATGTAATTAAATACCTAAACAATAAACGCTTAACTTAACTTGATAAAAGTACTAGCAGGGCATCGATGAACTTTGGACAGTCGGCTTGCTTAATCTGGATGATGTTGGTGTCGAAGAAGTCTTGGGAGATGGCAGCGTTGCTTTTGATCGCTGCTTGTTCAAATGCTTTGCCGAAAAGGTTTTTAGAGTCATCACCAACGGGAGGGATTCCGATCATAAGGTTTATTCCTCGTATCACGTCGACGGGAATACTGACAAGCAACGGCAGCTCTCGAGCTCGTCGCTTCTTCGACACAGCGATGTAACCGCCCAACATGAACTTGGCCAGCATTGATAATCCGTAGGGTGTTGAGAAGAGGATGTTCTCGTCTTGCAGTATGAGATAGAGAAACGGACCCGTCCAATTCACCTGCTGCATTTCGAGCGACGTTTTCACTTGCCGGAAGATCGCGTCGAGCAGAACTTTAGCCTTCTCAATGCCTTCCTCGAGCGTAACTTTTCTACTTCTTGACAGACACTCTAGCGCATCGAGGAAACAACTCTCCGCTGTCCTCTCGAATTCTATCTGTTCCATGACAGCGATCAATGAGTAGACGTAGTCAGCCGCGGAAAAACGGTTCTTGTAGCCGTACTGGAGCGTAAACGATCCATAGATGATTTCGTTCATGTTGTACTTCTCAGCAGTCTTCTCGATCATCTGATAGAAATCCTTCTTCATCAGCAAATCCATCGAGTTGAATTGCTGGCGAGCTTGTGCTAGAGGCAGTCCCATTTCTACGAGCAGACCGTTCAGTTTCTTCTTGCCGTTCAACGTCCAAAGTTTCAGCTTGCAAGCAGAGTAGATGGAGTTCTTGATCGACTCCTTTATTGACCAGTGACGATAAAGCGCTAGATGGAGATCGTTCTCGTATGTGATTTTGACCGAGTGTGTCCCGTTGTTGCCGTTAGTCTTGTTTGTTAGGCGTGACACGTGTGATTGGATCTTCTGCGTTTCGAGAGTGTACGTCGCGCTCTCTCGTTTCCCCGTTAGCAGCTGCTCGGTGACTCCTACTATTGCCCACCAAAGCATGTCGAGTGAGTCTTTCGATAACTGCCATGCGAGCTCGAAGAACACGAGCGCAGAGCTCCGCGTGTAAAAGCTGTACTGTGAGTAATTGAACAACACCTGGTCTCTATTCTGAGTCCATTCACGCCTCTCTCGCTTCTTCCGAATTCTTCTTTCAAACTTTTCCATATTTGTCTCTGAATTCGACTCGGGATCGTCATCGTCGTCGCTTTCCTCGCTCTCAGAATCCTGAAAAATTTGATCGAATTGCGGGATGTCTTCTTCATGTTGTGGATCGCCAAGTATTCGCACCTGAAACAAGAAAGTCATAGGATGTGTTGATCACCTTCTTTAAGCAAGCACAAACCTGTGAATCGCTATAAATATTACACAAATCCAGTGGTCGATGAGAATCACAAACGAAGAATACGACGTTGTCTTCAGGAGCCAAAAGTTCAACTAAATCCAAGCAGCCGCCACAGTTAACGAAGAGGAAGTTGCTGCAATCGTCTTTGTTGTTATCGAACGTTCTTTTTAGGCTCTTCACGCCGAGTATAGGCACGACTGTAAAGATTATTTGCTCGTTTTTGAACAGCGATTGAATGATCTTCACTGCAGCGATTGAGTCTATATCGGAATTAGCTACGATTATCACTCGTTTTCCGGCTAGCAGATTATAAAAGTCCTTTCTTAGATCGGTCACGAACATTTTCAATGGCTCACAGTGAACTTGAAGTCATAGTTTGGGCTAATTTTCAATTTAATTGAGTTTTGTTTTTGAATGAAATCTTCGCTTCAACGCGCCAACCGATTTTTTTCGCTTCAAGTTTCTGCATCTTCTTCGCTTCAATTGTTTTGCTTTAGGAAAAATCCACATCAACAAAAAATAAGAATATTGTAAAATAATTCAAACCATGTTTAATATCCAGACTCACATGGTAAGTTTAGTATTTAACAATTGCCAGCTTGTTCCTCAATTTAACCATCATTGCTTTAGGACTTCGAAGGCCAAGCAAGAGCCGAGAAAATATCGAGATCGATT
Source organism: Smittia sp. YW1114-2 (assembly GCA_033064975.1). Classification (NCBI taxonomy): domain Eukaryota; kingdom Metazoa; phylum Arthropoda; class Insecta; order Diptera; family Chironomidae; genus Smittia; species Smittia sp. YW1114-2. The sequence continues at coordinate 7,660,187 of CP093833.1, forward strand.
ATCACTGTTTTCGGCTTCGTTGGACTTGTCTTTGGTGCCTTCATCCAGCAGTTCTCGCAGACGATTTACATCTTGGCAGCCGGCTTCGCATTAGCTTTGATCATTACCATTCCTCCATACCCGCTATACCGCAAAAAGCCACTCAACTGGCAGAAGTCAAGAAACACCGGATCAAGTGATGAAGGCAGCAAGAAACCCAAACAGAAATGAGCGCAAGCTTGATTGATTGTGCTTGATCAATGTTCTATGATGAATAAATTCCAATCTCTTATCTAAGAATCAATTTGTCTGATCCAATCGACTTGAACATAGCGCTAAACTTTCGCTTCCCATTTGTGGGACTTTGAAAAGCCCTCGAATTGTCTTTGTACCGTTCTTGTTAATAAAAGAAAGATGATCGTGATAACGCCGGCGAAATTCAAAAATAAGTGAACAGAAGTAACGGTGCCGTGATTCCTGTGTTGTGACCGACGGAACAAACGTCGGAACGTATCAATGACGTTCGTGATAACATTTAACTATTTTTGTGATGGTGAAATATTCGCAAGGTCGACAGAGATTTTGAAATAAAATATTTGAAGCTTTCATTCAAGACTGACGCAGGTAGACGGTAAGCGAAACTTCAATTAGAGATTTCACGTGAAGAACATGTGAGTTTTGCTTGAGAAACTAAAGCATAAGTTATGTGTTAACATTTGTGAAGTGATCATGCGTTTGTATCTCCAAATCGCGTTATGAAGCTTGGAATTCCTTCGCTAGAACACAATGTAAGCAAGCGAGTTCAGATCGTTCTCTTCTTTCCTTCCAGGAAGAAATCTGAAACCAAAAGAATGTCGTTGCGCTGCTCAAATGGAAACTGCTCGGTGCTCGCGACCGCTGATCAACTTGCGTTCTATCAAGACCTAAACAACAAAGGATGGAATCTTTGCCTGAATCCAGAATTTGAAATTCCAAACTCTCGACTGCCAACAAACATCAAGCTTGTTCCCAACGCAGGTGACCGATATTGCCCATATGCCGTCATTTGCTCTGGATGCCGTAAAACAGTTGGAAGAGTCATCAAGCCAAACGGATTTCAAAACCTCACCGTCAACTTCAATGCCAAAAAAGTTCTGCTAGGAAAAGCCACAAACAAATGGTCAAAAATCGTCGATCAGTTCCTGGAAATTCGAAAAATCCTTCCTTCGATTTCAACGGCTCCAGTTCTCATTAAGCTTACTACGATTCACTACCATGGGGTTGGCGATCTCAATGAAATGATCGATCGTGGCTCAGCGGTAGCTAAAAGATCGAAGCTTTATCCTCAACGATATCAATGGCGCGCTTACTTCTTCGCCTGCTTGAACAACACTTTGCTGTGCTTGCCGACTGGAATGGGGAAAACTCTAATTGCTTGCATGGCAATGAAAGCTTATCACCATCGTAATCCGAATAAAGGACAAGTTTTCGTAGTGCCTACAATCGTTTTGGTAAGTTTAGCCAAAATACTTTGCATATTCAAACTGTAAGCTAATATAATGTACTTCACAGGTGGAACAACAGGCTGCAGTGATTGAACGGAGCACGGGCTTGAAAGTTATACGCCGAAGTGGAGAACATATCGAATCAGTTTGGTCGGACGGGGATATCATCGTTTGCACGCCAGCAAATCTCACTAATAACATTAAACTGAAGAAATTCGACATGTCACAGATATCACTGATAGTGCTCGACGAAGTGCATGAAGCGGTGGCTGAGCTGTCCTCTTATGGCTTAGTTCTACCATACATCGAAAAGTGCGACGCCATGTATCGTCCGCGAGTTCTCGCTCTGACAGCTTCGCCGAGTGGAGCAAATACCACAGATATGTCGACGGTGATCTCATCGCTTTGTACTAAACTTGGAGCTCTGCCTTATTCGCCGCTCCTTGACGACGTCAAAAACAAAGACAAAGCCAACGATACTTCTTGTCAGTTCGTCGAGATTCAGAAATCACCATTCGAGAAGCGTTTCGAGCAGTTTGTGTTTGATACTTTGGATAAACTTACCAAGCTACACGACTTCTTCAAAACAAACTGGACTGCATTTCCGTTGAATGATATAACAAAGCAAAGATCAAACTCGGTAACCGAAAGTCTCAACCTTTCGCGATTGAACGCTCAAAAAACCAACGACATCAAACTTTATCAGCTGACACACGAATGCTTAAAATGGATTGACGCTTTCGACATGATTCAGGTGCTCGGCCCCCCAAAGGTCATCAAAGATATTTTAACCGATCTCGATTACTCAGCGAGCATTGAATTCCATGGCAGGACTCACTTGGCGCTCGGACCGCTTCTAAATACAATAAGAACAGGAATTTATCAGATGGCGTATGATCCTGATTTCGCTGACAACTCTCCACGCCTTGAAAAGCTTCTTCATCAGCTAAAGAAACACAAGTCAGATCAAGAGAGAATTTTGATTTTTGTAGAAAAACGTGCAACCGCCGAACGACTGAGCCGAAAACTGAAAGACGATCCGAATGTTGGAGACATGAATCCAGATTTTGTTGTTGGAAACTCAAAGGAAGATTTCCCCATAGAAAGGCAGCAAGCAATTCTCGAGAAATTCCACAACGGAGAATGTAGAATTCTCGTTGCAACTTCTGTTCTCGAACAGGGAATTGACGTTGCTGCTTGTGGAATTGTTGTTTGTTTCGACGGAGTCAATTCCATGAAGTCAATTATCCAATCTCGGGGCCGAGCTCGAAAAAAGACTGCGAAGTTTATTGTATTCATTAGTTCCGATCAAAAGCGGAAAATCAGTGAGCTTTCAAGAATAGAAAGCTTAATGGACACGGCCATTAAAGGATTGATGGTACGTTTCAGAAGCACCTTCGATGCGCAATTTAACCAAGAGATGGAAAAGTTCCTCGAGACAGGCTCCGAGACTTTCGAAACTGACGACGAAATTGAAAACGATCAGTTTATTGAAGATTTAGGAGATGAAGAAGGCCTTGAGCTTCCTGAAGCCTTCAAACTTTTTTCGCTTCAGTTCTATCATTGCACAGATGCAACAGCTTTGCGAGATCATGTAATCAGCATGCTCAAGACTCGCTATAATATCGTGAGAGTAAATGTGTTCGAAAGGAAAGTAACAGCAAAATTTGCCGTGAACTCGAGCGACTTTTGGCGGGCGGGATCGAGCGTTGTTCAGAAGATTTCGTCAGCCTCCGTTTTCGAATCAGTTACGGGTCTTCGAGCATGGATTGAAAGCTCATCGCCACCACTAGAAGTTCAATCGAGTGTGTCAATTGCCTTCGATAGCTTGACAAGCTTCATCTTTACCTCAAGAAACGCTGTAAACCTAGACAGCAATTACATTTGGAACAGAAACTACACGATGCTGTTTCGAAGCAACAAAATTATTTTGACGAAAGGAGCCGAGCAATTCTCTATTGAATCCAAAGACATTGATGGACCAATTTTTATCAACGACACGAGAACTTCGTATCAGATTTTTCTGGGACTGCGCAATCCATCAAGCTTCTTCTTCAAAGAGCAGCGATCACCATTCAACTTCAACGAACGATCATTCAACTTTTGTTTGCAACGAAGCAGCGCAATGTGTCCCGATCAGAGCTGGCGTGTCCATCATCTTCTCGCGAACTTCTCACTGAAAGTATTCAACGTCTGCCATCTGGACCAGCAGACAGTTTCGTACAAATCTGAAGGTTTCAATCCTCGTATTTCATTCTTGAAGGGGTATTTGATCAGAGCTTGGCATGATAAATATGCTGATATACTTCCGCCTCATCTCCCAAAAAATGTTCTCGATCAACTTTTGAAAACCGACGAGAGAAATCTTGATGTTCTGCTTGATAGTTTTGTTCCAAAGAGATTCCGGACATTGCAAATACCAAATATCAAATTGAAGGAACCGTTGGTTAACGATTGCTGTCAGACAACAAACTATTTAGAGGTCGGACGTGTTCTCGTGACGCCATCAAGAATCGTGGTGAAGCCAATGATGCCCATTTCGAAAAACAGAATTTTCCGGTATTTTCCAGACCGAGAAAATTTTCTGATCGTCGCCTTCGGAGATGAACATGGCAATAATCCTTGGCAGTCAACTCACATCTACAATCATTTCCGCAATGTGCTACAAAATGGAATCGATATCAATGGCAAACTGTTCACCTTCCTTGGTTGCTCTAACTCTCAGCTACGCGAATCTCGCTGCTGGTTCTCCTGCTTGAACCGACATGAGGTACACAACTTGATTGGAGAGTTCCCTGATTCCATGGCAGCTGGTCGGAAGCTCACACGTATCGCCTTAGCGTTTGCCTCAAGTGTCGCTACTGTTCCGGTCAATCACGAATTGTATTTGAAGAATGTGTCACCCGATGTTGTCCGCGGCGGTGTAAATTTCAGCGACGGCATTGGAAAAAGTTCACGTCATTTCTTCAATCAAGTCAAAAGATCGATGAACCTCAACGATCCAACAGTTTGCGCGCTTCAGATTAGAATCGGTGGGATCAAAGGTGTTATCAGCGTCTATGATGAACAGGAGGAAGACGTGATCTTCCGCAAATCAATGAAAAAGTTTGAAAGCAGCCACAACACGTTAGAGGTGCTAAGCTATAATCGATCGCTCCCGCTGTTTTTAAATCGTCATACGATACTTCTACTATCAAGCTTTGGAATTATAGACGAAGTTTTCATCGAGATGCAGTGCAACGATTTGATGTCATGCGTAGATTTGATGTCATTGACCGACGACTGCAAATCGCTAGCGTTTGTCCAATCGCGCTCCAAAGTTTTTGATTGGCTCAAGCTTCCCAGCTTCCACATTGTGCAAGAACCATTATTCCGGCAACTGCTACTGCTCAATACAAGCGATTTGATTTCCGACATCGTTGAGCATGCTAACATATCAGTGGCGAAGGGACGGCTCTTGATGGGAGTTCTTGATGAGACCGACACGCTTGAGTTTGGCGAAGTTTATGCTCACATTGAAGAAGACGGCCTTGACATTGAGCTCGAAGGAAGAGTTCTGATTTATCGGAATCCTGTAGTATTGCCTTCAGACATTCGAGTTCTCTATGCTCGGAAAAATGTATCTCAACGGCTGAAAAACCTTTACACCAACTGCCTCGTCATACCCTCGAAAGGCCCTTCTTCACATGCTCACGAGTGCTCCGGTGGCGACTTAGACGGTGATCTGTACAACGTTATCTGGGACCAGCAGCTGATCCCGGACTTTGAAATTCCCGGTGAAACCGTCATCGAAGTGGAAACCACAGAACCGACGCTCACCAGAGACAACAGCGACAACGCAATGCTGCAATTTTACTGCGACTATGTCACGAACAATCAACTTGGAATTTTCGCCAACGCTCACTTGGCTACAGCCGATAAATATGGAATGAGATCTCGTAAAACAATTGCGCTCGCTCGTTATGTGACAGCTGAAACTGATGCCCCGAAGAAAGGATATACAGTCGGTCGATTACCCGCTGATCTGCTTCCTGACGAATATCCGGATTACTTGATGAAGTACGACAAGCCAATGTATCGATCAAAGACGGTTCTTGGTGAAATGTTCCGACAAGCCTACCCACTGCTTGAAATTCTCTTGAAGAAGAAGAGTTTACCGATGGCAGAAATGCCACTAAACTTTTCAAACGAAAGAGATTCAATCGAACAAAATTACACATCTTATTCACTTGAAATCAAAAGGTTTCTCAACCGTTTTGATTTATCCTCGGAAGTTGAACTGTTTTCTGGGACACCGGGCAGCCGTAGAAGTTACAAGAGTTTACCTGAGAACCTTAACACTCTCCTTAGTAATGTCCAGTCGTTCTGGGAGGCGTGGAAAAAAAGGTTCAACGATTGGCGAGCTGCAAACAAGAACAGCCAAGATCTTATCCGAAAATGGTACGATCGACCGAAATCTAGTCCCGTTCCTGTTCATAGTTTCTCATGGCTAGCGATTCCATTTGTTAAGTTTGACGATGGCTTCCGCCAAACGCTGCCCGAGCAGATCCATGCATCAACAGTTCGCTGGATTTTGCATAACAAAATGATTTGGATGCATCAATTGAACAAACGGTACAAAGCTGGGCTCGCAATTATGCGAAAGCTTAGAGGTATCGAGTGCCATTTCTATGGAAGTTCAATGCTGGCTTTGAGCGAGGAATATTCGGACATCGATTTATATGTAGACGACAACAATTTAGAACGTATCAGAGAATGTCTAAAGGAGCTTGACAAAAACGCGATCGACAGGATAAAACCTCACGCTTGTGTGAACTTGACGTAAGTCGAACAGATATAGTTTCTATCAAGTTTTATATGCTTTTCATTTTAGATATGATTCGCTCCCGATCGATGTGACGAACTTCAGTGGCGGAGTTTCCAAGACTTACGCATTAGCTGAAACCTTCGACAACAATCCAAGCTTCTGGGGAACATTGAGAGTTCTGATTGAATGGGCCCGAAACGTTAATATCGTGAAATCAGGAGGTAGCCAAGGACTGATGCCGGTTGTATCTTTTTGTTATCTCTTCATTTATCATGCGACGTCCTGTCCACCTGGAGTTACCGCTGAGCCAAAGCCGTATGGTCTCGCACGCTTCGACAAATGGACCGAGTCAGTGCCAGGGTTTACGTGTGGTCAACTGATCCTTAGCTTCTTGAAGCATTTGAGTGATCGTAGGAACAAACCATGGATCGCTTCGAAGAGAGATCCCTACAACAATGAGTTTCTTATTAAGAATGAATTGATCGATGAACTCAGCAAGAGTGTGCAAATTGCAGTTTACCTCCTAACCGTGCACGATGGCGACGTTCAAATGCTCTTCAAGTTTAGCAGCAAAAAGCGAATGTTCCGCATTGACAAACGCTTCATGAATCCTCGAACTATCGACGCGCGTGAGAAGCTACACTGCATCAAAGAGATCGAAGCCAAGTGCAATCCGAAAAAGCTTTTGCACTTTGATTTCCGAGAGAGAAACGGAGTTTTCTATCTGGAAGCTGAGGGTGATAACAAATATTTTACTGATGTTGAGCGTGGCTTGAACATGATTTCCGTTCGCATCGGAGTCAACAGATGCAAGCAAAAAGTTTTTCATGTTGAAAACGCTACCAGAATATTTGCAGAGTTTTGCTCCGGACTCAACACAAAAGTTTCTTTTGCTCTCTACGAAAGCGATAAATTTGCTGTCCAGCACACCGGAAAGCTCAAATCTGTGTTGAAATTTAGGAATCGTCAAAGGGATTTCGAGTGGCGCTCGAAGGAATTTGAAAGATATCGGAAAAGTTTCCTTGGTCAACTCGAAAAGTTCAACATTAAGGAACGACAATGCCGCAAAAGCTCTAAGCATAAACGCTTCTTTGGCCAAATGGAATGCACAATTCGCTGCGGCTACCATTACCTCATTAACATTCCCGAGACTCTTCACAATTCATTCGAAAAGATGACCCTAGAACAGTTGGAGCAAAGCATTTCTAAACTCGAACAAGCGTTTGCGAAAGAGACCGAAGCTAGCATCTTGAATGATTTCAAGAACTATAAAGAGCTGTCAATATTACGACAGCCTGCGGAGCATTCGCAAAAGTCTTCGGAAAGCACTAAGTTGTCGTTGATGCCACTGCAACAGCTGAAAATGGAAAACTTTAAATGCCGCACGCTTCTGAACGCTCCGATTTCAAAGAAATATTTTGGCATCCGGCATTCGTTCTACCCTGACTGGAGTTTTGGAGAGAGTGTAGCCGTCAACTTTGCGTTGAAAAACGGATTCTATCAAGTCGAGGTAACTGACGAAGATCGTTATACAAACATTGATGTTTTGTGGCGTCAACGCGAACTAGTAGCCACATGCGACAGAAATGGGATGCTTGTCTCTATAAAACACCGGGAGAGCCGTTGGCTTTCTGCCACATTCAAGCGTGCAGACGAAAATGAAGGAGTAGACATTAGAACATATCTGAAGACAAGTGCGCCAATTGAAGCGGACGAGGATTGTTTAGAATCAGTCAAGGAATACCTTGAAGGACGCTCCATTTTCAGCGACGAATATATTCTACAAGTTCAACATAATTGTGACTTCGGCAAGCCTCAAATTCCATTTTCATCGCATCCGCTTATCGACGAAATGTTTCAACTCAACTGGAGATTAAATTACATGCGAAGCATAACGCCAATCCTTAAATTCGCAAACGACGAAGGTGACATTCTTTTGCTGAAAGAAGTTAACGACGGAATCTTCATGATGGAATCACGAGAGTTCGAATGGTTCCCAGTTCATCGTGAGTTTGAGGCTCAATTGAACGTTGGCCATAAAAACTTGTGTGAAAAATCGTACGTTATGAGCCTCAAGCTATTCGACCTCACGAAGAAACAACACTGAACCAATTTACTAGATTCCAAGCCCCATTCCAATACATGACGATGGAAACAGATCAATAATGAGCACAATTGGGTCGACCTTGTGATACCACGATACCTTCTAAAATGGTTCAGCTTACTTTAAGTGATATTTTTACAATGTTTGATTTAAAGACTACGTTAATGTACTTGTACACCTGGATATATCTTATTAAATTGATCGCCAAGGCGAGAAAGCCAATTCGGTCAAGTATTCTTGTAATAAAGCTGACGCGTTTCTCTGAAATTTGAAATTGATTCGCAGGGTTTCTTTCCTTCAGCTCCGCCATCGTCTCGGGGCTTCAACTAATATTTTTTCAGAAAAGCAAATTGAAATCTTGTGAAAATGATTGCCTCTAAAGCCACTGTGCTTGGACGCGCTGTAGCAACCGGCGTGAAGGCGAAGCTGACAGCTGGATACGGTAAACAAGTCGTCAGGAACTCACATGCGTAGGTTTCAATACATTTGCCTGAAAAGATTTTTTTACATAATAACTTTGTTGATTTGCTTTTCAGCTGGCATTATCGAACCGGACCAACTCATCAGTCTCACTCCAAGAAAACTATAATTGCTTCTCAGTTGGCTACTGGAGGAATGTGGTGGTGGGTACTCTGGCATCTGTGGCACGAACCTGGTCATGTTTTCGTAAGTTAGTTACACTGATAAAAAACGTCTTTATTTATCCTTACGGTTTTAGGGTGAATTCGATTACCCCGACGTATCAAAGTGGACAGACGCCGAGCTTGGCATCCCACCAGATGATTACGAAGAGTGAACACAAGAGTCACTGTAAAAGAAATTGTTCAAAATTGAATAAACTTGTGGTAAACTTAGCGCAATGAGCTTCAAAATTTATAAACTTTATTCAAATCCGTGAGTGACAAAATACAAATTAGTTTCTGGTTGGGAGCTTGATCGAAACAGCTTTTGTTTCCAAGTAAGCGCTCAATCCTTCTTCGCCAAGCTCGCGGCCGAAACCTGATTCCTTGTAGCCGCCGAAAGGAGCGTTGACAGCTGTAGCGTTGAAGCAATTGACCCAAACGCTTCCAGCTTCGACGGCGTTGGCGAAGGTGAGCGCGTTGTTCAGGTTCTTGGTCAAGATTCCAGATGCAAGACCATAGTTGGTGTTGTTAGCTCGCTCAATGACTTCATCAAGAGTTTTGAACTTGATGATGGACTGAACTGGTCCGAAGATCTCTTCACGAGCGATACGCATGTCATCAGTAACGTTCGAGAAAACTGTTGGCTCGACAAAGTAACCCTCAGTTCCAATAGTTTTGCCTCCGACCTCGAGCTTAGCTCCGTCCTTCTTTCCGTAATCGATGTACGTGAGAATTTTGTCGAAGGTATCCTTATCGACTTGAGGGCCTTGAACGGTGTCAGCAGCAAACGGGCTGCCAACCTTGCGCTTCTTAGCCAACTCAACGGAACGCTTCACAAACTCGTCATAGATTTTCTCATGGACGAATGTACGGCTTCCAGCACAGCAGATCTGTCCGTGGTTCGTAAAGACAGCTTCTTGTGCAAGAGGCACGGCCTCATCCAAATCAACATCATCGAAGACAACCAAAGGGCTCTTGCCTCCAAGCTCCAACGACACTTTCTTCAAATTCGATTTGGCTGCAGCTTCCATAATAAGCTTTCCAACTTCAGTTGAGCCAGTAAACGCAACCTTACGGATCTGTGGATGAGATGAGATCGCTCCACCAGCAGTTGGTCCATAGCCAGTCACAACATTCAAGACACCCGCTGGAACTCCAGCTTCCTTAGCCAAAGCTGCCAAGTAAAGTGCTGAAAGTGGAGTTTGTTCTGCAGGTTTCAAGACCGATACGCAGCCAGTTGCTAACACTGGAGCCCATTTGAAGGCGACCATCAAAGCCGGGTAGTTCCAGGGCAAGATCTGTCCAGTGACTCCAATCGGTTCCTTGCGTGTATAACTCAAAAAATTGCCGTCGACTGGAATTGTGTTGCCATGGATCTTATCGGCGTAACCGGCATAGTAGCGGAACAGTTTAGCCGTGAAGTAAACATCTCCCTAATGAAAGAAATCGAAAATAACGCACTCGAGATAAAGAGCGTTATCAGTGTTCGACTCACTTTGGCCGCGGCGAATGACTTGCCATTATCCAAAGCCTCCAAGTTGGCGATGATGTTTGAGTCGCGGTCAATCAGATCAGCGAGCTTGTTCATCAGGTAGCCACGGGTAGAACCGTCAGAGTTACGCCATTCTGAGTCACGAGCGAACGCTTTCTGTGCAGCCTTAACTGCCAAATCGACATCAGCTTTGTCTCCCTCAGCAACATCAGCGATTTTCTTTCCAGTACTCGGATTTATCGTGGGGAAAGTTTTCTTGCTGATGGCGTCAACGAACTCGTTGTTGATAAAAAGCTGTTGGAGATAAATCGTTGCAACGATAAGTTATCGAGGAGGTGCATTTTGCTTTCAACCTAAATCGAAATGAATCGGTGACAAGAAAAAAGTCACTCTAAGAAACACATTAAAGCCCACCAGCTTGTCATCTTCTTTTTGCTCTGGCGGAAGATTCCAACATCTCACTCGCTGTTTACTGAATCAACAAATTTAACAATTTGCATTTTAAGTCTACGCTTTCTGCCTGACAAAATCGACGAGAAGATTCCAGGGAATGACTTGGAGATTTTTTCGTTATCACGCGCGACTCCGCTTCCAAATCGCTTTCTGTTTTTATAACGCGAGATAATTGAGTCGTGGAGAAGATCGCTTCGGAATTGAATTACAAAATGAAGCGCAAGCCTCCACTCGAGTTCCACTTACTTTTGTATATTTGACTTCTTGATTTGCGTTTGCCATTGTTGTCGATACAAAAGCTTCCTTTTACTGCGGGGAGTTGAAGATGAGCTGCCTCTAATGACACTTGAAATGAAACTGAGTAGCACCGAGAGCGACGCTGAGGGCATTTATAGCCGGCGAACGGATGTGAGAGTGTTGGTTGAGCAGAATGCCTCGCATTGATAACAGAACTCCAATGTATCGGTTATCAGACTTGTTAATCTCGTTCTCGCTCATTCTAAAATAACTTTTTTTTAACTGCGTTCAACAACCATCACTGTTCTGCCGCTTGCCGGCTTCGCATCAACAGACAAACAAGATTCAATGTTTGTGAGATGCTTCTCCAACAGATTCTTATTGACATCGCGCTTATCATGAGGTAATTTTGAATGTTTGCTGAGACGAGAGCATCGAAGCTCGAGCACTGAGCCTTTCAAAGATATTCAAATGAGAATGATAGAATTTGCGTTTGGAATACAAATTGAGATGGATGTTTCATTTACATTCTGAAAGCTCAAAGCTTCTTCCTGCCAACCGAAATATTGCGCAATATTGCTATACACTTCAGGCTTTTGTTATTGAGATGTCAGTGAACAAAGTTGATTGTAAACTTCTGAATTGCATTGAAGCTTAGCTGGAAATTGCATTCAAGCTTCAGACAATCCAGTCTACTATGACAATGCAGAATTACCAAGCGACTAACAAGCATAGTAGATTGATGGAGACAATTGTTAGGTCACCATGCCTTCAGACTGCTTGCTCCATCTGCTGGAAGATTTTAAGAAGCGTGACAAGTGAGTAAGTGGATTCAGATCGATCAGTTTCTTACAGTTGATTTGTCTATGGCTGGTTCTCTGCAGACAGTAAAACGTTCTTGCTTGCTGCAATTCGCAATTCATATAGATGCTAATCCCTTACATAAGCTACTCGATAGAAAGTGTGCTTTTGCAGCTTGAATCAAATGCAATCCTCTTGCAATCTTGTCAACATGTCTAACGAGTTCGATGGGATTGCGACGAAAATAGATTCCGTCGAGATTGCAGAGCGAATCAATATTCGATTTGAAGTGCAACGATTTTCCAATTGAAAGACACACAAAAGCGACTGAATCCCCGCAGCCACTTCATCCGTTTGCAAACATAACGAGCCAACGTGTTCTCTCCCCCGCTTCTTATTTTCGCCCGAAATATTCTGCCGCAGCATTCTTTTCTCTGCCAAACTTTTTTCAGTAGCGCATTTGCTGTTTCGATTAATAGTTACTCGCTCGTCTCTGTTGTCGGTCCAATAAATTCTGCTTTTGTAAAATGTCAAACTCGCTACAAATCACGTTTGACAATGTGGAAAGAGTTTATTATCCCAGTCAGACAGTTTCAGGTGAGTGCATTCGATATGTGGGGAACCCAAAGCTTTTTCCAATCTCGCAATCTTCGTCTCTAGGTTCTGTTGAACTTCAGGTGCAAGAAGCTCTCGACAATGCGCCAGGTGATTGAAACTTTCGCTTTCTATTGTTTCTTGTTGAAAATCGTCGAGCGAGGTCGCGGTGCTCTGGCTCCAAGAAGTCTGACGGCGGAGAAGATGGAACAAGAAGATTATTTTCGGCGACTTTTCACACATTTTTATTTGTAGGCCTTCGGTTGATTGTGTCGGGCGAGGCTGAGTGTAAATGGTAAGCTCTCGCTAAACTGTTTACAAAATGTTTTGGTCAAATTTCGTATCTTCAGGGTGGAAACGGCTGGCAACAAACACACGCTTTACCGTGGAGACGAAACTGTTTTCAGCTCGCTTGATTTTCTGTTGGCGGTCAACGCCAGCAATGTTCCGTCTCGTTGTTACCTCTACAAGTTCTCATGTCAGCTGCCCGCTCATATTCCATATTCGATTGAGAGGAAACAGAAGAAGGTTCATGGGAGCATTAGCTACACAATCGACGCGAGTTTGGACCTTCCTGGCGATGTCATTTTACATACTCAGGAGATTTTCACAGTTGTTCACAGCGAAGACCTAAAGTTTTTCCCTGAATTGAACTTGCCAGTTGAAGTGGAAAAGATAAAAACATTTTGCTGTCTCTGCTGCAAATCGAAACCTTTAGTGATGACCGCATTCATACCTAGATCGGGTTACGCGCTAGGAGAAGAAATTCTTTTGACCATTTCGATCGTTAACAGAAGTTCAACGGATGTCGCAAGCACCGTAGTCAAGCTGGTTAGGATTGAGACATTCACAAGCCACTCACCCGACGAGAGAATCATAACAGTGCGAGAAAATATTTCCGAGCTTCAAGGAAACGGCGTCAAAGCTGGAGAACGTGCCAGCTTCGAAGAACTCATAAAAATCCCTCGGACAGTTCCAATTACAAATTTTCGCTCGTGTCGCATCTTCAGAGTCTCCTACGAACTCAAAATAACTGCAAGAACGCTCGGCATCAATGCATCGCCCGAAATTCACATTCCAGTGACTATTGGAGTGATTGGCTTCGGCAACAACGGCTATCAAGAAACGGACTCAAAGTTCACGAGAGAACACCGAGCAAGCTTGCAATTGGACGATGCCAAATGAATCATTGTGATGGACACTCAGTCTTGAAATTAAACGAACTGCTTAACAGATTATTTCTCACCATGCTTTGGAATTTTCCTCGAGCGAAAGCTGCTGCGCTTACAACGGATCGCAATAAACTTTCTACGACAGAGCTCAAGCGGAATCGACGATAAAATGACAATAAATCGCGTGAACTGAGGGAAAATTCACGCTGTAAAATTCTAAAGTTGAATAGCCAAAGCTTCAAGGATTTGCGAAGTTAAAATATTTCCAAATGTTCTCGTACAAAAAGATTTTATTATATTTCCATCTAATCGTACGTACAATAAATGCGAATATATTTCATCCGAGTGATTTTATCCTTTGTTTGTCATATTTTGATTAATTCTTGGTCAATGTCTTGATGGAAATCGTTTTGGTCTCGAGATAAGGTTCCAACCCGTCCTCGCCCAATTCGCGTCCAAAGCCTGATTGCTTGTAACCGCCGAACGGAGCTTGAGGCACAACAGCGTCGTAGCAGTTGACCCAAACGCTTCCAGCCTCGACGGCGTTAGCAAACGTCAGAGCGTTGTCGATGTTCCTGGTCAGAACTCCAGCGGCTAAGCCATACGGCGTGCGGTTAGCTCGCTCAATGACTTCTTCGATTGTCTTGAATCGCAGGATCGACTGAACTGGTCCGAAGATTTCGTCGCGAGCAATTCGGTTGTCGTCAGTGACGTTAGAGAAGACAGTTGGCTCGATGAAATATCCTTCATTTCCCAATCGTTTGCCTCCGCACTCGAGTTTAGCTCCATCCTTCTTGCCGAAGTCGATGTAAGACAAAACCTTGTTGAACATTTCGTCGTCAATTTGTGGACCTTGCTCGACGCCTTTCTCGAACGGATTGCCGACGCGGCGATTGCGAGCGAGCTCGACGGCTTTGCGGACGAACTGGTCGTAGATCCTCTCATGAACAAATGTACGGCTTCCTGCACAACAGTTTTGTCCGTGATTCGCGAAGATCGCATTATGAGCAATCAAAACAGCTTCGTCCAGCTCAACGTCATCAAAGACAACGAGTGGGCTTTTGCCTCCAAGCTCCAAAGAGACCTTTTTCAAGTTCGATTCAGCGGCTGCCTTTAGAATGAGTTTGCCGACTTCGGTTGAGCCAGTGAACGCGACCTTGCGGATGTCAGGATGTGAAGAGATGGCTCCGCCAGCGGTTGGTCCGTGGCCAGTGATAACGTTGATGACGCCCTTAGGGAAACCAGCTTCCTTCGACAACGAAGCAATGTGGAGAGCGGTCAATGGGGTTTGCTCAGCAGGCTTGAAGACAAGAGTACAGCCAGCAGCGAGAGCCGGTCCCCACTTCCATGAGAGCATTAGGATTGGATAATTCCATGGCGTGATCTGACCGACAACTCCGATCGGCTCTCGGCGAGTGCAACTGAAGAGATTTCCGTCAGCTGGAATCGTGTTGCCATGGATCTTATCAGCGTGCCCGGCGTAGTAGCTAAAATTGAAATTCGCTGATAAGAAACCTAATTAAAGATTCCTCTAATCTGAAGTTACCGCAGGGTGTCGACGGCGCATGAAATGTCAAAGAGAGAGTCTTCGTAAGGTTTTCCGTTGTCCAGCGTCTCCAGATTAGCTAGAGTTATCGAGTCACGTTCAATCAAGTCGGCGAGTCTGAAAAGAGACAATTTATCCTAAGCATTCTTATTGTAATGGTTCGTTCACTCACCTATGCAAGAGTCGCCCACGGTAGGAAGCATCGAGATTACGCCATTCGGATCCTCGGGCGAATGCTCGTTGAGCTGCTCTTACTGCCAAATCAACGTCAGCTTTGTCTCCCTCTGAGACATCAGCGATTTTCTTTCCAGTCGCCGGATTAATAGTCGCGAACTTCTTGCCACTGCGAGCGTCGACGAATTCATTGTCGATGAAGAGCTGGAAGCGATAAGAGCTCAGCTCAGATCAGTGTGGTCACCTAGCGTTTCAATTAGTTACCTTGGTGAAGCGAATGTCTTGTCGTGGATTTGCCATTTTTCTCCAATTGAAGCTGCGAGCGGTTTGTGTTCACTTGTGGACAAACAGGTTTAGAATAAATTATTTCGTAAACATACACACAGCTTTTATAACGAAATAATAACTGATAAGTCAGCATGAGCTCGCTAAGATAATTTTGTTTTCAATTAAGATGAAAACAAACTTGCGGTGCGGATTGGAAAATGTCATCGGAACATTCTCGAATATCTCGTTAAGATTATTTGCACAATCAATCATTGAACTCCGGATGTTTCCCCCGTAACCGCAAGCTAACTTACCAACAAAGCGACACAATCCGAACTAAACAGAGAACCGTCAAAACAAACAGCGATGTCGCAGTGTCGTCACGAGCGTTTTTTCTTCAACTGTGAACGAAGGAAAGTGAAAACTGGGCACGCAGAAGTCATCACCTCCGTCCGCTCGTGCTATTTACAACTTTATGTTTCTCGCTTAGCACACACGATTATCGCCGGGCCAGGGGTGACAGTGAAAATTATTTCTTCCGTACAAAAATAAAATTTATTCAATCTTTTTCGTTTACAGATCTTGGTTGAGGATGAAGCGATTGCCTTGGGACTGAGAGCCCTCGTACTGGTTTTTCACTTTTCCATAGAAGCTCCTTCGAGATGTTTCTGAGCCGTCCTCGTTTGGTAGTGGCGATCCATGCTCTCTCGTCTCCACAGTCTCCTGATTTCTTGTTTTCGGTGTCCCCAGACCGAAAAACTTTTTTAGTCTGCCGAACTTTTCCATCCTCGCTTGCGGTTGCACTCGAGACGACTGTGCTGATTGACGCCCGCTCGTCGAGGCAACTGACAGTTGCATTGTCGATAATAATTCACTTTTATCAACCTTCTTCGCATCAAGAAATTTCAACTTTGGCATTCGGCTGATAATTGACAATCTATGTATGAATTGGAATTGCATGAGACCGTTGGCCGTTGATGGAGCGTGCCGATGTACGAAAACTAGTTGATAAGTTAAACAAACCTGTATTGACGGTAATCTTCTTCGCTGTAATCCTGAAGCAGTGCCGGGCAGAGCGAGTTGCCCAATAAACTCAAATATCTGAAATGAGATTCTGTAATGAAATGATTTTTCCTGTGATTGCCATCGGGCTTATTCACCTGAGGTTTGGGAAACATCGTGAAAGGTTTTGTAGCAGCTGATTCAGGTTTTCAAACTGAAACGAGTCGAGTAGCACGATTAAACATTAATTGGAAACGTGCGGGGTCAATCGCTACTGATTAGCACTGAGGAAACTTCAGTTAGCCTTTGACCCTCATCATCTTCAAGACTCTCTTCACCTTATTGTTGTTGATAGACAAGACGACTAAGTCGGGAAATTTTCTTTTTGGGAACGTCGTAGCATCTGAAAGAAAGTTGTTGTCGACGATGGCTTCCGTAAGATTCGAGAAGTGCGTGAGACCTAAAAGAGACGACGAATCAAAAAGCAATCGTCGAGATGAATTTAAATGCTTACAGTTGAGCGACACCAAAGCATTAGACGAGAAGTCAACTTGCGTGACTTCCTTCTCCGAAAATTCAGCAATTATCTCCTCCGGAATCTCATCCACGCCGTGCTCGAAAAACAGAAGCTAGTCCGAAGTTAATCGCTACTCAATTTGCACAAATTATCGTTTACCTTCTTCTCGCTTTCAAAGTAGTTGAAAATCATCGTGAGCCGTTTATGATTCAATTAATTCCTTTGGTGTGCGAAGGCGGGATCCGCGTCTCATTAAGATTATGCGTTTAAAAACAAACAAATAAACGTGAAACACGCCGAACGTCTGCAGCTAATTAGCGAGGCGCGCGGTGGTTGTTTTAGGGCTTCCTTCACTCTGTAGACTGACTCACGATTCTCTCGCTTCGACGCACGTTTGTATTTTAAAAAGAATGAGAAAATTAAACAAAACGAGACTTGACAAACGACTCGGTAGTTTGCTTGATAAAGCGAAGAGTAGCGGGAAGAGAATAAAGTTTATTGGGAGCACAGTAAACATCCACGGTCGCTTCAAAGCTGAGATTTTCATTAAATGCCGGCTCGCCTCGTAAGCTAATTACAATCTCCTCGGCTCTCGTTGTCTGCGAGCTCAGTTAATTTTTAATTTGTTTTGAGGCAAACGGAGAAGAGGCGCGCGAGGGAAGAAACTTTTTCTTATCTGTGGGTTGCGAGACTCGCTCAATGTTAGAACGATTAAGACTGTGTGGCATTTTGACGTCGGGGAGATTCATTACATTCCTTCTTCTTCGTTCTCCTAACGCTAGAGGAGGGTTGAAGGTTTTAACTTCGCTTGCGTTCTCGAGGTTTTTATGGCCTTTCTGATATCTTAAGGAAATGTTTGATCTCGAACTTGCTCTCGCATTTGCCTTGTCATAACATTCCGACAAACTCTCATCTGCTTCATTACGCATCAAAACATTGAAAGCGAGTCTGCGATCTCGAACAATAATAAACGTCTAATAATCACATTACGAATTTCTATTTGACGAGTCAATATTTGAGGCGATCATCAATCAATGTGTGGCAGACGAAGGAAAGAGCTTCTGCTGCTCGCTGTCCGAATGTTTGGCGTTTAAACTTTTTCACGACGTGTAAATTTCTGCAAACAGATTCAGCAACTGGCGTTTCACTAACAAATTTCTTTATTAGTACCTACTCACCGCTACGATAATGACATCGGCAACGGGCTCTCGTAATCGAGGCTAAAATTGGACGCAACCCGCACGCAGCTCATGATAATGAATTTTTTGTCCCCGATCGGTTCAATGGGCGGATTGAGTGCCGCGCCATCGTCGCGCAATCAATAAAGTGCTGCTTAATTATGTTGCGTTGTTTCGCCATAAAGCTCTTCCCATCTCTTTCGTCGTTTCGGAAGTTTGCGGCTGAATGAATTAAAGATTACGATGATCCATCAAATTCTTACACAAAGTTTTTTAAGTGAAAGTTTTTTGCTGTTCACAGTCGCAACATGCTTTTCGCTTTGTTTTCAATGACCATTTTTACGAGACAATTTTACCATCAAATTCAATCGGCACCGAGTGTCATAATCGCGGCAAATTGCTTTTGTCAGGCCTGATCAGCGTGATGTGACTGCGGGAAGGTGCCCACCTCGAAGTCTCCCTGCGATTGTATCGGATCTTTTGTGCCGCGAAGAAATGAAAGAAATTACGAAACGAATCTGAATTTTGAATGAATCCAAATGCCAATTTTTCAAACTGACGACACTCACGGGTCATCGGCGGCGATATTTCATAAAAAAGAAATGCAAAAGGAAGAAAGCGTTATTTTTGCAAGTCTTTCTTTACCTGAGGTTCGTCTTGGATTTTAAATTTGTTGGGTTTGGCTGAGCCAACTTCAAACTTATTTTAGGCGATTCTAGTCATAGCTCAGAGCTGGTTGGCTTGTAATTTAGTATTCTTATGGCTCGGCTTAGCATTGCTCTTCTCACTCGGAACTTGAACTTATCTCAAACTAGAAATCAGCTTGACTTCTCTAGGTCCCCCACTCAAATCTTTTCACACTCAAACGCTGTGGGAAATTTCTCGCACGGTCAATCGAGTCCAAGGTTTGGAGCCGAAGCACTGATTTCTGCACAATTATGTAAATTTCGAAATTTGCTTTTCAACTGCTTGAAATCAATCATCAATGAATGGACGGGTCTTCTCACATGTTTCAATGATTAAGAAAACATGTCGAATATCGTTGACATACAAATCGTTTGACACTGAAGACGAAAAGTGAAATTGCCCGAGACCGAGCCCGTGATGAGATGAAAGATAGAGAGATGAGAAATTTATGGATTATGCGATGGATTGGAATGACCCGAGGTTTGTGAACTCTTACAACTAAGAGCTTGAAGCACAAACTCTGTCGGTTTAAGCGAAATCTCACGGAGAAAACTTTTTGCTTTTAATTTGTCACAGTTGAATTTTATTTTCATTAAGTCTTACGTAAGAAGGAAGTCGTCATTAAAGATATTTACAAAATACAATGTTTTTGTATGGCCTTAGTTGAAATTTCCGTTCGTTTTGAGAAGCATTGCTTCTCGTTTGAGGGGGTCAATGTGGTGTGTTTGCGATGTTCTTCAGTCGATAGCTTCTTGAGGGTCATTTATGCACAAATAATTTATGATGTTTGAAAAGAATATCACATTCGCGGGCTGTTTACTTCTTGTGGGGTGGACCATACGACGACTGTGGGTTTGCAGCGAAGTCAGAGCCACCAGAAGAGAAATCACCAGCAGCACCGCCTGAAGAGAATCCTCCGGAACCAGCTCCTGCACCTCCTCCGTCTTTCTGGGTCTTGTACTTGATGAAGTAGACCTCTGGTTTGCTAACTGGTGCTGCTGGGCCTGCTGATGGACCGGCGGCATCGAAGTTGACTTCTTCGGGTTTCTTGACCAAAACGTAGATAAGAGTTTTCTCTTGGCTTTGAGCGATGGCTTGTTGGGCAGCTGGGGAGTAAGCTGAGCCTGATGATGGTGCCTTAATGAAGATAATCTTGTAGTTCTTGCGTGGAGCAGCAGCCTGAGCTTGGTGTCCTTGGTGAGCTTCAGCCTCATCCTCTGGTGGTGGAACGTGAACGTAGCTGCGAAAAATATTCCATTGATTTTATTTTGGCTAAAGTAAAGCAGTTAAAAACTTACATGTGCTTTTGAACAATAGTTTGGCCTTGTCCTCCATGTCCGCCGCCTGAGTGTCCTCCGCCAAACCCGCCGCCGCTTGAGAATCCACCGCCATTTCCTGCACTGCTAGCGAATCCGCTTCCGAATGAATGTGCTGGTCCTTGTGCGTAGCCAGGAGCTTGGCCTGCTGCTGCGTAACCGCCTTGGGCTGGTCCCTGTGAGTATCCGGGAGCTTGGCCTGCTGCTGCGTAACCGCCTTGAGCTGGTCCCTGTGAGTATCCGGGAGCTTGGCCTGCTGCTGCGTAACCGCCTTGAGCTGGTCCCTGTGAGTATCCGGGAGCTTGAGCTGGTGCTGCATAAGACTGTTGTGGAGCTGCGTATGATTGCTGTGGAGCTGCATATGATTGTTGAGGGGCTGCATAGGCTGGAGCGGGCGCTGGTGCTGAGTAAGCTTGTGCTTGAGCTGGAGCGCCATATGAATTCGATGGTGCTGCGTGATGATGGTGCGAATGTTGCTGTGGTTGCTGATAGTTGTAGCCTCCTGGAGCCTCAGGCCTTGCACTCACTGAAGCGGCCGCTAACACTGCTATTAAAATAAAGCCTCTCATTTTGCTTGATCCTTCTGAGCACACCGAACTCAACTGTTGAAGTGAAATTAAACGAATGATGATGCTGTCTGATGGGGGATTTGCTTTTATATCAATCTCCTCTGTGTTGCGTCTTGTGATTTTTCGTGGTTTCGTCTCAACACGTGAAGTTTGGAGAAGAGTCTTTGGTGGAGAGCAACGACGATAGCGTATAACAACAAAATCTTCGCGCGCGTGTAGAAAGTTATTTCGAGATAAGTGGCAGCGATATACAAATGACTGCTTATCAGCTCGTCAAAAATCATTAGCATCGATCGACATTTCTTTCTTCAAGGAGGAAGTTCTGAGAGCTTGCCGGAAATTGAAATTTTCTATGGTCCGCCGTCAATTGAAGAGTTGTATCACACAATTTCCAGTTGACGGTTCTGACCAAAAATTGAGAAATTAGTCGTGGACGGCCGGTGGGGAAAGTGAAATATGCGTACGAGTGTTTGCCAAAACGATGACATTTTTCATGATTGGCGAGACGAGACGTGAGACGAAATGTAATAAATGAGAAATGCATAAAATCTGCGACGACACACATGAAATCGTTAACCCTGTTATAAATTCGGAAAAATTTAAATTTTTATGCAATCCCGCAGTTCGCATCAGGTTGAAACAGAGCGCAGCGGCCGAATCAGAGTTAAGCAGATGGAAATTATTGTCGCGAACATCTCATCAAACGAATTGCCTTTCTTTAAAATCCGGGGAATACTAATTGGATGTTCGTATCACTGTGGACGTCTCTTAGTCTGTTTATGATATCATTCG
Organism: Smittia sp. YW1114-2; assembly: GCA_033064975.1. Lineage (NCBI taxonomy): Eukaryota > Metazoa > Arthropoda > Insecta > Diptera > Chironomidae > Smittia > Smittia sp. YW1114-2. The sequence goes on from CP093833.1 coordinate 7,681,981, forward strand.
ATGGGAAAAGATTAATATGCTAAGAAGACGTCATAATCTTTCATTCGATGAAAAGATCATTGAAAAAATGTAATTAATTTTCTTCGAAACGACAATATTCGGAGAGGAGTAGGAGGAGAAGAAGAAAGTTGCTGATGAATGAGGAAGCCCTTGAGCAAGTCTTTGAAGCAGAGGAAGGGTCAGTTATTCGACTCGAAGCTAAAGTCGTTCATCACTTAATTCACACGTTTCTTGTGTGCTTTATGACTCTTAGATGACCCTCTTTCCCTATTCGCAATTAACGCATTAGAGCTTACGAACTTGGGTGTGAGTATGAGCAACGTGGCTCGAAGATAAACACAAACTTCTTCTTAAGTGAGTTACGCAACTTTTGAATTATCCTCAACGATGTGAAGCAGGAGCGGATGTTTCATAAGTTTACAGAATGACTTTTGCTGATATATTTGCCCACTGCTTCAGATCTGTTTGCTCATTTCATGTCGTAAGCTAAGTTTCTCTAGCACTTGGTATAGATCTTGCCCTGTCTTATGATAAAGTTGAAAAGATTCTCGATGGCTTAAAATCTCACTGGAATGAATAGTATTCACAACAGGCTGAAGATTACCAGCGAAGTTGTAACCTAATATCCCTCACGCATCTGATATTGATTAACTGAAGAAAGTTGGAGGAGGCATCAGATGTCTGCTCAGATGCCGCCTGAATCCCGAAGGAAATAAATCGCTCCGGTGCTTTCAAAGGAAGAACGTGCTGTGATGAGACCTCCGCGACATTTTAATGACTAGTAAACTATGAAGAGAGTGATAAGTCAGGGAAATAAGTGAGGTCGGAGTCGTAAACATACAACTTCGTTGCGAGGCTCTTCGCCAGTTCTAGGGGAAAGTTAAACGATCGTAAAAAGAAATTTCGTTTCGGCGACCTTTTCTGGCGCGCATCAAATGAGTTTTTATGTAATTTTCAGTCCGTGAACATTGTTAAAGTTCACCTCGACGAGAAAAGTTTTAATCTTTACCGTCGACACATGACAAACGTAAAATAAATGAAAATAACGATGCAATTCCATCGTGACGCCTTCGACGTTGAACATCGTTGTTTGCTCAAATAATTGCCGAAGCAGCGACCTCAGCGTGCGCATTGCGTTGATGAAATCATCCGCTGTACGTTAAAAGCGAATAAATTATAAGAAACGAATTATATCAATAGCATTCCTAATAAAAGTATCTCAATCACCGCCGAAGCATCCTCTGCATGAGTCTCACGTTATTTTCTTTTCTTCAATTGTGCGCCCAAGTTTGGAACGATTGTCGAGCTGTCGAACGCTTAAAAGTTAGAAAGAGCGGCGAGTCAAGCCGACAAAGTTCAGCAGACGAGCCCTCCGACCCGAAGATGACGGCGATTATTTGCCGATTGTGCGCCGTGGGCGAAAAACATCGCACTCGCTTTGCTTGTCGAATGTTGAAAGAGTTTCGTTGCTGCAATTTCTTTCCTTATCGGTCAGTCGTCGTTTGGCGGTTTTTGAAATCGGATGTGGCGAAGGAGAGCAGCAAAAGAAAGACGAGAATCGTTATCAGTTTGATACCAATCGGATTTAAAGTGATCGAAGCGCGAAGTTATGGAAATCAACGAAAATATAAATCGGGATCGTGAAACTTAAAAAAGTTTGAATATCAAAAAAATGATGGAGTGAATAATTTGACAATCATAAATCTGATCATCACCGACTGATTGCACATTCTCGGTGGAGCGAAAATATAAAATCCGACTATAAAACTCCTCGTAAAAAAGAAATAAAATTTTCCGAATAAATTCACGTGGATCCCAACGGCTCACCATTCGATATTCGCTAGTTACACAACTAGCCGAGATCTAAACAAAGTTTCACTCGACAGTTTGATTCCGCTCCGATGTGACTTCAATTGGAGAAAAATTGTTTCTTTCCGCAAGGCTTGTGAAGTGCAGTGTGTGAGCTATTTTCGGAACAAGTGCCGTGTCATAAGTTAGTTAAAGATATTGATAAAACTCAAGATAATTTTATGGGAGCTCTGGGCACAATAGACATAAATACCCCCGGATTTATGGCGAAAAATGTCTGAATTTTATTAATTTAAACAATGTTTTTGCAATGCTGATAATGGCGCGACCGGATGTTCAGTCACATAAAAACTTTAGGGTTTATAATACTTTAATATAAATCGATCAAGATTCTTGATTCAAGAAAAGTTTTCACAGATCAAGACAGAAACTTTTTATCCCCAGTGTCTTGAATGATTCTTTGCTGCAGAGAGAAAAAAAAGTTTGGCATTCACTGATGGGGCAAAATTAATTAAAGAGTAAACGAAGGGCTTTAGCACGAAAGCTCATGCAAACGCTATAACTGAGGAACTAACAACTTCCTGAGGAAGGTTCATAATCTTTAATTAAATCTGTCGTTTGTCACTTGACACTTTATTTGACTGGTATGAATTCAAACGCTTTCCACTCCACCTCGCTCTCCTCCTGCAAAGTTTTCAAATTTAACTTAGAACATAAAAGTTTTCTCGCTTAACGAGACAGTCCAATGAAAACAATTTTAAATTAGCATTCGTAAATTAAATGATTATTCAGAAAAAGAAAACATTTCCATTTGCAATCAATATTATTGATTTTATGCTAAAATTATGCACGTCGTTGAGCGTTTGTCAAAACAAAGGCTTATCTATGGCAAGTTTCACTCTTGCTGCACCCGAACTCGTGTCAACATAAATTTTGTGTGAATTTCAAACGGTTCCCATTGCCAGGAGGCTCGCGAGCTCAATAAAACAAATTTGATTTCCTGTTTGAGACTATTACGATGTCATTAAAACCAAGTGCCGTTCAAAAATAATCGATCTGGGCGATAAATATGGTCGGGGGAAACAATATTTAGCGGACTCGTTTGGCCAGATGAAACGTTAAATAAACAGGGAAGTTTTATTTAAAACAAGAATGCCAAGGATCGTCATGAGATCATAACAATGACCAGCTTAACCAGAGAACAAACCGTTTAACTACTGCTAATTCCTTTTTTAAAGCTTCATGTTTGAAAACGAATTGTTAAGACTTTCTTTTAAAAACACTTTGTATTCCTCAACTTGCGTTTCAAACCCGTCACTCAGACTTTGTCTTCTAGCCATCTGTTTTCCAGGCTCGCCCTAAGCCTAATATTTCATTCTAATGTTAACATCATTAAGTCGAAACAGAGGCACAACTCCACTCACTATCGGGTTACATGGAATTTAAATGCGTTTAATTTGCGAGCGCCACCCTCAAGCAAACGATAAAAGAAAGTCGATAATAATTAAAGCGTAATGGATATTCAATAAGAAGACAAATATTTTCCGCATCACTTCTAAGAATAAACTCGACGAAACTGAAGTGAAAACTCGCCTTCTCCCTCCCATTCGCAATCAAGGATTAATTGAATCATCGCTTAATGCGTCTCCATCAAGAAAATCGTTAATGAACTTGTTAGAAGATCGTAAAGACTGCATTAATTTTATTCATTGCGTGATCCGAATGACAATGGGAAAGTGCGAGAAGAATTTCCCGAGATTGTTTGTTGTTGAGCAAAACATTCTCGTTCTTGTCGTAAACTGACGAGAAATGAGGGAAAAGGTTGAGAATTTAATAACGAGCTGTTGTGACTCTCAATGGAGAAAAAGCTCTGGAACTTTTTTCTCACAAAGAAGTGTTAATGACGTTTTCCTCTGCTCGGTTTTTTGCAACGACTTGTGAAACAAGAATAGAAAATCATTAAGTTCCCATAGTGATAGAAAATAATTTGCAGGTCGAAACAAAGAACACTCGCTTTGGGACTTGTGAAAAGCGTTTCGCTAGGAGAGTCTTTAAGCTACTGTGAAGTGCTCGATCGGAGCAGCTCGAGTAATCAAAATAAATAAACACTGTGAACTATTTGCGCAGCACGGAAGAAAAAAAGAGTGAAAAGAAAACAAATCAGTTTTAGTGCTTGCTTAGATGAGAGAGTGGAAACATGAAGAACACTCTTTAAAGATATATCTTTGAATATTCAAACGCTGTGAAGTGAAAAATGCTCGGCAACGATAGCGCCGAGTCGCTGCAATTTAATTCAACTCACCATAGTGATCCGCCACACTATGCTGCACAGTTTCCTTATGCCGTCTTAGATGAGAGCTTTCTACGACATCTTCTGAACATAACGAGCATCAGAGGAGAAACAATGCTTGCTCATAATAGAACAGCAAGCCAGGCTGAGAACGACACATTATACGATGACGTTTGCAGCGTTTCTCATGATAATGAGTCGGCTTGGTACAGCACGCAATTTCAAGCGACCCTCCACTTCATGTACATCACGATATTCCTGATAGCGATCTTGGGAAATTTCATCGTCTGCTTTATTGTTTGCACCTCGTCAAGAATGCAGACTGTCACGAACTTCTTCATTGCCAATCTAGCTTTGAGTGATATGATGATGGCGTTCTTCTGCATTCCCTTTTCGTTTATTTCATTGTTTGTGCTTCAGTAAGTTGTCAACGAGTTTGTCGTTAAACATTTTAATGGTATGACTTGTTCAAGGTACTGGCCGTTCGGGGGAGTTTTGTGCAAAGTTGTAAATTACACACAAGCTACAAGTGTTTTGGTCAGCGCATACACGCTCGTTGCAATTAGCATCGATCGATATATCGCCATCATGTTTCCTCTCAAGCCTCGACTCTCGAAAAGGTAATTTTCACTAGCAAGTTTAGAATTTTCCATTTTCGACGGAGCATGAGAGCGAAAATTTCTCGTAGATGTTCAAATTTTACTACAGGTTGGAAGTCTTCTAAGACTGTCGGTTCATTAAAAGCTCATAAAATTATTTCGAAATTGAATTTTCTTAAGGGCTGTGAATATTTTATACAGTTTTTACAGCTAAGAACCGTAGCTCGGCTCTTCCTCTGCTGCTGTTAAATCAAAAATTTGTCATTAAATTCTATTCCATGTCAGGTCTTCTCCCAAGATACTCAAATAAATAATTTCTTCTTAAGACAATGTAATCCTCGAGGAGTTTAGAAAGTTCCATTTGAAGAGAAAATGAAATTACAAATTCTTGATGAACATCCAATAACACGCGACACGAGCATGAGTTGCCGTCTTGTGTCTCACATGACGTCGCAGTTTACATTTCATATAAGAAGAGTGTAAGCTTTAAGAAGCTGAACCGGCGCACGAATGTTAAAGCTAATCGTCGATGACGATGCAAATGATTAAAAATAATTAGAATTCATTGTCTGATAAAATTGATAGATTGCCACACGAGAGTGTTTGTATGATTAGAGCTTTTTCTAACCGATATACGTCAAGCCTAATTAGACATAGAGGGGGCGATTAAGCGATAAAGGAATGACTCATGCCGGCGAGTCTTGGAACAATGTGCAGAGCATCCCCGGCGTGAGTCGCGAGGCGGTCTCGCACAATTCGTAAATAATTTATCATCTAATTACATTATGACTTAATGGATTGCTTTATATTGCCTCTTGACGCTGAGTTTTCAATCGGTTGCGCTGTCGATGAATAAATTATGCTAAACTCCACGATGGAACCAACCGAGTGTGAGCCACGTAACCACAAAGATCTTGTTCGTTGATTTGTCAGGAAGCCCCTTTGAACGCTGATTAATAATATTCATCGCTGTGCTCCACTTGTTTCAAACCGAGCGTGATGTAATCTTTAATCCTGACTGAATGCAATTTGATTTCCACCGCAGGTACGCCAAACTCATCATACTAATTGTCTGGAGCATCGGTAAGCCGGGATCTAATTATTACGTGATTGAGGTTTTAAAGCTCATTTTAACTTCCTATTCAAGCTCTCGCAACAGCATCGCCAATTCCCATCGTATCCAAACTTAATCAACCATCAGACTGGTTTAAAAGATGTGATCGGTGAGTTTACGTTGCCTTCGACATTAATCCTCGATTTGCTGGCTCGAATGTTTAAAAGATTAAACCTTTTCATCGCCTGTGAGAAGCCCCGAGATGTAAAGAAGAAGCGTTAGCGTGTAAATACAATTTCCGATTTGAAAATATGTACAGCCGCTGCTTGCGTATACATCGAGAATCATTGTGTCGGGAAATCACTTTACCTGAATTATTTATGAAGACTCAACAAGTTGATCCATTCCGCCGTTATTTTGGGGGAATTTAATTTCGAATTTCGTTCAAAGCAATAGCGCGGAGCTATTTATTATAGCGTGGATGAAAAGGTCAGAGTGAATTGTTTTTCCTTTCGCGAGAGGTGTTTTCGGATTTGAGGCAATAAATTCACAATCCGCGCATATTTTCACCGGCAGAAGATTTATTTTTATAACTCTTTAGGCCGTGAAGAAATGAGCAAAGAAGAAGCGCTCGATAATCCAATCTAAGGCGGTTGTTTATAGTGAGACTGAAGCCTCTACTAGATTGGTTGCGAGCGGTTACGTCTTTCGTCAATATATGATTCGCAATCAAATCGCTAACCAGTAAAACTGATAAATCCGACCACTTGCTAGGTTGAGATAACACCAATAGAGTTAGCAACTAAATTAAGATAAAGGCGTTCGCTCGTGTTTCTTACGTTCGCTCATCGAAAAATTGGAATTTATCAGTTAATAAAGTTCAATGGGGGAAAGGTCGGTAATTTGAATCACGTTTGCGAGCTGTCGAATAAATTGCAAGTGTTTAGTTTGAAGGAGAATTTCTTGATATCTTTAAACAGTTCAAATTGAACTCTATCCAAAGGCAGAGTTCAGATAGCTTCGTTCATGTCAATTGCCTAAGTTTCGGGCGATAAACGCGATCGCTCTGAGAGACATTTGCATAATAACATAAAGACGTCAAAAGCAGCACTCTGTCGGTTTTCAATTTCTCGAGTCAAGTTATCGATTTTCAACTACGCTTCACTTTCTTTCAGGTTCATCTGTCAAGAGCGATGGCAGAAGTTAGAGCACGAATATTATTACTCGTTAGTTCTAATGTCCCTTCAATTTATCATCCCATTGATTGTTCTCGTCTTCACCTACGCGAGAATCGCAATTGCCGTATGGGGTAAGAAGACAAATTGCAATGCTGAAGCAGACTTTAATGGATTGTCTCCTGCATTTGCTTAGGGAAACGGCCGCCGGGAGAAGCAGAGAACCTGAGAGACTTGAGGATGGCTCGATCGAAGCGAAAGGTGAGTTGAAAATTTAAAGCTAGCGACTTCGAAAAAGTCGATAAAGAAGAGCGCTGCCTTTTGGCAAACGAATCAAAAGGCTTAAAGCATGGAGCTTATAAAAGCTTAAAGCTCGCGAGCATAAAGTTAAAGCTAAAAGGCTCAGCAAAGCTCAAAAATGCTTTTGGATATAAATATGACAGCAAATCACTGAGGAAAAGCTGCAAGAAGATTAAGCGCTAATACAGAAAAAGCTTGATGAGAAATGAAGTGCCGTAAACTTTTATTTCTAGCTTTCAAGTTTCAACGGTGAAAGCTGGAAGTGCTAACTTTGTTAATTAAAAATAAGGCCTTTTCAAACTTAAGCGCTTTAATTGAAGCTTTGAAGTTTCTTCTTGTTCCCACCATTATCCGCGGATTAAATCATTATTCACCGCCCGTGAATCACTTCAAACAAACTGTGTTTGTCGCAACATGCGCTCAACAACAACTGGGAAAGGAAGATTCCACCAAATTGAATTATTTGCTTGAATTTATTAATGACGGTAATTAATGGCAAAAGTTGGAAATGGTAGAGCAAGTGGGTGGCGGAGTAAGCCGAGCAAACAGTCGATTAAACTCGACTCGATTATTTGTTTTTACTGCTGAGTTCGTGGATATGATGCTCACACTTGCGTCCTTGCTTTCCACATTTTGAGTGATCGTGAAGCTTGTACTTGAAGATTAGCGATCCGACCCTGCCAATCTCGTCTGTGTATTCGCTGACATTCTTCTTTCTGCTGAGCCTTGAAATCAATGGGGATGGAGGCAGACGAGGAGTGAGTTGGTTGATGTAGGGAAAGTTGAACATCTGGGACTCATAGTAGTCTCCGCTTCGCTCGCTAATTGAACGAGAAACCTTTGTGCCGATCTGTTGCGATGATGTGAATAGAAGATTACTTAGATGTCTTCATTGAAAATCGAGATAAAATACGTCTTTCGATGCTCCCGTTTGGTCTGCCTTTGTCATGCGAATCAAATCGTCGGAGCATTTGCAAGACTTTCCATTCCCCATAGATTTGAATAATTCTTCGTTATCAATCTGACAGCTCCTGATTACACTCAAGCATCGCCGTGGACGCAAAGCGCTTTCAACTGTCGGCACTGTACCCACTTTTACCGAGGGAATATCGATTTCCGATTTTGCCAAGCGATTCTTCTCCCACGACAATTTTTCACGCCGCTTCGAATGACAAATTGAATTCTTTTGCTCTAAATTGGATTTTAAATTCTTTTGTGCGAACAACTGCCGCAGCTCGTTAGTTCCGTTTGGGTCACTAAAGTCGCGTTTGTAACTTGACATTTTAAAAGGAAAAAGCTTCTAATTGACGACAAGCGACAAATTTGTGAAATATGAAGACGCGCGAGAGATTTTGACGAGATTTCAATTCAACGAATGACAGTGCAATGATTACTTGAGGATGAAAATTTTAATTAAAAATTTCACGGAGCAATTCCCTTTGCGGAGGCAACTCAAAAGCGAAAAGAATTTTCTTCCCCCTCGATGATTTTGCAGAACCCAAAACAGGCGAAGCGATATTTTAACCGAAACATTTCGCAACGAATTGTTGTTGCGGCAGCCGCCAAATTGTTGCTCCGACAAAAATGCTCGAACGTTTTCATTCACGAGAATTCCTCGTTGAGAATGAATGACAAACTTTGTCTGGTGCTGACAGTGGCCACTTACCGTCAAGCAGAGTTTCTGTGGGCGATCGGAAACAGAAAGTGTAGAGCTGATTTATCGGATTGGACCTCGCGCATCAAAAGCTTATTAAGTACTGTCGCAAGCAATCCATCAATTGCTCTCCCGCCAACCGAGACGCATCGCCGAGATCTATTTGTCTTCATTTTCGTTTATGTAATCGGCATGATGGTCATCGCAGAGAGAGAATGTTTATTATGATTCGCGACGAGGCAGGGAAGTTGAGAAGAGAATGGAGGCTTGTTTCAAAACAACAATCTATCCATTAATTTAATTTCTTTTCTTTACTTTGTTCGCGTATTAAAAGAGCCAGCATCTGACACAATTCAACGCAATTCAAGGAAGACAAACATTAATCGCCATGCACATTACGTAAGCTCACATCTCACTCTCCGCGAGGCGCTTGAAGTACTCGAGCTGTTGAATATTCGGCTAAGCCCCGTGATTCGCAAGAAAATTTTAGAAAAAAAATCTCAATTTCTCGTTGTCGGCTTCTTCTTGGTGGTTCGTGCAAGCCCAAAACGACGCGTACATAGCACTAAAGTTGTTATTATTTCTTCTCTCATTCCAAAATCTGACTGATGATTTGCTGATGATGGTTTTTAGCTTGCGTAATACCGACTGAATAATTGGCGTAAGCAGTGAGGAATCGCGGCTTTGAGAAACCGCTTTCCAGTAATCTCGAACATTGCGCTTCATCAACGGATGCACCGCTCGAGTTTTCCCCCTTGGTCTCGTCTGCCTCAGCTCAGCCACAATACATAATTATTACATTTTATCTGCTCGGAATCTTCTTTCCTCCACTCACTCTCTCCCTTTATCTGTTGTTTCGAGCTCCGGAGCCGAAAACGAAAAGAAAACAAAGGCCAAGACGAGAGTTTCCGCTTGATTTTAAAAAACGTTTTCTTCACTTTCGTGATGCGAGGTTCGTGATAGACCTTTGCTTTCCCAGAGACAAACAATTTCCCATTCGACTTGTTGATCTTACCACAAGACATTCGCTCAGAGGCTCGATTTGCGAGTCGATCGTCGAGTGACTTACGGGAAATTGAAATCTACCCGAAGCCAAATATTGACATGTGCAAGCTTTTTGCTATGAAATCAATTTCCTCTCTAAATAGCCCGAACAGCTTCTTCTTCGACTCACGGATTTATTATGGCGAAGCTTCAGCTTTTTTGCGGTGTCGGCTTTTCCTGACGATGCGGCTGATGTGAGAAGGCAGAACAGAGCCTCAAGGAATTGCGCTGTTAAATTTTCTGTTGACTTACACGCAGGCCAACTCGGAGGCGGCTATGTCATCCGTTTTATTCCTTGGCAGTCGCTTAATCAGTTGGCTTGTCAGAAGCCTTCATGAATCTCATGATGTTTTGATCCGCTTAGTCAGAAAAATTGTCAACACCGTGATCCGCTGATTGTCAAATTAACCGTAACATCGAAATCACATGCTAACGAGATCAACACACTGACCGTTTGCTAAATCACAAATACCGCTTCTGCTAATCTTAAGTAATTCTCACTGTTCGCTGTCAAGCGCTCCACTCCATTTACTAAGCTACACGTCATGCGTGAAACTGTGGCCTTCTTGCGACATTCGATACAATAAAGCAGAGTGCACTTCTATCTATTACGTGTGCCGTTACGATTTTATTACTCCCACCGCATCAGCGAATGTGAAACTTTTAGCAGACCAGATGGAAGTGTAAATGGAAAACGCTGATGACATTTCGTGCACGACTTGAAATCCCAACCACGAGTCTCGTCTTTCGAAAACATCCTGAAGCCGGCGTCGGCTTTCTCGGCAGAGTTGCGAAAATCGCCGGACATGGACACGCATTAAAATACTTATGACTAACGATAGTGTCGGCTAATATGTGTCAAAATTAGCATTTACGATTCGAATTTCCTTATCCGTGTGCGCTATGATAAAATATGATCATCGTCTTCGTTTAATATATCTGAGATATCTCCAAATCTCCTCGTCTCCGAATCTTAACGATAATTTAATTATGTGGCTATTTTAAAATATATAAAGCAGCGTCAACCGCGTCGCGATCGTTTCTTAATTTTTTTCTTCTACCTTTCGTTTACTTTCACTTTGCGCTTTTATTATAGTATCGCTTCGCTTTATTTATATATTTATCAGACTCCACCGAAAAAAAAGCAACAACCGACAGCGACAATAAGAAATGACATAAAGGAACAGAAGAAAGAAGAAGACGCCATGAGAAACAAATTATGAGGCTGTGAAAATGTAAAATAACAAAGCCATAGATAAAGCTATTAAACATTTTGTTGTCTTCCCTCGGCTGCTCACAATGCAAGGAATGAGACAGCTCGCGCTGAGACTCTTCCGACATCTAAAGAAAGGTCCCACAATCGAGAGACCATAAAGTAAAGTAGAGCTCGTTGTAATAAATTTGAATAGCGATTCGGAGCTTGCTTCCCATTTCGGCTCGTGAATTGCACTGCACGATGTTGTGAATCTTCATCTCGAGTCAGCAGACAATTAATTGAGTGAGGCCAGATAATGGAATTCTCTCTCGGATTTAATGAGACTTTTACTGTCGACGGAATGATATCGAGATTTATTTTCAATTCCATTCCTTGCTCGTTAACTCACGATTTAATCTCCTCTTTGGCTTTCGGAAAGGTCAGCTTTCTCGCGCGCGACGCTGCTGGTAAGGAGGAAGAGCGAAAGAAATTTTCCCCAAGCCAAGCACGCTGTTGGCTTCATCGTCGCGATTATCATCGATTGGTAGTAAAGAAACATTTTCACTTTTTTTTTAATTTGTCACCGTTTTATTCTTGCAGACTTAAGCTTAAGCAAATAAAATTATTTTATTCTAATAACGTCTTTAACCTAACGAGAGAGTTTATGAGTCGTTTGAGAATTCAATCCATTTTCGAATGATTTTGCGTTCTTTTTTGGTGTAAAAAAGACGAGTGAATTGAAATAGTAGATAAGAGAAGCCTCTCGGGCATCGGTTCTCGATCAGGAGAAGCGTCGATGGCAGGCGAGTCAACTCAAATATTTACAAAAGCTTCATAAGATGGTTCGATGTACAATGGGGTTTCGTGTGTGAAAGGGGGGGAGAATAATAAGAATGAAGAAGGTTGCGTGTTTTTTGGGATTTCTGCGTTTGCTTCATCAACTGATTGCGTTATGTGTCTTAGCAACATACCGTAGAGTTGATGAAGTCGAAACGAACGTTGTGTGTGACGATGAACAGGTCGACATCGCCATCAAGCTTCATTCAGGATCATTCAAAAATGTTGTTGTTGTTTATAACAAGAAGACTAGACAAGCATTTGGGCTGCGCTTTGATTTATTTTCCGGGTGGGCCGTATGACGATTGTGGGTTGACTGGAGCAGCGCCGAAATCTGAGCCTGATGATGAGAATCCTCCGGATGAGCCACCGAAGTCAGCTCCTCCAGCAGAGTAGTCACCTCCAGCACCTCCAGCAGCGAAGCCAGCACCTCCTTGTTCCTTTTGGGTCTTGTACTTGATGAAGTAAACCTCTGGTTTGCTGGGTTGAGTTGGAGCGGCAGTTGGGATAACAACATCTTGCTGTTCTTCTGGCTTCTTAACCAAAACGTAGACGAGAGTCTTCTCTTCGTTTTGTGGCTGAACTGGGATGATTGGAGCCTGGTATTGTGGAGGTGATGGAGCCTTGATGAAGATGATCTTGTAGTGTTTCTGGGCTGGGGCGACTGGGATTGGGCGTTGGGCACGGATTTCTTCTTGCTCTGGTGGGGGAACGTGGACGTAGATGTGCTTCTGGACGATAGCAGCCTGGTTGGCTCCGCTGCTGTATCCACCTCCGCTGCTGTAACCACCGCCGGCGCCTCCACCGAAGCCTGAGATTTAAATAAAAGAGAAAAAGGTCTTCTTTAGCTGAACTGCGGGATTTGAATAAATTTAAGTTTTTTTTGCGTCAATAATCCCACGAAATGAAAGTTCATTTTCACTTTTTTCGGGTTTTATGTTTTTAATTAACTTTCCGCTAATCCATCATTGGCCAAAAAGAAACTGGATGCTGTTACTCAATTATCACTTCAACTCGATCAGCTTCGATAATATATTTTTTCGTAAATGATTTTCGCAAACTTCCGTTACTTGATTTTGCACAAATGCATCACTTCACTTTGTGTCAACTAGTATCCTGGTCAAAGTCACTACACACCTCCTCCGAAGCCTGAGCTTCCTCCTCCGAATCCGGAGCTTCCACCTCCGAAGCTTGAACCAGCAGATGAGAATCCGCCTGAAGAGAAGCCACCACCGCCTCCTCCTGAGTGTCCTCCGGATGAGTGTCCGCCACCTGAAGACGGTCTGTTATAGCTGTAGCCAGCTTCAGGGCGAGCGGCAGCGAGTGCCAAGCAGCACGACAATAGCACGAAAGCTCTCATTATGGAAAAACTTTAAAACTTTAACTAGGATGTGTCCGATGAAAGAACAAATGTGTAACTGATGCTTATTTCCAACGAATTTTTCAATTTATATAGTAAATGGTGGACTAGGATGGATGCTAACTTTATGAGCGCGAAAGAAATGAAATATAACGTGGAAAGAAAGAAAATAACATTCACTTGGAAGAGAGAAGAAGAAAAATTACATACATTTTACTCCGCTTCATCCACAATCTTCTTCTTTTCACCGCTCGACAGGCAACACATGCAAAGCGCCGCAGCTCTTTACACGATCATTCTGCGGGTTGTTGTTTGTGGATTTTGTGTTTTCGGTTTTGTTGTGTCTGGAAAGATTTTGGACAACGTTGGAAGAGGGGGCATAGCAGAGGCAGCAACGACAGCAGCCGCGAAACCGACTCTCGAGAGCTGCAAAGAAATGTTGAGCAACTGTCCGAGGAGTCGAAGAAAAAATTGCGGCAGCAAAAAGAGAGAAGATACAATTACTTATGGACAAGAATGAATCGATAACGGTATGATGTGTACGGGCTGTTACCTCATCGTCTTCGTCATGAGAAACTGTAACATTCGGTGCGAGAGAAGTCAACAACAACATGAAATTACCATAGATTTCGAATTAGCCGATTATTCCCATTGAAAGAGCCTCGCATCAAAGATAGAGTTGATAGTTCAGTGTCATGTTACATTCACATTTGACGGCAGACCGAAACTGAACTCGAACAATGAAACGGCTGCCATTGACTATAATTAATACTTCAGGTGATTGCTTCTGATGTTTGATTAGTGAAACATCGCGGGCCATAAAGAAAAACTACAAGATCATCAAATGATTTAGCAACTTAATCGTTTTCTTCTTTACTCTCGCTCGTTTACGTCGCGCGTTCGCGCTTTAAGCTTCTTAGTTGGCTCTATCAACGAGGCTTAGTCGTGAAACCATCGACATTCTTAATCCATCGCAGGGAAGAAAAGTGAAATCTGTGAAATCTTAATCCACTTTGAACATTTATTTATGCCACTTTTAATCCAATTTACGCAAATCAGCGATGCAGTAGCTGAGGCTTCTTCTTCGCTCTGTGATTTTTCACAGCGTAATGTAAACAACTGCAGCATCAATTTCAATAAATTTGCGGGCGAGAAAGAAAGAAAAGCACTGGAAAATGTTTTCGGACAATTTAATTGGCAATTTGGTGAAGAATTTCAAAGATTTACAAAGCACAAAGGGTTCATAAAAGTAAATTTATCGCTCCGAGTTCGAAGTCGCTCGTCAGCTAGCGCGAAGTTCACATTGCGAGCGATGAGGGAAAAGGTTTACGAGATCATTCTGGACAACAGCCCGAAGTGCTTTAATTTGTGTAAATCATTTCCTCACATCAAAGAAAGTTACTCAACACACAAACACCCATTACGTCCGTTTATTACTCTCTTCAAGACGATGAAGAAGAAAAAAAAGGGAAAGAGTTATCGCATATTGAGCGAAAACGAAAGGAATTTAATTTAACGTATTTCCCCCATTAAATAAATTTCGTACGTCGAGAGGCATCCGAAAAAGATATTCTGGCCCGAAAACGGTACTTTCATCTTCCATCCAACCAGTTTCCATCTCGCAAAGGTTGAATGAAAACGAAAGTCTTTTAACAGCACAGCAGCCAGCGAATGTTGTGCGGAATCTTCTTAGTCATCAGCTGAAGTCGTCGTTGATGCGCGCGCGAAATGCAATTTCATGGAGATATCTTCTTCTTCGCTTCCTTCGTGCGACTCGGATTACCAGTTTTCATCTTCGATTTCATTCGAAATTTCCCTCGATCGTCGCTATATCTCTCGGCGCGAACATTTATTTGCGAAAGAGGAAAATGATATAAGCTCATAAGCGAGCTTGAAGATGCAGGAAGTTCTCAAAGCGCTGAGATGCATCTCGCGAAAACATGTTATAATCGATGTGGCTACGTGAAGAAGAAATCTTCGACTGCACTCTAAACTAAATGGATAGCGAGCGGCTGAATCGACCGTTGTATGGAAGTGCGAATTCACATTGCAGTGTTAACTTTGAAGTCGATGAGTAACTGCGTTCAAAAAATTGATTGAATATGATAAATTGTTCTTTTTAGGCTTGTGATGACACATGAAACTAGAATGGGTTTCGAGCTTTTGCTCCGCCCATTTAATTCTTATCTGTCTCTGACCAAAAATGCAAAACTTTATGGCTTGATTAGCTTTACTATCATTTTATGTTGTTCGGAAGAGACTCGATCGTCAAGTGCGTAATATAAAAATTTATCTGAGTAACATATCAAGTTTTTACTCATGTAGAAATCTTTTGAATAAGAGAAATAGTGAGAGGCTGAATTGAAAAACTTCATCGCAGCAATTTTTTTCCTGATCCATGACGAAACTTTACGCGCTCATCTTCGAGAGTCGCTGTCATGCAATTTGTTTCCAATAACTTGAGTCGTTCGTTTTTCAATTATCGTGATAATAATTCCCAACATTTTTTTGCCTCCTCAGATGATTAAAATGATGCTCGCCGTCGTTGGCGTGTTCATAGCGTGCTGGCTGCCATTCAACTTGATTATGGTGAGGAAATCTCCTGTTTTTTTGTGCTGATGAGCGCGATAAATCCTCAATTAGACCTTTTCGACGAGACGACTGAGGCTTGCGTCCGGTCTATGATCACTTCTTCTTGCTCATGGACACTATTGAAGCGACTTATTTGCGCGAGCTTCAATGGCAGAAATGACATTCAAACTCGCGGTTAATGATTTGATATTTTTACAGCTCCTTGGCCCTGCCGAATCGTCGAATGATCCGCTGTTGCCGTACCTCTGGTAAATTACAGCAGAATGAGTGATGTTTGAGAAAATGTAATTTTGGCATGTTTCATTTCGAATTATTCCATTTAGGTTCGCATTTCACTGGCTAGCGATGTCGCACAGTAAGTGGCGGGCTTCAAAGCATTCGCTCATAGGTTGCGCAACGGAGCGCCGAAAAAATATTTTACGTGATCCAAGCTAATTAGTTCGGCATGGAAATTAATCAGGATGACATACGTCGTCGGTCGGTCGGCGCTTGCAGTTGCATCATCTCCGACTGATTCGCGCCTCAATGCCGTGCTTCTGAAATTTGACATTTTGATTTAATTAGTCGCACTGTTTTTGTTTCTCGTTCACAGGTTGTTACAATCCGCTAATTTACTGTTACATGAACGCTAGATTCCGAAGCGGATTCATCACGATCCTCCATCGCGTCCCCGGCTTCGAAAAGTTTTGCGCCAAGCGCTTTCGAGGTACAAACCGATATCCCAATAATAATGGGGAAAGTATTATTTTAGCCTTAAATCATCAATCTTACATTAACAAAGTTAACAAAAAGTCTAACCGAATCATTAAAAATGGTGATTTTTGTAATGACGACGATGGCATTAACGGTACGGATTAAAACATAATGAGCTTTTTACGTTTGTCTCATGAAAGCTTCTTCTTCTTTGCCCGCCGCTCGTTTCGGTTGTTTGTTTATCTGAGTTACTTGCTGCTTTGTTGTCGCTTAACAGCATGATTGTTATTAAGCATATCCTTTGATTTTATTACGCTCAATCACGCCCAGGCACCGGACAAGCAATTGTGTTTCGCAATAGATTGCATAACGAGCAGCTTCGCGTCCGAAATCGGAACTCGCTCTGTATCGTTTCTTCGGTTGAACTTTCTCGATGGACTAGTAAGAGGTGAAAACGGTTTTGCTTTAATCGACTCAGCGGCGATGCTGCGGAAATGCGAGTCGACAAAATGTTTCGTGCTCCTCGAGGCGGTTCTTTCCGCTGCTTGAGCAAACATTCATCGAATTTCCAAGATGACCTGAGTTTCAAACAAAAGGTAACAAGCCTTTTCTTTTAGGCTTCGTCAATCTTCCGTTGTTGTGATGCTCTCAAAGCGGAATTGGAGACTTTTGGTGAAAGGATTTTTTTCCGTATTTTCATAAATCAAAAGACTACGCTTTGAGTTTAAAGCAAACAAACAAATCCCTCTGTCAATATTGTCAACTGCAAAGAGCTTTTTTACTTGGACGGGCTAAAACAAAACATCAAAGGTATCTAATGTCTCGTTGCTGCAATTAATTTCAAAGTGCTTTGGGTGAAGTTATCGAGATCCTTGTCCAAGAATTTCACGCTCGAACAAACTTCCAAAATCGCGTAACGACTCAAGTTCTCTCTTCATTGAAATTCCTTTTACCCCTCCGCCCTCAGCGACAGTAAAGAAAATTTTCCTGTTATTTGTTGAAGATTGGCCATAAAAATCAGAAGAAAATAAAAATATTCCGGTCGTTCGGCAAACAAATTTGCGGCGGTTTCGTCTATAAATAACGTGAAATCTGTTCGTATTCATTAAAAAGCTTTTGTCTCTTTGAAAGCTTGCGGCACGAGAGCTTTTGAAACAGAGATGAGAGTGAAACATTCGAAAATGAGGTCGTTCGACGATTCAATGAACCGTCAGATTTGATTGCGCTATCAACAAAAGTATGATTCGCTCTCAAATGAGCAGCGAGACCGAGAACGAACCTTCATAAATCAAATCTGCCCCAGGCGTGATTGGTGCTCTGTCTTTCAGAAATGAACTTCCCGGAAGGAAGTTGTGACGTCGTTTAGCGACAACAGATCGTTTTATTGCCTTCATTTCCATGTTGTTCATTCGTTCTAAAGAATCTTTCCTTGTGTCTGCCATGCTTGAGGTGTCTTTCTTTGATGAAACGTACTCGAAATTGAATTTTATTCATTTATTCCTTTCACGCCACCAATCTATCGTTGAAGGTTTGGAGGAAAATTCTCATCTGCATCGAATCAACACAAGCACGACATACATCAGCACGAGACGCAAGCAGCAAATTTCAACCAAACCGCCGCAAAAAACTGAGGTATGAAATCAATTTGCCCTTAAACGCTCAACTTATGCCAAGTATTGTATTCCACAGACGAGCTGCTTTTGCGAGGAAACAACACTCCAAAGATGATATGCTGACAAAGCAAATCACAACGACGACAACGGCTTGAGTCGTGATAATGAGAAATCGCAGTGCACATATAATTAAGCGACTGATTAGAAATCTTCTGTCGTCTTCGTCGTTTTGACATGTAAATACGATTATGTAAATCAGACAAGTTACCATGCTCGGCTTCGTCCCAGACATGCATAGACTTCCCAAATGATTTAACGCCCAATTGTGCAAGTTTCGTGTCTCAAAATCAAACTTCGCTTTGATTCATTTTTTAAATAATTTTATTGGCGTTGATCACTTCTCGATGAGGGTCAATCTCGCATGTGGCGTTGATAGACGATTTGATTTTCATGTGGATGGACTTAATAACGTTAGGAGGAATCAGAAATCATCGTTGCGACGAGACATGAGACAGCGAATCCCATTGTGTCCGATGTTGTTGTCGCAACAAATCTTATCTGTCGAGTTTTTATTATTTCCACATCTCCCAAAATCCCACTCACCCACGCTACCAAAGCTCTTCGATTCTCCCATGAACTCGATGCCAAAGCGAGTCATATGCTGGCCATATGTTTATTGTGTTTTAATTTTTATGACTGTCGTTAATGGTTGGAGTCAATGTTACAATTTAATAAATACTTAAATTCTTATGTACAAAACACATTTTGTTGATTAACAACATCACTCAGTCTTTCGAAGCTTCACCTCATTCGCTCTAGTGAGGTTTCTTTGTCATACGCAGCCAATTCGACTCGACATAAGTAATCGATTAATCGAAGGAACGCACGGAAAGAGCGAACGAGCGAAGGCAATTACGATGCCAATATCAGCCGGTCCTTGCGCTCATTATCACTGCTGACATCGCCGCCGAACCGACTGTACGATCGATTTGACGTCACCATGCACTTGCAACAGGATGGGAATTGGAAATGTTCCATAACTGGTTTCCCCTCTTGGTTGATGGCCAAGAGTATTCGGTAAACGTGTTGCTGTTTGCACTTTGATTCGACACCGAGCGGGAAATGTTGGTAAAACTCGCATGGCATATTCGCGTTCCTAAAAGCCAAACAGAAACGTTACACTCTGAAATCACGTGAAATTCAACGCCGTACTCACAGACACTCCTCAATTAGAACTCCTTGCCTATATTTATCGTCGTCGTTTACTATCGTCAGCCAAGTGTTCTGAACCGTTAGTCCAGTTTTGGGATGGATCAACCGCTTCCTGCTTGCACATAATCCGCTTTCATCCGCATCGAACCGAACTGAGAAGTTGTCAACAAAGTCATCAACGAACAGATGTTCGTACTTGTCCAGATTCAGGGAAGTGATGAGCCCGATTGGATAATTTGGATCCGCAGTACAGAATGTCTCGGTGCAGTCCTTCATTGGTGGTTTCTTGTTGCCATCCATCATGCTGTTGCGGATTCCATCCAAGTTGATTCTACGCGAACGTGACAAAGTATCGTTTCGCAACGTCTGCTGAATAAAGAATCAATTACAGTTCGACAAACATGGACTTCCTCGTCCAATCGATTACTCACCATATCGTTGCGGTAGCTCTGCGGCATGGGACTCGAAAGCACCTAAAAAAGCACAATTGATCTTTGAGTTAACTTTCAGACTAGACGGAGAGCAGAGCAAACATCTTGAATGATTTCACGACCTTGAAATTATTCTAATCCGTCTCGCCGCAAGTCGCGAATAATTCTGAAACTTACATGCTGAGCTGTCACGATTAGAATAAAGCATCTCAACTCCATTTCGAACTTTTCACTGTAAAGTTTATTATCAATTCAGAGCCGTCACCAGCATCAAACTTTAACAAGAACTCGCTTAATTCACAGCAGCTCAAAACTTGTTATCGCTCCGACGAAATTAAATCTTTTCATGACTTCTGCTCACTTTACGTCTTAGAAACTTTTTCTAAAAAAAACTTTCAACGAAACAATCCGCTTTGAGCCATCGAATAACACTAAACATCTACAGCGATATGCGGCAAAATAAAAACATTTTAAACACAATCAACTCTCTTGCGGTTTGTTTACACACTCGGCTCTCTTTCTTGCCTGTATTGCTACAAGGTGGGCAATAAGTGGCCAGCACTAGCGGCTGTACCCTCGACACGACGAGCGTCTTATAAGACTGAATCCGAGCTCAGCCGTCGCTCTCAATCAAAACGTGTCGTGAATGTTGATTCATTGGAAGTTTAAACACTCAAAACTCATTTCTTTCAGCCCGGCGGCTTACAAGTTCTCGCTCGCATGCTCTCACCTACGAAGACGTTTCAATTTGTCATAATTGTACCTGCCTTGGCACCTGTTGAGCTCTTGTCATTGCTTGCCGCTGATTTACGTCAGGCGCTCGAGATTTTGCGACAGTTTAGCCGCATCAAGACCATTTACCTGCCAACGGCCAAGAAGAGTTTATGGCTGTGAAAGGAGACAATCTTATTCTTCGATTGTAAGTCTCAAGTTCCCTGCAATATAATCTCTCGTCATAAAAGCAATTAAATTAAATCAACCCGAAATCTCAAGTGGTCGTCACTTGAACGAGATCATTTAGGACAACGTTACTAAGGTAAAGCGAAAATCACTATGCCAAAAAGGAAATTAAAAGATGAAAAATGTTTGTAGAGGATTGAGCGCTATGGATTTTCCCTAGACAGTATTAATGAAGTTGTTATCTTACTGGTGCTTCTGAAAAGAACAAAAGCTTACGATGCTCGGTTTTCCCATCACGAACATTCTGAGCGCGTCAATTGTCTTACGAGTGACGAAACTTTACTAATTATTTTAGTGAAGGGGATAGCTCTTCATACTTTCGAATATTTAATTTCTTTCTAATTATGATCCAACAACCGCTGTCCGACAATCGCATTGCTTCGCTGTTATGCAATTCCTCTCTCGATTCTAAGAAGTTGCCGAATGAAAGCCGTTTATGATGTTTAAGTTCGGTAGTTGGCTTGCCTAACCCAAATTCCTAATCTCCCTGCGATTTGTGCTCCTCGAGTTAATTGTGAGAAAGCAGTTGATCTGTCTATTAAGTGATTACGTTACATATTACCAGAGAGAAAAATATTCAAATGTGCGAATCAAATGAAAAGACAGCGGAAAATTTACTCAGGAAACTTGTAGCCTCATTTCGAATGTTTTTGTTTCACAGGAAGCTTCAGTTTAAAGCATGTTGACCAATATTAAGAGATGCTGAAGGAAATTCGGAATTGCTGGTCATGATTGGCGAGCTACATTGAACGCTCCACACGTTTCTAGTCTTCAATAAAAAAGTGAATCTAATGCGTTATAACACAAAATGAAAAATTGAAATGTAAAGATCGAAAGTAATGAAAGAAACTTCACCGGTTTTTGCTCTTATTTTATTAGTTTGGTGGAATGGTTTGGCAAAAAGTTTTTTCAATCAAATTTCGTCATCACACGAATACGTACAATTGCCAAATTGGAAGCTCATGCAATTTCTATTCAAATTTTTTATGTTTGGCGAGAAACGACACCCAGCCACGCTTTTACCGATTTCAATTATCACGAGCCTGTCTCGGCGAACTAAATAAGCGGACAGAGAAAAGTGATAAAACTGGACCGGGATTGCAGCGATCAGCCTTGAAATGTTTGTCGAGATTGTCGCTGCTCGAAGTTTATCATTTTGTGTGACGGCTGCAGCCTTTCGTTTGCGGTTGAGAACCTCGTTGGGTCAAGGACGTCTGGTTTGGGACGAGAAGGTTTTCATTCTACCGATGTAGAAAGCTGGTGAAAGTTCTTTCGACGATCATGTTTGACACGTGTTTGGTCTAAACGAATAATAAATGGTCCCTAACTTGTTTAGACATAAACTGCAGCAGTTCAGGAACACTCTGAACGAATTAAGGTAAACACGTGCTGTGCGTTAAGATCGTCTGGTTTTCCTTGCCAGAAGGGCTACATCGAGGGCAGCTCGGAAATCACGACGCGTGTCGCTCTCGCCGGACAACAAAAACTCAGCACCTTTCTATCAACCATCCGATTAGATTCGGTGAAGTACAAACTACTCTTACGCGTAAACACGTTTGAATGCGATTAGATGGAATGATTGAAATTAAAATCAACGAAAAAATTATCTGCCACCTCTCTCGGCCAGCGCGCCTTAGCATCGCGCGGTAAAACGTACAAGTCTATAAGTAATGGTAAAGAAAAAGTTTTCATTTAAACCGAGTTTGTTTCTTCAGACGAAAAGGTCGCATTTCAGTTCGAGATCAATTTTCTGACGTCGAGTTCAGCGCAAAATTCAAATCCGGCAAAGATATTCCAATACAAATTATTACCGGCATCATCGGCAATCCGCAGTCGCGCATCAAGGAGTATCATCATATCGTAAAGCACGAACGCTAAACGAAAGAGAGGAAGATACGTGCAGCTAGCGAAAGAAAGAAAGATAAAGCGGCGAAGAAAAAATTTCTATTTTTTAAAAGTGAGAGTTGTTTTATGTTAAAAACGCCGAAGTAAAAAATATTGTAAACTTACCTTCAGTTTTAACGGAGTGTTTCTGTGAATCGAGCGCAGTGCCAGTGTTGCTAAGTCCTGGAAAATCGGCGGTGACAATAAACCAACATGAAGGTAATTAGCCTGATCCATTGGCGTAGAAATTCATTTGCTAATGACCAGGGAAGAACAGATGTGTCATGCAGGATGCGTTACATCCATCAATGTGTCGTTGTTGTGAAATGAAAGTGAAATTAATTCGAACAGCAACGAGAGAGGCTTTCGTTACACAAACAATCTGCGGGGATGACGTGGCGTCGCAACAGCGAGAGGAAGCGATTAAATCGCCGTGTTTATCCTCTGCTCTGAGACGATTCACTTAATTTGACAATCATTTTAGATGATAATTAATGTTACACAAACATCAGCGCCACACGACGCACAAGTTCGCAACGGAAGACAAACGGTTAGGCTGAAATTTTCCCCTACGGGATGAGTCAACACGAAAAGATTGTGGGCGGTAATTGATTGGCATGAGAGCGAGCGCTCAGCACGGAAAATTCCAAACTTGTTGAACGCGACAAAGTTTAAAATTTACGAGCGTTCGCGGCGACATCAAAAGTTCAGTGAAACTCATGTTCTCGATTAAACTTCCGAAATAGTTCCGCGAAACTCTTTGCATGAATAATACGGTAAACAGTGCCAAGCTCAAACATTTCGCAACCGTGGCGAGCTTCTCAGTTGCTTCATCAACCCCCATCATGCAAATATTAAAGAACTTTTTGTCGAAGGCTGCAGCTCGCTTAAGCCGAAGCCAAGTTTATCGTTGCAACATAATTAGCAGCCAACGTGTGCAAAAACGCCATGCACATTTTTAATTGATAAATGACTTTGGTGTCTCCATACAGCAAGGCCAGAGCTCAGCGCATTGCATGATTGCCATTACACTTATCTGAGCGTTTCAATCCAATTAATCTGGTTTCGTAAAGACGTTTTTTGGAAGACTTTTCTCTCGCATGCACACGCGCGTCCACCGTAAAATCTTCGAAGTTTCTCTCTCTTGCCAAACATTTGACTTTCCTTTGTTCGTACAATTCGCTTTTCTTCTCGTTGATTTCGACGAATGTAACATATGGTAATGAATCGAATGCATTGTAGACTACAATTTGCTCAAACGTCTAATTGTCAGTAATTAGATCGTGAAAGATGTTGGCTCAACTAACATTCGTTCCGAACGGAACGACAAAAACAAACATTATCTCCCTTGGCTTGATTCGCGCACATTAGTCGCGTGAGCATTGGTCCACTTTATTGTTGCTTTGTTTGTTTGCCTACTCGACGAAGAAAGTTGTTAGATCGAATTTGCATCATGTGAGCGTAGCCAGTTGCATAAGGCGCTGCCGAAAAAAATGAAAACTTACGACACGCAGACTTGTAGTGAAAGGTAATGATCGTTCGTTTGATCCACAAGCTGTGTCGTTGTTTTTTCGGTACTCTTCTTACGCTAGCGGAGCGGTCACTTAACTCGTTTGCGGGTTTTCAATTAAATTGAGTTATTACGAGCGCGAAAACCTGCTACGAAATTTAATCTCCTTTCCATTGAACCAGCAGCTTTCGAGGTGGAATTTCAAGGACCAAAATCAGAGCAATCAAACTCGATCACTAATTGTGAAACTCCTTGAACTACCTGCCCGCCAAGCGAGAGCTCAAGTCGGAAAAGTAACATGCTGCAACAAACGGGGAAATCGCGCTGATCGGAAGCGCTTAAACAAATTTTCAAGTTAAACCGCGTTAGCTTGTTCGTTCAGTTTCCAAGCTTATGTTTAAAAAGCGGGCCAGCCGCGCGAATTTGAATTGCATCATCGCCCGAGCTTCATTACCGATTCATGAAATTCGATATGGAAATTGGGATTTACAAGACAGAGAGACGAAGTGGGTTAGAGAATCCGTCTGTCTATCGTTTTTGCTCTCACGTCACTCATCTGTCGAGCATTTGGAATCACCGGAAGCCAACAAAAATTTCCTCTTCTTCACCCTTGTCATCTACATCTTCAACATGTCTATTTCATTCATAATCTATTCTTTATCTCACCTTCGAATCTCAGCGTATTCGTGCTCTACATTAAACTTGTTTTTCACTTTCAACAAAACGACAACTGCGGCGACTTGTGGGAGTTCCAGTAAATTTGTTCAGTAGAATAATTTCACGAGCGAAAAGCTTCGAAATTTATTGAATGGGCTTTTAAGCTTCGCTGAGATTGAAAAGGGCAAGAAGGGCGGGAATTCCTCTCGACTTGCTTTTTGCTGTTCGCTGCAGTTTGTTTTAACGACAGAGGGAGGTGTGAGTCTGCAAAGTTCTCCATTGAATTGCTCCTCGGTGTAATTGAAAACTTCCATGCTGAAGACTTTTATGGGGAATTTAATGTTGCCATTGAGAGGCGAAGATGACTTCAGGAATCGATAGTCAAGAAGCTAATTGAGTCATTTCTCTTTTCCTTCAAGATTGCTTGCCTTGTCATCCTTTCATTGATACCTGTTGCTCTCTCACAAGACTCGGCATCGAGTTCAGGCGAAGACACCCCGAGAGTGAAACGTGCAGGCTTCTCATTGCTCAATGGCGCCTTGCAGGTGAGATCATGAAGAGTTTGAAAGATTGTTAATACTCATGTCACGAACACCACACGCAGAATATTCAAAAGAGCGCATTCAGTGCATCAGCGTCGCTATCATCAGGCAGTAGCGGCTCATCATCAGGCGGCGGACACTCTAGTCAAGACGAACATGTCCACACCCACACCTACAGCGAAGGCGGCGGCTATGAAGAGGCACATCACGTAAGCTTTATTACGTTTAATAAAAACTCGAACACAATTATTAGAGTTCATGTCACAGAATTCTGTCGGTCGTCGTTTTGCAATGCCAACTTGGCATTGCTAAGCAATTATTGCTACAAGTTAAATTGAGTCATAAAGTTTGCTTTCATCGACCGCAACATCGCACAAAACTTCAAATCAAACTTTATTGTTCGAGTTCCTCTTCCTTTCACTTGCTCATCTTAGAGACGGTTGCGGAGGAAAACTAGAAAGCTTGAAGCGACTTGTTTCATAATTTGTTTCGATAAATATCCGCTCGAGTTGTCGCATTGATTCGTCGCTCACGGCAGCGATAATTTATCTCTGTCGAGCTTTTGTCCTCGAACTTTCCGTTTGCTTATTTTGTATCAATTTCTCAGGACTCGTCCTCAAAGGGATTCGATGGAGGTGAGCTTAAGAAGTCTATTATCAACACGCTTCTGCAGGCTGTGAAGGCAATCGCTGGAGGTGTTGTTTCGCTCAAAGGACAACTGATCAAAGGAAGTGGTTACTTAGTGTCTAGCGGAGGCAAAGTGAGTGAAGCGAGAAATTGAGTTTGCACGAACGTGTTGACTAACGACGATAAACATTTTGCAGTTGATTGCGACGGGTGGCGATGCTGTTTCTGATGCTGGCAATAACATCATCCACTCTGCGCACTTGGTGAAACCAGAATCGGGTGGACATGGAGGATATTCTTCGGGCGGAGGTCATGGGTGAGTTGAACAACATTTCTCAACGAATAATTTTATTGACTTCGCCATCACGTTCGTTAGCTCGATTGGACATTCTTTGGGTGGCGCATTCAGTGGCTTCTCGTCTGGCATCGCCAAATCGATTTCTGGCTTATCTGCGGGTTCAGCGGGCTCTATCACAAAGCTTTCTTCATCATCCTCGTCTTCGTCGTCACATCAAGTCGCTCATTTAAGTGGAAGCAGCAGCAGCAGTTCATCAAATCAAATTGGCCATCTCAGCAGCGGATCATCAAAGCAAGTGGGACAACTTAGCAGTGGTTCATCATCGCAGAGCGCTCACTTAAGCAGCGGCAGCAGCTCAAGCAGCAGCGGAGGTTCAAGCGGTCATCATGGAAACAGTGGAGGAGACTCACAAGGACATGGCCAATGTAAGTTTAAATTTCATAATGGAAGAAAGGAACTGATTTTTTGATTTTGTTTTGAAGCTTACACGAGCCATGGAGAAGGTCCAAGCTACACTTATAATATCCCAGAGTCAAGTTACGACGGAGGCTATGACGCTAAGCCAGCTGTCGTCCTCGACTCGTACGGTCCTCCAAAAGGCCATCACCATCAAGCTGAGCCTACAATCGCTTACGTTCAAGAGCCGCAATCATCCTATGGCGCTCCCAGTTACAACGGTAAGAAATTTGACGAAGGATGAGAAGTAACTTCAGGACATTTCAAAGGCAATCCCTAAAAACACTCATCCGAAACAATTGCGTTTCCGACGTAACCGAACAAGACAATAGACAAAATCCGGACGAGTACGCTTTCAACCCATCGGAAGTTTCAAATTGAGCTCGAGATAATTTTAACCGAGCTAACGTTGATACAGCAAACATGACAACAAGCGTTGAGCTTCGAGCTTTTCCAACAGCACTTGAGAAAGAATTAAAATCTTGAACATCGATGTTGCTTCGAGGATTTTTCCTCGTGCTCTACGGAGCTTATAATGGAAATGTTCAGCACTTAAATAACATTCAGAACGCTAGCAAACGTCAATAGAGCGCGAAAGCGAATTTCATCTGTTTATGTAAATAGAAGCTCGTAAGAGAGTTGCACGGTTATAAAATTTAAGTGTCGCTACTTAAAGCCAACGACAATGAGATTGCTCGACAAAATAATCTGAAAACGCCTTCCAACTCGTATTTCGCTTTCAAGGAATTTATGCACGCGCTCGCGGCGAGATTTGAATTTGCTGATCTTTTGTAACAACTTTTAATATTTTTGTGTTTTCGAGCGTTTGCAAAACCTTGCAGCGTTTAATATTTCTAATCAAAGTTATTGGCATGATGGAAGGATGTGGTTTTGAGCCTCTGTCAGTTTTAGAATGAACTCCCTTGCGCGCAATCCAAGCCATCGACTGTCACTTACGCTTAATTCCCCATGGCAATCCTTCCAGCTTTGTGACTGTCGTCAGATTTGAGTTTCCAAAAGTGGTGGGATGAGAGAATGTAATAACGAGCTGCGATCTTACATAGCTTCACTTCTGTCATTACGAGGCGAAGCTCAAAGGTAATCAACAACACATCTTTTCCACATCTCCTCTCAAATGCACAAACTCACGTTGCTGTATAGTTTCCATTAAAGTGTCTCTGACAACGTTTATTATCTCTCCGACGAAAGACATATTTCATGAATAAATTCTGAGCAGTGTCAGGTGCGGTTCGTCATCAGCTCCGTCTCTACATTTCTTCGTCATTAAAAGTTAAAAGCTTACCCTCGTGTCTTCTTTTATGTGGTTGCCAATGTCACTTCACTGCTCCGACATTCATGTGGAAACCAAAGCATGCTACGACATGCATCTCCAAGCTTGAGCCATTTCTGAATGTTAAATGCAAATCAGGAAGATTTTATGTTAATTCCAACATGTGAGAGGAACGAAGCAAACGCCAAAGTTCGGATTATCTACTCAGACCACTCCGTTCACTTCTTTTGGGCTGCTGACCTTTGAGGCTTCCTCTGACAAAAGAATTCAAAGCCGCAGGGGAAGAATCCATTTTTCGCAAGCTTGAGAGAGCTTTCCGAGATAAAATATGTTGGATTCGCTAGGATTTCCCGAGCATTCTGCAAAATAAAGCAAAGCTTTCCCCCTTCACCAACATTCCCACATTCCTGTCTCCCACTCCAGCCCCCTTTTGCCGTCACAAAAATTATCGACTCGCATTATGTCACTGTCGGTTTATTCAATCGTTTTCTAGATGGATTTTCTTCGAGCCAGGAAGCATCTGATGTGCTCTCGCAAATTCTCAAAGACCTGCCTCACAAGCCGATGAAGACTGTCGGACAGTACAGCGGCGGTCACAGTTTCAATCAAATTTCCTCCTCCGACGACCATCTCCCTCCTTTTAAGCCCTTAAACGATTACCCTTCTTACCATCCCGACAATATTCTCCCCGAATATGGCCCACCCACTCACTTTTCAGACTTTACCGGACAGGCATCGGTAGCGAAGCCGCTGACCGTAAATCCGAAAGCCTACGACACTTACCACTTGATGAAAGTTAAAATGACGAAAGAGAAAAACTTTGTGACGCCGCTTCCGAGCGTGTTCGACAACTACAAAGGACTTGAGATACAGAAATCAATTGCTTACGAATTTCAAGCCTAAACGTTTGTTTTGAACCTTTAAGCGAAACAACGAAGAAGTCATGTGGTAAAATCTAAGACTGGAAACTAATCGACGGACTACATTACACTGTACATAGATGACATATAAGCAGGTAAAACATTCTCGACGCTTCGGTGTGAAAATTAGAAAGACAACGAATAAACCTTTGTCTCTCTAATAGAAGTAGAACGATTTTGCTAAAAAATTCTGCTTTAAACTTATTTGAGCTTTCAATTGAAAAGCTCTGAGCTTTCATTTGTAATAAACTCTATAAGCTCAGCTCAGCTCGCTATAAATGTAGTCATTTAAAGATCCTGCTTGAGTCAGAGGTTACACATGAGCTGGCTCGTTAGGCTAATCACCAAGTACCCGAAAATTTTGGGTTGATTGAAAGTTTGTAAAGCTCATACTTGTTTCTCTTCTCCTTTCAGACCATCACTTTGGACAAAAGATTATTGTGGCTTAAGAAGCGAAGCTCTCATCAAACTCTACTCTCAAATACTCTCGGGTTAACTCGGTCATTTGCTCAATCATCATTTAATTTATATTAAGGTTCATGCGAACAAAAACTTTAAACACACTCGTCAACATGTAGTAGCAATTAATCTGTTGCTGAAATTTATCAATTTGCCTAGCGATTCACTCGTCCGCATTAATGAAAAATGTTTTTCTGACACGTGGAACGAAGTGAATAGCATGTGAAACAATTTTAAAATAAAAACTCGCCTGAGAAGGGAAAACAATAAAACTGAGCTGTGGTTTTGAGGCTCTTGCAAATAGAAGCCGCCGCTTTGTCAATTCGACAAACGAAGTGTAATTAAAAAGGATTAAACGCTTTTATCAAAAGGGTTGCTGGCAAATTACGTGGTTGTCGAGTTTTATTTTTATTGACAAAAGAGAGCTTTTGAGATGATCTCATAAGCTTTTAAAGCTTTACACTTCTCGCTTGAAATAAATACGTTTTACGATTCGAGGGAGTGAAGATATGAGTAATTTACAGGGAATAACCGAAGGAGATGTCGTGCAAAGCGGGTGAGCTTTGAGGGAGTTGGTAATTTGGATCTTTTGCTAGTTGGTCGAGGATGCTAGTGCTTCGCGTCTGAGCTGGCTTGGCCGCATAGCTCGGCCTTTGGAAAGCGGATTGTTGAGGTTGTTGCGGTGCATATTGAACAGGCTCTTGTGCAAATTGTTGGGGCTACATGTGAAAGGAGGAAAGGGGAGAAAGTAATACGATAGTTAGTCTATGTATCTGCGCTTCTTTTTAACTACGAAGTAAACACGACTCTTTTTACGCCGCTTCTTACTGCGTCTCAAAATTCTTTTCGATCTTACTCTAGGCTTGTATGTATCGGCTCTCGATTGGGGTGTGAAAAGTTGGAACTGTTCGTTCGATGGAACGGGAGCTTCTGTCTCAGCTGGGAATTGAACAGGCTGTCGATTGTCAAACTGTTGATTTGTAGTCGCCGATGGGCCGAATGAGAACTCGAAATCATTAGAAAATTGTTGCTGAGGGCGCGGCTGGGGTGGTTGGGCTGGAACTGCATATTTCGGGCGTGCTAACTGAATCGGACGTGGTGTTGCTGCCGGCATTTCCTCCTCGTAGTCATAGTTATACTGGGCTGGTGCAGGCGTCGAAACGAAAACTGGTTTTCTCTTTTCAACGGGTGCAGGCGCATAGTTAAACTGCTGAGGGCGCGGGGCCTTTTGAGCCTAGGGAGTGTGTGTCGATAAATAATATTTAATCAAATCACGTTAGTTTTACCTTAGGACGTGGGGCAAACTGCTGTTGTTCTTCCTCGTAATCAGCCTCTTTCACCTCATTGTAGTTCACCGGCGGAACCTAAGCAAATATTCACTCTCAACAAGATTCTAATCTCAGACGAAGGTCAACACACCGTAATTCCTTCACCGCTCGGCTGAAATCCGTATTTGTTTGCTCCATATTCGACAACTTTTACTTTGCCGTCTGCGTCGGTATAGCCGTATTTGCCCCTCACTTCGCCATTGGCTGCTTTGGTCTCGATCTTAAAGCTTCCATCAGCTCCCTCATAGCCATATGTGTAGCTTCCGTCCTCATTGTGCTTGTTGATTTGCTTCAGAATCGCAATTGGCTCTTGCTTTGGCTCTTCTTGCACAAAGCGCGAAGCTCCTGAAGGCTGCTGTCTGATTGATGGTTGGTAATCTTCATAATCTTGTGCAATGCAGGCGGTCGCCGTGATGGCGAGAACGAACTAAAGCCGGAAGAAGATTTGAATGAAAAATGTTATTACGTAGGACAAGGGTTGAAGGCTTCAACGTGCGCTGGAATTAAATATTTCAAAAGTTTCTGTCGAAGAAGAGCCAATCTCAGTTTGCTGAAAGACGACCCATCGCCAACCTTTCTCTCACATGCCTCCTCGACCCTTCCCGAAAGTCAAACAGTCCAAGGTTCTGCTCTTTTCGGAAAGATTTGCTTATCACGTTCCGAATGTAGCACACAAGTGTCGTCGTTCCAATGCAAAAGAGTCTTCATTGAGCACTGAGCAGAGTCTCATGACTCGCTGACCTTTCGTCGACACGAACTTTTAATTTGATCTTCAGTCTTCCTTGCAACATCACGAAGTGACTCCGTTACAAAGCAGTTATAGCATAGCAAATCAAACGATGCTAACGCCTCAATCATTAGTAATGGCACTCATCCGGACTTCGGGCCTTTTGTTTATCGCCAGCATTTGCACAGAATCGACTGCAAAATCCATTCCGGTCAAGGTCGACCTCCTTTTGTTAGAAGTTCTCCTCACATTAAATTTATTGCTTTCACTTCCGCGTTGAACATTATCAAAGATTAAGCTTAGACAATTTGCTGGAGCCGCAACATATTTCAACAGCGCTCACTCCCCCGCTCGCTTATCACCTCGAATTTGCATAACGAATTCAACTAACCAATCTTTTCAACATGTTTCTGATATTTTTCCTTTGCACAATGCACTTGCCAGACACGAGGTTTATTGAGCCAACGTTGAATGTTAAAGTCAAACTAAAGAAATATTTAATTCTACATTCACTTTTATACCTCGAGACATTGTGAACAGCTGAAGAAAAAAAGCGGCAACAGCGAGAGATACAATAGCTCAAATAATTTCTCACAAACTTGCCCATGTTTCTCATACGTTGAGCCAAAGCAATGCCATGGTTCGTTGGGTTGCGAACCTTTTCCGTTCGCTATCGAACTTCATCGGAAAACTTTCGTCATCCCTCGTCTTCGGCTCGATTTGATATCGACGGAGGAAGCTTCCGGGTAACTCAGTGTGTCGCCGCTTTGATGAGACGGCAAAGCGGAGATTGAAGTGCTTTTCCGATTCTTCTTCTTTGCGCTTTGTTAGACGAAACGATGAAGCTTACTACACGCTGTAGCCTAACACTGAGTGGACGACCGTTGACTCGTAAGATCAATAACAGCAGAGTTGCAATTAAACAAGTCATTGACGAAATAATAAAAAGTTAATCTACATGAACGAAAAGTTAATCTACATAACAGAAGCATGTCTGGGAAGTTGAAACTTACAAAGCGTTTCTTCTCTTCGCTGCATTAAAATCGGTTGAAAAGAAACTGCGAGCGCAGTTTGAATTTCTTTCAAGTATGTACGTGAAACAAATGAATGAATAGAGAAATTTCCGTTTTCGCTCGCCCAGCCAAGTTCAATAAGCGAAATTGGTGCATTTAAAAACATATTATGTTAATGCTCCAGCCCGGAGCTTTGGATTAAAGATCAATTTCTCGCGTTTGAAGTTCAACAAGCCAAAATTGCATAAACAAGTTCGTTGTGTGCCTGACACTAGAAGAAATTTCAAATCAGTCATTGTCTGAGTGAGTGAGAAACCCGCTCGCTAATTCCAACAACCCGACAATTTCTGCACTTCAAGGTAATGCAGCGAGCGAACTGTTTCTCGTCTAGATTCGTTGATGTAAGAATCGAAAATCGGTTCGGTGTAGAACTAATGGGATTGGTATTTTCGGTTTGAATCGTTACAGACTTGACATGCTTATGTGTAAGCCTGCGATCCACCAGCTTAGCTAACCGATAATTATCGATCGAGTCGTGATGGACGCTTGAACTTGTTGCGAACTTTTTGAGACAGCAAACTTCTGAAAGTTGATGATAGTCCAAAGTGCTTGAACTCTATTGCGTGAGTTTAGGTGTTCGAGGTCTTGCTGGAGTCAGTTGGGGGATTACCAGCTTCGTGATGTTCCAGTCACTTCCTGTGGATGAAGAAAAACTCAACGAATTTTCTTTTTGAATGATTTTTTTTGCTTTATTTCTGGCCTCTCTTCTCGTCTTCTACCTTCAAGAGAAAAATTATTTAATAGCATCGATAATCGTGGTCTCTTCTATCAAAGTTATTCCTTCAATTTTCATTAAAACTAATTTCTTTTCTTGATTTTGTCTCAGTAGAATCGTTTGCACGCGCGTACCTTTGGAGTTAAAGGTGAGATGCGTGTCGCAGGAAAGAAAAATCGTCAGCTTATGATTTGAGGACGTTGATAAGTTGTTTTGAATTGATTTTTATTCACAAATCGTTTACAGTTTTCATGCACGTTTGTAACGTTTCCCGATAGCGGTTCTTATCGTATCATTCGTCCACTTCTTATCAAAGCCATAACAATCTTCGCGTTGCAACGCGTTCGATTCAATGTGTTTTTGCTTTCTACGTTTCTGTGAGAAGGAACTAGGTAGATTAAAGAGCAGCGTCGCCATTGGAGAAACTAGCATTTGAAATTGTGATTCATCTTTATATTGGTTGTACTTGTCAATAAAAAATTCGTAAAGATCCAATTGATTTTTTAGCCCTCAAAACGACTAGCCCGTTAATCAAGCACGAGTTAAGCTTCTGGGGACAATCGAAAATTACGTGATGCGCACTTGACTCAATCTCAACCCTTCACTGTTTTCGTTTCAGACCTTCACCTCTCAATTTTAATCTTATGTGTGGACCAGGCCACGACGGCATTTTCGACTGTCCCCGCATATCTTAACTTCACTAACTTTGCTTTTTAATTGACCTTTTCTCTCACTAAGTGAATCAAATTTAAATGTGGACAAGAGGAGAGATGGAGCAAAGTTCGTTCAAGGTTTCATTATTTACACTTGCTTGATCACTCTTTTGAAATCTTTTCTTATGAGCTTCTGAAGTTGCTTTCAACATTGTGCAGACATTTTAGGTTGAACTTTTAAACTAATCCCATTAAAGTTCATGTAACAAGTACTTGATCAACAATTTTTTATGCTCGACTTTTCGCCGTGTTTAAGACGAGCGCGAAATCAAAAGTTTCTAAATGGTTTTGTTTAAGGGTAAATGAATAAGCGCGTCGAAATTATGAGCTACTTCTGAATTCCGTCAGATGCGACGTGGGACGTTGCGTCTCGTGCATGGTGTGAGCGTAGACAATGCCGTTCGACATCGCTGGTAACTCACGTGGATACGGTGGTGGATTTGTGGGGTGGATACTGGTGCTTGGTAGGTCGACTTTTGAAGAATCTTTCGGTAAAACAAAGTGCAAATTCTTCGTATGTTTATTGTCGTCAAACGCTAGTGATAGCTCCTTTGTTTGAATCGATGCGGGTGGCACTTTCACCTTCTCTGTCCGATTTAGGAGGTATTTGAAGAACTCGTAAGTTGACCAGCAAACCGCCGTGGCTGGCATCTGATAAAGCACACGAGCCTGGAGGCCCTTGAAGAAGCCTGGCACGCCAGCAACTTGGTAGACTTTTTTGACAGCATCGACTAGTCCACGTGTAGACCCGATGCCGCCTTCCTGAGTGTTCAGCAGCGTCTTACAGACATCAAGAGGCGTTGTGAATGCGGCGGCAATCGCTCCAGCCGCCCCACCGGCGACAACGTGAACTTTTGGCGAATATTCTCTTTCCTTGTTCAGCTAAATCGCAAAATTGAAAGTCGGTTATCTCATTGACAAGTAAAATAAACAAATAATCAGTAAACATACCGTCTCTTGAAAGAATTCGTATGTCGTGAAGTGAATGGCTTGGTAAGGCAGATTCATCACAAGCTGCGTGGTATAGGAGCGATAGAATGCAGAAATGCCTTCTTGCTGAAACACTTTCTTTGCACATTCCACGACTGACTTGTAGGGCGAGTTGTACATCTGCAATCTCTGTTTGATAACTTCAGTCGGATTTGAAATCGCGTCGTGAATCAATGTAGCCGATGTCGCACTCATAACTAAAACAAAGTTTATCAGAAAACTTCAAATCACAATCAGTTTAGTCGTCTCACTATAATTCACGTTATCGTTGATCTTCAGTTCTGCCAGCTTCTCCTTCGTGAACTCATACGAACTGAAGTAAAAAGCGTGTGCAGGCCCAGCGCCCAATACGACAGCTCCAACTCCCCTAAATGGCCTTTCGTCGAATTAAAAAATTCACGATTGCTTAATGAGCCGGCAAATGACTAACACAACTCACCTCATGATTCCCTCTTTCCGTACCATGTCTTTAAACACTTGGTAAATGGTCGCATTGCCATGTGAGAGCGATTGCATTCTCGTCTGGGGAGAACAATGATAAGAGATTCTTACTACGTGAAATCATCATTTGACCGATTTTGCGGCCTCGTCGCGGTTATCTCGTTACTCGGAAAAAAAGAACTTCTATCAATCATCCGGCATATCATCTTATCAGTAGTGGATCTTCTGATAGCCCTCTTTGGAGTGCAGCCCGTAACAAACGATTGCTTCTCCTTCAGAGCTATTTTAGCCCGTAAGCATGACACGAAGAACTTCCCACCGAAACTACTTGTTTTAGTCATTAGATGTCAATTATTTAAAAATGCGTCGTCGCGTATGAGCGAGCGAGCCATAAACACACTCGCAGGCCGCTGTTACTCAATAAGTACGGAAGAAAATACATTCGAATGTGCTATCAGCCGCGGTTACTTTCATTGCGCGTTAAACGACTTTCTAAAAACATCGGCGGAAAGTTCCCCGGAATATCTCGAGTCATCGATGAAGAATGTCTTCAAATAATAAGCGAATCCACTGCGAATTTTGCCATCTATCAGAACCGGAGCCACTGTGTGTGTTTATGTAATATCGTTTTTTCTTCCATTCCACTTGCGTTTTTTCTGTTCGTTCTTTTTTACCCGAGTTCGAGGTTATTCGTTTAATCGACTTTTTAGCTCCTAGCGTCGGCAATACTTTACTTTGATTGTATCGATGGGGTACATCGAAATGTGTTCCATGATTCCGGCGCTTGCTCCTGCAAACATCGTAACCGAGAGCTTTGCATTGGGTAAGTTCTCATAATCGTCGAAATTCATTTTAAACTTGACACTTGCTACACTTCTCCGTTCGCGTTGTATTTCCGAAGGTCCGCCGAGTCGAATGTCACGGATGTCGTACTCTTGTGATGCGTGCGTAGAACA
The DNA here is from genome assembly GCA_033064975.1 of Smittia sp. YW1114-2. Lineage (NCBI taxonomy): Eukaryota > Metazoa > Arthropoda > Insecta > Diptera > Chironomidae > Smittia > Smittia sp. YW1114-2. The sequence goes on from CP093833.1 coordinate 7,718,386, forward strand.
GAAATAAATGAAAAATCTATTCACATTTGAGCTCAGAACGCGAGAAAGCCGCGAGTGAATTTTTGTGCGTCCGACTGACACCGAAATGACGCGGGAAAAGATGCGGAATTTGACGACGTGAAGCGGAAGATGCGAACAAAAAAAGTAAACAACGAACTGCGAATAAATTAAAATGGAATATTTCTGCACGTTCTGCTGCAAAGCAGACGCCAATTACGCTTTGATTGAACTGTCATCGAACCTGCTGTTCATCGACAAGTCTCACTATGACTTTCCACGTGTCTTTGAGGAGCTGTTCAACATTGTAAGTTGGGCTTTAATTTATTTGTTTACATTTTAAATGTTTTTTATTGCTTTCAGACTTCAGATGACCTCAAATCAAATTTCATTTGCGAGGCGTGCAAAGACTCCGTGGTGCAATTTTTCATCTTTAGAAAAGGTGTCGTTGGGCAAATGAATCGAAACAGGAGAATGATTCTCTCGCAGATTGATGATTTCCTTAAACAAAATAAGCCAATTGAAGAGATTCAGGTCATCAGGAAGTTGCATTCAATTACGCTTCAAGTTGACAATGTTGCTGCTGCACCAACGATTGAGGAATGTCAAATCGGTGATGATGTTCTCGAAGATGATTTAAACTACGAAGAGGTGATGTCAGAGCAGGAAGAAGGAGACGAGACCATCGAAGAGATTCAGCCTCTATCGCCGTCAATTGAAGATGAACAAACAGCTTTAATTGAAGGTGAAGTCGTGGAAGTCTTGAGCTGTTCAAAATGTGAAGAAATGGTTACGAGCAGAGAAGAATTGGAATTTCATGAGTTCCTCAAACATTCAGTGATTGGAGTCTACATCGAAAGAGAAGTGGAATGTGATACAGACTCAAAGGTGATCAAAAATTGCCCAAGCTGCTCTCAGAACTCTAAAGATCGCTCATCACAAATCTCACACGTTCTGCTCAGGCATCGACAAGAAATAATCGACTGCGTAAACGATATGCTATCTGTCAAATCATCGTCTGTCGATCACGACGCTATCAATGCTTATATCGACTTTATAGAGAATATATCACAACTAAACAGCATCGGTCAAGAAGGTCCGATCATCGATGAGAATATCAAACAGTATTTCTATGAGCTTTACTCTTATGAAGCAGTGACAAACGATGCGATAATCGAGGCAGTAGAAACAGACGAAGGGATTCAAGAGAGCACAACTGACGTGTTTCCTCAGCGGTCGAACTACAAAACAGGCAGAAGTATGACTGGAGTTTCTGACGAAAATCGAGAATGGATAAGGAAAGAGCTTGCGCTTAGGAAGCAAATGATTCAAAGCTCAAATGGACAAATGCGACCAATATATCGATGCGCGTACTGCAACCAACACACGTCAAACTCAGCACCAGGATTTCGATATCATCTTCTTAACAAGCATCTCAACAGCCATGACATTGACAGCTTGCAAGAGCTCGATCATCCGCACTTCGAAGCTGAAACAAGCCAACGTAACAAAAATATTTGCTCCGAGTGCTGCCTGAAGTTCAAAAGTCTAGCGCTTTTTCAAGCTCATCAGGCGTGTCACGATTTGCTGTCTGTCGTCTCTGAATATTATTTGTTTCCTTCATGTAATACGTGCAGCGCGCTATTCATCGATGAAGCAACACTCAACCTGCATCTTGGCAATCACGACAATCAATCGGACGTATTGCAGCCCGTGCCAGTTCCACCAGGAAAGATTGTGCTGCTCGGAAAGGTTTACAAAGCTCAGGAAGTCGGTACGAATCAACCCGAAGGCTTCGCTTGGAGCTGCGGACACTGCGAGATGAAATTCGACAAAAAAAATTCATGCCGGTTTCACCTTTTGATGTTCCACGCGCAATCCTTCGAATGCCCAGTAGATAAACGAAACTTCTCAGGGTTCAAATCTGTGTCTCTCTTCTGTCACCACCTGAGAAACAAACACTCGGAGTACTTCCCAGAACTTAGCTTCCCTTGCACGTTTTGCAAGGTTGAATTCCCTTCCGTCTACGAGAAGCTTTCGCACATGAAAAGCTGCAGCCTGAAAAAGTTTTCATGTGATCATTGTGGCAAAAAATTCTTCAAGAAAAGTGAGCTCATTTCGCACTTGAAGTTTGTCAGCGGCGAGATTACCTTCCCTTGCAAAGTGTGCAACAAGAAATGCGAAACTTTATCGGACCTGAAAATACACTTGAGAAGTCACACGAAAGAGGTAAACATGATTGATCACCACTAATCCGTATCAATAATCGCAATCTTGTTTCAGAAACCGTTCGATTGTCCAATGTGCGGAAAAAGTTTTCGAACGCTGGCGACGCGGAGCAATCACGTCGATAGTCACAATACAAATGTCGTCTACAAAGTTCGTTTCTTGATTGTTTTGCGGTTTTGTTTCTTAACTAAACTATCTTTAATTTCAGTGCATGTGTGGAAAAACGTTCAAGCAACGGCAAATGTACCGGCGACATATGAAAGCCACTCACGAGAACAATCAATCAAACGTAAGACTAGGAAAACAGACGACGCAATCAGCCTTTGCTGAGCTGGAATAAGACTTGCGAATGAAGTTTGTGGGAAAATAAATTTTAATTTTCATGTGAAGTCTTTGAAACAATTTAGCCATTACAGTCCAATCGACCTTCAAAAAACTCTGCTAATCCGCTCGTTTTGAGTTCTTGAGATGCGCCATGGAAGTCCTTAACGTGTCTGAAAGCCATAAAATATTAGTTGCAGTACACAAGAAAATTATTGAACATTTACCTAAGCATGTGGGGCTTCGTTATGTACTGGCGATGACAGATTTTGCAGACGCATTCGGACATATATTTCGAGTCGTGCTTCTTCTTGTGCTTTCGCATGATCGGCCGAGTTTGGAACTTCTCTCCTAGAATTGCACGAAAATCGAAACTTAGTCTTAACGTGTGAGTCATTCTTTCTCACCGCAAATTTCGCAGGCGTGTCGCTTCTCAGCCTCGTGGATGTCCATGTGAGATGCTCTGTTAGCTGAAGTCTTGAAGCCTTTGAAACAAATTGTGCATTCGTACGGTCTTTCGTTCGTGTGGCTTCTGTTGTGGATTTGCAGATCTGATTTCGATACGCAGACTTTGTCGCAGACGTCGCATCTGAACCTGTCAAAGCCTTGAATCTGACGCTTGTGAAGTTTCAGGAGCCATTCGGTGGCGAATCTTTTGTCGCAGTGACCCTCGCATGCAAACAACTTAGATCCACACTGCTTCATGTGAGCGAGCTTCTCAAAGTGCGAGTCGAAGCTCTTGTTGCAGTGTCGGCAAGCGTATAAGTTGGTCTTGTTGAAAATCTCTGGATGTTTGTTACGAATGTGATCAGAAAACATTCGAACCTGCTTAAAGCCCTCGAAGCAACGGTTGTCGAGTGGGCAGAACACGACATGAGTGTGGAAGAACAGCAAATGAATTTTTATTTCATTCTCCAGAGCTCTCTTGCTGCAATAACCGCACGAGACAAACTCCTCGTTATTAGGTTCTTCGACGTTGTGATGCTCAGTTCTTCTGACCATGTAATCTTCGTACGCGCTTCTCCGGTCAAGCGTGGATAGCGGTTGATATTCATTATCGCCAGCATGATCCTGTAAGTGGATCATGTAATCATCTTCTAAGAGAAACATCTTCCCGCAATGGCTGCAAATGTGCGACAGCAAATGAGGCGCGATGGCTTCAAAGTTTTCGTGTGCTTTCTCGTGAATTTCCAAGTATTTCTGATCTCTGAAGTCAGTCTCGCAGCTCTTCTCGTTGCATGACAGTTTCGACTTGCCTGGTCTTCGTTTGTGTTGACTCATATGCTTTTGAAGTTCTTGAACACTCGGCAACTCTGCACCGCAATCGCACAAATAACTTTTTCTGATAACTTCGGGTTCCGACACTTGCTCAAGTTTTTCAGCGTCAGGCGATCTAACCTGAACTTCGTACTCTTGGTCGGTTAGTGCTGTATCGCTGTCATCGTTTAGAGTGTCCATGGCGAATTCCGAAACCACTTCGTCCTCTTCAACTAATTCATCAGGTTCCAATTCTTCCTCGTCGATTTCTTCCATCACATATTCTTCAGGCTGAAGCTCTTCAATGTTCGGAAATGATACGATGAATTCGTTTTGCGTGATTCTTACAACAGGATCCGAGTCGTTAGAGTCTAGAAACTGCTTCAGATAGGCGAAAGGCTTTGGCATTGACAAATTGGGCTTAGCTGTGTTCTTGAAAACATAGAAGTCCACCAGCAAGTTCTTGCATTCTTCGCAAATCGAGTGACTAACGTTGTTGACTATCTAGAATCAATGAAATGTTAGTTGCAGAACTGAATTACGCGATCAAACTTACTTTCGTCAGAAACACTTCGTAAATCATTTCTTGAAAGGAAATAATCTCTGATCCGACTACAATTTCGTTATTATTCATCTCGTAAAGCGTTGAGTCGCTTGAACGACAAAACAAACAGTAAGAATCGACTTCCATTCCACCGCCAAACGACAAAATCGACCACAAAAATTTTTGTTTACGTTCAGTTTCGCGTCACTGAAAGTTTTAAAGATGCAAAAATTCAAATTTCAGGAAAACGTTGAATGATTTCATTTCTTCATTTATTAACAGCGTTAAAAAATATGTTTCTGAATTGGATTTCCAAATCTCTTTTCAATTCATGACGATTTTAAGCTTCCGACCGCTACTTCTTGCTTGATATCTCCTTCTTTGCAAGCTTCAAAAGATCCTCGAACGACAAATCCTTGGTTGGTTTAGGCTTAGGCTGCTCGACGAATTCACTCACGGGCATTGAATCTGTCATTGTAACTTAGAATGAATACAAAGACCATTGATAGACAACTTCGATATTACCTAGATCGGCGTAAGTTTGCTTGCAAAAATTTCGTCGGCCCCCGAATCGTATGTCATATTTGCTGATCCTTTGATCCTTCGTGAACGTGTCTATTACCTCGTAGGCGCAAGAAGCTTCCTCGAACGTGACAAAACCGTATCGCAAACTAGGGCCGGACAAACGTTAGCATCGATTTATTCGACTACCGAACTCCTAAGTCTTACCCATTTTCTTTTAAGTGGAGCGAAATCTTCTTGATTGTTCCGTAGTTGAGAAATTTTCTTCTAATTTCATCTTTCGTGGTTTCTTCCTCCAACCCGCCAATGTAAATTATTCTACGTTCTCCTGCTAACACAAGAGAATGGTTTTAATTGACTATTGACAAATTGTTTGGAGAACAAACCCTGAAGACTGTTGTAACCCTGATTTTGATTCCTATTATAAAATCTGAAGTTTTGCCGGTCGTTGAATCTCTTCAGAGAATCTGAGGATGAGTTGTAGCTTAACGAGTCGCTATCGCTATCGGAACTACTGCTGTCGCTGCTGTTCATCGAAGACGAGTGCGTACTGTGCTGTGATCGCGAATATTTGTTGTTATACCTGACACGATCGTAAGCCGATGGACTGTAACTTCTAGAGCGGCTTCTGCTTCTTGATATTTTCCTTCGATAGTTTCTGCTGCGCGGGCGGCTCAAAATAATCGAAGGTGTCAGTAAGAGCGGTGGGAAGAGAGACATGCTTTCTGTTTGTGTTCCAGTGCTGCACTTAAATGGTCGGAGCCGATCCTTGCGCAAGTACATGATGACTTTATCTTCGCCGTGTTCCATCGCCTCTGCCTTAACTTCGACTGTTTCCGTCTCTGTTGACGCGCATTTCTTTTGAACAACGGCTTGAATACTTGAGAAGAGAGACGAAGACGAATTGAGTAAGTTTGCAATGTTGTCTTGTTTGAGATTTCCAACTAAATTCTGCAAGATTTTGTCGTTGCTGTTGACACAATCATCCGATGGCGATATCGTAATGTCCGTGTTGCAGCCCATCGATAAGATTGTGATCTCTTCGAAATGACTCGGATTGAAAGCCGCTTCTGATGATTTTGAGAGGTTGTCGGTTTCCTGCAACAGTCCTTTCTGATTATGTTTAATCCAATTGGGATCGGTTGGCAGGATGAGAAGTGGAAGCGTTGCTGGAGTATCACAGAGTTCGAAAGCTGCAACTTTTCGAGGAACATCGAACAGAGGTTGATTCTTAAGTTTTTCACTCGCAAATTCGTTTGCACGACGCATTTTATATTCAGCAAGGTTGAGTTTTCTTCGCTCCTTCTTAAGACAACTGGTAGAATCATTCGAGCTCATGCTGTTTTCATCCTCGACAATCGCCACACCGCTGTCATGCGATTCCGTTGTCATCGACTCTGCATGCTTTATTTCTATTTCCTCGTTTATTTTGATTTCGACTAACGTAGTTTGAAGTTGTTCTGGCGGGCAGCTGTTGACCTCTTCCTGCTCCATGCCACAATCATCATCCGAAGTTTCATAATCAATGTTTGGATTAACTACAATCACTTCATAATCCTCTGAGCAGTCGCTGTCGTACATCGCCTCGTTGGAATTCATTGCGCTAAGAGTTTCGCGTTAACCTAAAATTGATAGAGAAGCATGGTAAGGAAAGGAAAGTGTAAACAACAGTCGCGCAATCAATGAACTCTAATCGAGGACCGAACTTTGTATCGGTAAATAATCAGAATTCCACATGAGACACGTTTTGCAACGAGATATTTTTAGTGGCGATCACCGCACCTTCACTTTCCCTCGATATTTCCTCTTAATAAGCTTCAATAACAACTTCCACTGAACTGTGACACTGACACTAACAGTGACACGTTTGACTTTCACGGTTTTTCGCTAAAGTATCACAATCATCACTTAGAATTCGGCGAAGCAAGTCGTTGATTGCTTTCGTGTGCGCGGGCCGGAAAAACTTTCGCATCACTTCCCGCTTTCTTCGCTTCACTTTCTCGCGTCATTTTGAAGTGAAATAAATCTGAAGCGAAAAATCTAATTCGCTTGGTTTTGTCCTTAAATTTAGATCGAAATAGTAACTTCTCAAAAGTGAAAATATCTAAAACGAGTTCGTAAGATAACGGATTACGATGGCTAGATATATTCAGCGTCCGGAAAACGCTTTAAAGCGCGCAAATGGTGAGTGAAAATCTGGAATGCCACGAGGATGAATCGATCTTCTTCTTCGGCTTTTCTCCTTTCGATAAAGATCAATGCGTTTGACAAAATGTTTTCTTCTTGTGCGTCGAACAATCCACAAAGGAGAAGAAGATGACCGAGAAATATTTACTTATGCGAGCGAACCTCAATCTAACATATTTGCTTTGTTCCTAGAATTCATCGAAGTCGGAAAGCCGGCTCGGGCCCTCGACACTCTTCAGGAAGTGTTCCGCAACAAGAAGTTCTCGTATACATGGTCGGAACAGGTCATCGAGCCCATCATGTTCAAGTACTTGGATCTTTGCGTTGAGCTGAAGAAATCTCATATCGCGAAGGAAGGTCTCTTCCAGTACCGAAACATGTTCCAGCTGGTGAGTTGAAGCATTCCTTCATTCGACACAACAATGATGAATGTTGTATTGTTCAGGTGAACGTAGGATCGCTGGAAAATGTCATTCGAGGATATCTGAAGATGGCAGAGGAAAGAACCGAAGCTGCTCAACAACAATCGTCGCAAGCTGTCTTGGATATCGACGACTTGGACAACCTGACAACGCCTGAGAGCATTCTTCTCATGTCAGCTGTCTGTGGCGAAGACGCTCAAGACCGATCGGACCGAACGATCTTGCTTCCATGGGTGAAATTCTTGTGGGAGAGCTACTGCCAGTGCTTGGAACTGTTGCGTGTCAACTCGCACTGCGAGCAACTGTATCACGACATCGCTCGCATGGCTTTCGGATTCTGTTTGAAATACAACCGGAAAATGGAGTTCCGCAAGCTCAGTGAGAAACTTCGTAAACATCTCGATGACATTGGCAAAGTGTCGGCTCAAAGTACCAACGTCAGCATTAGCAAGCCGGAAACGCAGCAACTCAACTTGGACACTCGTCTCTTCCAATTGGACAGTGCGATTCAGATGGAATTGTGGCAAGAAGCTTACAAAGCTATCGAGGACATTCATGGGTTGATGTCGTTGTCAAAGAAGACACCACAGCCAAAGACAATGGCCAACTACTACCAGAAACTCGCCATGGTGTTCTGGAAAGCAGGCAACCAGTTGTTCCATGCTGCAGCTTTGCTTCGATTATTCCAACTGTCTCGTGAATTGAAGAAGACCATCACGAGCGATGAAATTACGCGAATGGCTTCGCATGTTCTTGTCGCTACTTTAGCTATTCCATTGCCATCGGCTCATCCCGAATATGACCGCTTCATTGAAACCGACAAAAGTCCATTGGAGAAGGCTCAGCGTTTGGCTGTTTTGCTCGGATTATCTCAGCCTCCAACGCGTGCATCGCTTTTGAAGGAAATCGTAAGTTTGCCTAAAGTTTTCAATGATATTTATCTCTAACATTTTACTCTCGTTCAGATTCGTTCAAATGTTTTCCAAATGGCTATGCCACAATTCCAAAGCCTGCACAAATGGCTCGAAGTCGATTACAATCCTTTGGTGCTGTGCAAGAATGTCGAGGAAGTCATCGAATACATTCGATCTGATGAAAAGAATCCTTTGATGCAATACATCGACGCTCTTCACGATGTCACACTTGTTCGCCTCGTGCGTCAAGTCTCTCAAGTGTACCAAACGATCGAGTTCACTCGCTTCTTGGAGCTTGCTAAATTCGCCGACACTTTCAAGTTGGAAAGAACACTTGTTGATTGCGTCCGTCACAACGACATGCAAATCACTATCGACCATAAGGACAAGATGGTAATGTTCGGAACAGACTTGAGTGAAAGCCAACGAGAGGATCATCACGACGGACCAACACTTCAATCTATGCCGTCCGAACAAGTTCGTCAGCAGCTTGTCAACATGTCAGTCGTTCTCCACCGAGCAATCGCTGCCATCAACCCGAATCGACAGAAAGCTGAACGTGAAGCTCTGCGCGCCCAAATGGTTGCTCTTTACCATGAAAACAAAGTTAGAGAGCATCAGGCTATTTTGGTTCGTCAGAAATTGATTGAAGACCGCAAGGAACACATTGAACGTCTCAACAACGAGCGCGAAGAAGAGGAAGTTCGTCGCCAAGAAGAAATTCAGCGCGAGCTCAAATTAGCTGAGAAAAAGCGTCTGGAGCAGGAGGCTGAAGAAAAGAAAAAGAAGAAGGAAGACAATGAAGCAAAGCAGAAGAAGAACCTTGCAATACAAGAAGCAATTCAAAAGTTGTCTGGCTCGGCTCATGGCCAAAAGATCATCAAGAATATGGAAGAGAAGGGAACTCCGGCTGATCCCGATGAACTTAAGAAGGAAGAAGAAAATGCTCGCAGACGAGAGGAGAAAGAGATGAACGCGAAGTTGAAGCTTCAAGAGAAGCGTGTGGATTACTTCGAGCGTGCTAAGCGAATTGAGGAAGTGCCATTGATTCAAAAGTATTTGGAGGACATGAGCGTAAAGGAACAAGTTTTCTGGCAAACTCAAGAAGCCACTCGCATTGCTAACGCAATCGCCGAACGCGAGAATGCAGTCGCGCAACAAGAACGCTTGAAGAGAATCAATGCTGACAGAGATATCTACATGAATCAGCTTAAGGCCGAGCGGAAGAATGTTTACTTGGAGAAGCTCAAGAACTTCAACGAAGCTTTGGAGGAAGAACGTAAGAAGAGATTGTTCCAACGTATTGGTGAACGTCGCCGAGAACGTCGCGATAAATGGCTTGCTGAACGCGAGGCCGAGAAGCAACGGAAGCTGGATGAGCTTCGAAAAGAAAAAGAAGAAATTCAGCGTTTGGAAACTGAGAGACGTAGGGTCGAACGTGAGGAAGATCTTCAACGGTTGAATCTTATTAGCGAGAAGCAGCGAGCACGAGATGCCGAAATCGAGAAGAAGATGGAGGATCAAAAGGCACAACGTGAAGCTGCTTCACGAGACCGTGCACCACGCGAAACCGAAGGTGGCGCAAGCCAATGGCGTACTAGAGACTCTGGACGTGACGCAGGTCGAGAACCTGAAAGCGCTTGGAGACGTGGTGGCGAAACCGAACGTGAACCACAATCAGCTTGGCGCCGAGACGGTGCAGACAAACAAGATGATCAAGGCTTCCGTAGAAATGACGATCGCGGTGGATTCAAGAGACAGCAAGGACGAGACAACAGAGATTCTCGCGACGCCCCTATCAGACGAGGTGGTGACGATAGAGATGCTCCGATTAGACGTGGCGGCGAGGATCGCGATGCACCGATCAGACGCGGAGGAGATGACAGTGGTCCCATCCGTCGAAGCGGTGACGATGCACCGATTCGCCGTAGTGGAGATGACGTTCCGTTCAGACGTGGCGGAGACTTCAAACGTGACGACGATCGTGGCGGAAAACGATTCGACGATCGTGCTCCCATGCGACGTGGAGGTGACGACCGCTCAGGAGGTCCATCTCGTCGTGGCGACGACTCAACCAACTGGCGAACTAACCCATCAGCGGATCGTCCAAAGGAAGAATCTAACTGGCGAACTACCAAGAACTAAACAGTTTCACTTCCGTAACATAACTTTTCGTTCGAAGCAGCTTGCACAATTTTTCCTTTACTTTTAATTGGCTACAGTCATTTCTCATTGAACATAGCGGTGCGTTTCATCGACCGTCAAATGTGCGGGAGTAAAATTTGGCTGATCACAACAAAGCGGAGCCAATTGATGTCCAATAAGACAATTCACTGAGCCGCTGCTGGCCTTTGGTTATTGCATAATAGAACCATATTCACATAAATGGTACGAAATGAAACGCAAGCAAGATAAATATTCAGTAACCGATAGATTAGGTAACTGCTGCTGGTTTACTAACAAATAAATTTTTTATTATCGCTATCAGAACTGTCTCACATTTTTATCGATTTTCAATGTCAAATAAAATCTGAAGTTTATTCACAAAAAATATTCGTCGAAAGCTTTGCGCAATATGTTGCATTATTACAGCATCTCTGCGCTCCACACGATGGCGGGGGAGAAGAGAATTAGTAGGAAACAATTTCTCCTTCTTACATAAATTTCATTTTGTTGTTCTTCGTCAGCTCATGGAATTCCTGGTAAGTATGCAAATGCTCAGAGGGGAGCATCGACAAGTTGTTTAACAACTTAGCGCGAACTTTGCTTAGCGACCTCGAGATGAATTTATCGCCCAGTGCTAATTCCACCGACACCTCGACGACAAAACTGATTAACGCCCCCGCAAGCAAAAATTTCAAACCTGTTCGCCAACCTAATGCAGTTGAGACAAATAGATCAAAGAGTCCAACGTTGTTAGTGTGCCTTGATCACCACAATTTCGAGATTTCCACTTCATTGACCCATTCCGCAGTTTTCCTTCAAACACGTTCATTGTCGATCGCATGCAAGACACGACAACAATACGTACGGTGACCGAGAGTATAAATAGATCATTACCACATGTGTTTAGGCGCAACTAATCGCCTAGGAATTTCTGTGCTTCCAAAACTGTTTATGACTCTTGATTTTTCATCATCAAGCAAGGCGGAAAAAACTCTGCCACACTTGCTTCACCGCAACTCACGTTGCATATTTCAATTTTTATTGGAAAACTTTTAATTTTTACCATCTATAAGATTCAGTTCAGTATGGCATGAGAAGGGGGCAACGAGATGGAGAGAGATAGAGACAGCGGGATGTCAATGTCATCGACTTTATCATTAAGTATTTTTGGCAGTGCTTCGAAGAAAAAGAGGAATGCGTTGAGACATTGCGCAATGAATAGCGATTGAACTCGTTATCCGTAAGTAACTTGGTAAGAACCAGTTGACAAGTCGAGATTCGTCGCGGGATGTCCTTGGAAAATGTTCACTTGATCCGGGTGTTGGTAGTAATTGTTGCTCGGTCGGTACAAATTCTGTTGAGGCTGCTGATAGAAGTTTTGCTGTGGCTGCTGATAGAAGTTTTGTTGACGCTGTTGGTAATTGTTGACTGGAGATGTGAATCGGCTTTGATAATATGGCTGCTGCTCAACTTCAGGTTCTTCCTGCTGGTACACTTGTTGCTGCTGTTGGGCTCTGTATGGGGCAGCTGGTTGCTGGTGGGCTCTGAAAATCGATTGAGTATTTTGCTGTTGCTTCTGCTGTTGTGGTCTGTAGGCAGGCTGCGCTGGAACTGGAGAAGAGTTTACGCGGAACTGGCTAGACTTGCTGGGCTTCGAGTTGTAACGAGGGTCATTATACATTAATGGATCCTCGCGATACTGCCCATCGTCGATCTCTCCGGCTTGAAGAGGTGGATAGCTGCTGTCGCGGTTATCTGGTGCCGGTGGAGCAACGTTGATTCCATCTCCACTGGGTTGGAAACCATTCTTGTTTGCGCCATACTCGATTTCCCTCACGTTTCCACTGTCGTCTACGTAGCCGTATTTGCCTTTGACCTCTCCGGTGGCTGATTTCGTCTCGATCTTGAAACTACCGTCGGCTGCCTCGTAGCCGTAACTGTAACTACCGTCCTCATTGTGACGGTTAATCTGCTTCAAAATGGGCACAGGGGTCGTGTACTGCTTTTGCGCATAGCTCATGCAAATCACAACGACGAACACAAGAATCTATCGAAAGTTAATTGAACTTTAATCCTCGGCAACTTTCTCAGAATCTTCTCACTCACCGACAACTTCAACATTTTTATTGTTCAACTAGTAAAAATAATAATGCGCGACAGTGGTTCAAGTTTACTCTCGCCTTCAACGGAGCACTGACTAGCATTAAAACTAAAACGAGATTAAGCTTTTCGCTGCTGAGTCTCGTGGTCTTATATATAAAGTTTTGCAACCGAAGTTCGATACAAAAATGTTCGGTTTTGCAAAGCGCTGCGCTTATGATTTCATATTGGAGTTGTCTATCTTTGCTTCTTTCGGTGTTTGCTGTGTTTTCTCTCTTTTCTTCACTTCTGTTTTACGAAAAGCGGCTCGCAGCCGATTGCCCAACATGAGTTTTATCGTAATGCTCGCAGACACTTCAATTTCAATTTTGTGCAACGACCACTTGATATCGTTTTCCATAACGTGAGCGACGATTGCGATTAAGTGTCACCAAGTGTGCACGCATTAGAGACATTTAGAGCAATGCGTTGCTCACACTTCTCCTTCCTCCTTCTCTTCTCTCGGCTAAGAAAGATCGTACGCGAGCTTTTCATGTTACACTAGACGGATCACGAGCGGCTAAGCCGGTCGAGAAGGTTGCACTGATAATGCAACTCAATACACCATGTTTTGATACTGATGATGCCCCCTGTTGGCTGATCGTGTGATCTGCAAAGTTTAAAGTATCTCCAAGTCTTGCGTAACTACTTCAGAGCAGATGAGAAGTCAGGCCATTGATTTCCAGGCCTTCAATCTGTGTAACATCTTTTCGAGCGCAAGAAACAGATCAACCAATTTCTCAAGTCAATAACGCGTCTCGGCATTCCTCGCGCTTAATTGGATCGCCTTTGTTCGCCACGAGAGACTCGATCTAGTTTCGTCTACTAGCCAGGAACAGTTTGCGCTCGGCTTCAATTATTATCTCACCTATGCAAGGAATGCGAGAAACTTATACAACGATTAACGTATTTGTTTCAGCAGGCTGATCTTGAAAGTCTCTTGAAACCAGAAGTCCTTGAGAATCAACGCTGGCATGTGAAACTAATATGCTTGGTCATTGCGCGCTGGTCGTTCTGTCGACATCAAGAAAATTCTTAGAACATGAAGTCGACACATGTCTTCTCCCTCCCTCCGTCTCCGGCTGACTTAGTTGCATAATCGCTGGAAACTTGTTTTCCCTCACCACTCTTCGACGCTCGTGTCGATCAGACGACGTCAAGTGAAATTCTAGAAACTCAAACTGGAAAGTTTTCTTTGCAAAAGTTTTTTCTTTTATTGAATTCTAAGCTGAGGGAGACGAAGCGGAGCGTGGCAAGTGATGCGGAAATTGGTGAGAAGGTTTAAATAAAGATTACTTCGTCGCGTACGTCTAAGTATCACATAATTCGTATTGGTTATGCCTTATAATGATAAGAATTTGAGCAATGCGTCGTAAATAAGCCTTGGGTTGATGTTGGAGTCGGCAGTGTAGCGAACTCCTTGGATTGGCGAGCCATCATTGTTGTTTAACAGCCCGTACTCACTGCAAGAAATTAATCGTAAAGCATTCCTCTTAATCGCGATCGACACTCACCCGACAATGAAGCCGTCGGCAGTCTTCTCTTCGACTCGATATTTCCTAAAATTCCTCCCCTCGACAACGTAGCCGAACTTGGCGTCTTGCTCTGGGTTCGACGGGAGATTTGCATTCGTCTCGTCGGCGTGAGGATTAACACTGCGCGACGTAGTTGACTGAACCCCGTGTGCGCGTCCGTTCGTCATAAGACTCACCGATTCATCAACCTCGTAGTTCTGCTCGGGCATTGGCGTCGACTGATAGTGTTGCGTCATGCTGGGCTTCAGGTTCTTCTGGATGAACTGCTGGAAATGTTGGTAGTTCGACGTGATCGTATCGTTGAACTTTTGCTGGTGATTTATGTGGATCTGCGTGTTCTTGGCCGTCTCGGGCAAAGGAGTTTCAGTTAACGGCGCATTGAGAACGTCGTATGGAACCTTAAGAAGATCGTTAAAGATCGGTTTCTTATTGTTGTTGCTATTGTGTTTCACATTTTCATTGTTAATTGGCAGCAATGAATAATTCCAAGTGTTGGGCGGCTTCTCCGTCTCGCTTTGTACGTTCTTGTACAGCTCGACTTTATCGTTCATTGCAATTTGCTCGTTCTCGTCTTGGCTCGATTGATTCTCGTAATATTTTGCTGGCGCCATTGAATGCGACGAGTCGTCGCTGTCTTTGGTCAGCGTGTGATTCACTTCGATCGGCTCAGATTGGCTTTGCACGTTAGCGCTTCCTACGTTCCAGCTCTTGATAGCACTGAACGACACTGAGTGCCCAACGTTTCTACCTTCAGAGTTGTCGCAGTCATGGCAAATTATGGCCTTAAACGGACCCGATGGACCGTTGGACGTCACAGTTGCAGAAGGCGACGAGAACAGCAGCTTCGAGTACTTTTGATCGGGCTGCGTTATGTTTGGTTTATTGACGACTGAGCTGCTATCTCCGGTAAGTTCACCAGTCGTGCTCTTGTTTAACTTCTTAATATCACTTGGCTGATTAATCTTCTCATACTCGAATTCATCGACAGAAGGCAGTGTCGTAGCACTGCCAGAAAAGTCTGAGAAGCTTTCATCATTCGAGTAATAGTTGGACGCCGACAGCTCCATTGCCTCCATCGGCTTTGGACTCATCTCAATCGGACGGTAATAATATCGTTGAATGTCTTCGGTCGGGAGATTACCGAGATCGTGCGTTGGGTCTTTGATAGTTGGGCTTTTCAATGGTAAAAGACTAGCTTGGAGTGCACATGAAATCTAAAATTGAGACATTAAGAAAAGTTAATCATCGTCGTTGATCAGGATTGAGTCAGAATGAAGGCAATTGCTCGGCCATTAAACGATTTTAATTTCCATTCCAGTTGAATTTCTTGTTTGGCGAGTAAACTCGGTGCAAGTTCGCTATCGAATAAGTTCAAATTTAAATATAGCAGTTCAAGAAAGAGATGGATCTGTTTCACCTTGAATTCTGTTTGCCATATTAGAAATGGGAACAGAATATAGATTTTATTTGGTTAGAATAAAAAGAGAGCCGGAATAAAGGAAATCATAGTCGCTAGCGATACATCTAGTTGGAAATAGAAGTTTATTAAACGTGTCGCCGTCATTGCTCTTGGTGATTGGAATTGAAATGTTTCGTTTGGCTTGTTGCTGAGAGCGAAATGCGTCAGTTGTGCAGCAGGTTTCTCGCTCGCTTCACTTTCCTTCACTCCACTTCACTTACCAAGATGAGACAGCAAACGATGCTCAAAGCCATTTTGCGATCCGGTTGAACTATCTCCAAAGCGACTTCTTCCTATCCTCTCAACCGCTAATAATTTCTCAATCTCTCAAGCGACAAGTTAGGATGCTTTCCTCAAAACATATTGCAACCTGTTTGCAGCTCATTGTGCGAATTGTCTGCTTATGCTTCTACTCCGACTGCATCGCAGATACTTTTTAATTTATAAAAATTGTTTTTCGTTCAAGAAAGCAGCAGCAAAAAGCATTTCATAATTAATTACAAATTGCTACAGAGTCGACTCGAGTCCACCGATACCACCGTAGAGGTTCAGCAATAAAAGCCCCTAACGAACTGTTCGCAGCCTTGAAAAGCAACGAAAAAATCATATGGATTTTTTTCTCCTTTGCAGCAGCAGCTCATTATGAGCGTAGCAACGCGATATGTGTAGCTTATTATGCTTTCTTCCAGCGTTGCATAACTGGCTTTCTTTCCGCTCGATTCTCGTAGCTTCCAACTTTGACAGACACTTCGCCTCGCGACCGAATTCACTTGAACTAGTTAACGTCTCCGCGCTTCGAACAGGAAGGACTCGTCGAGAAAAAGCTCTTAAGTCTAACACGATCGACTATAGAATGCAGCGAAATTAAGTCGTACCTGTAAGCCTATGTTTCGCTTGGTGTCCATGTCTTAACGTTTTATGCTTGTACAACTGCTCATACACAGTCAACCCGAGACAGCGAGCAAAAACTCACTCGACAGACACGACGACGAGAGCGAGGAGGAAAATGTATGGCAAATATTCAATAAAAGCAATTCATGTTGTTCAATGTGTAATAAAATAAAATCTCGTCGACAATACGAGCTCGACGCTCAAACGTGCGTTCCCCGATGTAATGGAGTTATAGATTGGCTTTAAGTGTATTAATTGAAGTTTTCATAACTACACGCCGCCGCCGTGTGCAAACTGTTTCGTTCTTTGATCAGCTGCTATACAGCAACGTGCTCGTTTATATAATTCGCGGTTCTTCTTTCTCTTCCAACCCTTGCAGCGTGAGGCTTGCACTTAACGCCACACGGCTGTCGCTTGCTCGAATATCTCTCGTGATCGCTCGACAATAATTTGCAATTAGTTTAATTGAAAGTATCGACGTTTGCTCTAAGAGGCTAACATTTAGATCGTCCTATAACAGATTTGAAATGTATTCACTCGCGCGTGGCGTGCGGGGGTGGAAGAGTTCTCGACGAATCAAGTTGATTGATTACAATGGAGTAGTCTGAACGTAGCCAGCGGAGTTGATATGAAATCGATGTATAGCCTTCACGCCTCTCGCTATTCTAGAACTTGTGTTCTAAGTTAATAATGTCGATCTAGAATTTAATCGTAGGATATACTTTGTAGAACATACGAAGCCATCGGCAAGCAGGCGGGATTCAAACTGATTTATGATTGCAATCTTACAGATGATACTATTGAGCGTCCTTGTAGCTTGCGAAGAATCTAGATTCATATAAATTTCTCTGCCTTTCGCCTGACTCACTCACAATCGCCACAAGCCTCATTAAGTCTCTTGATGCATTTAATTATTTATTCAAATGCCGAGATAAATATAAAACACAACACAGATAATTCAACTCCTAAGTCGTGGAATATTCCAGAGTCCGGGAAAGTTCACGTGTAGCCTTTATAGTCTTTGTAAGCGACGAATGCGTCCATTCCGTAAACGATTGCTAAGATCGTTCCGACGTACTAAAAATAGAACTGGAGTTAAGGAACGAGCAAGAATGTGAGACCAGAAGATACTCACGTAGACGCAAGTCATAGCAGGAAATGCCATATCACTCGTGGATGAAACAAATCGCGGGTACAGCCACATATTCGCCGCGAATCCCATGTAAGTGCTTCATCAACTTAAACTGATTAATGACCTGCTGCGCTTTAATAAACTCATAACACTGACCTTGCACTAATGTATAAGAAGCATGCGAACGCGTTGAAGAAAACTTCCTAAAACGAGAAGAAGCAAAAATTGTTCATTGAGCTCATCATCGACTGCGATCGTCTTACGAAAATTGACTGTCGTATCAGTCCGTAAGTTCTCGCGCTGAAGATGTATGAGACTAGGAGGATAAGAGTTGTCGTCAGACATGCTGAAACTGTTGAGTGGAAAGTGTAGAAAGCTTCACCTGCAGACGGAGAGGAAACGACATTGAAACGACACGCAATGTCTGACTTTGTTGCGTAAATTACCCATCTCGCTCGCTGCAGACATTCCGAACCGAATGAGCAGAGTTTCGCAGCAACTTCCTACAAACAATTGACGTCAGTGTTAAACCCAGAAGCGGAACGAGTCGCGCCTTACCCAGAAGCAGCTCGAATATTTTCAGCAGGCCGCATTTCGACGTCAGGAACTCGAGGTGCAAGCCTGAGTAAGAGACGAAAGTCTTAATCAACAAAGAATTTCATGGAGCAATCAACTCACATGTACAAACTCGACAGCAGCCCAGCTTGATTCCGTGGCGTCTCCGGTCGTGCTGGTGCGTTGCTGCTGGAATTCTGACTACAGTCGGCATTCTCAGTCTACTTAAAATTAAAATATTGTCACTGACTAGCGTTGCTTTACGTTTTGAGGATGAAAATGGAATGAAAGTCTCTCGATCTGTAACGAAAATAGATTTTCCTCTTCCCGCGATGCATCTTGAGTGAGTAAATATGAAAATGTGTTCAGCTCTCTCATGTTCTGCGCGGAGAAAACAAAAATATTTTCACGTGGAAAACGATTTCGAAAAATCACCAAATCAGTTGATTTTAACGTTGCACGCTGCAGCATTAATTCAATTGGGGATTGCAGGTTTGCGTCTCCCTCAAACAAATTTATTGAAATTCTAGAAAAAATGATTAAAGAAACAAACGCTATCATATCTAATAACGCTATCTAAAGCTGTCACAATTTTTTGACGGAAATATACTCGGGTGTTACAAGAAGTTTTTGATGATCGCAAGTTTCAAAAATTCTGATTCCTTATATTTGAACTCAGGAAAACTATAAATTTTCATATCTTTGCTCTCTTCTATAAAACATACAGATCAAGATGATCAAGGACCAACAGCTTCTTTCATTGGCAAGAGGCGATCTTGGCTCGACGCAAGACTCCGAGCTTCAGGACATTGTGCAAGGAATCTCTCAGTTGAAAATGTAAAGCGACAAAATATTACTCAAAAGCGACAAAGAGCAAGAAAATTTCTGTTTCCGTTTCGTCGTTAGCATTGCGAAAATTCCCCAACGGACATTCAACAAATTTCTCCATCGATTTTCCGCTCGTTTATCATTTGATTTTCCCGGTTCGTGTGGGAAATCAAAATCGCTGACCACTGCGCATGCCTTAGCCTTCGCTTTGTGTCCAAAGGAACAACGAGCCACGCTCAGTTGAAACGCGACCGTTGCAGGACTCAAACGGAACAGAAAAATCCTTAGGAATCACGTCGATTTGTTTTGACTCGTTCTCAAGAAATTAATAATTGAAGATCCAACGCGAGTGAAACTGAATAAAGTGGGCAGAAAAGAGCAAACAAAGGCGATTAATGAGCTGAAAGTGTGGATAAAAATAATGACGTGACACCCCGCGCGGCAGTAAATTGTAATAACGATAATTACATCAAAGGGGAAAAGACGGAATGCGAGTAAATAAATAAAACTTTATCGATTTTTGATGTATCAATTGTGTGCTTCGTCGTCATTAAATGTCGCGACAGAGTAAGAAATGACTGTCGTAAAGTGATCGTCGCTCGAGCCTACAGCAATGGTGCATCGACCAGATAGTTCTTCGACGCGCTCAGACAAAAGCTCATCGAGCACGAGATCATCCATGAACAAAGCCTCAAATGCAAGCAAGAACTATTTCGTACGATCCAAGAGTGGAAACGATTACAATGAAAAAGGCTTGTCGCTGTCGCAGAGCAAGCTAAGGAATGCATCATCGATGCAGAGCATTACAAAGTCTGGAAGTTCGTCCAAAAACG
This sequence comes from Smittia sp. YW1114-2, assembly GCA_033064975.1. Classification (NCBI taxonomy): domain Eukaryota; kingdom Metazoa; phylum Arthropoda; class Insecta; order Diptera; family Chironomidae; genus Smittia; species Smittia sp. YW1114-2. The sequence goes on from CP093833.1 coordinate 7,738,317, forward strand.
GAATGAGAAAGTTCAAGTCGAATACGAGGTTTGTCCAGTTTGAAGTCGGTATCCGACGTTTGAGCTTACTAATAAGCCTGCCGATATCTTTGTAATAATTGAGCGATTAGCCAAAGCTTTTTTCAAAGTCAAAATCACTTGTTCTTCTTCAACAGACAATTTTTTTGACAGCCAGAGTTAAAATTTCATAGAAATAATTAGACTGGCGGTAACCAAATCGTGAGAAAGTTTGAAGAAAACTTTAAGACTGATTTTAGTTAGAAAAATGTAGAGGAAATCCTAAACATCCTGTGCATATCCTAAACCTGTCACTGTAATTTGAAGATCTCGAACTGCGCATTTCAATTCGAATTCAATCAAACATCTATTTGATTGTAAACAACGCCGTGACTGATCCGACTCGGCTCGACTTATTTATGCATGATTCTCTTTCTTTGCTATCGATTAGTGGTAGCCGACAGTTCAAAAGCTTCGGCTGAAGTCATTCGAAGGTCGGCGGCGTAAAGAATTTTCCATTGTTCGGGCGACGAGAACACGAAAGTGAAAGTCACGATCGGTTGAAATTGTGATAAATCGGTCGTCGGAATTAGATTACATCGCTTGACTCCTTGTAATGCATTTTTTATGTTCAACCGTCGAGCAGCGTGGACGACATCGGCGTGAAGTCATCAGGCAGCTCGACGCCTCTCGAAGACAACATCAACGTTGTGGTGCGCGTGAGGCCAGTGAGTGATAAGGAAGTCAAAGCAAAAGATGATTCGATCGTGCAATTTCCGGGCAACGGCCAGATTCTAGTGAGCTTAGCTTAACGTCGCGCTGGGCGATAAAATCTTAATTAATAATTACAGTGCGAGGGTCAGAATGACTTGCAGAAGCCCAAGTTATTTTCATACAACGTTGTTTTCGAGCCGGGCGCGACCCAAGAAGATATTCTGACATATAGCGGCATTAAACGGCTGATCGAGATGGCAATCGAGGGATTCAATTCAACTGTCTTCTGTTATGGGCAAACCGGAAGCGGCAAAACCCACACACTAACCGGCCCATTCCACTTGGTAATTAAACGAACGTGTTTGCTCCCTGCGGCGCCTAAATAATTAAATCAACTTGACAGTTCGGCGGTAAGCCTGACCTGGCACATCAAGACCATGGGCTGATTTTCCGGTCGTTCTTCTACCTGTTTCAGCAGCTTCAGCAGCGACAGGAGAACACGCAGTTCGTGCTGAAGGCTTCGTTCCTCGAAATTTATAACGAAAAGGTAGGACGAGCATACGCCACTTGCACATGCAAATCAATCGTTAAGAAGCGCCAACGCTAAATTATTCATGCAACAGACAACTAACGGTTTCAATGCTATTTGTTGTCGTAGGTAATTGACTTGCTCAATCCCGGCGCGGCCAGGAAAAAGCCATTGGCAGTGCGATGGTCAAAGAAATTGCGAGGTATGCGAGTGATAAATTACTGAGTGCTTATTGGACGATTTAACTTTATGACCACAGGTTTCTACGTCGAGAATTTGTTCCTGGTCGACTGCGAGGAGCTAGACGATCTGTTGGCTGTGTTGGAGGAAGGCATGAAGAATCGATCTGTGGGGTCGCACCAGGTGATTCTCTGCAACGGATGGCCAACATTACAATGCTGACGAATTCTTTTATTTTTTCATAAGATGAACGACCATTCGAGTCGCAGTCACACAATCCTGACAGTGCATATCACATCGGAACAGCAAGCGGAGAGCGAGAAGAGCGTTTTTATTAGCAAGCAGGGCAAGATTAACTTTGTCGGTAAGCGCTAACGATCGATCAAGATTTAACGGAATAAATTAATTGTTGTCCGATTAGATCTGGCTGGCTCTGAAATGACGAAGAAAACGCAGAGCGAGGGCAAAACGTTGGAGGAGGCAAACAACATTAATAAAAGGTTTCGTTTTAATCTCATTGTCCCGAACAGCTTTTAACGGTTTCAATCAACAGCTTGATGGTTCTTGGCTACTGTATCGCGTCGTTGAGTAACACCCAGAAGCGGAGCGGTCACATTCCTTATCGGGACTCGCAGCTGACGAAGCTCCTAGCCGATAGTTTAGCAGGCAACGGCGTCACGCTAATGGTAAAATATTTTATTAATCACAACCCGTCTTGGTCGTAAATGTCATCACTTATTTTAATTTCCCCAGATTGCGTGTATTTCACCTGCAAAATCGAATTTATGCGAGACTATCAACACGCTGCGCTATGCAGCAAGGGCAAAGAAAATCAAAACTAAGCCCTTGATCATTATCGATCCACGGGAAGCATTAATCTTATCTCTGAAGAGGGAGGTGAACTCCTTGAAAATGGAGAACGAGCATTTGAAATCGTTGACAGTGTTCCATGTGCAGCCGAACGACTTACTGCGCCCGGGCTCTGCACAGATAATCGAGAGTAGCAATCGATCAAGCGCCATTGTGACGCCGAAGATTGATGTCGAGCGATTGGCGGAGCTGGAGAACAATGAGCTGTCGGAGCTCGTGAAACTCTACATGACAGAAAACCATTCGCTGAGACAGGAAAATAATGAACTGTACTCGACAAAAGACGTTTTGCTGCGCGACCAGGAAACTGTCTGTCGCGAGAATGAACGACTGCTCAAGAAGCTGGAGGACGTCAACTCGGTTTGCTGTCGTTCTCCCTTAATACCAGCACGCCCGACAATCTCCGGAGATGTCTTCAACTTCTCAACAGGCAGTGAACCCGACTTTAACAATTCCAACTACTGGCTAAATCCATTGAACTCCAGTAACGAACAGATTGATGGTCGAATGTCTTCGGCTGATAACAGATTGACTGAATCGACGCAGAAGGAAATGGACCAGCTAAGGATTGCAGATAGGTTTGTTTACTGATTAAGCTATTCTTGTTTGCGCTAAGAGATTGAAATCGACCGATAAATTATGCAAGGTAAAAGCTTTACCGCTCATTAATTTCCATTAAATTCTTTTTAGTATCAACGCTGTCGCCAACACTTTGAAACGCGGACAGACACCAATTGTAGAGTAAGATTGATTTCTAATCTATCGCCATTGTCTGACACTTTTCCTACTTTCGTTCTAGCATGATTACATAGAATTTCCCTGCGATGGCACAAATTCTCTCCTGGAAATCATTACTTCAGCACGAAATTGTTCCTTTGATCGACATTTCATGTAAATAAAGAGACACGACAAGCAATAAGAATCCGTTGATTTTCTTTTATTATAAACCCTTGAATTCATGTTTTGTAATGTCAACATGTTTATCATTTTACGCGCAGCTCACAGGTTTATTTTTTGACGGCCTTCTTGGCTTTCTTTGCTGCAATTGCCTTCTTCTTGGCGTCGACGCGGACGAGACGAGCCTTGTTGGCTGCTGTGCGGAGCTTCAATCGGTTAGCAACGTTCTTCTTGTAGACGACTGCTGGATGTCCCTTGGGCAGTGCGGTCTTCTTCTTCTCGGCAACAGCGATCTGGTCAGCGAACTTCTTCTTCTCCTTAGCGAGCAATGCGCGACGACGGGTGACTTCGGCGTAAGGATTGAGCTTGACGAGTTGACGTGTGTTTCTCAATGGGTTCAGACGACGGACAGCGCGGTGCACGGCTTTCTTCGGTGCTCTCAAGACCTTTTTGATCTCCTCGGATTTGAACAAGCGAGTCAAGTCAGTGTTTGCCATGATTGGATGTGGCAAGTTGTATGACTTCTTGACCTTTGATGGTTCGTTCCATGTTCCGAACAAGTCGTTCAAGTGCTTGAATGCGGATTCAGTCCAGACAATCAAGCGACCCAAGTGACCACCGGGAGCCAATTTCAAGAGGTTCAGCTTGTGAACGCTCATGGTGTCAACGCCTGGAATATTACGGAATGCACGGCGCACGCCATCGTCCTTCGAGTAGACGACCAATGGTCCGAGACGGTGAACTCGGCGACGGTTTCGCAATTTACCGCGACCAGCTCTGAAGTGCTTCGAACGGTATACCTGAAATCATAGAAGAAGCTCGTTAGTAATTTCATTTCACAAATAATTGGCGTCATGTTCGAATTATATACACACAACAGTTTCCATTGATAGGAAAAGTCGCAACGCCTGTTAATTCAACAGAGTTTCTCTTGCATCGCGACTAAATGTCCTCGTTCACTTTCTATTGAATTACTCCAACTTCGAAACGAAAACGAGCATGTCGCAATGCTGATGGTCACTCAACTTTTCACTTCATCGATAACTCACCTTCAAAACATCACCCCACAACTTGCTGCGACGTAAGAACAAGACAGCTTGCTTGGTCTTGCTGTATTCTTGGATCTTGTCCGAGACGACCAAAGGAAGTTCGGAGATTCCGTCGATGACATGTCCTATCATAAACAAAAAGTGTCAACAACTTCTCAATTTCGATTATCATGTTTAAGCTTACCGCGAGCTTGGACGAGTGCGGGAACTCCCGAGGCAGCAACAGCCGAAACAACAGCGTAGCGTTTCTGGTTGATGCTGATCTTGCGGTGCCATCTGCGCCATGGCTTCGTTGGAGCGAACATGCGTCCACCACGGCACATGTTACCGAAAGCACCCTGGCCGGAACGGTGAGTACCGCCACCACGAACTCTCGGAATACGAGCGACAGCACGACCAGTTCCCCAGGATTCGGCTGAAGTTTGATGACCAGCTTCGGCGTTGACGGAGTAAGCCTGGCGATGGTTGCGGCGCATCAGTTGGTGGACCTCGTTAACCACATCTGGGCGAATTGGAGCCTTGAAGATTGCTGGCAATGCAACTGTTGTTTCCTTTATAACCTCATTTTTGTCAGTGTAAACACTGACCAACGGACGAGCTGCTGATAAACTCTACAACGAGAAAGAAGATCCAGTTAGTTGAAGCGAATTTTATTCCTTACAATGCAATTGTGCAACATCCAAAACACTTCGACGGTTCACAGGATTTTTTCGATTTCTCTGCCACATGCTTCGCCGAATATTTCTCACTACATTTCGCAACTCAATTCGACTTTCCCCTGCGAACCTCGACGCGTTTCAGATGCTCCGTTAGTTCAACATCACATCGCAATGGTTCATTACCATCTTGAGAGTCTTTCAACCCAATTAATCGATGAATTTAAATTTCTGGATGTTTGACTGCGCGAGGGAACGCGAAAAAGAAAGATTTATAGTTGGTGGCCCTCAATGTGTCGTGGGTTCGACCCAAACGTCGTCCACGGTGGCTTAGTTCGGGGCTCAGCCACTTGGACTCGCCACAGTCGCCACCTCCATTTTCATGCAGTACGAAAGAAATATTTTTCGAACTCTAAATCGCTCTCAAGTTGTGCATTTCTTACTTAAAGTATCGCGAAAGGTTTCATCCCGATTGGGGACACGGAAGTGATGTCAGTGAAGCGAGCGAAGCGAAGCCTGAGACGAGATTGAAGGAAAAACTTTGTGGAATTTCGCTGTTTGAGTTTGAAGTTGAAGTAATTTGGCGATCAAAACAAAAGCAAATGGTAAGCGAGCGAGCGGCAATCGCTTCATCGACAAGTGATTCACGTGCCTGTTGTCACATTTTAGGCTCTACGAGGAGCGTGTCGTCGATATTCGACGGAATTGTGAAATTTGTGAATGAAATTGCTGAGCGAGACGAGCAACATGTCGAGTAACAACAAAAACACCAATAATGGAATTTTCATTAATCAAATTTCGGAGAACCAGCCGGAGCTGCAGCAGCCGAGTATCAAGAGGCAGAGGATAGATGGCAACGACGAGCAGCATCCAGCCAAGTCGACGCCCACGCCGAAGTCGCTCGCGTTCTTAGACGATTCCGGGAACTCCACGTCGTCTTCTTCTTCGCCGCCGTCGCCAGTGAATGAAAGTGAAAATACCGCAAAATCCGACTTTGAGCTCGCGAGCGAGAAGGACGAAGAACCGAACGATAAAGAGTGCTTAACGACATTTCAATTGGAATTAACGCAGCGTCAGTGCTTGTGTGGAATTAGTGAGAGAACTTTAAGAATTCCATTCCGATATCCAATAGTGAAAGAAGTGGTCGGTAAAAAACAGACGTTCAATCGAAAAGATGGAATCGACACGAGGAAAAGTGGCGACGCGAAAGTGCATTACATTAAGTCGCTCAAAGATTGGCCCGAAGACCATCTAATCAAATTCCTATCAAGTGTCCAGCTCCTATTTACCGTCTACTTGAAGCAAAATGCAAAGGGAAATATCTGCGGGAAAATCATGGAGCTCGTTGACTGTCTAATAAGCAATCAGATCCACAGCAACACGCAAAAGCAGCAAGTTCACATATTCGAGGAGCTGATTGAGTTGTGTAACAGCAGCGACAGCAATTTTGTCAGCTACATTTCGAGTAAGGTCATCACGTCGTTCCTGATCATAATAAAGGAAGAGATAGATAAAGAGTGGCTGACGAAGATTGTGGACAATCTATTCACCTTTAACGACTTGGACATTGTAGCAGTAAGAAGAATTAACTTTAGCTTAGATATAATTAAGTGCATAGTTGAATGGAAGGATCACGATGAGCACGTGCTAGAGGAAGAGCATGGCAATCATCAAGCGCAGCCGCTGCCACCACCACCACCTCCTTTAGAAACAAATTACTTTGCGTTATTCCAATACGATCAAAGCGGTCCTTCAACTTCATCTGGTTCCAGTGCCTTGCCATCATATCTAACATCACAAACAAATATTAACAGCGGCCGCTCGTCAGCAACTTCCGGCCACAACTCGCCAGTGTCGAACGGGTGTCATTATGTGCAACTGACAGACTCTGAAAGCTTTGACACTGCTCACATTAAACTTATGACTACGCAGATTCTCGCAAACAAGTGGCCCGCGCTAGTTAACAACATCTGCGCGCTCATTGTAGAAGTATCGAATGTTAATGCGCGTCGATCGATTCATCGGACGAGCGCCAGCCTTATCGATTACGAGAATTGTATTATGACCTTTATTGCTCTCTGGCAGAGTATCATAGACGTTAAGACGAATTTATCAGTCAACGAGACGCTGCCATTCACAGCTCCTCTCGCGAACTTCGAAGCGCATCTGAACCAAAACTTGCCTTGCACAATTTACAAGAAAATGCTCGAGCTCTTCAACGAAGCGCTCTGTTATGGCACAACGCTTTCACTTCAAGACATGCTTCCGACAGAAACTTGTGCCCTCGCTACTAAAATCATTCGACATGTCAAGGATATCAACTGTCCGCTGCTCAAATCTTTGCCACGGGAGGTTAATCTGACAAATCAAACCGACGATGACTTGAAGACACTCATAGGACTGAATTACGAAAGTGTCGTTATCTGCCCTCACTCATTAGAGAGACAAAGAATAGCAACGACGATAGCCAGCACCGACAACTCAACAACATTCAACAAAAGCTCGCTTCAGTTACTCACACTTCTCGTCTTGAAGTCGGCCGCTGTGTCGATGAAAGAGTTTCGCGCTGATTCATCCGACAGTTCCATGGATTCGTACGACAGTGAAGCGCTCTCAGACCTACGCACGATCGAGCTTTCCATTCGTCACGTGCTGATAAAGCTCGAACGCTTCGTCAAGAAATCTCTCGAGTTCCATCCCGACAGCCATTTCAGTAAAGTCATGACTCACCTTTTCGACGATCAAGACGATTTCCTAATAGAAGCAATGTTGTGCACTCTCGACCTGACTTTAGGCTTTTCCCTTCCCAACAATCCTTTCCCCGAGCTCGTTAGGATGCTCAATCCCGTTTACACTTTCCTCGAATTCCTAAAAATCTGTAGCAACAGCGAGAGTCTTCTCCTAGACTTTCTTATGAGCACTGAAACTTGTTTCCTTTGCTACATAAAGAGATTTCTCAAGTACGTGCGTATGAATTGGTCGTTGTTCAAGAGAAGCTGCGAGGATTGCGGTATCGGAAATAACATGCTTGACAACACGATGGCGGTGATGATACGCTTAAGATACAAAATCGGACGGCTGGTGTCTCGAGATGTATTCCACTATGAGTTCGCGCCCATCCTGCGACTGCTCGAAATTTGCGAGAACCTCTACGAGGATAACGAGTTCAGCTAGTTGAGCGATCGTCAGGTAACTTCGATTTAAAGACAGAAACTTCGAATATAGAAAGATAATTTCTTTATTTAAAACTGCAAAAATCTGTTCATAAACAATTGTACTAATCTCATAAGTTATCATTTAGATGTCATGACGATGGAAGAAAACTCAAGAAAATGCCTTTATGTAATTTCGTAAAAACTTTGAATTAGTCTAAGAAAATAAAGAAACTTTAGCTGGTTAACAAATCCGAAAAAATGAAGCGGGCGAGTTTCTATTCATCGATTTATTGCAGGAATATTTAACAGCAGATTGCGGAGCCTTACATTCTCACTTAGGCTAAGTAATCTAGCTCTCCAAAGCTGTTAAGTCAATGGTTCAATCATTCCTCTCACATCTTCTTCAACAACATGTGATCATTCGTGTGATTGAAGCTAACTTAAATGCCAGAAGAGAAAAGTCTTTACATATTTTAACCAACCGAAAATCTCATCCAGTTTCCCGCCTTAATTAAATTGCTTTATTATTTTCAACGGCTTTTTCACATTCAAATGAGATTCGTTAGGTTTCTCGTTTGCGTCTTCGCTGTCGTTTGTGCCCTCGGTGGATCGATAATCAAAATTTGAGAAAACAAGTGATATATCTATATTGAGCGACTATCTTGCGCTAAGAACAGTTCAGTAAAGCTGTCCGCAGGATCTTGGCCATTCGGGGCTCGGAGGAAGTCGACAAATCCTTCGATTTCTGTGTCTAAATCATAAATCACAAAAGTTTCGATTTGAAAAGTGAAAAATCATGAATGTTCTCGATCCGTTCTGTGTGACAGCCAAGGAAAAGCTCCGTTTCGAGCAGCAGTTCAACGCACTTGGGCCCGTCAATGGCATCGTGACTGGGGCTCAGGCCAAAGGGTTTCTATTGAAATCCGGACTATCGCCTCTCCTACTCGGGCAGATTTGGTGAGTAATCCGAAATCCTCCTATCGAAATTGCTCAACGAGACATTGTGAAAACAGGGCCCTTGCTGACACAGACGCTGACGGCAAAATGGATTTGATCGAGTTCAGTATTGCCTGCAAGCTTATCAGTTGCAGATTGAGGAACGTCGAGGTGCCTAAGCTCTTGCCTCCCACGCTCATCGCATCGCTTAAACATATCGGAACGCCCATTAGAACCCCAACCGGAGCGATGTCACCAGTTGAAGGCTATAAACAGTTTCTCCCGCAAGTCGTACCGATGCAAATGCCAGTGGCGAATATTCCACCCGCCGTCATTACTCAACAACAGCAACAGTATCAACAACCGATGCCAGTTCAGCCGATGATGGCTCAACCTATGATGTCGCCACAACAAGTTGTAGGCATCCAATCAATTCCACAACAGCAACAATACATTCCACCCGAGATGATTGCTCAGCAACAACAACAAATGATGGCACAAACTCAGCCAATGATGGTTGCACAAACTCAGCCCATGATGGTTGTGCAGCCTCAGCCGATGGTTTCCATGGCCCCGCAGCCACAGATAATTCCGCAAGCTGCGCCAGTTCCGATTATACCAGTTGTTGAGCAATATAACAGTGGCCCTCTTCTCGAGTCGCTAGTACAAGTTCAGCCGACTGTTGTTCCAACAGGTCCTTTGCCTGCTGCTCCAACCCCGACACCACCACAAAGTGGTCATGCAAGTCGCTCGATGTCTTTCTCGGAGAAGGCGCCAGCTATTCCAGAATCACCGTAAGTTATAGAACAGAAAGTTAAGAATCTTTTGAAACTAATTTGACTGTTTTAAGGTCTATTGAATGGTCGGTGCCACAGTCATCAAAGCTGAAATACACACAACTGTTTAATGCCACCGACAAAACTCGCAGCGGTTTCTTAACTGGAACGCAAGCTCGAGGAATCTTGATGCAGACAAAAGTTCCACAACAAATCCTGGCGCAGATCTGGTCGCTTTCAGATCGCGACGCTGATGGAAAGTTAGGATGCGAAGAGTTTGTTTTGGCTCTTTATCTTTGCGAAATGTATTCGACGGGCAAACAAATTCCAGCGGAGCTTCCTCTTGACCTCATTCCACCGTCGTTCCGAAAGGTTGCGTCGAGACACGGGTCAGTTGTGAACTCACGTCACGGTTCCGTTTCATCGCAAGGTGCTGTCTCCACTCATGGCGATTTCGATCCTAATGGTTCGTTCGAGGATAAGAGAAAAGAAAATTATGACAAGGGTCAAGCAGAGCTTGAGCGAAGGCGAAAAGCTTTAGCAGACATGCAGAGAAAAGAGCAAGAAGAACGGGAAAGAAAAGAACGTGAAGAAGCTGACAAGAGAGAAAAGGCTCGACTTGAAGCCGAGATGAGAAAGCAACAGGAGTTGGAACGTGAGCGTCAGCGACAGCAAGAACTTGAACTTGAAAGGGAAGAGCAAAGAAAGCGAGAGTTGGAAAAGAAAGAGCAAGCTAGAAAGTGAGTGAAATAGGACACTTTCGTGTCTGAAATTTTAATGAATTTTGATTGTAGGGAAATGGAAAAGCAGCGTCAGCTTGAGTGGGAAGCGCAAAAGCTTCAAGAAATGGAGCTGGAGAGGCAGAAAGAGCAGGATCGACTCTTGAAACTGAAAGGAAAGAACCAAACACTGACCATCGAACTAGAAGGGTTTAGCACGAAAGTCAAAGAGCTGTCGCAGAAGATTTGTGACACTCGGGTGGCAGTGACGGAGGTGAAAACAGTAATCGATGGCATGAGAACCACAAGAGATACGTGCATGAGTGAGCAAGCGCAGTTTAAGGCGAAGATAAAGGAACAGAACGCAAAACTCGTTCAGCTGAGTCAAGAGAAAATCCGAATGGACTCGAAAGCAAAAGTTAATTCCGCGGCTGACGATCAGGCAATGTTCACTAACAAACAGGTTGGTCTCTCTATCCACAAACACCGGAAAAAACTTGATAATTTCTTTCGTAGATTATCATCAAGCAACTTCAAGACAAAGTCGAGAGTCTCAAGACAGAAATCGCAGAGAAAGCAACAGATTTCGATGCCCATAAAGAGCAGAAGAACGAAGCTCGTACAGAACTGACTGAGCTGATAACAACCTGCGAGCAACTTTATGCCGAATACGACGTCGTTCGCATCCAGGTTTGCTCTCACATGATCCTCAAGAAATATATTTGATGCAAACTGAAACAAATTTCAAGGTTTTGGAGTTGAAAAACAACCGCAAGAATGAATCGTTCTCGTCGTCAGCTTGGCCTGCTACTGCTGCAACAGAGACAAACGCTTGGTCCAATGAGGAAGCTCTTGAGCCTGAGCCTGTCATCGAAAAAGCTCCACCTGGCTACATGACGTACCGAGCCGTTTACGAGTTTTCGGCTAGAAACAACGACGAAATCTCATTTCAACCTGGAGATATCATCATGGTAAATGCGACCTAAGCGGTTGTAAATTACAAAATAACTGATCATTTGTGGCCTTTAGGTTCCTTATGAACAGACGGGCGAAGTTGGATGGCTCGCGGGAGAAATCAATGGACACACTGGCTGGTTCCCCGACACCTACGTTGAGAAAATCAACGAAGGCGATCCGTTGCCCGCAGTGGCAGCACAAGAAGAGTAAGTGACGACTTCTGAAGACCGTTAGCAATTTTAAACAATTTTCTTTTCGACAGAGCCATTCCTGAGCCGGAAGTTGCACCAGAACCGGTTTACAACGGAACTGGAGGCGAGAAATATGTTGCCTGCTATCCATATCAGTCAGCTGAAGCTGGTGACTTAGTGTTCGATGCCGGTGAAAATGTTCTCGTCGTGAAGAAGGATGGCGATTGGTGGACCGGAGTGATCGGAAACCGTACTGGAATATTCCCAGCCAATTACGTTGTGCCCGCTACAGATAGCGCAATCTCTCCGGTCACAAACAGCTTCAACAGCATGAATATCAACAGTGAAATGTCGGCGGAAGAGGCTCGAAATCAAGCTGATGCTGACTCAGAAGTGTCGGAAATCAATACTCAGACTGTCAACAATGAGGAAAGCATGCAAGAATTCCGCGGCATGACTGCATCGGCTGTGAGTTCACTGCTGATTTCATTGCAATGAGCAAAAGTAACGTTCCGATTTTCCAGAGTCTTCGAGCGAAGAAAGGAGAAGTTGCAACTGTAATAGCGCCATACGAAGCAACAAGCAGCGAACAGCTCTCTCTCCAGAAAGGTCAGCTCATCATGATCCGAAAGAAAACAGACTCTGGTTGGTGGGAAGGCGAACTGCAGACGAAGGGACGACGAAGGCAACATGGATGGTTCCCTGCCACGTACGTTAAAATCCTGGCTGGCGGTCGCATGAGTGGTCGAACAACTCCGCTCTCTTCAAGCAAAATCAACCTGCATGAAACTGTAATCGGTAAGACTTTTCATTCTTTCAAAGCTCGCCAGAGACTTCATCGCATGTTCAACTTGCAGACAAAGTTCAAGCGATGTACCCTTACAAAGCGCTCAACGACGACGAGCTTAGTTTTGAGCCTGACGACATCATTAGTGTTCTATCTCGGGACGAGCCAGACTGGTGGCGAGGGGAACTCAACGGCATCACTGGTCTATTCCCCAGCAACTACGTCCGAACCTTCGTGTCATCAGGTAAAAAGCCTTGAATAACTCGCAATATCAAAATCTATTTAGTTTCGTTATGATTTGCCTTTATGTTCGTATGTGATAAACGATTAATAAACGAAATTTATTATCAGTTTGTAGATAATTCTTAGTTTCAATTATCGCCCTTTTCGAACCAAAATTGAATATTTTGCTCTTACGTTTCATGCTCATTGTGTCATCACGCGACCACAGGAAACATGTAAGCTTAACTTGTACCGCAGCCGTTAAAGTATTCGTTGGATTTCCACATTGAACTATTTAAGAGAAATCATCACACTTAAAGAAATAAATTTTTGAATGGGTCGAGTGGTCACGTTGAGCAATCAAATTTACTTTTCAAATATTGATTTGAATGACCAACACTGAACGAAGGTGATTTGAGTGATCAGCGTGGCCATCGATCTCGTTCCAGTTAAAAGGAACTTATGAGAAATCACTACAAAATTACTGTAAAGTAGATAATGATGCATCAACACTTCAGACAAATCTCGTTATTGCGATTAGTTGCATTACAAAACTCGGTTGAATAGTTTCATTAGAGTGGATTGTTATCCCAATCATGACGATAATAAGCCTTTGGTGGTTACAAATGAATTACTTGATAGATGTTCGACTGTATAAAAAAGCTAATTTAATGGGTGAAGCTAAACTAATCGTAATTTACAGTATAACAAAACTATGTAACTTAAATATATCGACGAATTATTGAAATGTTCAAACGTTAGCGATAGGGCAGATATATTAGTTAATTCGATCGGCGGTTATCTCAAAATTATTATGTCACTCATCAATGTTATTAATGCGATTAAGTATCTACTTAGCTTGGTGAACCGTTGGAAAGTATTCTGATTTGTCGTCCAATCAATTGTGGGACAATTGTGCGATTGAGAATAATTTCTTGACAGATAAAGTTTGGAGTTGAGGTGGCTCAAACATCTTGACAACTTTTATCCTGTTAAGTTTCCTGAAAAAGAAAATAATAATCAATAACCTTTGCAGTCAGCTGAGCTTTACACAAGTTCTATCTATATTATCGACATTTTCTCTTAGGAAAAGCTCTCAAAATATTCTCCGTTTTGGTTTAAAGTTATGCAACATTTTATTTTCGATTAAGTTCGTGCAGTTTCGGTGCGAAACTCTCGCAGAAGTATTTAAAGAAAGTGAATAAAATTGCAATGCTCCATTCAAAATATTTGCGTCGACTTTCTCTTGCCTTTCTCGACTCGCTCAGCTCGACTTGTCGTAAACCTTTTCCAGCTCGACAATTCTGATCAAAATCACAAATACATGCTTTCTATTTAAATGCAGGAATAGCGAACATCCTTGGAACGTCTGATCTTCAGTAGTTGTAGAGATTTAGTTTTTGCCTTGACCCTCGTTGGTTTTGTTGGAGTCAGCTGGAACAGACGACAGAAGCTGTCGCGTGGATGAGCTTGAGCTGTAGCTCTCGCCACTCCGCGAGGAGACCTGAGAGTTGCCAGATATGGGACTGTCCGGCAGCTCTGTGTCTTTGATAGCGGCTAATGGTGTCACGATGTCTTTCTATAATTTCGAGGAAATGTTACAAAAGTTCTAAGTGGAATTTTCGTGTTTTACCTTTTCAATTGAATCCGATGGCGACTTCACGGGACTGAGAATCGTGGTGTGCGGATCTTCCGGTGTGTAATAATCAGAATCATCAGCTTTTGCTTCGACCTCTTCTGTCATCATTGTCGCTTTATCCTTTAAAGAGGAATAAGATTTTTCAATAGCACCGATTCGACGACGTTTAACTTACATCATCGGTATCATCGACCGAGTCTTCTGAAGCTTTCATTCTTCCTTTGGCGTCGGGCGACCTATCGTCTGTTATCAGAAGTGGCGAAAGCTTCTCAGCTTCACTGTCATCGTCCAAGTCCTGTAAAATATTTGAATGAAATTCATGTCATCAATTTCGGTTATCAAACCTTACATTGCTTGCGCTTTTCTCATTGATGTACTTGACGCAATCTCTATCACGGTTTGAGGAGCTTCTCGAGACGCTCTTCTTCTCTTTGTTGCTTGCCGCTCTAACGACAGTTGGCGAACGTTTGTTCAGTAAATCCGAGTTCTCCTCGTTCGATAATAAAACTGACATTCTAAATTGCTCGGTCGATCCATTAATTTTCTCTTTTGAACTTCTTTTCAACGAGTTCGCTGGGCTCGTCTTCAGATCGTTCTCTGCATCGTTTGCTTGTAAGAGATCTTTGCGGTCAATGCTGTTGCGTTTGAAGCCGGGACCGTTCAACGCTTCGATTAACGGGACGGGCATGTAACCCATCGGAATGTTTTCTGTGCTATCTTGAGGATTGATGTTGATGATTGGTGTGTTTGATTTCTGAACGGCTCTAATTTGTAAGAGAGCTCTGAAGGGCGCTCGACAAATCGGGCAGTTGTTGGCTTGATATCGAAGCGAGTCAGCACAGCTGTTGCACAAGCAAAGATGTCGACACGGGAGAATCAACGTATCTCTGGGCTCGCAGATACAAATCACGCATTCAGATCCGTTGTCCTCGTCGTCGTCTGTCGTTGGTCGTGTGAGGTTTTTGTTTTCGATGCCGTAAATCTCCTGAAGTAAATAGCACAATCCATCGACGAAGATTTTCTGTTTCATCGCTCGCAAGTGATAATCGCCCTCTGATGTATGATGATCAACGACACAAATTGTCGAGTGTGAATGTGTTAAACCTTCGCCACCGTCATCGATAATGCAATGGATCGCCACCGGATATACGTCCTTCTCTATATTGTATTGCAGGTCGTCGTCAGCGTATTTACTCGGTGAAAAGATGTGAGCAGGTTGCGAGAAGACTTGACTGGCTCCTTTTTGATAGTAATACGTATCGGAAGATGTAGCTGCGTCGCGCGGCAAATATGTGATGTTGTTTGTTGTAATCTCTTCGGTACAAAAGTAGTAAATTCTGATTGCACACTTTTGATCTGCATCGAAGACGAACTCAATATTGTATCCCTTATCCTCGGAATCTGTTTTCACGAACTTCACGGACTCCTTCCTGATGTTCACGAGGCTTTTCAGTGTCTTTGTCGGCTCAGAACTGGATCTAGGCGGTGCATATGGAAACTGTAGAAACGAAAGTAGGTGAAATGTCAACTGATGCTGGATCTTAACTTTTACTCACTGAAATCGGTTTCGAGCCGAGCCAATTGAGATCAGTGTTTTCTCCAAACAGATACGATTCGGGCACAGCTTGATCG
Organism: Smittia sp. YW1114-2; assembly: GCA_033064975.1. Taxonomy (NCBI): domain Eukaryota; kingdom Metazoa; phylum Arthropoda; class Insecta; order Diptera; family Chironomidae; genus Smittia; species Smittia sp. YW1114-2. The sequence continues at coordinate 7,754,223 of CP093833.1, forward strand.
AATCGTTCTCCACCCATAATAAACGTTGAGGAGAAGAAATTGCCTGAAGTTTTGTTGAGATTATTGGAAAACATTCACTCAACAAAGAAACCCGATTTCTCACCTGATTTCGGAGGAAACTTGTAGTTGTTCGTCGTCTCCGTCTCCTCAACTGTATTGTGGTTGAGTTGGTTGTTCAAACGGCTGAGCAGTGTCCCCATAATTTGTGTTTAATTCGCTTTTCAGATAATCTTTTTTTATTTTTGTTGACTTGACGAAACTTTTTTGAATCTGAACGAGCCGTTAAATTTCCATTTCCAGCCGAGACAAAACCCAAAACTCCCAAAAAGTGTCTTCGAACAGTCGAACTAAACGCTCGGAAAAGTGTAAGTTAATATCGCTGAATCTGAATTACTTGAGGTAACTATGAATATCACAAATAATACTTAACTACTGAAGGGACCAGGGTAGCATCGAGTTGCAATTAAATTCGCACGGGAAATAGGCGAAAAAAAAGATTCCGTTTTCCACTTGGGAATCCATTAAAACGCGTACGAAAAAATCGAAAACGAAGCCAAAAAATATAGTCGCAGAAAAAAAATTATTAAAAGTCATTTCGCTTTCGAGCAAAGTGCGATCTTTGGTGCGAAATTTTCTTTATCTAATCGAGAATTTTTCGGCGTAATATTTTCTCCAAAAAACGTGCTTTTTCAATTTTTCCGATTTTTTTTCCATACTTAATGTCGTCGCTATCTCTGAGTTTTATTAAATTTTATTTTTATTTTCCTTCCTCTATCGGCGCAGATTTCTCGCTTTAAATACACACCCCAAAAAAGCCTAGAAAAATGTCTGATGCTGCAGTGAAGAAGGGCCGTGGTCGTCCAGCAAAGGTGAGCGTCGAGGCTTCTCGGAAGAATGAAGTTCCCATTAAAACGGAAGAACTTTTCTTCTGGCAAAGTAGAGAAAATGTTTTCGCGCCAATTGAGAGCGTGTGATAGATAATATGTTTTCTGTGAAATGCAGTGAACTAATTCGTTTTGTAACTGGTAGGCGAAAGAACCCGCCGCTGAGAAGCCAGAAAAGCCAGCAAAGAAGGCTGAGAAGGTTGTGGCTGAGCCCGCCGCTAAGGAAGAGAACGGAGCCGTGAAAAAGGGCCGTGGTCGTCCACCGAAGGCAGCAGCTGCAGCCAAACCCGCTAAGAAGGCCGCTCCAAAGCGAGCTGCTCCGGCTGGTTCAGGAAAAGGTAAATCTAAACATCACAAGCCACAAACTATGTCATAAACATTTCAATTCCTAGGTCGTGGTCGCCCACCAAAGGCTAAGAAGCAAGAAAGTGCCGACGAATCTGCTGAAGCTGACTCCGACTCTTAAATTACTAAGTTATCTCCCTGAACTTGCGTACAACATAAACGTTAAATAATCCTAAAACTTTAGAGAACTTTTTACAACAAACCCAATTTATCAGCGAAGCAGAGAGAGAAAGCCATTCGAAAATAAAATGAGAAACTAAAACATTAATTACAGTATATTTCCACAAATGAAAAAGATGTTAGATGTTAAGATAACAAAGCTATTTTCCAATATGAAGGCCAACGGATTCCTTGACGCGGCTTCGCGAAGCTCGTGACGAGAAACGACTTGAGAAGGTTGGATCGGACAGCAGACCAAGCTGAATAACTTGAAGTCACTCTCCCCATTTGCATTTAATAGAGTAAACCGATAGAAAATTTCATAGGATCGCCCGAAATTAGTTTGAATAGTCATTAACCGGCGTCAAAGCCTCAGAATTCTGATAGTTCGGATTCAAATCTGGCAGCTTGGTGTCTGTCCGTCGAGCCGTCCTTCTCGAGCTGTTGGCGAACTTTATATGAGAGATAATAAAAGTTGTTAGTTTTCTCTATAGATACTTTCTTATGTTTTCCTTCTTATCAGTTTCTTGACTTATGCGCTCCGATAACGCGTTAGCTTAAACATTCTCTGTGTTTTTGAGTTTCTTATCATTCGTAGCAGAACTTTGAGATACAATTCGATTGAAACGTTCTTGTGTGTTCCCCAAAGTAAGTCTCAAGTAAATTTAAATTGCGAAAAAATAATAATAAAGTAAATGCGGAAACAGAGTTTGTGTAGATGGAATTTTAAACAAGAGAAATAAATGTGTTTTTTTGATAAATTGTTGAGTGGATTGCGAAGCTTTTCATGAAACGTTTCCTTGCGAATTTCATCGTTCTAGAGTGGAACTCTCGTCGATGCTGACTGTCGCACGTGTATTCACAGTTTAACGGTTTTCATCGACCCATCAACCATATCGTATGATATTATTTTATATTTGAGAGTTTCTCGAAGAGTTTCCTCCAAAGCTTCTTTTTTCAGTTTCATGTTGAGGCTCTATCGGAAACTTCTATGACATCGAATTTTTCTTTAGCTTTTTCCTTGGATTTTCCGACAAACTCTCGCTTTTCATCGAGTTTTCAGCTCTCCTCAGCATATTTTCTCTCCGCCGTGCTCTCTCATGAAGAAAAGCTTTTGACTTGCACTCGCAAACAAATTTTCTCGGTAAGTGGAAAAGCTCGAAAGAAAATTTTCGTAAAAATATTAAAATCCTGTGATTTAGGCCTGCTCGACGATTGTGGAAATTTGCAGTTTATCCCTTTCAGTGATAGGAATTTATTGAGGTAGTTATCCAGTCGACCTAAAGGTGAAATTTGCTCTCAGACGGATTTTATTTTTCAATGGCATTTCCGCCCCGCCGTCGAGCTTTGAATGACGACAAAGTTTTCCTTTTGGTATTTTAAATGGCGATCTCTGTTATTCTATAAGCGAAAAATTAAAATCAGTGTGATCTACTCTCAGACAGAATTATAATCAATTCTTGAAAATTGTTGCGTCTCCGTCCGGCGAGAAAATGTCTAAATAATTTATGAGTGTCAATAGTCTTGTTCACTTTGCGCGCTTTTATTTTTCTTCTCGTGTGGGATAGGAACCGTTGACGATGTCGGATTCTGAAGAGGTCATCCCTGAGAAGAAGGGGCGTGGGCGTCCTGCAGCTGATAAGCCGGATAAGGCACGTGAGGTTTGCATAAGTTGTCGATCATTAACTGACTCTTAATTAATTAACAGAAGCGCAAAGCGCAAGCGGATCCGGATTCAGACGGAGCCCCGTCAGCTAAGAAAGGTCGGGGTCGGCCAAAAGGCTCCACTAAGAAAACTCCAGCTAAAAAGGCTGAACCAAAAGCCAAAGCACCACGGAAATCGAAAAAGAAGTCGGAGTCTTCCGAGGAGGATGATGAAAGTGATGAATCTACTTAAGCAGGATGATAGTAGGAATGCCCTTCCCAAACTTTGAAATATTCAATCGTTTTATTTATTCCCATTTGGCTCAAAAAACATCTCTCCAAGAAATCTAAACTGGTCAATAAAAATATAAGTTCTCCTAGAAATTTAACGGCTTTCAGAGTTTCAAAACTGCTACAGAACTTGTTGACTGCTTTAACTGCTAGAAATTTAACGGACGCTCAGACGCGCGCGAAAAAAATTTCAGTTTACTAAATATTTAATTGTCGTGGAAAACAATGTACATTAAGTCGGTCGTCATCGACGGCTTCAAGTCCTACGGCCGAAGAACCGAAATCGACGGATTTGATAAGGAATTCAACGCAATCACAGGCCTAAATGGAACCGGAAAGTCGAATATTTTGGATTCCATTTGCTTTGTTTTGGGAATCTCGAATTTGTCTCATGTAAGTTTCTCTCGACGCGCCAAGATTGCCCAAATCAACTAGAATATGTTGCTTTCAGGTGCGAGCACAATCGCTGCAAGATCTCGTGTACAAAAGCGGTCAAGCCGGCGTCACGAAAGCTACGGTCACGATCAATTTCGATAACACCAAGAAGGATTCAAGTCCTATGGGCTATGAAAATTGCCGCGAAATCTCGGTCGCCCGCCAGATTGTTGTAAGTACTGTCATCGTTTTGCTTGGATCAAAACATTAAGCTTATTTTGTCTCTCGTAGGTCGGAGGAAAGGGAAAATATATGATCAACGGAAAGAACGCTCAACAGAAGCAAATTCAAGATTTTTTCTGCTCTGTTCAGCTAAACATCAACAACCCAAACTTTCTGATTATGCAGGGACGGATCACTAAAGTCTTAAACATGAAGCCAGCTGAGATCCTGTCGATGATTGAGGAAGCTTGTGGCACCAGCATGTACGAGAACAAGAAGGAGAAATCGTTAATTGCGATTGAGAAGAAAGACAATCGATTGGGAGAGCTGAATGCTCTCATCGAAGACGAGATCCAGCCGAAGCTTGAGAAGCTGCGCAAAGACCAGCAACACTACCAAGAGTATCAGAAGGTTTGTCGTGACCTCGAGTATCTGACTCGCATCTACATTTCTTACAACTACACGCAAAGTCTGAAGAACGTCGAGAATAGCGAAGCCAACATCGCAAAGCTCACGGCAGAAATCGAAAAGGGAAAGGAGACGATTGAAAGCAACATTCAGGAGATAAAGCGGATTGAGGAATCGATTGCCGAGATTCAGGAGCGATTGAATGAATCTGTAAGTATTGCTTTACCTTGTCAACAACTCAAACTCAGTTTATTCGCTTTTAGCAATCAAGTGCTGACTTGAAAGGTCTTGACAAGGAGCTCGACGAACTAAACCAGCAAGATGCAAAGCTGAAAGCGTCGGTGAACACAGCTAAAGATCAAATTGTAAGCGACCAACGCAAACTGAACACTCTCAGAAAGAACTTGAAGATCGACAAGAACGCTCTGGCTTTGAAAGAAACTCAGATGAAAAATGCTGGTGGCGTCTTCGAGCAGTTGAAAGAAAACGAAGCAAACGATTTCAAAGCATATCAGGACGCACAGAAGAGACTGGAAGCTGTTAATCTTGGTTTGGCTCTGAACGACGAGGGCGAAGCCACTTCGCTTCAAGATCAGTTGACAAGTGAGTTGAGCTAGCTTGTAAAATGTTCATAAAATCTGAAGACGATTTATTTCAGCTGCCAAGTCGAAAATTGCCGATGCCGTCAGCACAATCAAGCAGAGTGAAATGGAGCTGAAGTATTCGCAGCAAACTCTTGCAACGAAAGAGAAAGAGACGAAGGTTAACGACACGGAATATTTGAGAGACAAGGAAGCCATCAACAAAGCCGAGAAAGAGCTCAAGAATCTCGAGACTCAAATGGCTGGAATCGCCTATAAAGAGGGCCAGTTTGAAGAACTTGCCGAGCGCAGAGAAGCCCTATCGAGAGACGTTCGAGCTGCTCGAGCAGACGTCGACCGCTTCTCCAAGTTTGAGTTCCGCTATAAAGATCCACTGCCCAATTGGGATGCAGGCAGAGTCAAAGGCGTCGCTGCGAACTTGTTCCGTGTCAAAGACCAGAAATACTCGCGAGCTCTCTCGGCTGTCATCGGTGGCTCATGGCGTAATGTAATTACTGATAACGACGAAACTGGAAAGCTTCTGCTTGAACGGGGAGATCTCCAAACTAGAACAACAATCATTCCTATGACAAAAATGAGCGCAAGATCGATCGATAATCGAGTCGTAAGAAAAGCCCAGGAGTTGGTAGGAAAGGAAAACGTGGCACCAGCACTCGATCTCATTGAGTACGACAAAGAATTTGCTCCAGCCATGACATATCTGTTTGGCAGCGCGTTTATCTGCAAAGACTTGGAATCGGCAAAGACGGTTACCTTCCACAAAGACATCAAAACTCGATCTTACACTCTCGACGGTGATTTGATGGACCCCGAAGGTTCTTTGTCTGGCGGTGCCGTTCAACAAGGTCCACCGATTCTGGATGAAGCAGCTCGATACAGCGAGTTGAGAGCTCAGCTGGAAAAGGACGTGAAGGAGTTCACCAAAGTTAATCAGTCGATCGCAAGCATTAAAGACGTTGCAGAGCAATACAACAAGCTGAAAGATAAATTGGAAAACATCCAAATGCAGCTTCGCACTGCTCAAGATCGCATCAAGTCGACGTCATTCCAGCGAAACGAAGAGGAAATCAACGAGCTGAAGCTCAAGGTAAAGACGTTGCAGGAGACAATCGTCGAATGCCGACAGACGAAAGCTAAGAACGAAGAGAAAGTGAAGGATCTTTCGGAAAAGGTGGCGGACGCTGGAAATTATCGTAAGCGGGAGCTGAAGGCTGCCGAGGATGAGACGAAGAAGACAAAGAAGAAGTACGATCAGTCTCGCGAAGAATGGCAGAAGCGCGAGCAGGAATACGAAATATTGAAGCTCGAGATCGATGAGCTCAAGAAAACTCTGGAGGAAGGAGAGAAGGAAGCTAATGCCATTGAGCAGCAGATTGAGAACTACAAAGGTCAGATTGAAGCTACGGGCACTGCCGATGCTGATTTGAGGGAGAAAGCTGATGTGCTACGTGAACATATCAAAGCCCAGAAAGATGCCATCGCAGCTCAAAACAAAGAGGTTCGCACGAAAGCTAATCGCAAGGAAAAGTGTTTGAAGCAAAATCAAGACGTTGAACTCGACATCAAGAAGAAGGAGAATGAAATTCAAAAAGTTCGAGCGGCCAATACTGACGGCTACAACAAAATCAAAGCCTTGGAGAAGAAATATCCTTGGATTGAAGAAGACAAAGACCATTTCGGAGCGAAGAACACTCGCTACGATTACACTAAAGAAGATCCAGCCAATGCTGGCCGCAAGCTGCACGATATGCAGGAAAAGAAGGAGAAGCTGAGCCGCAACATTAATCAGGAAGCCATGGTTCTGTTGGAGAAGGAAGAAGAGCACTACAAGAAGATAGTCGAGCGTCGCACGAAGCTCGGCAACGATCGACAGAAAATCATGGACAGCATCAAGAACATGGACATGAAGAAAGCTGAAGACCTCAAAAAGGCGTACACAGAAGTCAATGCGAACTTTGGATCAATCTTCAGCACATTGCTCCCGGGCACACAAGCGAAACTGGAGCCGCCACCAGGAATGAGTTTCCTCAAAGGCCTCGAAGTGAAAGTTGGATTCAACGGCATTTGGAAAGAGTCGTTGACAGAGCTGAGTGGAGGCCAACGTTCGCTTGTGGCGCTTTCACTCATCCTTGCCATGCTGAAATTCAAGCCAGCTCCGCTCTACATTCTCGATGAAGTCGATGCCGCCCTCGATCTTTCGCACACTCAAAACATCGGCGCCATGCTCAAAGCTCACTTCAAGAACTCCCAATTCATTATCGTTTCTCTCAAAGACGGAATGTTCAACAACGCTAACGTTCTGTTCCGTACGAAGTTCGTCGACGGAGTTTCCGGCGTCGTTCGTACAGTTAATCGCTCGCAGTCTTAAGAAAATAAGTGAGATTCATTGGACGTTTCCTGAAATATGAACTTTACTTAAAAGTAATGCGATTTTGTTAATGGGAAGACAATAAAACCGAAACGTAATCGATGAATTATTTATTCGTTGTTGATATCCAGTAGGCAGAGCTTTCAGTTGAACGCTTTTAAAAGCTTCAGCTGACGAGCCCCGCTTTTGTTGGAACGCTCCGATTGGTCGGTTTCGTGATACGTAACAAGTTTCCTGGAAATTCCAGCGGAATTCTGAGAAGTCGCTTTGTCATTCTTGGAATCGCTGTGAGCTCAAAGTCGTTTGGTAATTCAAAGGTTTCTCTCGATTCTCTGATCTATCATTCGTCTGACAATATATTGGGGAACAGTCAAGGCATTTGGAAACAACAAATTACGCTTATTAACCGTCTTGAGTATCGCAGACCAGCGACGCTTTTCCCTTCATCGCGTAACAATTCTCATTCCGCAACTCAACTTTCCATTGACTCGGCAAGTTTCCGTCTCGTCGTCATTCTCAAAGACTTTCCCGTTGTGAAAAGACGTGGTTTTAGGAATCGTTAGTGAACCTAATTAATAAAACTTGTTCTGAAATGAAGCTTAGTTCAAGTCTTCTTGTGATCTTGGGCGCTGTCGCGCTAGCGAGCTGTGAAGTTTTCTTCGAGGAGAAATTCTTGGACGGTGAGGCAAATTGTTGTTGGGTGTTAGCCGGTGATGACGACAAATTTGGGGTGATAACTCGCCATATTCCAATAATTCTTCATCAAAACGATTTAGAGTTGAATTGGGACAAAGTTTCGCAACTACTGAGAGGAAAATTAGTTGGAAAAGCAGCGAAAATCTAATGGAAATTCATTTTTTCTTCCGGCAGACTCGTGGGAGAAGAACTGGGTGTATTCAAAGCATGAAGGCAAAGAGTTCGGAGCCTTCGTGAGGACAGCTGGCAAGTTCTACAACGACGAGGAGCAAGACAAAGGTATGAGCGTAGTTTTCATTAATAAAATCGGGTAATTCGCTGGCTTTTCACTTACGTGTCACTTCCATCTTCACTAACACTGCGACACGTAGTTGATTGTACAATGCAGCCGTAATGTGCCATGTTGCCTCGCCACATAATCGACCTGCCGTGTGCTTATCGCATTTTAACTGTCTTTTAACTCATCAGGTCTCCAGACATCGCAAGACGCCCGTTTCTACGCTCTTTCCAAGAAATTTACTCCATTCTCCAACGAAGACAAGCCACTCGTTATTCAGTTCTCGGTTAAGCATGAACAGAACATCGACTGCGGCGGTGGCTATCTCAAGGTCTTCGACTGCAGCTTGGACCAGAAGGACATGCACGGCGAGTCGCCTTACTTGCTGATGTTCGGTCCAGACATTTGCGGACCCGGAACCAAGAAGGTAAGCCGATGTCGAAGCTCTGAATTAACATTGTTGACTCAGCCCTTCAAAATAAATGTCACACGTCGCGATTATCTTCAAAACGCCACTTGTACAAGCGAACTGCGTTGCGATAAAAATAAAACAACGATCTATTTGTATCTCCGCGTAGGTTCATGTTATCTTCAGCTACAAAGGAAAGAACCATCTGATCAACAAAGAGATTCGTTGCAAAGATGACGTCTTCACTCACTTCTACACTTTGATCGTTCAACCGGACAACACCTACGAGGTCTTGATCGACAACGAGAAGGTTGAGTCGGGCTCATTGGAAGATGACTGGGACTTCTTGCCACCAAAGAAGATCAAGGACCCTGAAGCTAAGAAGCCAGAAGATTGGGATGAGCGTGCCACAATCCCCGACCCAGATGACAAGAAACCAGAAGACTTTGACAAGCCTGAACACATTCCTGATCCAGGTAAGACAAGACATGCCAACTTATTTTACAATTTTATTAAACAAATTTTTGTAATTCAGATGCCACAAAGCCCGATGACTGGGACGATGAGATGGATGGAGAATGGGAAGCACCTCAGATTGACAACCCAGAGTTCAAGGGTGAGTGGAAACCAAAGCAAATCGACAACCCAGACTACAAGGGAGTGTGGAAGCATCCAGAGATCGACAACCCTGACTATTCAGAGGATAAGAACTTGTACTTGCGTGAAGAAGTCTGCACTGTCGGTCTTGACTTGTGGCAAGTGAAATCGGGTACCATCTTCGACAACATTCTCTTCACCGACGATGTTGAATACGCCAAGGAAGCAGCTGCCACATTCAAAGCCACACAAGAGGGCGAGAAGAAGGTGAAAGACGCTCAAGATGAAGAAGAGCGCAAGAAGGCTGAAGCCGAAGCCAAGACAGAGACCAAGGATGAAGACAACGAAGACTTGGACGACGAGGAAGACAACGCTGGTGAAGCCACTGAAGAGACTGGCGACCACGATGAATTGTAAATCCATACACAAAGTTCCAACAATCTGAGCATCAACTAATTTATAAGAGCGCGTTCGATTCAACCCGTTATGTTAATTAGCAGTTAAGAGAGTTCCACACCGAACACACATGGGAACATCACTGATTTGCAGTTCAACGCAGTTTTCTCGTCGTAAACTTAATTTAAATGAAACTAATTTAGATGTCCGAACGAAAGTTCATCATGAGTCTTCACAGATTTCAGTTTTCCTGCTCACCGCGATAAGCTTATCCAACGCGCAAGCACTTACAGAACTCGATCTCTTGTGTTCCAAAATATTACTTTAGTTCGCAACTCCGACTATCTGGAGGACAGAGCTTCTCGTGTTCTGTGAACGATTGATTCGTTACTTGAATTGATAAAAGTAAGAAACGATTGTATGATTTTTTTATAACGTGAGAAAAGAGATGAAGAATAAAACAATTGAAAAAGTGAGCCTTCGTTTCTCATTTGGTTGTGGGAGGAGGTCATCAAACTCATTGCTGGCTGTAATTTGCAGCGATTAGTATTTAAATTCCAGTGGCAACATGGAAGATTAGGCAGGATAGAGCTTCTTATGTAAAAACGTAATGGGAAGTTTAGTAGTCGATCCGTCGAGCTCATGTCTTCTTTATCGACATATTCGAGATCGTATATCCAATAAGAATGATCGCAACACCCGCTATCTTCCTGCTGCTATCTGCTCACGAGTTCAGCCTAAGCAAAGCGAAAATGAACACGTCAGTTCCTCTAAGCAAGGAGCGTGACAAGTTTTCATGACCGCTGTTAAAATAGAAGCAGTAGTTATGTAATGATCGCGATTTCAACGCGTTTCATTCTACCTTGGAATGGTTGTTATTTAATGTCCACAGATTATTGTCGTTTGAATATGATGAAAGATTGAAGGGAAGACTCAAGTTGCGAATTGAAACGACAGATGAAAAGCGTATTTGTGGCGGTGGAATGGACGGATGCGATACCCAACTTCGATGGTGATGATACCCAAAGTGCTTACTTTAGCAAGTGCAAAAATGACAAAATTGGTTCAAATATATTTTTATTTTCTCCGAATCCAACGATACGAAACACATTAATGTTTGCCGTTACATATGTAAATTGCAACTATGCAATTATATCCTTCGATCGCTAGGGACGTGGATAGAATTTGCTTGTTAGCGATTCCATCGCCACACCATCAAAAGCACTCACATTGAAATGCACTTGCATTCGACCGCTACGGTTCTGACAATTTCTTTACGAATTTCTCGGAAGATCTGCTCGGCAACGTTCGTTATCGTTATCGTGGACAATAAAAGCCGAAAGTTTACCTCCCAATCTGAGTGTGCCTCAGTGAGAGTTTATCTCGCTGGGAGAAAGAATTCTTGGACAGGTTCGCGAAATAATTGAACGAGGATGGACGTGAAAACTGTTTCCAGGTTTGTGGTGGAAACTACGGTTTTCGTGAGCGGTGAGACGTTGAATAATCTATCAAATTTATATTGACAATTATTAACTTTCCTAGTTTTTGCGGTTTACAACTTCATCAACGACTTAGTACCTCTAACTAAAAGAGGATTCGTTTGCGGCGACCCTTCGCTATCGTTGCCATTGAAGAAGAATTCCGTTGGTAGTATTTGGCTGTACTTCAGTATCTATCCACCGCCTTTCATTGTAAGCTTGCATTACTGTATGCGTCCAATTTATTAATCAAGGCCTTTCAAACAGATTTGGCTTGTTGAGCTTGCGCTGCACGCTGGAGAATTTCGAACTCGGTTCAAAGACATCACATGGCAGTCACTCGTGTACCTGAAAAACTATTATATCGTTTTCATGTGCCTCATAATTAGCATGACAACACTCAAGAACATGATGGGGTCTCAACGGCCTTTCTTTTTTGAGGTGTGCAAGCCAGATTCTATGATCAATTGCACCGTCGGAACGTTTATGACTGAAAACTACGAATGTACAAACGCGAATATGTCAAAAGTGATGTTCGTTGAGAGCCAAAAAAGTTTTCCCAGCGGTCATGTCATCGTGTCAGTTTATCCCTGCTTCTTCTTCATGTGGTATCTTCAAACCAGACTGTCAAAAGTTACGCCTGTTCTTCTTACATTGATTCATCTTCTCGGATGTCTGTTCATTTCGATCTGCAGCATTACAAGAATCACGGATCACTGGCATCATCCAGCGGACGTAATTGGAGGATTTGTCTTGACCTTACCTTTTGTGTATCATGCCGTAAGTTGCTTTGTCGATTTTCCTTACATTTCATGAGCAACCGTTTTCTAGTGTCACGTGCTGTCTAAGGATTTTGGTTTAAAAGGTTGCTTTTCCAACGTGGAAACAGAAGAGACTGATGAGGATATGACACAACGTATATCAACAAGCAGTTTCTCTATTCAATGATAACTGATTACTAAGTAACTGAGATGATGATTTGTAATACAAAGTGAATAAAAGTAAAGCTTTTGCTTTCTACCGGTTTCTGGTCGTTCAAAATTGATGCGAAGAAAAGTGACGAGAGACGCAAACGAAGACGCAGAAAAGCAGGTCGAGTTTATCTTTATTAAATACCAATTTAAATAAGGTAAGCTTGTCGATATTCGCCAGCAATCAAAACGAATCACCTCACGGACACTCAAGCCACAGGAATATCGTAAGAGTTTCCCCGATGTTTGCTGATTTACGTGATTTTACGTAGAAAATAATTTGGGTTTTCACGAATAAGAAAAAGAAGAAGAAATAACTTTCATAATTGTAATTTGTTGCTTTGTGCGTCGTTGCAGTTATTAAAAACGTCAGAAATGCAGTCTATCAAGCTCCAATCATCAGACAATGAGATCTTCGAGACCGATATCATGGTCGCAAAATGCAGTGGGACAATTCGTAAGTGTTTTGGCACATTTTTCTAATAATAGTCGCTCTTGAAATTCTTCTTTTACGCCCTTTTAGGCACTATGCTCGAAGATTTGGGCATCGATGAGGCCAACTCTGAAGACGAGATTGTCCCCTTGCCAAACGTCAACTCGGCAATTCTGCGAAAAGTCATCCAGTTCTGCACTTATCACAAAGACGACCCAGCGCCTTCAAGCACTGACGACGACGAAAACAAGGAGAAGCGCACTGATGACATCACATCTTGGGATGCCGATTTCTTGAAGGTAACACTACATAATCGAAGCCAAATCGAGTAAATATAAAGCTTTCTTTGTTCTCTAGGTCGATCAAGGAACTTTGTTCGAATTGATTCTCGCCGCAAATTACTTGGACATTCGCAGTTTGTTGGACGTCACGTGCAAGACCGTTGCCAATATGATCAAAGGCAAAACTCCAGATGAGATCCGTAAGACTTTCAACATCAAAAACGATTTCAGTGCAGCCGAGGAGGAGCAAGTGCGCAAGGAGAACACTTGGTGCGAAGAGAAGTAAGCCTTCTCGATCGATCTCATCCTTTCCACAAGTTTACGAAGTTTTCACATTATTTTGCTCGTAACAAACAGGCGGCAAGCCATTCTAAATTTTCATTTCCTATTCGCTTTATTACTTTTCCAAATCCTAATAATGTGAAATAACAACGTTCGTAAAATAATAAATTTTAAGCAAAAAAAATCTGATGAAGGGTTCTTAAGGCTTGAAAAAGACCTCAAAACGTTGAATTTGTTTTCTTGCATTCAACTCGATGATTGCAAGTCCATGTTGGGAGGTTTGGATTCTCCAAGAGAATGCCAGTCTAGATTCATCTGCAATGAAGACATCTTCTATTTTCCAGTCCGTGTAACACGAGTCGAAGGGCGGAGTAATAGATTTTCCGTTGGACTCGAAAGCACAATCTGCAGCGATCACGTTCTCCCGCTCCATTTCCAAATCGATGTGGAACGTTTTGAGAAGATTCTCGATCATTGCTTTGTTACCCATTAAAGAGTTTTCCTCAAATGTTTCGCCTCTGAGATTTGTCAGAAATTCGCTCGGGTTGTAGAAAACTTCTATGGCGGTTATCTTCAGGTTTTCAGTAACAGTCACAATAGCAAATCCTTTCATCTCCAACTGTTCACCATTTCCTTTGTTGCCCTTATAAATTCCCGTGAAGCTTCCCCAGTGTCTCCAAGAGAAAACAATCCTTGGTGGTCCAACGAAGACCTCGAGCAACTCCCACGGGAAACTCATTTCGAAGGCGTTGACAAAAAGCTCGTGTGAACTTTCGAAGTCTTCATTTTCTGCATTGTAGAGCTTCTTATCAACGTTGTCCATCAGAACATTGTAGTTTCCACGTTCAGCAGCTTCATCAAGCCCAAAAACTCTCCCTCCGTTTGCCTGTACGGAGTATTGATGGTGTACAATTGTCTTCCAATCGCCTGTGACAACTTTGTGCGACGCTTCCATCTCCCAAGTCTTTACAGCATTCTCGACAATCATCTCCAGGGAACCCTTCACGTGACACTTCGTCTTTCCTTTCAAATATTCAAGATTGACAATATTGTAGTCGGGTTTTGTGTGACGCCATGCTGTCGCTTCATCATCGAGGAATTCTCGAACAGGCTCAGTCAAGTGTGGATTCTCAGACAGCATCCTATCAACTTCCCTCCTTGCCGTGAATGGACATACACGCGATTTTCCATCATGTCTGGAATGACGACCCGAGTCACCTTCAACATCTTTTTCCGTTCGATTCATATTCACGACTGACGAAAACTGACCTGAAATTTTAGCACCAAATAGACAAATAGAGGAGAGGCGATGAAACAACAATAATTGTTGATCCGCTATTTCTTTTCTCATGACAGCTGGTTTTATAATTCATTTTATTCCGTAAATCTTGTTTTCAACAAAATATATTCTCGTTAGTAAACAGCAGCATCTCTAAAGCCTTGAGATTCTCACCTTTGGCTGCGAAATAAGATCAATTGTGTTAAACGCATATAACTGAGGACTCGTAAGTGAGTGACACGTGAGACGTTGGACGATGAGACAAAATAAATTAATACTGTGCACCAATTTCCTAGCAGTTTAGATTGAAATATGCCATCCAAAAACCTTTTTGTCGAATCCAGACGAGAAAAGATTGCACATCGGTGAGTTCTCTTTCCAGGCAACTGATGAGACCATCCGTCGATGACCCATTCTGGATGTTCTCTGCAAGCGGGCGATTCGCTGGCCGTTCAGATCAAACAGACGGATCGAGCGATTGTCATGAGGGATTGCGATGACTCCAGCTTGAGACACCGCAAGGCGATTGACTGATGAATCTGTTCTGATTGTAGTGAGAGGCGCTCTCATGTTGCGCAGCTCCCATATTTTAACTGACTTGTCATCCGAACCCGAGATTACTTTATCATCTTTAGTGAATATTGTTGACGTGACAACGTCTGCATGCCCTTGAAAAACAGAAACCGCGTTGATGTCAGATCGGAAATCCCACAATCGGAAAGTACTGTCTCTGGAAGATGTTACGGCGAGTCGCAGGCTTTGGTGTGCAGAGCAATGTGTCAGCTCGTTGTCGTGACCCGTAAGAGTTTGAATCGGAGTTTTGGTTTCAACATCCCACAGAATTGCCGATCGATCCCATGAAGCTGTAATGATTTGACTTGGCGAATCCGAAGCTGACGAAATCCAGTCAGCGGCAACAACAACAGATGAGTGGCCGCTCGATCCTGAGAATTCCTGTAGAGGTGTCCGCAGAGCTTCGATTCGATCGCGCTCATCGTTTCCGTGCACTTCGTCGACTAGATAATCATCCTCGAGCTCTTCTTCTGACGAGTGTCCTCGCCGCGATATTGCCACTGCATTCTCCCAATTCACACTTCCGACGAATATGTGAGCAGTTCCGTCGCCTGACGAGGTCAGCAATAACTCCTTTGTTGGATGGAACCGGATAGAGTTGACAGAACCATTGTGACCTTCATATTTGAGAAGGCAACGACCCGTATCAATGCTCCAAATGCATGCAAGATGGTCAGCGCTTGCTGTTGCGATGAGTGGTTGGTTTGGCGAAGAAGTTACTTCCCAAACTCCATCGGAATGGCAGCCAGTAAAATCTCTGACGAGGCTCGAGACAATCGACTGGGTTTTAAAGCTTGACACTATTCGACTTGTTTGCGCTCGAAGCTTGTATCCCGCCAGTTTCGATCCACTCGCTGTTAACTTGGCTTTGAGTTTCTTTCCTTCTGAAGTTTCACAATCATTTGTTGAAGGTCGCTCGATGTCTTTGCTCGCTGTTGCTGCTCCACTTTCGCTCGTATATCGACTGAGTTGTTCTTGAACTAAAAGGTAAGAATTAGCATTTCAATTGAACTGTCGCGACCGAGAATCGACTGATTAAAATTAAAATATTTTATTGATTTTTCAGACTTACGCATTGAATTCTCGTTCAGCAAGAGATCGAACTCGCGCTCCAAATCCTGCAGGAGCCGCTTCACCCTCACATGATTGTTTTCTGACGGAATATCTTTCGAGCTTTTCTTCTTTTCCATTCTAATTCCGCCCAAAATATTTCGCGATTTATTTCTTCGCTTCTGTTTTTTACGATTCTTTTGCGTCTTCCGAGTTTCGCGTCTTTTGCTTCGCATCTTCTTTACAAAATTTAGATAAATTATTCAGAGTTTGGCGGTCATTTGGTGGCTGTCTCTCGGGCGAATTAAGCTCCTGAACCATGTCTAGAGATAACAAAATCCAAGGCTTCGATGCCGACGACCCACGATTCCGAATTCGGTGAGTATTTCGTTGTAGAAATGAATTGCACAACTTTAGATTGTTTTTCTAATAATCAGGCCTTATCAGCAAGTGGCATCCAGCGTGACGGGCGCGCTGTGCACAAGTCTGTTCATGACTCCAATGGACGTGGTGAAAACCCGGATTCAAGTGCAACAAAAGCTTGTGCTGTCATCGAAGTGTTATCTTTATTGGTAACTATTTGCTTTGATTGCTAAGATTGAGATTTATCGAATGCACTTCAAGTAATGGACTGATGGATCATATTTGCCCGTGTGGCCCAACTGGCAGCCTTGTACCTGATGCCCAGAGATTCAAGGGAACTATGGTAACTTTTGATCTAGCCTTATAGTTCGCCTGCTAAAGTTTGTCATGTTTTAGGATGCGTTATTGAAAATCAGCCGAAGTGAAGGTGTCAAGTCATTATGGAGTGGCTTATCGCCAACATTGGTCCTTGCTCTTCCAACCACAGTGTTATACTTTGTCGCTTACGAACAAATTAGAGTCAGACTAAAAGATCAACACATGGCATACCTGAAAGTCGATGATCCTGAAACCTACACGATGCCAATGATTATTCCACTTATTGCTGGATGCACTGCAAGATGCTTTGCTGTCACTGTCGTCAACCCCCTAGAGTTAATCCGTACGAAAATGCAGTCCGAGAAGATGAGCTACTCCGAAGTTGGAACAGCTTTTAGGAAGATGGTCAATCAATATGGAATTCGTGGACTCTTCAAAGGTCTCTTGCCCACCATAATGAGGGACGCTCCCTTCTCGTCAATCTACTGGACATCTTATGAGACATTTAAACGTCTGAACGGAATCACTCAGCCAGAGTTAATTGAATCATTTATCGGCGGCGGGATCTCAGGCTGCATTGCTGCTTTCATTACAACTCCATTCGATGTCATCAAGACTCATCAGCAGATTGAGTTTGGCGAGAAGTTCTTATACAGCGCTAATGGCAACGGAAATGGAAGCAAGAAGCAGATGACCGGAACCCTTCAAACGATGAGAAATATCCTACGAACAGCAGGAATTGCTGGCTTCTATGCTGGTCTCACTCCTCGACTGTTCAAGGTTGTGATGGCTTGTGCTGTTATGATCTCAACCTACGAGTTCGGCAAGAAATTCTTCTACGTTCACAACGTCAAGAACTTTTACCATGAACATCCTAGAGATCTTAACAAGATTACATTGATCAATCAAGAGACAGCACAATAAAATTCCCTGTTGACTTCAGCTTGTTAAATGATTTTTAGTAAAAACTTTCCTGACCAAATTTCACTTTCATTTTCTTTTATTCAGTTACTTTTGGAAAATTTTCTGTACAAATGGAAAACGTAAAATCAAAATAGCAATGAAACACGTAGATATTTGTTGAAGAAACCTAAAGATTGTATCGTTATAAATTACAGGACTTAAATTAGACCAATTATGAAGAAATTGCAAGGAATTGCGCCTTAAGTGGCACAATCTACCATAATTCACTGATTGAAGCAAACTGAGATCCTCTACTACACAAACCAGCTCTGGTCTGTCTTGTGAAAAACAACTGGGTAATGCAAGTAAATTGGAGCAGTAAATCACACCGATGGCCAGCCTCCAGTTCAAAACCGAAGGTAAAGAGCCAAGCTCAACCGGTAAGCTAGGAGAGTAAAAGTTAGATGATCGAGAATGATAGGCCGTGTTGGGTTGCTGATGGTCAACAATATCTCGTTTGAATAAGCCACTCATGATATGGTCTAGTGAGAAACAGAGGGATTCTCATGGTGAGAAATCCTTAGATCACTCAAACTCGATAGCGCGTTGAGATTTATATTAGAAGCCAATCTGTCAGTAATGAATCTCAACACGCACATCTACACATCGTTGATTCTTTCTTTGCTGATAAGGCTCCGTTGATGATGCCTGCATCTGCATAACAAATTCTGTATGCTGAACCAGTTTTTCACAACATTTGTTAGGGGCCGCATATCGCAGTTTTAGTATCTATGACAGGTATTATTTTTTATTTTTAAAGCAAGTCTCGTCTTGTGTTTACAATGGAAAGAATTCTTAATGGAGAGTTTATTGCATATGCCGGATTTCGACCTACAATGACCATGAATGATATCTATGATCACGTTAAGTTGATGGGGTCAATCCGCAGTATTGAACGGTGAGTCTCTGAAAGTTACAAAATGATAAAGTTTATTTATTAGTTTCTTCATTAGTTATCGGGATGCTACCAAGGGATATTCACAATTTGTGTTTGTGCAATATTTACGGTGGGGAGACGTCTTCCAACGTATCTCACAAGATAGTAGAGAAGGTGTAATTAAAGCTTATGCTTTACACATGCCGTTAGCGAAAACAAGCTATGCTGAGCCAATGTCCCCGTATATGGAGACACACGGAGTCTCAGTTCTAGGTTTACCTGTGACTGACTGTAGTGAAGATGTTCCAGAAGAAGAGGTGTTAGAATTTCTAAGTCAACATGGAGAACTGACCCGAGTTATATTTGATTATGCAGAGGATCAAAAGACATTCCGAGGAATAGTGTATGCCGATTTCTATACTGATGTAACGGTTCCGATGGGAAAGCAGCGTTTGTGCAACTCTGCTGGCGAATTCATATCCGATGTTTGGCTTATAAGCATGACGGATAAATATTTTAGTCGTTACTGGTGCTGGTTAAGAAATCAAACATATAAGATTGCGAAGTTTGTTTTCATGGAAGAGTTCAGTCTATCTGCTACCCAGAAAGTCAAAGTTAGAGGAGCTTCAGGCTCCATTCAGCACTATGGGAGTTCACACTCGGTGCCACATGGCCAGCGAGCATCCTCTTATCAAAAAGCTGCAAGTTCAAAAGCTCCAAGACAAATGATTCGGAAACATCGCTTTGGTGAAAGCAGTAGATCAGAGCAGCATCGAAGAAAGAAATATCCGCCAAGATACTCTGATACTGTTGGTTCGCAAGTTTACCCTACACCACCTCCGCAACCCGTTGCGACTGTAAGATCTCAACCGATCGCTCCCCTGCCAGTAGGACCTCCTTTCAATGCTAATCCTGACTACAAATACCCTGAAGGCAACTTTGGACTAAGCGGTCCGCAGCAACCACCACCAGCATTCATTCCTGGATTCGGGATTCCCCTACCAGGCGGACGCCCACCACCTCAACACCCAAACTGTCCACCACCTTCTCATCCCTACAGACCCTTTCCCTCGCCAAACTTTCCTGACTACGGTCCACCACCTTACAACTATCGAACATGTAAGACACTCGAATAGACGGTAGAATTCGATTGGATCACATTTAAATAACCACTTTTATATCTAGGAAGATGCTCATTCAATATGAAATACGTGGACTCTTCAAACGTTTCTTGCCCACCATAATGACGGACGCTCCATTCTCGTCAATCTACTGGACATCTTATAAGACATTTAAACGGCTGAACGGAATCACACATGAAAACATGGTAAAAAGTGAGATAAGGGCAAAGTAAAGCAGCTAAATTGAAACAGTGCACAAAAAAAAAGCAAAGTTAGCTACAAAAAGAGCCAATTTGAGGCAACAAGTGTTAAAGATTTTTCTTCGTTTCTGAGAGTCGAAAATCGGATCGGATGTGTATGTGTTAGTGAGCCGTTAATCGAAATTCGAACTTTAGATTTCGGTTGAAACAATCAAATGAAAAAATTATATTGTAAATCAGTAACGACAGTCTGAGCGTGGAAAAGCAAGCGTCCATTCCAATAAGCTTCAAAATGTATCAAAAGTGAAGTGAATTCTTTTTAGTGAATTTAAGTCTGCGTTGGGTCTCAATTGATTTGTGATTTTAAACATATAACGCTCCACTACAGAGGGCATCGTCTACTTGACGATCAAAACAAAAATAATCTATTTCCAAACCAAAATTAAACCCTTTCTGAGTCTTTTTCAAGACAAGGAAAGTGCAAAGTGCGTCGAATCATAGTCTCATGCAATGGTCGAACGTCCACTTCTATGCAAGAAAAACCAACTTTTTCAATTTTTCAATTTTCATTCATTTTTAAATTGTCTTTATAAAGACGCCTCTCGGATTGTGATTTTGACTCACAACGCACTGTCAATATACCTGACAGGAGTTGTATTATAAAACACTGTATTGGAGTGATGGCAGGACCGCACTCCGCCGTTTGCGATGGGTCTCCTGCTACGGTTCCATCCCTGATTTTGTCTTCCCATAGCAAGCTGTGGGGCCGCATGTTCATAACTCTGGCTTGCCCCTTCTGGATGTGCCTAAGTAACCTGACGAGCAGAGTGCTTTACTAACGTATTCCTCTGTAATGACTCAAAGTTGCGTCGTATGTCCTTCCGGCCGGCCTAAGAATGATATTGGTAGTACTACGGTGCTATCATGACTAGGGACCGGTGTCGTGGGCACCCACCTGGCTTACCTGAATCTGAATCTGAACGGAATCACTGAGCCAGAGGTAATTGAATCATTTATCAGCGGCGGGATCTCAGGCTGCATTGCTGCTTTCATTACAACTCCATTCGATGTCATCAAGACTCATCAGCAGATTGAGTTTGGCGAGAAGTTCTTATACAGCGCTAATGGCAACGGAAATGGAAGCAAGAAGCAGATGACCGGAACCCTTCAAACGATGAGAAATATCCTACGAACAGCAGGAATTGCTGGCTTCTATGCTGGTCTCACTCCTCGACTGTTCAAGGTTGTGATGGCTTGTGCTGTTATGATCTCAACCTACGAGTTCGGCAAGAAATTCTTCTACGTTCACAACGTCAAGAACTTTTACCATGAACATCCTAGAGATCTTAACAAGATTACATTGATCAATCAAGAGACAGCACAATAAAATTCCCTGTTGACTTCAGCTTGTTAAATGATTTTTAATAAAAACTTTTCCGACCAAATTTCACTTTCATTTTCTTTTATTCAGTTACTTTTGGAAAATTTTCTATACAAATGGAAAACGTAAAATCAAAAACCATAGCAATGAAACACGTAGATAATTGTTGAAGAGACCTAAGTATTCTTTTTAAAAAAATCAGCTAAGCAGTATTAATGTATTCGGCTTAGTCAGCAGAGTGAAGCAGTGCTGGGCGTCGCCGGGTCCGATCTGTAGCTTTCTTCATCATTCATGTCCATGTTATTTAAATTAACGATAATGGAATTTTTGTTTTGATTAAAAATCGCATACTTTTATCAATTAGCTTTCTCGTTTTGTGTGTTGGTTGTCTCCAAGACGTTCATGATCAGTTTTGCTGTGGCGAGCGGGAAAGTAATTGTGCAAATGTTTCGACAAAATTATAATTGTAAACTGAAAAATATTTTTCTTTCGCAATAATATTAACACTTTATCTTCTCTCTTATTCTGTGGTGGATTACATGCCTAAGCATATACAAGTTCAGAAGGTAAAGCAGCGTTTAAATGAAGAAGGTTGCTCAATACATTTTACCATCGTCCAGCGCCAAGAGTTTGAATGGAACGCGACTTCGAACGTGGCTTCTCAAGAACGAGACGAAATAAAATGAAATCACTGAACGTGGGGAGTAGGAGAAAGAGACACTGTTTGAAGGACCGTGCGTTGTAATAATGAAGGATGCGCGTGGACAAGGGATTAGCTTAACAGCAGCCGCCCTTATTGCCTTCAACTGGACGTCCTGTGTCAATCTTAACTTTGCTCTGCGTGTCTGTGGCGCTCGAAGGTGGCCCAACGCGATTCTTGATCTCCGCTGCCATTGTCATAAAGGCCTGCTCGACGTTGGTCGCGTTCTTAGCGGATGTCTCGAGGAATGGAATTCCGAGTTGATTGGCGTATTCCTAAAAATCGGAAAAACATTACGTTAATTGATATTTGATACGGCGACAATTGTCTGGGAGTCTTCTTTGACAGTCACTCATGCGCAACTTACCGTGGCCGTGGTTGTGTCGACAACTTTCTTCGTCATCAAATCACATTTGTTGCCTACGAGTAGTTTATTTACATTCTCACATGCGTAACGTTCAATTTCCTCAAGCCATTGTTTAACATTGTTGAATGATTCCTGATCCGTACAATCGTAGACAACGATGATGCCATGAGCACCACGGTAGTAGCTGGAAGTTATAGTTCTGAAGCGTTCTTGGCCAGCAGTCTGAAATCAATCAATGTCAATCGAAGTGTCTACTGTGCACACTCTTTGTCGCGACTTACATCCCAGATCTGGAGTTTGATCGTTTTGCCGTCCAGCTCGATAGTTCTGATCTTGAAATCAACGCCAATGGTGCTGATATAACTTTCTGTGTAGGTGTCATCAGCAAATCTAAGCAAGAGACAAGACTTTCCAACTCCCGAGTCTCCGATCAGCAGTAATTTAAATAAATAATCGCTAGAATGAGAAGAAAGAAAGTAAGTCAATCATCCTTTGTTATACGCCCCAAATTAAAATTACACGTCAGGCGAATTATTTCGGGGGAAGTAGTCGTTGGTCTTAGGTCGCGATAAAGCATAAGGGCGATCAGACAAGAATCGATCTATGGGGGCAAACAGTCATCGTGTGAGACATTCGAGACTTTCTCATGAAATGTAAGACGGTACAATGAAACTTCGAGCCTGCGGAGCTTAGAACGAAGTCTAGTTAGGGACTTTTGTTGGAGTAACTTCCAAGCGGTCCGTCCCATTCCGTTCTGAATCATGAAATTGCTCCTCGCATTGCAAATGATAAACAACGAGATATTTCTTTATGCGGCTGGGTGTCATCAACTGTGATGATGGCGCATGAGAGTGTGCGTGCGATCCAACAACAAAGAGTCTCACTGATTTTCCATTTTTTCGCTTTACTGTAATGACTCATACGTCCACTTCCTTATTTAATATTTGGCTATCAACAACTTTGAAACTCTTTGCAGCAATGTGCACTGAGCGGCCGACGTCATGGGTATATTTAAAGGCCATTTGTGATGCCATTAAGGTGGAATTTTATCGAATTTATTTTCACTTCCACTTTGACTGATTCGTCATCAGAAGAAACGAACGACGGAGAAAATTTTTTCACTCGCGATTTGACCATCAATACTCACTATTCTGGACTCATTGCCGACATGATTAGATCGTTAGGTGTGTGAAGAAACGAATTAAACTAATTTAGATGCTCCAAAGCGCAGACGAACTCGGGTTTTGATAACGTTTTCGGAGCTTTCTGAATAAATTCTTTTTCAACGATTTCCGCGTCTTTTCTGCTTCCTTTTCGCGTCTTTTTTACGAAGGGAAAATTTTACGTTAAAACCGAAGGGAAGAGAAAAGTTCAATTTTAGTTTTGCGTGATTCCAAAAACTGAATATCATCAGTAAATTTAGTGCCTTAACAACAGTTTAATCACGTTCAAAATGTTTGAACTGAGGCATAAGAGCCTTGCGCTGCTGTCGCTAGTGCTCGTCTTTCGTAAGTTGATACCAAAACTGGAATAATCTTGATTATAAACAAAGTAGCTTTGACAACGCCCATTAATTATTCATCGCGCTCTCCAGATATTGCAACAGCTCAGCGGATCCAAGAAGCCAAGTCAGTGGAGGTACCTAAGATTCTCAGAGGAAGCTGGTTCAGTTGGGAAGGCTACTCAAAAGTTACAGTTCTGGATGTCAAGACGATGAGCGATCACGGGAAAATTATCGACTTGCAACGTAATGGAAGTGATTTCGTTATGATCTTCAAAGACAGAGCTTGCTTTTACTGCATCAAAGCCTTCACCAGGTAACACATTTGTTGATAATCGTCGAGTGAGTTTTACAAGCTTCCTTCGTAGGACAAATAACGTTTTCGAAAAGCTCGAGGGACCGTGCGTCAACATCAACAGTAATGAAGATCCTACGTTCGAGAATGTCTGCAAAGGAATTAGAAGCGATCAGCAGCTAATCACATACTTCAACGACAACTACGTTCCACTGCTTTGTCGATCATCTCTTGAAGGCGTGTGGCAGTTTGCATATCAAAATCGATTCCGTTTCACTGGAGAGTGCGACAGCCCCGACGCGAAGATCCAGTCGTGTCAAACAGCCGGCACACAGTTCTTGATTACGAATCAAAAGTTCAACATTACCTACAAGAAATGCCCTGGAATGGACGGAACCTTTGACGGTGTGGTAGAATACAGTTGCCTCGGAGATTGGTTCGTTGGTAAAAATCATTACTTTGCTGTGGCAAACACGAAAGAGTCTCGTAAAGATGAAAAGTTCCGCTGCTTCTTGAAGAATCGTGACGATGACCTCTACCTTGGAGTCAGTATCACTGCTGAGTGCAACACGTTGCAAACGGTTGAGAAGTCACCGGAGAGAATGAGGATTACGCCCGTCAAAGCGGAAGTCGTCGAGCCTGGATGTCGATTGCCTCAGAACTTCAGCGGTCAATGGATCAATACGGCTAACATCGACGCTGACGTATTTATCAACGAAACACACATCATTGAAACCTATTACCCTGACAAGGCTCGTTATCGTCGCTCAGTTTATGTTTGCCGTGAACAGAGAGATACTCGTATCATGATGGCTCGCTTGACTGTCGATGGTTGCCAGAAGGATTACGTTTGCTTTGACTTCGTGCCTAAACACCACAACATTATTCGGTTCCGTAAAGGTCTCGCTGTCATCAAGGACGACTTCAGTACGGTCTGTTCGTGGGTGCAGTTCCCTAATAAGGAGCAATGGAGATACGATTTATATTTAGCGAAACATCCGGTTCCCGTTCGTTGTCCTGTTGCTGGGAAATTCAACTTCACTCAGAAAGGAGAACACCCGTTCAAGACAAGAATTCTTGGTGGTGTAACGCTCAGTCCTCGTCCTGACATTCACTGCAAACAAAACATTTCCGACTTGAGCGTTTGCGATACAGACCAGAAAGAAATGTGGATTGATGAAAACTATTGCTTGTCGGTTGATCATCTCGGTCGTCCGGTTGATATCTACTCTGATCCCGATTACAAGATGAAATGCATCGGCTTCTGGAAGGAGAATCTCAAGTCTTATCTGATCACATACGACGATCTCGATCCGTTGAGCAAATACCGTTGCTGGGTGTATCAACGTGCTGATCTTAATCGAGTTCTAATGTCGCAAGCTGTTGGTGCGTTCTGTTCTCTGAAGCAAGAAGTGTCCTCAACCAACTACACGGAGGGTGCTGTTGTGTCACTCGATCTCATCGAGTACGAGAGGGAACGCGATCAGTGCCCGTTACACTTTGACGACGGTGAAAATCCTTGGGCGCCAAACCAAGAGAACTCGTTCAAAATATTCGGCTTTATAATCTACAAGTCATCAGCAACGAGTATCACCCTAATTAGCACGCTCATCGTCAGTGCCTTCGTCGTAGTGCAAATCGTTAGATTCTGAACAAGTCTTTTTCGTGACATTCACTAATTGGTTCATGGTGAGTCATTTCTGTTAATGAGAATTGGATTTCGCAACTCAACATTCCAAGATCTGAAAGAATCTGAACACGTCCATTAGATTTTAAGATGAAACATTTGTCCGTCCACAAACTTTTAATACGAAAAACTTGACAATTAAAGTTTTTAGACAAAAAAGTTTCTTTTATTTTTCAAATTCAGGTTCACATCTCCCTCTGATTAACTCTGTCTACCGACTTGAAATGTTAAACTGAGACTGTTGAAGAGCTCGACGAAGCCGATTCAACACGAAATGGTAAAATGTTTGAAATCAGAGCAGTTTTGAAATAGAAATGATAAGTTCTGTGGAAATGCCTCGGTCGAGGTGTTGGAAAACTTGAAATGCTGTCGGTGTCTGTCGTTTGTAATGAGATGCTTAGGACTAAAGCAGCTTTCGTTGTCTTTCATAAAGTTTACAAGCCGCTTCGTGTAATATTGATGGATCTCCTTTACTTCTTCTTGTTATTCTTTTCGGTTTTAGCGAGTTTCACGTTATTCGATGAAATCTTTGGCTTCTTAAGTTTAGGCTCGTCTTCGTCTTCTCCAGCGCGAATCTCGTTCTCTGAGTCATCCTGAGAATTAAGTGGACGTTTATTATGAATGTTCAACTTGTTCTGAGAGAATTGTGGTAGCTAGAATGTGTCATCAGCCTAGTCTAATCGACAAGTTAGAAACGAGTCACCTCTGAGCTCAGATGGTGACCGTTTCAAAGCCTTGTGTGACCCTAAATGCATGATTTCATTACCTCTTCTTCACCGAAACCCTCTTCTTCAACGTCTTCCATGCCGTCGTAGTCACCAAGCAGATGGTGGCCGTGGATATGAACTGGACCAGATCCTTTCGTGAGTCGGAATGTGACCGGTGCGTCTGGGAATTCTAAGAAGCATTGTGACGAGCGACTCTCTCCGACCTTCAAGACTGCGATGGGGATCTTGATCTCCTCGTCCTTAGCGGTTGTCTCGACCTAAACGCAATGACCGTTATTAACGGGCTTTCTAGGTTAATGTAAACAGATTACTCACTTCAACGACATTGTATTCATCTGCTTTCGCTTCAACACCCAGCAAAAGCTGCTTGACGATAAGTTTGTTTGCACGTTCTGCGAATTCCTCTTCGTCCTCTTTCACTTGTGGAGTCCAGGTAGCAACTGCGTTCTCGCCTTTGAGAGTGGCGCCTGTATGAATAATATCTCGAAATATTATCACATTTCAATGGATAAAGGAAACCACATGGAACTTTTATGCAGTTGCCGGTTTAATCGGATTTCGCAACCTTCAACGCTTGGAATTACACGAACTCCACCGTTTCCTAATCGACCATCGTTCTTACCGTAAAAGAATTCATCTGCCATTGTAGTTTGTGAGGTTTAAAGCGGATTAATTAAGGTTTTTTCCGAAGCGTTTCAATCGTTTCGTTAAAGTTGCTCGAAGTATTTTTCGAGGGGCAAACGAAGTCGAAAGAGGCGAACTGATGCAAAGCAAAGTGACTACACAACTTTTCAAGTCAACTTCATTTCTAAATTGTCGATTAATTACTGTGGTTGAGAAGATAAAAACAAGTTCATCATGCCTGGCGAGTTATCGACTGCTAAAGTATCGAAGGTGATCATCCACCCGTTGGTGCTGCTCTCCGTTGTGGATCATTACACAAGAATGTCGAAGATTGGAAACCAGAAGAGAGTCGTCGGAGTTTTGCTTGGTTGCTGGCGACAAAAAGGAGTTTTGGACATTTCCAACAGCTTCGCTGGTGAGTTTCAGTCAAGCTCTTTTGGTTACCAACATTTAATTGCTTCTCATCTTAGTTCCCTTTGATGAAGACGACAAAGACAAGTCGGTGTGGTTCTTGGATCACGATTACTTAGAGTCGATGTACGGAATGTTTAAGAAAGTCAATGCTCGCGAGCGTGTTGTCGGATGGTATCACACTGGACCGAAGCTGCATCAGAATGACATCGCAATCAACGAATTGCTCCGTCGTTACTGCCCCAACTCGATTTTGGTGATCATTGATGCAAAGCCGAAGGACTTGGGTTTGCCGACTGAAGCCTACATCGCTGTTGAAGAAGTCCACGAAGATGGCTCACCAACCTCGAAGACATTTGAACACGTTCCGAGTGAAATTGGCGCTGAAGAAGCCGAGGAAGTCGGCGTCGAGCATTTGCTTCGCGATATCAAGGACACTACAGTCGGAAGCTTGTCGCAGAAAGTCACCAACCAGCTGTTGGGCTTGAAGGGATTGAATCTCCAGCTGCGAGACATTAAGAATTACTTGCAAAAGGTTGGCAAAGGCGAATTGCCTATGAATCATCAGATCACTTATCAGCTGCAAGATATTTTCAATCTCCTGCCCGACATAAGCCATGACAACTTCACCGACACCTTGTACATCAAAACCAATGACCAGATGTTGGTCGTTTATCTCGCTTCCTTGGTTCGCTCCATCATAGCTTTGCACAACTTGATCAACAATAAGCTCACAGAAGTCTGTCAGGATTAGAGCGTTTTCATTTTTCATTAATCATCCTGGCAAGAAATGTCATTGAAACTCTGAATAAATAATTCGTTTTGAATAAATCTTTTCGATTTTCGCGTTCTACTTAAATTCATTGGAATTCAGTAAAAGTTAAGTTGAAAAATATTTAACGGCTAAAAATTCAAACCATTTCGCATCTTCAGAAGTGAAAAAATTGAGAAGCAAAAACGAAGCGAATATTTCGTGATTTCAGAATCAACTTAAATCGTAAAATCAACGCGAATCGTGAAAGCTTCTAGGATAAAAGTATATTTAAGAAGGTAGAAATTTCGTTGCTCGCATTTATAAACGTTATTCATTGCCTCGAGTGCGCTTTTCTTTGAAGAAACGAATTTTGAAAAAGTTTACCCTCAGAAAACCTTCAATCAATCCAAATACATCACAAGAGAGACGATGGCCCATTGGGAGCCTCAAGCTGAAGGCCTAAACCAAATAATAACCCTTCTTAAACAAAGCCAGTCGACAGATAACCAAATTCAACGGAATGTTCAATTGGTACGTGATTCTCGTCTGGATCTCACTGGATCTCCTAACAAATTTTCCTTTACAGAAACTCGAGGAGCTCAATCACTATCCGGATTTCAACAACTATCTCATCTATGTGCTTACGAAGTTAACAACCCAAGATGAGCCCACTCGTTCGCTCAGCGGTCTTATTTTAAAGAACAACATACGGATACATGCGTCGACTCTTCAACCGGAGATCGTAGAATACATAAAACGGGAATGTCTCATGGCGCTAGGCGACCCATCACCGCTCATACGAGCTACCGTTGGAATCCTCATCACTACCATCGCTAACAAAGGTGGGATTCTCAATTGGCCAGAGTTGCTACCAACTTTATGCGACATGCTGGACTCGCAGGAGTACAGCATCTGTGAAGGAGCTTTCGGGGCTCTGCAGAAGATCTGCGAGGACTCTGCCGAAGTGCTAGATAGCAACGAGCTCAATCGCCCACTAAACATCATGATTCCTAAGTTTCTTCAGTTTTTCCGTCACACAAGTCCGAAGATCCGATCCCATGCCATCGCGTGCATCAATCAGTTCATCATCCACCGAACCCAAGCGTTGATGGTCCATATCGACACGTTCATCGAGAATTTGTTCCACCTGTCAAGCGATGAAGACCACGAAGTGAGAAAGAACGTCTGTCGAGGGCTGGTGATGCTTCTCGATGTACGAATGGACCGACTGATGCCTCACATGAATTCAATCATCGAATACATGCTCGTGAGAACGCAAGATCCTGACGACACTGCGTTAGAGGCGTGTGAGTTCTGGCTGTCGCTCGCCGAACATCCAGTGTGCAAAGAGGTGCTCGGACCTCATCTCCATAAACTGGCGCCAGTCTTGATAAAAGGAATGAAATACTCGGAGATCGACATCATCATTCTGAAGGGCGACGTAGAAGAAGACGAGTTCATTCCGGATCGAGACGAGGACATCAAACCCCGTTTCCACAAATCACGAACACATACACTCAAGACTGACGCGGCGCAGGGATCTGGTGAAGGTGACATTGGCGATTCCGACGATGAAGACGAAGATGGACTGGTTGATGACTCCAACTTGAG
This sequence comes from Smittia sp. YW1114-2, assembly GCA_033064975.1. NCBI lineage: Eukaryota > Metazoa > Arthropoda > Insecta > Diptera > Chironomidae > Smittia > Smittia sp. YW1114-2. The sequence continues at coordinate 7,784,144 of CP093833.1, forward strand.
CGATTGGAATTTGCGCAAGTGCTCTGCAGCTGCACTGGATATCCTTGCAAACGTTTTCAAGGACGAAATTCTTCCGATTCTTCTGCCGATCCTTAAGGAGACGCTTTTCCACGAGCAGTGGGTTGTAAAAGAGAGCGGAATATTAGCACTTGGTGCCATCGCCGAAGGCTGCATGCAAGGGATGATTCCACACTTGCCAGAGCTGATTCCATTCTTGATTGGTTGTTTGAGCGACAAAAAAGCACTCGTCCGCTCTATCACCTGCTGGACGTTGTCTCGCTACGCTCACTGGGTTGTGTCACAACCTCATGATCAATACCTAAAACCATTGATGGAAGAACTTCTGAAAAGAATTCTCGACGCTAACAAAAGAGTTCAAGAAGCAGCTTGCTCAGCTTTCGCGACACTTGAAGAAGAAGCATGTACCGAGTTGGTTCCTTACCTTGGATTTATACTCAAGACTCTCGTATTTGCATTCAGCAAGTACCAGCATAAGAACCTTCTTATCCTCTACGATGCCATCGGAACACTCGCAGATTCGGTTGGACATCATTTGAATAAGCCTGAGTATATCAACTTGCTTATGCCGCCACTCATTGCTAAATGGAACATGCTAAAGGACGAAGACAAGGATCTGTTTCCACTTCTAGAATGCCTTTCAAGCGTCGCCACAGCTCTGCAGAGCGGCTTCCTCCCATATTGCGAGCCAGTGTATCGTCGATGCATTTCACTCATCCAACAAACTTTGAATCAAGACCTGGTCAGCACCACAAGCCCGGGACAGTACGATTCACCCGATAAAGACTTCATGATCGTTGCTTTGGATCTTCTGAGTGGGCTTGCCGAAGGACTTGACATGCACATTGAATCGCTGGTAGTCAACAGCAACATAATGCAATTGCTTTATCAAAGTATGCAAGATTCAATGCCAGAGGTGAGAGCTTCGACTAACAGAGTAATCGAACTTTTCAATTGAATGTATCACATTTTAGGTTCGGCAATCGTCATTTGCTCTTCTCGGAGATCTCACCAAGGCTTGTTTCCAACATGTCCATCCTTACATCGCCGACTTCCTACCGATCCTTGGAGCCAATTTGAATCCGGAATTTATCTCTGTTTGTAACAATGCGACGTGGGCGATTGGGGAGATCAGCATCAAGCTTGGAGCTGACACGAAACCGTATATTCCACTCGTGCTCGGTCAGTTGATCGACATCATTAAAAGTCAAAATACGCCGAAGACGCTGCTTGAGAACACCGGTGAGTTGATTGAAGAATCGCCCGACTTTTGAATTTGCAAAATTATTTGTGACTAATTTCTATAATTTGTTTAACATCGAAAATTCATTTTTTACCTAATTTAGCAATTACAATTGGTCGACTTGGTTTTGTGTGCCCCATGGAAGTGGCACCGTCGCTTCAGCAATTTGTCAGACAGTGGTGTGTAACTATTTTTAAATTCCTTTTATTTCGATTCGCAATTGAGTTGACAGTCTTGGCAGCACTTGAATTTCAAGTCATAAAAGCTTAACGAGTTGAGCTGAATTGTCGCTATAATTTTTAATTAGCAACTGGTTGTGATAGAAATCTTGGGAAAATGTGTCAAGCTCATGATACTTTGCGGGTTTCATGTCAACTTCATTGATGGATTTTAGGTGTTCATCGTTGCGAAACATTCGTGACAACGAGGAGAAGGATTCAGCTTTCCGTGGTATGTGTCAGATGATCACCGTTAATCCCGCAGGAGTTGTGCCAGATTTCATCTTCTTCTGCGATGCGGCGGCTTCCTGGGTCAATCCAAAAGGAGATCTGCATGAAATGCTGAAGAACGTAAGTCGGATTTATTGCTAGTTACTCGACTCCGTTTTCATTCATTACTGTTTAGATATTTCATGGCTTCAAGACACAAGTTGGAGAAGAAAACTGGCGCCAGTTTTATGATCAATTTCCGCCACAACTGGCCGAACGACTCACCGCAATGTATGAGATTTAAATCATCGCGAGTTGCTATACGTTGAGTAAGTTGAAGTTGAAATAAGTTGAGGACGGAACAGAACATAAGAATTCACATTCAAGAGGAAATCTTGACACAGAAAATGCTGGAATAATTTTTTTACTATTTTATTTGGATCACGTACTTATCGTCTGATTCGGCATCAGGTAATAAGTCTCAAAGCCATAGTGTCATACTTTGATTTTTCGCTGTATTTTCAAAGAAATCAGAAAAGTTTCTCTCGGCGATTTTGTAACAAAGGAAAATTCTAAAGTTTATCGATCGCAGATCTGACATAAAATGTCAGACATGAATGGAATTGATTTTTACATTTGACTTATATTTTGGCTAGGAATTAGGAGTCGAGCCAACATTCTTCTATTCTTTTATCGATTTCAAAATGTGTCCTGTGACTCTTGAGGTTCAGAAGAAAGGTTTTAATGCAACAGACAATTCCAAATCAACAGAATCGATCAGAATTAGAGGGTTGTCTATAAGTAATGTCGAAACTATTCGAGAGCAAAGCTGAGTACTCGATTCATATAGCAAATAAACAAAAATTTAAAATCAAAATAGCATTCGGATTAAGAGCTTCGTCAAAAGTGTAGCATTGCATAACTGGAAAACGATTTGAGTCTTTTGACCTTTGAAACATTAGAAATGAAAGGACAAAAGGCTTCGTTTCAAGAGTCGTTTAACTCTAATTTGAAGGTCATAACGAGAAAATTGATAAGCCGATCTTCGACTTAATCATTTTCCATTCAAGGCGATTGAGACTCGAGAAGATAGGCAGTAACTTTTGAGAAGATAAAAAAGATAAAATAATCAATTAGATTGTAGAGAAGTAGAACTAGATTGTAAATAAGCAATAACGACTGCGCACAGCTCTGTGAGAGCTTGGCTTCAATTACAGTGCTGAAAAACATGGACACTCATCATGAAATCCCCCTGACTTTCCCCAAACTTCCCAAGAATTTGTATAGTCTTGAAGTTGTTCTGTATCTTTATTATTTAATTAACATAGTTTCGATTAAAGTGTAACTCGGTCGTTTCGACATCCCGTGTGATGTCTCGCGTATTCGCGTTGCGGGATAACAGATAAATAAAAATCTCCGTCGTTCGTAAGTGGCAAAGGCTTTCGTTTGAACAGATATTAAGAAGAAACATAAACTTAGCGTATTTTTGTATATTTTCTGAAGAAAAGCAGTTTATTCTTATGCTAGAACTTCGCAGTGAAACTTTCCTTCATCCTAAGTCAAAGAGATTTTGCTTAAGAGATCGGTGAGAAATCATTGACCGTTCCTATCGACAGATTTTAATCTAGAGAGAAGCTTAGAACTTTTATCATGTTAAGCTTTTTTTTCGTGAAAAGAAAAGACTGACTTTTGAAGATGAAAACTTAAGAGAAACTAAAATAATCATTTTAACCTGAGCGCGAGTTCGTTGGTTGTCGAATGTTGATTGTGGTCGCCTAAGGTTAGTGAAAATATAAAACGATCAAAGCACATTTGACGGAACCGAAAAGGAATTAGAATGAGACTTCTTCATCCTTTGACTTAGCAGTCGTTCATCTAGTTAGAGCCTTCGGCGCTCTCAAAGCTAGCGAGTGGTTTCACTCGGTCAAAGAATTGTCGCCACTTCATCCTCACTCACCAACGAACCTCGCGCTCAACTGATCAATTTTAATATCTGTTCAAGCAATCCTAAACATAAATTAATCGTAATCGTCTCTCGTGATAAAAAAAATTCCGCGTTTCGCGTTCTTCGGGTGATAAACAGAATAAAATAAATTATGTAACTTTAATTCAAATCGCGCGCGTGCTCAAGAGAAAATTACCGTGATAGAAGTGATATTTGCAAATCGTGTCTCAAGAAATCTGTTGACGCTCGGAAGCTCAACGGATTAGGGAAAATAAAATAAGTCAATTCATAAGAATTTCGTTCCGCGGTAACTAAAAGAAGAAGAAATCTAACTAAGAAATCGTCGCGCTCCTTCGTTGGTGGAAGATTTGTTGAAAGCTTTGGCGCGTAGGGTGCTGACTAACAGAAAATTCTACAGGGAATCCCGATCGCTGCTGAGCTCTCAATGAAATTCAAAGCTTATCGAATATAAAATCTTGTTGTTTTTCGCATCGGAAAATTTGATTGAAAATAATTTGTCGGATTCTTCGCAGGCGAAATCATGAATAAGTGTTTGATTTCGTTCAAGTGTCAAATGAACGATGGCCGACGAACTTTTTATTTAGCTTTAAATTGTTCATTGAAACTCGTACCTTAAAGTCTTCGCGCAAGACTTCGCGTATTCGCGTTTTTACTTTTAAAGAGATCGTTCGTAGTGAAGCCTAATAGATTTTCATTTCCCCCTCGGCAGTCCCTTGAACTCTTTTCGGTTTTTCGTGAGTGTTAACGTTTGTAGCTTTACTGCATGTTTTATAACTTCAACATATTTTTAAACAATGTGCATGATGATCATATTTTTCTACGTTCTCCATGGTCCCCTTCCAAAATTCCCATTCAGAAACTTTGCAAATAAATTGATTACTGAAGAGGTGAGCAAGAAGAATTCTTGCGTCCATAAAAATAAAACTGAAATGGACAGAACGAGTTAATTTTAGAGAAAAATATTCTGCTTCATGTTGGCTTTCATTAGCAGAAGAATAAAAGTAACAAACGATGTGTAGCGAACATCAAAAGAAAGAAATAAAATGAACAGTTTGAAAGTAAATTGGCTAGCGTTTTTTAATCGTCTGCGAAGTCGATGATCGCGATCTTTTAACACCATCGTTTCATCAAGTTGAGCTGATTTCCCATATTGGTTTAATGCTAATGGCACAGCTTGCCTTCAATTCAAGCGAAGGCAGAGGACGCAACCGGTCTTGAAGTCTCCTTAATTACTTGGAACCATCTCGCTGATCTCTGAAACAACTCAAGGACTCATCAAACTAAAAATCTACTGGAAACAACTCTCAGCTTCTTCAAAATATTTCGTGTTTATTTTCACTCGCTTTTCGTATAAATTATTTTCATTAAGATAATTTTGTTTTACTTGAAAATAAAACTCTCCACAAACGTCCAGTTCATTCATAGTCATTTTGAAACAATTATTCCTATAATTCTTCAAAAGCACCGCTGGAGCTTTTATCAATTCTTCGTCGCATTCTGAACTTTTTTAATGTAAGCCGGAAGCGTCGGTTTCCTACGGACTAAAAGAGACGGAAAGTTATTCTCTCGACTCGTTTAGGCAAACACGTAAGATTCACAGAAAGAATTAACATCACCGAAGATTAATCAACAGTCTATGAAACATCGACATGGCTGTTTAATGATCTCATTTCTTATAAAAACTAAGCAACTATTGTTCTTTCCATCGCGTCCGATTAACAATCTCAGGGTTAAAGAGCATGAAATGAAAAGCTCTAACCATCTGACCTGCTTGCAATATCTATGATATCCATGCAACAACATCGATTACCCTCTTCAACTTTCGTATTGTATCGCTAAATAGATTGACATAAAAATAAATCACACATTTCTTCAATTCTCTTTTAATTTACTTGAGTAGTATTACTGGTTATTAACTGTCAGCGGGGTTCAGCGAGCTTTCGTATACGGAGCTTTACACGTTAACTAGAAAGCTTTCGAAAGCTCCAGATCCGAAAGCTTCCTGAACAGTTTTATGTGAACGAGACAACTTTACCTAACGATCGAGATGATAATAAATAATTTAAAATTAAGAAACCAATCAGATAGATAAGGCAGCCGGAAAGGTAAGAATGAAGAGTTCTGATTATGGCCGAGGGATTATGCGTGTTTTAACTATAAAAAACAATAATAATGAATTGAGCACGATAAGAGAAAAGAAAATGTTGTAATTAATTAATGACTCAATGATTTTTCTGCGAGAAGGGAAACCGATTTGAACATTTTCTCTTGAAAAATGCTTTCAACAATATTCAAATCGCTTTGAGTCTCATCTCGAGCTGTGACTGTCGGGGCTACTTGAGCTTTCATTACTTCTTTCGTGAAGGCGTTGGAGAGGCGGAAGCTTTGTGAAGAATGGATGGCGCAGCGCTTGATCTAGAACGATAAATCGAGAGGTTGTTAACGGAGAAAACTTCAAGTGTGCACTCGAAATCGCTTACCCAGAGTGATTCTCGTTGAGGGATCGTAGTCGAGCATTCGACGAATCAGGTCAAACAGCTGTAGATGATCTGGAATCTCAGACATGACATAGCGGTGGAGAGGTTTGCAGTGGTCACGAACATAGCGGCCAGCCGACGATTTATCGTCCCAGTCGAGCTTTCCATGGTAGAAATATTTCGTCTTTGTTTTCCTGCAACACATAAACTGCAGTTAGAGCCGCCTTGGCCAACATTATGCACACGTTGAACTCACCTTGCCATCCTGTATGGCATTGTGCCAAGAATCCTTTCCATCATTGCCAAGTGCTCGCGATTATCATGAGTTTGAAAGAGCGTAATGCCCAAGTAGAGTTCAAACATAATGCAGCCGATGGACCAGACGTCGCATGGCTGAGCCCAGCCCAGCTCCAAGATGACTTCTGGCGCGCGGTAATGACGCGTGGAGACGATTGTGCTGTGGTGCTCGTGGTCGAAGGTTGCACTGCCGAAATCAATCAGGCGAGTGTCAGTGTTCTTTACACGGCGGATGTCGCGATTCTGAAAACAAATTCATTTTAATTTAATTGATGAGAGCAAATTGAGCAACTGACCTTTCTAGAACTGTAAGACGAAGTGTAATCGGAGTTGACGAAGAGAATATTTTCTGGCTTCAGGTCGGTGTGCGTGAGCTTATTGTCATGCAAAAACTTGACTGAGTAGCAAAGCTGGTAAGCGATGTGGCGGACTTGATCCATCGGGTAGGGCTCGTAGTTGTTTTCTCTCTGTTGGCGATAAAGTTGTAAGACAGTTGGCAATGATCGGGAGATAAAATTCTTACCAAAAAATCAAAAACACTCAGGCCCAACATCTCGAATGCGATGCAAGTGTGGCCGTGATAGTCGAACCAGTCTAAAATCCTGACGCACAAACTGAAACACAAATGTTGAGCGAACCATTTCTAATTTCAAAAGTTCAAACTCACTGGTCGGCAGCATTCTTATCGGCGAGCTTCTCAAGAGCATTGATTTCCAACTTGGCAGCTTCTCGATACTTCTCCACATTCTTGATGACCTTCAAGGCCATCGTTTGATCACTGCGCAAACAAATCAATAAGTTTTCAGAGCGGAACTAATGCCAAAGAGCTTACGTTTCATTGTCTTTTACTTTGACGACTCGTCCAAAAGTTCCCTCGCCGAGAGTTGCTAGAATCTTGTAGCGCGATTGTATGACGTCCCCGCAATGGTAAATCAGGTGACCGTCGGCATCGTCCTTAACTGACGGCGCTCTCTGCGAATCATGAGAATTTACATATTAGTTTAAGAGCTTTAAAGATAAATTGGGCAAACAAAAGACGAAACACATTTTTACTCGAAAGTCTCAAGCTTAACTGTTAGACGACGTTAGAAGTTTAAAGCTTACCACTCGGTACAGGCTGGAACTTCATTACTGTTAGCTGTGAGGAAAAGGTTCAAACACACACAGAACGCCGTTAATCAGATCAATTGTGATGTGGTTAGTCGAGATTTAATGAATTTTTAAGAGACTCGAGTCTAGAGCAATCAAGACTACATCGTCCCAGTGAAAAGCGCCTCCATGTTCTCTCACGCTTTCAACCGCGGGAACAACTCTTCGGATAGAACGTCACTGATTAAATGGCAAGCAACAGATATGAAAACCTCGTCGGGTAAATGAAAACTCTTACAAAGGTTGAAAGAGCTTTTGACATTCGTGATTTTGACGACGACGGAGCCGCGTTTGTCTTGATTGGGACGACCCCATTGCTGTTGTAGTTCAAGTTATACCAACTCGAGTAGCTGCCGGTGTCATGCAGGCTTGAAATGTTTGCCATGGTCTGGGACTTTCCAAGAGGATTTAAAGACCTCTTGGGAATTACGACTGGCGAGTAATTGGATCTCAGCTCCCAAGGATCAACCTTAGAAGTGCTGCTGTTGTTTACGTCGCGTTCCTTCTCTTTTGGCTTTTCTTCGTGAAGCGTCGACTTCCCATAGAAATCGTCCATCTGCGCGTATTTCATGATCAGACTCTGAATTTCCTTCCGCTTGTTTTCGCGCTCCGTCTTCTCTGCGTCTAACAGATCGTCGGTGCTGTCGAGAAATTCGCGACTTCGCTGGCTGTCAAGACGAAGTTGGTTGCCGGTACTTTTTCGCTGCAAGTACTGGTGCCGTCTCTGTTGACGACTATCTAATTCCGGGTCCTCATCATGCAGCAACTCGTACAAGTTTATGGCCGTGCGACGTTTATCGCCACTCTCGGTTCGTTTGTAGGGTTTAATTTGTCTCGATGTTGATGAACCCGCTGTGACGGCGTACGGTTGTTGTTGTGTGGCTGAAGTACGTCTATTGCCGTTAGTACTCGACATCTCCGAAAGAAGAACGTCGGGATCGTATTTGGATTTGTAGACGTTCTCTTTGCCATATCCTCGGTAAGCGTCATAATATCCACTGTCGTTGCTCTTCATCTTCGTGTATGCGTCGTGGTAATTTGATGAGTTCGAGTTGCTGCTCAAGCCAATCAACTCGGATCGTTTCATTTTGCCGTCGACATCAGAATTATATTTGGCCTTGTTGCGGTCCAGGCGAAACGGCGTTCTCTCTTTCTGCGACACCGGCTTATCCCGATCGGATCGTCCGATATTCGCCGACGTTTGGCTCTTCATCAAAGGCGCGGGAAGCCGATACTCGGGTTCTAAGGTCTTGTCACGGTCCTCTTTCTCTTGCTGCGCTTTCGCCTTTCGCTTAGCCACGCGGTCGAGAATGTCGGAGTATTTTGACTCGAGTCGCGAGATCGTTGATTGAGGTGCTTTTTCCGCCGCCGATGATTTCGCGACCGGCGTTTTCTCTTTATCTCTCGACGAGTCGTACGTCGTCTACAAGAAAGTTGCGCAGAAAGATAAGACTTTATGCGACGCTAATGAACAATATCAACCGTGGCCTACATTACGAGTTGCTCAATTGATTGCAGATTAGCAAAATGCGAATTAAAATTCGCCAATTTGCTCGTGTACAAACAAACAAAGAAACTCGAGCGGCGGCCTCGTTGACACTTCACTGATGATCAAGATATTTACTTTTGGGGGTGAATCGAACCGTCTTGTGAATGTTCTCATTAGAGGTTTGTAGTCGCTGTACTTTATCCGGTTCAACGCCGACGAGAAGCGACTCGACGAGGCGTCTGAACTGTAGTCAGATGTTCTTGAGTTCATCGTGTTGCTCTCGCTTATATTATCAATGCCTCGCGATGACGGCTTTCGCTCATTGTCTCTAATGAGTTTAATGAATCATTACGAGCAGGAAGAGATTATGAGTAATCGGGAAGACGGTCGTGACAACAAAAGGCTTATTAATTCGCTACTTTCCCACGTGATTTCGGAGAAGAAATTTAGTTCACGCGACACGACTATGAGAAATACTTTTCACGGAAAAATTTTACGAGATATCTGAGGTGTCCGATGATATTTCTTTCTTCAGAGCTTGACGAAATCAACATCGAGGGAGCTCAGACTTCTCCCCGTAGACCTCAGCATCTACGCAAATCGTGACGATGAGTTGCGATTAAACGACTCAAAAATATATAAAAATTTTCCTTACGCCCCCGCACACCTCGGCCCGAGTAGAAAACACAGAGAAATCGTTTTTCTTCTCTTCAATTAAGTAAAATCTTATTTTGCGCTTTTCAAAATCTGACTCGTTGAAGGTGAAAGACTCTCGAGACTCAATTAAACTGCTAATCGGAATGTTCAGGAAGCCCCAGAGCGAGCTGAGAGATCGAAGCTTCCATTTATTTTTCGCAATTAGGCACTTCGCACTCAATCATCACACGTTTAACTGTCTGTTGCTCTTCTCCTTCTTCCCGACGAAGTAGAACATGAAAAGTTTTATTTTTAATACGGCACGCCAGCCAATTATACTTCGAACTATGTTTTCAAAGCGAAGATTCCTGTCCGAAGGTTTCTCTTTCTGTTTGGATATCGACACGGGCCTCGTAAAAGTTTATGAGGAAAGGCGATCCCTCTAACGGGTGATAAAGCCTTTTGCGTTCACGATCGCACTCAGTTATCTCTTTGTCAATTACCGATTTGTTGCTAGTGAGAATGTCTTATCGCCCGTAAGCTTTTCACTTGGAGGACGTCGGAATCGCTGCAGTAAACTGTTACAACTGTCGGAGAGTAGTTGAGTAACGCTTGTTGTTGAACTTCGGGTGTAGCGCTGCTGTGGTCGGCGGTTGGACTGTGTTGCCATTTCCACGGAAAAAGGTGAAAATCAATCTGTGTATTTACACGACGAGAACACCTCGCAGTCGTGTTTTCATTCACGACTTTTTCACGGCGCTTCACACACTCCGAACGCGCGAACACGACAATCTGATTTTCTCTTCAAGCGGAATTTTCACGAAAAAGATTTTCCGCCTCTCGCGCTCTCTACGATCACCCGGAGATGAATCGCATTAAAGGTCAATTTCTCTCGCGCGCCTCAGGCTGTTACGTCGACCACTGCTGTCCGCCGCTACGTCAACGGTAATTATTTTCGCGAATAAGTTCAGTTGATTGACTTGCTCCTTCCCGACTAATTAAGTTTCCACTTCATCACGTTCAACGAAATGACTTTTAATTAAAACTGCACAGTTTCAACAAGGGATGACCGTGACCTGCATTTCTTTCTTCTTCATCTCGCGGTGATCGACGAATCGAGAACATGTAAGATGCTTTAATTAGCCGTAGCGGTTGGCCGCGATTGCATTCTCTTCTTAGAAATGCGTTCAAGAATTATTGCAACTCGCGCGATACTTTTTTTCGCCTTCGACGACAAATGTTAAGCGACTGAATGAAAATTGTCTCAGACTGTGAAAATATTTCGACGGCGAAAGGAAATTGAATCAAAAGAAAAAAAATTTATGTTAAAATTAGAAACAAAAAAAGAATTTTCACGCACTCTCGTGGGCCTCTCAGGCTCGACTCCGCGGATATGTAAGCACTTAATCACAATAAAACAACGGGATGATGCTGAGAGAAGCGCGCGCGAGGTGAATCGTGTGACTACCGCAATGTGCGGGGAGGCAAATCGCGGCAGTTCACTGAGGAAAACTCTCGCGATGTTGCGGTTGGAGGGAAAACGAGCGAGAGAGGGCAAAGGAAAACTTTTATTCACTACTGTTGTATGTCGTCTAAAAATAGTTCTTTTGAACGACGACGATCTTTTCTTAGCCGACGAGAGCTCTCTCGAGTCGCGTGTTGCCAGATAGGTTTCCTTTAATTGTCGCGTCACAGAACGGAGAGCTTGATTGATGCTCGAGAAGACGTTTACAATTTTTTTGCCCCCTCGACTTCATTAATCAGTTAGACTGTCGATCATAATGCGACGATCGCTTAAGCGTAAGTAACTGAATCTCTCGAGTGGTTCTTGAGACAAAAGCCTTGTTCCCAATTCTACCTTCTCGTCTCTCCTGTCATAATTAGAAATCCGTCAAATTTACAGTGACACACATTCTCGAGCTCAAAATCTACCTTTCATTAAAAATGTAGCGGAGAAAACTGTTTGCTCAAACTAGATAAGATTTTTTTGGAGGAGTTCAGCGAGAGGTTTCATAACTTTTTGAAAATAAAATTCGGTCTCGTGTCGATTGCGAAGACAAAAAAGGAAGTTGAGGGCGAGCGAACATTATTTTACTTTCTACACGCGATCTATTCAAGTCGCTTTGCTTCGAGCGGTTTTCTCGATCAATCAATTGTGTCAAAAATTATCCGTTCCATCGAACAATTGAATGTGACTCGTTAAGGAATTATGGGCAACTAGGTTATCGAATCATCGCGGGAACGCCCGTAGAGCCCGTTAGACTTCCTAGTTAGCGCGAAAGCGATGACAGAAATTTCGAGGGTGCCTCGATCTAGGCTTCGCCCACGCACTTTCTAGAAAGAAACTCAATCACTCTCAAGCCCTATCGACGACGACTTCATCTCATAACACACTCGAGATCGAAGAGAAAACTTGGCGATTTGGCAGAAGAAATCATTTATTGCACTTGTCGTCCTCTTCTTCGTCTAACTGTCTGAAGTTTCTTTTCAAGGTGTTTTGCCACTCGACGCATCTCGTTAGCCGAGCGAATGAATTGTAGAAAGTCACGCAATGCGAGAGAGTTTTATGGAATTTTTAGGCTTAAAATTTTAATTAGAACAACCGGCAGCGGTTAATGAGAGAAAATGTTAAACTTTTATTAAGAAAGCAACTCCAAGCCGATGGAAATCTCAAGCAAGCGCTTTCCACTACCTCGTATTGACTCGACCCGTAACGATCGCCAAGGTGCGTTTTACAAACGTTGGCATCCGTCGGGTGATCACAGCTATTATTCCACTCGTTCGCGACCGTTGCGAGTAGCTGGTGGAGTTTGTTGGTGGTTGAAGGTTCGGGTTGAACCTCAAGCTCAGTATCATCAATGAAAAACGGATCGAAGGCGCTCAAAATTTCTTTCTCGACATGTTCACTGCTCGCTAGCTTCACAATCTCTTCGTTTTCTTCCTTCGCGTCAACTTTGGCCTCAACGACACTCGCTGGCTTCGCTTTGGGCTGTTGCTCCGATAATGTTGGTATTTTTGATGCCCGCCTTTGTTCTGGTTTTACTCCACTAACATTCATACCATCGCTCATAGCCACATCGAAATATTTTCTGTCTGATAAATATTTCGTATAGGGAGTATAGCAACTGCCCACGCTCTCCATCGGTTGCTGCTGCAAATGCATTTGGTTAATGCTCTGAGTCGTCGCCATCGCGGCCATCGGGTTCATGAAGTTGTAAAAAATGTTGTTGCTTTGATTACAGGAATTTTTTATTACGGGCGCAGATGATGGCGGTGATGTCATTGGCACAGCTTTACTGCAGCTGCTGCTGCCGTTTGCATTCATTGTGATCGAGTTCTTGCGAGTCGCGTCGGGCTGAGTTTTGGTCATTGCGTCGTTGCTGCTTTTGAACGCAGAAGGCAATTGCCCGTTGATTGGAATCTGAATGGAATTGAGCTTGGTGAACGGCGGATAATTATTTGCCTGTGCTGGCTTCTTAAATGGAGCCGGCGCCGGAACTTTATTGATAGAAGTCGATAGATGTTTGCTTTCATCGTCATCCTCTGACTCTGACTCTTCATCATCAGACACAATCGGCTTGTACTTCGCAAAGATATCATTGTTCTTCGATAAGTGTGTTGGCTGGCTTAATGTCTTTGCATAAATGCATGAACTCGACGAGCTTTTGTTGATGTGGTGCAGAGATGGCGTCGCCGCTGTTTGCCACAGCAAAGGGTCATGAACGTTGTAGAATCCCATCGCGGTTCCGTTATAGTTAGTCATCATCGACGTGTTTGATGAACTTTTGTTCAGCGGGTATTTGTAGCAGAGCGGAATATTTGACTTCGACCCCGACCGTTGATGCAGATGAAAATCTTGCGGTGGCTTGTACGATATCGGTGGGTAGAAGTTGATAGGTGCAGACGAGGGGTGAACGAGCATCATTGGCGGTTGATTGGGTGAGTAGTAAATGTGACTTTGTTGCGGACTCGTGCCGAGATAGCAGGGAACGTTCGAGTTGGAAATGCTGCGCATGTAAGACGCTTTGTTATTCCCGATCATATTGTTCGTGGCGTTGTCCAACGTCTTTGTAATCTTATGCAAATTTTTAAAGTAGTTTGGATCGTCTTGGTTCATATAGATATGGCTGTTTGACGAAGACTTAAGAAGCTTCTGTTCATTGTCTAAGTCATTTTGCATGGCTCGATGAAGCTTTGGGCTCTCAGTCATTTTCTTAACAAACTGACTGTACGATTGGCTTTGGCTTTTAGGGAAAGGTTGCGAATGTGTGTGGTGATGGAAGTTGTTAGCATCGCTTGAAATTCTCCGACAAAATTTGGGAGTCGTGGGCTTCGATTGTTCGGCAGCTTCACTTGAGATGCGTCTGCAAAGCTTTGGTGTCGTTGGCTTTGATTGATCGATTCCTTCAATCGAGATTCTCCGGCCAAGCCTCGGTGTCGATGGCTTCGTTGGATCAATTCCTTCAATCGAGATTCTCCGGCCAAGCCTTGGAGTCGTTGGCTTTGTCTGCTCGACGACTTCGCTCGGAAATTTCCTACACATTTTCGGTGTCGTTGGCTTGTTGTGCTCATAGGCTTCGCTCGAAATTCTCCTGCAGAGTTTCGGCGTTGTTGGCTTCATCGGCTCAAGCGGATCCATTCGTTTCATAAGGTTTTGCGGCGGAACTGGCTTCTGTATCTGACCTTCATTCGGCTTCGGTTGGAATTGTTGCGGAACGATTTTCTGATAATTCCAACCGAACTTATTGCCGCTTGCTGTTTGCTGTTGCAAATTGTCGTTCCAGAAATCGCTTATGTTCTTCGTCCTACTCACCGATGGCGTTTTACTCACTTCATGAACATTCTTCCGCGAGCTACTGCCACTCGCATTCTTCGACTGTGTGTTCGGAGGGTTTTGTGATCCCAACTTTTTAAAAATGTTCATCAACGACGACGGTTTCTTCATGAAACCCATCAAGTCACTGGTTGACTCCTTCACTGGAATCGTCGTGCTTGAAGTGCTTCGACTAATCTTGTTCTTTGGATCTTCCTCGACGAACGTTTCTTTCTCGCTACTTTGCGCAACTATCCTCTTGCTGAACGAGTGTATTGAGTTCGATTTCGAAAGCGGATTCGCTTGCTTCCTTTGGGTCTGTGGACTCTGGTGCATCGCCGACTTGCGAGCATTCCTCGCGTTGTAATCATGCACAGCATTGTAAAACGGCTTTGGTGTGGGATGCTCGCGCAGTCTCACTGGCTTCGGGCTGTATTGCTCTTGGTTTATTTTACTATAATCTGGCAAGCTCTTAAGATAATTGTTCATGAAATCAATGTCAGCCGAGAACAAATCACTGTCGTTTGACACCTTCGTGAGATCAATTAACTCCGTTTCTCTTTTGAACTGTTCAGCGATCTCACGGCTGTTCAAACTATCTTGCGGTTCCGGTGGTTCATTCTTCCGATAAGACTTCGGACTGAAGTTAGCTTGACTTCGATCATTGCCAACGACACTTTCATTGAAACGATTTGATGTCTGAAAAACAGATTGCTTCACTACAAAGATTACAAATATTGTCGTCGTCGTTCGGTCCAAGATTTATTGGTCTATCGTCAGTCGTCATCGCAAGCCTCGTAGATACAGTGCAAAATAATAATAGAGTCAGCGATGTCAAAATAGTAAGAAGTTAAAACAGAATTGGTCTGCTGTAAGCTCAGCGAAGTGAGGTTGAAGTAATCAACTTGAGCTAGGACAGAGACGACTGAGGGCGATCAGATCTCTTCGTTTGAACAACTGTTTCATTAGGATGGTCATATCAACAAAAGGCTTCATTACCTCAGAACAGAAACTTGAAATGAAACCCAAGAAAGCTTATCAAAATCGATCACGAAAGCGTTTTCACAAGCTCTTTCGAGCTTTTACCAGCTTTCTATCTAGCTCCTTAGAACTCGTTGCTCTAACTCACTATGAAATTTCTCGTCTTTCCTTTAGTTGGCTTCATTTCAAGAGACAGAACAGATTATTTATAACGTTTAATATGCTTGAGGATGTTTATATCGTCTCGAATTCGAAATATGGTCTTTGAATGTCTTTAATTGACTGTGTGACACTTTGAGGAATGAAGGAATGGACACAAAAGAGAGACGGTCATTGTTTACACATAAAATCAATTTATGGTCGTTTAGCGATCGCCGAGACGTGAAACAGACAAACGAAGATCGTTAGGAAGACGACATGGAACGGAGTCTGACCTTTGTCACGAAAACTTTCGCAGTCGGGGCTCGATTGCTGTTCTTGGGCTTATAAATTATGATCGTCGTGGTCGGTTTGTCATTTTTCTTGCACTCAGTCGTGTTTACCGAAATGTGTGGCAAAGCAATATCCGTGAGCTTCAGTGTATGCACGCTGTTCTCGTCCTCGATGATTTTCATTTTCCGTTGGTCAGCTGGTGACGATGACGATGTCTCACTGCTATTGTCAAGGCTGTTGCCGAAGCCTTTGTCAATAATCTTAATCGTCTTCTTAGGAATATTCTGCTCCATCAGCGGTTTAACCACCGTCGATGCTGGAGGCTGACAGCAATTCGTTATTCCGTTGGAACAGTTATTGTTCACATTCGACATGTCTCGTCTTAATCCCTTGACAAATTAGCACAACACTCTTCGTAAGGCTTCGCGAATCTGTGTCTCGAACAAAAGGCCAACTTAAGCTCGCTTTGTGATTGAAACTTATTGCTTTTCTTCCTATTGAGACGAGAGAGCATGGTTATTGGGTTCCGAAGATTCCTTACACACTTAGCGAAATATGAAAAGCAAAACAACATTGCGACGTGCAGAGAGAAAAATCTATAATTAACTCATTTTTTATCGTATTTTCTTCGATATTTCTTTTTCTCTCGTTTTCGGGGTCAAATCATTAGACAAAGAACGAGGCGAGGGAGAGCGCGACGATGAAATCTCTTGAGCCGATTTTCAATTTCGTCAATTAAACCAATAATGAAGATCGATGCAAATAGAAAACGAGATTAATTAGCGACTCGAATACTGCGTGAAACACTTTTTCATGGGCACACTGAGAGCGGGAGACTCGACCAACATGTGTGTTTGTGCAAGACTTTTTCTTCTGCATCGTTCTACATATCGTTGATTGATATTTTAAGATCTCTACCACTCCGTCTTACTGAGTTAGAGGTCGAGAGATTCGCTTCAATCTTTATGTAACGCCTTTGGCGTAAAGAGAGGCAAGCTAAGCTTATCAGCTAAGCCTGCGGCCTCTTCTTTCTTCTCCGCTTTTCTCTGGTTCTCAGTGGGAAGAAAAGTCGTCGGTTTCAATCACACAATGCGATGAGGCGATTAGTTGCAAATGAAAAATGATTTGTTTCACTTTTGCTTGTTCACTGCTGAGCTCGGATTTCGCAGAAGCCGCGCGCGGAAAACTAAACTTTAAGACGTCTCGGGTAACCGAAACGATTTTTCCCGTGCTGAAAGCAGATTCTTAACTGCCTTAGATTCACTTGAGACTCGCCGAAAACAAAATTTAAATGAAAGAAAATTTTCTGAGCTCTCGGGAAAGTTTGTTTCGTTGTGTTGATTTATTTTTAAAAGATTTTTGTTTTAAATCCGCCAATGTCTTCGTGATCGTCGGCGCGCTCGAGAGCAAACAAGCGAGTAATGAGATTGAGCTGCTCTCCCGATTTTCCCCTCGCGCGCGCTTAGAGGAAATCTGTGAAGCTCTGGAGATGAAAAGCTAGAGAATCTTTTTCGTTCGTTCGTTCTTCACACCGTCGCCGTCATATGTTAGTGACTCACTTTGTAATTAAATTTCATATACAAAAAACACCACGCGAAATGTTTCAAGTGACTAATGGCGGTTGGGGCTCGAGTTGAGGTTGAATTTCCAAACAAATTAACGATGAAATAAAAATGTGTTTCGTTTAATTGGAAAAATCTCGTTCGATACTCACTTTGGCTCGAGCGGCTTCGCTCTTCTCGGCGTTGGCTGGCTTTCGGTGCCTCCGTTGCTGCTTAAGCTCGGGGCTCTGTCGATTTCTATCTCCAGTGTCTGTCCCTCGGTGAAGCGAGCGTTTGGATCTGTCTCGGTGTCGCCTCGTTCCGTCGTAGCTGTTGAGGAAATTCAACATGAAATTGACATTCTGCCACACAATTATCTTCGTCTTGAGGAATTTCCTAAGCATGATCTTGAGCAGCTCGATGACGATTTCACTTTTCATCGTCGCACCATTCGCACGGGAAAACAGCCCAAGTGCAACTGACTCGAAAACCATTCCATCCAAACATGGAAAATGTTTTTCAACAGCACGAGGGGATCGATTTTCTATTTTCATTTCAGTTGGCACTATTTCGAATTGGCGCATAACTTTCATCACGAAAATGAATAAAAATTTAATTCGGAGCTGCTTCATCGCCAATGCAGGTTAGCGCGCTTTGGGATTTTCCTTTCAAGCCGAGATAAATCGTCTTCATTAATAGCAATTTTGGTTAACGAGCGCAACAATGAGAGTGAAAAGAAGAGTGAACTTTGATTAATCTAAACGGCTTTGGTCTACGGCTGAAAGCTTTTTTGCCGATGAATAATGAAAAGCGGAGAGAAACGTGTTGAATTAGCTGCTCCAATTTCGTTCGGATTGCATTTCCACCAAAAAACGTGTCAATAGCAAATGTGAATGAATTAGGCTTCTGGCACAGCGCAAGCGATAGCGATACAAATACAAACATTTGAACATGAAAATCATCGCAAGTCGGCTCGTCGTAGAACGGGTCGATTAGGTTAACGTCTCCCCTCGCTGGCCGCGCGAATCTACCCGACGTGCTGCCAAAACAGCAAAAGTTGAACAGCTTATTGCCAAACGCCGTTACTTTGACGAGCGCTTCATTCATCGTCAATTAATCAGCTTTGTACTTCGCTTTGCGCTTCGCCGTCGCTTATCATGTCAAACAAGTTTCTTTCTTTTTGATTTTTTACGTCAACTCGAAATGAAAATAAAATCTGTCCGGCGATTTTCTCTTTTTTTATGTTCAATGTGTTGATAAAGAGACACGACACAGCTAAAGCCCAATTTGCTTTCTTTGTTATGAATGATGCACAAGCAACTGACGAAAGAAATTGTCGAAAAGCAATTTTCCCTCGCTCGAGAACGACGAGATGTACAGTCGAGTCTCTCGGGAGCTTGTCATGACTTTTGAGAGAAATGCATCTTCGCCCTTTGGATCGCGTCGATAAGCAACTCACACAAATGGGATTAGAGATTAATGGACCAACGGAGCAGCGTTGCCAGAGTCAAAACCTTCGATGTAATAAGCGACGACTACCGAAGTAATTAAGTTTATTAATATCCTGGTCGGTGCTTTAACTTGGCCGCTTGCGGCGTTTCGGTTTTCTCTAACAGAAGCAGCTTAATAGCCGCCGTTCGTCAGCGACCAAGACACTTCCTGGTGATTACAATGACGAGATAATTAGATTTTTCCAGTCAACACGGGCAGGTAGACTAGGTTCTTAATACAAAAGATTTTTGATTCCAGCTTACTTATTAACACAATTGGATTATTTAAATTGACTTCTGATTCGTCGGCCTTGAACACGATCTGCGAGTTGAACGTTTTTTCAGTTTCGCTTTCATGCCACAGTGACTTGACTCGGGCTTGCTCGTTCCGATGTGTCATCCTACAATTTTCACTCTTTTTTGCTGACACTTAGCGCTCTAAATGGAAATCGACAGCCGTCCGTTAGTCAAAAATAAAAATCGCGACGACAGAGTTGCATAAGCCGCAAAGCAAACGCTGCTTTTTGTGTCTAAAATATTATGCAAATTGGCTTTGTTGTTGCCGTGCTGTGTCGTCAAATCGAAGACATCTCCATAGTTTTCACTTTTATTATTCGCACATTTCGATGGACGACGCGGCGACAATCGATTCCCGTACAAAGCCAGCGAATAAATAGCCAATGACCTTGACATCGTGGAGGAGATTTATTATTTATTTAAACTGCAAGAGAATCAGTTCACGTCGGGGAGTACGAAGCGGATTCACGCTAAAATGACCTCAAGTTACAAGCTTCAGTAACTCTGCCGTCTTCTACACACAATTTAACTCCGCACACGCTTTGAGACTTTTCATTCCCGCAAACGTGAAGCGCACAATGACTATTTGCAGCGCTCGTCTGTCGACATTAAAGAAATGAGTGATTGTTTGTCATCAGGCGCTCTTCCTGACTTGCTTGTACTTCGACTATCGATAAGTAACAACGGCGCTTTTTTCTCCACGAGAAACGAAACGAAAATGTCTTCCGCAATTCATGTGAATATTGTTTTCTAACGTTCGCTAAAAAATTGGTAGTATGAGGAACACACGAAGATCACCAAATATGGTCGCAGAGTTGTAAACGTGAGTTTATGTTGCTGCGCACGATTGCCTTATTAACTTTATTGGCAAGTTCTCGCATGTCAGAGCAGAGATCGAGTGCAAAGCGTTGCTTATTTTGGGGAGGAAGTGTTGTCAAAACATTGAGACACTAGAAGGTAATCGAGCGGCAAGATAAAACCACCAAACGATCTGATTGTTTGTCTGGCTTCAACAGTTATTACACTTTTCGAAGAGGCATGTAAGCTAACAGGTAGCGTCATTTATTGGTATAAGTTCGAAAGATCGTTCGTCAGGTTCACATGACTATGTGATTTGCTTGATCGTTAGAAGTTTCACTGCCTTAGGAACGGATCAAGCTCTTTCTTATGATTTAATGCTTAAGGTCTCGTATTGTTTGAATTTAGCGCAATTCGAAGGGAAACTTCTTATGAAACAGCGACGCCCACATGCGATGAAGTTAATCAATCAATCAGGTTTCCTGACCACAAGTGAACGGGATCGCAGTAGAGCGAATCGGTGTCTGTTGAAGACTCTGAGAATTATTCATAAACCGACAAGATTACATATTAGCAAATTGACGACGAGATGGAAAAAATAATCGCCGCTTGAGTGACTCGATGTTGATGGAGTCGGCTAATCTCTCGTCTTAGTAGCTGCTAAGTGGCGTAGGCATAGTCTTCTAGTTTCAGCCAAAAGCGGCGACCGAGTCGATTCTAATTGCCATGACCGGAAACCCGCCTCGAGCTCGAGGTCCTCTCTCTTGTCTCAAGATTTATTTTGACACTTTCGCGCAACGAGCGAGAATTTGGGCGAAAACATTTAGTTTGGCGAAGGAATTTTAAGTGCAAACATCTGTTTCGCCATTCTTCGTACGCGATGAAAAAGCTGCGCAAACTTTGTACTTTTATAAGACTTTCAATGTCGCCAATGAACTGAAAGCAAGACAACATTTCAACCATGCGTGTTTGTACAATGCAGCGAAAGAAGAAAAGCGATGGCTAAATACGGCCGCACTCAAATTCGCTCGAATCATTACTTTATTGTGTATATGCATGGAAACGGCGACGAATCGCGCGAGCAAGCTGCAAAATTCGATCTTCAACCTGGCGAAGGAAGAAGAAGTCTTTCAGTTATGGTATCACGGACAAGGTGATTGTCTTTTCTTGCGTTCCACGGACGTTTCAGAGGAAGCAGAGCATTTACAATCGTCCAATACGTTCGAGAGTTGAGGAGAGTTTAGTCGTTTCCTGCTCGCCAGCCGTACTTGATTGGCAATTTCGCACGGGCATGAAATGTAAATGAGAGCTGAATCACTTTAAACGGCCGTAACTCATCGACGAAGCGGCATCATTTGTAAGAATTTCTCTCGAGAATTCTCTGCGCGCACGATTTGATGCCCCGAAACGAGATTCGCTTTGAATAATTTGCGAGGTCAATGAATGTGTTTTCTTCTTTGTTCGACAGTCTTTGATCGCTTATTCTTTTCGAAATTATGCAAATTAGTTCGGGAGGCTGTCAAGTGGTTTTCTTCTTCGCCTTCATTACTCGTTCTTAGGAGGAAAGTGGAATCAATCAAGACGATTGTTAATCGCGCTACGCGAATCAGTGTTCGACACGATCCAATTTCTTTAATTATGTGTCGCGCTCCTCGGTGGTGCGTCGTGAGACAAAAGCGAGGTGTTGAGACCTCATTCGGGTGACACACTCGGAACCGTTGGAGATTTGCATACGTGCCCATCACTTGCCAAATAGAAATTCTTTGTAATTAAATTAAATAATTCCAGCGTATTGTTTATGAAGGAAACTGAGTTCGCGAGGCTATTGAGACGTGAAAATAGAGCCGAGTCATTATTTGAATAGACATTGGCAGATCAGTTATTCCGCCAAGAGAATCGACAGACTGGGCTAATGAAATACTGAACACAATAATCTGTTTAGTCATGGATCGGCTGAAAGGCTTCGAGCTGCCGCTGCTCGCTCTCATTCGTAATTTGTAAATCATATTTCCGACACGTCGTTCAACACTCAAGATAATGCGAGAAGGAATTTCAATTGCGGGTTCAACTTACTCGAGAGCATTCTCGTTCTTCGTCGCCTGAACTCGATTGCATTTCGGGAAAATGCTGGCACTCGAGACGTAAACGATCGGTTCTTTGTTTGTCGTTATTGAGTTCACCTGTTGACCGTTCGACGAGCTACTCGTGAACTCACAAAAACAATTTTTATCGGTGAGGATGAATTTTGTTTTCGTCGCAATACTGATGGGATGTTTCACCTTCTTCTTTTTCTGATCGTCGTCAGTGTCAAAGTTATCGAAGGACTTGAGCGTAAAATCGACGTAGAGTGCGTCGTTCGATGGGTTTCTACGGAATTCATCCTGATAAGGTGAGTTGGACTGTCGCTGAATGTTCGAAAACTCATCGCTGCTGTTTGTGCTGTTCGCTGAGTCTGATGCAACTGACGATCGGTGATTTTTCCGGTAGTGATAAAACTCGTTCTCGAACGGCAAACCGTTGGGAAATTTAGCCGAGAAGGATTTCGTCGGCGACGGGCGAGGGAACGTGGGCTTTAGAAGCTTCTTGGCAGTGACAGCTGAGGCAGACTTCTTCTTATCGGCGACTTCGTCTTTCTTCATTTTGTCATTCCGCATGTTCATCGTCTTATTCGACAACTTCGCGACCGTCGACGTTTGATTCAAAAATGACCTCTTCTGCGATAGCGCCGAGGCGTTGTTGTTCATCTGATATTTGGGAACAATCGACTCGACCGAGTTACTGCCACTTGAGCAAGAGCTCTTGAATTTAACGCTGCTGTTCCACCCATTACTTTCGACCACTTTGCAGGCCCGTGTGGACCGTATCAACTGCGGCGAATGCAAAGGTGAAAGAGTGTTCGCGTTCAACTTCTTAATTTCCTTCACTCGCTGTGTCGCGGTCGATTTCTCCGTGACCGTCTCGACTTGCATCATTTTGCCTCTCACTGAACTCTGCTGATTCATTGTCGTTTGCCGCAAATTATATTCGCCGACACCTCTCAATGTCGTCGTCGTCGGCTGTCTTATCGATGAACAATTTAATACTTTCGTGTTAGACATTCTCGCGTATTAATTTCTTTCGTTTGAAAATTATTTTTGTCTGTCCCCGTGAAACAATTCACAATCTTCTTATCAGCACATGTCGGTTCGCTCTCTTCTTCGTTTCACAACAATAAATTGATTTGCGAGCGAGCAGAGTCAACGTCGCGCTTGATATCGAGCACACACAAATTACTTTTTTATTGAACTGATAACCGCGAACTTTATTCGTTTATTTGCTACGCTGTTTCTCGATCGCACTTCCGTGATGAGCCCTAGAGATTTCGGGGAACAGATGAGTCTCCGTTGATTGAGAAAAGGATTAAGAACTGAATTTTATTGCATTCTTTTCGTCTTGCTTTGCATATGGAGTCGACTAGCTTGGAGTGATTGAATTTATTTGCTATTAACCTCGAGAAAAATTGACGGCGAGCAATAAATTAAAATTATAAAACTGCAAAAAACGCGAACGAACTAAAGCAATTCAGGTTTTATTTCTTTTTCAGGTCTCTTTTCGCCAACTTACAGCTTCAGATTCTTAGTCAGCGATTAGGACAGAGAGAGAAATATTGTGCAAGACGAACAAAAAGCCTACATAAACATCGGCAGCCAAAATGGTCACAGAAGTGCAAAAGGCAAAATGCTCCAAGCCCGCGCAATAAAACCCCGAAACCCGTTTCTCAGTCACTAGGAGCTTCGAACTGATAACGCCCGATTGCATCAAGCGATGATCTTCATTTATGCAATGCTCGATATTTACATTTCCACATAATCACTGAAGGAAAAAATGCTGAAGCGAGCAGATTGAACACATGTACGGCTGAAAATATTATTGCGAACAGAAACTTTTCATTCGTCGCGCGCGATGAAACTCCGCGAGTTAACCAGACGAACGAACTAACTAAACTGAACTGCGAATCTATAGGAAAGGCAGAAAGCGCTTAAGAAATAAGAAAAAACTTATGTTGAACAAGGCTCGGCGGCGTGTAAATGTGTAGAGACGTATAGATATTTCCATTAAGACTTCAATGTGGAGAAAGAAAAGCAAACTTAATACAAAAGAAACTTGCACGAGAAGCGAAATATAATTCAGTAAGTCGTAAGTAACTGTAATGGAGCTTCTGAAAAACGCGAGAATCTGTTGACAAAGCGACTCGCGGTTTGTTCTCCCAGCTCGTTAGAATCTTTTCGCTATTGTGTTTGACCACTTGCAAGCTCCCTGAAATCATACAGACAAGACAGATGCGGGTACAAAGAAGGGCTTGACGCTCACTACCATCGATAGCAGTCGGAGCTCCCAATGATAAATTATGCAAGAGAGGATTCAGGCCATAAGAAATTACTTGATCTGTCGATTTATCAAGAAACCACCATTCAACTACCGAATTAGCTTGAAATAATTACATCAAAACATTTGCATAGCCCAACAGATGGCGTAGCCGGTTGTGAAGCATGGGATCCCGTTGTGGTCTTGATGACACATTAATCGATGCACAGATCTCACAGCCTTCACAACATTATTGACTGAAATCGGAGATGACGGGCGTCTCAACCGCTCGTATCAAAAAGCTGTAGAAAGAAGACTTGCAGGGATATCATCTCTCTCTTTTCCCCCAGTCGCTTTGCAGACACATCTCGCACATTTGATTACGCTTTCAAATGTAAACATTGATGAAGAGAAATTTCCTGCCTTTGTATTTCTTTCTTTCTTTATTCACTGGTGTTTGTTCGAGACACGATGCCGATGTTTTTATAATAAATCAAAAACGTGCTTATGAACTTGTGGCTTGCTGATGTTGTAGTCGGATGCTCTTATGCTCGATTGCATCGTTGATTAGCTGACTGATAAATTGGAGCTTTTAAAGTTCACGATTGCAAAACCGCTTCAGGGGAATTGGAACGGAGGTTTCGTAACTGCAATTAAACAATTCGAGATGCACTCTTGCAAGACAATTATTTCGGCGGACGGGAAACGTTTATGTCTGGCGATGGTGTGGAAATATGCTTTGAGCTTTCGCTTAGCCTCATCTGGTGTAGTGAAAGGCAATTCGTCGTGTTCAGTCCAGGCGAACTCCAACACTTCTTCGCTGTGAACTTCTAAGCCGCTGTTCATCGGCCAGTCATTGACGCAAGCGTCGCAATCGCAAACGAAGTTGTAATCGTTGAGCAAGCCTACTTGACGTTGATCTTTCGATTGGTTGTTAAATGTCGGTCGATAAGAATCAAATAGTTGGCCGCCTGTCTCAATGTTTCGCGACACGATCAGCACAACTTTGTCATCGACGTTTAGTCGTTTGATGTTGGGCGAACAAGAGTGATTGAGGAGCGAACAGAACAAGTAGCAGCCGTTGCCGATAAGCTGTTGGTAAAAGCTCGGATTCTTAGGATCGTCGAGATTGCCTCGCTTCATTGTCCAGCCTCCGATCCCATGGACGAAGAGCGTCCCAATCTCGATCAGTTTCGGCAAAAGCCTTCGGATGAAATCTTCATTTGTGCTCCACAGACTTTTTAGCTTTCGATTCTTCTCAAACAGACTTTCGTAATCCTCCAAGCTCGTCTGTCGATAGTCACTCGACGCTAAACAGATTGCCGCAAGAAATCGGTTTCTCTTTGTAGCTTTGTCGTCTAAGCCCTTCCACTCGATGTCGAAAATTGTCATCGATTCTTCGCGTTGATTAATGAATCGCGCCATGGCTTGAATGTCATCGTCAAACAATGAAAGTCCTTCGAGAAACATTCTGACAACAATATGCATGATTCCCGATGTTAAAAGTTCATCAATGATCTCGCATTCGAGCTGATGATATCGCTTAGCAGAATTCAAACAAACAACCGAACAATACATCGTTTTACTGCATGATGAACACGGAATCAAACTTAGCAGATTGTCTCGCAGGCAGTTTTCGCAGCGCTCAAAGACGTTCGAATCAAAGCAAGTGCTGTAACGGGAGTCAGCCTTTATGACTTTAAATGCTGGATCATCGACGGCTATGATGTCACCAACGTTCAACTGAAAATTGAGTTAAGCTGAAAAACTTCACAAATCAATTTCCTGCGTTGAACTTACCGATCGGTTCGTGACGACGTGCCTTCCGTATTTTTTGTCTCTTTTCAATTCTAGGCAATCGGCGATTTGTGGAAGCTTCGAGTGTGCTGGGTGACTAAGTTTAAAGTAATTCCAAGGGTCCGAAGATCGTGATTCATCCCGCGTCGTCATCTTCATCATTTCCATGCATTTCTCCTCGCGCTTATTTAGAATCTCGGCGTTCTTTTCCGGGTAGCGATTCTGCCTCGCCAGCTCAACGTTCTCCAAGCACTTATCAAAGAGTTTCATCTCAAAGTAAACCGCTGATCTGTTGGCGTACGCGAGGCCGAGGTTCTCGCTCTCTGGCTCAGCCAGACAAAGGCTCTCGTTGTACTTGAGCAGCGCATCGTGAAATTTCTTCTGAACGTAGAGTCGATTCGCTTCAGATCGAAGTTGCTGCGATTTCGCGCCAGATTTTTTCAAGCCCATTGAAGCTCAAAGCGAGGGTGGAGAAATGTCATCAAAGATGTTTCGCCTAAAACGAAAAGTGCAGAGTAAAGTCGAATGCACGAGTTTGTCTTATCCGCAACAAACAAAACTCTCGCACTGTCGCTTTGTTTCTATTTTTAGTTCTCATGCTTCTTGCGCAACCGCCTATCATCGAGAACGCGAAATAATTGCTCGAATTATGCTCGTTAACAGCGTATAATTAGCAAGACAACGTTCGTTTCACATTTCACGCGATTCATTCCACAAACCAAATTCCAAAATATTTTTCACCTGTGAGAGCGATCGTCCGTTGATCGTTGACGTTTGAAAAAAGCTCTCCAGTCACTCGAACTTATTTTTATCACAGCAGATCCGCGGGATTGATTGATTTTTGGCCGCGACTGGTGCGAGCGAGCGCGAAGATCGAAAGAAAATCGTCTGAGCCGTTCGGCAAATTGAACAACAAAGCGAATTCGCACGAAAATTTGAAAATTTCGGAGCTTTCTGAGAGCTTTTGGTTTATATTTTCTCTGTCGCCGTCCACTGACTCGAGGCCGGTTGTTAAATATATTTTCGTGTTTTCTTTTTGTCATCTGTTGGACTTTTCCTAATTCACGGGTTTGTCTTTGTGACGTTTCCGAGTTTTCGATCG
The DNA here is from genome assembly GCA_033064975.1 of Smittia sp. YW1114-2. NCBI lineage: Eukaryota > Metazoa > Arthropoda > Insecta > Diptera > Chironomidae > Smittia > Smittia sp. YW1114-2. The sequence continues at coordinate 7,811,442 of CP093833.1, forward strand.
TTTTGAGTTTGCTCCATTAGAGAATATTTTTAGCGGCACATCGCTACATTGTATTCGAATATTGTTCAGTTGGCTGTGTGGATAACTCGTGGGAAATCCGTTCTCGTCAGTTTTTCCTCGTTCATCAATGAAGTTTGATAAGAAAATTTTGATTTTAGACTTCTGAGAAGAAAGCAAATCGGTTGCGCAACGAGCTAAAAATAAGTCGAAATGGAAATTGTCAAATCGAATGATCGGGCTGATGTGCTGCGAACAGAAGGCAATCAATCTTACGCCCAGAAGAGATTCCACGATGCGCTGCTCAAGTACAACGAGAGCCTTTGTCTGGCTGAGCCAGAGAGCGAGAACCTCGGCCTCGCGTACGCCAACAGATCAGCGGTTTACTTTGAGATGAAACTCTTTGATAAGTGCTTGGAGAACGTTGAGCTGGCGAGGCAGAATCGCTACCCGGAAAAGAACGCCGAGATTCTAAATAAGCGCGAGGAGAAATGCATGGAAATGATGAAGATGACGACGCGGGATGAATCACGATCTTCGGACCCTTGGAATTACTTTAAACTTAGTCACCCAGCACACTCGAAGCTTCCACAAATCGCCGATTGCCTAGAATTGAAAAGAGACAAAAAATACGGAAGGCACGTCGTCACGAACCGATCGGTAAGTTCAACGCAGGAAATTGATTCGTGAAGTTTCAACTTAACTCAATTTTCAGTTGAACGTTGGTGACATCATAGCCATCGACGAGCCTTTTTGCAAGATAATACAGGAAAACTTCGTTCACCAGCGATGTGCAGTTTGCTTTAAAGACGATTTACTGAGCTTGTTGCCATGTCCGAATTGCAAAAAAGGTTCGTGACAAATTTGTCAAACTCTATTATCAACTAACGATCTTCTTTTAGTCATGTTTTGCCTCAAATGTTCAAAGAACTCCAATGAAAGCTTTCATGGATATGAATGCCCGTTATCTGAAATCATCGGAAGCTCGCTGCTCAACACAAACCTTAGAATGGCTCTGCGAACTTTCTTCGTCGCTTTGAACCTCTTCGATGGATCGATCGTCGACCTTGAGAAATTTTTGCAGGAAAATTCGAGCCCGAAAACTGTTTTTGACTTTGAAGGTACAAACGACCCGAAGCAGAAGCTCCTGGCCGTGCATTCGTTGATCTTTAATTCAGCAATTGAGGTGAACGAAAGAGTTTTCGAAGATATTTTTGTGGCCGTTCCGACGTTCAACTCGCTTTGGGCCTCGCACTCAATTTTTATCAGACAGTTCCTCAAGAGGCAAACTCAGATCGCGACATTAAACTATCACGAGATCTATGTGTGGCCATTGAAGAGCGGTGGGCTCTCGGATCCCGACATTGATCATTTCAAAGACTCTCTGGCCTACAAGCGCGGCGTCGTGTCAACAGGATCAGGCAGTTACCCGTTTATGTCTCTGCTCAACCACAGCTGTTCGCCAAACGTCAGCAGAATGTTCATCGACGACAAAATTTGCCTGATCACGACTCGACCCATCGGCCGAGGCGAACAAATTTTCGATAATTACGGATTTAATTTCACAAATGTGCCGAGGGATCATCGGCGAACGGAATTGCTGACTTACAGATTTGAGTGCACTTGCGTGGCTTGCATAAACGACTGGCCTCTTCTTCCAGCTTTGAAGGTTCTCGATAAAGCGACTTTCAATAAAGCGAAGAAAGCTTGCAGGGAACTCAGCCTGAGCGGTTTGAATCAGAGAAAAGCTATCGAGAAGTACAAAGAATTATGCGTGGTGATAGAAAGAGCAAAGACGAATTTCCCTTGTATGGAGATTTGCAGTTTAATGGAAAGCGCTGCGGCTTTTCTCGAGCTGATTGCGAAACCCAGCGTGCAATTTTCCTGAAAACCGTTGGGAAGATTTGAAACATCCGATCGCTTTCTCTGGTCAGCCTTCGATCTTCGAAACTTGTTAAGCAAATAGAAACAAAACAAGAAATAAATAGATTTAGCTGGCAAAACGATGTCATTGATTGACGCTTACGACTACGTTGACAAGCTAAGAGGTTTGTTGCTCAAAGCAGGAAAAGTGCTGGACGTGTCGCTTGAGTTTAGTACGATAAAAGAAAATAGCGATCGAGTGAAGTTTCTTCAAAAGATCCTCGATGAATTTGATGTGAAAGTCGATGGAAAGTTGCGACTTGAAAAGTCAAATGCGATCGCCGAGTCATGCCGCACGAAAGGCAATCAGTTCTACTCGAACCATCAGTTTCTCGAAGCTCTGGAATCGTACAACCAAAGTTTGTGCTTCGCCGAGCCGGGCAGCAAGGTTTGTACTTATTTCTAACTTATTCATGATATCAAATACTAATCTTTCAACATCAAGGATGTCGGTTTGGCTTACGCCAATCGCTCGGCTGTCTACAGCGAACTGAAACGGTATGAGAACTGCTTGAAGAACATTGAACTGGCCAAGGAGAATAATTACCCGGCCGAGAGTCTGCACAAGTTGAGCAAACGAGAAGAGACAAATCTGACTATGATCAATAACGAAGGACACTCGAGCCCTGGAAACGTTCCAGTTGGCGTTGAATACTTCAAGTTAACTCAAAAAGCTAACGAGAAGCTTCCATTCATCGCTGATTGCTTAGAAATGAAGTCGGACAAGATCTTCGGCCGATACATCACAACGAAATCAAATCTGCGCCCTGGCGATGTCGTTTGTTGCGAGGAACCCTTCACGACGATCCTCATGCCTTCACAGCGCTACAAATATTGTGCAACTTGTCTAAACGACAACTATCTCGATCTGATCTCATGCACCGGCTGCACTTCGACGATGTTCTGCTCAGAAGACTGCGCTCGTGTTGGAACGGAGAAGTTCCACAAGTTTGAGTGTCCAATCAATGACAAACTGGGCACTCTTACCACGAAGGTTCTGCGAATCGCTATCAGAACTTTCTTTGAGGCTCTGGACGTTTGCAATGGAAGCTTGACTGAACTGAAAGCTTTAATTGAAGAGAACCGCGGATCATCTGGAACGGTTTTCGACAACGATGCTCCAATGACACGCAAAGGCACGTTCCAATCGATCGACGCCTTGGCAACAAACGAAAGCGGAAGATCTCAATCTGATTTGTTTCAACGCAGCGGAATCGTTGCCATCGCCTGTGGGCTCTTTCTAAAACACACAAGCTTGCGAGACATTCTAGTCACAGAGGAAGACAAAGATTTCTTTTACTGCTTCGTATTCAAACAATCGCAAATCTCCGCCAGCAACTATCACGGTCTCTTCAATGGACTGGCCACAAAGGCAGAGTTGGAGTCGAATCCCCAATACGGATGTGGAAGCTTTCCGTTCTGCTCTCTCATCAATCATTCGTGCGCTCCTAATCTGGTTCGCGTGACACTGAACAACCGAAACTACGTTGTTATCAACCGACCAATTGCAGCTGGCGAGCAGCTCTTCGACAACTACGGCTTCCACCACTGTCTCGAGACTCTCAGTGAACGCCAGACATCGCTGAAAAATCAGTACATGTTCCAGTGTAGTTGCGAAGCTTGCAGAAAGAATTATCCTCTCTACGCCGAACTCAATTTCATCGATCCAAAAGCCTTCAATCGATTCGTTGGAGATAACTTGGACAAACTCATGCAGTTTGACGTTAAGCGTGCCAAGGAAAAGGTCCAACCGTTCTGCAACTACCTCAAGAAGATGGATGGTCAATATCCGTGCTACGAGATCAGCTCGATCCAAGAATGTCTGTTGCGATGCTTCTCCATCTTTGCCATGAGCGAATTCAAACTTAAGCTCTGCGGCCACTAAGCTTCTCTCAACCAATAAATTCGACTTTGTCGTTAAAATAAATTTTTATTCACTTTTCATCTTCAGTAACCTTTCGTCATCTAACACCTTTTATAATAAGACACCACCGTCATGCGTTCAAATAGAAATTCGACGATTATCAGCGAAAGTTGCACAGTAGAAAACGTTTATAGCATGCAAGTGCAGGGAATGGCAGAGCTTATTGGGAGAAGTAGAAGCGGTAGAAGATCGTGGCGAGGATTCCGAGACCCACCGGGATGATCCAGTTCTTCATTGAGCTACAAGAGAAGCAATGATGTTACTCACAGCTCACTAACAGTTCAAGTTCTAGTTACTTGTCATCTTTCCGATCGTTCGACGACCAATCCGGTTGTGGTTTTTCTGGGATGACTTTTCGTTCGCTCTCGATCAGCTCGCCAATCTTGTATTTCTTCATAAGATCGCGTGCGTCCGTTGAGTGTCCAACATCTTCAAAAGCCTCTGTCGCCTCCTTGCCTGCCTGCTCAAGCAGAACTTCTTCACCGCCAGGGTGCTAGAAATGCGATAACAAAGTTATGAAATGTTCAATCATTCTCAGTCCTTATAAGCGTGGCCTTATCATTGCCGCGACGTCTCTTTATCTCTTATCAATTAAAACGAGAAAACTGAGTTCGAGCTGATAAGTTCCTAAAGATCATCGCGTTCCTTAGATGGACATCGACTCTGATTTAGACTTGTGAATCACAAGAGCTTAGCGCCGTTCCCTGGATCGAGAAACCGCAGTGAGCAATCCGTTAGAACGCCAACACAGAAACGACTTTTCTGCTCGGTCATTCTTAGTGGTTCAAGGTCACCAGCCAATTCATGAGATTTAAGCTCACTAATATCACCTCACAACAATCAAAGCAGCAGCAAGACGTCGATTACGTTACAAACAAAAGTCGCACATTTCCGACAAGTTGCGATCGTGACCTTTGCTCCTTCAGCTGACTCTGAACGAAATTTCAGTAGCTCGCATGACAATTCGTCTGGAACTTTGAATGAATCGGCGAGAATTAGAGACGACGCCGCTGGCCTTCCAGACTTTTCTGGCCTAATGAGACGAACAACGACTCTGGCTTGCTTACCTCATTCAAGAATTCTGTCACATCGTAAACCTGCGAATAAGAGTGAAGAAGACACTTAGACGTTGTCAAGAGATTCGTTATCGCCTTCTTCAAACAATATTGAATACGGCGACCTTCGGTTTCAATTAATTAGGGCGCAGCGGACTTACAGAGTTGTGGATGACAATCCAGCTGGATTTGTTTGAGTTGTGCGTGGAAATATCCTTGAGGGAGAACGTCTTTCCTTCAGCCATGTCTTGCTAGTTTTATTCAACAACTTGTTGCGTGGATAAACTCAGATGGGAAACTAAGGGGAGCGTTTTTATATCGTGCTCGTCTGGAAACTCTGATGACACGAATCAAATTATCTCCGAATTTTTATTGGAGAATTTCGAGGGACGAAAAGCTGCGTCGTTTGTTTACATTGGCACATTTTTGAACGGACCAAGAAGAAATGAAGCCAAAAACAAATATAGAGGAGCTCCTGAGAAACCCAAGCAATGGAAAATACCTCAAAGTTGTCGCACGTAAGTGAAGCTAATCGAATTTAAGCGAATCAAGTTATTGATTTCTTCTTTTAGCGATGGTAAGATATTCCCGTTTAGAGTTTCGTCATCTTGCTCGGAAGCATGGAGCGGAGCTCACGTTCTCGCCGATGACGATCGCAAACTCTTTCTGCAGAAGCGAGAAGTGCCGTCAACATGAGTTTACAACCAACGTGGAAGACACACCAATGATTGTTCAGTTTGCAGCAAATTCGTCAACCGACTTCCTTCACGCTACCGAAATGATCCAAGATTACGCTGACGGGGTCGATTTGAACTGTGGCTGTCCACAAAGATGGGCTATGCAGGATGGATATGGCTCGTATCTCCTCAAGAAACCGGAAGTGATAGAAGACATGGTCAAAACAGTTCGCAGAAATAGTCCGTCGTCGTTCTCGGTCTCAGTAAAAATTCGACTGCTCAACAAAGACTTGAGCTCAACGATTGACTTCTGTCGTAAGCTTGAGGCAATGAATCCAACATTCCTGACAATACATGGTCGAACTCCGAATGAAAAATCGACAGCAGAATTTCCGGTCAATGTTGAAGCTTTAGCCGAAATCAAAAAGTCCCTTCGTCTTCCGATTATCTTCAATGGCGACGTTGCTTTGTTAGACGAAGCTGACAAGTTCTACGAGGCTACACACTGCGATGGAATGATGGCAGCACGAGCAATGTTGGCTAATCCTGGTCTGTTTGATGGTCATCAGCAAACCCCAATCTCTTGTGTGCAAGATTGGATTGACATTCATCATCGGCAGCTCGACAAGATGACCTTCCAAAACTTCCACCATCACCTTGTGTTCATGATGGAAGACATGACCAGCAAGAGTGAGAGGAACCAGTTCAACGATTTTACCAGAAGACAACAATGCCTTGACTTTCTTAAAGAAAAGTTCTCGATAGAACCGCGAAAAATCGATTTTCCTGAAAACTTGAACTGTTTCTTCGATGACAGTCGCTACAAGAACGTCATCAACGACAAAGATTTCTGGGACAGCGAGTACTCAACCGAGTCATCGCACGGACAATTCTTTCTCAGCAAACTGCACAAAGTTAAGCCTGAACCCGAAAGCGACTATCTTGACTTAATGGACAGCTTCCTTTTTGAATAGCGACGGTTGGCACTAAGATCCCATCGGCTATTCAGTAAGAATTTTATAGCCCTTCCTTCTTCATTAAACTAAAATGTGGAATAACATCGAATTAGATTAATTGAGTCGATGCTCTACCAATTATTTATTGACGAATAAATTCCATAAAAAGTCCCAACAAATCTAAAACTAGTCAACATGTTTCCTTGATAAACCTCGTGTCTTTTAAGTTAAGCCAAACTAACTTTCTTGGGTGTTTCAGTTGTCACCGATTTCTTGTTCTTGAACGTTTGGTAAAGTGCTTTGTATTTCTCGATGTCTTGGCGCGTAAGCGATGGTCGTGTGTTGCTCAAAGCAGCTTCAAGCTGCTCTTTCTTTATCAAAACTTCGTTGAGCATGCCACGTCCATCGTTCTTTTTTAGTTCGTCTTCAATCGCCTTCATGTTTGCAGTCGTCAGCACGCTTTTGATGTCAGCGCCACTGAAGTTTTCAGTCTTAGTAGCGAGCGCTTTAAGATCGACCAAGGAATCGAGAGCGACTGACTTGCCTAGCCACTTGAAAATTTCTAGTCTTTCGCTTGCATTAGGAAGCTGGCACTCAACCAAACGATCAATTCTACCAGAGCGAAGCAAAGCTGGATCAATCAAGTCTGGACGGGATGTTGCGCAAATGATGGAAACGCCTTCCAGGCTTTTCACGCCATCGAGCTCAGTAAGCAGCTGATTCACCACTCGATCTGTTACACCCGTCGAGTCATGACCGCGTCTTGGAGCTAAGCTGTCGAACTCATCAAAGAACAGCACACAAGGCCTTGCACTCTTCGCTTTCTCGAACAAGTTTCGCACGTTCTCCTCGCTCTGACCGATGTACTTCGCAAGCAGCTCTGGTCCCTTGATTGAAATCAAACGAAGATTCCAGCGTTTGGTGATTTGCGAAACAATGAAACCTTTTCCTGTTCCTGGAGCTCCAAAAAGCAAAATGCCAGCTTGATTTCTTAACGGAGAATTTTGGAAGATTTTCGGGAATTTCGTTGGCCAAATTAAAACCTCTTCGAGCGTTTCAATGACGTTGTCCATGCCGGGAATTTTCTCCGACAAGTTTTCTGTTTCCTCGTCGTCAATTGATTCTGTACGAATTCCCTCGAGGCAAAGTTGGTTCGAAATCGCCAGCGACTTGTTCATCAACTCTTCCGTCAGACATGGAGCGTCGAATTTATCTTTAACTGCGAAGAAGAATGCTCGATCAGCAAACTGACAAATGTCGCCAATGTGATAACCTTCGGTAATTCGAACGTATTTTTCCCAGTCAAGATTCTTCTCGATCTTCACTTCTGACGAAGTTTGCAGCAAACGTTTGAACAGTTCACGTCGATCGTCCGCGTCCAAGCTTGGAATCTTCACTACGTTTTTGAACAAATAGTAACCAAAGCTCCGATGGAGAACCTTGTTAAGGTTCGACAGCTTTGACACGGTCACGAGAACCGAAACCAAGCGGCCGTAATCGTGAGTGAATTCCTCGAGTAGATGTCGAATGCCGTTGGAGAGCTTTTGCAGATATTCTCCTTCTTGCGTTTGGTGTTCTTCGTGTGATTGCGCAGCCAGCGAGTCAAGATTGAACACAATGTAGACGGAAGGCGCCGTTTGAAGGCAGCTCATCAGCATTCCCTTCATGTCTCGAACGATCGACTCAACCTTCCTGCCTTTGTATTGAGCGCAATTGAAGACCGTCACGTTGATGTTTCGCAGCTCCAAACACTTCTGGATCTTGCTGCAAATGCTTGACTTTCCAGACTTTGATGCTCCGGCAAGAATGAAATTGTTCTGCTCGACGTTGAGAACGTTGAACTTGTTCGAAGATGGAAGAAGGTTTTTGACGGTTGACTCCACGATCTGCTCATGCTTTTGAAGCTCAAGCGTCTTTGAAGATTCTTCCTTTTTCCTTTTCTTCTTTTTATCTTCTTGTAGCATTCCAGCAAACTCATTTGCTTCTCCTTGTCGATTCACTTCGATGACATTCTCTCGAAGGATCTCAGAATCAATGCCGCACACTGGAGTCGAAAGTGGGAATAGCTTGATTGTTAGTAAGTAATCGTCGAGCTTGAATATCTGGCCTTGGTTCAGGATCAGCGGGAGGATTCTCGAGTTTGTGTTGACGTACTTTTTGAATTTCTCTTCCATGTCTTTCGCTATCTGATGACCGAGGCCAACTTCTACGAGATCGGTTAATGGAATCAGCTCGATGTTATCGATCAAATTGCAGACGAGCTTCGAGTCGGTTAGCTCAACCTTCTCGCCACTCTGCTCGACTCCCAGAACCTTCGCGAGGACCGGATGGACCTCGATCGTGTCGTCGCCAATCGTCTCGCTTGTCTTCACTCGAACGTGATACTCTTTACCCGCTTTCGTACGAATCTTGTGAATCTGATTCGTGTTGATGGATGACGATTTGGCAGCGTAAACCTCATTGATCTGTGGGAATCTTGCCAACTTCTTGTCGTCCGCAATTTTCACTTTTTTAAAATTCCGCGGTTGCGTTTCCCTTGCGATAGTTTTCTTCAGATCCTCGAGAATCTGCCGGTGGTTTTGCTTTGTTTCGATCATTGACTCAAGCGCAGCGCTTGAAATCGACTTTGGGATGCTGCTCGAACTTATGCTATTCACAAGTTGCTGTCGCTTAGGCGATGATTCCTTTGACGAGAGACTTTCGAGGAACTTGTTTGACTTGTCTTGAACCCGTTTGATGTTGCTAGCACTGAGACTGTTCGAAATCGGTGGCGAAAGATCGCTGTCGGAGTCGTTTTGCAGTCTTCTCATGCTACTCAAGCTCGAGCTCACAGAAAGCGGCCCGGGCTTTGAACTTGAATCCTCAATGATCCCATTAAGCGAACTCCTAACACTGTCACTGTCTTTGGTTCGTTTGAAGCTGCCTCGAGGACTGAGCAGCGGCGGTTTCTTTGCCGTACCATCTTGAATCGAGTCCGACCACCCGTTCGACTGTCGCCGATTAAAACTATTCACTTCCGGCTTCTCTGAGTAGCGTCGCGAGTCAACGAAACTGTTGTTTCGCCGCAGTTGCGATAAATCCATCGTCTCCGAGCGCTCGATCGCGCTCCTTCGCTTCATCTTTACGTCTGAATCATTTTCTGCGTTTGACGCGATCGGCTTCGGTCGCATAAAGTCGGGGGTCATTTTCCTGTTAATCGATATTTCAGTGTCGTTCTGTATGCGTCCATAATTGAAAGACGGGCTTAAATTGTCTAAAAATAGAAGATGCGAGCTCAGCGGATAATTATAGAAGGACAAGCCTCACACGAGAGCGAGAATTGCGCGAGGAAATGTTTCCAATAAATTTAAGTTCCTAGAGGGAAACCGTGAATCGTTTGGCACATTCCATCGCGTAATTTCGCTTCTTCTTCGTCGAGACGTCGCTGTTAACTCACCGACGACAGCTTTAACGGAGATCGACTTGTTAAGCCAGATGACAATTGATTGAAAGCGCGCAACAACTGCGATTTGGTCCAGAAGCTCCGACTGGATTTTCTCCGTCGAGCACTCGGCCATCTGGTAGTCGTCGCCATTCAGAGTTATGCTGACGGATTTGAGCGGCGATGTGTTCTGAATCACTGAGCACGAGACTGTCATGCCTTCTCGCAGTCCCCAAGCCTCAGCCACGATCGAGCTTATCCCAATCTCTTCCGATTCGAACGGAGTTGTCGCCTGAATCGTGTTCGCCCATGACACATAAACCTATTTAAAGACAGAGACGGGTAACGCAACGAGTATTGGCAGCTGCGGTTTCTTACGGTTTTGTACTGCGAGGTTCGGCCGTCATTAAAGTTGAGCAGGAGGCATCCGGTTTTACACGTCGATACGAGTCTTTTGTAGGTTTCGGGCAAGATCTATGGGAAGATTAATCAATAAGTCCATTGAGAAACGATCGAAAGGTTCGAAATAATCGACTGAGATTAGTTGTGAAACCAGACAAGAACAGGGCTCAATTCAAAAACTCTGCTCAGTCTCTGAAGGCTCAAACGAGCTCAGGGAAGACCTGAGCGATGTCTTTAACTGTGTTGAAAGCTAAAGGCTTTCCTGATTTTCTCGTAACGACACCGGATGATTTATTGAAGCTTTGCATGACTTTGCATTAGCAAAGTTGAGCTCTAAATTTAGACAACAAAGTTCTGACGAGACTCACCACAAAGTTCGACTTGATCGGCTTGAACCGAACTGTGAAATTCCTCGCGAACATTCCTTCTTCGTTGCACTTGTTATCTGGACCCGCTCGATCAAAACAAAATCACTCCATGCGTGTCAAAGTCCTATTTCGCTGTCTGTTCTCCTTAGCAACTTCACTATACCCTAAGTAAACTGTTTATCATCTAAATCAACAGATTATTGCAGCAGTAAATATCTGCACGTCTTTCCTCCGCGACGAGAAATTAAATGAACAAGTTCGCTTTGAAAGTCTACGAGAAATTGAACTCGAAAGTCTCCCAAAACCACCGAAAAGTCTCCGAGCCGAATGACAACAACAAAAAGATTATTTGAAAATATTTTGATCAAAAGATTCCTTAATTTCAATTGATTTGCGCGTTAAAGTCGCGATTTGCATTCGCTTTGAGTTCTTCTAACGTGGGATGAGCAAATCGATGAATGATAAAACGTGCATGGTAAGTGAAATTCTCATTGAACATCTCAGCAGGATTATCTTTCTAATTCCTTCTAGGTTTGCAAGGATCGAGCTTTGGGGTTCAACTTTAATGCGGTGACTTGTGAAAGTTGTAAAGCGTTTTTCAGACGAAATGCCATCTCAAACAAGAAGTTCAATTGTCCGTTTAGCAACCAATGCGAGATTACCATTATCACCAGGAGGTTCTGTCAAAAGTGCCGACTGGAAAAGTGCTTCTCGGTTGGTATGAAGAAGGAATATATCATGAGCGAAGAAGACAAAGAGCTGAAGCGTATCAAGATCGAGCAGAACAGGAACAAACGGAAGTTGAAGACGAGCAGCGCCGAGAAAAGTTCCTCAGGCGATGACCAGGAGCAGTCGCAGTCGAAGAAGTCCATCAGAGTTAAGGAAGAGTGGTCGCCTGGTTCGTCCAATCAATCAGAATCATCGATCAACATGGATACTGATGAGTTTCAGGGAAGAAGTGAAAATATCAACGCTGAGTCATCGGTGACGGAAATCGTGAGTGCCATCACAAAGGAGCCACATGAAGCTAGTCAAGTAATCCAGAAGCTAATGAAGTCGCAGAGCGAAGCTCTGAGCGTTATGAGTCGCATCGTTCAAGACCCCAGCCAGGCGCTGATCCTTATATCCCATTTGATCAAACACCCATCCGATGGAATGATGATTATCAGCAAAATGATGTCATCACCACTCGATGCACTTTCGGTCTTCACGCAGTTCATGGCTTCGCCCACCGATGCGCTCCAAATAATATTCAAAATCATGTCATCGCCAAAGGACGTTCTGGGATTCATGGCCGAGCTGACAAAGTCACCACAAGATGCGCTCGCAATTATGAGTCGCTTTCTTTCAGCGCCCGGCGACACTCTTACGAGCATCAACCGACTGATGTCAGACCCAAACCCTGGCGAGCCAGAGTCTAGTCCAAATGATAACGAGATGATTAAATCTATGCTGGAAGTCAGCTCCGTTGACAGCCCAAATTCTTCAGTGGCTTCACCTTCGTCGGCATTCCACAGCGTCAGAACTCCAAACTCACCGCAACAAATATACGACAGCAATAACAACAACGATTATAATCAAAACACTACGAAGCTTTTGAGTGAGATAAGCCAGGATATCAGCAGTACGCAATCGCCGCTACACGCGAATTCCATCAACTCCATTATCAACGAGGCGATTAAGCTTGAGTACGAAACTCCACAGATGTTCCGATCGCCGAATCGTGAGCTCAACGAGGCGGAGTTGATGAAAATTCAAGAGCTAATCGACTCCAACAAAGCGCTGTACGCGCCTGTCGACGAAGACTTGTCGAACCTCGTCCTTGGAGATTGCCAGATAAAAGCTGAGCCAGGCGTCGATCCAACTCTCTTGAAAGTTATCAATTTGACAGCGATTGCCATCAAGCGACTCATCAAAATGTCTAAGAAGATTTCAGGATTTAAGAAAATGTGCCAGGAGGATCAAATCGCGCTGCTCAAAGGCGGCTGCACCGAAATGATGATTCTCCGAAGTGTGATGCAATACGACTCCGATCAAGCCTTTTGGAACATTCCCCACTCGATGAACGCAGCCAACATCAAAGCTGACATCCTAAAGCTTTGCCCCAAGGGAAATGTCTACGACGAACACGAGAAATTCATCAAGACTTTCGACTTGAAGCTGAGAACAGACGAAAACATTGTGCTGATTCTCTGTGCAATCACGCTTTTCTGTCCCGATCGTCAAGGCGTCATTCACAGTGACGTCATTAGGTTGGAACAGGTAGATTACCCTCATCAATAATTCACAGTTGGCTCATCAAGCTTCTTGTTCCACAGAACTCTTACTACTTTTTACTTCGACGGTATCTGGAAAGTGTTTACGAGGGATGCGAGTCGCGGTCAATATTTCTCCAGCTGTTGAGGAAAATCCAAGAAGTTCGGAAGCTAAATGAAGGTAATCGATGTCTTGTGTCTTATTTGTGTCTCGAGCTTACCGCCTACTCTTCACAGACGTCATTTCCGTGTACCTCGACGTCAATCCAAGTCAGGTGGAGCCGCTGCTTCGAGAGATTTTCGACCTCAAAGTCTGACGACCCACCGCACTCGTGATTATTTTGCTGGAAGCAAGCACAGGATAGAAAGCATTTTCATGAAACGACAAACTTGTTATCAATGTTATTAACTGATATATTTAGCGACGTACAAAGAAATAAAGTTTATTTTGATCATCACAGTCAACGAGTTCAATTTACGCGTAAGACAAGCCTCTCTCGCTTGTCTGAGGTTCAGAGCTAATCAGTGCAATGTGGGTCAATGAAACGCTTTTGCTGATTGCGCGCGAATTCGTTGTCATCTGAAACGCAAAACCAGAAAACAACTCGAAGCTTCTCGTTAGTTTATTCAACCGTGAAAATCTTCACTGGCTTTATTTTTATTTCATTAATTCCATGATATCAATTTGTCAATTGTCTTTAAATCTAAGATGTGATTTGTAATGCGTAACATAGTTTCGAGAATCGAAAGAAACCTCATCGTCGCTAGTCCCTAAAACTAATACAATTTAAAATCGACTACGGATAAAAACGATCTTCCATTTGTTGAAACTTTATCACAATTTTAATTTAAATTTATTGACTCGTTTTCAGAGAAAGATTTTGTATGTCTAGATTGAATAATTTCGTTCGACGTCGTCCGCTTGGAACTTTAAACATTAAAACTGGGATTGAAAGAGAATCGAGTTAGGTTTGAGTCGGCGGTAAATTGAATTGAACGAAATGCTGATTAGATATGCGAAATTATGAAGCAGCTCGAGAGATCAATTAGTGATCATGAATTAAAGCGGATAGGATAAAATTACGTCAATCGGTTTTCTGTCAATTGTGAGTTTGGGGTCAATGTCATTCAGCCATTGCAGCGAAGCTCTGAAGTAGTCGAATCTCGCCTGAATCAACAGTCAAAGTCAGCTCTGGATTATTCAGGCAAGGTTGACCAAAAATTTCGCTAGCCTAATCAAGGTTTGATTTGATGGTTATTGACCCGTCACCCCATTGGTCAAGGTCTTTCAAAAGCTCGAGCACGATTTTCAACGCGGGTTTTCGTTTAAAGTTCAGCTGAAAATCTCACGAGTTTGAAGTCTTTGCTTCCGCTTCTCATGACCGACACAAACTCCTTCATTGCACTTCAAACGAGCTGGGAAATAAGTGACATCGTTTCAATTGAAAACTGCGATCTACTTGATTATAGTTAGGCCTGTGTGTGTCTTCACAACGTCTCCATTCGTCGCAGTCTATCTCACTATGAACTAAGCTGTCTCCACGGCTTGTCTTTTAATCTTACTTGATAAACATTTTCAATTCAGAAAGAACAACAACAATTTTCCTCAATGAGCAATTTTACTTTTCTTCGAGCGATCGCATTAGATTTCTTTATTCATAAACACAACAAACGATAAACGGTGCCGATTGTATACAGTTGAAAGGACTTTGAGGCGATTCGCTATGGGCGCTCGATGACGAACGCTGAGCTATTGAGATTGACCATCGCCGGTTCCGGCTTTCTACAAAAGTCTTTCGAGAAATTACGGAAATGAATCGAAAATCACTAAGTTCCGGAGGAAATCACAACGCGCGTAAATCGATACATCAACTTCAATTTGAATCGCTCGCCTTCTCATTGAAACCGCTTCGTGAAAATCGATTTCAATGATTAATTGAAGAGCTCTGTACTTGTCGCAGCGGAAAACATGGAAAGGAAAATCACACCACACAAAGTTATAAACGTAAAAGGCAGGAGAAAATCGCTTCTGAATAATTAATGAGCTCGTCAAATGAGTTGGGCGAGAAGCTGTCGATTCGTTGACTTAAGCGACAGTTCCATTTCTAACAGTTCAATTCATTAATTTTCTTTTGGCCATGCTGCTACTTGTTTTGTATTCTCAGAAGTGCGATGAACATTTGGTGTTTGTATGAACTACATCGAGTTGAATGGCAAGATTAGAGGCGGATTCGAGGCAGAGGCTTTTGACGGATCCGGGCGCTTGGGAGCTATTGGAACTGCTCTAGTCTATTAGTGAGACTAGCGAGCGTTCTTCGGAGCAATCAAAAGCCTTAGCATTACAATCGGGTCGGTTAGTCTTGCTTAAGTTTACTTGAAATCTCTCACCATCTCACTACAAAATTTGTTCTTACTCTGTTCTTTCGAATTTATTTTCGATAATTGACTGAAAGTCCTTTGGAACATTTTCCATTCGTCTAACTTTTCACTTTACCGGAAAAATTGAATTTCCGTGACTAGAATTCTTCCTCGACGGAATTAAAGCATATTTTTTGGGTTTAAAGTGTTTGAAGAGAAGTTCTAAGGTAAAAGTTATTCATAATTCGCTATATTGTCGTGACGGTCCCAAAAAAATTCATTCTGACTCGCAAAGCTACTCACAACAACGTTTCCAAATAAACTACGAGTATGTCCACGTAATTGCGTTAGTTAGTCTTCTCGTGGTTATTGCTGTTCGCTTCGTTTAACGGAGCCTTTTCGTCGGCTTTTGCTTCCACCTTGTCGAGTGGGAAGTAAAGCTTCAAAGCTTTTAGGATGAGCGGCCTCCAGACGAACATCATGGGCAGGATAACGATGTGACCGATGAAGTAAAACTCTTTGTAGATCGCATACCACTTGTAGAACCTTAGTTTGATTAGAGTGTAAAGTTTAAGTAAGAACGGTGAAGGGAAAGATGGGAAGTAATTTACCGGAGGTAGGCAAACGGTATGAGACAGTAGCCGGCGATGATGAATGCATAAGACTTGCAGATGACGAAGATACCAATCCGGTACGGGAGGGTTTGAGCAGCTTTCTGGAACTTTGGGTTCTTCGCAAAGGCTGGCATGAGCTATTGAATGATAAAGCAAAGGGTTAATCTCGAATTCAAACGGCAATGGTTGCTTTAACAACTTACAGCCTTTTCGAACGAGATGAGCATAAACTCCATGAAGAAAGTCATGTAATAGCCGGCGTGAAAGCCGTGCCACACAGCCAAGAACAGCAGAGCTGATAAGTGACTGATGTTCTTATTGTTAAGAAACTTGAGCCTCTTATAAATGTACTGAAACACCCAAGCATTGGTCTGAACGTTGAAGGCAGCAACGTAGTCGTGGAAATTGTTGGTGTTCTCGAAAATGTCGAGCTTAATGTTGGCGCAGCCAGTCCAATCTTCGACACCGGTCTTCTCATCGCGCGATACGAATGTGAGTCCTAAGATAAGAAAATTCATTATCTGCGAAGTTCAAATATTAAGAGATTTGAGTTCACTAACCGCAGCAGATAGCAGCGCCTTCGCTCAGAATCCAGCATGAGATGTATTTATAAAGTGTGCAACGTCCCCACACGCTGACCAGCAACAACTTGTACAAGAAATTCTTCTCGGCAAACTCGGGCGTTAAAAAGTAGCCGTCGGGCACGATGAATGTCAGCAGTTGGTAGATTGCAAGGTAAGCGAATCCGGTGAACATTCGCTTGAAGCCGTGTTGGAAATTCTGAGTTCCCTCGAACTTCTTATCGAGGAAATTGCTGTAACGTTTGAACGAGAATTGCGGGCCAATGATGACACACGGCGGGTAATAGGCGAAGGCAAAAACTTCCAACAAGTTTGGAATTTTATGCAGGCGATCGTCGGATATTCCGAGCACTTCCGGATTCTTAACGCTGTCAGAGACGTCGAAGGTCAAACCAATCAAGTGTAGAACCATGACACAGTGACACATCGTCCAGCAAATGTCGTAATTTTCCGTTGATGTTTTGTAATATCCTGCAATGAATGTTTGTAATTGAATCACGAGGTTCTTAATCAACCCACAGCGAAAGTGTTTCTCCGGCAAGTGAATAATAGACAGTTGTGTAATTACCCATAAGTAAATACGACATGTGGAAAACGAACGACACCGGCACCAAATAGCGGCTGTTGTAAAGGACGTTGATGATGACATACGTGAACGTTACCGCCAGTAGACTGTGCCAGATTTCGGTGCCGTAGTTGAAGAAGCAGATCGCGATTCCGCACGCGGCGAACAGAAGGTTCGTGTGTTTTCTCGTGAAGCTGCTGTTGTTGTGAAGAAAGCAGCGATAACAAATTACGATTGGATAGGCTGCGGAAGTGAGGAGGAAGAGAAAATTTGTGAAAAATCAATAAAAAGAAAATCGATACGAATTTTCCACGATTTCTTTCGGCGATTTCACTTGAATTGTAAAGACTTACCAACGAGAACTGAGAGTAGTAGTCTAAGGGCAGGCTCAGGCACCGCCACTAGCTTCGAGAGCCACGCGACTAACATTTTTCCTCTTCTGTTTGCGTAAGCGAATCGCTGAGATTAGTTTTTCCTTTTAAATCACTGATCCGATTGATTTTTTAGTCACTTTCACACTCGTTAACTTCCCAACTTTAACTGCGACAAGGTCCGCACTCAACTGCAGCGATGTCGAACGCCGATTGATTAATTTTCTCCTTCTCGCGCTCGGCGAACTTGGAGACTTTGCTAGGGTGACCACAAAAATGTTGCGGGAAATAAGATGCGGACAAATGATATTGGAAGTAGTTAGAAACACCAACAGGATCTTCTGACTCTCATCCAAGTCTGATCTAGTCTGGATTCAGTTTTCGGTGTCATGTTCGGCCTGGTCGCCCTAGTTTCTGTGTAGAGTTTTTGGAAACGTGTTTACGATCGCCGGAAAAATGAGTGCAAACAAGAAAATCCACACGAACGAGGATGCAGAGATGCAGGAGTCGGACGAGGACATTAGCGGCGAAGAGGAATCGGACGAGGGCGAACAAGTTTCGGCTGGCAACGAGGTGAATTCCATTTCAATTTAATTTACGCCACATTTTGTAACTCTTTGTTTTTGTTTTAGGAGATCCAAGTGGATTTCGAAGGACGGAATCCGATCGACAGTGATTTTGACGGTATTAAGCAACTGCTCCGCCAGCTCTTCCTTAAAGCTCACATCAACACCACAGAGTTCGCCAACATCCTGATCTCACAAAATTACGTCGGCTCGGTGATAAAGCAGTGCTGGGACGAAGAAATGGGCGACGAAGAAGACGATGAGGATGATCCGAACGTTGTCTTCGGTATAACAAGTGTTCTCAATCTCACGAGCCGCAAGGAATCTGAATGCGTGCAACAGTTGAAGGCGATGATCCTCGAGCGAGCTGAGAAAAGCTCGACAGATGCGACCCTAAAGCTGCTCCGCGATGCCCTGACAAACGAAGCTCGTACCACTGGCTTCCTGATCAACGAACGATACATTAACATCCCATCGCAGATATCAGTTCCGATGCTCGAGAACTTGTGCAAGGAAATCAAGCGAGCCGCTGACAAGAACATGCCTTACAATTTCGCTTATTTCGTCATGATTCTCAAATTCCATCGTAAAGAAGCGAAGAAGGGAAAGCCAGCCGAAGACATTTTCTCGAACCCTGAAGAGGAATTGTTCTTGCAAGAGTCGCTCGCAAGCTTCGAGTACTCAGTTCAATCAGAGATGGACACGGGATTGTCGGGCAAATGGCGAGAAGACGATGAAGAGCTGATGCCTTTCAGAAAAGTTATCGTGCTGGACGGCAAAAAGCTCCCAACGATTGTGGAATCGATCAACAACTTCATTCACGGTGTTTAAAATGTGAAAGGAAATTACAAGATGAAAATATATTTGATGATTTTGGATAAAATTTAACGGATTTTCGTTCAAAACTTGGCGCGAAAATTTGAATCGGTTCGGAGACTTTTGTAGAAATTTATTCGGCAAATCATTTGATAAGCTACCAGAGTTTAGTTTGTCTCGTACTTTCCTCGAACGTCGACTAATCATGGAGCTAAAGTAAGTAAAGCTGGCGAACCTGAAGAGAAAGTTGGGAAAGTGAGAGAAATCACAATTCAACTTTCTTTCATTGTTGCACAAAAAAAAAAGACTTTGGCAGAGCAAACCACTTGAACTTTGTTATCCTCCCACTTCATTTGTATTACAAGCTATTGGGTTGTTTGTTGGCACTTGCTGATAACGCTTAATCTCTCATTTTAGCTACTTGCCATGTCCGATAAAAGCTGTTGACTTACAGCAAACTTCAGAATTTGATTCGCTCGTTGTGATTGAAGATGATGCGATGCCTAAAGCCGTTGCAGCTCACGTCGCTGAGATGAAGAAGCTTGACAAAGGATTCGCTGGAGAAGTAACAGTGTTCAACTGCGAAAAGATCCCCACAGTTTTCAGTCCGCTTGACGTCGATGACTACTCTGACGTTCGTGAATATTTCCGTTCGGCGAAGAAAGGAATCGAGCGAGCTGTGAAAGCAGGCTTCACTCGGCCAGCTATTGTCTTGCCATCGGCTCCTAAGTTCAAAAATGGCGAGCTCTCAACCCTTCTCGGAGCTCTTGCCGGTTTGTACGTTCCGATTCAATACCGCGAAGCTGTTCCAACCAGCGCCAAACGCATCCAACAATTGTTCGTTGCTTCGACGGTTACGTCCAACTTGAATAAAATTATCGAGACTGCGGTCGCCTTGGAAACTGGTCTCTTCATTTCACGAGACATCGGCGGAGGCGATCCTGAGCGCATGGCACCGCCAAACGTTGCAAAGTATGTCGAGCAAGCATTCGCCAAAGGCATCATCAAGGTTGAAGTTATCTCGGACCAGGACAGACTCGAGCGAGAGTTCCCTCTGTTCGGCGCTGTCAATCGAGCTGCTCGTGCCGTTCCTCGACACAACGGCCGCATTATCTTCTTGGAATACGTACCGCCAAAGCCCTCGCGCAAGACGCTGATGCTTGTAGGAAAGGGCGTCACCTACGATACCGGTGGTGCTGATATCAAAGCCGGAGGAATCATGGCTGGTATGTCCAGAGACAAATGCGGTGCGGCCGCTTTGGCAGGATTCATGAAATACGTCGAGCTGAAAAAGCCCGAAGATATTCACGTCGTCGTCGCTCTTTGCATGGTCCGCAACTCTGTGGGTGAAGAATGTTATGTCGCTGACGAAATCATTCCATCGAGAGCTGGAGCGCGCGTTCGTGTAGGAAATACTGACGCCGAAGGTAACACGATTGATAGCGTAATCTTTACAAAATGATGACATTTTACTGAATAGGTCGCATGGCAATGGCCGATTGCTTAAGTTTGATGAAGGAGCGCGCTATCAAGGAAAACTTGGCTGATCCTTATTTGTACACAGTCGCCACTCTTACCGGCCACGCTGTCCTTGCCGTTGGAGATTACACAGCCGTCATGGACAACAAGGTTGCCGAGAACGCTGGTCACGGTTTCAGCTTCTGCAAAGCTGGCGACCAGCTTGGAGATCCAGCTGAAGTCTCTCCATTACGTCGCGAAGACTTTGCCTTCCATCGCGCAAAGACTTACGGCGAGGACTTACTTCAATGCAACAATTTGCCTTCGTCTCGAACTCCACGTGGACACCAAACCCCGGCCGCTTTCTTGATCATGGCTTCAGGACTCGACAAGCACGATGTGTCGTCGTCGAAGCCTCTCAAATATACGCATCTCGATATCGCTGGAGCCGCAGGTGACATTCCAGAGCCTCCCACAGGTGCCCCAATTCTGGCTCTGTCGCAATTGCATTTGCTTTAAATCGTTCGTCGCAGAACTATGAAACCTTTGAGGCTGTTCCAATTGAATTTTTGTGAAAAATCTTGTACTTAAAGTTGTAACGAGAGAATTTTTGAGATGCAAGGCATCGCCAGCCAATAAAGCAAATTTGAAGAAATATTTAAACGAATGAAAGTTTCGTTGAACCTTAAATGGACTGTTAGACCTTCTGCACCCTCCGCAATGTTCAGCAGTGCCATCTCCAAACACATCGACGATTTCTCTCGGTAGAAAAATCTCGTTTGCCTTTCGCTATCTCCGTTGAATGTCAAGTTCCCAAAGAAGCAGAAACGACGAGAAAAGCCTTTCTCTTGCAGGTTGAAAACCGCTAGCCCGATGCGGAAACTCGCGAAGCATAAAATATTCAATCGAATTGAATGAATTGTGAGTTGTCTTTATGCTCAGTCTTTCGCTGTTAATCGATTTTCACATATCAATCGGCTGGGGTTTGGTAGAACAGCTTAGCTTAGCTGTGGATTCGCGAACCTCCGCTAAGCCAACGGATCATGATGCAGCGATAATGTCCGAAAGATCATTTCTCATTAGGCGAAGTAGAGGACCGAAGATGGAGAAAATAAAAAGTTAATGACCAGCAAAAAAAGAGCCGGCGATGAAAAGAATCTTTGTGTGTGCTCTCGCCTTTTCGTGTAGTTTGAGATTAAGACGGTTATATAATCACGATTCATTCCAGCCATTTGGTGAAATGTAGGCCACAAGTCAACATGACACAAAGCACATCAGCGAAAACCGTTAGCCGTTCTTTTCGAAGATTGTGAAAGGAAATCGAGATTCCCGGGTCCAGAGGGAACATCTGATCTCGTGGAACGGCTTGTCATGCCGACTGAATCATGGATTTTGTAATTAAGAAGACGTATGATTATGCAACGACCACATTCGCGGAGCGACCGTTAGCTATCGATTCGAATTGCTCGAGCTCGATTAGAATTCAAGCAAGCAAAGTTTCCGATTGCAATGGTGCGGTGTTAGCAACAATGTTGCATTCGCTCGGACTAAGGCGAAGAGTTCCATTTGTCGCTGATTTATTAGAAAATTACGTATGATGAGGAAGTCGTTCGCGAGAATTTTCTTTTTCCTCGCCTTTTAATTATCGTCTTGAGTTGCTGCGAGTTTCTTGCGATGGCACCGCTGTCGCTAGGTAGTTTTAAAGAAATATAGAAAATAACCTGCAGATCTTTCTCCGCTCGAAGTCGACGAGAGTTTAATGAACTTCATGACCTAAAAAAAGCCAGCGAGGCGCAGAGTCCAAGAAGCTTTCCGGCTCGAGATTTTTCCAAGAAAATCTCGATGATCTCAGTCATTCGAAAGCTCCTTTCACATTCGCTTATGCAACGCGCTGGAATTTTGTTGACAAACAAAAGCTTATCGATGCATTTTCAGAGGAACTTTCGAGCTGAGTCACGAAGAAAGTTTGTTTTCGAGATGAGCTGTAGGCTTGGATAGTCTAACGACCAGCGAACATTTTAGAGTCGTAAAGCAGAAAAGCTTCTATTCATCATTAAACAAGTAGACGACGAGTTAGATTCAATTAACCAGTTTCGTCTCCATAACTCGAGCGAAGAATACCCGCGAGATACGTTCCAACGATCACTATTATTGTTTCCAAGCGATAAAGAATGTTTTAATGTGATCGAGAGTGCATATTAAATGCTCCTGCAATCTCGCGCAACACTCAATGATCACAATAATTCCACATGCACCCGACAGCAGCGTCGGGCAGAGGAAAGATACTTGATATCTCCAGAGCGATTCACACACAATAAACATGATTCAATTATGTTGTTGAAGTGTAAAGAGTATCAATGCTTCGAGCAATGACGCGAGCATGAATATCGAGCTGAAAGAGAAGAGGAAAAGGAGGCTCGAACGCGGAAGAGCAAAAACTCAAATGCTCGGTGGTTGGCGGCGCTTATGGCACAAGGATTGAAAGTGATTCTGAGAATTTAGATGGTTAAAATCAGTAACGAAAACTTGCAAGATCGAACACGTGGTCAACTTCCATTTGGTAAAAATTGAAGGAGGCTCTAGAACTAATTCAAGTTTAGAAGTAGACAGCTTGAAGTTCCTATCCATTCTAACATCCCTGCGTTCAACTAAACCGTATGTTACATCTATAAAGTTAAAATTCTAAACCACACTAAGAACCGTCTGATATCTTCCTCCTTTCCCAGCTCTAATGCTCTGAGTTTATGAAGACGCAACGATTAAAGCCTTTTAATCGCATAAATGTCATCGACGAGTTTAAATTGAAACAGCGATCGAGCGAACAAAAATAATTTATCGGCCGATGAATTAAAACGAAGAAAGGAGGAGAATTCTTGGCAAGTTTACTGCACTTGTGACTTTCCTCCACTTCGCGCGCGCTCGCTTCCCATTCTCCCTCTCACTCTTCCATTCTCGCCAAGATGTAGGTCAGTTAGTATAGTTCATTGATCTTTTGGCCTTAGTTAAGATTTCGCAATACATCAAACCGCTTCTCTTCGAAGCTCTGCGCGTTCGCTTGGATGTGTTTGTGGTTTGGTTTATTTCTCTTCTTTCATTCTGAAGCGTTTTCTTCTTCCGAGCATTGCTTATCCACGGGAGAACTTAAACTTGAATGTCAGCGCTAAATGGTGTGGCGGGAGAGGGAAAATCCCCCCTCATCCTCGAGTGTTGGTAATCAGGTTCATTTCCAATCTTTCAATTACATCTTCCCTCAGCAAATTGAAGCTTCCCGTAGGTTTGCCTGCACCGCGAAGAGAGCGCGCACTTTGCATGTGGGCATTGTAAATAATGTGTGACCTTCCGATCAGCTCCATGCTCGCTCGCTTTACTTTCTTGCATAATTCCTGAAGGTTGATACGCCGGGCATCCATGAATTAATTTGTAAACAGGGAAAAAAGACAAGCGCGTCATACTCCACGCTCTCTTCGCTGTGCTATCGCCTTTCGATTCGAAATGATAATGACTACCTAAGGCCGGAGCGATTGACTATATTATGTAACAAAGTGATATAAAAAGCTTCATGAGAATTACATCATATAGCGAAGAATGTTTTTATGTATTTTACTTTTTTTCGGGAAAAAGTTTACGCGCTGATATTCACGGAGCGACGATGGAGACGGAACGCATATTTCCGTGGTCAAAAATCTCATTTTGTGGCCTTCTTTTAATGCGTGATTGTTTTCTTTTTCGCTTCCACTGGGAATGACGTCTCAACTCTTCAGGATTTGTGGTCGCTTGATCGGGGCCTGAGAAGAAATTGCGCAGTGGAAGACGCGGCAGCAGTCGCTTCACTATTTATGTGTTAAGAAAGAGAAAAAGTTCAACTTCCTCGTCGTTTCTTACAGCATTCCATCGACTTACATGAGTACGAAAGAAAAATGCCAAGATAAACTTATCCGAGCAAGCAATACAGCAGAGACGAAATAATCAGCTGGCGGTTGACGTAATGGAGAACCATCGGAGAGCTGGCCGATAATCTTCTGGGTTGCTGGGGAATTATTTTGAGATGGACAGTGATAGAGCTTCGAAATGGACGTGTAGTAATATCGATGGTAAGACTGATGTGTATCTTAATTTTAATTAAATCTACACCACGTGGTCGACTTCTCATGGAAGATGGCGCCACCAGTATTTAAGCATGGGCAGGCTGTCAAAGGCATCAGATCCCAGTGTTACTTCTAAATCTTTCTCTGGCGACCCTCAACTAATCATCGGTGACTTTGACGAGTAGCTTGACCGCTCGTGAAGCCACTAGGTTGTCAATAAGTTTCCTCAACACGATCTTCACACGGTGAAATTAATTTCCGTGTAAGTTTAATCATATGTTTGTAGATCGTTTCATGTTTGTTTTCTTACTTTTCCGCGCAGCGAGAGAGAAAATTGCTGGTCAAAAATCAGAGGCTGAAAATTTCCCATACATCTTAAAGCTCAGTTTGCACACAATTGAGTTTGACCGGCAAATGTTTTTACCCGCTGATTCGCGAGAGAAGGGACGTTGAAAGGCAGGAGCGTTCAACACAACCGCGACGATTGGGAAGAGAAATGGCAAAGAAAGCAGACGACGCTGAAACTTTTAAATGTATGAAATTGGGTCAGAAATTTCAGAACTTGCCATTGAGGTTCAACGAACTCGCGGCGAATATATTTCGATACAATTTCTTTCTCGCGAATCTTTCTTTTTCGTCGATCGACTTCTTCTGTCGATTTCTTCCCTCAGCGTCAACGTTCGGCCGTAAAACGAGGATGGAATAAATTTGCGGCCAACGAAATCTATTTTGGGTTCGCCAGTCGAACAATTTGTCCGTGTCCACTGTCAAAGAGGATTTTATTGCGACTTCAGAATCTCTTAAGCTTCTTTTTATATCGGAGGTTCTTCTTAGCTCGCTTCTCGGTGCACCGAGTGGATTCGTGAAAGAGCATGTAGCGTGTTACATTGTAAGCCGCTGTGCTCAATTAAATCTTGCGAGCTTGCAACAAATGAGTTGGCTTGTTTATTCGCGAGGAGATTCCGGAAGAAGTTTCTGAGTTTCGCAGAGATGAAACAAGATGCTCGTTAGAGGTTTCAAGAAATTAGCTGACGTTGCATCATCGATTGTCGGCGTCAAATTCTTTATTCTAATTGGAGTGATTCGAATAAATCAGCATTGCTTTATTTTAACCAGTAGTTTGGTGGTCTTTCTTTCCGTAGCAACAGTCTTTTCCGTTCCAAATGAAACCCAAAGAAACTCATAAATGTTTGCACAACCGTGCTCAAGCGACCACCTTCTGGCCAGTAAATAATAAGACATTAATCCTTTCCGAAAAGAAAAGGCTTTTAAAAAATGAACAACAAAGGATGAAGAGGGTTTAAGCGATGATGTTCGGAAAGGTGTTTGCTTCTGTCATTTACATTTCCGAGCCATCGAGTCCGATTCATCATTCGCGTAAGCCGGTTGGCTATGGATTGTGAACTTTCAATCAAATTAGAATTCAAATGGACCATCGCACCTTTGCCGTTCGATTGACCAACAGGACTCGTCACCTTGCTCTTTATGATTGATTTGAATTCGCACAATTGAGGTTTGCATCTGGAGAGTGGACGTGAGGCTTAACATGAGTTTAGCGTCAATTGGTGCAGACGAAATCGAACATGTTTTAACAAACTCTCGAGCCACTTGCAAGCCAACAACATCAAAGAGTGTTTGTACAAAGATAGAAAAACCCCAAAACTTCGCAAAACGAAAAGAAGACGAACACTTAAAGATGATCGGATCGCTTGGAGGGAAGTCGAAAGATATAAAGTTATAAATCAAGAGAGCCGGAGAAAGGCAAGAAGTTGTTCGAAAAGAAAGCGGCAAAGCGTCGTAAGCGAAAGCGATGTCGGTCCCAATAGATCAAAATATTGACAGAATTCGTTCTCTAACGGGACACAACGCCACATGAGACGATAAATAAACATCCTTGAGCAACGGTAAAGATGCAAGAACTGTTCACGCTTGACTAAAACTATCGAGTTCTAATGAACACATTAATCATGTCTCTCTCGACTTTTTTATTCCTGATTTACAATGTGCTGAGGGTGGCCGATGGTAACCGAGAAAAAAGTGAATTCGGTTTCGTTTGGCTCTCAGGTAGCGAACACACTTGCACCGGGGCTTTGTGAAATTTGAATCGATTCAATCTGTTTATCTAGGAAATGAATAAAAAAATAATCCGAAGCGTGCCCATTATTATTCCATTATTCTTCAACCAAGAAGATTTTTTATGAAAAGGAAAGGAAGTCTTCCGTCGAGGGTCGGTCAATCGATAACTTCTCCTTTGAGCGGTTGCGAAGATTTCGAGGGAGCAAAACAGCTCACGAAACTTCCGCACCGACCTAATGTTGCGGTTTTTTATTATAAATTTCTACTCTCGATCTGCGATCGAAAAAAACGCCACCCGGCAGCTCCGATCATTAAAAAACGAGGCACCCAAGTTTCACTTTTACATCCAGGAAGAACGCAACGCAAAGAAATCAGGCGGTGATTTGCGGAAATGGCGTAACAACAGGAACGCTGTGCGTGCCTTTGCCATGTGTCCTCCTTTTGTGGGCGAAGAATAGAAGAACTTACAGCACACTCGAAAAGTTTTTATGATAAAAATGAGATGACGTTCCATAAAAAAAGATGTTTTTACTTTTGTTTGATTGCGATCGACGGATTCACAATAGACGAGCAGAGAATTGCGTTCTCCAAATGGTGCGAATACAGTTGGTGGCTGCTTTTATTTGGGGAGTTTGTGGCTTTAATGATGACGTTTTTACCTTCTCTCGATCGGAAAGGAACAAAAATTTGTGTGTTTTCTCTGCGTAAGGCGACGAGATGGATGGATAGACTGACGGCGCTTGCAGAACACCAGATGGTTCCGAAATCGTCAATGCGTTAACACGCTCTTTGAAGTTGTCGATCGATCGCTATTGTCTCGACGATGTCGATGGAAATCAAGAATCAATTCAGACTCTCATTAATTAGAGGTACAAACTCTTCGCTCAGCGGTCTAACGACGAGCGTGCATTCCTAGCTTTCTGAGTTATTTTCTCTGTTTTGAAAATTCATTTTCACACAGCGACTTAATAGCTCACAGCGCACCGACTCTGATTACCTTGCAGAAAATCCTCGATAACATTGTGGCCGCGTGTGAGAAAGTTTATTGTCGCAGTGACAAATATTTTCGATGTCTACGGTGTTTGACAAAACACCTTGATCATCGTTTTGCTCATCCCAGAAGTAAAACGAATATTATTTTCAGCGTAAGCTATGGTCGGTTGTTTCCTCAATGAATATTGTTGTTGGAAATTTGTAGACGCTATTTGGTGGTTCGCTGACAATCTTTCTGACTCGTGGCGCCACCTTTCAGCGTGACAGTCTGTCACTGGCCATGCAGTCCTGTTGTTGACTAAAAGCGAGGCAAAGTTAATCAGAATCCAACACATCCAGTTTTCAGCGATAGCTGAACGGATATGTTGGTAACAAAGAATCGACTTATCTAAGAGCAAAAGATCGCTGATGTGATGTCAGTGACATCGCGTATCTCTCATAATTCGAAGCAAACCTTTGCCGCTTTCCATTAACATCGCGTGAACATTTAGATCGTTTCTAGCGAGGTGACAAATCGACGAGCGAAACATCTTAAGACGTATGCGGGCTTGAGTGTGTGGAGCGGAGGAATAGATAAGATTTCCAATCAATCGACACTAAGTTCGTCGAACTTTGCACGCGTATTTCTATGCATTTTTATCGTGTTCGTTGCTTTTTCGTCGATCGACAGCCGAAAAGCAAAGATTGACGAAATGAAAAGGCGAAGGCACACATTCTCATGCCGAAGTTTTATTTGCTTTTTTCGTTAAAGTCGTTGTCGTTTTCTCTTCCCTTCCTTTATCGTTGGGAATTTGAAGAAATTACTTTTCGTACTTTGGAATTAATATTCATCTTTCGCTCGTATTGTTGACGGCGATAGCTCGTGGGAAAGTTCCGCGATCTCGCTCGAGTTATCTTATGTTTTTCACGCCCTCTTTGGTTAATCCGCGCGCTCTTACACCTCGTTCGGGAACCCAAGCGAGTTGCATAATCCTTCACGTGGCAATCATTCATCGCCTCGTCTTCTTTACTTCCCTGTAATAAATCTCATTGCGATTGGAAGATAAATTGATTAGATCAATTATCCCGAATGACAATTCCTCCTCGCGTTCTCTTTCGCCTCGATCGTGCGGACACATCGCGAAAGCATCATCTATTTTGCAGCGGTGGTGGTTCTTTGTACATAATTTCCTCAGTTCATTCACCGGCCTAGTAAACTCGAATCTTATGTATTCTCGATATCTTTAATTCATCTTTCTCACCGAGCGTCGTTCTCGAAAGAATTCTATTCCCAGTCGTACGCAATTTTACTCTCGCGTCTTTGCTCTTAAGTGTGGAGCACTAATTGATATGTTGGTGTATTCCAGGTTGGCTTTAATGATGTGTAGTTCCACCACAGCTAAATGTGCATTTCCTATCTTTATTCTCAATTACTCGGCTTCGTTTTCTCTCTTCAAATGATCATCGCGCTCAACGACACTCAGTAAATTGCGGAAAAGCTGCCTGCTGCCTGTCAGAGGAAGCGTGAAGCCCCCGAAGAATCGTAGAAAGTTTTTCTCTTCTGAATTGCACAAATAACTTTGCGGTGCCAGAAGTTGACTCTTTATCGTATTATAATTGAACTCTTTTTGTGCAACAACAACCGGAAGCATTAAAATGTTTTCGCATTTTTCAGTCCCATTAATAATTTCAGGTTTAATTTGGTTTGTAAATGCAAATTTTAAAGTCAATATTGTTAGACTAGGGTGAGGCGATTAGGTGAGACAGGTGGCGAATACCATAAGCTTGGAAGTTTAGCTCTGGATGTTTGACAATGATTTCAGCTTCAATGAGTTCAGCCTGGAGCTAGAAACTTTTGCTATAATTGCATCAGCCGCCATCGCCACGCCACGTCCATCTTAGGAACGTGCAGCCTAACTATTTGAAATGTCGCACATCGAACAGGATTTAGTTGGTTTGAAATCACGTGATCATTGCTCGATTCGTTTGAAAAATGTTTTGAGATCGTTGACTGTTGGTCGAGAGAAAGTTATTGACGCGAAGTTTGATGGAAAGTTATTCATCGCGGCTTGAAAAGGCTTTGATAAACATTGCACGAGCTCAAGCGGATGAGTCAGTCGGCTTCAAATGTCATGAGATGATGACCTACATACCCATCGACAATTAGCTGCCAGCGTCGAGAATTTTTCTCGGAATAAAAAGAAATTTGTCATGATTGATCGTACTTGGCTCACATGTTAATTCAATGGAGAAAACTGGCTGAAGTAACTGTTCACTGTTCGATCGTCCTACTTACGATCACAGAATAATCTTATTCTGCTTTCGAGAGAAAAGAGCGAATGGAATGCAATGTGTCCTACTTAACATCTTAAAGAACCTGCTCGATTCAACGAAACGCTTCTTTGTATCGTTCTCGGTGAAGTTCAAGACCACGCTCAATGACGATGTTCGGCATCGCAACGCGGAGAAGATTTTCTCCTCGCTCTTGCCCATGCCAACGCTGTAAATTCTTTGATATCACTTGAGCGTGACTTCGGCGTGACCTAAAAAGAGCCGACCGTTCGTGGCAAAAGCGATTGCGATGGGAGTAACGTTAGATTGCTGTGGGATTAATTGAAGAAATCCAATTGGGTCGAACTCGTCTCGCGATTAAGCGAAGATACGAAACCCCGATACGAGCGATCTCATAAAACTGCTACATTTTACCTTAACTCGCATCCGCATGCCTCATCGAATCACTACATGTTTTCATGAGAAAACAGAGCTGTCATTGGGAGCAGTGCGAGCATTCGAAGGAAATCAAACTTTGTCGCACGTGGCAGATGACAAATGCTTTATTTATTGATTTTCCGTTCCAGCCGATGCTTCGAGTTCATTGTCGCCTCAGTCAATATGCTTTCAACCGAATAAAGAGAGACTAGATGGATTCCGAGCGACGCAGATGACCGTCAGCTTCAAAGTTTCGGAACTTTCAGAGGTGCTCGATCGCTAGCTAGAAGGGTTAAGAGACCGATCATGAAATGCACAACAACGTTGGATGATAATGAGCTCAGGAAAAGATCAAACTCTTGCTTACGCCTAATCAAATATCCGAAAAGCCAAACTACATGCAAACTACCTGCAATATTCCTCGAACTCACTAATCTAAGCTTACGAGTACATAGATTTCTTCGTATCAATTCACTTTGCCGTTGACACTAACTCGAAGCCATCGAGAGAGGAAAATCATTTTACTGTATTTAAAATAATCACTTAATTTGAATAGAAAGTACAGTCAGATTTCGAAATGCTGGAGCTTTAATTGACTTTATGCAACCAACACACATCGCAGGCCTCAAAATTGGATGAAGGAAAACTATTTGCACTTTTCGCTCGCTCTCTCTCCTTCTCGCTTGTTTGCATAACACAAAATTTTGTCTGCAGTCGTTTGAAGAGAAAAAAAAATCGTGTTACATCAACAAAGCCCGAGCGCATATGCACAGTCATTTCCGGATTGCTTTTCGCCGATGCCGATTAATGAACCGAAAGATCAGACAGAAATATTTTGTGATTCTCGATGGATATCTCGGAGCATCAATCGGCGCTGTGCATAATTTATGCTGAAGACCAAAAGAATCAAATACCTGGAGAGGAGACGAACCTTTTTCAGTCTCGAAGACGAGTCTTAACAGGTGAATGCTAGTCTTACCTGAGAAGTCAGCGATGGAAAGGATTGAGAACGAAAGGGTTAAAGCAGTTTGAGATTATTGGTTTCTGCTTGGACGATGTTCTTGGCAATATCACTGACGAAGCCAAGCGAAGGCTAGGAACGAAATTATGTAAAATATCTCTGCAGGTAAAGGATCGAAAGCTCCGAGGCAGTTTGGGAACATTAAAGACGAAGATTCTCTATTCAAATTTGATAACTTGAAATTAAGTTCCTTGGAAATTACAAATTTTTTTTTGCTTTAATTTATGTAAATCTTCGCTGGGCGAGAAATCAGCTTCCAAGTCTGCCCGAGCACAAAATGTTTAGTTCGACGAGCGATTTTCTATCATCAGACTACTTTTTAATTGATTTCTCGGAAGTTGGGAATCATTTTGCGGCTTCAGCGATGCGTCAAAAATTGATCGGCAATCATGCAATTTCGAGCACCAAAGAATGGAAAATGTTTAAATGCAGACGAACCGAGAAATCAAAAGCAGTTCTGACGACTCGAAATTAAATCAAATTCGGCTTCATGTTGCCCGAGAATCATTTTTTCGGGGTGGAGAACATCGAGTTAAGAAGCGATCGAGAAACACCAATCAGAATCCAACGGAGGTTTTAGATTATTGGTCCTTTCGCTTTGATACGATGATTTTAGGAAGCGCTTATGCTGCCTCCTTCTATTTCTTTCGAACACCAACGAAAGAATGAGAAGAATGAAGATGAAGGCAGGCAAGAGAACCCCACGATGTTCCGCCGAAAGTTGTCCAACATGGGTCGATTGCTTTTGAGAATTACGCATGACATGCGGCGATCAAATGTCCACGATCGGGGTTCATCGTAGCTAAGCGAATGCGGTGCTTAGATCGGCTCCAACATATATCCATTCTCCGCGTGCCATGTGCCGATCGCTCTCGGAAACGCGAGCGAGAGAGAGGAACGAAAACATCACGTACACAGAGGAAACTTTTTTCAGCAGTCTGTTTTTCCATGTGATTCGTTTACCACGACAGACAGTCTCTATCGATTTAAGCTTCTGTACAAAGTTGAAATTAAATCACAAGTAATCTAACTTTCAACGAGGAAACACGTCGCTCGCTCGCTTGAATTTTTCTCCGAGCAACTTTGAAGACGAAATACTTTAAAATTAGCAATCAGAACCAAACTGTTTCAGTTCACCACACGTCAGAATAGACAGTGTCAGTGCAGTGGATAAAACATTTTCGACGAGCAAAAGCAAAGAAAAAGACAGAAAAATGGGAAACATTCTCGATCCAACTGGAAACTATTGAACTTTGTGAAAAATTGTGCTGGAAAAAATATTTTCCCGAGTGCGATCGCAAGTGATAATGGCGAAGAAATTGGACCCAACGGGCTCTTACTAAGCCGCCCTTCTTCTTCAACCTGAAGCTCTTTCACCACTCAACTCAACTCATCACGATGAACTCCAAACTCGACCCAACCGGTCACTACTAAGCCGCCACCTCGAGATGAAGATTCATCTAAAGTTTCTATTTATTTGCTCATCATGTATTTAATACGATAAGTTATTGAACTGATTTTTCTCTGTGAATAACTTCCCACATCAAGAGCCCCGAGCGAGAGAGAGCCAAAAGCAGCGAACAGGAAAAAAGCTAACTAGGCAGAAGAAAAATGCTGGATCCCCGGGAATTATTACCTATTAGTCTGATGCTATTGTAGGCGAAGGTTAGAGAAAAAAAAATAATCACATTGCATTTATAAGTTCATTCAACAAACATTTTCTGCCTCAACGATCTTTTTTATTTGATAAAGAAAAAAGAAAAACAATCCAACAACTTGTTGCACTGCCAAAACTCATTTAAATTTAAAAAAATCAACGTAAGATACAACGAACTGAGACTATAAAGTATTCAATTTCCTGTTTGACTTACACTATCATCGCAGCAGAACAAAAATTATCGTAATGTCAAGTTTATTGAAACTCGATCCCACCGGGAATTATTGAGACAACACAGAACTGCCCCGTCCAAAAAGAATTTTTGATTAATAAAAATATCGAGGCGCGCAAGGCGAGGAAGAAGTGAAAAGAGATAAATTAGTTTGACCGAAAGAGAGGAAAATGTGCCATCTTGATCCAAGCGAATACTATTGAGATTTCTGGCGGCTCGCGACTTGTTATCGATGAGATGAGCGTGATTAAGGACTCGAATGAATGGCACGAGCTCCGTGGGAGGGAGGAGACGTCTAGTTGTCGTCGCCGAAGATCATCGCTGCAACCGTCCGAGGCTCACTGCTTGAGTGTTCTTATTAATCTCCCTCCTGTTCAATGATCAAAAGACAAAATGACTTCATTTCCTTAAGCCTTTCATAATTCTGCTAATCGTATTTTTACTTGTTAAGATGTAATTAATCATTTCTTCACTTTTCGGCTTCTCCCCGTCTTCGTCTTAAGTCTCTCGCTCATTATCTGATATTTATTTCAATTTAGACATGTATCGTTTAGTTTATAAATCATGTGAGATCTATCGAGTCGAAAGAAACAAGGAAGCGGCGTCGAAAGGCAGAGAATGTCATTCAAGGAGGAATTGGTAAAGTGGCTCAACTTCACTTTCCTTCGTGCTTTGCTTGAAACACCAACTTCCAATTCCATTCCGTGTATCTGCTGCACGCTG
Organism: Smittia sp. YW1114-2; assembly: GCA_033064975.1. NCBI lineage: Eukaryota > Metazoa > Arthropoda > Insecta > Diptera > Chironomidae > Smittia > Smittia sp. YW1114-2. The sequence continues at coordinate 7,845,224 of CP093833.1, forward strand.
AAAACCTAATCAACTTTCTACAATCGACTTTCTATTTCCATTCAAATCACATTTCTTCTCTATTAACGAAAAAGAAAAAACTTGAAAAATTATACAAAAAAATTGTTATTGTTATTTGCTAAAAAAGACAAAAAGATAGAAAACCACAAAAAAAGAAAAATAAAAATTTGCCATGTAGGGACGAAAATTAAACATTTGAACATGTTTTTGAAGAATTATTAAATTTCAGATATGTTTGTGAGCTTTAAACTGTCGCAGTTAAGCTGAGTAAGTCGTTAGAAATTAGAAAATATATTGAGCTTCGAGCTGTTTCATTCCAGACGCAGTCGAATCGTCAACAAATCGTCAGTTGGTGCAATGATCTGAAACGAATTGATTGCTTTATTTTCAACTCCTTTCAGTTCGATCTTATTTAGATTTCCTAGCATTCAATCCACTCGTCATTCCGCGAAGGATTCTTCAGTTCCCACTGGTCGTGTTCATCACTTTGAAGAATTTTTATCGTCGTTTACTTCGCTCGTCTTTCCTTCCAACTACAGGCACGTCAATTTCATCCAGATCACTTAGCTCTGACTTGAGTAGAAGAAGAGAATTGTCTAGTAGCATTTTTAAACGTCACCCGTTTATCATAATTATCGCCGACATTTTCCTGTTTGCTAATAATGTTAATAGATTGGATGGATTGAGAGATTTGACCTGCAAAGCTTCGTGCACGCACATGCAAGTTCCCCGATCGGAAACCGCGTTGGGCACTTGCGTGACCAAGTGCAGAAGACGTCTCATTTTGGGGGCTCGATGACTGCTCACGTTGAAACTCTTGAGAGCCCGAAGCTTTAAAACGATCGCGAAGCAATTGAGACATAGAGAATCGGAATAGAGAAAGAAACGAGCTCCATTCACACTCATCGTAGCTCTTTTGCGGCTGACGATTTTTATACGAAAAAAGCAAAGTTTTCTTTGCGTACCTGAGAGTTTCTATGAATATACATGAATAAATCTTGAGAGAAAACCTACTACAGAGTATGGCGCTGCTGCTCGTGTGTTCGAGCTTAAGAGAAAAACCTAAAGAAAATATACAGTCGGTTCAATGACCTTTCTGTTTTGAATACAAGGCGAATATGTGTTTTCTTAAACAAATACAACAAATCGCCGTCATATGTTTCTTATATATCTCAGCTTTTTACGCTCATGTCACTTTTATAATGTTTGCGTTTCAATACCTTCAAAGCGCGGCGCGAAGTTCTCTTTCGGAAAACTTACAAGGAGAATATCAGTTCTGTTCTTCTCGCTTTCTTCGCGACCATCAAAAGTCAAATTGAGCTGAAGTGACATCTCACTTCTCTTCGATAACGCGGAGAGAGATTCCCGACATGAGAGGCCGACGTATCGCTTTCAACGCAATTGGAGAAGCCTCGGCGCTTTAGCGAATTTCTTTTTGCGGCTTTTTCGATGCGGGGGACGAAGACGACGCTTGACTCGTCGCGATAACTAATGGATCGAGAGCGATTTGAGATTCAATATCGTTTATGTAGAATGACATAATGATGTGAATCGGATCAACGAACTGAAGTGGAAGAAACTCTCGCATTGTTCGAGCCATTTCCCTTCGAGTGCGAGAAGCTGCATATGATTGCACTGCCAGCTGATGCACCAATTTTGTGCAAATTATAAAATCTCATGCATATTTCGTTTGCCTCGTGTGTTTGAAATTATGCTGAGCCGGAGCGTCATTAAAGCGTCTTTTTCCTTGAACTTGTTCGCTTCAAAAGATTTTTGTCGGTGTCGAGTCACGACCTCAGCAGTTGAATCAAGCCTTCTAACTTTCACTGACTTTGGTCAACGACACAAAGCTGATCATCAACCGAAAGTGGTTAAACGCTCGCACCGACAAAAGAGTTCAACGACATTTTTGTTGATTTTTCGTGTGTCATGCTCGTAAGCTTCGTTTGATATTTTTTCTATTTCATTTTCTCCAAAAATAGTCACGAATCGATACGAGTGTTAAAACCATCGAAAGTTTTCGTGTCGGATTGCGAATACAATCGAAGAGTTGCATTTCTAATCTGATTTTTAAATGCGTTTCTCTCGCGCACGATGATTTATGTAACACGTTGCAACTGCAGGTTCCGATAGCCGACTTTTCCGCATTTCACGATGGTGTTTCATAATTAGTTTGAAATAACAGAAGCTTTGCAGTGCTTTCGTCAGTGACGTGAACTGCTTCGCTCATTCACCTTAAGCTCATTTGTCGTTGCGCTTACATGATTTATCGTTATCTAATTCCTACGAGCATGCAAACAAGAATTCCATCATTAAGAAAATTATTTAACTCGATCTTACATGGGAAAAGTCTTCTCTCGCTCAGCTCGTGCGACTCTGACTCAGAGTTCGCGTTACTTGCAGCGTGAATTAATACTTTTCAACTTGAGATAAAGGTCAATCGTTGACAATCTCGCATTTTGTCTAACACGAGCCGTTGGCGTTCGGATTTGAGCGGAACGCAATCATCAGTTTGCTTTGCGAAATTGAATTCAATTAACAAATTAACTGTAGGCGGTCGCTTGCATCTTGAACAAGGAAGTCCGAGAGAATCGTTTGACTATTTTCATTGTTTGTCTGAGTCAATGTGCTTGCATTCGAACAGTCTGAGCTGTTCTCCATTACGTCTTCAAGTGCAAGGACGCTTTTAACTCTCCAGCCGTTGTGTATGTGTATCAAGTTCCGTTTGCGTAACATTTGTCCGCTGATCGTGATACAGTTTCAGTCTGTATCAACGTTGCAGTATGAAAGGAAGAGGAAGTGAATTGACAAACATTCGACTGACCTTTTTGAGTCACCGAATTCGGAATTGATTTGCGTTTGTCAACGATTCGGAGGCTGCAAGCGTGTTGATTGAATGTAATTGTCTGTCAGAATGTCTTTAAAAATAGCATCAAGGGACATCACGACGGTGACTCGTAATGATTTCTAGCGCCTCGAGGTGGAAATGTTTCACGCCAGTCGATCGGCGGATATGCTCGCGAGGGAAAAATTATTTAAAATCGTAACATCGGAAAATTGATCGCAATAATTGCGCTGAAGGTAAACGACATTAGTTTGCATTATTTAACAGGCTAGACGCGTCTCTGAGCAGTTTTCAACACGACTCGATCGCCAGCCTCAAAAGCAAATTTCCAGGAGCTGAAATAGCTCAGCGTTGAGTAACAGATGAACGTGATGATCGAAATGAATTCTCATAAATTTAAAAGAAATTTGTATCAATTCGTCGTAATGAGCGACACCTTCTCATCGATAGTCACGAGGAAGAATTTAATACGTGAACAGCGATTTGCATCAATTGAGATTCAACGTAAACCTCTGTGAATTACTTTCACGATCAATGCTTTCAAATTTTATGGGAGACAACCCGATTAAATATTGTCGGCTGCCGAATGGCTCGTGTGCCACAAGTTCATTGCTTTTCTCGCCCAACGAGCTGTGAAATCGGAACAGAGTGAAATGATATCGAGCGAGATCAAACAAAAAAGGGTTCAGCGGCGCGTGGCAATGCGGTGGAAGGAACAGAAAAGGACTTGAGAAATGCACCTGATGCAACAAACTATCGACTGATGATTGAGATAGCAAATGAATCGATTTATTGGGAAGCTTCGGCTGGTTTAAGAGCACACATAATTAAAAGTACACATCTTGAATATTTTTTAAACTCTTGAAGTTCGAGAAATCACTAGAATTATCTTCGCGATCTCAAGAAACCTCTGGTTTCATTCGCGCGAAACAAGATCAAGCTTCAAAACCTTTCGGAATCTCTGTCGCACGAAAGCAAAATAAATATCGTATCGCCTTTCACTTGTGTCGTTTAATAAAGCAATAAAATTATAAAACACTAAAAGCGCCACAAAATACGAAGAGCGAAAGTTGCAAGAAGATGCGGCAAAGTTTCTTAGAAATTGGATCAGGCTCAATTTACGATTATTACACTTTCTTTCGTTCCTTCTCTCCTTTGTCGTGCTCGCCGAGGCAACGAGCTCATCGTTGTTTATTAGAACAGGAGTTGTAAATCGATGTTTTGTCAATTTCTTTGGTCCGCTCAATTAGTTCTCTAAGTTATGGGTCTACGGCACCTTCAAATCAACACGAGGAGAGCGTCGTTCAGCTTTATGACACAAAAACATCTTTCGACACATGACAAAATCGAATTCCAACAAAGCATGAAAGCGAACAAGAAAAAAATCCTAAATGCTCACACAACAAATGTTCGAGTTTCTCCTGAGGTGATCGAGGAAAAAATCCATGGTTGAACATAACGGATACACGAAGGATCACAAAAGACTTAGAGAGCCTCCGATTAGAACAAACTTCACGGTCCTTGATATTGCTGTTGGTTGTGACTTCCTGCTTCGATATTGGAATTTATTGAGCGCTGAGATCGTCTAAGCCTTCGCTAGAGGCATCAGAAGGCTCGAGAGATCAGCAGAAATACAGAAGCCGTCGAGTTCAAGCACTCAATACTCTGCTGACTGAAGCGTAATTCTTGTTATGCAAGTCGTGCACTTTTCTAGTCGCCTAACTACCTAGTGTAGCGAAAACACTTTGGAGTTTTGATAATTTGGCGAGTCGTGTGCTTCTCTCATGTTTCTGTTTTCCCGCTAAAGAATGAAAACGAAAAATTGAAGCGTCATGATTAGTTCTACTGGGAACTTGCGGGCCTCGAATTTCAAGACAGAAGACAAAGTTCTCGAGCCGAATTTAATTGGAAGTCTAGGTCGATTATGCTGATCCTAAACGATTTCTTCCATCGACCTTAGGAAGCATTCGATTCGATTCGGCAAGAATGCGGCTTGATTAATGCAGAAACTGAAAGCGAAACTTCTCCTCAATCATCTTTAAACTCGAAAAAATGCGAACGCTTGGTTTTTCATTCAAAGATTGCGCCCTGACTCCTTCGAAACAATAAACTGAATAATGAATCGTTTTTTGTCGTCTATCGATCTCGCAAGCGGAGAGTTTTGTCATCCCAAAATGAGGCATCAGCCAGACGATTGTCTCTCGCTCGACTCCCAATCAATATTCCGTCATTAAAATAAACTTTTCTTCTGCCCGCTTTGATTGTCCGATATTTGAAAATAGCAATATGCACCCAGACTTGGTTTTTGCGATATTGTTCTCGGTAGCCGAAAGAATGTTTCGATTTTTTTTCCTCGATCTCTCGTCTCACACATTTGATCGGCTTTTTATCCGTCGACTGAGGAATAACTCACTGCCAATGCGCTTTCGGCTCATAACTCTCTATGGACTATGGATGACCGTCAGCAATGTACGTAAGCAGCGTAAGCAGTGACATGATCTGTCCCTATGTTTTTACTCTATATTAAGCTGAGAGTCTTGCCATCAGGAAAACATAGACAACGGTTTAGAGCTGCATCATATCTTGACATGCTAACCTATAGAGCTTTCTCAAGACTCAGATCAATATACGAAATGGTTCATCTGTCGCTCGGCTTCGCCAACTAACTGCGGTCAACTCGAAACAGAAGCTGGTATACAATACGATGACGCGTTTTAGCTCTGGCCGCTCTCGGATTATCTAGTGCTTAATAAAAGAATCAAACAGCTTCAGGTACAAGACACAATAAGCAGCGTCGCAGGAATCTTCAAACGATCGAGAGTTTTGTTATTTTGTTTCACTTTCCCCGCTCGTTCGCTCCTCGTTCCCGAAACGTGCGCTGTAAAACTTAAACCCTTTTGCTTTCGAGAACATAAAACTTCAATGGAAGGAAAATCAGGATAATTACATAGGAATCCCTGTTTGCACAAGATCGTATATTATATTTCGCTTTATGATTTAATAGCGTTGTAAAGTTACTGAACGAAGACAAGGAGATCTATTTTAACCCTTCCGGCACACATTTTCCTCGCTCTCAGACCCATAAAGCGATTATTTACTTTCTTACCCGCTCTTTCACTTTCCTTGCAGCAAGAACACTGTCGCTTTGTGTCGATGAAAGCTGAAAAGGCATCGAGATCGATGCGTTTTGACATCTGTAACAACGCAATTGCGATCGCAGCGCGTGTCAAAGCGAACTGCGAAATCTGATCGATGAAATTGCTCAAAAAAAAATTTGTTCTTTCTCTTCAGCTGCTTCAGAACCTTAAGAGGAAATCACGAAACAATCTGGAATTAAGTAGCGTTGAGAAAAGCCTGGAAACAAGCAGTTTTGCATTATTGAATTATACGCTTCTTAAATGTTTTTCATCACGCGACGCCGCAACTTCGAACGTCTCATCTGAGAAGTTCAATAATTTTCTGCTTAGAACTTTTCTGAAATTCTTTCGTTCATAAATGCGAGTCTAGAATGATATTCATTCCGATTTCTAGGAATCATCGAACCTCCAGGGAACGCAATTAAACTTCTGTCTATGATTATGATTGAATTGATTCGGGAGACTTCACGTTCGAGGAATGTTGAGGTTTGTATGAGGATTGGATGTGATGGTTGGTGGATCATTAGGATAAGTTCTAAGTACTCTATTGAAGTATGAATAATGCAGACAACTGCCTTGGTGCTGTTGCCGTTCTAGAGGCATTGAAGTTCATTTTAAGTAAAATAGTTTTGACAAAAAAAATATACCAGAACAGCGATGCATATTCATCAGATGAACGTGATTAGAATTTGTTGCAATCATTAAGCTTAATCATCATCTCATCAAATCAATTGCTAATTATTTAGGTCTGATTGATTACTGATTATTTATTCATTTGACCGAAGGCTCGCAGTTTTGCTACCGTTTGCGATTGTCTTCACGATAGAACTCGGTCAGTCCCATGCATGACACTTGAAGGACGGACGTCTGGAAAAGCGACGTGTCATAATTGAGAACTTTGCTTTCTTGCAAAGTGAACAGAAGTGAGAAGAACAAAGAATCGGAAACTCCGGCTCGCAGACAACGAAAGCCGAGTGACTTCCAAGTGCATAAATTAGATTAAGACTCACTCGACTGTTTCAATTAGAATTATCGCAATCTGTCTCAATAATAGTATTTACTTTGCAAATTAATTTACGATGAAAAATGAGGAAAACGTTTTTAAGGTCGGTGACAACTCCATGCAATTGCACTTCTATCTCTCGCGTTGCCGTTCTCGTTGCGTTGGCAGAGTGTTGTGAATGACTAATTGACTAATTGTTGTTATGTCTCAAATTGCGTAGAAACTTCTCTACGCTGTCAGACATGTAAAGTTCTCCTGCATTTAACACAGACGAGGTTGTGATTGTTTTACACAATCAGCCCGGTCTGAGCTCACATTCTCTGCCTCTCTTTCTTTCTCTCACTCGGCCGTCTGCGCTGATCGGAAATTCATGTTCAAGGATGCAATTTTATTATTGTTCATTTTTCATTCATAAGCTTATGTGCTATGTCGCGTTTATCGTTTGAGTTTTTTTTTCATGGTCAAGACTGAATGATTACCTCATCAGAGAGCTGTGTGTGCATTGAATATATGAGGAAATTATGCAGTCGGCAATTTGCATGGAGCGCGTAGATGCTATCGAGAGTTCAACAAAGCAATCTTCTACTGATTATCCTGGAGCAGAACTTAATCTGTTGCTTCGATGATGCGTTTCTCCCTACGGTTTCACTCGATATTTGTCAAATATGCAAAGTGATTGCCAGCTCAGTGAATGAAGAAAGTAATTGAAATGTAGTTATACAAGCGACGCTTCATCGATAACCTCTCGATAACTCAATAACTTTGAACCAGAAAAAAATGAATTCACTTTGCATTCATCGGAATGTCAATCACACTCAGTGAAGAAAGGTTTCGATTACCAATTCAAATTTTCAAAGCAAAGATGATCGCTTAAATTTATAGTTGAAATTTTCCCAAACGAGTAAATGCTGTGTGAAGAATATTTCATGATTTGTCTTATTAGAAAACTGACGAGAAAGCGCACACGTTTTCGATACAAGTTATACTTACAAATATCCGAGCAAGTTTTCGGCGCAAGTTTATTGAGATATCGAAAGCTTTTTGGTTGACGATCGAAAGTCTGAGATTTATTAAAGAACGTAAATTTTAATGTGTTTTAAACTATCTCTGATTTCTCAGCACTAAATTGAAAATCGTTCATTAACGCTGCTAACATTTTGAGGCAAACAATCCATGACTTGACAAAATTAATCCATGGATAGGATGAAAATTTTAAGCTTCTGTAAGATTTTGCAGCAACGTGAAATATGAGCCAGATGTTGTCATTATCTGCAACAAAAATTTAATCATTCATTCAGTTAAAAGGTTTATTTGCTTACCGTTGAGAAGCTATGACGAGAGATCTCGGCAAAGTTCATAGCAGTGAGATTCTTTTGTCGGTGAGCTCTTTGAATGATTAAAACTAGAAGTTTCTTCAAGCTGTTATCATCAAAGTCTTCCCATTCACAGTAGAAAGCTCCTTCGGCCACGTCAGTGCTCGAGTCTATCAAATCCTGTCCAAACAGGCAAAGCAGCAGAACTTGTCCTCCAATCATCGCAAGATATGGAACATAGAACGAGTAGGTGTCAACGGTTGCTTCAGCGGTTGCAAGTTGAAAGGCAACGAAGCACAAAATCAGTGAGCTGATGACAAAACTGAATAGAAAAGTCAGGGAAAACATCGACTGAAGCTTGTCGCTGACGATTATTAACTTGTTGTGGCGATCGGTGAGTTCGACAATTTTTCTTTTCCTTTGGCTCGCTTCGATTGACTTCAATTTCGATAGTTCGAACTTCAGAATGTCAAACTCCATCACGATGACAGTGATTAACGAGTAGAGGAGCGAATCCGATGACAGAAGCGAAATTAAAAAGACATACGAGTACCAGTCGACCATAAATGACGCCAGCGCGAAGGTCTTATGCTGATAAGGATCAAACGGGAACCAGTAATCGACTGTCAGAACCATTTCGCCGTAGATTAAGTAAGGAACGATTTTCGTGACGATTGGGAAGAAAACTCCAAGAAATGTTCCGGCATAAATCTTCACAGTTCTGAGATATCCGTCCAAGTGCTGCTTCATTTTATCTTCGAACCTCTCGTGGCCTCCGACTAGCTGCCTTAGTTCATCGATGGTATCTCGAATCTGGTCGCGGTTGAGAAATGTAACAAATCCTTTTAGGCCCATTAAACAAGCAGACGCAACATTCGGAAATCCTTTCGCGGCAGCCGAGAAATCTTCGGAGTTCACTTGAATGAATTTAATTAGCGAGAAAACTGCGAGCACATAACCGAAAATGCATAGGCGATAGTAACTCCTTTTGATGTGGAACTTCAATTTCTCCAATAAATTTGCATTTTCACTCAAACGGTCGAAGTTAAAAAAGAAAAACTTCAACAAGAATAGAGGAAATTTTAAGAAGGAATCAAAGTTAATTTCTTCTTTCGGCTGATTAAACATTTTAACTTTAAAAAATCTTGCCATCACGAAGCGAACTGAATTTCCAACTGGCAGGATTTTCCTTGAATTCGGCGCTTTTGTAGTAGCTTGAAAGGCGTTGCTGACGAAAGAAATTATTGATAAAGTGAATTCATGATATTAAGGACGATTGGGAGTTAAGTTCAATGAATCAAAACTCAATGAAATGTCTGAATTTGATGTCTACACCCCGTGGGAAAACAACAGGTCCTGGTCAAATCCAGACTTCTTATTCATCTATTACACGAAATGTAGGCGTTTGGAGCCGATTAAATTCATAATTCAAAGCGAGAATCTTAATTTTTTAGAGGAAAATTCAATACGATTGCGATACAAATTACCATGTGAATCGTATAAAGCGTTCCCACGTTACCCTCAAGTATAATCGCGATATTGTTTTAAACTTGCTTTCCTTAAAAATCTTGAAGAATAAACTGCAAAATTCATGATCTTGTGGCAAGTTAACGACTCAAAAGCTTGGCTTATTCGTATGGTCTCGTGATCATAAATCTGAAAACGACGAAGTGAGTTCGCTCGTAAATTCTTGTTGCATTATTTGAATCTCCTAGCTCCAGATCAAAAGCCAAAATGAAACGCAAATTTTCGTAAAAAAGTTTTTCAATTAATTTCACTTCCACAATTCTAGAGTTGAACATCGGATGAGAAAAAACAAACGAACTGAGTGAAACTCTCGGGAAAAGTGTTTTCGTTCGTTCACAATGTACATATACTTTACATTGAGTTCAAAAGCCTGCTCATACAAACAATCGAGAAAAGTTCTCATTACGACACATTTTATTATATTAGATCAACATTGTTTGTTCCACTCGAGTCGAGCACTGCAGCAAAGATTCCACAGCTAACAAATTGCATTTTAGTTTATTAAATTTTCTTTATTATTCCATTTCAAAATTAGTTTTTCTATAACTTCAAAACTGTTTTGTCCAACACGAGATATTTTGTTCTGTGAAAATCATTTTGTTAAAAAAAGTCGTCTGCGAGTCAGAGTTTGCGTTATCGTTGAAAAATATTCTTGAGTATGTTTTGTTAAATTATAATAGAAGTCACGACGTGCTTGCACTTTCCGTGTCTTTCAACGAGCAAAAAATTTAAGTTTTCACTTCGGATGATTTAGTAACGTCGTCGTTAAGTGATTCCTGTCGATGTTAATAAAGGATAATTTGACACATTTCGATCTTACAACTAAATAATTGATAACGTCCAAGGCCGATTACATGATTGTGCATGGCATTGCACAGCACAACGGACAACTAAAAAGATATTCAGTGAGTCACGTGCGTTAGATGTTTGAAATTTCTACTCACCATAATGGCACAACAGCGGCCCCCGATTTGCTGCTGCTCTTTGACTTGCTTGATGCTTCATACTCGTATTTGCCGCGAGCCTTCGCGTATCCGCCCTAAAAAAGAAGCTTTAGTTCCAGCAAAGTTTCAACGCCTGACTTTTAACTTACGCCAGCACGATAACCTCCCGATGATTCTTCCTTTGACAGGAAGAGTTCATGGTTTGGAGGATAGTAAACGGGTGGGCCGGTAATGTTTTTAGAAGCGACAACAGCTTTGCTCTTCTCCTCCGGCTCAGAAGAGTAAACCTTCGTCGTCGTCGAGCTCAAGTTATTGTTCGGGGTCAACGGCTTCTCGGCAATCTGAACCCTTTTATTTGTATAATGGATCTCACTTGTCTAAGGGGTTGAAAAAGCAAGATAACGACACGTGGGAATAACAAGCATTAAAACTCTTACATCTCCGAATGAAGCCATCAAGTCTTCCACACGCTTGGGTGGATTGCCATCAACTTCAGTGATTATCGGCCCATCGACAGGGAAAGGATGAAGCAAAGGTTCACGCTCGGGACGTGGATGGACCACGTTCCTTGTGTTGGTTGTAGTCTGCTTATAAACAACAACTGATGGCTCATGAGGCTGCTGATGAACAAAACCCGGTTGTGGTGGTTGGAAGCCTGAATGAGGAGGATAGCCATGACTTGGGTACTGATTGTCGGGATAATTGTTAGGCGTCGGCGACCGATATTGTTTGTTCGTCGTGTTGACAGTTTCCGTTTTGTAAATCGTCGTATGATTCTGAGGCGGATAGATTGTGATTCCACCGGGTGGGACTTGAGGATGGCCAGTTGACGAGTTGATTATGTCGTGCTTATAGACAGTCGTGGTGTTGTGTGGCGGAGCTTCTTGAATCGTTAATGGAGAATAGCTGTGTGGGTTAACAGGTGGCGACTGATTCTGGTAATAGTTGGCGCTTCGTTCGTTTCTCTCCGTTTTGTAGAACATCGCAGTGTTCTTTGGCGGATCGCGGTCGGGGAAAGGGTTAGAGCCGTCGTCGGGGATCTCATAGGTGTATGTACGGACAGTGGTCGTAACCTTCGTCTTCGGTTTCGGGAGAATGTCATCGGAAAGCGTGACATGTTCTTGAAGAGCACTTGGTCCGGTCGAGTTCTCAACGCGAACGACCTCATTATAGTTCACGCTCTTCGGGATCGATGCCACCTCATTGTTGACGGTACGCGTTTGTGTAACATAGCGTTCGGTGTTGGTTACCGGCGTGGGCGAGATCGTTCGAGTTCTCGTCTCTGTGACATAATGCTGCTGATTGCTGGCTGGCGTCGGAGAAATCGTACGCCGGGGCTTTCCGTACAATCCATCATCGTTATACGAGACGTTGCGTTTCGTTGTCGACTCAATTGTGCGAGTCTCGTAAGCCGAAGGACTCTGATGACGGATCGAGCGATTAATCGATGATGTGTCGGGCGAGTCAAAGACCAGTTCGCGCGAAACAGGATTTTTGCTTGTGTACGTTGTTGTTGTTTTAATGACCTTCGAGCCCGGCTCACTGTTGACAAAACGGAAAACGGTTGCATTGAGTCGCTCCATGTGTCTGCGAGAATTTATTGCTAGTGTCAACGCATACTCACAGTAAGCCTGAATCGATGCCAATATTGTTGGAAACGCTTCGCTTGTCTGTGAAAAATTGTGTGAAAATTATTTTTAGATCGAGATTTTCACAATCGGAGAAGTTGGGCAGAAGAAAATCACAGGGCGGCTCAGCCGTCGGCGGAAACTCGTCGGAAAATCGATTTTAATTGGAAAACTTTCCACGCGGTAAATTCGGCAAGAAAGTTTCGCAAAACTGCGGGCAAATCTTCAAGCTTAGCTTTGAAGTTGAAAAGTCAAATGGCTCGTGGAAACTTGAAAATTGATTTTCTCTGACATCGAAGGTCAACGAGAAAATGTTTTCGTAAACTAATTTGTAACTTGAACGAATTTCTGAAAAAAGTTTTCAACGTTCCTAACGAAATTCCCTTTCGAGTGAAGCTTTTCCCGTTGCCACCCTGTGCAGTGGAATAAACATTTCACATATGTTTAGTCATGAAATGGGTAAGCGAAGCGAAAGCGATCGAAACCATCCGAGTGTCTAAAAATAAGCTCTCGACTGAAGGTGTTCAGCTCGATTGCATTGCACGATTTGGGACGATTGCGAATGATGATTCATTTATGACAAACTTACTTCGGTCGAGTGTTGCAGTTCGTTCGTGTTCAAGATCATTCAAAAGTGTATCGAGCTTGTTGATCTCACTGGTATTTCCTCTTTCGCCACTGTAGCCGCCGTTCGACGATGTCGAGTATTCGTATTTTGATGTCTTATAAACTTTATTGGCCTGAAATCGATAAAATAGATTTAAGAGCCTGTCGAACAAACAGCTGAAGCTAAGCTCACGCTAAGGTTTGGACTCAAGGAGCGTTCTCTTAAGACTGTTGTTGTGTTGACTGGATTCAAAAAGTGAACATCGCGATGACTAGAGGTGTAGCTGTGGTTGTTGATTGGCTGGCCGAGTGAGCTGCCAGGACGAGAAATGCTCTGCTGCAGGTCGTCGAGAATGTGATCTACGAAAGTCAAAGCGTCAGCAACCTTTCACACCTTAACCACGCCGTCTTCTCACCCAAACTGTTGTCGAAGTCGGACTTCTGTGAGTAAGGCGACAAGGGGCGCGATGGCTGCAGAGTTCGCACAACATTCGTTGAGTATTCCTCCCGCCGCATTTCTCTCGATGTTGATGTCATGATTTACGCTAAGAATAGTAATTTGCGTTGTGATATAAAATGCAAAAAGTCGAAAAGAAAAAACACAGCGGAAAATCTTGTCGTCTCGATTTTGTTTGTTTAGCGCGTGACAAATTTTAAATTGTCGCTTTTCCGACGAGAACGCTACTTTGAGATGATTCATTAGCGTTGAGAGAATCGATCGTCTCGAAGCGACAAACGCGTCTCGATATTCGGCACGAGTTACATAGTAATTGATTTCATTTTCGTTGGAAGCATTACACGTGCTGAGGCTTAGTCATTATCAGCTCGTAACCGCCGACCTTTCCTCTAAATATTTCACATCCGTCTGGAAGAAAATTTCTAAACTTTCCTACACTAAATTCTTCACAGTTTCGCCTTGAAATTTTCTGTTTATTTCAGCAACGACTGGCTCAAGTTCGTGAACTGCTTGTGAGCCAGCATATCTCGGTTTAAAGTTTACAGCTTTCCATACAAATTTCATTATCTCGAAGGCAACCAGAGAACATAAAGTTTAACTGGCTCGGGTGGTGATTCATGTATGTGTATCCCTCCCCCACATCATAAGCTTGGAAGACATTTCCACAAGAATTCATCACCTTGCACATGTTATTCCGTATTTATCAAGCTAGTCCATTAGCATTGCTCAATTTATGGGACAGCTTGAGGTGTAGGATGGCCGGATGAAGCGCAAATATTTGAGAGATTTGTTCTCGCCTCGGTAATCTCTTCTATTCAATTTGCTGTTAGCAACGCGTTGTCAACCACACAAAGTCCTTGTTGGTCAGAAAACAATAAATTCTGTCATAAAAGTTTCATGGAGACGAGGCTCGCATTGCCTCATCTCGACGAGATGTTTCAGAATTTAATTATGATTCAACCGAAGGCATTTTGGCTCAGAGTGCAGGTCGTGATTCTTTCATCGTGACAACGACTCGTGGGCGATGCAATGATTAACTTTTCAGTTTTGTTTTCAGATTCGGACGCGTGAAATGATCTCGATTATTGCTGTAAGTCACAGTCTGTGTTCTCATTTCACGCAACATTTAAACGTTATTGATGAGCCCAAAACGGAGAATTATAAGCAGTTCGCAATGCCAGTCACGGATTAGCATCATTGTTTACTCGAGATTGCGCTCTTGATACGTCAAGCTTCATGTCTCCCTTGGAAAAGCTTTAGATTGCGATCAAAAAATCCACAAGAGAGCGATTAAGATCCGTTTAAAGTTTTATGACTGGAAACATTCACCCAGAGTTAAGCTTTTGATACACTCTGGACATGTTAAGCAGATAATTCCCGTCCAAGGTTCATTTTCGATATTCTGATAGGTTAATAAAAATTTATATGCGTCGTTGACAGCGTTAGTGTGGTCTGGTCGACATAATAATGAGAAGTGCATCGATGGAAATCATCATAAATGCTGATAATGATTGCAAACTGCACAGATGATCGGATCCGAATTAGTTGATTTGCATAACTGGCGAGATTCAATCGGCAGCCACCTCCGCGAGCGCGTGAATGTGTTTATTACGGCACATGACGTAATGGTCGTTAGAGCGAGAGTATCGATGCTCGTAGGCTCCCACGACTACGTGACTTCGACTTATTTGGATATTATGGACATAAAAATATTTATCTGTTTGCTAAAAGATTCTTCAAATTCCGGCCAATAAAAATTACGTCATTGCCTCACTTAGCAAGTTGTTCGAGCGCCTACACTTAATTGCTTACAAACTACTCGAACTCAATGCTGGAGCTGGTGAAAATTTGCATTTTAAAACCGCACGACTCTGTGCAATTACTTTGAAGCGGCAATCGGCCAGACAAACGCTGTTCATTAGTGGAGGCGCGGCTATGAAAGCACTCGAGAGCAGAGTTTGCTATTCGGTGGAAAAGTCCATCGGGAAAAGACTCGGAACAGTTAGTAGCTCATCTAACTGCCTCGACATTCACAGAAATTTCGTTTCCTTAAACAGAATCGTAGCAGAAAGCCTTGAGCAAGATCATTTCAAGAGTGCACGTTTCCCTTTTATGGCGCGGAGAGAGAAAAATGTTCGCACATAAGAAGGCAAAACTGTGATTCGTGATGCTGAAAAATGTTTCATTGAGCGGTTGACTTGCTTCAAAGTCCGTCATAAGCTAAAGCATCAATCAAGTTCATTAGTTTCTGAAGAAATCCTCGAACTCGTCACTTTAAAGCTGAAAAGTCACTTCTGACCTCAATAAAAAATGACGTTGCTGACTCGCGAGTGAAAGAAACTCGAATCCGCTCCACTCCATCCGATCGATTCACGCCGAGTTTATGTTCCATACACGATCGCAACCGACAAATGTTTATTTCTGCGCGAACGGATGAATTCTTTATGGAAGTCGGGGAGATTTCCCCAAGACACTTCACTGTACGTTCATTCAATCCCAGCGCGCACATCATCGTCATAAAGTAAAGAATTTAATATCCGAAAGAGAAATGAATAAAATATTACTTCGGGCGTGCACAGGCGTGTGTGAAGTGAACTCGTGAGTGATTTTTCATCTTGATGGAGTCATCTACTTAACGGTGTAAGTGTCTCGTCCGCAGTTTGTTTGTCTAATGAAATCGGGTCCAAAGAAAAGCTAAAAACTCCACCGACAGTTTCATTTGGCAGCGAGATATTGAATAAGTCTCGCTCATTATGTTGCCACGGTTTTAATGGCGAGTAAATGGAACAGTCGTGGGTGTCGTTCGTTACCTGCTGGTGACGAGATCAAGGTGAAACATCGTCTCGTATGCATAAAGCCCAACACATCTTCTCACACGACATTTCTTAAAAACCCGGTTTAGGGTTTCCGTTAATACCGAGGAAGAAGAAGATGGGAAACCGGGTAATTCAAAAAGTTTGTAACCTTGAAAATTCCAATATTACTTTTTACTTTAACTGATTCCCGATCCCGGATATCCCGACCAACCTCAGAGCCTTCTTTATTTTTAGCGATTATCTTTTTTTCATCTGCCGAAATGTTCTCACAGTGAACTTCGCGAAACTAATAATTTTCGACCGACGAAGGCTGGGTAGACCGGTTCCAGCCTTATTCTTGTGTGCTCAGTTCAGTTTAGATGCTACACATTCTCGTCGTATTTCTGCGCGCTGACTTTGGCCTCTCTCATTTGAAATTCAAATATCTTTGTTTGTCTTTCCTCGCGACACGACGGCTGAGTGTGTGCGATTAGATTTCGGGGAAAACGCTTAGAGATGAAACCCGCGAAATTATAATTTATTGATTTTACCATTAAACTGTGCGAGTTACTCAGACGTCTTAGTCGAGGAATAAACATTTCTCGCAGACGGGAGGGAATATCATTTCATCGTGCATGCGTTTTTATTGCCTTCAGGCAAACAGAATTTATCGCTTTTCATGTACACGAAGACATTGTGTTTTGTTTAAAATGTTAAGCGAGTCTTTACGAAATAAATTAAGCAGTCGAGTAGAGTCGTTGGTTGCGTGCACAATCGAGCTGTTGCGTAAATGTGGCAAACAAGTTTCTCCGTCTGCTGAAATGTTCTTTCATAAGCAAATCACTGTTGGCAAGGGTTGAAGGCGAGACTCGACCAACGCGAAACGAGTCTTCGGTCATGTGGCAGCGTCGAGCGAAAACATATTTCATCTTTCAATGTCCAGATCGAAAAACATTCCAATTTATTAATTCCGTCCAATTAATTCAGATAGAGCATAAAACACAAGCCGCTTGATTCTTCAACCTCTAAACGTCTTGAAACTCAATCGAGCTGTTCAAGCTGAAAGCTGATACAAATGTTGTTTTGTTTTCCGTTTGAACTCTTGAACCATCTGTTGGGAAACTAATCAATTACTCGAATAAATCCACACGCTATCACATTATCATGTATCGAGTGATTGTCGAGGCACGAACAAACTGACCGACTGGCGTGAAAATTCATCAATTACTCTTGCGCCTCATTCGGAAAAGCACACTAATTAATCCTCTCAGACGCTTTGCGAAACGACTCAAAGCGACTCCCGCGAACGCTTTTCGATATATTCATTATTTATTTTTCGCTTTGTGTACCTTTTAGCACAAAAAAAAAACACAAAAATATTTTTAGTCACACCGACCACGAATAGAAGGAAAAAGAATTCTTTTCTTCTTCACTAACGAGCGGAGTTGAGTCGCGGATTCGCGTCTGCTGTTGCAGAAAAGTCGAGGAAAACTGAAATTAATTTCATGTGTAGACCCAAAGAATCGGCCGCACGACTTTTAAAGCAGTGTATTGGAAACTACACACTACACAGCCAAGTCGCGTTGAGGGAATAGTTGTAAGATCGCGACATCATCTTGTGTGAGTAAAGCCGAAGATCGCTTGATTGTGTTCCTCGTTAATTACTCATGCTGCATGAAACTATGAATGAATGAATCTCGAACAGCGATCGTCGAGCATGCACTTGAAGATCGTGAGCGTAGGCGATTCGCTTCGGTTTAAATAGAATTTGCGCTAATCTGAGCTGACATTAATCACGAGAGATCGTGGAGAGTGATTTGTCTTTGATAGTTGTAAGTTGATGCGTCGCATCTGACCCAGTTTTTTGCATTCAGTCGTTCAACTTTGCACGTAGCGTTGAATGAGGATGAAAGTTGTTCGGGAAAATGAGCAGAGCCCGAGGCGTTGATGGAGAGATAAAGCTCATCTAAAAAGCTTGTTTCGAGCGATAAAATAATTCTTTAAAGCTTAGAAGTCCTGATTTGAATTCTAATGTCGAACGAGGTAATTTTCTCTCTCCCCTCAAACCTCTCGAGGCAACTCTTTTCATTTTTACGTGCAGGAAAATTTCACCGAAACCTGAGGAGAAGCAACGAGTTGCGCACATCGCCACTTGTTTGAGCTTTTCGTCAACGTTTTCACGCTAACTCTGGCGGCAAAACGTAGTCGCATTGGAGCTGTAAGACTTTTCTCTCCTATCTTACTTTGCAATGCTCCACGTCGTCAGTGAAACATCACGCAGTCGACGCAAGCAAAACAATTTTACAGCGCACGTCGCGGTCGCTGAGGGCAAAAATCGAAACGAAGTTCAGTTGAGAATGAGTTGTGAAATGAATTAGTCGGTTATCTGTTTGTAATGTTTTTGGTTCTATCGTAAGGTTCTTAAATTAATTAAATTAATGTTGTTTTCTGTGGCTAAAGCGATGGATAAAGTTCAAGAACGTTTTGCGGTGGATGAAGTGAAAATTTGGTGGATAATTCGATGGTTTTCCTTGCCTCAAACTCAATCAATTACACTTCAATGCTGTGCTCAAAATCAAATGAAACCGAGAAGAAGATTAAATTAAATTTCTATTTATTTGTTTCTCGAGTCGCGATGAGCTCGCAGTGAAAGAGCGAAGGAAAAGCCAGGAAAAGCGAGCTAGCGCATATACTTTTATTATTGTGTACGAAGGGAGGAAAGAAAAAAATTAAATTATGGCTGAACATCAGTGAACATAAAGCGGAATGAATCGAGGCGGCTTTCGTTTAAATTCTTTATTCGCTATCATCTTTCTCAGTCTACTCCCATCGGATTATGGTGTTTTGACCTTGATGGAGCTTTTTTTGATTAAGCAATGTGTCAAACAAGATGTGAATTATCCAATTTAAGCCGCTGCGATTCCCCAACGATTGAACGTTTTGTGCGACAATCTCGGGGAACTTTCAATTGAGCGCGTTTGGTTGTGTTGAATTCAGAATCGCATGGTGTGGTGTCATTGCACGATGTACAAGTGTCAATTCCTGCTGGAAAAACTTTTTCCTGGAAAACATTTGTAATTGGAAAGAAGTGAAAGATTTATGGCGAAATTGAAATTGCAGAGTCGTAAAATTAAATGGAAACACAAAAGAGCAATAAAAGCTTTAAACGGATCACAATGGAAGCCTCGAACGCTTTGGTCTCCGTCGCATTCCGATTCTGTCTTGCGACGAACGAGGAAGCGCGTGTACTCGAGTAATCATGGCAATTTGATGTTCAGGCATAATAAAGTTTGAGCATTCAATTTTTCCGAGCGAAACATCATGTTGAAGAAAGGAGAAAAGTTCTGATCGTGATAATAAAATGAAGACTCCATAGCAATATCATACATTTAGCTTCATTCGAATTCAATTAAAGTTTGCTCTACTCTCGCGTCAGCTTTCGTCTTCTCGGGAAACTTATTAAATTAAGCTTTTCGCTTTTCTTCGTGCGCTTCAACTTTTTCTTCCATCGGATTTACCAACGTTGTGTGTTTCCATTTCTCCTCTCGAGATAGTTTCTTCTTCTCGCAGACGTAGTAAAGATTTTTTTTGCAAAGCAAGTCGTTTCGCGTATATTTTCACCGTCATCATCGTTGCTACCTCTTGGTTTGTTATGTAAAGATATGATGAGAAATGTAGGCAATGCGATGGACCGCAAAGCTCTCACCTCATCTCATCGTTGCCTAATCAACTCTCGTGTGATGTGAACGTTAGCTTAGTTACCAATAAACTAACACAAAGTTTAATTAACAGTGCAAACATTTCTTTTGTTACAGTTAATTTAAATTTTTCTAGATAAGAAAGAGATTAAGTGCGAAAGTGCGAGATAAAGTGTCCGCTAAAAAAGAGAAATAATCGGATATAAACTTCGCCAAGTTCGGTCTATGATCAGAAATGGGATTATGCGTTTCATGCGGGACTAGAAATTGGTGAGTCAATCGAACACAAACTTATTATTCATGAAGTGAAGGGATGATTCAAGCGAGTCGCTTAAGTTGCTAAAGAATCGATTTCTCAACGTCTTTACAAAGGTCGACAGCAATTTGTCGGATGCAAAATAAGAGGAAGCACACACATTGATCGGCATGTCTCAGTTGAAACGAATGGGTTGAATGTTGACTTTACAGCTACTGAATTCCGTTGAATTTTACAGGAAAATATTGGTTTGTTCACTGCCATGTTTTCTTAATGGTTAGGCCATCTTACGAGCCATAGTATCTAAGTTGTAGCACAAGAAAAACTCTTCTCCTAAGCTTGAAAATGACTGAACTTCACGAAGATTCTCATTCACCTTTTCAAAGATCAAACAAGGTCTAACTTTCGATTGAAAGAAGACAGTAGCCAACATTGAAACTCTCGAAACTTGTTATAATATGGAAATAAAGGATAACGAAAAGGCGAAATTCGTGCCTCAATCTTAACTCGATCCTGCCACATCCATACAACTTTCTCCTCCAACGAGCAAACTCTTTGCTCCCGAGAAACTTTGCCGTCGACTCTTTAACAATCGAAATGTAAATTCTCATTGTTTGCTTTCATTAAATCCTTTCTGGTCTCGACTTATCTTCACATTCATGCCAGTTGTAAAATGTTTCTATGAACCTCTCCAAAGTTGAAAATAGAAAGCAGCAGCAGAGAGACATGAGGAAGAGCAACAGAGTGGGAAACAAATACTCGAATAGCAGCAGCAGACATGTTGTAACGCTGGAAACATTGCTTTTATTTTCGCATTAGCATAACTGTTATGCCTTGAAAACCTCTCCCATAAACGTCTCCTTGTTGTCGGCTTGGCTTATATGTATGTCGTTTCGATGAGCTTCGCTTGTTAACTCAGCAAGAGCATTGTAAAATTTACGTCTCTTGATGAACTTCATTTTGTACTTTGCTGCTGGCGAACGACGTTTCATGACTCACCAGAGAGTGCTTCAAAGCTGTTGCGACGCAGCCTGCAATCGCACGAAGCTTTCGGGCTGAGACAACAACCCTTCAAGCTCGTCAATGAACCCACACGACGCTGTTGCCTACGCACACTCAAATGATATTACGCCTCGTCTGCCCACGCTCGTACGTTAAAGAGTTCAGCTTATTAGTCTTCATTTTTCATTTCCGACATTCGCAAAATTTTGTGTAAAAAATTTCAAACACAAATCTCCAGCTTTTTGTTCTGATTATTCAATTGGTGTTTGAGAAGGACCAGCAAAAAGAAGAGCGAATTACTAAGAACAGCTAGAACAGGGTCGGAAACATGCAATGGCGATTTGTTTATCGGCCCGTCCTGAGTCAATCCCCCAACGATTCGTGCGATATAAATTACTTCGGCGTACCTACATTAATTTATTTCTTATCTCTCAAGTCTTGTTACAGTTTTTTGTGCCTCGCTTCAAACAAAGCACTCTCGGATCCATAATCGTGGAGCTCGGCAAAGACCGAAAACCTTTTATGAACCTGCGAGAATCTCGTGCCTTCGTTAAGACTTTCTCAGAAATCATTTAGTCTTGTTATCTTAGCCTTTTAAATTTGAGATTAATAATCATCACTGATAAGCCCGTGCAGTCCTCAAGCAACCGCTGCAAAAACAAGTTAAAGCATTTCTTACAACAGCAGAAAGCACTTAAAATCTAAATATTCAATCAGTTGTTGGCTCAGTGAGTTCGCTCGTGAGCGAGAAACCCGTAGGCGTCTCTGTCCCTAAGGAAACGAAATCTTTTTCGTCATAAATGTTCACGTCTTCCACATTGTCAGTCATGTCAGTTGCGTTCGGTTTGTTTATTGACTCCATTATGTCTTTTTCGTCTATGTTCACCGTCTTAAGATTCTTTATTTGATCGCTGCTCTCGAAGATGCTTTCCATCTTATCGACGACTGCTGGCGGTTCGTCAGCCAGAATGGGATTCAGAATAATATCCATTGGCATTTGGCTTTCAACAGATAATCCATTCGATGGCTGTTGTAGCCGCACATTGCTGTACGACGATATCACGTACGTCGTGGGAGAACAAGCCATTCTCGACACCATTTGAACGAAAGTTAATGCCACTAAAATCTGAAGGAAATAAAAGAGGAAAAGTTGCAAATTGGATTCAGTGTTCGAACTTTTTACGATCGATTCAATTGCCACCTTCATAATGTTCTCTTTGAAAAATCTCCTTTTATGATTCACTATAAAACTAAACGCTCCTCGAACTCCTCACGGTCTCATGGCACATACAACACTAGCAAATCCGCCGCAAATGCTACTCAATTTATATTTCCATTCAACAGTTTGACAGCTTCGACGGCTTTTGTCAACGAGAGACTCTCACGAGAGATGTGAACTGCCTTGAATGACCGGCCACACATTCGTGTTTCTTTCCGTGTCGTGCACCAAAATTTGTGTAAAATTAGAAATTTAAATTTGCTTATGGAGAGAAACGGATATTCGCTTTGATAACAACTGTTGGCATCGAACTAGCAGCGAATGAAGCGGACTCAGTCAGCGAGCTTTTGAAAGCTTCTCAAAAGCTTAGCTCGATACATCGAAAATTATCAATTCGAATCGAGCGTTTTGCTTGTGATAAGACAGTAGCTCAACCGTCTGTAAAACTGGTTTGCGGCGTAAACTTTGCGAACGAACAACAAAGGCAAACAAATAGACGCAAATGTTTTATCAACCACATGTCTAAGCACCAGCCAAAAACACTTTCATGACACACAAACAAGTTGAACGAACAAAGTTGTTGCAATAATTCACTGCCGTCTTCATTTAGAAATTTCTTTCCTCTTCAAGGCTGTGTTATCGATTTTTAAATGCGCTCTCAACATTGATTTGTTCTTTCTTTCGCCTCCGACTCACGCTATTTTCGGAGCGATAAAGCATTTTGTCATTCGATATTTCCGACGATAAAATTTCACTTTTTGACGAAGAGGAAAAAATACCTTCGAGTGCCACCGCTCATTTGCATTACAAAGAGTGTCATTAGATTTCATTGAATTGGCTCGTGATAACAGCTTTTAGCATTTTGCGAGAATATAACACGTAAACACATAATGATTGAGCTCCCGACGGTTTTAAGGTGGTGGGAGAGGAAAGCTAAACTCGAGATGTTTAATGAACAGCCAGAGAGACGGTAATGCTGTGCCACTCACTCAAAGCATTTTATGTTGCTTGACAATTTTTGACGCAAGTCAGCTAAGCACATTTACCTCCTCACTTCTTCCCACTGGCTGCATATATGATGCTCGGAAAAGTTTGCATTTTGTAACAAGCTTGAGAGCTTTAGAGAAATCGTTTCAACTCGTTTGTTTGAAGCAGTGATGTTGGCCAGGATGGATCACTAGAAGGTGGTGCTTGCATCCATCCTCATTTCCTTCTGGATGTGACGCTGCTCTGTTAGTTTCTCTCTATTTTTCATGCTTTTCTAGCTTCTAAATGTATTTTCGTAGATCGTGACTGACTGTTTTATACATATTTAAATATTTCAATTTATTCTCAATCCCTGCGGGAACTAAACAATTCTTTGTTTCAAGGAGCAGCAAAGAAGCGAATTCTATTTTTAATGCTCGATGATATCATGAGCTTTGCTTCGCGAGAGCTTTAGCCCTAAAATCGATTCGAGGAACGAGGATGGAATGTTGAACTGAGTTATGGGGGCGAGCAGATGGCAACGCGAATTATTCCAACTTGATAAATCAGGAAACTCGCAAGGCAAAAGTTTTCTTTCGCTCTCTCAAAGCTCCACCGCTTCCTCTTATTATTGTTCATCGCTTCCGATTCTTCGATTATGTGGCTAAGCTGCTCAAATACGTGATTCGTTTCATCTGGCTGCAATAAATTTTAGTTAAGATTTTGTCTCCGAAAAGGCGCCAAGACATTTCCTTGCGTGTACGCTTAAAGAAATCGATGACATTGTTTGTCGGCCCGAAATATTTATTACGGTTTGAAATATCGTTCGACTCGAAGCGCATTGGGCGAAGACAATTTATTATCATTTTACCATCATGAAATGAGCAACAAGTATGTAAGAGCTATGGACTTGCTTCGGGGGGTTGGACGAGTCTTTCGTTATTGGCCAGGGAAATGGGAAATGAAGTGTCACATTTCATAATTCAATCATCGTGTTGCTGATAAACAGTTATTTCCCCAAACAAAACTCTGAGTCATGGGAGAAGCGACTGCGTGGACAATGAAAGCTTGGCAACCAGAGCAATAAGTCAACACGAAATGAGTAACGGCAGCCTTGAGCGCGCGACTGCTGAGCTGCAAATTGAGGGAAATAACGACCCGACTCGAATTAAAATTCCATTACGTTCCATTAATTTATGCAAATCCGCGTTTAAAATTCTGCCACAACAAGGATTAGCTGGATCATGGAGTTGGAAACTTGTGCTAGAAATGTCGCAACGTTTGAGGTTGAAATTAACATCGCTGCGAGCAACGCGGTTCTGTTTTGAAACGTGAACTCTCGTTGTTCT
This sequence comes from Smittia sp. YW1114-2, assembly GCA_033064975.1. NCBI lineage: Eukaryota > Metazoa > Arthropoda > Insecta > Diptera > Chironomidae > Smittia > Smittia sp. YW1114-2. Next base: position 7,869,969 of record CP093833.1, read on the forward strand.
CTATTTATTTAAACTGCTATCATCAGCAAACTGAATGCTAATTTCATACCAGAAAGGAAACAGAAGCCAGTCGGCTTCCTTATTAACAGAGTGGAATCTTTCCACGGGTGGTTGACGCTTCTATAATATTTCATAGTTAAAAGTTTCGTGCGAACCATTAGAGAGTCAAAAGGAAAAAGTTTCATATCTCCAAAGATTTTCCAACTTTCATAGCGTCAGATATTTATCTTCAAATGAACAAGATAACGTTCACTCACTCCAGGAGAAAGCTTTAAACTTTATGTTTGATCGAGAAACTTTTCCTCAACAGCGTTATCGAAAATCAAAACTTCGATCCCTTTTTGATATACTAAATTCAACCCGAGTGGCTGCGTGATTCATTAGATGACAAAGTTACTAAATCTAACTGTAGCGCCATCTCAGTTCAATTTAGATTGTATGTTGAACAGAACTTTCAGGTCACAGATCAACCTCATTCTTATGCTTCCCGAGCATTTTAACCGAATAATTCGATTCGAGAACGTTATTGCCTTCGAACAGCGTATGCTACATTAAGGACACGATACCTTCAAGAAACATAATTGAACCCCAGAAGACCTTGCGTCATGTTGAAGCAACAACTGAACCTTTTCTCGACATCAATGATGTCCTTTTGCTTCAGCACAGTCAACAAAGGCAGAGTAATTTTGCTTCTTCATCCTTTTCAACGGCGGAATGTTCCACGCGTAAATGGCCACAAACAATAAAGGCAAATCAACTCGCTGTGTTTAATGCTACCGTGAAATTGGATTCGCTGAGCATTACGTGGTGTAAAAAGTTTTCGCGCGCTTGTAGATTCCGCAGGTTGATAACGTAATACAATCGCCTGTGTAATGAAAAACGAAGGAAAATCAATTCTTAATTACTGTTCGACTCTTCCGGGCTTTTCTCGCCCGATTCTTTTGTGCTACGCGTCGCTTTCTTCCGTGAAGGTTAGCGAATACAAAGCGCTGAATGTCGCTTTCTTTTTGGTGACAGATCAATTATGATGTGAATTTTTTATGAGACTTCAAGCGGCCTTAGTCATCGTTGAGACTCTGAAATGGAAAATTATTTTAATGAAATTTTATGGAAAATGTTTCATAAAAGTTTTTATTTTTTTCAGACATTGAAATTTTAAACAATTTCACATTCAACGTGTCGTGGCACCAAAGAAAAGCGTGTACAGACGGCTGCTCAGCTCAGCATAATGCCGTCAGCAGCCGCTCAGCGGAAATCCACGATCTCGTCCGTTCGCCGCTTAGCTGCCGTCGTGAGGTCCAACTCCGCGCTCATCGCGTGCACGGTTTTGTTATTCGTGGCGCAAATAATTAACGGACAACAGAGTGGGCAGCAACAAACTTGTCCCGCAGCCAACGAGGTTAGTCCATGCGTTTGTCAAGTGAAGAAGAACGGATTGGACATCTTATGCGAGGCCACCGATTACACTCATATAACTCGAGCCATGACCGCACTCAAGCCCAAGAGTCCCATCATCTTTTATCTGAAGGTAATTTATTACTTCAAATTCTGCTCGTTCACAAATGACATCTCCTTTTGTCTGTAGCTCCGTCACAACAGCTTACCGAAACTTCAAGGCTTTATTTTCCTCGCCCTGGATATCCGACATTTAACCATTCACAACAGTTCACTGGCCGTAATCGAGGAAACGTCTCTAAGCTCTTTGGGTAAGTTTAAACAAACTTCATGCTCCCACTTCTTCCCGGGACCTTCGAAAGATAGACAGAAACTATGAAACAGCTCCAGACAAAGAAAATTTGCTGATTGAAGACGGGGGGAAACCCGCTCAAAGTAAATGCTCCCCTAAGCCTTTCGAATAGAACCTGCACAGTTAGATATTATCTTCATTCGTTTCATTTTCCTCCGCTCGAAATTATTGCGAGAAACGTGGATCCGTCTCCAGACGAAATTGCAACATTATCGTTAAAGCTGACGAAGACAAAAAGTGTTTCTCATAATTTAATCAACCTGTCCTTGTTGTGCAGGGTTTCCGTATTAATGTTCTGAGCGAGTTTGACTTGGAGTCGAGGAAAATATATTGGGATCTGCGATTGTTTTAGCAACGAGACCGCGTGGCTTATAAAATCAGAAGCCCTGTCAAACCATCATCCCATTAAAACTGCGAATAAAAGTCCTTTCATCCTTTCATCAAAAATATCTCGAGAAACGACGACGATCTTCTCGGCACAAATATAATAAGCAAACAATTCGCCAGCCTCTCGAAAATTTCTATAATTTCTCAAACTCTCCTTAAAGTGCCTCGCTAAGGAAACCGCCGCCAGGAGAGAAGCGAACCAAAACCACAGAAATTCGTCCATGTTCGCCATGACAGCCGAAAAGTTCTTTGCGCGTGAAATTCTTCTTTCCTTTTCCTCGGTCAATGTTTTCCTTTTTTCCTCTTCTCTCACCTGGCTTGTACATGGATTGAAATTTATTACAAAATTTATCGATTTTCGGAGCAGTTTACACAAGGATCCGGAGAGTTGCGTTTGTGTTCGAGAGTATCGAGTTGCTAGTCTCGTGCTCCGCATTCACGACGAAGGTTCGAGTTCTCTCAATCATACGCTCTATGACATGCTACATGTGTGGCAGGCAGGCAGAGAAGGAAAAAAGGAAGTCTCGGATAATTCATAATACATTCATGATGCATACATTTAGATTATTCTGAGCATTGTATCGATTCTGAGCTTCCATTCAACCAAGCATAACAACTTGAACGCCGTTCAGCTTTCTTCCGTTTTTTTGCTGATTGAAAGAAACTTTCTCTTCCACACGCTCATAATTAGATATGCGGCCTTCCTTCCCGATGATATTGGGTTTTAGATTAGATCATGATTGGATAATGGCGCCCCTCTCTCGCCTGCTTCCCGTCGATTCAACTGCGTTCGACGCTCTCTCCGAAAACATACGCAATAAAAATATTCATACTCTGCCTCCTCGTTAAAAAGGGCTGGACAAGCGAGTCACGATAGAAGAATGTTTGTGTTTATAGCCCTTGACAAGCATCAAGAGCTCAATGTTATGAATTTATTCACAAACAATATCGTTCCTTTCGGCCACTGTCGACTTGGCAACTCTAGAATGAATTTGTGGTTTGCAGGAGTTTAATGAAGTCATGAACGACCGAAGTATTGATTTCTCCGGGGGAAATTGAGGAAAAACAAACCCAAAAAGTTGGGAAAACTCTGGAATAAATAAATTTCAAGTTGTGTTCCTGTCGGCGCTCACCAGAAAGTTTTTGATGACCACTCGAGCATAACTCAAGTTGTTTCGAAGAAAAAGCTTAGACAAAAACATTTCATTAATTTAGATAAACGACGGCAATTATTCCACGTCTAGCCATTCAATTATTTCCTGTCATTAAGACTTCTTTGAGTGGATTGCTGCAAGACATTTGAGTTGATTACAAAAGTTTCCTTCACCGCCAGTCGATTGCGTAGGAGAACTAGTGGGTTGATTTGATTACGCTCTCAAACAATTTTCCTCCAACCTGATTCGGCGCTTCAAACTTGAATGATTTCAAGCCTCGAATTCTAATTAAAACTTTAATGTTGATTCACAAAGCTCGAAGCAAGACTCACCCGCAACTATCGATCTGGTATAATTATATTTGTTATTTCAAGCTTTCACCTCCGCTTTGTTTCATCGAGTGGAAGATCCCAAAACCGTTTGAATTAGACTCGAGCTACATCAATCCTTCAAATTCATTGATTAATGAAATTTTTAAAGGGTTTTCCATCGACCTAGGGCAATAATCCATGCTCGCTCATTCAGATAAAGACGAAGCTTTGCGCCAGATGCGATGAAATAAATTAAGAAACGTTTCGTTTCGGGCTTTTTCTTATAAATCTTGATATCGGAAAGTCAAAATGTTGATTACTCCGTCAAGATCTATTTGCTTCTAGCAAAATGCCTGAACGATTTCTGACTAAACAAACCAAACGTATCTTAGTTCTAGCAGTTTTACCCAAAGCTATCGTTACAATCAGTTGTCTACTTTATGTGTTGGGAATTGAAAGCTTATATACCAAGAGTTGTCTTGAAGTAGTCTCACTTGTTATCAATACCAAATGTATGATTCCAATTCTTTAAAACACAATGAAGTCTCCGAGAACCCTTCCAACCTTCCTCGACGAAAACGCCCTTCAGTCAAATCTGAGCGAGCTTTCATATGCCACAACTCTTTCTATTCGTTGTCTTGGATTTATGTAACAACATTAATATTTTTTACGACGCTCTCTGTTTATCTTGAGTTGAGGCAGCAGAGCTTAAAGCGATAAAGTGAAAGAGAGAAACACGAGCGATGAATCTTTCTTGTTCCTGTTCGCTTCATCCGAATTATGTGAAACTTTTTAGATTGAGAATGAATTCATTTCCTCTCTCGCAACAGGCAAAGGATTGACGCAGCTCGATGTCTCGCAGAATCAGCTTCAAAACGTTCCATCAAGCGCCCTGAAGAACCTGCACCATCTGTTGATTCTCAACCTCAATCATAATAAAATTTCTGTCGTTCACAATCGAGCATTCGAGGGGTTAGACACACTGGAGATATTGACCTTATATGAGAACAAGATCACTGGCGTTGAACCTGATGCCTTTCGTGGATTAGACAAGTACGAGACAGAACCTCAACCTTCTCAATTGTCTCAACCGCAACTCATTCAACTTTTCGTTTTCTAGGAAACTCAAGCGACTCAATCTCGGAGGAAATCATCTAACAGCGATTCCTCAAAAAGCTCTCTCGATATTCGACACGTTGAAGAAGCTTGAAGTCCAGGAGAACAAGATTGAGACGATAACCGAGGGTGATTTCGAGGGATTGAGAAACTTAGACTCTCTCATCTTGGCACACAACAAGTTGCGACAAATTCCAGCAAACGTCTTCTCGCATTTGAGACAGTTGAATTCACTTGAGCTCGAGGGAAACTACATCACCTACATCGACAAAGATGCTTTTGCTGGGCTCGAAGGTAAGCATCCTCCCTCCCCTTTATTAATGAACTCACGACGGGTAACATTATCATGGAGCTGAGTGATATTCAACAAGAGACAATGAGGAAAGTTTCGAGATTAAAAAGTTTTCGCTTCTCCATTAAGAAAATACGGCGAAAGAGCTTTCGAGAGTTAATTAATTCTCGTCCTCAAATCTGACTCGGCAAAGTTTTTGTGAGCGTTGGGAGTTCATGGACGATTAGTGATTCAATTTGGAAAACTGTCGCGTTTCGGATTAAATTTATAATCCGAATCTCGCAAGGCTTAAGCTCTTACTGCTCCAGTTGGCTGTCAAAATTCGAATGAAATCGTAGAATAATTTTAAGTCAACAGCAGAAGACCAATGTTTGATTTAAACTCGTTGATTGAGACTCGATCTGTACTTGGCTCGGTTCGGGTTGAATGTTATGCAACTAGTTGAGTTGCAGGATAAACTCATAGCTGGATTCATCAGAGAGAAAAAGGAAAACATAAAATCAACAACGAGATAGAAATTGTCTGTTTGCAAACTTGTTGTTTCTCTCCATACATATTTTATAAGATTTCCTCTTGTTTCATTTCTCCATCTGTCGCTTTTAGAAAATCTCCAATATTTACGTTTGGGCGACAACGACTTGCATCAGATACCGAGTGAATCTTTGCGAGCACTCCACCGACTCCGTCATCTCGACTTAAGATCAAACAACATCAGCTATATTCCCGAGGATGCCTTCGCTGGCTATGGCGACTCCATCACGTTTCTCAACCTGCAGAAGAATGAGTAAGTTTCAAAGGGAAAAAGAGCTCGAAAGAAAACAGCAGAGCAGAGAGGGGAATTAAAAACAAACTTTCCATTACTCATCGACTTCTCAAATTAAAGAAGATTTAAAAGCTTCAGCTGAGCTCCTTAGTTGAGCTCCGAGGGTTGAGCAAAAGCTCCTCTAGTTTAATTGAGGATCTGAGTCGAGATAAACAACTTTTTCACTGCCGAGAGCTCCGAATTGATCATTTATTCCAGCGTGGCTGCTGAAAGCTTTTTCGGATTTAAATTCATTTCATCTTTTGCCAGATGGGAATTCGAATTAAAATATTTTCCTCTCGGCTTCCGCAACAACTGCAAGTTTAATGAATCGAGTTTCCGGAAAAGCTGTAGGCAAAAATACTGCTCAATCAGTGCAAACAGCAGATGGAACATTTAGCATGCAAATTAGTTCACTTAACGAGGCCAATTTCTCTTTTCCAATTCAGCATTAAAGTTTTACCCGCAATGGCTTTCGAGAACCTCAACTCACTGGAGACGCTGAGCATTCAGAACAACAAACTGCAGACGATACCCGAGGAGGTCATGGAGCCGATAATTGATACTTTGCGTGTCGTTGACATCATGGGTGAGTTCAATCAGTTGAGCGCATCGGTCAAAGCTCAGAGCTTTCATTTGCAAATTGGTTTCTTTCATCTAATCGATCGCTGTCTTGAGACCTTCGCTCGTTTCATTTCTTTTAGAAAATATAAAAGCGATTAGTGATTCAATTTGGAAAACTGTCGCGTTTCGGATTAAATTTATAATCCGAATCTCGCAAGGCTTAAGCTCTTACTGCTCCAGTTGGCTGTCAAAATTCGAATGAAATCGTAGAATAATTTTAAGTCAACAGCAGAAGACCAATGTTTGATTTAAACTCGTGTTGAACTTGAAGGCGGAACTCGATTTCATCTATTTCGATGGCAGTTGAACATGGTTCGAATGTCTATTAATAAAGTTACAGGATAAATTTCTCATAGCTGGAATTCATCAGAGAGAAAAAGGAAAACATAAAATCAACAACGAGATAGAAATTGTCTGTTTGCAAACTTGTTGTTTCTCTCCGTACATATTTTATAAGATTTCCTCTTGTTTCATCTTCTCCATCGGAATAATTAGAAAATCTCCAATATTTACGTTTGGAAGCGACAACGACTTGCATCAGATACCGAGTGAATGCTTTGCGAGCACTCCACCGACTCCGTCATCTCGACTTAAGATCAATTTCAACATCAGCTATATTATTAGGAACTTCGACTGGCTATGGCGACTCCATCACGTTTCTCAACCTGCAGAAGAATGAGTAAGTTTCAAAGGGAAAAAGAGCTCGAAAGAAAACAGCAGTGCAGAGAGGGGAATTAAAAACAAACTTTCCATTACTCATCGACTTCTCAAATTAAAGAAGATTTAAAAGCTTCAGCTGAGCTCCTTAGTTGAGCTCCGAGGGTTGAGCAAAAGCTCCTCTAGTTTAATACGCTGTGAGCTTGAGAGCGTTTAATTTACCAACGATTTCGGTTCCGATTAAACTTCCTGAAGTTCCTCCGAATTGATCGATTTATTCCAGTTCAATGGCTGCTGAAAGCTTTTTCGGATTTAGAATTCATTTCATCTTAATTGCCAGATGGGAATACTTTTACAATTAGACAATCCGCTGATTTGCTCCTGTGAGCTCATCTGCAAGTTTAATGAATCGAGTTTCCGGAAGGAGGCAAAAATACTGCTCAATCAGTGCAAACAGCAGATGGAACATTTAGCATGCAAATTAGTTCACTTAACGAGGCCAATTTCTCTTTTCGCGAGTACTTCGTTCAAAGTTTTACCCGCAATGCCGCTTTCGAGAACCTCAACTCACTGGAAAGACGCTCGGCCGCATTCAGAACAACAAACTGAGCAGCGATACCCGGGAATGTGATTGCATGGAGCCGAATGACTTTGATTACCATTTGCGTGTCGTTGACATCATGAGTGAGTTCAATCAGTTGAGCGCGTCGGTCAAAGCTCAGAGCTTTCATTTGCAAATTGGTTTCTTTCATCTAATCGATCGCTGTCTTGAGACCTTCGCTCGTTTCATTTCTTTTAGAAAATATAAAAGCGTTTGATTCATTGCTCGTTTCACTTCTTAATAGCCTCTGAGTCCCGAAAGTTATAACCTTTCCCCCTTCTTGGTTCAGCTTTACTCAAGCATGAAACCATTTGATAGAAAAGTTGTCGATATTTCTCAAAGTTCCTAAGTGAAAGCACTCGTGTTGAACTTGAAGGCGGAATGATTTCATCTATTTCGATGGCAGTGAACATGGTTCGAATGTCTATTAATAAAGTTACAAAAATTTCTTCCAATTCCTCTCGAAAGCGTCGTGAGGTGAAATGTATTTTCGAAACGGAAAACAGCTCAATAGACAAAAATCGACGAGTCTAGCAGCGCTTCGACGTCGGAATAATTGAAAAACGACAAAAGTACGTGGAAGGAATCGATCAAGCCAAGTTCGCTTGCAATTTCTCCCTTAGCAATCTTAGCAATTGTGGACAAACAATTTCATTATCCCGCAACCTAAATGAGATAACTTAACGCACGTTGATTCCTTATATCAAGAGACATATCATAATCGTTCGACTGAAAATTAAGTCTTTAAAGACAAGCAAAATCGATTTCTCGCATAAAGCTCTCTCGGTGTATCCGTGAAAAGCGTAACGAATAACTCTCGAATGCTCGTTTTCTGCATCATATCGCAATTAATGTTTGTTTCACGACTTTGTTGTTGAGTCGTTTAATTTACACAACGATTTCGAAAGCAGAAACTTTGCCAATTAATTTCTCTCTAATCGATTTGTATCAATGGCTTTGACATAAAGGAAAAGCTAAAATGTTGTCCCTTAACATAAATTTCCACTTTTACAATGTAAGACAAGTTTAAGCGACAACTCAACTGAGAGCTCATCTGAAGAATCCCAAATGTTGATGGAAATGAAAGGAGCTGAAGAATCGCGACGACGAGATGACGCAGAAGAAGCGACCGATGTGCACGATGCTGTCAGAGCATCGCGAGTACTTCGTTCAAAACATGCCGCTGGAGAGGATGAACTGCATCGGAAAGAACCTCGGCCGCTCAGCAATGAGCAGCGGAGGGAATGTGATTGCATCGGGAATGACTTTGATTACCATTTTTGGTACAATGAGTGCTTGCTTGATTTGAACGCGTCGATGTTTTGTATCACGAAAGTTTTTAATTAAAATTCATTTCCTTTTGCTTGATGTCGTTCCATGGAGCGAACGGTTGAGCACATTCTGAGTTCTTCGTTTGATTTACTTTGAATATACCTCAACGATATATTCCGCTTAGCGTTCAGCTTTCGCTGTTTTTTCTAATCAACCTCTTAGGTTTTTTCATGATTTAGAAACATTAAATGACGACGAACATTTTAAAAAATCCGATCGAACACCAAAGCTGAAAGTGTTGGACGGAATGAATTCTTCTTCTCGTAAAATAAAGGACCTCAACGAGTCCTCGACGTTTAAAGTGCGAGCATCTGCTGATGGTTTTCTTTTGTTCAGTGTCAGTAACGAGACAAGATCATCGGCATTTGCCGCTTTGCGAAAAACCATTTCGACTTGCACTTAGCAATTGTAGCAATTGTGGACAAACAATTTCATTATCCCGCAACCTAAATGAGATAACTTAACGCATATCCTTATATCAAGAGACATATCATAATGTTGACATGAAAATTAAGTCTTTAAAGAAAGCAAAATATTTCTCGCATAAAGCTCTCTCGGTGTATTTGAAAAGCGTAAGAATAACTTTTACTCGAATGCCGTTTTTCATCATATCGCAATGTTTGTTTCACGACTTTGTTGTTGAGTCGGTAAACACAACACGAAAGCAGAAACTTTGCCAATTAATTTCTCTCTAAATGTATCAAGTTAAAAAGGAAAAGCTAAAAGTTTCTTAACATAAATTTCCATTTCAATGTAAGAAAAGTTTAAGCGACAACTCAACTGAGAGTGATTGAAGAATCAAATGGAAACATGTGATGGAAATTGAAAGGAGCTCGATCCGAAGACGAGAACGTCTGACGACGAGATAAGATAATCAGATTAACGCATATCAGCATAGCCTGGCTTACCAAGAGTTCAAGTCGTTTGATTTCTCTAAAAGTTTTATAAAGCAAATCAGAAACATATCCTAGCAATTAAGAGGATCGCTACGCATTTGTGGCGATGCCAAACCAGTAAAACATATCAGATATTGAAATTTATTGTGACTATAGACGTTAAGAGAATTAAAATGTATTTTCAGGAGGGCGCAGATGAGATATTCCAATCATATTTGATGCTAGTTTTGTGAGAAATGTTCTTTTGAATTTTTTAACGGTAAGAGATGTAAGCAGGGCAAAACATTTTCCGCATTCTAACATTCTGAATAAACACGTAGCGCGACTTCACAGTCACTAACTGGGTCGTCGAGATGTAAAGCACTATGACTAAAATCTGTAGAACTCTTTGAGGGAATCGATACTTTTGGGAGTGCGCTTTTGCATTTATTTAATAACTATGAAGCTTCAAACCAGCTTCCTGTTATATGAGAGCGCAACATATCAGTTCGCAAACAAACATAGCTGCTGCTGACGCTGATGATAGGAAGTGTTGTTGCTGTTTCGTACTAAATTCAATTATGTGCGCCAACAGCGTATCGCATGGCGCGAACAATATATGTAGGTCAGGTCAGGAGCGAGCGAGCGACTTCCATCCTCAGCTGCTTTGTATTTCAACACATTCATGAAACGAGCTGTTTTTCAGATTTCAGAGACGGAAAATGTGAGGCAGAATTCGATGAAACTGTTCTTTAATGTTTCTAAATGTGTAAAAACTCATTTTTGATCAATAAAGGAATGAAAATCTTCAATTGAACTCAAATTTCTCTTCAGTTTATTTGAACTTGATGCTTTCAGTGAGCCACTTGTTAGATTTGCTGGGCATTCGGTTGATAGTCTATGGTGCAGGTAAACTTCAAAGTGGAGATATACGATAAAGATATGAAGTTTCTTAATATCACAGACCGTTTGCCGAATCGCAAAACGTTTTATCATAGAACTTTATTGAAATGGTGGGGTGTTTCTTCCAGGAAATCCGCTGCTATCTCTTGATAAGTTATCGCGGTTGAGCAGATCCCAACGTTGAACAGAGTATAAAAGAATGGCACCGTTTGCTTTTTGTTCAGTTTTCTTCCGCGTTCAGTAGATAAACATTGGAAATGTAAGTTTGAAAACTTCTCTTCCCGTCAAAGTTATTCAAAGTTTTGTACAACTTCAGGGTTTCGGTGATCAAAGCTCTTGTTACCTTTTTCGCAATCGCGGCGCCAGCTCGTGGTCTAATTATAAGCTGTAAATTTTCCGTTACCACTGCATACACTTGTGAAGTTACCGGAGTTCAAAAGCCGGAAGTCGCTCAAGTAACGCAAATAACTGGAAATCATTTGTCGGGTCGCAGTGCTGTCGATGTTAGGATCTTCACAACTGGCAGTCGGAACTACTTCACGACGATTCCGAAAAATCTCGAAAAATTCTTCCCGAACTTGGAAGCTCTTAACTTCATCAACAACAAAATAACATCAGTTAGCTCTGCAGAAGTGGCGCATTGGCCCAAGTTGACCCATTTTGATGTAGGAAACAATAGAATCGAGGTGATTCTCGCTGATCTATTTAAGCATACGCCGAAGATTTCTTACATCAGCTTCTATGGTAACTTGATTCGGCAAGTTGAGGAAACTTTGTTCTCCAATTTGGGAGCAATCAAATACTTAAATTTCAACGCAAACCCATGCACAAGCGCTCTAGGGGCGACTATCCAAGCAATAACAAGCGTGAGAAGTATATTAATCAAGCAATGCCCATGCACGGGACTTTGCTTATTAAGAAGAGAGATTGATAACCAGAAGGCTCTTACTGGAATCCAAACCGCGAGTTTGGGAGACTTGCAGGCTACTGTAAAAACACAGGCGAAAGAGATCGAGAATTTGAAATCATCTTCATTGAAACAGAACCAGATGATTGAAGACCAGAAAAAACGTGCCGACGAACAAACTAAAAGCCTCAATGAGTTGAAAATATTCACATCATTGCTTAATGCTACTGTTTCAACTCAACTTAATACAATTGAAGTGCAAGCTCGAAACATCGATAGTTTGAAAGCTACTGTGAATGAGCTGAAAGCTGTCTCGCAGAAGCAGGAGCTGAAGATAGAAGAACAGAGACGAATGGCTGAAGAACAAGTTCGAAGTGTAACCGAACTGAGATCTTTCATTTCAGATTTACAAGCTGCTGTTCGAGCCCAATATCAGACTATCGAGGCACAAACTCGAAATATCGATGACTTTAAAGCTCTTCTAGATAAACAGAACTCTGCAATCAAGGGACAAGACCAGAAAATTGTCGAGCAAAGTAGCCTTTTGAGCATGCAAGACAGAAGAATCAATAACATTGAAATGTCATTAAGAGAATTTGAAACGAATCCCTGTACATGCAACCAACCATAATTGAATTGATCAATAAACAGCATTCCTGGAAGAGAAGAAATATATATTTTATCTCTACAACACTACAATTGTAGACACAAAGAAAACTGTTTGTGCCAAATAAATCGAGCAATTTAAACGATAAGACTTATTTGATAAGATTTTCACTTGAAGTTCCGTCTTACCAACCTAATTAAAAGATTATTTTGAAGTTAACAGTTTGGAATTAGGAAATTGTTGAGCAGGCGAACTTCCTCTATAAGCTTTCAATAATTTTTCGAGAAGATTTTCTTTTCTTCACAACAAATATTAAACGATCAAAGAGTTTTCAGAAAGTTCCAACGCGTGAAAAGTTATGCAACACGCTGAGCGGTTAAGCAAATCTTGCAGAGCTTTTCCGAAAGCTCGATCAAAAAATTATGCAAAGTCGCTAAGACTCTTTCAATGGGAGACTTTCGAAGAGATTCCATGACCGAGAAGTGGGTAGTTCCCTCGCCAGTGATGATGATAGCGGCTTCAAACTGTACACAACGATTTATTGTTATCAATACACATCAAGATAAGATTAATGCAATAAACAAATTTTATTTATCGTAATTATTTGCTGATAATCTTTCATTCAATGTTTGCATAGAGAAAAATTAACGGAGAAATTATTTTATTGTGAAAATTTCTCCGTTTCAGTTGGTTTAGTTCTGAACCAACAACGACGAGGAGCTGACACACAAATAAAAGGCTTGGCCACATTAAATAAAGAGCTTGAAGTTCTATCGATTCAGTGAGAAAAATTGATGATGAAAAAAGGGAAAACTTTGGATTTGTGCCAGGATTCTCATCCGATTAAGCAGAAGAGAAAATGGTAAGAACGGAAAGAAAAATGACAGAAGGATTTTTACAATGAAAACTGAACTACAGGCGAGACTACCAGGATTGCATCAACAGTCCAAAGTGCAACAAGATTATGTCGTGGACGTTTGGCGCACTAATCCTTGGATTATTCCTTGGCATCGTCACCATGACGTTTTACCAAACGGATTTTGCTGCTCACGATGGCAGAAACTTGGCGAGACAGCCGTGAGTTGATGCTTTTAGTTTCCATATGGAGTGAATATAGAATTTCCATTAAAGTTGCAACTGCTGTGAAGAGCAAAATTCACCTCAGATCGCTAAGCTCATAGACGACGTCGACGTCGAAACGACACCAGCACAAATCTGCATGGAAAAAGCCTGCAAAGTTACGTGCAATCAAGTCCTCGAGGACGATTTGACGATGGAGATTTTAAACGCGTTACAGGACGTAAATGGATCATTGATTTTATCGTGGCTCTTGCTGTTCAGGTCCAAGCCATAGAAGCTTTTTGAGCTTCGCGTTGCGGCCTTTACAGTTTGCCCGTTTAACTTTATTGTGTTACCGACTGTACATTTCATCTTCAAACAGGGCAGCCAGTGTATTATCATCGAGCTGGAATTGATCGGATGCAAATTCAATGATGACAATATGAGCGAGAAATGGCTATCGGACTTGAAACTGCAAGTCAGAAAGCTCGACATCATTAAATCGAATCTAACTCACATTCTACCTGACGCCTTTAACTCTGACGTTTTTAAGGGTTCTTTATCGTCGCTGTCAATTGATAACGACTTGAACAACGCAAATGATCCGTTCGTGTACCAGATGGTTTCGAAAGTTTCATTCAAAGGCCTCACCAAATTGGCTTCGTTAACAATCACGGGCATCCCATCGCTGAGCGTTCTCGACAAAGCGGCGTTAGATCACCTCGTCGACTCGCTGACTCAGCTGTTTATTGTTCGAGTGGCCAACCATTGGTCTCCCAACGGACTTTTCTCCTCGACAAAGTTCAAGCAACTAAGTTATGTGGACTTACAATCGAACAATTTCAAATCACTCAACTCATCATCATTCAGAAGCTTAACCGACAGCGCTGAGACGCTCGTGCTCTCAAACTCGCAGATTGAATCGATTGCTGTTGATACGTTTGCGAACTTCAAAGTTCTGCGAGCGCTCTACATGCACAGCAATCTCCTAACAACGATTCCGCCGGAAGTTTTCGACAAATTGTTTCCAATCAACGGATTCTCCTTTACTTTGTACGGCAACAAGTTCATCTGCGATTGCGAGTTGCTGGATGTAAAAAACATGCTCAGTCTTCATCAAATCTACATATACGGAACGGTGAAGTGTGCGGAACCCGAGAACGTTGCTGGTCTAGAAATAATTGAAGCTGAAATCTGCCAAGAAGAGACGGAAGAGACACAGGAGACGACGTTGACGCTTTCCGCGGCATCGTCTTTAGGTATTACAATCAATTGCTCTAGATTTCCAAACGTGCCACGGTGCCAAACAACTGTATCCCCCAAAACAGAGTCAACCCTGCGTCCCACAATAGAATCGACCGAATCAACAACTTCAACCACAGGTCAGATTTGTTACGACTACTCAATATTTGAATCGAAACAAACTTTTCACAGAAACTCCACCTGACCCACCAACCGATTCTCCAACTGACCCACCAACTGAAACTACAACGAATCCACCTACTGACCCTTCAACTGATTCCCCAACGATTCCACCCACTGAACCTCCAACGAATCCACCTACTGACCTAACAACTGAAACTACAACGAATCCACCTACTGATCCTCCAACTGTCTCCCCAACGATTCCACCCACTGAACCTCCTACTGAACCTCCAACGAATCCGCCTACTGAACCACCCACGGAATCTACAACGAATCCACCTACTGACCCACCAACTAAACCTCCAACAAATCCACCTACCACCCCACCGACTGATGCTCCAACTGACCCACCAACTGATGCTACCGAATCATCTACGACTCCTCGTAATGAACCTACTACAACATCGAGTAAGTTTTACAATTTGAAATCTAACTGACTTCTTGAAACTAAGCTCAATGCTGATTACCCTCAAAGCCACGACTAACCATACAACTACACAATTAACAGACCCACCAACTACAACAGAACTCATTACATCAGAGCACACTACACATAATCCAGCAGATACTTCCACAATTTTCCAATCAAGCACGTCAAAATATCCGAATACGTTCGAGATCGACATTAGTTGCTATAGAGATTCCACGTCGCGAATTATCAGCAACTCGTCGAATGAATATATCAACAGAATAGGACGATATCTGCCAAACATTGACAGCACAACTTTGAAGCTCCAGAGGCCATCTGTAACATTCCGCATAAGAGACGGCGAGTCTGAGTCTGTAGTGCAGATCGACTTCGATAACATTTACAACCACGACATGATCTTCTTGATTTACTATCCTGGTTTCTTTGACGCAACTGATGTTAATGAGGACAACAGCTCAACTGTGAACTGCCGCATCGTCGGCAACTCCAAGATCTTTATCGCTGACTTGCTTCCGACCACTGTCTACACGTTCTGCGCCCTCATTCGAAACGTAACCATTCAAACGCCCTTCCAGTGTAAATCTTATCAAACGCCAACTCCATTCCGCCATCAAACTTGGATTTATCAGGAACAGAAAACAATCATTCTAACATCGTTTATGCTGCTTATCATGCTTAGTTTAATTGTCGGCATCGTTTTGACGTACCTCACAATCCGACGGATGCCAACGTTAATGAGGGGAAGTAAACGAGTCGTGTTAGTGAACAATAGAACGAAGGAGGTGATGGTAATGCCAGGCGGGTCTCGCAACAATTCATGGCAGAAGGAATCAGCGACACCGATTAAAGCTGAAGCTCCAACTTATCTTACGCCATTGCCACGACCATCCTTTGACCACAGGTGGGAAAATATTCATTAATAATGAAAAGCTCGTTAATCACACTCCATGACATTAGCCGGCCGCCGTTCGTCAGAAGCTCGTCAGACACCAGCTTGAGAAGTGCTCGCAGTTATGTGTCGGTATCACGAGCGCCCCCTCGCTTCTCCCAGGTGTTCCTGCCAAGTGACTTCAAGCACGAACTTCCCAGACGTTGTGGCAGCTCTCCAAATGCTCCGTGTTATTCACCTGATCCAATTCCACCGCCGCTTCCCAGACGCTCCATCGCATCAACAGCATCAACACTCGAGATGAGAAAACCGAGCAACAATTCAATTTACAGAAGGCAACCAAGTCGCATCGAGGATGAGACGGAAAACCATTACAATTTTATCATCTGAGCTGCACATAAATTTTCTTTCACTTGGGACCGATTGAGTGCAGCGTCACACGTTCGGCTTCAGATTAGAGATTTCTTAGCTTCAAAGCTTTCGGGTTCTTTAAAAGTCGGAATTTAAAATTTCTCTTACACCCTCGTTGCCACTTGAAACGCAATTAGAATTTGTTGCTCCTCTTCATTAAAAGTTGCTCCACGTTATTACATTCTCTCAAGTCCACATGCCTTGAATTATGAATAAGAATCAACTAGACTAGCTGAGCCAGACTTGTAACTTTGTCGATTTGTGTATCTTCTAATGCCAAAAGTCTGCAAGCTTAATAGCGATTTCCGGTCGTTTGATCTGTTATAGCAGATAAAGTGGCTGCTCAAGTTTCAATCTAACTATCAAACGATTTCAAATTACGTTCACACCTCGCACAGCTAACCTTTAATGCCAATGTCTGTCGCGGTTTCTATTTAAACTTTTCGTTGCGAGATAGTTCAAATTGTAACTTACCTTAACTTTCTGCTTAGCCGCTCGTAAACCATCTAGTTATAAATATTTCTCTGTCTAATGTATCCGAGAGCAGCAGACGGGAAGAGGTTTCTGCACGAACTTTATCATACATTTTATGCTGGGAACGTTGGAGCGTCGTGCTCAGTCTCGTGCCAGTGAAGAGGCTTCGGCTGAAAATTATTCATAGAAATCTCAACGACCCGACGCCGCTAAACGCCAGCGTGTGTCGGTTTGTAGTTTTTCCGACGATGGCATATAAAATGTTGACGCAGTATGAAATCTGCACGCAAATTAAACATTTCGACATAATTTATATTTATTAAACACTGAGACTTAATTGCATGAAATTTTTCATCATAATTTTGTCGTGAAAGCTTAATTATTCAAATGAGAGAAATCGTGGTGGCTGGAAAACTTTTCGCCCCAGCTTGGGAAATAAAATTTTCTGACCCGACAGCGCAGTTCGCTCGGCGTCTTTCAAGCCATTGTTTGTCTCGATTGCAATTGCCAAAAGCTATTTTCAGTCCGTTTTCCTCAACAAACGACTGCAAAGAAAAACTAAGCAGGTGCAAAGTGCTTCGGATCGACGAGAACAGCGCGTTAATTAGGCACCTCCTCGAGAATAATTAATAACGTTATTGATACACTCGTCTGTTGAACCTCCATTACTTTGTGTTCGTGCCAGCTCCGCAGCTATCGCAGCTCCGTCTCGAGTAATTTATTTCCCGAAAGGAATTTTCGCCATTAAATTTTCATGCAGAGACCGCTCTCACTAGCACTGCAATCGGATTAACTACAACGAGCCACGACGACGCTTCTGTTGGCGCTCCTTCTAACATTTTCATTATTCCACGGTGCAAATTTACTGCTGTTTCAATAATTTTATAACTGCTTGGGGATCTCGCTGTTTCCCTGCAAGTGAGGCTGCCGACTAAAATGTAACAAAAGATTTTCACGGATTTTCTACAATTTGCTTTTAGGGTAGATCGCCAGAAGACGAACGACTTTTGATTCCCAGACACTTTTAAATATCTAGATGAAGTTTTCCTGCATCTAAAGACCTCAGTGCCTTTCTAAGGTCTCAGGATCCTCAACCAATTGGTGTCACGTTCTGTAATCTGATTATCACAAGTGGACTGTTCGAGCTCCGGCCCAAGCAACATGAACCTTCACCCTGTTATTCGTTTATCGCCATCAAAATCATTTGACTCCTCAAGCTCATTTCCGAACATAAATACACAGAGATGAAGCCGAGCAAATGAGTCTCAACGTCATCAGCTATAAACATGAGAAATTTAGTTTTAATGTAATTTTTCGTGTACCAAAACGTTTATAATTTATTTTTAAAACGTGTACGAAGAGTTAGATGTGAATTGCCATTGCTCTCCTTCATTCAAAACGTTCACAATCTCTAAGCAGTCATCAACATATTAGCAAATTTGCTTTCGTAAAGTGTTCAGTTTGGGTGGAAGAATAAGTTCGAAATGGTTGGTGGAGTCGACAGCTAGATTGTGCTTGAGTTTCATGTTAAACTTTTCTTTCTCCATTCACGAACAGGAAGAATTAGATAAGGCGCAAGTTCAGCGTAAGTGTCGCCTTTATTCAGTGCTCGGTGATTTATGGTCATCGCGATAACAACAGAAAGCCTTGATAAGCAAACGCGAGACATAAAGTGCAGAGAGTGAAGGGACATTTTCCATAAATTCGCTCCATTGACATTAACTGCGGTTTCGAGTTTTATCGTTCGGGTTTAATTATGCAATTACTGAGTACCTACTTGGAAATGGTGCAGGAACGAGTAGAATTAACGTCCGTGATACTTGAAGCTAAAAATAAAGTTTTCCCGACTTTTGCCTGCAGCAAATTTATAATTGCGAAAGGAAATTTAAAACAATAAATGAGATTGCAGTGCGATGTTGATTTCTTTAGCAAGCAACGACAGCAAACGCTTGAAGGAATTTTGAAAGAAAACTTTGAATAAATTGAATATTTTAATTTTTTTCAGTTCTGAAGAATGCTTTCGATGCCTTCGATCAGGAGAAGAAGGGATGCATTGGAACGACGATGGTAAGAGATGCCAGCGAGCGAACCATTCAAACATCATTATTATTCACTTATTTTGGTAGATTGGAACTATTCTGAGCATGTTGGGCCATCAGCTCGACGATCAAATGCTCGCTGACATCATTAACGAGGTTGATGCCGATGGATCCGGAGAACTGGAGTTTGAGGAGTTTGTGACTCTCGCCGCCAGATTCATGGTCGAAGAGGACGCTGAAGTGAGACTTCTACTCCAACAAATTGGAGCTGATTTCCTAATTTCTTTATTACTCCTTCAGGCTATGCAGCAGGAGCTGAAGGAAGCTTTCAGATTATACGATAAAGAAGGTTAAACTTGCGAGACTTCCGAATCCTCTTTAATTCCTTCCCGGCTAACTTTGTTTCGAAACTTTCAAATTGAATCACGAAGCTAATGTTGAGTCTCAAACTTGATGTCTTCACTCGAGTCTTTGAAATAGAAGTTTCATGTAACTAGACGATGATTCAGTCAGCTTTCCGATGAAGATTCTTTGAGATAAACTTTTCCTGTTCATCTAACTTTGAACTTTCCATCAGATCTGTTACTCTTGTTACATCAAATTTGAAAAGCGAAACCCCAAAAGCATTCGATTCTTCGCAGCGCATAAATCTTCATCTCATATGCGACAAGTCTATGGGAAATCTTTATTCCCTTTTCTTTCTCTCACGCGGCGCTGACAAGACCGTGACGAAGAGAAACCTCGTCGCATGCCAACACGAGCCGGCATCACATTTTCAATTTAATTTGTTGCAGGAAACGGATACATTACTACGGGTGTGCTCAAAGAGATTCTCCGAGAGCTGGATGACACTCTCAATAACGATGATTTAGATGCGATGATCGAAGGTGAAGATTAAGATTTCTAACACATTTCTCAAGTATCTAACAGTTTATTTGAACATCTCGCCAAAATGAACCTGAAACGACGACGACTTATTTATAGAAATTGACTCGGATGGCAGCGGAACCGTTGATTTTGATGGTGAGAGGAAGATTGTGATTTATGTTTCCAGAATGTGAATTTACTTAATTTCACTTTTTTTTCTTCTTCGCCTGCTCGCAAACATTTTCGTAAACAGAATTTATGGAGGTGAGAGACGACGATGGAAAGGAATGCAGAGGCGAACCTTTCAGTTTTGCGTTAAGAAATTCGATGTCGGGAAATTGTCAAGTTGAAGTTGAACGACATTTTCCAGAGCTCAAACTTCCTCGAAGCTCAAAACACAATTTTTTAGATTTTGTCGGAAGCGATTTCCTTCGATTCATGGAAAACTATTTTCAGGTGATGACAGGTGGCGATGACTAAACTTTTCCAGCACCTTCAAACCAAGTTTTCATCATTTTCACACACCACAACTGGGTTTTTATTCATTCATCGGTCGATGTTCGCCTTGTTCAACTGTGGATGAGAAGCGGAGCAAACTGTTGAATCGATAGCAATTGAAATGAAGAAAGGGAATAAAAAACTGAAAATCACGAAGGCAAATAAACGTTTTTTGATAACAACAATCGTGTTGCAGTTTAAAATAAATGCAAACATTTATTTTCGCTCTCCGAGCGATTTGTTGATTGACGATTTTCCAACGATATAGTTGCTGATCGGCGAAGTCAGCGTCGACGCAAATTGAACTTGATTGAGACAAGCAGGCACCAAGCGTCAGCGTTAATCAGATGATGGAAACCGGTTGCAGTTGCAGGTATATCGATCCACTTCACTCACCTGCTCAGATTATTCAAATGATCTAAAAAACACGGAGATTGATAAATTTGTCGCAGACAACGTGCAAATTTCCCGAGATTCAAATTAATTATTTTGAATTTATTGCTTGCTGTTTATGTCAAACGCGGCTAAGCGGAGCAAAAATTACCGTCAAAACTGAGTCGGTTGCGCAAAGAAAGAGGCAGAAACATACATTTTAATCGCAAAAATGCATTAAACTGTTCGACTTTCGACGGAGTCATGACAGGTTTGGTGAACCAGAAAGTTATGTGATTAAAAAAGGATTAAACGGGCGAATTCAGGTTGAGACTTTCGCTTTCTGCAACAATCTCAGCTCATGATCTAACATTCTAAGTTAGGGTCTTAAGTCTGCTGAGTCGTATTTGCTTGAAGATTTTAGATTTGCACAGTTGAGAAGCTGAACTTGGTTTCAGACAGAGCTCCAAACGATTCAAAAGAAATTCGCTCGAGAAAATCTTCTCCAAACATCGCGACCTGAGTCACGATACTCTCGCGCCTTGTAATAGTAAATTTCTGCTTAATCCGCGAGCGAGCAGATGTGTGAAAATCCCTCGGCAGTCGTTGTGACAAATTGAGCAGGAAAAGTTATGAATATTTCAAACACCTTCCCCGCGACATCATCATCAGAAAATGAAAGTCTTTCAAAGTGTGCGTTCGGCACCAAAAGTTTCGCTACAGTTTTTTCCTCCCCAACATTCAGGAACTTGATTTTCATTTTTATTAATTATCGTCTCAGTCTTGTTAGGAGCTGAAGAGTGATTGAACCGACGCTGCACTTTTGTGTCGTCTTCTTTCGGGCTGTTCTGGCTACGCGCGTCTAATTTTACATCAACTGCAACACGAGTAATAGACTATAACATTCTTCATTGCGTTTCGATTCGATTCTATTATTAATCAAACGCCGCGACTCTTCTTTTCCCACTCGAGCTCAACTTGTCACACGCTTTAATTCTCGAATTATTCGCAGTCGATAGATTGAAGTTGTTCTCGCGTAACGAAATCTCGCCGTTGACTTTGTGGAAAACTCTAGTGAAATAAACTCGAAAATGGCGGAAATTGCACCAGTGTCTGGATCGTCGTGGGAAAAATCCCCTGAGAAGAAGCTCGGAGCTGTAAGTCGACTGTGCTGTGAATAGTGTTGCTCAAGTTCTCGGAAAGGTTGAAGCCTTTTCACCGAATTTTCCCACAATTTTCATCAATTTTGAGCTTAATAATTGAGCTCGATTTCAGTGCAAATTATTCAATCGTCTTTGTTTGAGCTGAGAATCGATTTGCAATCTGTTGAATGATTTCTCGTTGAAGCTCTCGGAAGTCTTCTAAATTCAAGGAGCCCTCAATAAAGTTCAAAGACTGAGAAAAGTTCGAGAAACTTTCAACGAAATTGAAGAGACCAAATTAATTAAAAGTTTTGTTTTAAAGTTGAGGAGAATTTCAAAGTAAAACTTAAGTTAAATTGTAGTTGAATAATTTGAGAACTTTAAAAGTAAAATTGAAGTTCTACTGTAGGTGAAACCCAAGCAGTTTACTTTAAAAAAATCAAATGAGAAACTTTGAAAATTTTCATCAAAAATTTTAAATTTCAAGTGGAGAAATTAAATGCAAAATATAAATCACCAAGAAAATTTCAAATAAAATTCAGGAAGCTCATCAAGCTCAGCTCATCAACATAAAAAGCGATTAAAAAGTTTCCGCTCAATGTCGAGCTGTGAGTTGCAGTTGACTTTCATATTGCATGAACTTGTCGTTAATTACTTTTCCAAACAAGCAGCAAATTACACTCACAATCAGCGCTCGTCGCTCAAATTCAGCCGGAAGTTCGGCTTGTGCTTTTCTTCTAATGAGAGGAATGATTTTCAAAAATCTTTTCGTATCGGAAAATTTGCAACTCAATTCGAACTTTTAATCGTTCTAGGACACAAAGTTGAGCAAAGATCAATTAAAAAGTAAGTTTATGCTGATTAAGTGGAGCTTTGAGCTGAAGTTCGTTTGATATTATTTCCAGTCTTGAAGGACGCGTTCACAGCTTTTGATAATGAGAAGAAAGGAGCGATTTCTCTCGACATCCTCGGCACAATCTTCGAGATGTTGGGACATACAATCGACGAGGAGCAGCTTGACGACATCATCGACGAGTTCGACGAAGATGAGAGCGGAGAAATCGAATTTGAGGAATTTATCAAACTCGCGTCGCGTTTCGTCGAGCCAGAAGAGGATTACGACATCTTAAGAAAAGAGTTGAGAGAAGTTTTCATGCTCTACGACAAAGAAGCTCGCGGCTATCTCCCACTCGACGAGTTCAAAAAGATCTTGCGCGAAATCGACCCTGAACTGCCGGAGGATGAACTGGACGAAATCATCGACGAAATTGATGCGGATGGCAGCGGAACGATTGATTTTGACGGTACGTTTGACCATCGAAACTAAAAGAATCGACGCGCTTTCAAATTTCGATGGGATTTTCTCTCCAGTTGAGTGCAAAACGATAAAATTTTCCATCGCAGCACATGCACACCATTGAAGAGCGAACATCATTTTGATTCCAGAGGGAGTTGGCTTCTGGGTTTTTAAAAAAACTTTTATCGAGAATTCAAATGGAGCACGTGTAAAGTTTATAAATAGCGGCATTGACCACGTGTCATCAACATGACCCTAACCCATAACCTTGTTACGGCTTATAAACTACAAGGTCGTCGAAACCTACTAAATTCTCCGATAACTACGACGAAAGCCAACCCCTTAAGGTCCCCAGTCGACTTCAAGTTTCTAACTTCATTTTCCTCGTTTCAGAATTCATGGATGTCATGGCTGGCTCGGACTGAAAACTTCCGCCGTCCTCACCATCACGTTCGTGACAAGCACACACTGGATGATGGTCTTGTGATCTAATTCATTATTCACGTCAGCCGCTCAGCTCGAGCTTTTCTTTTTTTATTTTTTTATTTCACATCAAACTGCATCAACTTCTTTTTATTTTATTTTAGGTTTTAAGTCGAAAAGAGAAAAACACAAAAGTTTAGATAGAAATTTAATTTGCAAGCAATGTTTGTCAACCGGCTGGCCAGCGAGCCAGATGGAATGTCGAAGTGTAAGAGGCGAAGGGAATTTCTTTGAGAAAGGAAAATAAATTGTGAAAACCATTGCAACAAAAGTCGTGAGTGCATTTTCATTCAATCTGAATTCAATTGAAATGAAATTCAGAAATTCAAATGCAATCCCATGGGATTATCTCACAAATCATATTGTGCGATGCGAAAAGCGTCTCTCGAGCCAATTAAACGTTCATTGACTTGCTGCGCTCGAAGGTGTTTCGAAAGAATTCGCTTCGTCTGGTTGTTGGTGGAAGAGAAGTCGATGAGAAGTTGATTGACACGCATCAATATTCAGCTCATTGTTCATGCGGCAACAAAAGGAGTTGCGTTTTTGGATTAATCGACCAAGTTTAGGCGATCGATATGTCCTGTAATTGCTTTTCAGGATGTGTTCGCTTCTCCTAAAGTTACATGTTCACTCGGTTATGTCATTCGCAGATAATTCCAGGACGACAGAAGCGACTTAATCGCTTTGTGATTGGAATGCTCGAATGAAAATGTGTGTAAGTGATTGAAACTATTCGCCGAATGGATTTGGAATCCATGAATAAATTAAGCCGCTTATCAATCACACTCACTTGCCGTACAGCGACGGCTCATGCACCTGTGCTGTGCATGTCACGTAACTCCAGTTTTGACAGCTGGAGCAAGAAAAAATGTCCTCGAGTCAAAAGCAAACTTTACTTTCAAAACTAGAGCTCTCTCGCTCGGCGAGCAATTAAACTTTTCGTGCTTAAGATTAGGAGGAAGCGAAACATTCGCTGTTGCAATTACTCGGGCAGAATATGTGGGAATTTTGTTTTTCAACCGCCGTTATATCCAAGAGTGAGAAACTCATTTGTCTTGACATCGGTTCTTGCGCCAGTTTCGTAATCATGCAAATTATTTTATGCAAATTAATTAGCTTCTGATGGTAAAACTTGAAATGTTGTGCAAACAGAAGTCAAACGCGATCCTGCGCATGGGCAGTGAAACTTTAATTGCGCTCATAATTTTCTAATTAAAGGCACAATATTCTCTAGGTAGCGAGATAACGACCCGATTAATGACACCGAATAGCAATTTCTCGTTTATCGGTGGCAAAATTGGTTAATTAAAAAATTTGAATAACAAAACTAGACAAGATTTTCAATTTTATATTCATAGTCACCCAATCAACGTCAAGTCGAAAGCGATAATTACAGACATTAAACGTCAAGGTGTCGTCTCAAGGTCGCACGCATGTTCCATCCCTCGAGTTCTACTCGTTACTCAATGATTTATCAAGAGCCAACCAACGCGCCACTCAGCGTTCAATCCATCATCCAAGTCGCGATTAATTAATTTAATGTTATGCATTTTTCTGTTCTAATGATTTTTGCAAGTCAGTCAATTCGCAATTAGTTGTTTCATAAATCAACATCAAAGCTAATGGTCACGACTGTTTAATGGAGTATTTCTAGTTCATTTTTTCGAAAGCATAAATGGTCAAGATCACGATTGAACATTTTTCATCGCGCGCTATGCGCGTGGCTTCGATGATGACTCTCTTCGCCACAGGTGCTTGCGATTTTACTTTATCGCTTGCGAAACTTGAATCTCTGCACGAGAACACAATGAACAGCTTAATTGTAACAATTTCGGACTAATATATCTTGCATTATTGAACGCCACACTCACTCACATCGGTAATCGAGATCAGATTTCATATGTAATTGCAATTTTCATAAACGATCATTTGCCGAACAAAGTTATACAATCAGAGATTCGAGAAATATCAAATTTCTCTCTAAATAAAAGACAAAATTGTTCGCTTAGAGCAAAAGCCACGAGCTAGAAACTTGAAGCGAAAGGGTTTGCGAAGGCATTAGTCGCAGAGGTAGCACGTGAAGTTTACTGAACTAAAGTTTATTCTAGAAGAGCCCAAAGATCTTTGTCGAGATTGTCATTCACTGAATAATTGGAGATTGATTATATCGTTTGTAGGTTGACTCTAGCTAATGCTATGAGGTGCTACCAGTCACGGCTCACGCTGCTTTCCCTGGCCGTTCTTCTCCCACATTAAACTGCCGAGCAAAATGTTTGCGGCCGAACCTGCAGTTGATCAAATATGATCCAATTATTTGCTGTGACATAAAATGTTCGCAATTCATGTGACGCTACAATGTAATGGAATTTTCTTGTCTCGAATCCTACCTGGCGGCAATCCAATGGAAATTTCTTCTCGCCCTCCTTATCGAGATAAAATAATTTCCAGTCCAATTTTCTTCGTTCGCGAGCGTTTATTTCTGATGGTTGGCGTTACTCGACAATTGCCGATATATGCTATTGTGATGGAAAGCCGAAAGACAATGGGAGCGCAGCATCGATCGGCTGTTACGTGAGGCAATCAGAGTCGCATGATAATGTATCGATTTCAGAAATCAATATCGAAGCCAACCGCAGTCAGCCTGAAAGGGAATTTCGCCTGCTACATACATAACACATTATGATCTCGAACAAATTGCCTCGGATTGTTTGTTCACACATTTGGTTATGCTCTCAGCTATCGACTCACTGAAACATGTTTCGTTCGGTGTTCAACAATAAATCTCTCGAAAATTTCCCAGTTATTGAAATTGTCTCCGGCCGCACACACTTGCGATTATTATGAACGTTAATTGCTGCGGCTTGCTCTAAATACCGAGCTTATTGAATGAGCAATTTGGATTTATCGAAATATTAAGTGATTTAATTTTCAAAGAGAGCTTGCGATCCAGTAGCGTTTGCAGAAGTGTTTGCATTAAAGGTCGAAGGTCAACTGCATTGAATTTGCTTTAAATTATTTTTAATGCCTCGTTATTATCGCTCGGTCTGATCTATAATTTGCCCGTCTCGGCGATCGACTTTTTTCCTCTGCTCGAATCGGAAACGACGCGAGATAAATTCGCTCACATTAGGGACGGTGAAGCATGTTTTCTTGCCATGTGCAGTTTAACTGCCGAAAGGTTGTGGAGCGGTTTGAAAAATTTCTTAATAACTCCGGTGGAATCGACTACAACTTTGTATCAATCGTTCACATGTTTGTTAATTAATGGAACGAAATTGCATGCTTCGAGGGTAACGATTGGAAAAGTGCTTTGCAAAAACTAAAATGAGCCCACGCGAGGCTCAAGAGAGTGAAACATGAAACGATGGTAATGATTCATAAAATTATTTAATCGTGAATGCCATTTAGAGATAAAATGTTTCGTTAGAAAGGAATGCAGCTAAAGGTCGACGGCGACTGTTGAATGTATGCGAATCGTAAATCGATAAGAAGAAACTTTTGTTAACCGATCAGCGCCATAAATCAGCCTTGAATGCTCGACAAACTGTTTGTAAAGAAATCTAATCAAAAGCAAATTTTTTCTACTTCGCCGCAACAAAAACTCTCGATCGTCAAATTGATTGCGTTGCAAAGCATTTCAGCAATTCTACAAATCAGATTTCGATTCAATTAGATAAAGACTTCCTGTCCGCTTTGTGTATGCGGCTCGCGGCCTTTCAATGTCAACATTTGCTACGACCAGTTGTCGCGAACTCGTAAAATTATTCAACCCAATGATTAGAGCTTTCCTAACGCGACGTCTATGCAAACAAACTGACCGCGGAGCGGAATAAATGTATGTCATTTAAAATATGTACCGTCCATTTTAATGCAACAGGCCAATTTCTCAACGGTACACATTTTCCAATTGGCTTCGTTCAATTGAGAGGAGAGTGAAGCAATTGATTTGCTGTAAGATGTCTTTGTCCAAGGCTTAGACTTAGAGGCTTGGGCTAACAGTAGCTAGACATCACATAAGTTGAGCTACAGCAACGATACAAAGCTGGTAACTTCGATTTGCCCCGAAGCAATACACGAAAGCTCGAGCTTAGCACTTCCTGGACCGAAGGAGCTTTCTAATCCTGCTGGAGCCACCTGCATCGTAAAATGATTTTTCTAATTCGTCCACGATCTCCAACGAGTCTCTCAGCTAGTTCCCTACTTAAATCTGTGCCGCTTGGAATCATAAACAAGGCAGATATTAAAATAGCTTTAATGTGCGATTCAAATAAATAAATTATCTTTTTCGTTCTCCATCCAGCGTGCATGGAATGGGCGAGAGAAATAAGCTGTGAATATTTTAAAATATGCAAGTAAACATTAAATTGAATTTTCCCTCCCACACACGTTTCGTTTCGCAGTCTCAAAATTGCACATGCAAATGAAAGACTAAAAGTTCTGAAAAGTGTCGAACTTTAATATTGAAATGAGTTTTAATTGAAGGCGCGTACAAGCACCTCTAAACTGTCAGACATTCAGAAGTCAGCCGGCAGCTCAGATCCATCACCGTCCGCGTTGATGCTCGCATAATTACTTCTGTTATATAAAAGACTAATTGAATAACTTTCACGGTTTCGCAATGAGTATCACTCGTCGGAGAAGAAAGCTTCAATGCAGCGCTGATTCCATTCATCGCTCGAGCGCTGTCGACGAGTTCCAGGGAAGCTCATCAAAATGCAATAAAATTATTCATCAAAAGTGTGCAGCGAATAACCAACTGAGGCAGACGGCGAATCAACCCTGACCAACGCCAACAGCAAACAAATTATTACATCGCTGCAGATGATGCGTTCAGAGATGAATCAATAAAGTCGGCGGCGGATGATATTGAAAGCGAATTTTCTTCTTTGCTTCTTCCTCGTCTTGCTTTTACACTCGAGCGTGCGATAATTTATATTTCAAGCGTCTTTGGCGCGCACGCGGCACAGCAAACATGTGAAGATTTCCGACGAGCGAATTGTGCAATTTTTCTCCGCGAAATCGATGAAAAGAAATTCGTAATTAATTTATGATGGCTCACGGAGCCGTGCATGTGCAGCGTTTGCAATGCAAATACATCGCTGAATCTCCATAAGTTTCTCTTTCGAGCTCTGCATTCCCGAAATGAGCGGCGTAGCTGAAAATTGTCTAAAGCGAAAATTTTAATTACCATTTAGAAATCATCATTAGTGTCAAAAGATTCAAAGTCTCCGCAAATTGCATACAAATTCCGAAGCCGCTTCGTGGTCGAGCGGGACTGCATGGTGAATTGAGTTCTGACTTCGAGGCAAATTTGAGCTCGCTCGATCGGAAAAACCTTTCTTGCCGCACTCGACCTTGCATTCCACGTGTGTTCCGACTGAGGAACTGCAAGCACATGCAAAGAACGAACAGCCGTCGAGGCGAAAATATTAAATGAACTGTTGAGAAACGCTGCACCTGGCAGCGGCAGAAAGAAGTTGAAAAACATAAGGTGTCAGCTCGGTGAATTTAAATGCAATTACGTGTCGCCTGCAGTAAACACGTCGAGATCCGTTTGATATTCAAATTTATATTTCGTTCCCAACTCAACAGCAAAGTTATTGAAAGCTCAGCCGATGGAAATTGATAATTCCGTAACCGTTTCACTGCAACTTACAACTAGTAACAATTAATTAATGATGATCGGGCTAATTTATTAGTTTTTCTATGTCAGACAAATTACAGTTTACTGTTAAGGAAATTCTCAGCAACATTGTCTCAAACGACATGATTTCATCGCTTGTTTGTTAGCAGCGACTTGACGGATTGATGTGAACATCACACGCGGTTAATAAATTATTTAATAAAAATATTAATTACGGCAAGGAATTTCATGAGGCTAAGCAATTAAATCGTCAAACATTTCTGACTTACTTTTGGGCCATAAACAGAGAGCTGAATGGTGAGGCCAAACGAATTATTTTCGAGCAACCGCTCCGCTTCGACAACAGATCAACGTTACAAATTATTGAGTCGACGAATTATTTTTTTATGAAACATTGTAAGATTGATTTCGGACAATCATCGAACGCCGGAACAGAATTTTTAACACGTTGGATCATCAACAATGGACCAGGGGCTTTGAGGTGTGTGAGACGACTCAGGACCTAGTCAGTAGCATAATAACTACTAGGCTATTAGGACATGACAGATCAGCTGCAGACAGAACGTTTAATGTGAATACTAGACAGACTGGCCGAAGCTATAGACTACTTCCATGACTTCGCTGTGATCCCGAATCAACCAGAAACACTTTATGACTTCGCTCTGCTACCAAATCAACCAGGAAGCATCAATTAAACCTCCAAAGCCCTGCTCGAGACTGAGAACAATCGAGTACACGGAGACAGACACGAGTCAAGCTGCGCAGCGACTTTCAATATTTATCAGCAATTTTTAGGATTTATCACAAGTTGTTGTTAACAACAGACGCAACAAAAAATAAGAAATGAGAAAGTGACTCAAATTTCGAACAGCATTTTGCGACTCGTTATATAATGTGAGCCGAAAAAATAAAATCGTTAAAGTTGCCGTTGTCATGAGCAAATGATTTTTGTTGCCTTCTCTTCGCTCTCGTTTTTGGTCCAGCAAGCAAAGCTGTGCCCGGAAGGTGTTCGCAAGGTTCGCCCTGTGATATGATTAAAGACATTTATTCCTTGAACGAGGCTTTCTTTCGAAAGTCAAATTAATTTCTTCCGACAGAGAGGATCATAAAAGTTTCTCATTGTCGGTAACGAGACCGCTTCGTTGGCTTCGATTCCCCCGATCTTGCATTTCTACGGTGGAATTTCCACCGGCAAACTTTGTAACTTCTGTAAAGTTGGTCGAGAAAACACAAGTTCGTGTGATAAGCGGCAGTCGATTAAGTTTGTAATGTGTGCGGAATGCGATGGAGCTCGCAGAAAATGTTGAACATGAACCTGAATTAATTGGAAAAACTTTGTAACGACAGCCGAAGCGAGAAGCCAGAAACTTGCCAAATGTCAAAGTGAGAAACAAGTCCAAAGCAATAAATGCGAAACTTTAAACGTTAATTAAGAGAAAAGCGATGGCGACTGTTTGCGTCTATTCATGGCAAAGAGTGTCGACAGTTTTCTCAGTCCCATTAATTGATGAAGTACCGATAAGTCGCTTCGATGACAAACAGAATCCGTCGACTGCCTTTCCCGTCTCGCTTGCCATATAAACATGCAGAGGTTAATTTCAAAACATTTTTAAGTATCGCTTTTCACATGCTTTCATTTAAATATCGAAATGTTCACTTTGCAACATGCTTTATATGTTTACAATGGATGTAATGATTTGCAGGCTTCATCGCCCTGCCTTATACGAGCGGTTTACCTCAAAATCCAACGTCAACATTTGCAGAGTTCACAGGTTAACTTGCACTGATCAAATTGGAATAGCTTTGTTTGCAGGCATGGTCGGAATGCTTGACTGCTTGCTTGCCGATTATACTGTCAACTGTCGAACAGAAGCAGCAATCTTCGCAGTGTTGGCAATTCAATTTAATTGGGGAGTCGAAGAAACTAGAGCTTGAGTGTAGAAGGGAGTTGAGAACCTTTCACAGAGCAGACAAGCTTCAGCTTTAAACACAAATTGCTAACAAGACTTGAAGTCTATTTTTTTAGCTGATATTTAACTGTCGAGCCTAAATCCGAGCAGTTCAAGCTGTTAAAGAGAAACAGATGACAAATCCACTTCCAACATAATCACTTTGACCGGTCAAACGCTATGAGTTGGAGTCAAAGAGCTTTGCTCCGAATGAAAAGGGTCCAGTGAGCCGTAATTCAATTAAAACACCGAAACTCGTTCGTATTCATCAAAATCCGGATACGTTGAGCCGTCGCCCAGAGCAACAGAGATCACAATGTGCTCTTATAATCACAATATATCAAAGCATAATTAATAAATGTTATGCATGGCAATAGGCAAACAACAAAAAACTGCTCACTTCGCAGTAGTTTAACTTCGAAATAAATTAATTTCGCTTTCAGTTCCATTGTAGAGAAAGAAATAATTTGCGCCAGGTGACATTTCCAACGTATCACAGACATTTGACACTTGAATACGCCGGTGAAAGTCGCTTAGTCGCTTTGCTTCGGATGATTTCATTCCCATTAGATAATTACAGGTTCCATCAATCTCAATTAATCAACCATCCGTTCATAATTAAAAGACAGAATTGATGAATGTTGTGTCCAGTGCTCGTTTGTTTAAAATGATCTTTGTTTATATTAATTTTTAATTACGCAAAAACGGAAATTTCCTTCGGATTACGATGGATCTAGTTTCGCCTGTCTATCATTCTCTAGCTTACATTTCACTCGGATTTTTGCAACAAAGCCTGAGCTTGATAATCGACAGCCTCAATTATTAAAAATCTATTCTCTCTTCATTGGAATCGTCACATGTTCCACTGAAATTTGTTAGCTTCGTCCAACTCAGAGCTTCGTCGCAGGAAGAATTCAGTGAATTTATTTGTCTGTCCTTGGTGACTTGTTGGTTCCGGTACAAAACTTTTACGTAACAGCAGGCGGAAGAGTGCGTCGACTCAATTCCCTGTCGCAGCCAACAAAAGGTCGAGAAATTCATAAATTTCCTAAGAGTTTATAATTCAATTTCTAGCTCGAGAAAATATTTCAGTTCGCTTTGATTTCGTGAACTTGAATCAGCGCTTGAGCTCGAGATTGCGACATTTATTGCTCGGCAAGCTCACAGTGATTTTTCATTACAATCGAATATTTCGCGGGGATTTGAATCGGAGCTGTAAGAATGTTCGCATGTAAAGTTGCTCAACGCTTTAAATCAAGTTAAAAGAAAGTTCCTTCACGACTCTGAGTCATAGCGGCTCTCGCACACAGCACACTTACGCTTTGTCTCGGAATGACAAGCAAAATCGAAGGTAAATGCAAAGAAGCTAAGTAGATTGAATGAATAGAGCGCAAGTAACGAGGCTGATGTTGTCAATTAAGCGAAATGGCCCATTAGCGCTCGAGAACAATGGGCTCGTCTGGTCGCTCCATAAAGATTTCCCGCCGCCCGAAGCTCACTGGTCGAATGACGAGAGAGAAAACGAAACCGGATAAACATGTCAGCCGTTGACTCAGCAAACTCATCGAATCGCCTGTTGCTACAAGCTGTGACAAATTTCCATCGAACGCTAACGACGAGAACGATTTTCCTCGCCGAACTCTATCGAAAGATCTAAGTGTCCGGTTGTGTCTACCGCTGTTTGCAAGCGCTCGATTCTGACAACCAACGCCAACGCTCGGCTAGCGTTTAGATTGTAAGATTTTTATTGCAATCGCTCGACATATCCTTTTAAATACTTTGCTGTGCCTTTCAACGACCTTCGGCAGCGCAATTTCAATAGAAAAATTGAACAATAGTCATGTTCTCTGCCAGATGAATTTGTTATTCCTACGACCGCCGATGAATTAAATATTCAATTGAAACTGCAACTTTATTTTTATGTTGTCGTCAATTTCTCAAAGTTGTTAAATAAATTATGTTCTCGTTGACTCTCGAGGTTCTTCGCGGTCTCCTGCACCGTGGGAAAACCATTTCTGTTTAATTACTTTGCCATTAAAATCTTGAGAGGTGAGTGGGCGAGATTGCGAACATTAGAACTCAGTAAGAAACCTCCAAGTCCAAGTGCAAAGCCCGCAGCTGTTTGCATAATCAAATTAGACCGTAAACATAAAATATTTGACTCGATTCAACGGCCAATTGATATGTAAATTGAATTAAGAGACGCAGAATCAATTCGGAATGCTTAGCGGAAAGTCGAAAAAAACAAAACCAATGGAAAATCAAAGGCAAGTTTCGCAAAAGCAAAAAGTTGAAACAAACATGAAAATATCGTCCGGCGACCTTGAAGAATTTCCACCGCCGGCCCATGACTGTTTTAATTGAATTTTCAAAAGAAATCTTTTACACGCACCCAATTAATGTTGTGTAATCGAGCAGTTAGCCGACGACCTAAATTCGTTATGAGTTGCTAAGAATTTGTTAATGGACAAACAATAATCTGCGGTGATCTTGCAGTTTCTCACTCGATCAAGATCCGTAAAAGGCAATTAATTATATTCTCTGTTTCCAATCGAACATGAGCATGATCATGAACTCTCCCCAGCATAATACGGAATGCCTGAGCTCGCGCGCGCGTCAGAAGTCCGAAGCCGAGTGATGGAGCGATAAACCAATTCCGTGGATTATGACTAATGAACAAAAAGAATTTTTCCAGCTCGGCAAGGCCGTCGCTGCTCGCTCCATTCCCAGCAGCGCTGCAGGCAACCGCTACAAATGGAGCAAACAGGGTGTGAGGTTTGCGGCGATTGTTAACTTCTGGATCATGAAAAAGACTCTCGTCAGGCTGAATGCCAGCAAGCGCTCGACGGTTTCCGAAATAAATGATTGAAAATTAATTTTATTGAACGCTGTCTCAAAAGGTTTGTGTAAAATTTTTAGCTTTGCATATTTCAAAGTGATTAATTCAATTTCGAGTGCCTCGCTTACTTATTCATGCGTACTTTGCTAATGTAAACACTCGCTGTGTGCTTGAAAAGGCATGAAAGCATGAAAAGAAATGTTGAGAGCACTGAATGCGACTATTGGATAAGCGGCTTCATCTTCGAGCTTACTCTCTTTCATATTGGATAAGCGGCTCTGTTATGAGTTCGCCACTCGAGATAATTAATGTCCGCGAGTCGCTCCTTTGACATGCAGAACCTAATAGACTTAGAGCTGCTGACAAATCGGCCAGCTAAGTAGCAAGACTGAACAAGACAGTTCGAGATATCGAGCGGCTGGTGTTGAGCTCCCTAATTACTGACTGGAACGAGTCAATTAGAAGTAACACAACACGACTCATGCGGGCAATTTGCGACTCGATATGCGACCCGGAAGCTAATCACCGCTAAAAATTCCCTGTCGAAGCGTGCTAAGTCCATGATATGTATGAAGATAAATTGGTTTCGCGTATGTGGCTTAGACTGAATTAGGAAAGATTTTTTGGGAATGGTCAGTCAATGGCAATAGCAACAGCAGTCGCTTGTAAACTTCAATAGATCATAGAGATCTCGCGCTTGACCTTCACTAGAAGTTTGACAAGTTTCGCTTTTCAACGAACAACAACTGCTCTGATTAAGCGCGTTGTAATTCTTAATGCCTCATGTAAACTGAGGTATTTAAGATTACATGACTGCGCCTTCCTGTTCCCGCCGAAACTTGGCGAGTTTTCTCTTTGGCGAAAACTCTTCTCATGCTCTACTCGTGTTCAGAGTTAAACGACACTTAAAAATCATGTTTAAGGCTTTTGTTTGCTGCTCTAGAGTCTGGCCAGTGCAGCTGGCTAATTAATGACAAGCCGGCAATGTCGGTTTTCGTGCGTCGATTCCACTGGATAAGAACAGTTTCTTTCGATTTGGCGAGGAAAGAAAACATTTTTCGAAAGGCATGAAAGTTTTTTTGGGTCTTTCACTTCGATTGTGGACCTAGCCGGGCGCCGAAAAACGGCTTCGTGAATTTCTTTTCTCAACCAGTTAATCTGTGATTGTTTTTTCTGCTCGAGGCTCAGTTTGTCGCCTAAGTAACTGGAGAATTTTCGACGTCAAGCGAGTGATTCAAGGGCTACACGTGCTTAACCGTCCCCAGCATTCTTGATTAAAACCTGACGTGTAGAAAGTGAATTAAAAACGATTTCCATTTCACCGGGTAATAAGAAATTCAATGATAAAAAAGCCGAAAACAGTGGAAATCGAGACAAAGATTAATCGCTTAGCCGTTTGATTAAGAGCCCAGTTTGTTTTAGAAAAACGTTAATTGATAAATAATTGACGCGATATGATTTATCACTTGCAATGAGAGCTTTGGGTTCATTACAAGTGGCTTACTCGACAAAGTTGCGAACTCAACAGAGCGACTGATTGATAAATAAAATCGAATGACTAAATCTCGAGTTAATTGACTCTGCAAAAAGTTCAGTCTGCGTCCGTGCACTTCAACTTGCCGAGCGCGGCACTACTGACACAATAAATTCTCGTTTAGCAAGTTTAATGATCTCCTTCTTTTAGCGCTTGTAATCTTCTTCATTAAGCCTTCCAGCATCTCGTAAACATCTTCACGCAAATCCTAGCGATGAGATGTAACGGATCATTTCTTCCAAAGTCTCTTTGCTCGCTCTCGCTCTACGTTCACCGTTCAGCTCGCTGTTGTATCGGGTCAGGTTTTCAGTCGAATATGAAATAAAACAGAATTGAATTCGCTGAGCAAGATTGAGCGAAATTCCAACAGCACAACAGCTGTAACTGAAAGCGGGGAAATCTTTTTCTCATTTCGAAGGCGCTCGAGCAGCATACGCGAAGAGGTGGTGGAGAAAAATGAATGAAATTCCCCACCACTTGCAGCTCGCGTAGCCCCACAACCGCTCGACGTCTGACTGTGCAGATCAGTCTGAGGTCTTGGAAGAGAAAATTTTTATAAACCCTCGTCGTACAATTAACCATTCCAGTCTTAAAAGTTCCGCCGTCGAAACGGTTTCGCACCATTTTTTTCTTCCTCCGGCTCGCGAATGGTTATGTGGATTCAGCAGCGGTTCGAATAGTTTACAGTTTGAATTCGTTGTGCAGTTGAGAGATCTGTCTCATTGCACGTTGAGCCAGCAGAGTGCCAACAAGTGGATCAAGAAGTTGGATTATGCGTTAGAGTTTTCGAAACTTGAAGGAAAAGAAAAGCTTTTGAGTGCAAAAACTGAATAAGAATTTTACTGAAACTGAAAGAAAAATAAGTGGAAAGCATGGCCGAGAGTAATTGGTGCTCCAAATCCTTAGGATTACTTCTATACTGTCTTGTTGCGACAAGTGCCGTTCGAGTTCAGCAGCCTGGAAAAGCGATAAGAGGTAAGTCATTGCAACGTTGTATTAACTGATCTATGTTACCAGCGTCAGTGACTTCAACCTGATTTTGTGCGCAAATATGGGACAAACGCTGTCGCAGAAAGCTTGAGATGAAGTAACACGAGAACGAGAAGTAGCGTAAAACATAAGAAAGAGTGATGAAAACACATGTGAAAATAGAACAACAATGAAGAGTGTGTGAATCGAAGCGCCTAAGCGTTGAGCAAATACACAGAGAAATATTTAGAAATCGGCTTGGCTTTTGCACGTTACAGTAACTTCTTAACGCATGCAATCAAAACAGCATTCTAATTTATTGCAAAGCACGGAACGCTCGCGTATCGTGTGAACAGAGTGCGACAAGGCAATGATTTACAATAGACAATGGAAATCAGATCGTACAATAAATCTTGAGGGAATCAGGAAGAAAAGCTCGAGGATTAATCGGAATGAATTTATTTAGAATTTGTTCGTGTGAATTTCTATTTGAAAAGTTTCCTTGAGTGAAAATGATCGCGTAAATTCTGAGAATTTATATAAAACGGAAAATGGAAATCGTTGAGATAATTTTTTAATTTTGCTAGACAAATTTTACTTAATTTTTCTATTAAAAATATTCAAAGCTTTGCAATTTGTGGTTTGGTTTAAATAATTTTATTGCCCTCGCATTCCGAATCAAAGAGCTTAATTGATTAGATCTACAAATCTTCGAAGTTTTTTCTTCTTCCTCGAATTATTTTCCGGCAGCTTCAAATTGAGTCTGCGTGCTTAAGCTTAGCAATGTAGTGAACTTCACCTGCGGTTAATAATTCGCCTTGTTTAACGAAACGATTGGATTTGAACGGATCGAAGCGATAATTTAACCCTCGAAGCCTTTACCTCAGTGACTCAACTCAATTGTGCTTGAAATTTGCTAATGAGAGCATTGCATAATAATTAAAATATGTTTAGGGTTAAAGTCAGCCGCGCTTAGAAACCCGACATTATAGATTGTTTCTGCAACACAGAGAGCGACTTGACATTTTGCAACGTGTTGCGCCGTTTTGTTTTGCAGCATTCTCGCGAGACTCGGGCAAATATGTTGAGGAAAAAATAAAATCGCGAACCTTTACTACACATGTTTGACTTTTTCTAAGCCATACGAAGCGAAACAGCACGGCACCAAAAGCCAAAGTGCTCGCGAGCTGAGAGAAAACGTGATGCAAAACACCTTCGATTCAATTTAGCAATCGTTAAAACAAATTTTTATATTCTTAGCCGCTGTTTTGTTAATGATATTGATTGTGACTCTCTGCAGCCGAGGAGTGAACAAATTTAATGTTTGCTTTTATCGCTTAATTCGATCGCGATCGTGGATGTAATAATAATGCGCTTCCTGCTGCATTGTCCGCACGCCTTCGGCCAGGGCACTCGAACAAGAAGCTGCGAAGTTCACTGCTTTGGAATTCTATTGTCTTGTCGCAAAAGTAATGAGAGCTTTAACTTATAAAAATATTTCCTTAATTTGTTCAAATAAATTGTTCACGTCCTTGAAATTGTTGTTGGAGGTAATTGAAGTGAACTGACAAATCATTGTGCTCGGTTTTTTCGGCTTTACTCGCACAAAACAAATTTAAGCGGGCATGATACAATTTTGATACTGAATAATGGGAGACGAGAAATAATTGTAGCTTTGATCGGTGAGCAGCCTTCAATTAACCGTAGAACAAGAATTGACCTCATCACCGCCCATAATCAAGGAAACTAAGGAGAGATTAATTCGTATCAATTATGTTGTTAGCCTGAATTCTTTCCTTATCGCGGAATCTCGATCAGATAATTAAAACATTTTCTCTCTCGATCATTATCGGCCAATCATCTCAGCCAAGTATCCGCTTATCTCCGAAAGCGAAAAACTCCCAACCGTTTGTCGAAAAAAACCTTCAG
The DNA here is from genome assembly GCA_033064975.1 of Smittia sp. YW1114-2. NCBI lineage: Eukaryota > Metazoa > Arthropoda > Insecta > Diptera > Chironomidae > Smittia > Smittia sp. YW1114-2. Next base: position 7,908,534 of record CP093833.1, read on the forward strand.
TCGGGCAAGCAAAACGAGATCACTTTACTGTCGATTTCAATTTCTTTTTTGCCGCTCGTGGAAATCACTCAAATAATAAAAAAGAAACTCGAGCTGAAGAACCAAAATCAATCGAAGACACGATTGAACCCAAAAAAGTCGATTCACTTTAATGGCTTAAGTTTCATTCTCTTTTAGTTTTGATTGCGTTCGAGGAAGACAAAGAAAGAAACTTTCTTCGGAAAGAAGACTAATTGAAGAGCTTAATTATAATTTTCTTTCATCAGAGTCGAAGCGAAATTTCACGTGGAACTCTCGCCAACATTAAACTTGAAAATTCGCTGCAATCGAGATTGGCATTGAGGAGGTGCAAAAACGAAGTTTAACGCTCGACTGATTGTTCGCAACAGCATCGATTTCATCGACTGCTTCAAATTTCTAAAACGAACCGGAGTGATCGAGTGGACACTTGAGATGGATTTTAATGTCGTATGCAAATCGCCGACAATTTCTAATTGCTTTCATTGCCAATCGCCTCATATAAAGCACAAAGCTAATCAGCAGTCATTCCGGTATTGCGAGAGATTTTCAAACGGTCGAGAGACACATTTTTCTTTGCGCAAAAAGTGCATCAAATCAATTGAAACGCTCGTTGCATATTAAGTTGAGCGGAGAGAAAACTTTCAAACGGTTGGAAGTATTCGGATGCAGATTGCGTTTCACATACCGCACGTCGAGATATTCGCGCAGGCGAGCGCTCAATCGATTGTTGGTCGGCGATGAGCTAATAAATCAAATGCTTGTTGGAAAGTTCTGAAACACGTTGAAAGCAGCAATCAGTTGTGGTAGAGCTTGACTCATTAGAAACACGCCGAGTTACATAAATCATGTAATTTCGCTGATCGTGAAATTACATCAATTTGATTTATGCTCCAATCGAACGCTAAAGCGAAACATCGCTGGAGAAAAGAGAATGAGATTTCAATCTCCTCGCAGTTATTACATCGCTCGACAACTTCTGGTACACACACGAGACTAACAACCAAACTCGCTCGCAGCCCCCACAATTCAAATTTTTCCTCCGATGCCAACGAAAACTTCAAGTCAATCATATGAAAAGTTGAGCGCGACAGTGAAGTGAAATGTAAACAAGACCAGAATGCTTTCACTTTCAAGAAATGAGTTTTCGATAAGCCGCAGCAAAAAATTGATACATTTTGGAGCCTAAGAAGCCTCCCACTGTCACGCAGGCGAGCGACAAGCTGTTCAGCGCTGATTTATAAAGTCTTTTGCGTAATAAATCTCGCCTGGTGACACCGGCGGGTTACTTTCTAGATCACGATCACCGAATTCAGGCATCATTATTGCCTTTACCTCTCCTCCGCCATCGCACAACACAGAGCTTTAATTACTCTGCTTTTCACTTCCTACTCCGTTTCGTCGCTAAATTGTATGAGAGATGACATCACCTCTGATTCACTTGAGCTGCATCAGCTCAGCTTACTTATGTAACCTAATGCCATCATTAACGAGCGTTAGATTGATATTTTATTCACTGAATTGAAAGTTAATTGAAAAGCTGAGCTGAATGTTCGTTTGACAAATCGTCAGGGCTTCGCAGTCTGCGACATTCTCGGTGCTTGCTGAGTATTCATGTCTGATCTGCGCTCATTAGGAGCAAGCGGTTGAATACGAGATGCAGTTGCATTAAGCACTTTACTGGCTTCTTGGCTCTGCCACGAACATGAGAAAGATTGCCCAACAGAAGTGGATGGAAAATGTTTCGCCTTCAATTTTCTTTGAAATCAAATCGTGTTTTGATTAACGGATAAAAAAATAATTAACAGTTCGCGTATTATTTTTGCACATAATCAATCAAAGCGACTTTGGCTTCGCTCGTTATTAGTTCGACTTAACAAACAGTCTGCAAGTAATTTTCTAGATCACTCAACGAACACTTTTGCAGAAGTTGGACGTTTAATTAAAGAACCAAAGTGCACAAGAAGCGAACAGGCGAGCGTAATTAAAGCCAGCGAGAAGCACAGGTCGATAATATCGTAAAGCCGCGACTGTGCTTTACGCGATACTGAGACATTCCACGGCTGTTTGGCTGTAAATTTCTTTCACTCAATCAACGATTGATTCATGAGCTGCGCTTTTACCCGCTAGACTACAGAAATTATGACAGAACACGAAGATTGAACTTATCAGTAAATTTGATCAGAGCGGTTTTAATTAAAAGTTGAAATGTATTCGCGGTTACTAACAAATTCTGATCAACTGCAATCGCTGTCTTTGACGTGTAATTAGTTAATTAAAAGTTCCATAAAAGGTTGGCGAGCGCGACAAGAAGAAATTTGCAATCTCGCATCGATAAAGAGTTAGATTGAAGGGGCTCAGACGGCGGGACAAAACGGTCAGCAAATGTGCAGCTGAATCAAGTTTCCCTCCGTCACTCTCCCCTCGAGATTGGAATCAAATCTTGTCAAGTGACGAATGCAAAGTAAAATAAAGCGAAATGAATTTTATCATTGAGCTCGACTTGTGGCTTTTCCACGCTGCACTGGCGCTTTTCGATTGCATTAGCGGACTATTTATTGCACCATTACCATTATGCCGCTTACCATGTGATTTACAATCTCAAGGACGCCGTGCGAACAAGCAAATATTTATTGCAAGGCTTCATTGTAGCAACATACAAATTTTTCTCGTTTCACATATTCCGTGTGATCCAAATTGGTTGCGAAAAGAGATTAAAAGTATCGGCTACTGTGAACTTAAGTGTTGAGTATTCACGTTGAAATGCAAACAACCTAGACGTGCCTTTCAGGTCGCTTGATGATTGATCAGCCCTTTGCGTCGCTTTCGGCGCATATTCAAATGAGAGAATTCGTCGAGCTGTCGAGTTTAATTGAAAGGTTCGTCAGTTATGTTCAGGGTTTGGGGTCGACTTGGTGTCTGCAGTAGATGAACCATGTTTCATAAAACCAGATTGCTGTTGAGGTAGCCTTGGAATACCAGATGAGAGAGATTGAAGCAAAAGCTTAAGGCTATTGACACAAGCTTCCAAGCAATTCTCCGACAGAAAGTTTATCCAATGCTCCTCAAATTTCAACGTTTGCTGTTCAAGATACAAAAGGTTCCATCAGATCTCACTTCATCACCAACGCCCAATCTAACACCTTCGAGCTGCATATGGTTTTACGTCGGTTGACTGATGTCCAACACAAAAATGGCATTGCGCCGACGTGCTAAACCGAGCCAAGAAATTAAGAGCAAAGAGCAAATGGGTCAAAGCTGTGCGGTGCGAGAAGAAATAACAATTATTTTAAATCACTTCTACTGTCATATTAATTAAATTAAAGTCCAAAGAGAAATAAAATTGAAGTAAATTGCATTTTTACGTTTTCGTTTCGCAATTTATTTGCTGAATTTTCGTATCGAGTTCAAATCTGAGCGGTCTCTTGGTTGGAAATGGACATAAAGAGCGAAAAAGTTTATTTATTGTTCGAACAAAGGCAAAACGGTTTCGTTCTACAGTAATTGACCCAGTCACGTTTCTCGTATGATTAACATAAAATTGTATTGGCCGCTGAAGAAATTATTTATGTTATGTAACCGTTTGCCGTTGTCTTTCGAGAGCCCCTAAGGGACTTTTAGTATCACCAATATCGAACACGATTTAGCATCGATATCAACATCAAAGCAACTGAATTTGGCATCGTAAGAATCCCAGAAAAACGACGCACTAAACTCATAGCTCACCGTGAGCCCTAATGGAGAAAACGAAACGCATGAACTTGAACCGAAGCGAGAAATCGAAAGCTCGCGTTTGCTTCAACGCGTGTGTAAACAATGCAACAACCTTAAGTCGTTTCATGCCCAATTTCATGGGGAAATTATAACCCATAATTGCCTTACATAAAAAGCCTATTTGCGCGCATGTTCCTGTCAAAAATATTATGAATGGGCTCGGGTTTCGCAATCGCTTTTCCATTCAGTTTTATTGCGATCGTTTATGTTGAAAAATACTTTACACTTACTTCCTTAACGCTTTGCTGCAGTCACCCGAAGTGTTTCTGCAGTTGCTTCTTGTCGATGGCTGGTGAAGACGAGTCGAGCGTTGCTGTTAACGCTCGTCCAATTTTCTCCGGTCGTAGCCGCAAAAGGAAAACTTTGCACGAACTCGTTTGATTATTTTAAACTTCCTCAAACCAACAACATAAAAGTTCTGAGCTGCCTTAAGTGCGATAGTTTTCCAAAGTTAAACGTTTTGACAAAACTTTTGTTAGCTGCGAAATTGTCCTGCGGATTGCGGTCGCTCATGAATTTTTAAGTAGCTGGCTCGAGTGATAACGTGAATGGAGCGGGAGAAATGTTTAAAGAGCTGTTAAACTGGAAACAAACGCTTTCGAAGACGGATGTGCATGTTCACAGCAACAATGTGCCAACGAGTCGTTTGACGATGCATCAGCGTCACTTGCCTGACCGGAATTTACGATCCTGGTCACAAAGTGGAGCGCAATCGTAAGCCCGTTGGAGTGCAAACCAGTTGATTGAAGAAAGGAGAATTTACGATCGCGACAAAGAGTCGTTGCGACACTCCAAACGCGTAAGAGTCTCGAGTCTTCTTTCTCTTGCTAATGATGCAATAGAGAACACTAAAGTGTAAGCGACCGAATTCAAGTCTCGGATTGTTGGAATCAGACGAAAGAGGAAAAGAAAAATCATTTAAATGTCTTACTCGCCAGACTCAAGCATCGCTTGGAGAGCAATGAATCTGTTTAGAGTAGAAAGAAATTTATAATTAAAAGCTCTTGATTCAAATGCGAGCGAAACCACGCTCGAAGCGAATCTCGTTAGGCGGTTAAAGTTGTTTCCTACTAAAGCATTTCATCACATGAATGAGGTAAAGATACCGAGATGATTCTGAGCTCGCTCCAGTTGCGAAACAAAAGCCTGTTGAGCCTGAAGCTGCGACCGAATTATTTTCATAGCTGTTGAATTACTGAGCGTACAAATGATGTGAATCGAGCATGGTCGAGCTAACGACAACTGCAACGGTCTTTGTCAAGCTCGTTATAATTTCACCGACCTCGCAACGACTGTGTAACGCAGGTTTCAGATTTTCTTGTCGCTTGGAGGCTGATGTGGTCGGTGGAAACTAACTGATACGACAGCTGAATGAATCACATTTGACAAGTTGCGGCCTCAGGCCCGAAACACAGAACTCCGCAGGTTGCTCGACTCGTTGTGGTGTTCTGTAGGTTCAGCCTAATTTATGGCCGACGTTCTCAGAGTCGCTCGCAAAGTGCAAACGCCAAACTTGTGTCAGTTCGATTTTGGGGCGTTCGCAAACAGGAATATTTATTGGCTAACGATATCGAATCGTATTAGGACTTTTATTGCGCAATGATTCGTCCAAATTGGAACGAAAAACCCGAACAATTATAATCGCGTGCTAGAGAGACAAAACTTTTCGTTTCGAAACTCGGACGATCAAATTTTTTATTTTACATAATTGCTTCGCACTTCGACGAGAGAGAAAAATCTGTCCACCGATTGCGATCAATGCCTTCCATTTGAATTTGGCTTTGCGCAACATCAGGCTGGAGTCCATTTATAACCTGAAACTGTCAATTGCCGTTTGTTTAATATTTGCTGCTCGAGCAATCAGATGGAAAATTTATATTAACAGCGAAGCTTGATGTTCGCTGACGGATTTCATAATTGCCGCCATGCTCGCAAGATAAATGAGCAAGATTTGAATTTAAATGAAATCCTGACTTACATTTCTTTCTATCTTTCTAGGTAAGACGATTGTCGCCGGTGACAGTTTTACGGTTTGTACAGACGACGGCAGATGAATCCTTGTCACGTAGGGTGAATAAATCCACGAGTGGACATATCGGACAACGATCTCTGCCTTCAGCGGAGGCTGCAATCGATTCTGGATAGCGATAAGGCGAAGTGCTGGTGACGGTGAATGTAGAAAGTGAAGCATAATTTATTACCGAAAAGAGCTCGCGCCAATCTTGATAAATTCATTTAATTTTGTGAGAAATGTTTTCACTTTCTGTCGCCTTTTTGATGACCGCCCAGGCCAATCACGAAAAACGCGGAACGTAACTAGTTAAATGAACTCTTAATAAGCGGATTAAGTGCGACAGTTCAATCAGGAACGAGTCAAACAAGTATTTTTACTTTCGCTCCAAATGTTTGACGCGACCGCGAATCAACAACGTTTCAGGTTTATCAGCTCGCTCGGTGTGCGTTGAATCAACAACGTCTGTCATTAACTCGACGCATTTTCTCTGCATTAAGAATCAAGATGTTGGTAATTAATCTCAGAGTAATTGCAATTGAGCAGGATCCTCCTTCTTGGCTTGCTTCACCCTAACCGATCTGCTCGGCTTGTACGGCAATTAAGAAGTTTGAAATCTCAATTTGAAACATTTTAGCCGAGCGAATCCATCCGCACGCTGTTTGCACGTCAAGCTGCGCCAGCCTCACATAACTTTCTTCTCCCACTGATACGAGCGAATTCACTTTTCAATTGAAACTCTCCTCGCAGACATTGTATGCTAATTTCGGATCGTTGTTCCCTTCTTCTCGCCGACTCATTACGGTGCTTGATCATTTTTTGCCGCCGAAACGAAAGAGAAACAAAGCCGAGATAGTTCGATATTAAAGCAAACATGTCAGTTGCTGTGAAGAAAACGAAAGTTTGACATTCGCGTATTCGTTTCTTCTTAAATATTTGATCGAAAATCGACTACTCGACTTGTTATTGTCGAGAGTTTCTTCTTTAATCCAAAGGCAAAGATTGCTAGTAATCCCGAATTAACTTTGACTTTCCATCAAGCGATTAAAGATTGTTGGATATGAAAGCTGTTAAACGACTCATCGGAATTCCGTTTGTAACTTTTTATTTCGTCGGAAACCATCTCAATAAAAATCTGCAATCTCAGTTCGACAAACAAACACAAGTGTGTGCAATTTTCATCTGCTTGATAATTTGTGTAATTGTAGAAAGTTTTTCTCTAATTTACAACCAACGCCGCTCAGTGTTTCAATAACTTGTTGCATTAGGCGGTAGAAACAGGTGGATCTGTTACTCAGTTCCATTGCAAAGATTGTGATAAAGCTTAAGCGTTCATCAACATATCGATGTGAGTTACAATCGCTCGCGGTTGCTTTAGTTGCGGTAACATGATATGAAGCATCTCATAATTATCGCTGAAGCTTTCAAGAAATTAAACTCTTCATTGTCTCGGCGAAACCACGAGAGCAGCAGCTTGTCCCCATCTAGCTGTTGCATCACTCCAAGCGCAGCTAGAAGGCAAGGCACATGTTGAAGAAACCGCAAAATGTTCTCATTGCAAAATCTAATTCGAAAATCTACAATGAATTTGCATTTTCCCAACGAATATGAAAACTTTAAGGTTCGATGTCGTTTATAAGTCAACCCGAGCAGCGATATTTCATTTGTTTTCGAGAATGCTCCGAGCAGAAGTCTCGCTTTTTCTCACGGCACTTTGTTAATAGTTTTCAAACGAGCTTCGTTCCGTTGCCCTAGACAGCGAGATGATTTCGTAAACGCTGGAATGTTTGAATAAAAATGGCTTTAGCTCTGTTCTGCTTTCATCGTTCAACAGTCAAACAGTCGTAACAAAGCTTAATAAGTCAGTTGAAGCGGAGACGAGGAATCAAATCTTTTTCCAATTTTCTCCGGGCAAAACTTGGCTTGTCGAGTTTGAGTATTCAAATCCCATTCTTCTGTTCGCCAATGAACAAAGAAAGCCAGGTAAAATCGCTTTGAATGACCTCTTACGACGTTTCTCTTGAGCCTGGTCGAGGTGGAAGCTTTCAGCTAAGCCGCAGTCGTCCTAGACCTTGACAAATGAGTTCACTTTCAAGCCGAAACGTAATACGAATTGTTCGTTGGAACAAGAGTTGCCAACGGTGATTAGCATACAAAGGAGCTGCATATGAATAGCAAGTGAAACTACAAAGGGGCGGCTAAACTTCTCAGGGTGTCACGAGCTTTCCAAGAGAAGCGGAAGGAAGAGTGAACGTCTTAATCAAGGAGAAAGATCTGACAAAACTTTTCAGTTATGCAAGAGTCGACGCTACCAGAATTGCTGTAACTTGGAGAACTTTCTCGGAACAACTAATCAATATCTTAGTTCCGTAATAACGATAAACTCGCTCGTCTTCTTATGGATGTACGACTCTTACTTCGCTACAATGACGTAGATTCCGCACACAATTCATCGTTGACGACGAGACAAATCAGCTTTACGTTTTTATCGCGAGCAGACCTCAAAGTCTTTGAGTCTAAGAGACGCCCGTTCCATTATTAAATTTCTGTTTACGCTGCATTCGAACAAAAGAGCTCGAAGAAAAACCCCCGGAGAAATTGGTTTACCACCTGAAAAAGTCACTTGAATGCAATATCTCCATCGCTCTTTGGCTCCGTTCTCCGTCGAGAGAAATGTAATTAAAAATTTATTTACGTGCTTGGAAGGTTTGGAGGAGAAATTTCTTCGCTTTTACTGCAAGAGGAGCGAGCGAACATGAAAAGTGCTGTTAACAAACAAAAGAGCTTCGTCTTGTCGCTGAACACACGCGGCTGTTTTAATTAATTGCGTTACGCATTTTAATTACGTGACCGCCGCTGCGATTAATTGTTTTCGAATTCGCTGCTTTCTTCGGGCGCGGGAGAAGATTTCCGGCCGATAAGCCGGGCTGATCGTAAAGTTGAGACTTCATTAGCCTTCCGTCATGCATTTTCTCTCTGTTAAACGGCTTCGTTTTAATGAACCGGCGATGTTTGTGTTCCGCGTGAGAATATTTTCTTTATTAGGCACAAATTAATCTCGAGTAATCCGCTGAGACTTTCGCTTTCCATCGAGAGGGCGACTGGCTCGGTTAAGCGTTGGGGATTATTGAAATCGTTATTCAATGCGTGAAACAATCAATTCCAGCGGCAACAAGTCCTTGGTTGTGTGTCTGCTGGCACATAATGAATCATGTCAATCTCATTAAAATTAATTCTCCGGCACTCAATCGCAGTGAATTGTTTGAACTGAGACGAATCAATTAAGAGCTGACAGCGGTTATTGTTTGCTCATGATCAATTAAAAATCGAATTAATGATTCTTCCTCCCTTCAACTGATTGGAGAGAAAACTTTTACAATTGTTGCATGAACTTCACGTCATCGCGTATCACTCGCACGACATCAGAGCGAGGCATGCGGAAACCTGCAACAGAATGGAACAATTCACTGAGACGAAGCTTAGACAATTTTCCGAGCGATAAAGTTCAGACTCTGCTCTCATAAATCAAACTAGCTGCTCGCCCTCCTCGCCCAATGAGGAAACGGCTCAAGCACGACTTGGCCGTTTACACGTCTTCATCTACAAACCGTAGAAATTTGCATCGTAAAATTGTTTGTTGCTTGAGAGGAAAACTATTCGTATTAAAAGGTAGGAACAAGCATCAAACAAGAAACTTTTTGTGTTTAATGAGCGCCGACAACATCCAAAGACTTGCCCAACAGGCAAGGCGCCCATTCTTCATTGTCGGAACAACGATGCTCGTAAAATCGAAACATAATGTTTGCTTGTTTCTGGGTTGGTGCTTTGGACTCGACGGAAGCGGTCGAGAACGATTGAACGACCGTGAGGTTGGCGAGAAGGATTTGTTGATAGTAAACCTAATGATCAGCAGCTTCGCTGCGCTATCAGCAATAAAACCTGCATCTCTGAAACCTTGAATGACTCACAGATCCTTCAACAAACTCCATTTCAAGGCGAACTTCAAAAGTTACCAGCGAGATTTTCACACAACGAGCAGCTGATAGCAATCTCTGATGTAAAGCATTGTCAGCGCCAGGAATGAACGGCAAACTTTTCCTTCTTTCCGACATCGAGAGCTGCCATGAACAGCAAATTTTACAATGTGCAACAATAGATCTATGGGAAAATGCGATAAATCTCGCCCGCTATTCTTGGAACTTTCTGAACAGATCGCATAATCTGGTCTCGGAGCGTTCATGTGTTGTGCTGATATTGTTATGCAAAAGCAGCGACAGACAATTTCGCTTTTAAAATTCCATTCCGTCGAGTGAATAATGGGAGAGAAGCAATCGACGTTTGACTCGGAGTTAGTGTGTGCAGAGTCACGATTTGTGAGACGAGGCGCGAGCATATTCTTGTTGCGACCTATTTACATTGATCAATGTATTTTCCTTATAAGATTACCCATAACAATAGCTCCGGGCTTGTGCTTCAGAATGTTGTTACGTGCGCCACACAACAACAACGCTGACTTACATAATGACTCGGGGAATGATTCAGTGTCACATGAAGGATCTCTTGAAGACATAAAGGCGCGCGCCTTGTTATTCTCCTGCCGATAAGCGAATCAAGTTGTCAAGATGTAATAACAGCAAATTAATTCAATAGCGAGGACTGACAGAGCCTTTCACGGAGCTAAAGTTGACGAGTTAGTCCCGCATGACAACAGGCGAACGACAGCAGTTCAAGTAATTCCTCTGACCTTAATAAATTACTTTCTGCTTCGTGCAATTTTCCTCCGCATTTTCCCTTTGACGTTCCTCCGCTCTGGTAATCGCCACAATCTGGAATTCTCGCGGGGCGGACCTTAAAAGTCTGTGCTGACCTAAATAATTGGACCGAGAATCTGAGAAATCGCAGAAATGCATTAAGACCGGTCACACTTTCCGTTTCATTGATGAAAGATTCGTGACTTCGCATCGGAATCTGCTGTCCTTGTTCGCCACATGGCGCGGTCCCGCGGAATCCCAATTAAGAGCAAAGCCAGCGATCTCCAAGTGTGATTTATCCGGTAGACATGAAAGCGTCTGACTACTTCAAAATGTTCGATCGCGAAACTTTATTTTTTTGGCGAGACGTTGATTAATGAAACCACGCCGCAACGATTAATTCCTTACATCAAATAATTGATTTAATAAGCGAGATCTCTCAGCAGCTCGGGCGAGATCTTAATTACCAATCATGGAAACCCTTATGAAAATCCATCGCGGTGATTTCAAAAAGAATATCAAGCGTTTTCTTCGGCAAACTCTTCTCGAGCACTCGAGCGGTCGGTGAGGCAAATCGATTAATTATGAAGTAATTTCATTTGCTTTCGCAAAATTCATGAATTTCATTAAAGCGATTTCGTCGAGTGATTCATCTCGAGCAGCGACCATGGTGGCCAATTATTTCCGCTGCACTGCTTTCTTTCGAGTAAGAAGAACGCTTTGTGGGTTTTCGGGCAATCAAAAATTATAACGAAGTCAAAGACATTGTATGAAAGTCTAGAAAGCTGCTGGCCGTGGCAGGTCATGCGAGCTTTTCCACTCTCGATTGAATCTTTCTTTCTCCGACGAGAATGAAGGTGATGGGAACCTTTTCATTTCGCAGGCTTTCCTCAAAATTGATGGGCAATTAGCTTCGGAAATGATAAAAGCTGCTGCGACTGTTGCTCTCCTCCCGCCCTCCCCGCAACAAACATTCAATTATTGCGTGAAGAAAGCTTTTTATCGACTTAATTTGAAGTGGAGCTCATTCCGTTTGGAGCCCCAGTGATCAAAAATATCTCCGCTAATTAAACGAAATTACGCAAAGCGATGTGGAAAATGTTAATTTATGGCAACAAACGGCTTCTTGTACTAAGTAAAGCAAAGTCGGCCTATAACCGAAGCTGTTCACGCAGAGTTGATCTGGCGTCGCCGTAATGCGTGTAAACACTCACGAATCTTTCGGCAAGTGTTTACTTTCGGAAGTGCTGCAAAGTGGAAAATTGCGAGCGTCGAAGTCGAAGCTATCAGCGATGTGGACTCATTCGAAAAGTGCGAAGTTGTTTTCAATTTTCCTCTCTCTAAGATATATCAGTAACCGTTAGCAGCCTCCGGCGGCAAGCTCGAGTTGTTGACTCAGCCATGAACTTGCTCCGTCGACTACTCCATAACGTAATCGACAGACAAACGCCGAATTAGCTCCGCTCAAACTTTTATGAAACTCATTTCTCCGTCGATAACTTTGCAGTTTTAATAACAGCGCTCGGGTAACGAGCAGAGCTTAACAACATTATTCAACAAGTTCGCAAAAATTTGCGTTGTTAAGCGGGGAAGAGACTGAAAACCAACAAAGCCAAAACGGCTAATTCAATTACTTACAATAATTTCTCGAGCATGCTTTGTAATTACGCGCAATCATCTCGTTTCGGACGATAACGACCCGCGATGGGAAGAAGGCCATCAATGGCACATTAAGAAATTATCCAAATTACTTTCTTTAATTTTAAATCTTTGGCATTTAAGTTAATCAGACGTCGCTCTATTAAGATTGCCGACAAATATCTCTCGGCAGCTCATTGTTAACCAGAAGTAATTTCAACTGCAATTTGCAAGTTATTTGATAAATTCCTTCTCGGCCAGCTTTACAGCTCGAGACTCCGAGTCGATTTCGGCTCGACGGAAATTTTCCTAATTAATTTTTTCGCATTGCAACAAGCGCTCAAACACCTGCGAACTATCCAGGCGACAGTTGAGCAACGAGTCTAATTTCTAACGCCCATGTTTGTGTACTCGGAGTGTGCTGCAATCACCTTTAATTACCATCGAAGACTAACTCGAGTTGTTAAATTTATGAGGGCACGCGTTTTGAAACTTTTCGTCGATGTCTGAGCCTCGTTTTAATGGCAAAACTTAATTCACTCAAGACGAGAACTAATTTTTTTATGTCTCCTTGTTGCGCTGTACTCGACTGCAAATGAAATAAAAAGTGAAACAGAAATGAAAAGTCTATAAAAAAAATTACCGGTTAGCGCTCGAAGTTGCAGAAACGCTTAAGCGGCCAACTAATAACCTTAATCTGCATTTCAATTGAGATATCAGAACGAGCGCGCTTTGTCCTCATGTCGAAGCAAAGTTACATTTGCTCCAGTTGGATTTTGCGACTGCTCAACTCGAGAGGAACTTGCAGCACAACAATGAACTTGACTTTCTCGCAACTTACACTCTCATTAAAGCTGAAATCGCGCCATCGTTGCTTGCGAGCGGCTCGTCGATGTAATTTATAGAGTGCCAAATTTAAACGGAGCGCTTGAGCTGTGCAAATTTATTGCATGCGCGATCCAATTAAAATTGAAAAGCTTTCAATTATGCACAAGCAGATTTTTTTGTTTCTACTGTTTCGATGGTCATCATGCGATTTAATTAATGTTTTTCGGGGTGAAAACGCGAGCAGGTTTCAACATGAAAATTATTTTGTTGTCGAGAAATTGATTGAATCAACGAAGTTCTTTTTGATTACGTGTTTCGTTTATGAGCACTAGTGTAACTGCTTCGGTCATTGCACATTGATTGACCGTTGAAAACAAACAGTTCCAGCTGATGTAAACCTATTGAACAATAAAATATCTTGTGCAGCGATTAATAAAACCGTTGAGCTCGCGAATTTTCTGCCGCTCGTAACTTTGCAATAAAAATTGAACAATTCGCGATAAGGAAAAGCTTTCCTTCCTCATTGATTACATTCGCTGCTCTCGGTGACCGCCTAGAAAGTCTGAACAATGAACAATTGCATTGTCGCTTTCATACTCTGCCGCCCTTCGCCGGACGCTCGACCGGGTCGCATTACTATGCAGATTAATTTTTCATGCTCATAAAAACAATGGTTATGAGCACACAATAACCACGAGCAGAAAACTGAGTCAAAGTCTGCGATTTGTTTATTTTGAGGAAGGCGATAAGTGCATGACAACATGCAATTCAAGCTCGAAGGGGTGAAATATGGAAATGATAATTCACGACACGGCAATGTTCCATCAAGGAAATGTTTCCAGTTGAGAAATAGCTTTACACGGCTTGGACAATGAGTTGTCAAGGTTCTAGATGTGAAGGCAGAGAATTTCTGAATGATGGAATCTCCAAACTTATCTGCAGTACCCTACTAGTTGATTTAACGCTCTTTGAACTCTACCAAAAAGCCTGAACAGATCTAAGCCTCAGTTGTACTATGCGAACTGTTAGTAAACTCAATCGAAGTCTAGGCCTGAACTTCAGTTGACCCAAAGCTCATTTCTCCTGCTCAATGTCGTCAAGATCTATTACAACCACTTGACTGTGTAGTCTCGACACCAAACCTCTCAATGCCAAAGTCTTGTAATCGAGACCTCGCTGCCAGCGATCATCGCGAATCATAATCAAATTATCGCTCTGAAGAGAAGGAATGAATGCAAATTACGTTTATTATGTCTCAACAACAATGATAATCATCGTTGCTCCGATCATGCTTTCATCTTTTTGTTGGAGTCTAGAGATTCACGAGTGCGCTGTCGGCTTGTCAGGTCTAATTTGCGTTAAAAAAACTCCGTTCTGTTTCTCTTTTGATACCACTGAAGCGCATCGAAAGCTCGTTGGATTGCGAGTGGAACGAGAACTTCTTTGTTACTGACTCATGTTGTTGGTTTGGTAAGCGACTGAAAAACATCGCAAACGAAACGAGCCGAAGAAAGTGAAATCGTTGTGGAGCTGCAAGCGAAACTGCTTTAGCAATTATAGAACAGCGATTCCGCTTAGCATTTGGGGCTTTATGGGTGAAATATCATTTTCCTTTCGGCACATTGCGCAATCAGCCTACGTCTAATGAACCAGAAAGGGCAGCGCAGCTTACGAAAGCGATTGTTTCGTTCCACGTTCGTTCTTTCTCTCCTTGTGAGCCAAATCAATTTCCATAAATTTTCATTTCTCTGACCCGCAGCTGCCGAAGGGGAAAATCCCCAAGCTTTTTTAGTACGTGAATGTCTCATAATTTATTCAATAATCTCCGCGAACTCCGATTTCACATGAAGCCCAAATTGAGTTCTCGCCCTCCATTTCGAGATTTATTTCCTTTTCGGTGTTCTCAGCTGCTATTAAAATGATCTACAGCTGCCTTCCTCCGATCATAAAAGCCTATCGATAGTTGAAGGCAGTTAAAGGCCAGCAACGACATTGAAGTTGTTCGGGTGGGCAATGGCATGACTGGAGCACTTGAAGAAAGATAGATTGTTAACCTAGATCCATCGAAAAGTCATTTCTCAAGCGGTGTCGCTCGTAAAGGTGCACAAAGGTCATGTTCAGAGTTGCCTCTGACTCGGAGCCGTTGCGCAATGAGTTCACCATTAAAAGTGAGAAATATGAGATTCAAATGACTAAGCCAAGTCGAAACTGTCAATTTAGCGAACAATTTTATGGCCGAAATCTTGCTTGGTCATAATTATTTTGGATTGCAGCTCGCCAACAGATCAATGAATATTCGGGACGAGATAATTCGAGGCTTGGGTCGTCAGCCACGCATTGCGAGGTGGAGAATAATAACATCGTTCGGTTGTTTATTTATTTGTCTTCGTCGCGCCCGACGCCGTTATCACACGCGCGTCGTCTCTGCGCCTCGCCGGGAGCGATATGGGGCGTAAAATTGATTCAAGATCATTTCATTGTTGAGCTAAGTGAGCTCTTTTCTCTTTTGTTGGGTTTGCACGTTTCACTCGCACGAAAACGTTTTTTCTGCAAGCCCAAAAACTTCGTTTAAACAGCTCCGTGATTTCGGTAAAAGTCGGTGACTGATTGAAGCTTTTCTCGGAATTGCGGAGCCGCTCGATTAAATTCCAACCCTTTGCGAGAGACCTTGCGGCGAGAAACTTGCTTTCACAAATCATTATCAGCTTTCGACGTTCTGAAGCAATTACAGTCAAGTTAATTAGGAGCTAGCTGCTCCGCTAGTTCCGCCACTCCCTTGTCGATTTTGCATTCGAGCTTCACATGGCGCTTTGTAGGTTTATCGACCAATAAAACGAGTCATTGCCGTAGTTTGATAAATAGGCAACCGCGTTTTTCCCACCCAGACCTCGAGAACATTGTAATTTATGATGACTAAGCTCATAGCGAAAGCACAACGAAATCTCGCCGTTGCCTGTACATAAACAAATGATTTGTTATGCAAACTCCGACAGGAGCGAAATTCGATATGTCTAATCCGTTTCTCTGTTTGATTTAGATTCAAACAAACTCACAGGCGATCAATCGACGTCCGCCGCGTCGTGGTGGCAATCACACATATCGCCGCTACAGCAAGCGACACACGGACTCGTTCAAACACATCCGGCTTTGAGCGGCGGAATCACAAGAACAGCTCCAGGACGGATATCGGGATCAACGCCGAGAACTCCTCCAGCCACTGGCTCACTAAGAGCGCCAAGTCCAACTGGAGGCTTCCCGTCGTTCGTCAACCCGAACCCAAAGTCGCCTTTCCGTCATTTAGACTTCAGCTCGAGTGCAACAGCAGAGTTGCGACGCAATCCGAATCTATCAGCGCCTGATGAGTGCGCGCGTGCCTGCCGTGAAGGTGAACCGCCGAGAATCTGTTACTACCATTTCACACTTGAATACTACACCGTGTTGGGAGCGTAAGTGCAATTTTCAGATCGTCTCGGAATGCGAGCAATTAAATTCCGATTAAGATTCATCAGTCTTCACCTTCCTTTTACAGCGCCTGCCAAGTGTGCACCCCAAATGCGACAAACACCGTTTGGAGTCATTGCCAATGTGTTTTGGCCGATGGTGTTGAGCGGGGAATTTTGACGGCCAACCGAATGATTCCAGGGCCGAGCATCCAAGTCTGCGAGAACGATCGCGTTGTCATCGACGTCGAGAATCACATGGAAGGCATGGAAGTAACGATTCACTGGCACGGAATCTGGCAGCGAGGCACTCAATATTACGATGGCGTGCCGTTCGTAACGCAATGCCCAATTCAACAGGGAAATACATTCAGGTGCGTGTGCTCTCCATCGCCATGAATTTTTCATATGACGCTCGTCTGAGGTCGCGTCAGCTATTAGAAGCAGCTCCATTCAAAAGATCTCATTGTCAATGCTCCGAGCGATGATTTAATTGCAGACAAAGACCCCGACGAAAATCGTTTTGTTTTCGTTGAAGAATCAATCAGATTACATTGACCTAAGCGAAACAAAAAGCTTTAATCGTCTCCGGAATTCTTCTCACTTAGTCGAGACTTTCGTGTTCCGTTTCATGTCTAAGCAGACGACTTCAAGCCGTTGACGTAACGTTAATTGAGCGACATTTCCACCGAGCTTTACCTAATTATTCGCCGCCTCCGAATTGTCATAACTGAAGCTGGGCAATCAAGATATCATTCACGCTGACGACGGCGATGAGAGGAAAATGTCGCAAAATTGAAACGAGATTGAGGCTTTTTCCTAACAATTATGAGCGAGAGGCGACACAATGATGGAGGAAATTTGAGACAAAAGGCTGGCTTGCATTGGCCCTAATTCCATTAGCTTCCATTCATCGCCAGCCGTTTCCCATGTTATCGCCTCGCTGACGCATTGCTAATTTATTTCAAATCTTCTCCGCAGATATCAATGGACCGGCAATGCGGGAACTCACTTCTGGCACGCTCACACCGGCTTGCAGAAGCTTGACGGTCTCCATGGTTCGGTTGTCGTTCGTCAGCCTCCGTCGCGTGACCCGAACTCGCATCTCTATGACTTTGATCTAACCACGCACGTCATGCTGCTTTCCGATTGGCTTCATGAAGATGCCGCTGAGAGATATCCAGGTCGTTTGGCTGTCAACACAGGTCAAGATCCCGAGTCGATGTTGATCAACGGCAAAGGTCAATTCCGCGATCCCAACACCGGCTTTATGACTAACACGCCGCTGGAGATCTTCACCATGACACCCGGCAGACGCTACCGATTCCGCATGATCAACGCTTTCTCATCGGTCTGCCCAGCTCAGATTACCATTGAAGGTCACCAGCTGACAGTGATTGCCACAGATGGCGAACCCGTTCATCCAGTTAACGTCAACACCATCATCTCATTCTCAGGCAAGTTCATAGCACGGTTAATTGAAACTTGTTGAGTGCCAACGATCTGAAGCCACTTCCGCATGAAAAGCTAAAACCCTGCGGGCTTAGCAGGTGATTAGCTGTGAACTCATTGCGAGCGAGTTTGCTATGTCGCTTGTTCCACAGCCTGCGGCCAATTACAAACTCTTGAAAAAAGAGAGTCAAAGTCATTTCCCAATCAATTATAAAATACTTCAGATTCCAATTACGAAAATCGATCGCGAGGCACGCACAAGCTGCGCGGAAGAGAGATACAGACAGGCGAGAGCTCTATGAGCTCTCAAGCGTTTCAATTAATAAATAAGCTTGCATTGACCAACCATCAATTAATAATGGAACAATTTCGTTTCTCCATTAATTGAATTGCTGGTGGAGACCAGATTGCTTCGCACGTCAGCATCGATGACTTATTTCTTCAGAAATTGGTAAACTGGTCGCGTAAAGTCCGCTGTGGGAATCTTGCACAACCGCCGAAAATTGATTTAATTTGCTTTAATGTCTTTCTCTCTCTTTCACAACGTGCACGTCACTCAAGCCGTTTCAGCCTCTCGCGATAATTTTGTCACTCTTTGCTTTAAAGGCTTTTCGGATCTCCATTAATAGCTCGATTAAACTTCTCTAATCACTCTGCTAAAAGCACTCTCGAGGCAATTAAAGACCCGATATTGATCAATTAACAAATAGTTTCCGAGCTTATCAAAGGAAAAGTTCCATTCGTAAAAAACAAAAGGAAGATTGAACAGCTACGATTAAATGGGTTCGGCTCAGTGTGGATAGCGAAAGTGTAAAACTTTCAAGAGCAAGAAGAACGAGCGGACGATTTGACAATAGCCGAAGCTTTCTCTAAGGCGTACAATAGAAAGCTTTCCCTTAAATTCGGTAAGCTGCATCAAAGTCGGTTCAACAAGGCGATGTTCCAATCACATATTCAGCCAACTGTTGCTTCATTCTTTCTGAAACGAGCCCTTCAATCTGAGCCCGTCGATCTTTCTCACGCGAACTGCTCTCGACACAATTCACCTCCAATCAAAGATCCAACGTCAAGTTCACGCCGCCCCATGCATAACTCGATCAAAAGCTTTCGATTCAGGATAATTTTCAGGTTTTCTCGGTCGTTTATGCTGAGACGCGTGCCGAGACATTGAACCTCAAGGCGATCGGCTCAAAATTCCAACTCACCTGAGTGTCTGTCGGTTTTCAGACGATCACATTGTTGGCTCTAAATTTCGCCCGAGAGATTTTTAAGAAACAAAACGGCGCAGCTTAACGCACAATTAAATTTTATTTTGCTAATTTCGTTTAGCGAGATTGACTTATTGTGCATGATTGCTCGAAATTAATAATCGCGGATTGAAGGTCGAGTGGGCTTCGGCTCGCAGACGCTTTCGAACAAAAAATGTGCCACATTTAAATTGGTTCAGCGCGGAATGGGGAAAAATTGCACAAGCCCAAAATTGCGGTGCAAAATCAATTTTCTGGCTTCGGCTTTGCGGAAACTTTTCTAAGTGTGAAAAATATTTTTCGCAGGTGAACGCTACGATTTCGTCATCACGGCTGATCAGCCCGTTGGCGCCTACTGGATCCAGCTGCGAGGCCTCGGCGAGTGCGGCATCAAGCGCTCGCAACAACTTGGAATTCTGCGATATGCCCGCGGACCTTATCAGCCAGCTTCGGCCGCTCCAACCTACGATGTCGGCATTCCACAGGGCGTTGTAAGTAGAACCTTCATATCCACTTCGTCACCTTTCACCCTACATTCTGTAAAAACTGTAAAAACTCATACGAGCACGAACAGATTCTGTAATTATTCACAAGCCGTCAAGCACTCCATCCATCGTAATGCAAAGAAAATCCAAGAGCACAATATTGATTTATCTGAACCTTTATGTCATCATCGATGGCTCATCACATGACATTCGCAGCTTGTAATTATCAATTTGTACAGAGACAAGTCTCAACTTTCCTTCTTTCCCACTCGTTAAATTAATTAATCGATTTGCATTTGAACTTCCTCTGAAACGAGAACTCGCTCAATGGAAGAAGAACCTTTCCCTCGTTTGCATTTTGTCGATGTCGGTAAGTTTTATGCTTTTTTAATTGCGAGCAGTGTCGTTAATTAATTCACCCAGCAACAGAAACTTTCTTTTCCTGCTCAGCCTTGAATCTTTCTTCTCCTCTTTATTGAAACAAATTTCACACTCTGCTCATCTTTGAATTCTTTATTTCATTCTCTCGACCGGACAGTGTGCGAAAGTCCGCTCAAAAGTAGATGAAAGTCCGCTAGTGACTCGACGGAACGATGATTAATTTGCTTCTCCTTCTGCTGCGCTCGCTGTCGTGTCCATTGAAACACGTCGCGTGACGATTCGGCAATTTCCCTTTGTACTTTGTACCTTCGCCTTCTCCCCAATTCCTCGTTACTTTTTTTCGGCGCGCTTAATTGATGAAAAACAACATTTTAAACTGATTTATTTCTTTCTTCTCTCCTCTTAAAATTTCACTTTTCGCTGGCAAAAATCGATTAAACCTTCTTTGAACCTCGATAAAAAAAACTCTGTTTACCTTGTAAAACACGCAATCATAAAAGGTAATGAATCCGCTGGACGCGCAGTGCGATAAGCAACGTGACGACGCAATCTGCGTTAATCAACTGAAAAACGCTCGTGCCACGGACCCAGCGCTGCTTCAGGAGAAGCCAGACGTGAAAATCTTCTTGCCATTCCGCTTCTATCTCTACAGACCCGAGGAGCTCTTCCAGCCAAACACCTACAACCGCTTCTTGGGTGAGTTAAAGGTCGATGCAGCGGCATGTTCTCAAGAAAAGGTCAACAAGCTTAATGAGCACGTTTCTCAATGCATTCCACCTCCGTCTCCTTCTCAACGACCTGACACTTTAATCTCATATTCTTTGCGTCATTAGTTGCTCCAACCGGTGACCACGTTATCTCGTTAATCGATGAAATCTCATACCTGTCGCCACCCACGCCGCTGCTCTCGCAATACGACGACATCAATCCTGAGCAGTTCTGTAACGGTGACAACCGACCAGCCAATTGCGGAGCTAACTGCATGTGCACACACAAAGTCGACATCCCATTGAATGCCATCGTCGAAGTCGTTTTGGTCGATGAAGTGCAACAGCCCAATTTAAGTCATCCATTCCATTTGCACGGCTATGGTTTCAATGTTATCGGTAATTATGCTCGACTCGAGTACAAAGCAGACACGAGAAATATCGGAAAAGTTTCATTGAATTAATTTTTCTCCTTCTCCTTCGTACCTAAAGGTATCGGTCGATCGCCCGATACGACAATCAAGAAAATCAATTTGAAACATGCCCTCGATTTGGATCGTCGCGGTTTACTGCATCGTCAATATGATTTACCGCCCGTGAAAGATACGATCGCCGTGCCGAACAACGGCTACGTTGTATTCAGATTCCGAGCTGATAATCCAGGGTAAGTTTGGTTTTCACACGTTATTTGGATTGCATGGCGATTACGAGACAGAGCAATAAGTTGCAGCTGATTATTTCGAGGTTGTTAGTTCCCTACTGAGCGTGGAGCTCGAGTATGAGGTTGAAGAGTCAAGCTACAGTCCGAAACATAAGCCACCTGCAGCCTCAAATTGCCTGTCGCTAACAAGCCTCACAATCACTTCGCGAACTATGTAATTGAATTGCCGTTAATCATAACCAATTTCTCCTCTACAGAGCGTGGCTGTTCCATTGTCACTTCCTCTTCCATGTGACCATAGGCATGAACTTAATCTTGCACGTAGGAACACAAGCTGATTTACCGCCTGTGCCGCCAAACTTCCCGACCTGCGGAGATCATTTGTAAGTGTCTCAGTTGGCCTCTCGATTGAGCGCTCCTTTCACGTGACCCTTTCTCTCTTACAGACCGGAAGTGATGCCTCCGATACAGCAGACTTAATCACCTGGAAGAGACTTTTGAATGTCATTTAGATGTTAGATTATGCGTAGATTACTTGTAATATTTAAATCTTTTTCTGAAACTTTTCGAGCCAGACGTGACCCGAGGGAAATGCCAAAGGGTAAAAGATTCGCACAATCTCTGGTAATTTATGATTAACGCCGCTAACTACGAATTTTTGCAACTTCACAAGCTAGACTGACTAGCTAGCGAGTTGAGCCTAATTTATAGCTGTCGCACTGCCGGGAACTTTAATTTCCACGAGACAATCAGCATTTTGATGAGGCGATCGCTGTCAGCCAAATTTCCAATTATTTCGATTCGCTCTTTCGACACTTTTAGGCAAATTAAACTTGTTAATTACATGTAAATATATTTTGTAAATAAGCAGAATAATCATCGATCCTTTCATTCTCTCACTCATCACTCATTCGGAACATTTAAACTGCCCATGAACCCTCAGCTCTCATTGTCATCGCCAGGAGAATTTCGTTGAGGCTCAGTTGCTCAATAAATCACCAGCCCACGAAAACCTCAAGCAATACTCAAAACATTTTAAAAGCTTTCGCTTGATATTCAAGGAAACCTTCTCGCTCCCTCTCGAGCGCAATCAGAAACGATTGTCGCCCAGAGCCGAGCGGAGCATTATTCAAACACATAAACACAATTCCTCATCCGACAGAACGTCATTCTGTGCCAAAATTATTCGTTCGCCTTAATGATTTCCACGATAACGATTATTTATATTTTATTAAAATCGACTTTCATTTTTTCCGTCCATTCATTCGCCGTCCATTGTCTCGCAGAAGGAAAATCATATCACGAGCGACGCCGACAATAACCGTTTCCAGGCCTCGCTCGCTCACTCATTCCATCACTCGCTCTCCTCAATCAATTCGATGAGATTGAATGTTTTTATGCTAGCGATTATGTAAATATATAAGAATAACATTAATGACAACACAAACATGTCGAGCGAAGTCTGCCACGAAGATTCTTTGCAGCAGACAAACAATCATTTAAAATTATCTCCGAATCCAATAAAGACACCCGAAGCGTAAAATTCATTACGAAATGTTTGACACGCAATTCATATGCAGACGACTCATTTCTATGTAAAATAAAATTTCATAAAATAATTATTCTCGGCTAATGAAAAACTTTGTGACGAAGCAAGTCAAGAAGATTTTCAAAGTAATTCATGCTGGAGGGATTCCGAGTGAATAAGGTTTTCAAATGTCGGAGCACAAGTTAGACAAGTTGGCAGTGGTTATGATGAGAAAAATTGCCCGACAAACTTATGCAGCAAGGGTCATTGACCTCAAGTTAGGCTCTCCAGAAACAAAGCTCGAGTCAAAGCTATTCTAGAGCAGTTCGAAGATTAGTTCGAGCACATTTCTAGGAAAACTTTCTAGCCACTCGAGCTGTTTGTTGTCATAACTAGATCTGTGTACCTTCAGTGCTTGAGTATGTAAAATATTAATCAACACAGACTGAACTCAAACATTGTCGAAGCATCTCAGACTGCCAGCCATTCCGCAGCGGAATTTCCACTTAACCGTCGTTAATTTTCCTCAACTCAGAACTTCGTTAATAGCTGTTCAATCAAGCTCAAGCCACCCCAAAACTCTCATACAAGAGTTTATTGCATTCACTTCACAATCGACTCTCCGACGGTTTAACAACTTTCTTCTCAGACTTGTTTCGTGAACATAAAAGTATCATTAAGGGTTGTAATTTTATTTTCCCCGACATTTATGTATTTTTAAGGATGTTTTCCTCCTCAGAGCTTGAACTTTCTGTAAATGATGTAATTTTGCCATTAAATTATTCATCACACACTCATGTATGTAGACACGTGCTTGGTAAGTCTCAAAGGGCTTCGATTGAGGCTCAATCGAGATTCAAATCTGTAATTACATCTCCGTGTCGTTAAAATCGCGTCAATCACTCAAACGACTCTTGATTTCTATCGAAGGTGATGAACCCACTCGATGCTATCTGCGACAAGAAGCGAAACGATGCGATTTGTGTGTCGAATCTGAAAAACGCGAAAGTCGTCGAGGAGGATTTGCTATTGGAGCGACCAGACGTGAAGATTTTCCTGCCGTTTCGATTCTATTTCTACCGAGTTGAGGAGCTTTTCAGGCCACAAACTTACAATAGATTCTTGGGTGAGTTAACATTTAACTAATGTTGATAAGCCCAAAACTTATTATCTCCTTCAACAGCCGTTTCTGGGGGCGACCATCTCATTAGCCTCGTCGACGAAATCTCATACGTCTCAGCTCCCGCGCCCATTCTCTCGCAATACGACGACATCGACCCGAAGCAATTCTGCAACGGTGACAACCGACCGGCAGATTGCGGTCCAAACTGCATGTGCACACACAAAGTCGACATCCCGTTGAATGCCATCGTTGAAGTTGTTCTAGTCGATGAAGTGCAGCAGGATAATCTCAGCCATCCATTTCACCTTCACGGCTACTCGTTCAACGTCATCGGAATGGGTCGCTCGCCCGACACGACCATCAAGAAGATCAGCTTGAAGCACGCTCTCGACCTGGACAGACGAGGACTTCTCAACAGACAATTCAAAGGCCCGCCACTCAAGGACACAATCGCTGTGCCGAATAATGGCTACGTCGTGTTCAGATTCCGAGCCAACAATCCTGGGTAAGCTCGAGTCTTAATCGTTATATCATCGCTGGTAATTAACTGTCAATCTTTCCAGAGCGTGGCTGTTGCATTGTCACTTCCTCTTCCACGTAGCCATAGGAATGAATCTCGTCGTTCACGTGGGAACGCAAGCAGATCTACCGCCGGTGCCGCCAAACTTCCCAACCTGCGGTCATCACCTTCCGCCAATAAAGACTTCGTCATCGAGCTTTCATTAGTCATAAACGAGATTCTAGTTAATAAATTAAAGCCTTCAGCTCAAAGTCACCTTCACTAAAGCCAGGGACGTCAAACCCTCCGCTGGGGCTTTGGTTCTTTCGCTCGGACGACGCAGACAATAAACTCGCTCATAATAATTTATGATTCATGAACTAGGCAGTTCACATTGTTGTGCAACACCAACAGTTTTACGTCTTCATTCACGTTCTCAAGTTCATCGGGCGTGCCGCAATCACTTTTTCGTTAAGATTTTCTTTAATGTACATAGTTTGTCTCATGATTTTGTTGTTATCCGCTTTTAATTATCAAAGAAATAAAGAAATGTTGTAATTAAAAGGAATTAAATGTTTACGATCGAAAGCTGAAAGCGATGCCGTCAAATGATTGTGTAACGAGCTTTCAACTCAGCAACCACGTTGAACGTAAAATTCTTAATTGACGAAGTTTTCTTTTCAATCTTCCGTCGCTTAGCAACAGAAATGGCTGAGATTTATTTTGATATTCCTGTAGACATCACGGATCCACTGGAGGGGAAAATTGCTGAAGTTTTTCGTCTTTATGACCACGACAACCACAATTTAAGTAAGTAAAACAGCGAGTTGAAAGGTCAGATTTACATTCACCGGTTTTGAAGTTGACGCGAGGGATGTTGGATCAGTTCTGCGTTCTTTAGGCTGCGTGCCAACTACCAAAGATATCGAGGAGATTGTGACGAAGACTCAGTTCCACAATCATCCAGATGAAATCCACTTGTCAAACTTCTTGCCATGCTTGAAGCTGATGTTGCTGGAACAGAAGATGAAACCTTCGCCTCTTGAAGCTCTTGTCGATGCTTTCAAAATCTTGGACAAAGAGGACGACGGTTTTATTGAAAAGAAAGTGTTCTTGGATCTTATGAAGGAAGTTGGCGATCCGATGAGCGAGGAAGAACTTGGAAAAATGATTCAAATGTCCGTTGACCCAACTGACGATAGAATTCATTACAATTCGTACATCAATCAACTCTGCTATGAACCAGAACCTGAGGATTCAATTTACAAGCTCGCGGAAAAATATTCCAAAACTGCAAGTGCGCGACGCTCGCGAAGACAAACAAGATTTCAGTGAAGCTTAGTCATTCGATTGGAAAATAAATTTGTCGTTTCCTAGAGCAACGAAACGTTGTCACCAAGGGAACGTTTCCATGTTATTTATCTATCTAGAAGTTTCTGATTGATTCGAGTAGCGAAACATGGAAGATTATTACGACATTCCTGGTAAGAGGAGACGAGAGAGCATTCAGCTCAATCTGATGCACGTCGTTCGATTTCAGTGAACATCACCAACGATTTAGAGCGGAAGATTGCGGATGCTTTCCTGATTTTCGATCACCATGGACAGAAGACTGTCGACGTTCGTGAGGTTGGGTCGATTTTGCGGTTTCTAGGAATGGTACCGAGTGAACAGGAAGTAACTTTCGAATCGCGAAGTCTTATTAAGCTTCTCTCTAATGTTTCATTTACCCAGGTGATGGAAGTGATTGCGGAAACTGAGTTCGAAGACTCCAACGGCACTGTGCACCTTTCCAAGTTTCTGCCTTACGCTCATCAGCTAATTATTGAGAGAAAAATGGAGCCAGTGCCCATTGAGAAGTTGCTTGAGGCGTTTCAAGTGCTGGATATCGAGAACAAAGGCTACGTGACAAGAGATTACATGGCGAAGATTATGAGCGAGGACGGAGAACCGTTTTCACAAGAAGAGCTGGAAGAGATGTTCAGTTGCGCTGTTGATGGATCGTCGAACCACATTCCGTACGAATATTATTTGAATCAGTTGATGGTAGACATCTGAATTTATTGAGAACAAAAATTAGAAAATCATTAGCTTCACCGACTCGACATTTTTCTTGTAACATTCCAACGAACAAAGTGGGACGTTTGTCTTGCTGCAGCTGTAACGTTTCTGGTTCTTGCAACCTTCGATGCCGCAGAGAACTGGCTGTGGAGGTTCAATTGCAGTTTTAGCTTGAATTGGACATTCGATTGTAGCAGGGAAGGTTACAGTTATAAGGTCGGCGGTGTTCTTGTACGAGATGACTGGAAGCTGCTGCTTCACTGGTCGCATTTTAGTAGACTTCACCATCTTCGAATCTTGCTTCTTCAGCAGCCTTTCCATCGTCTTCTTCTTGTCTTTCTCACGCTTCTCGTCCGCTAACTGCTTCCGCTTCTGGGCTTTCTCTTTCGACCTTTCAATGTCTTCGGCGGTGAGTGGCTGTTTCTCCTTTTCTTTGTACTTGAAGTTGGGCAGCGCGAGAAGCAATTGTCCGCTGCTGGAGACGTTCGCTTGAACGCCATCGACTATTGTCGTGCTAGCTGCGGATTTTCGAGTCTTGCTGGGACTGAAACTTGCGCCATCGCTTGTGTTCTTCTCGTACATTGCTCTTTGTCGAGCTGTCATGAGCTTCGGGTCTTTTGGTTTGATTTTCTTAAGCTCATCGTCGACCTCTTCAAGTTTTCCTGTCTCGATCGCAGCCAACCAACGTTCCTCGTCGCTCGAGGTGTCGTCTTGCTGACTCATTTTCTTCTTCTTTCCATTCTTCGAAGATCCCGCCTTACCCGGCGTGTTTGTAGAGCTGAAAGAGTCGTCCAAGTCATCTTCTTCCTCTTCTTGTTGCAGTTGCTGCTTTTGCTTCTTCGACGGCTTCTTCACTTTCGTCTTTTTCGGCGAAGTCTCGTACTCTGCAATCGAAACTTTATGTTAAATATAACAAGGAGACAGCTTTAGACATATACCTTCATTCGTTTCTTCCTTTTTCTTCACCATTTCTGAGATATATTTGATAATCAAAGTCGATCGAAATTGGTTGTTTTTGTTTACTTTTTGTGTTTTGTCTCCGAGGCTTTGCCAGCGCCGCCTGAATTGAAATCTTGGAACTTTTGGCTTTCCATGGAGACAAAACCACGACGAACACAAATCCCGAGAAGACAAATTAAAGAAAACGTGAGAAGTTTGATTTACAAAAATGGGAAAGAAAACTAAAGTTGGAAAGGATCGGCGGGACAAGTTCTACCAGTTAGCGAAAGAAACTGGTGAGTCGGCGCTTCCATAAAACGATGAAGATCGTTGGATTAACGTGATAATTAAGCTGAAACTTCCCTCGTTTCCTTTTAGGTTTCAGATCTCGTGCTGCCTTCAAGTTGATCCAGCTGAATCGTCGCTTTGGGTTTCTTGAACAGTCGCAAGTATGCGTGGATTTGTGTGCTGCGCCTGGTGGATGGATGCAGGTCGCCAAGCAAACGATGCCGGTGTCGAGCATTGTCATCGGTATCGATCTCTTCCCGATTAAACCCGTGGCGGGATGCATCAGCTTGATCGAAGACATCACAACAGACAAATGCCGTCAGTCGCTGACGAAGGAGCTGAAGACGTGGAAAGCTGACGTTGTGCTCAACGATGGAGCTCCGAACGTCGGTCGTAACTGGTTGTTCGATGCGTATCAACAGATCTGCTTGTCACTCAGCGCTGTCAAGCTCTCGACAGAATTCCTTCGACCCGGAGGATGGTTCATCACGAAAGTATTCAGATCAAAAGATTACAACGCGTTCATCTGGGTGTTGAAGCAGCTGTTCAAGAAAGTCTACGCAACAAAACCATCAGCATCGCGTAAGGAATCTGCTGAGATTTTCATCGTCTGCCAAGGCTACAAAGCACCATCGAAGATTGATCCTCGCTTTATGGACCCTAAATATGTGTTCGAAGAGCTTGAGATCGAGCCTGAGAATAAGCAAAACTTGCTGAAGGAACCGAAGTCGAACAAGAAACCGAAAGCGGTCGGTTACGAATCAATCGATGTCCGAAGAATCGTAACCGCAACGGAGTTTCTTAAAGCAGAGAGCGCCCTCGACGTTCTCGCAGTGGCTACAGAAATTAAGCTCGACGATGCAAAGTTCGAGACTCACGCTGAAACGACAGACGAAATCAAGGAATGTTTTAAGGATATCAAAGTGCTGGGAAGAAAAGATTTGAAGGAATTGATCAAGTGGTGGAAGAAGTTGAAGGAAGAGTTCTTCCCTGCAGCTCCCGAAGAGCCTGAAGCGTCCACTTCCGACAAGCCTAAAGCAGTGACAGAGGAAGAGAAAGAAGATGAAGAGCTCGAGGAGATGGAAAAATACATTTCCGAATTGAAGATGGAAGAGCAGCGCGACGAGAAGCGTAAGAAGAAACGAGCAAACAAAGAGCGGTCGAAGTTGGATCAAAAGCTCGCTCTGAAGATGGTCATCAAAGGCGACTCGGGACCACAAGAGACTCAGGACGAAAACATCTTCAATCTGAGAGAGATCAAGGACAAGAAAGTACTCGAGAAGCTTGTCGATGGAACTGACATCACTAAGAAGCGCGAGCGAAACAAGAAAACGCAGTCGAAGATGGTCGCCTACGATGCAGATGAGTTGCATGACGACGAGGTGCATATTCCAACAATCACCAGCGACGTCGAAGATGATTCAGACGAGTTCGAGGACGAGCTTGGGCTCGGAAAAGTTTCCGATCAAGAGGAGGACGACAACTGGAATCTCCGCAAAGCGCCAAAAAACGGGGCAACCGGAAACGTGCAGTCGGGTGGCGTTTTAGAAAGAAATAGAAACCCGCTCTTGAACGACTTGGATTACCGTGACAAGGACTCGAAGCGCGTGTCAAAAGCTCAGCTCTGGTTCGAGAAAGATTCATTCAAGACAATGATGAAAACTGATGACAACGATCAGGATCTCGACTTGGATAACTTGGTGAAGAGCTACAAGAAGAAAGGAATCGAAGTTATCGGCGAATCAGACAAGCCCGATTTGTCGAAGCTCGGCAAGAAAGCTCGTCGTCGTGCAAAGCATGATAAGACGAAAGACGGCGACAGTTCTTCCGACGACTCCGACGATGAGAATCAAGCACCGCCTTCCGACGACGAAGAGGTCGCCGCCGAGCCGAAGCAGAAAAAGATCAAGCTCAACGAAGAAGAACTCGCACTCGGTCAGATGATGGTGACTAGCAAGAAGATGAAGCGCGATCTGATCGATGGTGCTTGGAATCGCTACATGTTCAACGACGACAACCTTCCCGACTGGTTTGTTGAAGACGAAAAGAAATCAATGCGCAAGGAAATTCCAGTTAACGGCGATCTCGTTGAGAGTTATCGCAAGAACTTAACAGAGTTTAACACGAGATCGATTAAAAAGGTGATGGAAGCGAAGGCCAGAAAGAAGCGACAGAACAAGAAGAAGATGGAAAAGATTACAAAGAAGGCTGAGAACATCATGGAGAACGCTGACCAGACTGGACAAGAGAAGGTTCGGCTGCTCAAGAAACTTTACAAGAAAGCTGAGAAGAAGAAGCAGGAAATCACTTATGTCGTCGCGAAGAAGACCGGAATCGCTGGTAGAAAAGTCTCACGACCTGCTGGCGTCCAGGGCCGCTTCAAAGTCGTCGATCCTCGTTTGAAGAAAGATCTCCGTGGCGAAAACAAAGCGAAGAACTCAAGACGAGGCGGCGCCAAGTCCGCTGGAAAGTCTGCCAAGGGCGGTGGAAAAGGAAAGGGAGGCAAAAGCCAAGGAAAGGGCAGAGCACCAGGAAAGTCTGCTTCGGGTGGTAAGCAACAAGGCAAGGCAGGCGGCAAAGGAAGAGGTGGCAAACAGAAGCGTAAATGAACGAAATGTTAATTTGAATTGAATAAAAACTTTAATAATTTTAACGACTTTTGTAAATTTGAATTTTGGCTTTGTCGTCGCGGTTTGTTTTGCTCGCGAATTATTTTGTTTTGCGTTTGTTTTGAAAGAAAATTGAATGTCAGAGTCGCCAATTACACATCAAAAGATCAACAAAATCAAAGCGGAGTGGACCAAGTCATCGAAGAATGAAAGACTCGCGGATTCATCGAGTGAGAGCGACAAACTCGAAATCGTCGAAGATGAAATTGCAAAGCCGGACAAAATCGAGATTCTAGAGCAAATTGTCATCTATCCGATTCAAAAGTCAGTGAAGTGCCATTTCTGTGACAAAAACTTCGACAAGGCCGCGCTCGAGGAGCACCAGAAGATCCACGAAAGGACTTTCTTCAACTGCACGGACTGCAACAAGAAGTTCCGCAGGAAGTCGAGCCTTCGTAAGCATTTAAACTTCACACACAAGGGAAAGTTCAAGTACGAGTGCCAGGAATGCAATGTCACCTTCATAGACTTGACAAAATTCGAGCTACACAACAACACGAAGCACAAATCGTTCGAAGCTCAACGAAGGTTTCGATGTCAAGATCTCAACTGCGACAAGTCGTTCGCCTCAGCCGAATATCTGAAACGGCATCAAGTCACGCACAAAGGTGAGTAACTTGTTAAAGTTCTTGCAATTTTCTGAATCATTTCTTTAATCAGATGAGTTCAAGTACAAGTGCGATGTCTGTGACCAAAAGTTCAAGTGGATGACTTCGCTGCAAACTCACCAGTCGATCCATTCGTCTTCAAAGTCCACAAACGAATGCAAAGTCTGTTTGAAGCATTTCTACAACTCGCGAACCCTTGAGCGGCACCAGAAAATCCACAAGAGCATCAGATTCAAGTGCAATCTTTGTGAGAAAGTTGTCAGCAATCGAAAGGACAATATTCGACGGCACATTCGTCATCTTCACGCTGACGTAGCTAAATCTGAAATCGCGAGCCTTATCGAAACGATTCAGGAGCCATCAGAAGTTCAGACTGAAACTGCTAGCTCAGGACATCAAGAAGAAACTGACAGAAATAAACCAGAACAACCTCAAGTCGCCGAAGAAATTATAAAACCTTTGTCGCCTCTTCCCGTAATCAACAATCGAGT
The DNA here is from genome assembly GCA_033064975.1 of Smittia sp. YW1114-2. Classification (NCBI taxonomy): domain Eukaryota; kingdom Metazoa; phylum Arthropoda; class Insecta; order Diptera; family Chironomidae; genus Smittia; species Smittia sp. YW1114-2. The sequence continues at coordinate 7,940,133 of CP093833.1, forward strand.
CAAAGTCATTCAGTCGGTTGGCAATCCCAACAAACATGCAATCGAATCTCAGTCAGTCAAAGTGCAGGACGAAGACACAGGAATCAAATTACCTCCCAAAAAGAAAGCGATCGCGCTCAGCCACTCAAGCTCAAGCTCACAGGCACCGAAACCTAAGTACGACCCAATCCAACACTACAGGAAGATTCTCGGCTTCTCAAAAGACGACGATCAACCAACAACGACTGAAGAAAACACAGAAGACGATGAGATGGAGCAAGAAGAAACTCAAGTCTTCCCAGTCCATTGGCGCAAAAGAACGTCACAGAATTTTCTGTTCAGGAGATAAGAAATTGATTAAATGCATTTCGTACTTTTAAACTAATGACCAAGGTGTCTTCTCCGTTGGGTTGTGCAACTTCTTATACAGAAAAGGTAAACGTGAACCGGAAGCAAAATCGGACCCATCGCAAACTTCAACTCGTCCGTCTAATAATCGAATTGATCAGAATAATTAACGGTCACGAACTTGTTCGACTTGCAAATATCTTCGCCGATCCCTTTCGTTTGATGCTGACCGATTGACTGCTGCTGCTTTCACCTCGCGTTAGTTACCACACCTAGCGCATAATGTCCGATAATCCCGCCAGACTTTTCTCTCAAGCAGACGAGCGTAACTCTTTGTCGCAGACAATCCCACGTCTCACAAATATTTCACGAAGCGAAACTGGTTCGTCTCTAATTTTTTACACGCGCAGCACCTCCGATACCGTTCGACTGGACCGCATGGAGATATCGATCGATAGGTTTTCGATTTGGTAATCGATTATCCATGTTGCGAATTGAAATCACACCTGCGAAAGTTATCACTCAAGTTGGTGATTCTAACTGAAAGCAAAAGACTAACGAATTAGGAGCTTGGACTCGTTCATCTTCGGCTAATGATTTTGGTAATTCCGGAAAGAAAGCTGCGTCGCAATAACAATATCTTCGGCTTCTCACCTTTCCGTCAGTTGAATCCGAACTTAATTAATCGCGAATTAACGTGACGCAACTGTCAAACTCGTAAGAGCTTTCGATTGTCGCTGAATCGATAGATAAGACGATCAGCGTTTTTAGAAAACCTGTTTTATTTTATGGCGGCTTACGAGACTTAAGATTACGATGATTGTGGAGAAAATTCTTTCTTTCGGCTAAGCTTACAATCCTGGCAGAAGCGCTCTCAATCCATCAGTGATTGCGCGACCTAAGGTTGGAGGGCGAGTTGCTCGCGGGTTGGCTCGCACTGGCCGATTTCTTGGTGCGACTGGTCTGTTATTACGAACCGGCCGACCAGCTGGAAGTCCCAGAGGGAGCGAAGGATCGACGACAGCTTCTTCAGGTGTCTTCAAGTCAGTCACATGGAATCCGTTGCGATTCACGAAATATTTCACGTCCATCGAGGTGTCGTTCAAACCGAGTCGGAGCGTGCCAGTCTTGTAGAAGTTATCAGGAGTCGAGATCTCGTACTCTCGGATGATGATCGTGTTGGAGTCGAGCTCGTCGATTGGAACCTCGTATGTGATGCTGTGATACTTCTTGTCAGTCGTTCTGAAGGTGTACTGGCCTTCGACCGACGAGAAGGAACCTCGCTGGGTGACGAACTGAATGTAGTTCTCGCCATCCTTTAAAAAGCTCCTGGAGGGTATTGGAATTAGGTAGAAACTTTGGAACTTTCTGAATTGAACTTACACTTTGAGATTCTGCTTCCCTAAGTTCGTGAAGTTCGGGTAGATTTCTCTTGTCGGTCGCACCGTTGGTGCTCGCTTGATCAAAGGCAATGGCAAGATGTTTCTTTCGGCCTGAACTCCAAGATTGTGCAACACCACAACACCTTTCGGGCTGATGTTGTAGTCGATCTCGTAATTTGCTCCGTTTTTCACGTAGTTGATTTTGTTGCTGACGTTGAAATTGTTCTCGTCGGTGATGTAAGGATCTGAGAATGTCACAATGTCGGTTAACTAATTCCACTTTTCAGGTGACCCGGATATTGAGTCGGTTTGGCGGTTCAGCATCGATTGCACTGTCGTCATTTTAACTCACTTGTGAACTCATATTTGCCTCTCAATACATAATAGTACACTGTCTCGTACAAACACTTCTCGTCCTTGAAGGTGTACTGACCGAAGAGACGCGAGTCATCAGGATGCTTATACATCACCACAGATTCTCCATTCGTGAGTCCTTGACTAGAAGGAAAACTCTGAATCACTAAACCCTTTTCGCAAAGCTCGACAGTCGCTTACATGTAGAAGAATCCTTCACCAAAGTTGAGGTACAGAGGAGTCTTGAACTCGACTGTGCCATCGCGCTCACACGCACCGTAAACGCTCGCGATGGTTAGAAGCAAACCAAGAGCGGAAACTAAAAACTTATTGAACATTTTCCCTCGAACGTTGGAGTCGAACTAACGTGAAAAAGCGCTTGCGAAAGCTCAAATATCTTTTTATAAGCATTTTTTTTGGGTGAGATTGAAGATATTTTCGTGTGCTGGTGGCGACGACACTTAATTGATTCAACGATTGGGTTTATATCACCTGTGTAGTCAGGGCTTGAACTCGTCTGTACTTTCAGGACATTTGGAGGGTCAAAGTTGAAGAGATCGCTGAAAGGTTTCGTGGGAAACTCGCTGGAGTCGCTAGCTATTGATCCAAACCCCTGGCTCGAGCTTTAGTCAAACAAATATGTGATGATTACCGATCGAGCTGAGCAGAGCCAAATCTGGAGAAATGCTTGATCATAATGAATTTCATGAATGAAACAGGTTTCGGACGATTTAAAAGCAGATGACAAAAAGAAATGGGAAGTTGAGACGGCTGAGAGAGAAAGTTACTCAGTTATTTATGCAAAACAGTTTTTTTTTCGGTTATTGTGTCTGCATTTGTTTTACTTTTTAGATTCCACAGCAAATCCCATTGCGCAACATCTTCGAAAGAAATAAATGTTACTCAACACTGAAACAAAAGCTCGTCTCCATCATTTGTCTCAAATATTGTGCAATGAAAGCTCATTGACCCAGTGATTATTCAAGATTGGATGCGTCGAGAAACTGGAGACGAAGGCAAAGTGTCCGAGAGATTTGGAACTTTGAACAAACACTTGATTAATGAATTGTCGTTGGTGTGAGCTCCGTGGAATTTGAGGAAAGTTCAAATGCAGCGTCACCTTCGAGCGGGATTAATGAACACTACGACACCTTGGCGCATATTTCGTTTGTCAAGCCTTCAACCTCCGTCTCCTGAAAAGCGTCCAATCGAATAAAGTTCATCTTATCCATATCTTCGAGTTTCACGGAGCGTGATCCAATGAACCTGAATAGTTCTCGTTTCAGCGGGGAGACAATCTAGTTTTTCTTCCAGAAGGCTGATGGTAATCGCCGCTGACCGGTCTATATCGCCAATTTAGACAGAAGCCGCACGTCCAAGTCGTTTTCGATCATTGCAAAATCATTGAGATTTGGCCCGAAACTTGGAGAAATTTGTTCCTTTCCAACGTTCTCAGAAGCCTTGGCCATCTCCAGAAAACTATAAAAGCTGGCGCCCGAAGAAAATTCTCCATTCAAGTTCTGCCTTTTCCCTCGTTAACATCCAAGTTAGTGAATTTATTTATCGTGCCAGATGGATCCTTCAAGTAATTACGACGAGCCTGACTGCGCGATCGCTGACGACTTGGGCGAGTTGGGTATCGAGATGGAAGAAGCGGATGCCGTTGCAGAATTGTTGTGCCAGATGGGAGCATCAGGTACCAACGATGAAGACTTGATTATGGTTTTCGATGCTGCTGAAAATGCGGACTTGCCTTCATCGAGCTCTGCTGTTGTGGATGGTAAGCTTTGAAATTTGTTGAGTAAGCAGGGAGCCTTAACGAGATTTTCAGGAAACGAAAACCGTTCTGCGGATCCAAACGACCGCCTGCGATCTCTAAGAAGTTCAGTTAAAACGAAGGCTCCGACTAGAAGCGATCGCTCGCCTTCTCCTCCAGGTCGGGTGACAAAGAAACGCAAGACGCCGTATCAAGTACGATTTGCTTATCAATCGGTCATCGTGAAAAAGCCTCCGGGATCCGATGGAAGTTCAGCCGCGAATCCTGCTCGTCGCAAATTTCGAAAGACAGTCCGTGATCGAAAGACTCGAAAGCCAACTCCCAGCCAGCGCAAACGTCAACGCAGAGTTAAGAAGCCGCCTCGAAAGACAAACAACCAACGCAGTTTGAAGACCGGTGCAAAGACGAAGCGTATTCAGCGCAAGCGCTAAGCCATAGAGTCAAATATTCTCGATTTCTTTGTTAATTGAGAGTTTAAATTTATTTTGATGTGATAAGAAGCAGGTAACTTCCTGACAGCCTTAAATTTTGTAAAATAAATTCATCAGTTGCGTGAAACTAAATTCATTATGGTCACGCGTGGATTCCCCAGCTTCAAGCAACACTAAGATTGAGACTGACAGTTGTTTTAAGTTATGCTCGCTCTTCGTGTTCTGAAGCGAAAATAAATCGCCGAGATATCAACGAGAGAAAAGTGACCAAGGTCAAGAGTCTGAGATATTTTTTGGCAGCCGGTTGTCGCTCATCTGTTTCAGTATCAAAGAGACCTTTGACGACGAACAATGGTCAACGACTCAGTTGCTTTAAGGGATAACTTTCTCGGTGATGTGCAAGAGCTTGTGAAAAAGAAAGACTGGAGGCGAATCGTGCAGTTAACGAAGAAGTATGAGCTGGCTGTGACGTCAGAGTTCCTTTGGACGTTTCCCACCGAATATTGCCTTCATTACCTGAAAGCTTTATGGAAAAGCTTCCACATCACGAACATTCTGAGCATCGGATGTGGCAGCGGACTGTTGGAGTTTGTGATTCGTGAAAGCATAGGTTTGGCACGCTTAGATTTCCCACAAAAGATTTTCGCTGTGAAATTCTCTCGAGAAAAGAAAATCGACTTAGAGAAAAATGATTTTTGCATTTCAGGTGTGAAGGTGACGGGCCTTGAAGTTGACAGAAACTGGTGGTCGCGTAAGACTTCCTTCATTCCTTTGAAGTTCCTCGAACCAGATCAACAGATCACGTCTCAGTTCCTGCTCGACACTTGCATGATGAGAAACTGGAATTTCACGCTTATGTTCTGCTACTTCAATAACAGAGCAGCTTTTGACGAGTACGTGAACTGCTTCCGAGGAACTTATATCATCATCGTTGGCCCTGCTGAAAACACCTTGCGATACACCGAGCCGCTTCCGCTCGACAAAGAATTTCAAAAGAACGAGAACTATAAACTTATACACGTCAGCGAGTTTGGCAATAACCGCGACTTGATTGCAATTTACGAGAAAGTCGGAAAAAATCTGTACGTTTGAAGCGCTGAAATAAATTTTAAATAAGCTTTCACGAAAGCTCCTACAACATTTAATAAGAGAGTCGTCGGAAAATGCCCCTTAGAGAGCGTTGCGAGTCGTTGGGGTCGAGAAAATTCATTTTCTTCCCATGAAAAGAGACGGAAATATCACAAGCGAAACAACTCGAGCTTTCAAATTCAGCAAAAGCTCTAAAAGCTTTTCAACTTTATTTGAAGCTGGTGAAATTACAGGGAAATTGGCCTTGAAAGTTTCCTCTTCAGTTTAGAGAAATTGTTAAGGAAATGTTCAAGTTGTCAAGCTATTAGCTTGAAGCTAAGTAGTCGTAAGCCATCAGCAAAGCTTTCATCTGTCTTCAGTATTTCTCAGTCTCTGCGATATTCTTTTCCTGAGAAAATCAATAACAACAGCAAACTATGCAAGTCTCAAAGCCTCAGACCAATCATCCTCATTGCTATGAAATGGCTGGCAGCTATGAAATGAACAAAATCTTATCGAAGTTAGGTTCCACAATTCTCCAACCTGTTGCCTCACTCGAAATAGAATGTCAAAATCGCGAAAGCTTTGTCAGTTTGTTTGCTTCTCTCGCATTGTTTAATCCACCTGAAGTTATAATAATAGCTCGAGCGAATGGGTGGGCGTCATGTCGCTGTGATGAGAGTAGAAATAGGTTACGCTATGTGTAAAACTTTGTGCTCTCCCGCCGCGATGAAATGAGTTCTATTTCTGTCCCATAGCAGGGTGAAGGAAACGTCAGCCGATGATGAGAAATGAAAACAATCAACGTCAGTGATGATTTCGATCCACTTGTTGACTCGAGTTGTCTGAGAGTTGTGAGCTCGTCTGACATGTGCCTCAGGTTTGTCAAAAGGAAACTTTCGGCGTTAAATTAAACCTTTTATGAGCGGGTGAAAGCAAAACTTTTACCGCGGAAAACAGAAATTCATGCGAAGCGAGCCGTGAGAGAATTTTCCCCGCTTTTCCGTCATCAATTTCTCTCGGAAAATCTTGGGAAATCATCAAGCGCGAGAGATTTTCTCTCTCGACTTCTCTTATCACTGTAAGCACATTCAACTGGTTATGAAAAGTGCCATGAATTTTCCGGAGTCAGGCTTGTTCTCGAGTAGCTTTCGGACGAATCAAAAGCATAAATATTTTATGCTCGCGACGGTAATTCTTTAAGTCTCTTTTTCCTAATTGTGAGTGAAACATAAGACCGTACGTTAAGAAGTTTATGCATACATAATTACTCAAGATATTTAAGTAGACTAGCGAAGCTCCTTTCCATAATATATTCGTAGAGTTTAATCAATCAGGAACGTTGTAGTGTCGCACGAAAAATCAATATTCCCATCGCATTACTTTAAAGCTGGCGAGGAGCAGTTGTAAAAGCTCAACAAGTTTGTGACCAGCATAGAAATATTTCGGTGAAGGCAGAAAATTCAATTGAGCGTGGAAAAGGATAATTTATGTCGCGAGTGTGTGCAGCGTAGACAGGTGTAGGAGGGGGACGAAGAATTTCCTGAAATTATGTTTTATTCATCTATGCTTGAGTCTGCGAGAGGCTTGTGAAAAGAGTCCTGAAAGGTAATTTCTTCTCGGAAAGTTTTTACGACGCTGAAACTTGTTGCGAGTTGTTGAACCTTTTTTTTTTGTCGATTCTCGCTCGATTTGCCTGCTGTCGCAGGAGTTTTTCGAGAGGTTTTGTATTTTATGTGCGATTGGAAGGTGCAAGAATACCAAGCGAGTTGAAAGGAGAGTTAAATATTTTAGTTGATAAAAATAGCAGTTAGGCTTTAGTTTCACGTGCTCAAACAGTGATAACGCAAAACTCTAGCACGTGTAGGCATCATTTGCATTTTTAACCAGAAGGTTTTTGTGACTCCCAAATGTACGATAGGTGTTTGTATATCATCAGTAAAATGTTTAAAAAGGTTAGGAGCTTTCAGTGTCGATTTCAGTTCGCCAGACACTGACTTCGTTTCTTGACTTTCGTTTAACAAACTTCTTATCTGGTACGTGTGACACTGGGCAAATCAAAGGAAGCGTTGCCGAGGACACTAAATTATTCATAATTGTACCCAGCAACATGCAGAGCTTGTAAACAATCTTGAGCTTTGTTGAAAATTTAATTTACGAAGGTAGATCCATATTTAATGGAGACTTGCGAAAGCAGTGCTAGATATCTAATATTAGACATACACGACTCTGTTGCGAATTCTCGAGCAGCCAATGAAATATTTAGAGATTTCTGTTGGATTTCTTTTCTTACTCAGTTTATTATTCCGAACGTAGACGAAATAAATTCTCGAGAACTTTGTTCTATTCGCTGCCGAAGTCGTCGCAGTTTCAATTGAATAAGTTGGGAACTTTGAATATCTTTTGCTCAATTTATCGCCGTCGAAATTTATTGTTGTTCTTCTTGCACGATCTGCCGAGCAATAAATCAAAATAAGAAGGCTCGGCTGCTTTAGTACGCCCAGCAAAAGCTCGGTAACTTGATAGCTACTAAAATCATTTTCAAGGTTTTCAATTCGCTTCGACGTGGGAGATGACACAAATATAGCGAGGCTCATGTTAGGAATTAGATTTGAGTTGTCAGCTCAAGAAAGCTCAAAATAAACTTTCGCCCACCCAACGCTCAGGTCGAAGGGAAATATAATTTTAGAAGCTTTTACAGCTTCAGACTTCGTAATCTTTGCAAAGTTGAGCTTCGAATTGTATCGAAGCTCGAATTGTAACAGTACAAGATACAAGCTGCTGCTATTTATATCTTGTGAATAGGAAGATTATTGTTTTACGAATTCCAAATTTTTTCCATTCAGTTCCATTCCGAATGAATTCGATCGATAAATTCAGTTGAGCTTCAGCATAATATGACTCGCCCAATAAAGTATCATGAAACCACTGAGCCGACTTGCGTGGGACTCATTGATCATGAGAACCGCAGAGAGTCAGCGGTGCGTGGATTTTCCCCGAGGCTGCGGCTGTTTCGGCTGAGGGAGGAAAGAAAGGAACGCTTTGAGAGGAATAATGTCATTTCCCGTCTCGATATCGCAGCGCGCATCAACGAATTTATTGACAATGTTTTAAATTGCTGTTGCTTTATCGAATCTCCCCCGAAGCCGAGGTGGAATTGAATTCGCGAGATTGGGAAATTCAATTGTTATCTGTAGCTTAGTCTCGATCTAACATGGAAAAGTCGTTTGCGTGCTAAACGTTTAATGGCTCGTAAAATTTTAACGTCGAGCTATGTTCACGATACCTCCACGATATCGTAAAAATTGAATTTATGATAATTTAATTTACTTACATTATTTTGATTGAGTTTAAATTAAATTCCCTCTTGCCTGCCATACGCGCCAACAATTCCTTTAATGCCGAAACTCTTCTTCGCCCTCTCACGAGATAATTTCCCGAAACGAAAGCTGCTGCCTCTAAGACGCTCCCACAGTTCATGCTGCACGCGTTCTTTACGACGGTTGGCATTATTTAACGGTGGAAGAAAGGTTACACACCTTCGTCGGAAAGCGAGCGTGGTCTGATCTTTACATTCGGAGTAAATCGCCTGAGCAGCGATGTTTCTGGTTCATCAAGGCGCCCAGGAGAAATGCCATTCGCAGGTAGAAAGCCTCATCCACACCGAGGGCCTCAAATAAAATATTAAGAAGATGTAACCCGCTTACAATCCATTTCGAGATTAACAAATGTTCATTCAACTCGTTTTGGGGCGCCCGTAAAATTGTATTTTGCACCCTCGGTTGACATGGAAAATCTTAATAAACGAAGAGGTTACCGCCGCATCTTTTGTGTATTCGCAATTTAGCGAGAGAAGCTTTAGGGAAAGCTTATCACTCCGTGTGCTTAGTTGTCGGAAGAACGCAAAAGATTTTCAATAGAGATAAAGCGAGCCAACGCGAAGGCATAAAATGCCTGAACTCGGGAACAAGTGTTAGACATCGGTAATTCGATTCCTAAGACGCAGCTGTTTACTGCTTACATCGAATGGCTTCTTCTTGACTGCGATGTAAAGAGTAAAATCGCTATCAGTAAAATTGCCGTTAATACCAAGTGTATCTTGGTTCAGCTTATTAGCCTCCCTATAGTTGACCTCCACCCTCATGCAATTGCTCACAAGTTTAGGCGAGGATTTACCTAGTCTAGCTATCTTATAATCTACGACTTTGCACTCTCGCCCACTGTCTAAGCTCGATAGCCGAGTTCAAGGAAACGTTTAAGAACTTGATTCCTTTGCCTTACTTGTATTCTTCCTTGCGTGTTAAATATTTTTATCAAGCATATTTTCCCTTTCAATTCCGACCAAATTTTCACAACAGATTTATCACGAGAGATGAAACGCATTCAGTTGGAAGTAAGAGACAGACAAGATGATTTATCACTTTTATCATTTATCGTCGTGAGGAGATTACGAGTGTGCGTAAGTGAAATATCGCTTTGCAACAGTCTGAGACGTCGCAAGCATAATCTGAATGAAAAATAAGAACATTAAGCGCCCTAATGGGCTCGAACATCAGATCGCTCCATCCGATATCGATAACGAAGATGATTTGTCTATGAAATGTGTCGACGAATATCGGATAAGTTTTAATGAAATTCATTGAATAATCTTTTCAACTCGTTGCCCTGGGTTCGGCTGCGTGGCAAGCTTAGCACTGAGTGTGGGCGGTATTAACGAATCTGATCAAAGCAACTCGAATGCCCTTTGAAGCATCTACGCACAAAAAAGTTTCCGCGTCGTAATCGAGTACCCGAAACAAGGAGAGCGGACTAATTGAATCAGTTTCTATATCACTGTCTCGCCCACAGACGCAAAAAGGAAGGAAGTGTTTGCCGAAAGGTCAAAATTGATATAAAAAATGTCAAGTCAACGCGCTCGGCTTCCACCAACACCATCGAGCACGTCGGCGACTAACCTCCGCTTTCAGAACATTGATGTGCAGAACAACACGATAGCGTCGACTGCGATCGACAGTCAACTCTATAATAACAATAATATCAATCATGATGATACTCTGAATGCCTTGGGTCCTGATTTGGCGCTTTCGACGAGCCAAGTCCTCGACAGTCTTACCGATCACGAACGCTCAATTATACTAGACGTGCTCAGCCGCGACGAAAGCGTCCGACAACGCGATGCCGCCAGAATCATGTAAGTGCAAACTTTATTACTCCACCAAATCGTTTCGATGTTCATTACGACTCCCGAAACTTTTTCCTTTTTATGGAGCATTTCCATGTTCAATTTATTTTGTTCAGTTACTGAAACTTGCGACGACATGAAAAAGACTTTAAATGAAAAGGCTAAGGCTGAGCTCAAGTTTTGAAACATGAATGATCATTGAAGCTTAAAAGTTTCTCAAACTTAAATCCTTGACAAGCTAAAAGTTTGCTAATTTTGAAACTCTTAAGCTCAAGCACAAGAAAGCTCATTTCCTATAAGCTCAGCCTACTCGAGAATTTACTGCGAAAGCTTTTTCTAGTTTGATGAAACTCATTCAGCTTGAATGATTCGAGCTAACAAAAACTTTCGCAGACGCTAATCGAGCGACAAAATTCTCTCCCGACAAGCCACATAATCATTTGTGATCTGTTATAATTGATCAAATAACCTCGCTCGCTCTTTGTCCCGTCCATGGAATGTGAGCACGTATAATCACATTTATCATTCACTGTAATTGGCTTATCTCGTTGTGTCGGAGGGCGAAATCGATTCTGTTTTGTGGGGCGGCAGTTTTTATGAGTTTGATAAAATATAGCTCGAGCATCGAATGCGATTGAAGTTTCCCGGTGCGAGCAGTCAGCACGAGAAGCGATCCATATTCATGTCGACAGTTTGTGTCATAAAAAATGTTGGAAATAATGAATGCAAACAAAGAGACGACAGAGAAGACTGCCAACATATATCTTCATCCCTTCCCGTCTAGTTTGCATTCGTTATGTTTATGTGGATGATGGAAACTTCGTGTAGATAGCGAAGCATGGTGAATTTTTGACGTTCAATGACGACTTCATAGATGTTCTGAAAGTTCTCAAAGAAAAATACTTATTTACATCTCGAGGAACATGTTGAAGTGTTCGCCTTGAAGCTGGAAATATCGAGAAGCTAAAGATAACAATCAGATAAATCTCAATGTCCGAAAAGATTGTAAATTCTAACTCGAAGTCTAATCTTGTTGCGAGCGCCCGAGAGGATCTCGAAGAGACAACGGAATCATTTTGCCTAATTTAGATGTTTCAATGAAAAGAGCTTCTGGGAACATCTGAATGGAATTGGTTTTCAATGCGAGTCGCCCTCAAAGCTTTGTATCTATTGCCTTTCCCTCAGTAAGTTTGTGTATTCTCGAGAATGTAATGCAAACGCTCGAAGCGTTCCGGGGAGCGCTGCTCCAAAATCAATACGCTTCTCTTCAATAACCTTCCTTCAGGACAATCTAATGACATTCTGCGCTTGTAAAACAAAATTTTACAACTTCATTTTCCTGCGAGCATCACTCGACATCGAGCAATACAGTTTTCTTCACAACAGCGCTCAGGAGGTTTTCAAGAGAGAAAATCCTTGAGCAAGCTTTTCAGAAGAGATTTAAAGCTCTCGGAATTTTCAATATGAACAAATGGCCTTTGAGATGAATGCTAAAGCTCCTTAGATATTTAGTGGCGAAAGGATTCAGTGAAAGCTCTTTTGTTAAAATTGAAAAAGAATCAGACGAGAGCTTAACTCATGATTAAATTGAGTTTGTAGTTTAATCTTCGGCGTGATTGATATCAAGCAAATCCTGTGATCAAATTTAAACTATTCGAGCTGACGCGGAAGTTTATAAAGTTGGAAACGTGAACAAAGAGACAAGTTGAAAGCGGAAAAGCTTTCTATTTGACTTCTGTAACGAAGCAGACGAAGCGTGCTGATTGAATGTCCTTACAAAGCTCTGGCGAGATTGTCAAATCGCGTGCGACTCAGCTTGTCTACCGAAGTGAAACAAAAAACGTTCGACGCAGTTTGATTTGACCGTATACATAAGGTTTCCGAGCTTCGCGGAAAGCTCAATAATTAACAAGCAATCGAGTAGCGGTTGCATTAATGTCGCTGACACGTTGTCAATGGACTTCAGCGGGAAAAGCTTTTTGGAATACGGATAAGCAAAACCTGCAAATTTAATTATTTTAATTAAACGACACTTGATGACTCTTCTCCACGATAGCTGCAGTTCAATCGTCGTTAAATTTTCTGCATAATCCAAATGGTTGCCAAGCAAGTTTACCGGCAAACCCGATAAACTTCAAAGTTAAAATGATCAAAGGGAAAGCTTGCCAACACTCAGGATAAATTCTGAATAATGAAGCTTCATCCAGCTGAGCTGTAAAGCTGTGTAATGAAAAAATTGTTCGAACGTTCCTTGCTGGACTTGCTGCAAACATCAAAGCAGACGAGATATTATTGACTCCATTGACGTTGGCTTTCGAGTTGCACACAAAGGGACAGAAAACAACGCAACGACTGCAGCATGTTCAATGGGCCGCATGCAACCTGTGGATATTTCACGCTGGATTGAAGCAACAATCGAAATACTTCAAAAGCTATTAATGTGCGACGGCAGGTAAACGACGAGGAGGAGACAAAACAACAGGTAGAAAACATTAGGCAACATCGCAACATGTACAAGCCTAACGTTCGAGCTGCGAGCCACGGCTCGATGTTTCACTTCCATTCGTTACTGGACTCGGAGCGGTTGTAACTTGAACGAAATCATTTCGAAACGAACGAACAAAGTTAATTAATTCTACTTAAAGAGGGAAGATAACTTTTCCCATTAGCATAGTTGAGAGTTGAATTGTTTGGCGGATGAGTGAACTTGTGCAAACTTAATCAACACATTTTCTGGGAGTTTTGCTGTGAAAGTCTAACCAGTTCTTTGCTCAGTCCATCAAGAAGAACCTTTTGCCGAAGAATAAAAGATATTTGATGTGTGAGTGCACGTAAAGAAATAAGAAAGCAAACGTCTTCGAAGTCTTTTCGATTCCGCAATTGAATGGAGCGAAGAACGAATAAATTTCACAAGACGAAAGACGTTTAATTAAATTAGAAGAGTTCAGTGGAAGCAGCATCAAGAAATATTTTTGGATTAAACTTCTTGCCCAACTTGGAATTCTCTTGAGGAGTAGTGAAGGTTAGTCGAAGGCTTTCAGCTTAATTAGTTTTTAATTACACCCACAAATGGCGAAGAGTAATGGCACTCGAGCAGGTCGCTTTGCGTGTAGATCTTTGACGCTGCAGTCGTTAGCAATTCAAATCCTGGGAACTGCTTAATATTCCGAGAGTCTAGCCGAAGACGGGAATGCCTGAAGGAATGTCTTGACAAATAAATCTTAGATAAATAAAAAGCGAAAGAAAGAATTCTCGGCCCAAGTACGTGCGTGTGTGTGCGTTACCAACAAGACAATGTCCCATTTTTCCTAGAGCTCGTGAGTCACATAAACCACGAATGTGCAACCTAACACCGCGAGCCGACGAGATTTCTCTGGCTTTCAACGAGTCAATACGTCGATTATGGAATGAACTCTGTCGGCTGAGTCATGACAATGCGAGATCTTGCATGCGCCCGTAAAAAGCCGTTGCGAAACAGAAATAAGTTTATGTAGGAAAAGATGAAGTGAGTCGAGATCATTGTGTTGTCGTCGAGTCAGGGGGAAACAATGTGAACTGCTTTCTGGGCTACCAGATCACGAGCTGCGAGCGAATTGTCTGCGGTCTCCTTAAAGGCGAAACATGTTCACTGTGGGGTTGAGACCCGCCAGCCTTCAACTCGCAGCCTTCCCAATAAAACTGGCCAAAGCAGTGATTGATTAAGGAGATTATTTTTTGTCTTGCTGCGCTAGGCACGAGTTGGTTCTTAATATCCAAAAAGCGTTAATAATCAGCTTCGCATGGAAACTCACGACATTTGGCGTAATGAGATGCTCGGATCGCAAATCAAGACTCGAATCGCTCGACCGCCCGCCGCCAACTGGAAATGACTTTCCTCAAATCATTGGCGAACTCAACTGCTCAGTTTTAATTGGCAAACTGGATTTTCGTTTGCGCTTGAAGTTCCAATGAACTTTAGATCAAAGCGAGTCGCTAACTATTTATAGTTGCGAAATATCCAAAGCAACAAAGATCCGCTAATTGCACAAACCATTCCGTCAGCGCAATTCCTAAATGAGAGTTGTTGACTTCCGTCTGCGAACGACGTCGACTTAAGACGGCAAAGTCAACTTGCGACAAGAACATCTCGAAGTGAAGATTCTAATATTCGGAATAGTAATGAGATCGATTGCCGAGACAAAACAAGAAACAGTGTTTAGATGGCGTTCTCCGAAAATAACAGTGGAGCAAGCTGAACAGACACGAAAGAACAACAAATCAGCAAACCGGTTCCACAAGCTCTCCCCCCGAAACGAACACAACGATGAAGCAGAGTTGGAAAGAAAAACACGGAGAACCCAGCGAGCTGTCTTGAAGCCGCAGAATAATCCAAAAATAAATTTAACTTTTCCTTTCCTTCTCGCTCGGAATCGGGAGGAGAAGGCAACAGCTTCCAAAGAATTAAATTTTCATGAACTCCGACTTCGACTCGTGCTTCATGGAAGGCTTCGAATGTTTTTGTCGCTGATGCTTCGGTTTAAAGCCCGAGCGGAAATGCTTTAAAGTCGGTGTCGTTGCGTGTCGCTGCAGCTCCTCTTCCAACATCTGAATAAATAATCAAAACGATAAAACTTGCTTTGGTAGCGAAAATATTTGTTCTTCGCTTTAAATGGAACTCGGGAGCTCGCGCACGAATCGAAGTTGAGAAATTAATTCAATCGCAAATATTTGAAAACTTCTTCTCGGCATTCATTGAAATAGCAAGTGAGATATCTCCTCAACCATTCCGCAAATAGTTTCCCTGCTTAGAGCTTTCGAGAGCAAACCAAGTGATGTCATTGACCTTGCACGACTCGCTCCCGAAACATTTCGTAAATGTTTTCCTAAATCTCACACGTCCCATCCAAACAGCTGCAACGTGATCCTTCTTGAACGTATTTGATCAATGGTACACTAAAATCACAAGTAAAGACTGTCGAGACATTCACGTGCGTACAAAGATTGGCTCGTGGAACATCGATAAAAGTTGCGAACGTCGAGAATGACATTTAAAGAAAAATCTTGATCAGCTGGTTACGTAAACGAGAGATCATGAGGGCTCAGAGCAGGTCTGGTCCAATTACTAGACTCGTTTTCCTCTGCAAAACACTCGATACGAAAATTAAAAGTTCAACGTTGTCGATGTCGACTGAAAATTAATCGAAATATGTTGCTGAATGTCACAACAGAAACCCGAGACAATGCAAAGCTCCGCGAGTTTTTCCTTCACGACGAGACGCGTCAGCTTTCAAATGCATGGCAAACGGCTTCGAGATTCAAAGTGCCATCACCAGCAAATGGAGCGAGACGACGAGATTGCTTTCCGGCACAGTCCAGCACGACGAATATAAATTCCTTCTGTTCCAACAGCTGCCGTAACTAGAAGTAGCATCGTTAAGTATTCGTCTTTCCTTAAGTCGACCGTCTGTTGATTCAGCACTTTTAATTACAATAATGAAACAGTTTGGACCATTTTGACATCTTTAAATTGTTCTCGAAGACATTTAGCGCTGTTGACTCAATCAAACACTTCCTAAGCTTCGTGCCGCAGTGGAACAATGTTTGCGAATCAATTTGCCAGCCACAATTCTGTTTGTTGATCAAATTCGGAGTGGGAATTTTCGTCGCTGCTCGTTTCAAGCCACGCTTTGTTATGAGAAACTCGAATAAATTTCCCTGAAACGTCGCGGGAAATTCGATATTGGAAAACAGTTTCCTCACGCTCGTTCCGATGTTTTCATTAATCTTCCTCAGCCTGTCGCATCTAATTTGAGCGCTGAAGGTTAAGCCATCGTCAGAGATTTTCGTTTACGCGTTGTTAATCTATATGAACCCTAATTAAGCAGATTATAGTCAATTAATCGCCATCCCTCATTCTCAAAAAATGTTTTGACGAAATCTTTCCAAGCACTTTACCCTAGCTCGTCCTCGTTTCGCTATGGAAACGTCAAAAAGAATCAATTTTTAATTCGAGGAAATCGGCTTGTGAAGTGAAAAAGTCTCAAACTTCACTTGAATGGAAACAACAGCAGGATCTGTCTATGATTTGCGATGCTAATGGGCTCAGATTTGATGGGAAAGACGTTTTTAAAGTTCGAAATTCAGAACCAAAAGCAAGAAGACAATTGACAAATTGACAAGCTTGACAAGTTTCACGAAGCTGTGATTGAGAATCTTATGGATTATATTTGATAACTCACGGTTGATCAAGCCGCTTCAACGAACGTCTAGTCTACAAGTCTCAAGCCCGGGGATACAATTAAAATGTTTTTCTCTTCAGGTTTGTTGGGAATAAGTGAGAAAACTTTTTCCAACTTCCTGCTTCTTTGGCTCATCAAAGCATCCTGAAATTGAACGGAAGCATCTCAATGCGAGGGTCTCAGAGTTATTCAAAATTCTTGAAAGGAAAGCGCTTGTCGAGAGTTGAGTAACTACAAACGGAATGTTTCCGGTGCTCGCTCACAGCGAACCTCCAGCGTGAGTGACATGGAAACTAATTTACGAGATTAACAAATCGCGATATGAACGTCTGAGCGCATGAGGAATGCAAGCTAATAAGACTGCAATTTGCCAGTGTCATGGAGCGATTGTTGAACAAGCGTAACTAAAGTTTAATACGGGAATCACGATAGCACGAGCTGTAATCCATCCATCGTCGGCCTCTTGACTAACGTTGCTTAACTTGAGAATACTTTCAAGACAGAAGGATCATGTGCAGCATGTGTGTCTCAGAGCCTGTTTCAGCTGAACTCCTCTCACCTCAAGCACCAAAGCGATGAATCAAAGTCGGCTTTAATCAAATAAAAAGCTTTGAATGATTGCCGTAACACAAATTTCTCGTGAGAGTTGCTTTTTCGGGATTCATCAGCACGTCCAATGGATGATTGAACGCACAACTGCTGCCTCGTTCAAATCCTCCTGACCCAATTGTGAAGGTGAAGCCTCTTCGCCTTTGATTCGTGTGACATTGCGCGTCCCAATGCGATGGGAAACGTCACGCTATTAGCAAAGCAAATTGATAGAATGACGAGGAAAAGTATGGCGGGCTCAGGGTTTAGCCAAAGCTTTTTCACAACGATTGCTAAGCGACTCTTCGAGTTCAGGGAACGATTCCGAGCCTTGGCCGGTGCTGTTTGTTCATGTCATCTGACGTCGAGTGTGGGTTAAGACTGAAGCGAGAAAAGCGTTTTTGAGTAAAGTCAACAAGTAGGTTCATGAATCACAAATGAATGAATGGAAAGACATTAGCAATTTGTTCACAAGCGTTGAGTGAGAGCGAGACGTTGTATGCAAACGTTCTGAATAAATTACGAGTCGGTGCAGCTTATAAGACAACGATTTAGTCAAAGTCATGCAAACGTCTCAGGTTTCGTAGTAATCGAGTTGCACTGATTTTAATGAAGCGAAGTGTTTCCAACTCCCAACTGCCACTCGTACTGCGTCAACAACAATTATTTCCACCACTTCTTGACTCGCCCAGCTGTTAAGTGGTTGCGCTCACACAAAAAGGCTGCTTTATGACTTTTCTGACTGCTTTCCATTAAGGAATGAACGCTGGTGACGTTGAGAAAACATTTTCCGCGCCAAATGAAAACGAACGGTCGGTGAGACCGCTTTGGAAACTAAGCGTAAATATTACGTTAGTGATTAGTTGCGGGGGTGTTTGAGTTTCTTGCCGCAGAGCAAACAGTCAAAAATATTTCGTGCGCCTTTTTCCGGACGAGTTTCCCTTTCTTGCTCTCAGCTGTCGACTGAAAGCGAAAGCCTACACAAACAGTTCAATTATTTAGGCGCTCAATCAATGACAATTCTATTTGCTCTTGTGTAGAGTGATTTTGTCGCTGTTACATTTTCCCGTTTGCGTTTGGTTTAATCACACTTTTCCCCTTTTGCTCCACATTCCTCTTCTCATAAATTAATTCCATGCATTATGCACTGCTCATGAGTGCGAGAATGAGGTTCATTATCATCAAAGTGCTCTCATATCGTGTAATCGCAGGCGGATCTTCCACATAGCACAGGAAGCGTTTCACTCTTCGCTAGCTACGTCTCCCGTTAATTCGAAAACGTTGCTAAGTGTTGCAACTTCTACGGCGTGTAAACCTTTTCAAAATTATTGCGGTTTGTTGAACACAAGTTCTCCGGAAGCTTTTGGCTCCCTTGAGGGCTCTCCCGTTTGCTAGAAGAGCTTTCGAACAATCGAGGAAACGCCCGCACACTCTGTCTATGGTAAAAAGCTGACGTGAGTGCAGTTTTGATTTATTTCCTCCCGATGAAAGCATTTCGTTGTAATCTTCAACATAAACCAATGCAACAGCACGAGAGCTTTCACTTTCGATCGCCGTCACGACCTTTTAATAACAAATTGCGATGTTTCTTCGGAACGAACAGACCGTTCTCAATGTTTACATCAAGAGTGTCAACGGCAGCTGCTCAACTTAAGAACTTTGAACTTTCCGGAATCTATTAAAACTTGAAGAGTCAACGCTCGACGAGATTAAACTTTCAAGCACTTTCTCGAGTCGGTGTCGGCTTGAAAGAGTCGAATATTGTTGAGCAAACATTTGATCATGCGAGATCGTTTCGAGGAAAAGATAATGAAAATATTGTTGACTTAGAGCAGCTCATGAATGAACAAAGAGGTTCATTCTGCATTACTATGTACATATGGCAGAGTGTTGTTCAGCTGCGGTAGCAAAGCTTCAAGTCAGTTCTCTGGAATTTCACCTGCAAATTGAATTCGGTGGAAATCTTAATGCTAATTTCTTGAAAATGCAGAACATTTTGATCAAAAACAGTCGGTTTATCTAGAAAATTTCTCTGACCATCACTCAGCTTAAGCCAGAGTTGTAGGGCAACAAAGATGTTCTCAGAAAATTTATTCAACTTTAAACAGTTTGAAAGCGCCAGAAAACAAACAAAACCTCCCGTTAGCAATTAGAGAATGGAATAAATCTCTCATGGTTCACAGCGTGAATGCAAAGCGAGTACTTTGTTCTCCACACTGACTTTAATGACGGTTTTAATGAAGAACACTCGCGCTACGTCATTATTAAATAATGCTGCTGTGGTTTGTGCACGCGAGACCATCGAGCGAAGCTTTTTACAGCGTCGACATAAAAATCGACGGTTCAATCTCCATCCGAGAGCGGTCGCAATAACGATTTCCCCAAATGATGATTTCGTATCCAAGCGAAAATTATCTTCGCTCGGTTGATGTGAACAAACTTATGAGCGAGTAAATTGCTCGCGCGAGTCGCGATAATTGAAACATAAATCGGGCTTATGGTCGAGACTCGAACGGAAAGTGAAGTTGAATGTATGTAAGCTGTTGGGGAACAAAGAGAATTTGCACTTGCAAACGATTAGAGATTGTTAGAGTTCGTTGAATGTCTGCAGTCGTTCAATGGAGTCAAGCAAAGCTTGGACGGACAATCGATCTGAAGACTGCTTCAGGTTCCAGACTCAGTCTGGTTAAATTGTTCTACCTCTGGTCAACTGCTTTAACTTTCAAAGCTCTTCGAGCGTCCACATGACGAGACCACCAACAACGAACTCTCAGCTGAATCGAGTCGGACAAACAGCAATGACAATATTGTCCCTTCAACAGTTACAGCGTAACGCAATACGTTCGTCGTTAAACGTTAGCTGTTGACGGAGTGACAGCGATATATCGAGTTGCATGTGAATGAATGTGTTTTGTTTGATGGACTTTAGTTCGTCATGCGACGTTTAGTTGGAGCAAATTTCGAACACACTTAAATTACACGTTTGCTTTCTTCTGGGCTTCCTGCGTTTGGGCTTAATTATAATTAACTCAGCAACTTTTGCGACAAATGCTGTTTGGACAGTGAACACTCTCGGATATAACATCGGGTTTTGTTGTTTCAGGTCCTCCCGCCCAGTGCAAGTGTTTTCCTTCAGAATGTGGACATGTAACGCAAAAGGGAGAAGCGATGTATTTATAACTCGACCATTTTGTGTTCGGGTCTGACACCCCAAGGGCTGGTTGACAATACAAAAAAGGCGTTCAAAGGATCAGCGCCGATGGATTTATCGATTTTCCTTTCATCGACGATACAGAGAAATACTTAAACGTCTCACAGTTCTAATTTAAAGCATTGGCGAGGGCTCAACTGATGTTTCGCAAGATAACAGACAATCGTTCCTTAAACTTTGTCAATAAATAATGGAATTACCGTATGGTTCCGTAACAATAAGAAGATGATAACAGTAAGAGCGAGCGGATAGATGAAGTCGATAAATCCTCAGCAGCATCAGAATCCATTGAGAGGCTTCCCTCGTTCCAATCTCGAATGACCGGGGACTGCGCTGAGTGAAGCAATATTTCAATATTTATGAGAGTTTCCCTTTGTTGTTTGATTAAGTACTGCTCGAGTCTCAAAGGATCGCCCGCCGAAGCATCGCAACTTAACATTATATGATAATTTCCCGGCCTCTCGCTCCATCATCCGCCAACACAAACATTTTTCCCGGCAATGTTTTCGAAGCGGCGAAAAAAAGTAGGAAAATTCTTTGAGCTTCTGAAACAAGCGAAGGAAAATATTTTCCGAGCTGAAACGTTTTTGAAATGCAAACATTCGAGAGTGGAGAAATATTATCCCGCGAATGTTCGTCAAGATCGTTTCGGTGAAACATTGGAAAGTTAAGTGAAACTTCGATGGGAGTTGCGAAGTTCAAGTTCGACTTGACGGTGCTCGATGGTTAAGCTTTGAAGGAGTTCAATGAGAGCCTTGCTGCGGTTCGATTTTAGCCGCGAGCTTCAATGGTGCTTGATGCGTTGTTCGAGTATTGTGCTAAAGCTACTTTGCTACATTGGACAATCATTCGCTTCTTCTTCTTGTATTTCTTTGTATTTGCCTGTGGCAAATTGCTAGACTATCGACGAATATTTGACACTCGAGTGGAGCAATATGTCTGCATCATTCAATTATCGATTGTCTCGTGACAAATTGAAGCTTTTACCTGTGGGAGAATAAAAGTAAACGGCAGATCCTTAGACTAGCAGCATCGCATATTTTATGCAGAAAGCTCTCTCGGCATCATCTCAATGTGTTCTGCAACCTTTTAATGTCGCAATCAAAAAGTCAAGTACACATGGAAATGTGTTCAAGCTCAGGAGAGACGAGCTTCGCTTGTTGTGTCTCCCGAAATAACCTTTTTATTATGGAAACGAACTCGAGGCATGAAAAATTCAGCAGTAAAACGCACCAAAACTTTTACCGCGTGGAGTAGGAATCGCTTTTGACGTTAGCGCGCTTAAGTGCCAGGGGAGTCGTTCGCAGAAGATCCACGAGTGTGTGCAGTGATTCCGCGGATTTTCATCAAAATTTTAACGACCAACTTCCCAACCAACTTTTCTCTCGAAACATCCAAACTGTTATTACAGCAACGACAATTTTGTCGGAAAAGTTGGGAAAGTCTTCTTTGGCTTCGCAGTCTGCTCGGAGAGAAATAATCAAAAGCCCTAATTGTCCTCTAATTCCATTCTTGCCGAGCATTCATCTCGAGTCGCTAATTATTACTAGAACCACTTTATCTCCTCTCAATTGCGTTGTAAACGAGTAAGTGTGCTTCAGCAGCACCGCAATTTAGTTTCGAAAGCTGAGCGTGATGCTCCATCGCTCGGACGGATTTTCCATTTGAACCTTTGACCGAAAACGATTCCCATCTGAATACTCATGTTCATATTTGCTTTGTGAGTTGTTTAATTAACCGCCCAGCAGTGGCTTAGCTGACAGCTCAGCTTCAACGACCTTTATTTGAGCTCATGTAACGGGCGACGTGAGCTTTATTTGATGCTCAAGTTAAAAATTTTAGCTTTTAAAGCAGAGAGTGTTTGCTTTGGAAATTTCACTGTCGTGTCGAGAAAATACTTTGTAATCAGCAAATTGCTGCAGATGTGGCGAGTTCAGAGGAAATTCTTTGAGTGGGTAATGGATGGGAGCAAGTCAGCTATGGTTAGATCTACTTCAATGCCTTGGAGCTCATATGAGACCAAAGGTGACAGCACTCCGGCTCTGAGTTACAGCTTAATCGCTCAACTGTTCGAGTACAGCAAAAAACCGTCCACTCAAAACTGTTGCAAACTTGAGCGTGTTCCTTGGAATTACGAGAAACAAAATAATAATTTAAGTTGAACTGAAATTGCGTCGCCGCTGACTGTCGATCAGCAAAAAGTCTTCGATAATTTGACGTTAATTATTGAGCAACCGCAAGTTAAACGCTCGCGGCCAAATATGGACACCTCCGAGCCAATCTCCTTGAATCTTCCGCGGATTGCACCAGTCAAGATAATGATTCTCATGAGCAGCTCCGCATTTATCATGCCACCGTAAACGGACAAGTCAATAATTGTCTTCAAGCTTGAGTTACTTGATTGATTTGTGATTTTTTATTTGCCGCTCGTGTTGATGGCAGCGAGCCTCATAGTTGCGATTACAGCATGAATCGTTTTGTAATTGAATACCTGCAGACTATCTACGCTATCGGTTTGTTTAACGAGCATCAAACGCCAGCGCCGGCGAAGAGCAAACACTAATTAATTCTGATTCAATTTGTTGCTCCGTACAAGCGAATGTGGAGCAGCCACAACTTACGCTGCTGGGCACTGAATTCTATATGAGTTTTTGACTGAAAAGGTATCAGGGAGGTGGCGTGTAACGTAATCTCTGTTTAATATGATCGGAAATTTGTTAAAAAATTGTAAAATAAGACCAAATGTCTGATGGAGCTTTTCAAATATTTTACGTCGACGACCCCTTGAAATTGCATGTAAATCTCATAGCGTGAGCAATTTAATCGAATTCGGTTTAAATGTTTGCACTGTTGGCTATGTCGTGCATATTCGGCTTCGCCGACTTCTGCAATTTGTAAATGCGTGTGCAGGCAATTAAGCAAATTAGACAGCAATAAATCCGTCGTCATTAATCAGCGAGCGACAGCAAATCACAGAAAGCAATTAAAGGCTTTCGGTGAACTGAAAACAGTTTACAGCTGAATAAACTATGCGAAGGAACCGCCTGTCACTTAACTTAATCACTCGTTTCCATTTGACTTTGTTTGATTTCGCAATGAAAAGCGAATGAATTGTCGCTCGTCGCAGTTATCAGCGAGAAAGCACAAACATTTTAATGTGTCAAGAGTTCCTGCTGAATTTTGAATACAAATTCCAATTAGTGAGGAGAATGAGCGCAGCTCACTTAATGCTAAATGATAATGCGATAATAAATTTTATGCTCAACTCGACGGTTTATGTTGTTGTTCGCTCGTCTCTGACGTAGGAGAACCTCAGCCTGAGCATGCTGCGTTTACGAATCCACAAATCTTTCCCAAGGAATAACGAACCCTCGGTGTAGCCGGACGCCTTATTCAGTGTTTGAGTTATAGGCTGTAATCACTATTGATCGCCCTCGGCTCGGAACCATTCAAGGCGAAAATTAAATTCCTTCGACTGTTGTTCTTTGAGTGCGGCTGGATTGTCGCCATAAATCTCGTCGGGACAAATCTCTCTTCCTCTACCAAGATTTATGGAGATTTCATTTGATAATTTTGTGGCTTCAAACATCACCGACAACATTTTCGTGTAAATTATTCTGAGCGAAAGTAATTCGAGCCATTAGAATGCAATTAGGTTTCTGTGGGAGTGAGTGAGGTTTAGATTGTAATTAGCACTGATTAATAGCGAGTGATTGTAGGGTAACTGATGACGCTTGTTTCTTGCCTTAATCAACTTCATGAAACTGAGGAAATCCAATAAATCTGCAGATGAAATTCATTCGACTCAATGTAATGATTTATTGATGATGTTGTAGAGCTTTCTTTTTCCTCTCACTCGCCATTATTCTCGAAACTCCATGGATAATCCACATCATTATTCCTTAATCCGATGCTGTTTGGAGCAGATGGTTATGAGATCCGCTGCTCACTAACAGTTCCATTGTATCGAAACTATAAAATAATGACTTTAGTTGATCGAACCTCATTAAATTTCGAATGGAAATCGAAATGGTTGGCGTCGAGTTGGTTGAAATTTTAAGACTTCAAATTAGTTCATAGTTCAAGAGAGCTTTAGTGTTGAGGAAATTGTATTTTATAAGCCAAAAACTTGGCTACAATCTCTCAGTTTCCAGTTGGAGATTCGCTCATTCTTAGCTTTCGATCAAGACTAAAGCTGTTTCATCTTGATAACTTCCTCAAATTTGAACTTTCACGCTATCTTGTCGCTCCATTCATTCGTGAATTATTGTCTCAAGCTTTTCTCGAGAAATTCGTCTCCATCCTCGGAATAACCCACGCAACAAGACTCTATAAGCTCTTTCGAAAGAAGTCATCCAAACCTCCAATACGACTCCTCGTAAATAAAACAGTAATCGAGCTTTTCACAACCTGGTCAAAAGATGTGGAGCAGCTGAATATTTTATAAGTTGATTGCATTGGCTCAACCTGGATTGTGCCCGGCTAAGTAAAGTTTTTGCCTTCCTATATGATTAATATTCAATGAGTTTTACTATCGGACGTCCTAATGTAGAGATTGAGACACGACAGTGTTCGTGAAACAGCATGGGAAAAGCGTCAGTGCTTCACATGTTGCTAATATTTAGCCGATTGAATTGTTATTCTTTATAAGTATACTCGTCGAGCCGGCGGCAGACAACTAAAACGCATATCACCAGCCCAGGAATAAATTATGCACAATGTGCAGCAACACATGCCACGGCTGAGCTCTGTGATTACCATGCCACGTCTAGGTTTAGCTCGAAACAAAATGTTTCGTTTTTCATTAATTTTTGATCAGCTGTGACGTTCTCATTCGATAAAATAATTTCGCAATTAAAACGCAGGAGCGAGTGCTGCGCTTAACTGAAACATACTGCGGGAACTGCGCGGTAATGTAAAGTTACTGGGATAACAATGTGGCGCTCGTGAACACATAAAAGTTCCAGCTCTAAAATTTCATGAGGGATTATTATGGTAATTTGCTGTCGGCAAAGGCAAAACTTTTGATCAAACGCATTGATTTGAATTTAAACAAGCAGAGCGGTGAGTTCGGTAAATGGCTGCGTAAGCACATTTGGAATGTAAAGTGTCAACCGTTTATTAAAATCATCGAGTGTCTCTGTATTATAAAAGACTTTCAGTGTAACCTTCAGGGCTGTTGGACATGTCAAGAGCTTCCTTACACTGGAGCTATAAGAGAACATTTAACGAGACTCTTGAGAGAATCTTGCCGTCTCATGAAGCACAAAAATCGTTTCGAGCTCGTGCATTACATTAATCAATAGACGAAAGCCCTCTTAATGAAAATGTAATGTTTTTTTAATGGATTCTCCCTCCGATAGACTGCGACATTAAAGGCCCGGAAATTCTCGAAACGGATTGATTTTCAACCTTCAATTAGATGTCGAGCAGGGAGTTTAATTTCTAATTCATGGAAAATTGTGAAGAAGCTGTTGTCGATAGGCTGGAGATGTCGGGTCCAAAAAAGAAAGGTTGACGGGCTTTCCGAACTTTGAGTTTTACGCTTTCTTGTCGGAAGCTTGCGGGGAGAATTATTCCTCACGACTAATTATAGCAACGGCTCCTTATTGTCGGCATTGGCAAAAGTTTAAGGCTACTTTGAGGATTCTGACGAGAGAAAGGAGCTTGAGTTGTTTTGTTTTGGTTACCTTTCCAACTTAATGGTTTTTCTCTTGTTCACATTGCTGACGCAAGACAAAGAAACTTTTGTTACAAGTTTCATTTCGACATTCCGATCCTTGCTCGACTGATTGAATCACATCGCTTTTGATGTCGTTGTGAAGCGCTGACGAGCAAAAATGTTTCAAGCCGTCGATTAGGCAATGACGCTATCTGTGAAACGAAAACTTTTTTGCCGCTGAGCATTTTACAATGATTCTCACATTTACGCTTCACGACCATCACGCACAGATTACGCAGTTGTTGTTGTCCCATCTAAACCCTTTAATGGATCCATTTATCGTTTGCTTTTTGTGGAATCCTCTGGTGGTGTTTGTCTAAAGGCTCGATAAAAAATTGTTTATCTTACGCATGCCTTCCTTCCCCCCCGTTAGCAACTGAGAAAGGTTGAGAGCTTTTTTGAAAAATGGAATTTCATGTAAATGAGAAATGACGAGAGACATGTCAATGAAACTTGCTGCGAGTCTCACTCGAAGCTTTCTATGTACATTAAACGTTGAGTCCTTAAATGTTATCACGCTTGATGTCGTCGCTATGTTCCTTCCCGTTCGCTCCTCGAAACAAACTCGAGACTGTTGATGTATTTTACTTTGTTTGCTCCGTTCTTAAAATGTGATGTGAACTAATAGAAAACTCTCTTTTTCTTCTCTTCTTCTACCTGACACACCTCTGGACAATTCAAATACACGTACTGACCAAAAACCTTACACGAATTGCACACTTTGCTTTGTGAAATGTCTTCTTGTCCGCAATCGACTCGCTGTCAGGCTCTTACGTGCCGAGCTTCAGAACTTGAGGAAGAGAGGCGCGCTTAAGACTGGCAGTTCACTCGACCGTCCCGTTATCATAGAAAGCAATCGTTCATGTGCTCGTTGTCGGGCCTATCTAGGAAGAATAATCAATCGTGGTGCTCCATGTCGTGCCTGTAAATTGCGAGTGTGCAAAGGATGTCGGGAATTCACGAACAGAACTGACTGGGTCTGCGTCGTGTGTAATAAACAAATGTGAGTCTAACCAAAAGCTTCATGTTTTCCCTTCACCTTCTTCCTATCTTTTTTGTGTAATAACTTTTGCTTAATTGCTATCACACACTCCTCGTAAGTCTAGCGACAATATTGCACTTACTTTAATTGAGTTTTCCTTAAGTAAATTTCTAGGAACTTTTTGATAAAATATTTGTCAACTTTCTCCTTCAACTTTTTGGCTGCAAGGTTCAAATTATTCACAGAAAGGGTTTATGATAGTTTTGTAATAGTTTGAGAAATGTTGTCCCAGCATATTAGAGAATTAATGGACTTACAAATGTCTCAACCGAAGCGAGACTTAAACACTTCCGACTGCGATTTAAATAAGGCGCGGAGATCTTTTGGGAATCCTCAATCTCTCCATAAGCGGGCGAATGAAATGCAAATCAAACCAAAACGATTCTTCTAAACAAACAAATCACAAACGCCGCGCAAGGTGTTAACGATTGCTCAATAAACTCGATTGTAAGATTAACCTTATAAGTCGAACACTCAATTCAGTGTCGACACGCGTGGGACCAATGAAGTGTGTAGCTTGTGCTATTGCTTTCCGTTTCAAGCAAAATCGCGGTCGTCTTGCGGAGAAAAGATTTTCCAGCCAAAGTTTTAATCTTCAAGAAAGTTTTCTTGCCTTAAAGTTCGAACAGACGATGCTTCGCTTAAGGAAAACAATTTGTTTTGTTCACGGAGGAAACTTTTTTCCTTCCTCAGATGGAAAAGTTGATTGTAGAAGTCTGGATGGGGGAAGGTAGAGAATGTTTATTTGTTCTTAATGATGACACATTACTCCAGACGTAGATAAGCATTCTCACGATGTGTTTAGCCGCAATCTTCACCGCGTTTCCTGCTCGAACAACGGCAAACACATGCGTCCGCGGCCCTCGCTGAAATATGAGCCAAGCTTATGCCTCAATTTCTCAAGCTTATGGCTCTCATTTTTAATTAAACTCGTGCACGAGTTTCCTTTGATCTTAGCAAATGTAATTCCTCAAACCTCTGAAAGGCAATTGAGAGTTTTATTTCCCCAGCGAACGTACTTGAAAGTTTAATTGAGCGGAAGATGGAAGCATCAACCTTTGGCTTGTAAAATCAAAAAGCTCGTTATTAAAATCATTTTAATTAAATTCAATCAGAATAGAACAAAGCTTGTCTCTGTGGAGTGGATTCGATGCGAGCTTTCAGTCCTGAAATAGAAGCACAAACACTTTTCAATTCCACGGGAAAATCCTCATCACATTTTCAATGAAGAGCCGAAGGTGAAACGTTGACGCTGTTGCCAATCAATAATTTTGAGAGAAAAATGATGAGAAAAAAAACACTTAAGCTCGATTTTGGGTCGAAAAGCTTTCAAGCTTGAAAAGCTGCACTGTGCTCGCTCCCAACTCCACTCGCCCCTGAAATGATTGTGTGGTTTTTACACAAAACTTTGATAGCTTAACTTTGATTAAAGCTGAATATTTCTTCTCCCCACCAAAAGTTTTTTCACGAATTTTCTCGTAAAAACTTTCCTCGATTCAAACGATTGTTTGTAGCTTTTTGTAAATGGTAAAATGGTCATCAGGGCGATTAGATTTTATTTCCCGTGTCGGTGTTATCTCAACCCTCAAATGGAGAAAGTTTTTCTTTTCTAATGAACAGATAGATTAAGGGAGAGGCGACAACATTTCGAAGATAATGACCGCCGATTAGCGACGAGGCAGCCACCAAAAATATAATTAATGGTTACATGATTACTCGTATCCGTCTGGGCTCCGTTTAACGTTTTTTTGCGTCGCGAGAGCGTTCACGAACCTCAAGCTGTCATAGCAACAGTGAAGTAACTGCCATGCAATGACGAGGGTTTCATATGTTACGAATGCGGAGTGCTGATCCCGATAAAAATTCAACGCGGTTTCATTGCTGGTAAAAATATTTCCAACTTTCCCCTGCTCCATTCTCGCTCAAGTTCAACCGTCGGAGGAAAAGCATTAGAGTGAACTTTGCTAAACGGAAATTTTCGTCGTGCAATCTATTGTCGACTTGTTGATTGCAATTTTTTCCTCTGCGCTACGAGGAAAACTCACTGCAATCTGTTGCTCAAACTCTGGCAAGGTTACCCGCTCGCTCTTGTCTGAATTGTTGGTGAAATCGATATAAATATTTTATGTGCAACAATGCCTGGCTTCCAATAGCATAATGACATTTCCTCCCCATCGGAGACAATGTCGACTCGTGCAAATTCACTGGCATCCTGGCTGCCAGACGCTTCCAACCTAATTCATTCTGTCGAACAATTAGGAGCTCGTGTAGAGCGATGACGAACAGAAACGGAAAATGGTAGAGCGGGCGGGAGACAAGAACATTCGGCACATTATCTCGAAGCTTACGAATCGTAGAACGTCACGACTTGTCGCACATGTCTTATAAATAAATTCATTTCCTGCAAATCTCGGAGATTTATTGTTTTAAACATCTTCCGATTGCGTTCATTTCGAGCACGTGTCGTCGACGGAAAATTTATTCATCGAGAACCTTCTGAGACGAAATTAAAAAGATGAATCCGGTTCAGTTGACTTTGCTCTTCCGACATGTCTCTCAGCCTTGACGTTTCCTCTTCACAGATTCCCGGAAAAGTCACGCAAAAACTTTGGTTCGGGAGGAAAAGGGGATTGGAAAACTTTGCATTTTTCATTCAGCGATAAATCATTACATTTTTTATCCATGAACGGGACATTAGTTTGATTGAATTGGTGGTGTGGGAGCGAATCGAGCAGGAAAGTTTTTCTGCGCTTTCGTCTCTGCTCGAGCATCCAAGTCAAATGGGAAAAGTTGAGCACTTTGAATTGATGGAGAGCTTCGAGGAAACATTTATTCGAGGACAGGAAGAGTCCGCCTCTGAGCTCGCAATTGAAGTCTCACATCGAAGAATGTATTGCGGAGGTTGAGCGATCATTGAGCGATGCAAGAAGAAGAGCAAACGCTTTTCTTTTCACAACAATAGGGATTTGTGGCGCATGTTCGCCCCTAAATCATTTGTCATGTAACCTTTGACAGCTTCCTTAATGAAATTGCTGGACTGTGAATTCTTTTCATTGTCGTCGAGCGAAATAATTTAAATGGCGCAAAGTTTCAAACACAAATGGCTCATAATGTTCGTCTTCTTATTTGATTGCAGAGAGCTGCAAACCGCTAGCGGTGAGTGGATGAAAAGCGAGTCTTTGCAAACGCCACCGAGACGAGGCTCCATTACGCAAGGCTTCATTCCCACGGCAGACATTATTAAGAAAAGTATTAGCCGGTCTTGGACAATCTCGAGTGAGTATCAGCTATAAAGTCTAAGATAGTCGTCAATTTAATTTCCTTTTCTTTATCTCCAGATCCAGAAGACGACCAACAAATCAACTCGAAGAACGGGATTGACCCTCGTATTCATGTGCCGACACTCGGCTCATCAATTCACCATCAAGAAACGAACAGTTATCCAAATCTCATTCGCTTGAATAAATCTCCATACAACAGCAACATGGATTTCAATTCAGATAGTTACGATAGAACGCCGCCCACTCAGCGGAGAGTCTTACGACAATCAACCTTGCCCAACCCTGACTCTTCGTATCCTTCAAATAGTTTGAAGGTTCCGGTATCTCCGAAGCAGCAAGTTAGCCCACAGTACAGCCCTTATCACACTGATAACGAGAACGAGCCCGAACTTGACTCGCAGCCGCCTCCGTCATTGCGGTATCAGATCAGACGGCAGTCAACTCTTCCTTGCAAGCCCAACGAGCATCACTCGTCGACGAAATATCTGTCAACATCACCTAATCGGAGCTACAGCCGATCGCCAGATCCAAGCTCGTTAGACAGTGAACACAGCCCCAGATATCCGCCGTTCGTTCGTCAATCAACTTTCCCATCGAACAACGGAGCTGAACAGTTTCATCAACGTCAATTACCAACATCGCCCAACCGCTTGAATTATTCAAAATCCCCCGACAGCGGCGGAGAGAACGGACACGTTTCACCAAGGCGATTCACGAGACAAACGACCTTACCGAATCCTGATCAGCACATCAAGCTTTTGCCAACATCTCCACCGAAAAAGTCGCCGCAGTACATGAAACGGTCTCCTGAATTCCAGCGACAGCATACGATCTCTAATCCAGAGGGTATGAGCACGCTCTCTGTTCACCAGCACGGACCCAAGTTTCTTCCAATCAGTCCGAGGCAGAAACAGAGCTTCTTATTCCCTCAACCGAGTGCTCCGCGAACCTTCCTGTCGCAACAACATTTCCCAACGATGAACGAGGATCAACCGCCCCCAACAAACCACACAATCCGCGAGCACTCGAAGATGATCAAAGTGAGAAGCCACAGTAACGAAGAGTACAGCTTCAATAAGTCTCACGTTCCACCGCAGCCAAGCGAAGGCCGACGGCTTTTGCCTGAGATTCCTAGCCGTTCGCGGTCGCCTAGTCGACTTGTTCGCCAGGATCATGTGAAAGACGAAAGTGGCGAGAAACGTTCTCCGATCTCAAAGACATTTGCTGAAGCGAAACAGTCATTGAACGAAGAATACGACGGGCAAAGTCAGATGTACGAGACGCAATACAAGACCGAGTACTGCGAATTGAACTCAACGTTCGCTGAAGCTGACGAGAATAATTATAACGAGCAAGAAAGCTACAATGCTTACGAGCAGGGCATGCAGATGGAAGCGAGTTATTATGCAGCGGAGCAAACCACGCAATTCCACGACAGCGACGCGAGACGATACGACTCGGTGAGAAGCAAAATCACGGCTTCCGTCAAAAGCGCAGAGAGCTACATGAACGATTCCTCTTCTGAGTTTTATACTCCAGACGAGTACATCAGACAAGCTCAAAAGAACCGCAACCGTCGACGAAAGTCTCGTGAGTTGCCAGCAGATCCAGAAGTTCTCCCCGCGGGCGAGGAGTCACGCAAGCACAAACCCGAAACCATGCGTTCTGTCTCTGAAGACTCATCGCCTCGCACGATGAAAGTTGTACCACGCAGATCGTTCTCGCAGCCGGAGAAGGAAACGCAGAAGAAGCCCGAGCCACCCCAAATCCCCTCGCCGAAGCCTTTGAGCGAGAAACCGCCATCGCCTGTTAAAGTTGAAATCGAGACCGGGCCTCGCAAGCCCGTCTACAAGTTCCCAAAGATGCTCGAGATGCGAGGCGACTCGAAGAGCTTCGACGCTGTCGTGAGGCAGTTAATTAAACCGGATAATACCAAAGAGGCGGACGACAAGTCACAATCGATGGACGATAATCTGTTTAGCGAGAAGAAGGAGGTGAGAAAAATCGATTCAATAGAATTTCCCAGCCCGTAACATTTTCCAATCTACATAAATTTTCATTTTCATTTAGCATAAAACAACATTGAATGAGGCTGAGATCCAAAACGCCGTCGAGCAGGCAGCTGGGCTGTTCAAAAAGGTTGTGCTCCAGCGTCGAAAGGAGAGAAAGCCTGCAGATGAAGGTGAGTTGAATCGAGAATTTGCTCATTCGCTTAGCGTAATATGGGGTAGGAGGTAATTTACTCTAACAAAAAGCTTCAGTAGTCGGGGTCACATTGTCTGGACGAGCACTTAAAACTATCATTTCCACTATCACGTAGAGCGCTCTTGTGCTTTCTATGGGAACTAATAACTTTCTCAAGCGACAAACTCCTGTTCAGATTACACTGAAGAATAAATTCGAGAGTTTATCAGAGTGCTTAGCAATAGTTGCCAAGGCGGTAGCAACGACAAAGCGAGTTCACCAGAGAGCTTTTACTGTGCTCGATGCGAAGCTTGAAATCACAAGAAAGGGTTGCATGGGGGTTTCTGGAACTGCGGCAAGCGACAATATTTGTTTTCGATTCTTAAGGAGATTCCGTTTGTTGCCATAGAAAATTGCCAGAAACCTTTCATGTTCTCCCGAATCGCTTTCCAAACAAACATCGAGAAAGATAACGAGTTATGTTCATTTTCGGTGAACTTTCGTCTGCATACTTTAAACAAGACTTAAAGGATTGATCGAGGGCGGCTGAGGTATCCGAAACATAAAATAAGCTAGTAAAGCCGTTTAGAGAAATTCTAACAATCTTCATCATGGAATAGAAGACGACGAGTTTTGCTCTCGTGTCTACCGCGAGCGTTTAATATCGTGAAATGAGTAGAAGACGAAAACAAACATAAACACGAGTATAAACATTAAGAGGATGCTTCGCATAGTGAAGAAGCTTTAGGCTAATTCGCGTGATTGGAATATTTGAAATCGCTTGTAAATTTTGAGCGAATTTTCTTCCGAAGTAATTTTAACAAATTAGGAAATTCGGCATCACGAGCAAACTTGTTGATTCCAAGCTGATAAACATTTGTTTTATTCAAAGCTCTTCGACTAAACTTAAAGCCACGACTTGGAGGAAATTTCTAAAGCTTCTTAGAAAGCTCAACTTGATCTTTAAAGCTGTACAAATGCTGATGCAGAGTTGAAAGCTTTTTCAATT
Source organism: Smittia sp. YW1114-2 (assembly GCA_033064975.1). Lineage (NCBI taxonomy): Eukaryota > Metazoa > Arthropoda > Insecta > Diptera > Chironomidae > Smittia > Smittia sp. YW1114-2. The sequence goes on from CP093833.1 coordinate 7,973,909, forward strand.
CAATTAGATCCGATCTTGAAAAGCTTGATTGTGCTTTTAAAGAATGCAAACACGGAATCAAGAAAATCATCGGAAACTTCCATTCAGGTTCCCTCTCTCTCTCTCTCCCCTTTCACTATGTTTTATGGATTTTCAGCGTTTCGTCTTTGGAAAACTCTCATGCATTGAATTTGTGCAGAAAACGTGATTTGATTTTATTTTACGATTCTGTGGAGCTCACGAGGTGATAAGAAAGAGCGGGGAAAACAAAACACTAAACCAACACAGATGCAGGCAAGTCGATAAATGCTATCGGCTATAATATGCGGAGTGCTAAAGCTGATATCGTATGTATTATTCAGATAGCAAAACTAGCTACTGTGAGCTTTGCTAGTCTAACGTTCGACTCGCTTCCTCCGGAACACGATTCAGCGTTGAGTAATCGGAAACGGGAATGAAAGATGAGGCTTTCACTTGAGAGAAATATCTTTCACTTAAAAAAATTGAGAAATCTATCAAATTTATCTTCCGCAATCACATTGTCGCTTTTTTGGATCGAGCGTCATGCTGCGAAGACGAACGACAATTGTGTAACTGTTTTTGTTAGAGGAAGAAGAGGCGATCGATGTAGACATGTGCGCTCAATCTGTGAGACGTTTCATCGAAGGGAGCTTCGAAGTCGATGCTTCGAAGAAAACTTACGTTCCCTCGCTTCTTTATTCTGAAAAATTAATTCACTATTACATTGCAGTCGGCACGGAAACCCAGTCATTAAGTATTTATGGATCTTTAGCATGCCAAAACTCACACTCGTCGGTCCAGTTATATTTAGTTAATTGCGGCAATTAACAAGAGAATTTTGTTCACTTGTTAATTATGTGGAATTTGTTTTTGCGTGAATGGTTCTCCCAATTCATGCTCGAGCTTGAAACTTTTGATTTCCAATCTCCAAATGAAAGTCCAGCAATCGGCGGAACAAAGCGACGCTCGTCTATAAACGATGAGATTGGTTTCGGGTGGCGGTGAGATTGCTGGAGCTTTGATGCCGACAACAATCGATGCCAATTTTTCTTGGCTTTTTAATTAAACATCCATTCATTCTAGAATAACGGATCCGATAAATATCGATTTGTTTTTCCGAGCTTAGAGTTTTCTCTAAGGTTTTGCGTTCATGTTGCTCATTAAATGCAAATTTTTTTATGTCGGTCTTGAGTCCGATGCTTAAACATCACGAGGTTTATTTTTGAATCCTTATGGAGCTGAAGTCGCAGAGTGAGAGCCAATTGAACAAGTTCGCTCTTTCCTATTACACGAAGCCAAAGATACTGGATCCTCCACTCATGATCATATTTTAACACACATTAGGGGATTTTCCCAACACCGAAACTTTGCCAAAATCTCTCTCATGTCTCCGACAATTTACAAATTAAATTTTATTACAAACTTTGCAACAAAGTTTCTTTCGGCAACCCGAAGACGAGCTACATTTCGGTTTCTACAATTCACGGCCAGAGTCAACAATTTAAAGTTGCGTCACGCTTTAATTGAATATCGTGGAACAAACAAAGAGATTTCGATTAATTCGATCGCTGCTTGCACAATCGAGAGCGTGTGGGAAATATTTAATTAAATTTGTTGTTCTTGAAGGCGAAGATTATGGAGAAATTTCATGGGTGCGAGAGCATCGATCGCGAGATGAACTTTATTTAATTGAATACTTCCTTAGCGAGAACAGTTAATGCTGCGATCGAAAACGTGCGACGAGTTTTCGCTTTCGTTGCGACGACTCGAACTTGGCGATGATCCGAGGATGACTCGCTTGTCTTTCGACTAATCTCGCTTTAACAAGATTTAGAACAAAATCATTGCGTCCGAACTTCGGACTCCGAAGCTATAAGAACAAAGCGTACATTTGAATCTACGCAAATTGTTATGCGAGGTGATTTTGCGTTTCGTTCATCGTCAGAATAGTTAAAATTTAGTGCAGGCAACAATGAACAGCTGCCCGAATGGACTCTCGTCGAGCCTTGTCAATCGAACAACGTTTTGGGGATTCCATTGGCTTTTCCTCACGTTCTGAAACTTTCCACATGCATTTCAATTTCGCCAAATGAATTTTATCAACAAGTCATATTCCCAGTCGATGAATAAATTCCTTTTGCGCTCGAGCATTGGCCGGATTTAATTTTGCCGCTTCGGTTTCTTTGCTGCTCTCTGGGAAAATCGCACAAAACTTTTTCTATTAAATTTCAATTTGCTCGAATAACAACTCAAGGCGAGATGGGAGAGGGAAAGGCGGTGAATTTTACGACCCTTTTGCAATTTAGAGATTCCCCTTCCTTTCTTTAGCCTTCAACCTATCTCACGGCAACGAATTCACCAAAGTTTACGCTCAGTTATTATAGCAACCATCAGCACATGTTGACTAACAAAGTAATAAACCTTTCGCCCAACGCATGAGACTAACTTTAATAATCTGGACGTGTCTGGCTGTAGTATAGAGAAAATAATTAGTTGGTAACGAGGTGGAAGAGCTGGTGACTGTGGACAATTGAAGAGAGAGAAATAAATTCCGTGAAATTTCAAGGTGACATGCCATGGAAGCGCGAAGAAGCAGCGGAGACCGAGCTAAAGTATTCTTACTCCACCGATGTCGACGACTACAAACTCGTCTTCATTTCCTCGGATTCCTCGGGAAAGGAGGACGACAACGATGATTCCAGTTCTACAACATCTTCGATAGCGACCAAGTGCAGCATCGTTATCGATGAATGTGACTGGGACTACTTCGAGCCGAGCGCACAGAACGCGAAGAGTCTACTTAAAGATGTTGCATCTTCGTCGTCTTTCTCACCATTTGGGTCGCCGAGCTTGTACCGTCGTCGTTTCGTTCCGAGCCCAATGAGCAGTCCACTGTTCTACCGTCGAGGACAGTCCGAGTCTCCGCTTTCAGTTCGTAAAAGCGACATCGGAACTGATGAAGAGATTTTACACTCATCATCGCCAACATCGTCCGAAGGTTTCTTGCCCGACTATCTCAAAGCATGGCGAAGACAGAACCATAAATGCAAGGACTTGACGCACTCGTGCAAATGCGGACAGTCGCCACACTATGTTGCAATCCCAGTTCCAATTTTAGTTCCCATGGACGAATTCCGTAATTGGAACAGCAAGAGCGGCAATTCTGATCTGCTACAGCTTTGGAATTCGTCGTCGAACCTGCTGCTGAACCAACACGAAGCCAAAGTTGACGTCACGGATGCCCAACATAGTGATCAGGTAGAAACGTTACCTGACGGCGAAGAGAAAGAAAAGGAAAAGAAAAAGCAAAAAATTAGCGATCTTTCCATAGCGTCCAACGTCAGTTTGTGTTCGAGCGCGTTTCCACCAAGACGCATTTCGCGGAGCTTATCGCTTGATAGTGACACGTTTGATAACGGGCTAGATAAGACTGTCCATCTGACTCATAAAAACGCCCCGAAGTTCAGGAAGTCAGAATTGAGCTGTACAACACACCTTAGTGAAACCATAAAAATCACCAGCAAGCACGAAACCAACACACGCGGATCAGCCGTTGGTGTGGGTTCGCCAGCTACGAGCGATAATTTAATTAAAACAACTGGCAGCAGTTGTAATCCAAATGCGATACAGGCCGCATCGTTCAGTGGCACAATGATCTCGGTTGGGAAACTCAAAGCTCCGGAGAGCGGAGCTAGTGACGGTCATCTCGTGAGTGAAAGTGTCTTCTCGTCTGGAGACGAAGCTTCGGACGAGGAAAAATCAGTGCAACGAAGCTACGATGTAGCTGGTGCATCGCTCGTTAGCGATGTTGAAAGCACGAGCTCGAATCGCGAAGAAGAAACAAGTGGTACAGATGCGACAGACTCCGAGGACACAGGCATCGATGATCTTCGAGCGAAGTCGAAGCGATTCACGAAAGTGTTTGTGGTCAATAGAAATGCTCCGACGTCCGACTCGGACTCGTGCAGCTCGATTAATGTTGTGGAGAGCTCGTCAGACGATGAAACGTCTTCTGATAACGACACAGATACCGATGGTATCACGTTGAATTACATGAAGCCGCTGGAGCAAGAAGACAACAATTCAAGCTCGCAATCGAATGAGGAAGTCGTGTTGAAATACATCAAGCCCATCGGCGAGGACGTTGATGAATCTGTGATTTTAAGCTCCATGCAAACTCTCGACAATGACTTTGATGATAAAGCTCGCGCTCAATACAGCGACGATAAAGTGAATGTTGACGACGATAAAAATAAGTCGAAATCACCTTCGATTAGTGACGACAATGACAGTCGAGTGACGAATATTTTGAACGAGATCAAAACAGTATCGATCGTCGATGGCTCGACGTCAGAGCAGCTTGCAATCGACGAAAGTGTGACAGATGGCGACGACGACTCGTTGGAGTTTTTCGCTGAGAAGACAACCTCGAGCTGCAATCTCTCGATGATTCTTAATGAGAAACGGTTGCACGATGATGTAAGAACGAGTTCTGCAGACGACGAAAATTTATTGAAAACCGAAAGTCCATTGAACGGCGATGATGTCGAGCAGACTCTGATTGTAAATAACGATAGTGTTCCAGCGAGCGAAACAGGTTTTCACCAACACACGACCGCGGTCGATGTTTCGCCGTTGCTGAACGATCAGCCGCAGTCGGCAACATCGCCAGGTAACAACAATACCATTAGCGAAGCCAGCTCGTGTGTGAAACAAAGTGTAGACGAAGAACAAAGTGCTGTTGGATCAGTCTCGAGTCAACGATCGAATCAAACGGACGGCAATGGCAAATTCACAAGTTTGATCATGATCACGCAACAGGACGAGGACACTTTTGCCATGAGCTCGTCTAACGTGAACGTCGTTTCGAGCGACACCACTCAGATCGTTACCGCGAATTCGAGTCGCGACGCGATCGTCGTTCAGCATAGAAATTGGCAACCTCGCTACCCAACGAACGTGACGAACGGTGCTAGTGTGAAGAGCAAAATCGGCTTCTACGAAGAAAATATAAATAAAAATTCCAATTCGAAAGCTAAGCTCGAGCCATCGAGTAGTGATGAGAATAAATCGAGAACAGATGAAGGTCTAGTTGAGAAGTGTAAAGACTCGATGGCAAATAAGAGTGAGAATGAAGATGTGAAAGTGATAACGAGCGACGATACGTTGTCGGCTGTCGTGTGCTTGGAAGATGGGCTCGCTGACGATGACTCGTGGGTGGAAGACGTAAGTCAGCAAGACTCGGAAGAATTCGCTTCAAGCGACTTCGATAGCTCTGACGAAATGACATTAACGGCAAATGATCGAGAGGAGGAATTACGTGGGTATAATCGAGTTTCGATTGACTTTACGCTTCACACAATCGTCGAGGAGTCGTGCGAAGAGTCGGAGTATGAAGCTAGCGACAGAAAGAGTCAAAGAATGTCAGCGTCGGAGTTGGAAAAATATTTCTTCTTCGGGCTAGGAGACGGCAATGGTCCGAGCAATGCTGCGAAAACCCTCGATGACAGTCCGAGTGAAACTTCTTCGGTTTGCAGCGAGGGTATGGATTCTCTGAATGGACCAGACGAGACGTTGAAGAACGCTGATGAAACATTAGCCTCGTCTCGTCTTGAGAAGTATTTCCTTTCCGGGTTCATGGGCTTCTCTGCCGATGGCGCTGATGGTTCAGACGGATCGGGTAGCGTGGGAAGCGACAGCGAAGGCCGGCCAAGTCCAGAGCAGCGGCGTAAGAAACTGGTGAGAGCTCGTGGCACTGGACGCTCGCATAGCTCCTCGTTAGATAATCTTCTCTCGAAGGAAGAGTCGCTGGATAATCAGAATGAATCGAATCAACAAGAATCTGGTGACTCATCGGAAACTGACACGTGCGATGATCCAAACGAAAAGACTGAAAATCACTGCGACACAGTCAAGCGGAAGAAGAAATCGAAAAAATCCGACACCGACGATTCCCTTAGAAAGATTCCGGATGTCGAGGTCAAAGATCCGTCGGAGTCAGAGAACGACGAAGACGGAAGGAAGACGCCGCAACCCGAATTCCTTATGCCCGTCAATAGCAATTTGGTTCAGTCACGCAAGCAGCACAGCCGCGATAGCGGTTTCATTGGCTCAAACGACGACCTTCTGAAATCAGATGGACAAAAGTCGCCCGACATGAAAGTGGAATTGGAGGAGATTCAAGAAGAAATGAAGGAGAACGAGCCTTTAGTATCTGATAAGGTGCCAGTCGTGAAGACGAATCTCATGAGAAAAGACAGTTTTAACGCATGGAGTTCGGACGAGGAGACAAACCTAATGATGTCGAAGATGCGTCAATTCTTCAAATCGCTTGTGGCTGCAAACTCGCGTAACTTGAAATCAACAACTGCGACTGAGTCCACGGCCGTTGGAGGTCACAAAGTTCGCGCTCGGCCACCGCAGTTGGTTTACTTCGAGAACGAACTTACCCGACTGATGAAAACTGTTCCCGGAATTAAGGAGGAGCAAGTGCGAGAGCTTGTGGAATATTTCAGCTCAGAGGACACCTGGAGCGACTCCTATGACTCGAGCGATTACACGAGCAGCGATAAAGAGTCTGCCGTGCGAAAATCAACGAAGATCCAACAGCAAATTTCAGCAAGCTGCCAAGAAATCATTCAAAAGTTTGATAAGGGCAAAGCTGTCATCCCCGATGAAGAAGGCGACATGGGCGATGGCGGTTTGTTGGACGATGGACTGAATAAAGAAACTGCCTTCGTCTACCAGAAACTGGTAGCGTCAATCACGAAAATTGCTGACGAGAAACCGGTCGCCGCTCCGGTCGACGTCACCAACTCACCGCCGATAATTGCCAAAGTGATGCATCACATCGGCTCGCGCTTAGTCGCGCTCATGCATGAGGTCAGCAGTGGGGAATCTCTGAAAAGCAATTCGCCGAAGCAGGCCACGCGTTACCATCGCCGCTTGCAGGCGAAAATTTCCGCAACCACAACTGAAGATGATGACAGCACATCGGAGAGTAATTTCGAAGATCCATTAGCGCACAATTTGCCGCGATCAAAGAGCCATGATTTGCTTCTCGGTGATGCAAAACCAACGCCAGATGCAATGACGGGCGAGGAACGTGAAGCAAGCGATTATGAAAGATTCTCGTGGCGTGGAAGCTTTGAGTCGGCGCTTCTCACCAACTGCGATTCCCGTAACAAGCTTTCGACTTTAGATAATTCATCTTCAGCTCATTCAATATTAGCTGCGAAACGAAGGTCAGCCGGCGATTTGCTTTTCAGCCAAAAGAGTCTCAGTCGAGAGCAGTTGGACCGAGTCAGGTCGTGTGGCAGCATAGGTGGAGCTGGCGAACATGACTTGGAGAATTCGAAGTTGTGGGAATCGACGCAAAGTCAAGAGAGCACAAGACGTCGATCAGGAATCATCGGAGATGATACCGACGAGTCTAGCGACAACGACCATCATCTCCACGCGCGAACCACTTTGCCACGAAGCATCCAAACCTCTTCCATCATTGCCAGTACAACAAACTCTCTCCCACGTCTCCCTACGAACTCTTCAACCACACAAACGGCTTCGGGCGCGATGCAAAAAGCACAAAGTGTTTATCAGTTCCTCCAGAATAACGTGAAGAGCGCTCGCTATCGAGCGCCAGGATTCAGTCGCCAGCCACAAGCTCCGAAACGCGCACTGTCGGCACCTGGATTACAGCCGCTCGTCCCGCGCCGCGACCGACGAAATAAAGTTCAGTCTCTAGCGATGGGTGAGTTGATGAAGAAACAAATTGAAAATAAGCTGTCGAAGAATCTCAAACGCTTGACCTTTCCATTGTGAACGTGACGAAACCTTTAAATTCCTCTCGAGAATCTCGTCTCGAGGGAAGAAGCGGCGAACGAAATGAATTATAACTGTTACACTCGTTATGTTTCAATCAAAATTTACGGTTCCATTGTTTCAAGCCTCTCAAGTTGCTCTCGATTTTTAATTAAATTACAATCACATCGTAAAGCTCGAGGAAAGCCCCAAAAAAAGTTGTTGAGCAAGCGATGTGAATGTACGTCTCGGGTCGAGCCTGAAGGCAAGAGAATGAAAACGAAAGTTGGCTTGTGATAATTTAAAAATTATAGACAGCCAGACGCGAGAGGCAAAGCGAGGCAGCATAAAAACGCGTAATCGCGTCAAGAAAGTTCATTAAGAAACTGGTTCCGAACGTCTCGAGTCTCCCCGCTGGCGTTGAAGTTTTTTGTTCTCACACATTCGCGAAGATATTTTTATTTTTCTCGTCTCTCCGTCTTCGTCATTCAATTCAAATCACAATCTGTTTTCTTTGATTTCTGTTACCGCACGACTGGGCTAAAAATTATGCACACGCTCGCGATTTTGAATTCAAATTTATTCAATGCTGAGAGGTTTTGTAATTTTCAAGTCGGTCAGCGACTTCTTGATTAATCTAGATGAGCTTAGCCGTTCACCGAATGGCTCATTGTTTTGATTGAATTGCTGCCATTTAAGCTGGAAGTTTGAATCATAAAATTTGACAAAGTCGTTGCAAACCGCCGTCAGTTAGTGTCACGTCTAGGTAAACTCTGGAGCTCGTGGGATTCATTGGAACGAAAGAATTTATTCATTGCAGTTTGTTGGCTGCGGCACGTTGCTGAAATGAAGCATGAAAAGCCTTTCAAATCATATTTCCGGTTTAGCGAATCGATGAAAATCTCAATTGGAACTGTCCAAAGCATAAATCACGCGATGTGGAATTGGAATTTCTGTTTCATTAGCTTACCTTGAAATTGCTTCTCAACTTCTCAGTTTGATCGCTCAAATGTGAGTCGAAGAGTTTCGATGAAGCTTTAATTTAAAGAGCAATCTTTTTCTCCAAATGATGAGCAGCTCATGCGGATCGATGAGCCGTTGCTAAATTCTCAAGCGATAAGCTTCTGAAACTTTCGATAATCCACCAAGCTCAAGTCTTTAACTTTCTTTCGAAATGAAAACGAATGGGCCGACTTTCATTCTGCGACTATCAATTACTCGCATGAGCAAGCACTGCTCACGATGAGCATCGCAAAGCGCTGATTATGTTGTGAGTGGAGAGGCGGCCTCTCGTCTGTTTTGGATTGGAACTCAAAGCCTTGCCGAAAACTTTTTCTTCTAACTCAGAGCCCACAAGCCTGGGGCAACAAACATTTTATCACTTCAACTTTCACTTCAACGGAACGCTTGCCGAAACGAATTCAATGATCCGTGATAGAAGGCGAGTGCAAGAAACCTATTCGATTCTATTCAAACACTATTGTTGAGCCATTCGCTTTGTTGTAGTCGAGGAAATCCACCGAGATAGGAAAATCTTTATTAGCAATTTCTTGTTTTCGATTTCGGTCTCTCGTTGTTTTCTTCTCCCTTCAGTTTGCTGTGATGGAATGAGCTTTGTTAGTTTTATAGCTAAATCTTTTCTCAAACAGTGCGAGCACAAAAGCAGAATGAGAGGATAAGCCTGTCAACGGTAAAGAATGGAAATTCTAGCAGCCATATCTCCTCCTGTTTCTTGTTATTATTATTACGGTCGGAACCTCGTCAGGCTTCTTATCAAGAAAAATGGCTTTGAGGAATTTCTGCGGGCGAGAAAAATTTCGGAGCAACAATGCAAACCTTGGAAGTTTCGAGACAGTCGCTGCAAATATTTTTCCACTGCACGAAACTTTTTTATCGCAACTACAAAGATTTCTCTTCTCGCAATTTTTTGCGGAACCTTTGCCGAGAGAAGCTTCGTGTTTTGATAAACCCGAGTCGATAGAAACTTTTTGACACGTTCGAGCGTTTCCATTGTTTAACCGGCTGCAGTGAATTCGATATGTCGCCGTCCTATGATGACAAACGGCATTTCATGGCTGCAGAGTGTCTCGCTGGTGTTGGTTAACAAAAGACGAGGAAATTCGATTTCTATCCAACAGCCTCCAAGCTGAGTTGTGGCGGAGATTGAATTACAATTAAACCATTAAACTGCTCCAATGTTCAGTTAGCTCTGACGAAACGAGCGAAAAAGTTTGCGCGCCCACCACGCAAGCTTTCGCTGCCCACGAAGCTTGAGAACCTAATGGGGTCTCTCGACAGCGCAATGAGTGAACTGTCATGAATATTGATTGCCAAATTAACGAACACATTGCGGAGCGGCCTGTGGATGATCGTTAATGTACCGTAGAACCCAATAAATCACACTTTGCCGACGCTTTATTTCATGAAAGACTCGAGCTACCGCAGAAATAAATTTATGGCTTCGATGCTTCTCTTGTTGCAAAGAAGTTTTACTTTTCAGCGCTCGCCACTTAACGGCTGATGCTCGTTGTTGCCTAATTAAATTCCGAGCATAAATAGCGCAAGAAACCGTTCCGTGCGCAAAGGAGAAAACTATTTTGGAGCGCGAGAGATAGAAAAGCAAACCGGAGAACGTGTAAGAGAAAAAGTTTTTCTTATTGGCGGAGAAAAGATTAATTAACAAATTAATTGCGGAGCGAGCTTGGTAATAATTAAAAACCTCGATAATTTATCGCGGCTTTTCTATTTTCCGATGTTTTATTCCTCGCACGTGTCCCTGCAGCTCAACAGAGGACGGAACTGAAACCTTTTAACTAATTGGCATTTGTTGAACGTCGAGCATCGACAGATTAAAATGACATTTTCGCGATTAATTTCTTGTCGATTAGAAATTCCGATCCGCAATCTCGACTGACAATGAATTAAACGAGGCTCGCTGATGACTCACGAGCCTGTCGACGATGACATTGAGCTTCGCAACTTTGTTTCATGACTCGACGAGAGTGAGCGACCTTGTTGCGGTAAATTCTGAAACATCTCGGAGGTCAACTGAAGATCGCTGAACTCTCGTGCAAATTTACCGCACGAAAGTCTCGTTGCTCTGAAGCAATCTGTCATCGTAGCGTGTTCTAGTTGAAAGCAAAAAGCTCTTTAAGAAATTATGAATGTAAAGTTCCGACACTCCTCTCTCGTGTTTGTTGATGTTATTGGTGGCACGTTTGCTCAAATTTCATTCTGTAAAGAACCGACAAGCGTCGTGCCATGTGTCGTGAGTTGTTCTTATCGATCGACGCACCTCGACGGTGAATTTTTATCGCGTCGTTAAGCGCTTCAGCAACGCACTGGCGCCTCTTCTTCTTCTAAACGAATTTGCATATCGTAATTTTAAGCTTCCCCGGAGAGCATTTTCTAAATATTTGAAATTGACACCGCGTTTAAGCTCTTACACCTTGGGTTGTTGTGTTCGAATTTGCTTTAGCAAGACGTTGCACGTGAATTTCTAGTAAATCGTGTCGACAGACACGACAGGAGATTCCTTCGCTGTGGCTCCCGTCAGCACCGAGCACAATGAGCCACCTAATGAAGCAAGAATGTGCGAAATTATGCTGATGGAATCATGTGTGTTCACTCGAGAGGGTTGAGATTGCTTCTGATGTGCGGTGAAACTCGAAAGAATTCGGGCGCATTCCATCACTTGTTGCTCGGTTGTTAGGCGAAGAAGGAGAGAGAACTCAGCGGCTAATAAAATTGAGGTTTATTAATTTGCTTATTATGAAACAATTTCCTCTAGCGCCCCAAGAATGATAATAATAAAAATTTAATAAATTTCCTTTCTCTTCTCTGCCGCCTTCGTCCGCTTGACGTGAGCATCATCTTGTGCTGTTGGAAGATATTCGTTTATTACGTCTTCGCTCGTCATCGTGTCGTTGCCGTTAGTGATAAATAGGCAGATTCTTCTCTGCTCGGTTCATTGAATGAGAACTTTCACGCTTGCCGCAGCCTCACGCGTGAAAATCTTGCTAATCTCGATCCGGTGTTCTTCGGGCAAGGTTCAACGAGAAACGTGATTACTCTAAAGCGTATTATTACACGTTATAGCTTCATCTGGGAAGATGTTTCTTTTGTTTACGTTTTCGTGGCATACAACCAAGGCTAAGAAGATTATTCATTCTTCATACCGCTGCTAGCAAATCGCTGCCAGAAGCGAACGGCTTCTTTCATTTTTTCTACCGAGTTTAATTGGCAAATCTAACGAGCAAAGTTTTCACATCGAGCTCGATGCAATTTAACTAAGCTTTCTGATGCGTCTCATTAGAAACTTCTTCAGGTTTCCCATCAACCTTGAAAATTCGCCTGGAATGATTAAAGCGCTTGTTTACTTCAATAATTAAGCTCGATAATCAGCGTTGTGTTGACATCTCGCTGCTCATTTCTCGAGTCTATCGCGCCGTCGAATCGAACCGATTACAATGGAAACGTTGAATGAGAAAATACTTTTCTATTAATCGATTTCCAAGCTGACCAAAGCCATTAATTTCCGTTTGGAAAAGCAGAAAAAATGTTTCCATTGTCTTTCGTGTCAATTTACATGCTTCATGTCTATTTGTATGGACGGTCTCGTCATGCTGAGCGAACGATACTTCGCTTCCCAACACGACATTTTCATTAAATCAAATTAGACTACGTAGTCATCCATCGTTCTCAGGCCTCAAGACAATTGCTGCTTTGGTTCTAGATTTCCTTTTGCAATGTACATGACGGTGAAGCGTGATTATCGAATTATCGGATTCTCTTGCATTGAGTAAGGTTGGCAGCGTTGATTTCCTTAGATTGAGGGCCAAGGTTGGCGACTAAAAGTTTTCTAAATTGATGAGGAATGTTGTGCTAGCCATCATGTCAAGCGGAACGTCTTCAAATTCCGTCGAAACTACGACTCATCGCCTCTCACTATTCTTAACTAGTAATTTTGAACATGAAATTCGTTTCCTCGCATTATCATTGATGGGACCACCAGAAAAGTTAGCATGCGTTAAAGTCCTGCTGTGTAGTATAGATTTTAGACACTTGTAGAGCGACAGGAAAGTGTTCAACCTAAGCGATTCTTCTTAAGACGAGAAGTACTTAAGCTTAAAGTGACTAGCCAAACATCGACTGTGTGCATTAGAGCGTTCGATCACATCCCAATCAAACAACAACTGAACTCTCATGAAGCAATTTTCCAAACGTCTCAGCAGCTCAAGAATGTTCTAGCCGTCGAAAAGTTTATTGACTTACGTACAACGGAATGAACTGAAAGAAATAAGACTGGCGGAAAGAGTCGTGCGCTCGGTTGTTCGGTAATTTGTGTAAATTTTTCAAGTTCTACAGCCGTAATAAGTTAATTCTTCATTTGCAATTCCATAACCGAAAAATGTCGGAACAAGCTGAGCGAGAAAATGTTCAGCGTGTATGAGTTGGCAAACTGCGGAAAAAGCGGCAGCGAGTGACTAATAGATTGACCTTTAGTAGCGCCGCTGTCCGGTAAAAGTACACAACTCTTTTGAATGATTGATGTGAGATTGTTCTGGGAGATTGCCACAAGAAACTCTCGTGAAACGAGAATCTGAGCCGCTCACTCTTTGTTCATCGTCAACTTTCTGGCTACGCGGAATATTTGCATGAAACGCGACGCTGGCTCTTCAAAGATTACGTCAACATCGTTAAAATAACACGAAGCCGAGAACGAGAGTGTTACATCATACGATTGGCTAATCGAGCGAGAACCGAAAATTTGGATACGAAATTTCCTTCAGAGTTCCGATCAACCTTGAGAATTCGCTTGGAATGATTAAAGCGCTTGATGAATTTGAAACTTCCTATTTTGAATGTAGATTCCGCGAGGGTGGCAAACAACACAAGAGCTGAAGCTGAGAGAAGCAAGAAGAACACTCTAAACTTTTTGATCCAAAACGCAGAAGTTTTCATCGTGAAAGCTCAGAAAACTTTTTTGTTTCGAGCTAACAAAAAAGCGCAAAGTCAGCGGAGAAACGGAAGTCATTAGATTGAATCATTGCTCACAACTACGAGAGAGACACACGATTTTTAATGACTTAAAACGTCGCTCGCCACATGACGAAACGATATTTTGATGGACCGCGACCGACGAAAGTTTCTTCTTCGTAAATTAGGCTCGAAAAGTGAGTGAGGGAAAACTCGTAAAGCGTCGTCGGTGTCGTTTTCGGCTTTGTTGGTTTGATGGGCCTTCGAGAAACAACGAAGAGAAGCGAACTCGATACGAGGAACTGTCGCTTTTTATTAAGTCTCCGCTTTATCGAATGGAATCATCTGCTTTAGTCGATGCCATTTTCGTATCGGAAAGCAATAAAGATTTTTAGTATCGCGTTACATTCGACAACCGCTCGCTTCATGTCTTCATTCCAACGCCATGTCAACGTTTCGCTCGGGAGCTGATCGTCATGTCCATGTCGTTACGAGAATTTAAATATGCTGAGAGCATCGCCGAGCTCTCGAGTGGCCTGGCTCGCAGCCAGCAGCAACGAAATTGCGAAGGGAAACTTTTCTACTTTCAATTAAGCTCCTTTCGTTAATGTTCCATGCTGCGATAAAAATGAGAAAATTGAAAGTTGCCCGCGGGGTGGAAAGAATGCACGAGTCATCCTGACAGCGCAAACAAGGAATCCAAGGTTGCCTTTCTACAACAAAAGCTTTCTCATGCAACAAGCTTCGCTCTTCACATTTCCTTTTCATGAAAATTCTGAAAAAGCTCAAAAGCAATTGAAGGCAAGCGAAGCAACAAAAAGTTGTCGAAACACACGAACAGAGTAATGTGCAGACGAAGATTTCTTTTTTATTAACACTTTATAACTTTGGCTGTTGGAGAACATTTGCATCTTAATCATTTTTCTCTGAGACTTGACTTGGGAACCAAAGCTGTCTACGAAGATGGTGCAAGGATATCAAGTCTCCCGAGTTAGAAAAGCTTTTAGCTTCAGGCAAGCTCGCTAGGTCAGGCAGTATAGCTGGGGGATTTGGAGCCTGGGATTAGTTTCAAACTCCCGTGAGACACAGTTCGCATTCCTTAGCAGCTTTTCAGCCACTCAGCAGCTCCTGGTAATAAGTCATTGCAGAGAGCTTCAAACAAGCATAAAATGTTACGGGATGAGTTTTAACGATCCGAACTCAAGAAACATCCTCGAGATTTCAACGCAGAGGAAAAGTTTTCAAATGAAAAATCATAGCTCCATCCATTGTACTTTTGCTCTTTCCATTCCTTGCTCGCAAATCATACAAATGGCCCTGACTGTGAAGTTCAGCAGACTTGCTAGACGGCTAGATGAGAGAGCGGAAAATCAAAACGATAACGAGTTGAGTTCTAGGAAATCTCTAGAGATTGCAAGATTTACCGAGATCGACTGCAAACTGGTTTTCCCTCTCGCTAGCTAAACGAATCTTGTTTGCATTAGCTGACCGCTCCGAAGCCAATTGATTATCGGTTTACTTATAATTCCCATGTTTCTAGAGCAACTCACGTGCCGAGTGCATTCCATGAGCTTAGCTGTTAGTTATGCAACACAATCATTTGGTTCACTTGAGCTGCGCTCGGGAGCACAATGCATTGGCATTTCGACTTCGGCTCGCAACAGCGAACGAAATCGAGTCAACCATTCAACTTTTATTTGCTTTTGTGACTTGCGACGGAATGTCAACGACGTAACGAAATTTGCTCGTGGCTTACGCATGAGAGATAACTAGAAGTGGAACAATTAGCAGCTCACAATGATCGCGAATTCACATAAAACCTCTGCGTTATGACGGGTCTTGTACAACTTTTGCAATTAAACGACACAATGGAAAACATTTGCTCAACATTTAGCGCGAGACCTTTTCCGCTGTTTGATTAAACTTGACCTACATTACACTTATCGCAAAGATAAATGCAGTTTGCTCTTAATTATGCAAAGAAGCAACTGCCACGATGAATTAGATGACTGTCTATGATGGACAGCGCAAGCTTTTTCAGCCATGAATAAGCGTCTATCATCGGTCTCTTGGCCACAGCTCACCAGAACAGATTAGCGTCGCTCCAAAGAGCGTCGTTACAAATTTCATTCATTCTGTTTGAAAGCTTTCACGAGCGATGAACCAATACAACATCCCAGTCTCGCGGCAAGATGTCAGCAAACAGTTTCGTTCCTGTTGACACCGCGATGTTGGAATCCACAACATAATTTATTTACCTTCCTGTCGCTGAGGGCCTTATCTCGTTGCACTTCGTTTCCACCAGCAATTTGCATTTTGTTTTTGACTCAACATGAGAGGAAGGAATGTTACAAAGGATGGGGACAGTGAAAGCTCGAGAAGCATCACATCTGCAGGAAACCGCTTTCGCAAAGTGAAATATTCATAGCAGCGTGCTTGGAATGAAAAGAGAAGCATTGCTAAGGCACTTCATTGTCACTGGCATGCAACAACTTTGCACTTTTTTATTAAAAATGAAAATGTTCATTCGTCAGCTTAGTCAGAAAATTAAAGTTTTCACTTTGTCTTGAATTTTAAAATTTAATAACAACAAGCTGCGGCATTGAAAGGAAAATTTAGCTAACGATGTTAGCTCAAAACTTTCAGCTTTATAGTTGAATGAGTGTAGCGAACATGTTGAAGACTTTAAAGTCGAGGCAATCAAAAGTTCACCGAGAAACTTTCGCTGCACTTCAAACTCTTGCTCTGTAATTGGGGATTGAAACTCATTCAGCTGCTGCCTGTTTCGAGTTGCGATTGGGGAAACCGTCGATCACTTCGACCTTAAGCGGATTAATATGAAATTAAAAACAAGTCGAGAACGAGAGCTTTTGCCAATTGGTTTTCATTACAGGAAAACTTTCACCTAAACCCTTCGGCCTCGACAACAAAATCAATCAAAGTTCTAGACGACCTTTTCCATTCGATCAAAAGTAGCAAATTCATTTCGTCAGCAAGCAAACAAATTAACAAGCAAAAGTTGCTCCTTTGAGCGCTTGCCAGTTCGTAATCCAATGAAGTATAAAATTAACGAATCTCTGGGAGGCTTCATCAGTGATCTTTTATGGCATCTGGTCTTTTATTATCTCTGATTACCAATCAACCATCTTTACCGTAACTGATATTGCGTTCTTGTTTATCAAGAATCTTGCCACAACGACCTCAACATCGAAGGTTCTGTAAACCTTTCGCCCCGATAATGAAAAGCGATGCGAATAATAAATTCAAACCGAAATTCCAATCATAAATCTCGTGAATAATTAAATTCTGTCGATGATTAATTATCATTACCTTTCGTTATCGAGCGAATCTTTGCTCAAGGTCAGGCGAGAGCGTGAAAAGTCTTCCAGACTCTCCATCAACCCTTTCATAAATTTTCATTTGCCTCGTCTCTTCTTCCATGCCTTCCCTCTTTAGCAAATCAAGCGCTATCGCATTCAATGAACGTAAATTCGGGTATGACCAGGTTGGGTGAAGTGCTGCACGTTATCTGAACCTTCTCCATGGATTTATCGCCGACGATAAAAACTAATCGCCAAGCAATTAAGATGCGTGAATTTATTAGGAGGAGGCGTTAAATAAGAAATTATGCAAATGATGTTAGCGACTCCCCCGAACGTTTGGGAGAAATTTCTTGTTGACAGTTCAGGCTTAGAGTCTTCCATGGCTTTCCTTCGGTTCATGGAAACGTCGCCGCTTATTATTCCACATTGTAATTATGCAAATGACTTATGATGTTTGATGAACGGTGCGATATATTTTAATTCGCTGCTAATTGTATCAGCAACTGACACTGAAACTGAGATAAAATCTGTGTCAGCGGGCACTTGATTGGAGTTCACACACTTCCAACGTCAGTCGAACTCTGCGCTCTTAATTGAGTCTTCTGATTTGTCGAGCTTGTTGACAAGTCCGTGCGACAGTTCGATGTCTTTGTGCAAGCGAAATTTGATATTTTGTCTCGACGTCGCTGGAACTTAATTTTGTTGACCTTTATTAACCGCGACAAATTGACCTCTGGCCTCTGCTGGCGAATCAGACACAGCAGCGCTGTTTTCAGATCTCTTTCAGTTTGCGTCGTGTACTCGAGTGATATGTTTTGAAATGAATCGATGGATCTTCGCGTTCCTCAAGTGGAAAAGTCTCTGGAAGTTTTTCTCGAGAAGCTTTACTCGGAGCAAGAAGCGTGTCGGCCGGAAGACGCGGAAAAACGTCACGTTCAGGAGATTTTGAGCGACGTTTTTGACTTTCGTGAATATTTTTCCGAAGGAAAATTGTTAAGAGACTGAAGCTGAAAGTGTACCGTCAAAATAACTCGCTCGATCGATCAACGAGGTTCCTAAAAATCTTTGATTCGAGGGTTTTCAAAGTGCTGGCCTTTGTTTGTTCATTCGAGTCAAAGAACTGAATTATTAAAAATTTAATGAGCAATTGCGAATTATGCAAAAGCGAGGAAGTAGAAACTGAGCCTGAGGCCAATCGTGAGAAACGAAAACTCGCTGAGCTGAGCTTGCTTCACCTTTCGCAGCGGAACTTCTATGAACTGCGAGCAAAAAATGTTTAATTAGTGTCGAAGTTGCTTAATGCTCGGTTATCAAGTTCGCAGTTGAGTCTTCAAAGCTTTTACATTTCAAGCACAAAAGCCTAATTAATGACAACGATTTAAATGAAGTGAAAAGCGTCGGGAGTCCTGCCATGTTTCCTCGAACGATTTATCACTCGAGATGAGATAAAAATCTTTTAGGGAAACCCGAGAGAAATTCAACCTCGTCATCGCTCGTCCGCCCTCTTCCTGCTCCCCTTCTTTCACGCTCAATTTCATCGTCGTAGTACACGAGAATTCAATTGAAACTGCTTAGTCGTTGAGCATTCTTGTGTTATTGTTAATTGAATTTTATTAATCGCTTAAGAGGCTCGCACTTTTCTATAAAACTTTTTATGTGCTTGTCCTTCTTTTTGTTGAGTTGTCGCTCGTAAACTTCCTTTCGACGAAAAGCTCGCCGTCATCGAAGGAAGGAAAGAAAGTTTTTATGAGAGCTTAAGCCATTATCGTCAGATTGTCTCGTTCGCTCACTCCTGAAGCCGTTCCACTTTACGATTCAATTTCTAAGCGATCTACGAGCTTTCTTCTCCCCGAATGTTTATTTATTTACCGTTTTATGAATTTTCATTTTTATGCGAAATGAATTTTCCGTCTCCTTCTCGATGAATCTTCTCAGGACTAACGTCGCCTTTTGTTCAAAGCACTAGAGAGTTTATGAGCGGCCAAGGAAGCGCTTGATAATCAACAAGGTCAGATCAAGACTCGCTCGTTACCGATGCAGGGTTCTCTATGTTGCTTGAAATGTTGAGCTTTTCTCAGTTCAATCTTAATATTTAGCGTTGCGACTTGTGTATCCAAGCTCACGACAAAGCCATTTCTTATGTCTCATTTAAATGCTCTGGCCCGTGAAATCATAAAACTTAAAACGAAGAACATAAAAACCTGTCAGAAAAGTGCATGACGACAATTTCATTCGTCATCAAGACGTTAGATTACACGTTGATACGAGAGTTAAGCGATGTAACGTTGACAAAATTCTGTAAAGCCGGAAATCTTATTGGTCCCTCAACCGTACTTTCGAGTCTTCCTTGGTCACTGCTTGCGTCGTCAAAAGAACGTAAAAACTTGAGCGGACGGAAAACGATTTCTCAACGATTCAAAACGAGGAACGTGAGCATTTGCTGATGCTTTGCCTTCGTGATGCGGAGATTATCCCTTTTTGAACCATAAATTTAATAGAGTTTGGTGAGAAATCCTTGCGCCACGTGTAAGGCCCAGAAGTAGCGGCTTAATGAAGAAGCGCATGGCAAAATTAATCAGCTTCAAACGAAAGGACGACAGTCGGTACAGAACTTTTAGCAACGTGAGTTTCGCCGCCAGCAATGACAATTTAGCCTTTCGAACGATGTCCAAGCCAAGAAAAGCAGCCGTCGTCTCCCCGGCGGTTCACAGAAACTACGAAAAAAGGTCGCAAAAGCCTCACAAACGGAAGAGATGGATTTCATGGACTTGTTGCTATGATCGTAAATGGATTTGGCGGGTTTTATGCTGCCCATGTCTCTACTGTTGCTATTTGTGTCGCAAACCGCGGGTTGGGAGGTCAAATGACGAAGATGATATTGACAAAGCCGTTGAAGAGTTTAAGCAACGGCAGGGAGGTGGGGGAAGTGGCCAAGGAAGCCAGCGGAGCACTCTAAAATCTGAGAAGGGCGCTAGTCGCTTCTGGCAGTGGGACGAGAGTTGGAAGTCGAACTCTGACAAATTTCTCGAGTCCCTCGAGCTCGATTGCGTGGGCTCCGATAAAAGTTTGAAGCGAAAGCTGCGACAGAAAAGTTCGAAAGTTCGCGTGACAGCTTTCAATCGGTCTGGTGGTGGGTGACGAGATTTCTTAAGTCGAGCATGACAATTTTGACAGATTCGATTTGAAATGATTGAAATTTACGAAAAACTTTTCTTCATTCACAGAGGAAACTCATCTCTCCGACAATGCAAGTTCACCTGTGATTGGAAGTCGCAACATCGCGTCAGCCTCATTGGTTCCGACAGCCGCCAGTCATCCAGCATCGCCCGCATCAACTACCACAGATCCATGGCCCTCGCAGTCAGACGAAGATATCGATCGACTCGTCGCCATGCACCAGAACCGACACAATTCCCTCAGTTCGCTTGGGGTGAGTCGCTCCTGGGCTTCTGATGAAATCTGTTTACTCAAAAACATTTCGTTTTATCAACAGTTGCGGTCTGATTCAATGGCAAGCGTTTACTCAGGAGCAGGCGAAGGTCGCTACGGAACCGTTCAGGTCAAGGGAAGCGTCGAGTTTGGCATGCAATACAACTACAAGCAGGGAGCTTTGGAGATTCATGTTAAGCAGTGCAAGGAACTAGCAGCCGTTGACACGAAACGCAATCGAAGTGATCCTTACGTTAAGGTAAGCTTCCGAGAACCGACGACAGTCAATTAAACTAAAACCTTTTTTGCTCCCAAAAGGTTTATCTCCTGCCCGACAAGACGAAGAGTGGAAAGCGGAAAACCAAAGTGAAGAAGCACACGTTGAACCCTGTGTTTGATGAGGTCTTGCGCTTCTACATGTCGCTAAGTAGCCTCGAGTCGAGAACTCTTTGGCTAACTGTGTGGCATTCTGATATGTTTGTAAGTTCCTAAATCATCTCGCACGAGTTCTTGAAGCTAACACTTGGCTTGTTACAGGGACGAAACGATTTCCTTGGGGAAGTGATGATAAGTCTTCAAAACAAAGTCTTTGACAATCCACAGCCACAGTGGTATCAACTTGAAGAAAGAGTAAGTGTCACCATCTCCTCGAAGTTCCGTCATAAGATAAATCGTTGTATTCTCAGAGCGAACCTTTCGAGGACGTCACGACTTACCGCGGCGATATCATCGTCGGACTAAAGTTCATTCCTGGATCCGACACGTCCGGTTCGTCTCACTCGCACGGGCTGAGTCTAAGAAAGTTCAGCATAAAATCAAACTCATCGGCGTCGAGCGCTAACAACGGATCACCAAGTGGCCCCACGTCATGCTCGAAGAACACAAAAGGCTCGCTTCACATTATGGTGAAGGAGGCCAAGCATCTGTCGGCGGTGAAAGCGAACGGGAACTGCGATGCTTTCTGCAAAAGGTGAGAGATTGATTGATGGCGTCGCGTGGGAGTTTTAACGACCCAAAATTTAATTATTCCTCGCAGCTATCTTCTTCCCGATAAGAATCGCAGCTCCAAGCAGAAAACGCCGGTCGCTAAACGAACGACGAGCCCTCAATGGTAAACGAGAGATAAGAATTAATTGAAGCTCTTTAATTAATTGCGAACCACTTTAGGAATTACACCTTTGTGTACGAAGACGTTACGCTGGCCGAGTTGTCGGAGCGCGCATTGGAACTTACAATATGGGATCATGATCGATTGGCCAGCAACGAGTTCCTGGGCGGCGTTCGATTCTCTATGGGCACTGGTAAGCATTAATTTAATCTTTATTGCCATAGGATTCTCTCGAGATTATAACGTTTCCAGGAAAACATTACGGACGAATCGCAGAGTGGAACGACGCTAACGGAAAGGAATTGACGCTGTGGAACTCGATGATTAGCAGACCCAACTTCTGGGTGGAAGGATGTCTCGCTTTGCGTTCAACATTGGAGCATCGATTAAGCTCATAAAATCAATTCTAAATTAATCTTAATTATGGAAACAGAAAATATTTCTTGTCGCGCCCGTCGACATCAAGCGACGGCACACTCTAAGCAATCTTCCACAAATTTCCCCATTTCTCAGCAATAACTTTTACTCTCGCCTCTTTCGAGACCAAATTTGTGTCGTTAATTAATCTTAAAGGAGACATTTTCTTTGCGCGAGTGTCGCATAACGAGTATCGAGTATTCTTTCTCCGTGATTTTTCTCTGTTGATAGAAAAGTTAATTAGGAGAAAGGTAGGAGGTAGCCGCTTCTCTCCATAGCGAAGCGATTTAAGGTTTAAATTAAAGTTTAATGAGAGAAGCACGAAAAGAAATTTGCTGTTTGTGAACAAGGGCATTGACCATTGCTTACTTATTATCATCGCATCTCTTGACAATTTCTTGTTTTTTCAAACCAAGAGTCTTGGCAAATTTTCTTATGTAACACGTGCAAGATTATTGCAAACCGTTGAAACTCTGGACCACCTGGACCTTTATTCTGACCCATTTTAATAGGAACATTTCTTTCAAACTTTTACAACTTCTTAGTTCTACAACGGAGCAGCTGCTTGGCGACAGTTAAGTTTTGTCGTCTGATAAATTATGAATTCGGCGTTGGCATCAACTCAATTTTCTAATATCAGACTCCTTTGAACCCTCTAGCGATGGCCAATTCCCTTGTCATGAATAAAGCTCACGAGTCAAGCTTAGTTTAACGTTTAAAGTATTAATTTCCGCATTCCAGACAAGCGACAGAAAATTCGAAAGGAAACCTAATCTTATGAAGTTCTCGTTAAAAGTTAAGGCCAAAAACATTGTAAATTTGAGGAAAATCTAATTGAACTTATTGTGATCAAAGACAAATGATTAATTGATTCATCAGCTTAGGATGAGATTAAAATAAATGTTTCGTTTTCACCTTGGACAGTTGTTTTGTAATCCGCAAGTTACGGAGTTTCCTTTCTTTTCGATAAGCATTCTCGTTCCACGGAGACCTTTCACTATTTGTAGAGTCCTTGTTCGACCCACGAGAAGATTAATTGAAGCTCATTTATCGATTGAATGTTGAGAGTATTTATCGGAGGATTGGTTTTTGACGCAAGTCTCGCTTGCGAGTGTGCGGAGTTTCGTAGAAGATATTTAACTTGATAGAAATATATTCGTAGTTACATTAAACCAGTCGATCATCAGTCGATGCCTTCATAAGCAGCTCACAATGTTCATTGGCGAAGATTTGAAAAGTAATTGATAAGTAACGAACGATCACGAGTCTCGTCAGCCAACGTTCGCTTGAAAGTATTTTGTATTTCTCGACGAAAGTTTGCTGGCGCGACTCACAACGACGAGATGAAGAAACTTTGCTGTAAATCTGAGAAAATCATTTGACAATGAATAAAATCATCTAAACTTGAAACAAGATTTGTGAAACTTTTTTTTTTGTTAAAAATAAAGAGAAGTTTATTTTCTTTTCAAGAAAGGAGTTTTCTCTCTCGACGCTTCTGTGTCAATCAAAAATGGAAATTAAAAGTAAAATGAAAGAGTTCTGAGGTGGCAGGGGATTAAGAAGTGTGATGTCTCGTCTCAGCTTTGACTTTAGGAGGAATAAACGACGGTGCACTCTTCTTCGTCTTCTTCTTTTTGCTGCCGCCTGACTGGAAATCGTGCCATGAGTTGACTCGCTCTTGTCTCGACTCCTCAAAGTTCTTGGCAAATTCCTTTTGCACTTTCTTCGCTTCTTCCTCTTCGATTTCTTGCTCTCGCTTTCGTTTGCGCTCCTCCATATCGCGGACGTCGAGTTGCTGTCGTTTTCTTTCCATGTCAGCGAACAACTTCATCACCATAACGTAAGTCGTATGCTTGTACTTGATGGGATCATCTTCGGGTATTCGCTCGCCTCGGCCTTCCTTTTTAAGCTTCTTCCGCTTTTCCGCTAGTATCAGATCAGTTCGCTCCTTCGCCTCTTCGTAAACCGCCAAGCACTTCTTTCTAGTAACGTCGTTCTCTAAAATCTTCCAAGCTCGGTTGACAATCTCGAAAGCTGTTTGAGCGCGATCTTTGTCGTTCTGGTTCTTGTCAGGATGCACAAGAATCGAAAGTCGTTTGTATTTCTTTTTGATTTCATTGATCTCCGTGTCATGCTCGAGCTGCAAAACCTCAAATGGGTTTAGGTTGAAGTAGGTGGATCCGGGTCGGAGAAGTCTGGTGATTTGTTGCTCGCTCGTCAGCACTGCGTCTTTCTTTTCGATCTCCTTAAGCTAAAAGGTAATTTGTTAGTCAGACAGAGTTGAGAAGGTTTGTCGAGGCTAGAGAAGATGAAAGCTAAAGCTGAAGCTCAGTTCCTTTGCCCCAGTAAACCAAGAAACCAAATTGTTTGTAGATAAACAAAGTATCAAACGAATATTCCATCGCAATTGCTCACCTCTTTGATTGCAGCGTCGAACTGACTGCTCGAGTGTGAACTGGATCCTGCTTCGCTTCTTGACATGGTTCACTATCGCTTTGATCGACTTCAGCTACATAAATTGAGAAATTCACAAGTCAGGATATTGGACAACAAACAAGAATGTTGTGCACCCTTAAAGCTTCACTTGCGAGCCCTCGACGGGCCTTGGAACCCGTGAACTCATTCGGGGTCTACAACGTCAAATATAAAGTCTCAACAATTTTTCCTTGATTGTGCTTTTCCCGATCAGTTCGCTGCAAAGTTTAATTAATCGAGTGAAGGTTGATCGGTCAACAGAATGAGTTTCAAACGTGACAAGAAGGAGGAGGAAGACGGTACATTTGCCTGAGTTTTCTTTAAAATAAGTTTTCTCCATCGAGATTTTCGCAAGCTTTTTAATTCGCAATTTGCTGGCTTTCGTTGATTGAAAAGTCGGTCAACGTCGAGAACTCCGTGTGAACATCCGTGGAAAGTGATTAAGGATTGAGATTAAACTCGATTTAGGCTGAAATTGTGAATGGAAAATTATGTTGTGTTGGCAGTCTCTTATTGTTGTTGTTCTTTAATCACACATTTTCTCTGCCGGAGCAACTGAGCTTCTTGTTAAGTCGCCGCTTTTCATAAGAGAAGTCAAGTTAACACAGCAAGATGTCAAGAAGCCTTTGCTATACTTATATGCATCAAACAAGCTTTAAGAATCTAAAGAAACTTCCACGTAATGCTGACCGGATCCGCTTCCGAACTGTTTCACAATCGACGGCTAAACTTCTTATCAATGATTGTTCCTCGCTTTAGGGAATGGAAACCCTTTTCTGAATCTCGAGAAAACTTCGGTGCTGCAAGAGGCGCGGACATTCAACGAGACTCCTGTCAATGCTAAGAAATGCGTCCACATCCTAACGAAGATTCTGTATCTCCTCAATCAAGTGAGTTAATCCAATCAAACTTGCACAATCATATCAACAACATTCATTCGTTTTAGGGAGAACAACTTGGAACTCGCGAAGCCACCGAATGTTTCTTCGCCATGACCAAACTTTTCCAGTCAAAAGATCTTGTGTTGCGCCGAATGGTTTACCTTGGAATCAAAGAGCTTAGCACGATTGCAGAAGATGTCATCATAGTGACCAGCTCGTTGACTAAAGACATGACAGGTCGTGAAGATCTTTATCGCGCACCTGCCATTCGCGCTCTATGTTCCATCACTGATCCAACGATGCTTCAAGCCGTTGAGCGCTACATGAAGCAATGCATTGTGGACCGAAACTCTTCAGTATCAAGCGGTGCTCTCGTTAGTTCACTTCATTTGTCTCATTCAGGAGCAAGCGATGTTGTGAAACGATGGGCGAACGAAGCCCAAGAAGCTTTGAACAGCGACAATATCATGGTTCAATACCACGCATTGGGCTTATTGAACCACATCAGAAGAAACGATAGATTGGCGGTTGCGAAACTGGTCAACAAGCTGATCAGCCAGAACATGAAGAGCCCCTACGCTGTCTGCTATTTGATTCGAATTGGCAGCAAAATCATCGAGGAAGATTATGCAAACGGAACGAGCACAATCTCCGATGCACAGTTCTTGGAGTTCGTCGAATCGTGTTTGCGCCACAAAAGCGAGATGGTCATCTATGAAGCGGCGCACGCTATCGTCAACCTGAAGCGTACGTCAGCACGCGAACTTGCACCAGCTGTCAGCATTCTTCAGCTCTTCTGTGGATCGTCGAAAGCCACGCTTCGCTTCGCTGCAGTTCGCACTATGAACAAAGTCGCCGTCTTGTATCCAGCCGCTGTTGCAGCCTTTAACATGGATCTGGAAGGATTGATTGCCGATTCAAATCGATCAGTCGCTACACTCGCCATTACTACACTTCTTAAGACAGGGACAGAAAGCTCAGTTGAACGATTGATGAAGCAAATTGCAACTTTCGTTGCTGAGATCTCCGACGAATTCAAAGTCGTTGTCGTTCAAGCGATCCGAACGCTCTGCACGAAATTCCCAAGGAAACATAGTATTCTTATGAACTTCCTGAGCTCAATGCTGCGCGAGGAAGGCGGTTTGGAATATAAAACTTCAATTGTCGATACGATCATCTTGATCATCGAGGAGAACCCTGATGCGAAGGAATCTGGTCTCAGTCACTTATGCGAGTTCATCGAGGACTGCGAGCACACTTCACTCGCCGTGCGTATTCTTCACCTTTTGGGCAAGGAGGGTCCGTTCTCTAAGACTCCATCAAAGTACATCCGCTTCGTCTACAACCGAGTTATCCTTGAGAACGCCACTGTCCGCGCTGCTGCTGTTTCCGCGATGGCTCAATTCGGAGCTGCTTGCCCGGATCTGCTGCAGAACGTTGTCGTTCTACTAGGACGCTGCCAGATGGACATTGACGATGAAGTTCGCGACCGCGCCACATACTATCTCACCATTCTCAACACGTCAAATGCAACGCTTTGGAAGAATTACATCTCGAGCAATGATCAGCTGGTTTCACTTTCTTTGCTTGAGAAAAGCCTCAAGGAACATCTGAACGGCCCACTGACCGAAACATTCAACCTCGCTCTTGTGCCCAAGACTGCGCCGACACCAACGATCACCGAAGAAGCTCACAACGATGCGATGATCACAACAAACACTATACAGAAGGTGCCTCGCGTCACTCGCGAAGAAGTCAACGTCGAGCGCTTGCTTCAGATTCCAGGCATTCAACGACTCGGACCACTCCACAAATCGTCGCCACTTGTGCAATTGACAGAAAGCGAAACTGAGTACACAGTCTCTGTCACTAAACACTGCTTCGCTCAACACATTGTTCTTCAATTCGACTGTGTCAACACATTATCGGATCAGCTGTTAGAAAACGTTCGCGTTGACCTTTTGCTGCCTGAAGGCTTCATCGTACGGCATGTGATTCCTTGCGCAAAATTGGTATACGGGGAAAAGGAATCAACGTACGTTATATTGGAATATCCAGGAGACATTGCCAGCTCATCAGGTAAATTCTCATCCCACCTCATGCATCAATTACTAAGTCAATTTGCTTGCAGCAACTTTCGGAGCTACCTTGAAGTTTGTTGTTAAAGATTGCGACCCTACGACTGGACTTCCCGATTCTGAAGAAGGATACGACGACGAGTACATGCTGGAAGATTTCGAGATCACAGTCGCCGATCAGATTCAAAAGACGAAACTCAATAACTTTGTCGTCGCATGGGATGCTGCGGATTCAGAAGGTCAGACAACAATTTTATTCGAACCGTTGAAGGTTTGTAATCTTTCGATTTATTTCAGAATGGGTTGAGCTTGAGGAAACCTACCAACTATCAGCGGTCAACACTCTGCAAGACGCCGTTCAAACCATCATCAAATTTTTGGGTCTCGGTCCAGCGAATGCGACCGAGAAGGTCGCTGAAGGAACTCACACGCACACTTTAGTTTGCTCAGGTAATTTTCCTAGCGAAACTTGCAGGACTTTCGTTACTAATTACGTTCAATCTTTAGGCGTGTTTCGAGGTGGCGCCGAAGTTCTTCTGAGAGCGAAGCTCGCTTTATCTGAAGGAGTAACGATGCAGCTGACAGTCCGTTCCACAGATTCAGAAGTGGCAGAGATTGTAAGCTCGGCAATTGGCTAAGTCACCCGCTGCTAACTGCAATCCTGGAATATGTTCGATGGATGTTTTTATTTTACAATTTCCATTAGTTTATTTTAACATTCACTTTCAATTATAATTAAAAGGAAACTTATCTAAATAAAAAAGAAGAATCGAATGGATAATGTCGTTGATAAGTTTCAGCATAGAAACCATTAAGCGCTGCACAGTGAATACTTAGCCAAACGTGTCTCTATTCGGTGTTTGCGCTGTCATGATTGAAACTACTTCAGCGATTCTGACATCAAATTTGTCATAAATTCGTGTGTTAAATTTGTATTCGCCAGAAGGGAAAATCGAGGGAACGTTGTGAGTTTTAACTCCGACATGTTTTATATTCAAACTCTGAGAAGTAGAACGTCAGTTTGATTGAAAATTGAATCACTCCGATTGATGGGATCCTCACTTTGTATGGGCATTCATGGACTTCATTGGGAACGCTGTCCTTCAAGACTTGGAGAAGAGTTGCAACCATAATGTTCTGATCTGCCAGAAGCATCAAACGACAATAGTCGACCTTAGGTGTGTGGATCACTTCCCGGTATATTACACCGTATTTGAAAGATAAAATTCCTTCAACCTTCAATGAGAACGCTTTGACATTTGGATAGAAACCTTCGGCTACTCACAGTGAAATTATTCAGCGGTATCTTCATGGTCGCCAATATCGTTGCTGTCGAACATGTTCGATTGAATGATTTCGCATAACACGTGACATTTGGATAGAAATATTTCTCTGAAATATTGAAGCAACGGACCAGTTTAATGTTAATCTTCTGGACTTCTTGCTCACAAAGTTCTGAAATAGCTAATAGCCCAGCAAACGCCAAGACTGCGAGCAACTTCCAACTTGTTCTGTCCATATTTCCCAAGCATCACTGAATCTATTCCATGTCAATATTATGTCTGTTGAACAATCATCGTATAATTTACCGAAATTCGTGACAATTATCCAGGTCATCATATCGAGATTGTCATGATAAATTTTGTTTGACGAATGTTAAAGTTTATTCTTGTCCTCTTTCAACTGTAATCAGAACCAAACATTTACGAACTTATCTAAACAAACACAAAACAGAAACTTCGAACGCTGCTCGTGATTGGTGGTCACGCTCTTTATCACATAAAACACAAGACAACTCATAAACTAATCTAGACAATCATCTTAAAGTTCAACACGGACGTGACGATATGTGAGATAATTGAATGAAGCGCTGAACTGCCGACCGAAGAAGCTAAAAACCTTCCATCTGATTCAAAGTTTTCGGGTTCCTTGGATGACAGCGAGCCGGGACAACTTAAGGATAATCGAGATTCCAGCCTGAAGGCATCACTAGCACCGATAATTTGTCTATTCCTTAACTTAATCAATTGAGATTCGATTCGGGGGCGCATGCTGACAAAAATCATTGCAATCGATTAAAAATTGGGAATTTTGGCATTAGATAATTAAGTTTAAATGCTGCCGATCTCTGTTAAAGCCGGAGGTCAGATGAGCTGCTAGGCTGACTTATTTGGTAGCGCGTTGAACTTTCGTTTTCTCACTGGCGCGGCGGCGAGGTAATGTCGAGGACACCGACATTGGATCGCGTGACGGGCGCTTACTTCTCAGCGAAGCGTTAGACGCAGTGCGCGACAATTCCGAGCGAGAAAGATCCATGGTTGATGAGTAGCCGGAGCTGACATCGTCTGCTGATTTCACATAACTACAACACGAGAAGGTTAAACAATGGCAAAGTCGCTTGCTTCAGCGTTCACCTGTAATCACTCTCTGATTTCCTTCCAGCGCTTTTAAACTCAACCTCGGAAAAGTAAAGTTCGCTCGTCGGTCGCTTCGTCAGCGATGATGATCTTGTTGAAACGCTCAATCCAGTGACCGCCTTCGGCCGAGGTCTGTGCTTAACTGGCGCAAATTCCTGCAGAAAGATTTCACTCGCTCCATCGGTTTGACTCAAGTCACTTAGCGAGTAAGACTTCTTAATCGTGTGAACTCCCTGTAATCGTAAACGAGTCGAAAGCCATGAGAAAAATCGTTTAATTGATCAATCTTACAAGCTTAGTTTTGTTACATACCAAATCATAAAATAAGATCTTTGTGTAATTGCAAAGCCACGTGATTAATTAATTAAAGGAAAACGTTGAGTTAGACGAGAAGCTTCACATATGTATTCAAGTTTGTCTGTGAAACGATTCGAGGGCGATGGGCAAGCGCGAATAAAAATAATAAACACAAACGAAAATGTGTTAGAAATTCATTTGTTTATTCTAGATCTGAGGTGATAATCGTGAAAAGCTTGAAAACCGATCATCAGAAATGTAAATGCTTGTGATAACTCGTGTAAAATATAAAGGAATGTCCAACGAGACAGAATGGTTACTCGTCGTCTGTGTTTTCGGCGCTGTGTTCTTCTGCAATTGCTCGACGGCGACGTGGCTTGGAATTCTCGTTGACAGCAGTCTTTGTCTTCGTTACTCTCTTGACTTTATTTCGTTTCTGTGGTGGCTCGCCGGGCGGCATAGGATTCTCCTTGTTTCTAGATTGGCTTCGTGTTCTCGTACGTGGCAGTTCAATCTCCATCTCAACGTCAAGATCGCCATCGCTGAACTCGTAGTTCGCATCTTGAAACACTTCAGTGCGTTCCGGAGTCGGACGAGGCGAAGGCGCAATTTTCTTTGGAGTCTTAGCGGCTTCAACCACTCTCTCTTCTTGAGCAGCATAATCAGTCACATCTCGATTTGTATTTCTTGGTAGAGAAACAACGGATGTGGTTGCCTGCAGTGTGTGTGTTTGTGTCATGAGTGGTCAGCAATTTTGATGTGCGAAATTGTTAGGCAAAGCTACTGATCGTTGTTAGTGACGTAAAAGCTTATAAGGAGTTTACTCACTTTGATTGCGGTTTCCACGATGAGCTTCGACGCATAATCGAAAGTCTTTGTGCCGACATCGATCACAGCTTTGTATCCTCTCTCCTTGGCTTGGTTTATGTACTCATCAATTTCCTGCTCGTGTCGAGAGAGCTTCGGATGAATAAACTTCTTGTAGAGAATTGACGATCCCTTCGTCACTGGGCTCAACAGCCACAGCACGATCAGCACTTTGACTTCGTAGTAGAATGGAAACCATGACAGGAAAACGTCGCTGATGGTTTCACACGCAACGAAGCATGCAAAAACGACCCAGTGCATCATCCATCTCACGTACTCTTTGACATTTTTTGTTCTGATGGCCTTGTAAGAGCAGTACGCTGGATACAGTGTGCCAAAAACAAGACTGAAATGGATTGACATAAAATTACAATTAGCATTTGTAAGAATATTCTATCGTAACTGAGCCGCTTGCCGGATCGTAGGCAGCGGAACCGTTAACTTGCGGCTTGAACCTTGCGGCGTGCGTAGCATCGACGATGAAAAAGAGAAATGATTGTCCGAATATGGAAAGGTGCTACTAATAAAATTGCGAGCTGTGAGAGTTTGTAACAAAGCCCGATCGTCGAGACATCGCAAATCTCCATCGAAGAGGCGGTCGCGACTTGAATCAAGAAGAAAAAACGTCTGAATGATTCGTCTTTGCGAAATTAGAGAATTTATAGCGCGATGCCAACCGTTTCCGGCTTGATCGCAGCCCGTAGCATTATTATTATTGTCATCGTGCGAAGTGAAATAAATGTTATGGAAGTGAACGGCCAATTAAACAAATACAAAAGGCAAACAAACTTTTCGGTTGCGATAGCAGCCAAGTTGAAACTGTCGCGACTTTGAGGAGCTTTCGCGTATGAATATTCCGACTGATTGATTTCACAATCTTTGTCAGTGCAACGAGATCCAGACAGCACTTGCTTGCTTTGTCGCAAGGGATTCTTTGTTGTTTCTCTTCGTTTTTTCTCTGGACGAGCGAAATCGCGATTCATGTTTCGAGCGTCCTTCGACGTCCCTTTTAAGGAAATCGAGCATTTCTGACTCAGCATTGAATGCGACCACCGTTTCAGCGGTTCTCTGACCTTTCGAAGGCTTTGGGCCGTTGGTAAACTGAACAAGTTTATGAAAATCGATAAATATCAACAAATATTTCCAAACTCACATCGTAATTCGGGAAATCACTTCAGAAATCATCGCGCCGCACTGATCAGACTCTTCCAAGCGTATTTGCGATCTTTTCCAGTTAACTAAAGTATATTTTTGAGCATTTTAACTATTGAAGCGAACCCGAACGACTGAATATTTCAACTGAATTTTTTGTTGTTTTGTTTCAGCTGCTAAAGCTTAGCAGATTTTCCAAGTTAACGCGATGCGGAATATTTCAGCTGTCCGGTTGTCATGAAACATATTCGAGGAAAACTGATAAAATGAGTTAAATGTCTGAGATGATTTTTGTTATTTCAAATATCTAAATCGGAAAAAACAAAAATTATTTATGTATAAAAAAAAATATTGTCCAAAGACAAATTTTTAAAATTATTTTTATGTTGAATCTCTTAAAATTATGTCAAATCAAAATAAGCAATCCTATCCACTATAAAATAAGTTTTGAAAATAAAATGTAATATGTACAATTCATGATAAACTTCATCTGTAATTTTCACATTATTTTCGTTTTAAAAAAAATTCTATGAAAAATTTGAAAAATAAATTCGATGAAAAAATCGCTTCAGATATCTCGTAAACATAAATTTCCGCGACTTACTTACTCGTTAGCACTTTAGCAGATATTTCACTTGTCTCAAATATCCACTCGCACCGCGGTTTTGAAACCATAAGCACAGAAGAAAATTTCTCGTTCAGTTATTTAATTAAATTCATCAAGTACAGTTCAGGTCGTGGGGAAGCGAATATTTTTGTGTAACTCCTTAGTGAAATGGGTAAGCGAGCGTGGCAGATTGCGGATATCTCATCGATTTCGCCAATTTCCAGGCAGCGAAGAAAATTTGAGAAAAAATGGCGAAACATGAATTTTCACGATCGAAAATTTCCCCTTGGCTTGTTGGAGCACGCGAAGCGATTCGAAAACCGTCAGTGATAACAATCGACCAAGTGCACGTTAACTATAATTAGCACAAAACACTTCACGGGTAGCGAGACATTCTTATTGGAAAATCGTTTCCCCGGTAGCGCTGGATATTTTTCTCGATTACTTCACCGACCACGTCGTGCGATATTTACAATCCTTGACGGAGTAATTATCGCGCTTCATGACATCACCCGCAAATCACGGCGCGAGAGAGATTACAGCAGCGGTTGCATAAAAAAGATTCTTTAATTCAATTTTCATTGGGCGTTTTCGGACGTAAATATGTGTGAGAGAAATATTGTCGAAAAAAAGATTGGAAAAAATCTCTCGAATACACATGTAAGGGGGCCCAATATATGAAAACTGTTTTCGCCTTTGATTAGATAAAGACAGTAAAAATGAAGTAATTAATTGTAATTGAGGTTCGAAATACTCGCGAGTTATTTCAAGAAGCAAGTGAGGGAAATTATGTCATCGACTCAACTTCGTTGTCTCGCTTGAAGTTCCAATTGGATTGCGCTTTGAACTTTAAGTTGATATGATAATATGAAATATTGTCTTGCGGAGGAAGGTGGAAGATGAGCGCGTGTATGGTCATCGTCAACATCGCGGTTAGCGAGCTCTGTTATAGAGGAATGTGTTTTGAGAGAAACAGCATCTTGCTCAAGGCTGCGTTAACTCCAAACCGGAGAATAATATGTGTACAGCTAACTCGTCTATAAATAGACTTGAACACATCATTCCAAGCATTGCTGCGAGCGCAGAGAAGAGAATTTATGTTCATTATGGTTGCGGTTCTGTTTTATGAACGACAATCCAATTGGCGGCAGTTGCCCGGCTGTTGATAATCGATTTGTGTCGCCTGCCTTCTAACGACCGATTCCGTTCGACAGGTAAAGCGAAAATCTACTGCGCGAAATGCCAGAAGAAGTGCTCGGGCGAAGTTCTACGTGTGACCGACAAATACTTCCACAAGAGTTGCTTTCAGTGCATCAAGTGTAGCAAATCACTGGCAATCGGTGGATTCTTCTCCAAGGATAACAACTACTACTGCGTTGCTGATTATCAGAAGACTTTCGGAACCAAATGTGCCGTCTGCCAGCAGTACGTCGAGGGCGAAGTCGTCTCGACCATGGGCAACACATACCATCAGAAGTGCTTCACATGCACCAAGTGCAATCAGCCCTTCGAGTCGGGCAGCAAGGTAATTAGCACAATCTGAATAGCAAGCACACTCAAAGGTTTATGGACTGCACTCAATCGCATACTTAATGAACATTTTTCTTAACAAAAACGATTTATCGAAAGGTGACCAACACCGGAAAAGAAATTCTCTGCGAGAAGTGCGTCTGCGGTGGCGGCAACGTCAAGCAGAAGACTGTAGCACAACAGCATTCAAGTCCGACGAAGGCAACTGCACAACAGCAGCATAAGGAAATCCTGCAAAAGACGACGAGCCCTAAAGATATCGACCCGAACAATTGCGCGGGATGTGGAGCGGAGCTGAAAGAAGGTCAAGCGTTGATTGCTTTGGATCGTCAGTGGCACATTTGGTGCTTTAGGTGAGTCGACAATTTATGTTCGTCGCGGACTCGTTTTCATCCATCATTGATGACATTTTAGGTGTTTAGTGTGTGGAACAGTCCTGAGCGGTGAATACATGGGCAAAGACGGCCAACCGTATTGTGAAAAGGATTATCAGAAATCCTTTGGTGTCAAGTGCGCTTACTGCGAGCGTTACATCAGCGGAAAAGTTTTGCAAGCCGGTGACAACCACCACTTTCATCCAACATGCGCGCGCTGCTCTAAATGCGGCGATCCGTTCGGCGATGGCGAAGAAATGTACTTGCAAGGCACAGCGATTTGGCATCCGAGATGCGGCCCTGGTCCGTCGGAGAACGGAACGCTGCTGAACGGAACGGCTGAGATTGACCGAATAAGCAATAGCGCGATGAGCGAAATTCAAGTGAGTGACGAGACGAAACATTTCGCTTTACTTTGCAAATCTTTCTTCTGTTCGTTTTCGGTTTTTATTATCGTTTTGTATACTTTCCACAGTTTTCCTTACGTTCACGCACTCCTAGTATTAACGGCTCCGTTAGTAGTCCGTTCATTGGTAGAAAAGTAAGTTTTATGGTTTTATTG
This sequence comes from Smittia sp. YW1114-2, assembly GCA_033064975.1. Taxonomy (NCBI): domain Eukaryota; kingdom Metazoa; phylum Arthropoda; class Insecta; order Diptera; family Chironomidae; genus Smittia; species Smittia sp. YW1114-2. The sequence goes on from CP093833.1 coordinate 8,009,205, forward strand.
CACGCTGATCTAGATTCGTTTTTCGTTATCGATTTTACAAGTTGACGAACAGCAATTAACAAGATTTTTTCCGCAACTTTATTTTAGTATCATCGCACGACCAGTCCCGGACTCGTTCTTCGCGAATACAATCAGAACTATGGCGAAGACATCTCTCGCATTTACACGTACAGCTACTTGGCTGAAGACATTTCCGGCTTGAAGCGCCCGATCGATCCCTACGACAAGAAGCCAGTGTCGCCTCACTTCCATCGACCGAACTTCATTAACGCGGGTCGGCCGCCGTCGAGACCTCACTCACGTAGTCGCTCGGCTATGAAGGTGCTAGTCGACAGCATTCGGACTGAAACTCCCCGACCTAAAAGCCCCGGCATGAACAATGAAGAGCCGATCGAGTTGAGTCACTATCCAGGCGCCAAGAAGCCGAAGCAAGGCGAGACGGCAAAGATAGATCGAGACGATTTCCCCGCTCCCCCTTATCCCTACACCGACCCCGAACGACGACGACGATACTCGGATTCATACAAAGGTGTTCAAACGTCTGATGACGAAGATCAAGTCGACAAAGCAGTGGAAGAGCCAAAACAGAAGAAGGAAGAAGAAGAGCTGAAAAAAATCAACACGGGAATGAGTAAAGTGATCCTGAAGGACATCAAGGAACGCCAGAAGTACAAGGTGTGGAAGCAAAACAACTTGGATCCACGAAACGCATCACGAACGCCATCGGCATCAAAGGAGCCAGTTTACAAGCTTAGGTGAGTCTTGTGTTTATTAGAAACCAACGGGATATTGACGAAAGCTTCTCATTCAAGATACGAGAGTCCAATCGGCGCCAGCCCCTCGAGAAACTTGGATCACTCTCGTCCATTCGAAGACGAGTTGTTTGATCGCTCAGTGAGCTACAGGGGCTCCGTCGGACGAGCAATCGGTGTCGGCCACAGCTACAACGGTATGCAAGCTTGAAAGCTGTCACCAAACTTATCAGAAATTATATTTTATTTTTATTTTTTCAAAATTTACCCTGAAACATTTCAATTGTTGAACACGACTAGCTATAAGCTCATACCGCTCTCCGAAACCTGGAAGTGGTTATAAACACTCAACTCTCCCGTCAACCATTCGAAATGGCTACAGTTCTGTAAGTCGACCAAGTCAAGAGTCAAAGTGGATTTTGGGATAACATAAGTTACTTTTGAATGAGACTAAACGGTGATGAGTTTCATTAGAACTTCGCAAGTGGCTCGGCCATAAATTGAAAGCTAGTTGGTTTTGGAATGTCATGATTGCTATTAACTCCATTAGTTACGATTAATCCATTAATATGAAGCTCATTTGACTATTTCTGCTATTTATTTCTTCTCTCTTGACCTTGCATTCGATGCCGCGCGAATTTCACGCACGAACCCTTCAGCGGTGAGTTCGGTTAAGAAACAGCAAGTCAGTGGATGTTTTGTTACCCCATCTCAAACTTTTAGTAGCTCAGCAACAGATCATCGTGCTCCCGTAAGCTTTCAATGTGACAAATTGGATTTCTGTCTTGTAAAAAATTTGCAAGAGCTTTCTGTGCTTTTCTATCGATCCACTTTTGGGTCTCCATAGTTTTATCTTATGATTTCTGAGCATTTTCTCTTCATAGTTTCAATCATTCATTTAGACGAAATAAGCAGTTTTATTTTATCTTAGCAACCGGGAACGAGCTAAATTTTAATCACGTTCAATAACGATGTCGTCAACTAATTTGTGGTGAAGGTAGAGCGTCTGATGTCATCGTTATTGAAACGTACTCGTCCCCGGTCTTTTGATTGCACGAATCATTAATTTTAATTAAAATAATGCAAGTTTGTCGTTTGAAAGTAAACTTTATTTATTCTGTCGCGTGAGTTTATTGGAACAGCATTGACCTTGTGTTCGTTTCTCTCGGCAGGACTTTTCGTTCGGAGGTTTAGGGGACAAAACACATAGCACAGAGTTCTCGTGCGGGAAGTCTGACAGTAAGTGAAACAATACAAATTTTCGCTTGGGAAATTCTCAAAAACTAAATGAAGTTTCAGTCGACTCAATAACAGAAGGCGATCGACGTGCACTCGGTGCTGAGATTCCAGCTTCGAGCACGTACTCGGGCGCAATCTACAATCAATATCCACAATCGGGCTTAGTTCGACGTTCCTTGCCAAACATGGCTCATTCAATGCTGGTCCATGAGCCCGCGAAAATCTACCCATACCACTTGCTTCTCATCACCAACTACCGGTTGCCTGCAGACGTTGATCGTTGCAACCTGGAACGGCACTTGTCGGACGCTGAGTTTGAAGCTGTTTGTGGAGTAAGCCATCGACCTCACAAGCTTGGCAATTGATCTAACTTGCAATTTCTCTATGTTCCAACAGTGTGCCCGATCGGAGTTTTATCGATTACCGCAGTGGCGACGCAGCGAGCTTAAAAGGCGCGCGAGGTTATTCTAAGTTTGTGAGATGATTGTGCATGCAGATCATCGAACGATTCAAAGCTTTTAGAGACGATATGAGGATTTTAATAGAACTTTATTCAGAAACCTAAATTATTGGGAGCTTGATAATAAAAAGAAAGAATTGGAATCAGCCGTGCTTTGGACAGAAATTCTCACACATATTTATTGAAACCAAAAGGTGGAAAAAGCTTCGCGGCCTACAAAACCGCCAGTCGTGCATCGCCAACAATTAGGCTTGAGAAACAAAATTTAAAATGATATATTTTTGTTAAAAAATGAAAGAGAGTTGCAAAAAGTTTGACCGGTCGAAAGGCGGAAAAGAAATATTTTAGCTCGAAAATCGCGGAAAAAGGTTGATTTCAACCAACAAAACAAACAAAATCGTTGCATAAGTGGTTGATTTAGTCGGGCATGGTGAAGTTTGATAAAATTAGTGCGAATAGAGTCCACAATAAGGAAATGAAAATCAAATTTTTGAAGTTTCGAAAAAGTGAATCCATTTGCTTTGTTTGTGTTAGTGTTGCGGCGGGATGAACAACTCGCTCTGAAATTTACGATAAAAAGCAGTTAATAAAAAATAGAAAAGAATAAATTCAAAGCAAAGAGCCACAAATAATGGAAAACAACAAATGGCATATCATGAAATAGAAATCGTGGAAAATAGGAAATCTAAAGTCCTTATTCAGTTTGATGTCTTCGAGGGAGAGTCGTTTGTATTTCACTTATTTAAACTAGGACCTTGGTTGAGAGTTATGATCTTAGCGTCAGAAAGCTCTCCACTTCTGTCAAAGGCCACAAGAGTACGTCGAATCATAGTCTCTGTGATATTACATGTGTGCATTGATCGAACGTCTACTCGGCCCCTAGCTCCACTCCAGAGGGCTCCGTCTATTTGACGATCAAAATTTAACATCAAACCGGTTGCCTGCAAGAAAATGTCTGTTAAGACAACAAAACTGTCTTTTCCAAGACATTTCTTCCTAGTCTTTTTCAAGAAAAGGAAAGTGCAAAGTCTTGGTGCGTCGAATCATAGTCTCATGCAATGATCGAACGTCCACTAAGTACATCTTTGCAATAAAAACCAAATATTTATTTATCATTTATTTTTGAAAAATTGTCTTTACTAAGACACGTCATGCGCTGTAATGTTAGCTTACAGGCCACCGCCAACGACGGTTGACGTATTACTAAACACTGTATTGGAGTGATGGCAGGTCCGCACTCCGCCGTATGCAAAGGGTACTCCGGCTACGGTTCCATCCCTGATTTTGTCTTCCCTTAGCAAGCTGTGGGGCCACATGTTCATAACTCAGGCTTGCCCCTTCTGGATGTGCCCAAGTAGCCTGAGGAGTCGAGTGCTTTACTCACGTATTCCTCGGCAATGACTCAAAGTTGCGTCGGCATAAATATGCCACCGACCGGCGTCAAGAATGATTTTTATATGACTAAGGACGGAGCTCGTGGGTACCCACGGGGGTTATCTGAATCTGAATCTGAATCTGATATATTTTTGTTAAAAAATGAAACTAAATTAAAAAGTGAGTCGATTCGCTTTAAGAAATATTTTTCGAGTTAACGGAAAAGTCAAATGGAAGTGAAATCGATGCGCCGATGACGGAAGGAATTTAGATATTTGAATATTTGTTGCACCAACTTAGGAATAAAATCACTCTTGCTTTCAAACTCTAAGTGAAGACGCTTTATTTGCCTGACGCTTGCGGCGGGAGTCAACTCGCTCTGGCATTTACGATAAGAAAGCTTCTTATTCTCTAGGATTTTCTAGTTTAGGCTTCTCTTCCAATCCAGGTTGCGCCAGGTTTAGAGAACTCGGCTAAGACTAGAATCAGTTAAAAGTTTTAACTTGAAACTTCAACTTAATTCTACGTCAACCAGATTTCCTCGATGGTTTTCCTTTCATATCAGTTTCTACGACAAAGACCTTTCGTTCTTTAAAGAGAAATTCCTTTGACTTTTGATACGAAATAATTTTACTTCCAAGCTTTTCTGTTTTGGTAAAATTTAAGCTTCGAGCAAAAATGCAAAACAATTGAAAATAAAAATTAAGAAAATAAATGGAAAATGAATTTTATTGGTGCGAGGTGGATTCGTTGAAGTTCAATATGAAGCGTGAATTGTTCCGCTGTGATATATTTTTGCTATAAATATTCCGATTTGATCGCAACAAATTTTTCTCTGATATTTCGTCGTTGATATATTTTGCTATGAAACATTTGTGGTGATACAAATATTTTTGCTATAAGATATATTTCTTCTCTGACATACAAACATGTGTAGCCACTATACAAACATTTATCTTGAACCAAAAATCGCTGTGAAGCGAGGAAGTTGAGAGAAGCGAAACATATTTTTTGTTCTTCTTTGCTGGAGGTCTTTGAACTTGGCTGGGAGAGAGAGAGGGAAAGACGGAGCGTCCAACAAACGGCAGACACATAAATATGCCCGCTAAATTATTTTAATTCGAGATTATACAACTGTCTGCCGTGAGTGAGAGGAAGAGGGAGAGATCGAGAAAGAAGTAACAGAAGACAAAATAACGTCGGTGAATCAGCCGCCGATCCTAGAACTTTCACTTTCGCTCACTTGAACGTTTTTCTCGGAAGCTTCAAATTCAAGTGAACAGAGCCTGACGCACTCGAAAGTCGTTCCGAATTATCTCACACGTGACCTTGAGAAATTTTGTTGAAATCTTTTTCAGTTTTCGTCTGCCAACACTTTGATCGAAGAGCGGGAGGCTAATGAGCCTCGCTGCAGAGCCTCACTGTTCAACAGCCAATGAGTCGCTATCGGTCAAACATCAATTTTCGTCTCGGTTTTAGGTCATTGTCTCGGCGATCATTGAAACAAGAAAGATTTTGCAATCGTTTTCGTGCGGTCCGAGTGAGTCTCCACACATTAAAAGTCAATTTGCATCGAAATTTCCCTCGTCGCTTCCACAGCAATGCAATAAAGATTCTTCTTTACGTTCTGGCAACATCCGATGAATTCTATCGTTAGAATTTTGATCAACGTGTGGTCGGTAAACAACCGAATTCTGTGATCCATGTGTATGAAAGCAACGACCTTCTGACTACAACTTAGGTTTGACCTGCCACTGCACATCTATCTCGTTTGGCTATTCGATTTCTCCAGTCTCTCACCTATACAATTAGCTCGAGGCGTTCAACTCGTCTGAGAATTTAATCACTAAAAAATATTTATCGGGCGAAGAAGAAACTTCTACAAAATTCTATTTCACACGAGCGTCGGAGCGTTGGCGCGAGAATTTTGTTATTTTCCAATTCAGATATCGGAGCCATGACAAATGAGCGTCCATCGCTACCCTAAAAATTCTACGAATGTCTAACGATCATTAACACAGGACAACGACCAAACAGAAAAATATTTCCGAGAAATTTCTTCGACGAAGAGTCACACAGAAGTTTCGTGTTCAATCAAGGTCAATCACCTCGAGAATATCCTGGGACGGAGTCGTCCTTTCCACTGAAACTAATTCAAAGGTAACATCAAGCTGTTTGGCATCAGACAATTAGTTTCATTCGATGCGTCTTTTGTTGTAGGATTCTTCTCGTCTCCTAAATCATCGACAAACTATTTACCTGAGGTCTCGCACGTCGAACCTTCTGTTCTCGTAAGCCATCGAAATGTTCTCGAGTCTTTGACTCTTTCGGATTTCTTTTCGATAAGACGCTTCGTGTCAGAACACGTTGACTCTTCATGCTGCATCGGAGGCTTCTAAAAAATTCCATTCCTAAGTTTCTAATTCCTTCTTTCGGTCGACAACATTACGTGGACTATGCGAGAGCGTTTAGCACACTTTCTTCACTTTAATCTAGAGTTCAGATCGCAAGACGCGGTTACGGGGGTGGAAGAACTTAATTCTTTACTTAATTACCGTTATGACTTGCTCTAGAATAGTTTTGCACGATTGTATTCGTTTTTGGGTCAAGCAATTCTTAAGGAAGATTTATTAGTGACGTTTGCACACATCGAACTAGTTTTTATCCAGCTCGGCAGCGCTCGCCATCATTTGCAGATAATTCCGTTGAGAAGCCAAATTATTGATGTTTACCGAACATAAGACGCAGCTCGTTCTTCTTTTCGATCGTTCTCGTCGACGAGAGCAGCTTCGTATGTTGTCTATGTACTATCTGTACATACCCGCTGACTCAGATTGCTTTTCGCTTTATGTAAAGAGAGCGACTATGCAACTTTTTCATTTTTTCGTGAACTATACTTTGAGGGAAAAAGTTGGTTTGCTGAAAAAATCAGCGAAAAGGGCAATGAACGAGAAAGGACGGCAAGAAGTTTTTCGGTAGGGAAGGCGAAGAGTTTGGCGCCAAAACAGTAAATGAAACACTCAACCTCGTGTTTCAATTTGGTGTTCTTGGCCTGAGAACTGAAGACGAGATTTGGGCGATTATCCTTCGCGTTTGAATCGAGACACGAGATCGGTTGATCACCCAAAGCCGCTTTGAGACCAATAACTATTTAATCGCTCCGTCTGTCGATGCAAATGCTAACGTCGAATCTGTCTGGCCGGTCGTTCAATGCCATTGATATTTTTCAAAACCAATTTATGCATAGTTTGATAATTCAGAAGTTGAGATCATTGATGAAGTTTTTTGTTGTTTCGTTTAAGAGTTAACGCACCGCAACCAAAATCGACGATCTTCCCTCGGTCGGACATGCTTCAATCGGATATGAATGAAGTGAAAACGTGTTTCACAATTTTTTGAGGGTTAAACAAGCAAGAGGTTGATGAACTGAGCATTGAAATATGTTATTGCCCTTGATAGTGCTTCGTGCTCCTGTTGAATATCACCGACAAAAAAGAAACGATTGAAAGGTCCTAGCGTCGTTGCTTTGTTCCCGCTGACCTTGAAGCACGACACGTTTCTAAAATTATTCTTTTGCGATTCAACCAAAGACATTTCTGACGGTGGAGCGACGATCATTCGCCGTGGGAATAGAAGAAAACTTCTTATAACTCATGAAGTTTGTTTTCGCCGCCTCATGTGATGTGATTTGCAATTTCCATATTCCCGCGACAAATTAACTAATCGCAGCGCCTGCGTCATCATTTGCTGCAAATGCGAATGACCGTATGGCAATCGCACTAAACAATAATAAGCAATTAGCGTTAATCTCTTTTCAATTGAATTTGATAACATTTGCTGTACCAGTGTGCGAAGCTGGATTGCTGCGACCGCTAAAATTGAACTTCAATCAGCGCGAGCCAGCCCTGATCTCGAACCGATCTCGCTTCAAAACTGGAGCAGCAGCCTTTGGGATCAATCACTTGCAGTACGTTATTCCCTAATCACTCGACTCATTCTAGCTTTTCACTTTTCTTCCACACGAGTCGTGAATTGAAACGTTCGCTGTCATGCGGTAATTTCGCCGTTGGATGCATATGACAAATTGACTTCATCGAATTTCAAACAGCGCGGCCGCTTCTTCCCAGCTGCGAGTGTTTCATAAAAGCGACACCTCTTCTCGGATTAAGCAAATTTTCGATACATAAGGCGGAAAGCTCGCACGCACTTACCACATAAAGCGCCGAGCTCAGATGACGGCTTTTATGCGTATGAGATTCACGAACAAAAGTACAAAAGTTCGTATATATGCGCGATACATAAGACATTTGGAAAAAAAATGTTACGCACAAGTCGAAGTTAACTTTCATTCAAGCTTTTTCTTCATGTGGCAGAAAGCAGAACTCAGCGTGGACTCAATCGGGAATCTTTCTCTTTTGAAGAGTGACGGAGGAAAACATATTCTTGGTGTGTGATGACAATGCCATTCTCGAGCTGCATGCGGGCGCGCAAGCTTTCGTGGAGTGCAGGCGATTCAGAAATAGGACTTAAACCGCTTTTCTCAATTTTTTCTCTCGCATCTACTCATACAGCTGCAGAGCAACGACGATCGACTTTTGCCTCAACTGATTTTTCCTTACAGCCTTGATTCAACCACGAGCCTTCTTTTCAAAGCGAACTTCAACGGCGTCTAACGCTTCCGAATCCTTCGAGCCGCGCTGGATCCTCCGCTAGAAAAATTCTTCGTGCGAAATCTCTTACAACACTCATACATGAGCCGAGGCGAGCCGATCGCTCTTTTTCTTTTCTTAACACATTGACGTTGCCCCTCTACTGTAAAATTAAATAAAAGCCGGCAAGTATAAAAATACAGGACATACACAAGACACAACTCATTAGTTTTTCGTTCGCGGCTGAGAAAAGTGTCTTAAGATATTTTGTAAAACTTAAATATTTTTTAAATTATAAGAAACCAAGCTCGAAAAACATAAAGTCGACTCGGAAAAAATAAAAGACTTGAGACTGTGCCATCCGAGTGAAAGAAAAGAAATAAGAAAACTCTGAAGATATTTCGTGGAAAAAATTCGGTCAGAGAAATTCATAAGAAAATCGGGAGACGTGAAATGTTGCTGGACTCGTATGTCGTTCATTTGCTGAAGAAGGAGTTTGAGTTTGGTGTTCAGAAGATTTTTCTGATCTTCTGCTGTGCACTCATCGGTGTTCTATTTCTGCAATGGCTCATCAAGACCATCGTGGAGATAAGCAAGCTTCCGCCTGGGCCTTACGGGATTTTTCCCTTCGGGATTTTAAAATTCATCGGCGAAGAGAAGCACAAAGAATTCATGAAGCTGGCCTCAACCTACGGCCCGCTGTTCAGCTGCAAACTAGGCCTGCAGCTCTATGTAGTGATCTCCGACTACAAACTTATTCGAGAGATTTTTAAGAAAGAATCTGTGACAGATCGACCAAAAACTCCGCTGTACGCAGTGTTAAACGGAGCGGGTAAGCGCCTTGATCGAGCGAAAAGCTTTGCGCGATGACTCGAAAAAGTTTCTTCTCTACCGGCAAACCAACACCAAGGAAACGAGCGAAAAGATTTTTCTAAAGTCTCAGCTAGAGTCTCCAAACGAATAAATCTGCCCTCAATTTTAGACACTTTTTTTTATTTCTTTTGCAAGTCGCTGGTGGAGATAAAATTACGACATTTTTTCATTCAGAAAATTCATTGAGTGCCACAGAGTTAGAGACTCGTTTGAGTCAATGAACGCGTTGAGAGTCATCAAGTTAGTGTGATTTGTGAATTAATTATTTTTTCTTGTTTCATTAGGCGTCATAAACGCTGAAGGAAAGCTGTGGAAAGATCAGAGACGATTCCTTCACGAGAAGCTTCGGGCCTTTGGTATTACGCACGTCACCAGCAAGAACGCAAGGCTCCATGATCTCATAAAGGTAAGCGAGCGTCTGAAAATTAACCGCAGTTTACTCATTGTGACCGTTTTCGTTTCCACAGAGTGAAATTGATGACCTCATAAGTAACTTGAAGACGGAATCGAGTGGAACCGTCAATTTGGAAGAGCACCTTGCCGTCTCCACGTCGAATGTGATCTGCAACTTGCTCATGTCCGTACGTTTCACACGTGACGATCCCAAATTCGCGAAGTTCAACTCGATGATCGAGGAGGGCATGCGACTGTTTGGAAAGCTCTTCACAGTCGACTACATCCCGATCACTCAATATCTGCCCGCAATGCAATCAGCCAAAGATAAAATTAAAGATAACCGTCAAGAGATGTTCGAGTTCTACAAGGAAATTATCGACGAGCACCGAAAAACGTTCGACCGAAATCACATTCGCGACTTGGTCGACACTTATCTGCTTGAGATTGAAAACGCAAAGTTGAATGACACCGAGAAGGAGTTGTTCGAGGGTATGGACCATGATACGCAAATTATGCAAGTGATGGGCGATCTGTTCAGCGCGGGCATGGAAACAATCAAAACCACTCTTCTGTGGCTCGTCGTCTTTATGCTTCGCAATCCACAAGTGAAGAAGCAAGTCCAAGATGAGTTGGACAGCATTGTGGGCCGAAGCCGCATGCCAACTATCGAAGACCTGCCCTACCTTCCCCTCACCGAAAGCACGATCTGCGAAGTGATGAGAATGTCCACGATTGTCCCACTAGCCACCACACATTCCCCAATTATGTAAGTGTTCACCTAGTTTCTCGTTACTGCTGCATCGACCGTGCAAAATATCGCTTACCTTCGTCGTCGTCGCTTACGAGCGAAGCTTTTATCGCGCGTCTCTCTTTTCTGAGGCCAACGGTACTTCTTGTAAATATTCTTCCACATATATACACCAAGATTTCTTTCTTTCTTTCCTTTCTTTACCGGGGCGATATTTTAAACTGGTCAGTGAAAGTGAAAGCCTTGGCTTCGAGTCTGGAAGGTTTTGTTGTGATTTTTCGAACGTAAGCGGACGTTGACCTATCATATGAGTTTTAGATTATTTTTTTCATTACCGCATTCTAAAACCTGTAACGTGATCGTAGCGCAACGCGGCGCAAGTCTCAAGTAGCCTTTTCACTCGTTTAGATCTTTCGAACGGAAGACCGTGTGAATGCAGTTTACTAATTTTTTCCGTTTCTTGTTTCGCTTCCAGTGATGAGACGCTCTGCGGTTACAAAGTGCCAGCCGGCAGCCACGTCGTTCCGCTCATCAACACCGTTCACATGGACCCAACACTCTGGGAAAATCCCAACGAGTTCAATCCAAATCGATTCATCAATGCAGAGGGAAACGTTCAAAAACCCGAATACTTCATTCCGTTCGGCGTCGGTCGGCGAATGTGTCTCGGCAACGTGCTCGCTCGTATGGAACTCTTCTCCTTCTTCTCGTCCATCATGCACTGCTTCGAAATCTCACTGCCAGAAGGAGCCGAACTTCCGAGTCTAAATGGAAACGCTGGCGTGACGATATCACCAGACAGGTTCGGCGTTTGCTTGAAGGAGCGACCGATCGAGCCCATCTGCGATGAGTTGGCGCCATTGAGAGCGTTCGGAGCGAACTAAAGTTGAAACCAAGTTCGAGAGCGCGGTGCCTTTGCATACTTTGAGACCTCCTGTTGAAGCGTCAAGCAGTCACATAACAAAGCGAAAACAATTTTTAAGCAAGAAATGTACAAATTTAGTTAAGTCGATCGTAAGTTTTAAGTAACCTTCAACCTTTTATCTGTTCTCAATGACGAACTAACATCGTCGCCTTATCTTCTAAGGAACGTCAATCCACCTTCTCCAATGTGTTCATAATTTAATAGGATATAAGAATGTTCATTAGCGATCTAAGCTTAGGTTTTGAGTAAACAACTTCTGCCAGCACGTGTGGGACTTTTTGCGCGTTTACCAACTCGATCCGTTGAACTCGCAAGAGCCTCGCGTGGCAATCGTTTCGAATAATTCTAATCCATTTGTGTATTATTGAAATGAAAAAAAATAAAAACAAAAGTTTGCCGTAAACAAAATGCTTTTGAACTTGAGCAATTCTAGACGCGTTTCAAAGTCAGTTGCGACTGCTCGTGGCTTCTAAAATTCTTCTCGAAAACGAAAGCAAATGATGTCAGAACGGAAGAATCTTAAAGGAGAATTGGAAGATTGAGGAATGATAATGATGATTCACTCGCCGCATGAAAGAAAAAGTGTTCGCTCGCGCACGCGGGTCTAAGCTCCGATTCTTAATTCTCTTTCGTTCGAAACGACGTCATGCCCATACCTGCGCCTTCCGCGAATTCGAGCATTGGAATTTCCGTTGCGAATCATTGAAGGTTAAGATTAAGGAGAACTATTTCTCCGTCTTCCGAAAAGCTAGTCGAGAGCTGCTCAACGGCCAAGCCCCAAGAATCTCAAGCGAGCGCGTTAGCTTTTTTTCCTCTCGCGCAGTTGAATGAACTCGCGAGGTGGTCTATAAATATATCAGTACAACTGGCTACGGATTAACATTTGAAAAATGCAATATAATGAGTAAATATGTGTTTCTCAACAAACATTTTTTTCGCTAACGCGTTGAGTTTGTTTGATTGTGAGGCAGTTAAATATTGACTTCGGCACGCCAGCCTCACTTGATCCGACCAATGAATGAAAAGTTTAAGTTATTCGTTTGATGCTTTATGACTTTGCTTCTCAGATTGCAGATAAGTTCGGCATTCGTTTCGTTGGTATGTCGATTTATTTGTGGACGCTGGGAGGCAGCAACTTATGTCGATGACAAGAGACGAGCCTCAAGCTCCAGTTTGGGTCTCATTGACGAATTGCCAACGAAATTTCAAGTAAGAAATTCGAAGTTCAGAGACTAAAGTTTCAGGCATAAAAGCGATAGTTCATCTAGCTCCTTCATGTTCCAAATCTGAGCCAATTCCAACCACTGCTCGAGAGTTTAGATTTGTCTCAATGTTATGAATATTTGTCAGAGAGAAACACAACTCGACTACAGTTTATGTTTGCATTTGTGCAACTATTTAACAACCGAATTCCTCTCGGCAGATTGTCAATCGAAGGCTGGCCGTTGGCTCAGTTACAGAACTCCTGACTCAACGCATTCTTCGGTGTAGTATTCATTGCTCAACAAGAGAATGCACCTTCAGCATTTTTCGTCAACAAGCACATAACAATTATTGTTTACTATCATGACTGAGTGAAACATGGAAAAAGCCATGTCGAGCACGTGTTGTTTGCAGTGCGAAAAACTCAAGCGAAGGGCTTAAAGTTGTTGTTAAATTCAATTCTTGCACGACACTTTGTGCCGAGTGTCTCAGAATGAGTTTTATTCATTTTTCAGGTCAAAAAACTCAGCAAGGCCATTTGGCGAGTTTTGGGCGAGACTGGCCGCGTTGAAATTTAATCGCCACGGAAACTTAAGCCGCGCGTTGTTGAGTCTCCGAGCATGATAATGGAATATCCGTTGGTGTAAGTTAGTGACTGTTGAGCGACACCGACTTGATTTCATCATCATCACAGCTTTTTTTCGTTTTCAAGGAGTTGTGCGACGGTTTAGAGCGTGTTGCGTAATTTCTACAAATATTTATTTTAATAATGAACATCAAGCGAAGCTTAGAAGGAAGCTCCGAGCTCGGCTCCTCTTCCGCAGACTTTGACGAACGGAATCTCGTTTGACTCGCTGGCAAAGTGTCAAAGTCTTGTGTGTTCGACAAACTACCTGCTTCTCCTCTCTCTCTCTCCTCCTCCTCCCCCCAGTCGAAGCGGAGGTATTTCTTCCATTCGAAAGAAATAGCTGAAATTCAACATCGCTGAATGCAAATATTAAATGTCAATGAACCTTAGACTTCATTAATCTCTGCTTTACAATGTTGCACTGCAGCGTTGCGTCGAACGTGTAACTGATTAATGATTTACCGCAACTTTCGGCCGACGACGCCCGTTAATTGATAGCGAAAATTTTCGTCATTGCGCGACATTCTTACGAATATTTCCTTCAAGAAAAGAACAGTTGAGCATTACACAATCGTAGAAGCGTAAAGCTCCGAGGGACGTAGAGAAGAAGAAAGAAGCGGCGCAAATAAACATTGAGCAGCCTACACCCATACGGAAAAGAATTTATTTCCACTATATAGAAAAAGAATATAAGACGATGGGGTATCGACCTCTTCGACGAAAGTGAAAGTCAAACATACAAAGGTAACTGTCGTATGGCTAAATATACATAAATGTATCGCCGCGACTATGCTAGACGAGGAGCGTACGAACACCAACGGACTCTAACAGTAAAAATATATTCATAAATCGGCGAAGAACGAGCGACGCCGCATTTCCTTGATCAAGGATACTTTGTTGCCGGACTGTTACGTAATGAGAACAACTGACGTCGCGCTTAGTCTCGATTTGTTGCGAAAGACTTTTATAAATTCCGTTGCATCAAAGCGATGGAAGATCGCGTGGCTTTCAGTCGATTTCCACTGCACCGATTAAGGATAAGAGATAACTTAAAGTCTTTTTAAATTGAATAAATAAATATTACATTCGTGGAAACAATCGATTGAGTTTTATTGAGTAAACACAAAAAGTTTAACAGCCTCGAGCCGAGGACCTTCGATGTAAAAGTTAAGTATTTCCCACGAAGTGATAAAACGCGTAATTTTAATAAATGATTATCCGAATGAGGAGGTGGGAGTTGTCAACAGCATTTATTTTATTCTTGTTGTTTAGCTTAAAGCTTTGCCTCGATAACTCAACTTGTTCTGAAAGCTCAATGGAAAGTTTTCAACGTTTAAAATGTGGATAACTCCTGGAATGATTCAATAAAAAAATTATTGTGAATTTCATCCGTAAAGCTTATTTTAGGATCAAGTTCCACAGCATTTTTGTTTGCGTAGTTGCATCTGAATCTCTTGACTGATTAAATTAAATGTTATTTAACAAAATGTCAAAACAAGCGAATGAACTTAAAGAAAATATTTTTGTTCTATGCGATCGTTGACATCGTCGGCGAAAAGACAAAACTTTGTTTACAAAATTCTCTGTGAAGTCACGTAAACACTCGCATATATCAAGATACAATCAAGTTTGTTCTGACGTCGGAGTGGATCGCAAAAATGCAAATTAGCTGTTCGGAAAATTACTAATTTTTAATCGAAGTCATCTGGTTAGTCATCGAGATTCATTGAGGAATTTTGAGGTTGAAAACTGTTACGATCATATTAACGACGCTAACCGACTTGAAACTCGAATCGATGTAGTTTAATTAAACTGCTCGAAACGATCGCCTTGAACTATCCCTAAAGATTTACATTGAGCGAAACCCGAATCAGTTCAAACTTCCAACGATCGAACTCGTCTGCTTTCATCGTTTTTGTCGTCGTCGCTATGCCTGAAAGCCTCACGAGTCGCGTCTTCTTTCGGGAGCATCGTAATCTCAATCTGAAAGCTCTCGAGAACGTCGTACAGCGCGAAGAAAACTTTCTTGACACCATTGCTCGAAATTTTCTTCTCTCCATCGCCTTTCACGCGTTCGAGCCCATAATTTTGCTGAATATTTTAATTCGACAACATCGTTTCTTCATTCTAAATATCCGACTGTTGCGTCTGTACGAAAAAATGCTCCAAGTGTGTTTCTTAAAGTTTATTGAACCCGCGAGACTTTCTCCATACCCAGCTGATGGTTTGTAGCCAAAAGCGCTGAGGCAAAGTCCTCATTATTTTACACAATATTTTCAAGTTATGAGCTGAATTTTAAAACGTTGCTGTTTCAACATTTTTTCGGGCCTACTAGCCGATGGGATGGCTGATGACCTGCACAAGAAATCACACGAATCCGATGTCGTTTTCGTGTCGCTTTGGTCGAACGGAGCTTCTATGTTCAACAAAAGAGATCTCAACCGGTTTCCGAAGTAGTTTGATAACGAAGCGCGGCGGATGATTTGCAAATTATTTCGATTTGCTTCTCGCCGCGACTTCAACATAATTCGATCGGCCGTCGATTTGATTACTTGAAGTAACTCGGAATGTAACTCGAACTGTCAAACTTAATCAACCAGTCCATTACCTAATAAAGTTAAAGATTTATTAAGCCCAAAATCGAGAAACTCGAATTTTATGTTCCGAAACCGAAAAGTAAAATGCCTCTCGCTCCCATTTGCCTTCGAGAGAGGTTGCGAACGATGACGCGGAGGGGCCAAGCATAAGAATATTCGATGGTTGGTAACGAAAACTTTTCGCAAGTAGCCTCACCTTTGCCATCACCAGGCTAACTTCACTCTAAACTTGTCCGCTTTAGTGTTACGTACTCGATTTTCTTCCTCTTACACTTTTTACAATAATGTTTATCTTATGCTTTTAACTTCTTTTTCAATAGGTCGTTGATCTCGGCCTGCCGCTGTGGTGGTATTCGACTTTATGTACGGCTCAGGCCGCAACACTTCTATAGAAAATATATCGATGATGACCTATTTTCTGCTCAAATGTAGAATTGTAGGTGACAGAGGCTGATCTTTGTATTTTTATATATCTTCGACTCTTTTGCTTTCCGCTTTTATTCACATTATTTTTAGCTTTTGAAGGCATCGATTCCGGTAACAAAAAGTGAGACAATAAAATGCGCGAGGAAAGCTCGAACACACGGTCGATGATATTTTATGCAATTTTGCGTTGTCTTTGATCTCAACAGGAAATGAGCTGCGAGCGATTTTTCTGATTGGTCTTCAAGGAAATTGTTGAATAACTCGGCTCACGACTTACTTTGACCTCAAGGTGTTGGGTGGGATTGCCTGTTAAAGAAATTGTGGAGCAAATTGTGGGTGTAATCAGAAGCTACAGAATCGCTGCTGTATGGATTACGACCTAAGGTTTCGGAAAGAAGATTAAACCATGTCAACCTAAATCGACTCGAACCGGAAGTTCTTGTAGCCTCAATAATCAAATTTGATTTCAGTATAAAAAGTTAACGATTTGGATATTTTCAGGTAAATTCTCGTCGAGTAAATCTAGATTTTGAATTCTAGATCCTCGGCAAAGCTCTAGAGATCATTCAAAAATTTTAAGCGCACAAGAAATCGCTCGAGAACGGAAGCCATCATATTCAATCATTTGACAAAACCAATTCCCATTGTGCAACTGAAGAGTTCCCCAATCAGCACAGAAATTTTCAACGACTGTCAACATAACATCAGATCAATTTGAGCTTTCGAGCGTTTGCTTAAACAAAACGCCTCTCGATCCCAACTAACTCTTCGTGCTCTAGAAACCCGAAAAGCGCCCTCCAAGTCCGTCTCCCAACCTTTCCCACTTCAACACATTTACTTTTCATCGCTAGAAAAAATCTTTTGACTCTGACATTGAAATATGAACGCAAAGAGAGTATGTAGTCAACAACAAAAAGCAATTTCAATGTATATAAAATGCGAAGAAAAGACTCAAAGTAGTACGATAGATTGTAAACTTGACTTTCATGACTTTTCACTTCTTACTCAAATATGCAACAGAGGAAAAAATAAATGTTGCGAGTTATTTCAAGGTCTACATTTTTTTTGCAATCCGTCGCCGTCAATAGAGCTTGAATCTAGTTTTACTCTTACGTTCGTGTCAGCTTATTTTAGGACGTTGAACTTTTGTGATGCTTTCCACAAACGAGGAAGGAAAGTTTCGGATGCTTCGACACATTACGACGCGGCTGCCGGTTTGATTCCGTGTTCGTTGAGGAAAACAGCGATCGCGGAGAGGCTGTCTTGAGTTGTGTGGCGCGATTGCATTAGAATTTGTAATACTTTTGCTTGTCTCGTTTCTTGTTTGACTGCTGAGGGGCTCCCAGATTTTCTAGGGGTCTAGAATCTAGGCTATCATGCTTCGAATTTATTGAGAACAAATCTTTAAGGACCCAAGTTCGACTTCTACACCATTCTGGACTCATTACGTAAACCTACTTCGAGAAGAAAAGCCCGACACATCTACCTAGTTTCTATACTCAAGATTCGAGGTCAGAGTCTCTCGTAATAATTTAATGAGACTTTTCTTTCTTACGTATTCTCGTGGCATGGCGGAGTGAATTGGGCCATCATGAGAAAATAATTTCCTTGTAAAAACGATTCTACAATTATTCTCTTTCTCTTCCATGCCATTTCTCGATTCATAAATTAACACAGACGACGGTGATGGAAGTTTGTTTGTTTTTCTCGCGGAAACTTCTTGTTTAGCTTTTTTTATTGAATCTTGATTAAATTTCTACAAACTCACTACGACTTGGTATGGCGAATCACTTTTAAAATTGAATCGATTAGCTCAGGAAGAGAATCGCAATTGACTAAACATTGAGATTGTCAAACGTTTTCTTGATCTTGGCTCGCTCAAGAGTTTGTCACAAGATTTTTCATCACTAAAAATTGTCACTGGTCATTTAGCTGATCCCCAACTCACTTAGCACTCTTTCCGTTGTTGTTGTTATTAGAATAGTCGATGCAGCCGTTGACAAGAACAAAGCTCGACGGGCTCTCGGGCGTCGTCAGATCAATGTCGGATTCTGACTCACTCGACTCTCCTTTTTCTTGCGACTTCTTGAAACGTTTTACGTCACACTTAGAACTCTCGTGACTGAAATCCATTTTCAATCGACTCTTATCACATTCATTGTCAAATTGCTGCTGAGACGCTTTCATCAAGCTCTCGTTGATGAAATCTTCGTACGACGATGGCGATTTCGATGCTGCGTCGTCAACGCTTGTCTTCGAAGCTGATGAATGATAAATTATAGACGTTATCGATCCGAGCTGTTAATAAATCGTTTGCTTACCCAAAACTGGGTTAATTTCATTCAGCCTCATTCTCCAAGCGTCCTGTAACAATTGTAGACGAGCTTGCTTGCGCCATTTCGCCCTCCGATTTTGAAACCTGATCAAATGTCGATGAACCACAAATGCATAAATTACGTTCATTCTATTTCTTTAATTGCCGCTCGACTCACCATACTTGAACTCTCGCTTCGCTCAGGCTTATTCTCAGCGCGATTTCTTCTCGCAGAAAAACGCTACAAACGAGTCGAGTAAGAGAAATATTTTGTGTTACAAAACGAACAATTTTCTCGTTAGATAATTTGATATTTAACATCTAATTTTTGTGATAAAAACTAAAAATTTATTATGATTATCTCGGAGTTCAGTTACACAATTTTGAAAGGATTAAATCGTCTGCATTTAATTGGCAGGTTTATATTTCAATTTATTTAAACTTTACAATCGGTAGCAGCCAATGTTTCTTACTCAGGGTAATGAGTCTTCTGGAATAATCCTTCGAGCTCTTCGAGCTGCCGTGAGTTGAAAGTCGTGCGGTTCCTTCTCTGCCGCCTTCTTCCAAACATGTAATCGGAAAGAACTAAATCACTAGGCAGCGGTGTCAGGAAAGGACTCGCCATTGCACTGAAAATGTTTTCACTTTTCCACGGTTAATCCTGAACTGATGTTGATGCTGCGAACGATTTTTTATTTATAGAACTCTGAAGCTTCCCCTCTGCAATCGTCCTGCGCATGACTCGTTTCTCCTGAATCACTTTCCTTCATCGCTGCTGGTTTGTCAAATGTAATCTAATTAATTAAATAATTATGGTGATATACAGCCGAACAACGTTGTCACTTATGACTCGATCCAGTTTCGGTTCGTTCATCTCTCCTGTGTCGCATCGAATCCAACTTTCCAACACAAGACCAACCAAGCAACGAGCGAGAAAAGACAATGGAGAGATTCATAAACGAAATGAATTTAAAAACGCTCATTATGCGGTGTTGTGATGCGCATGTATCGCACGAGATGTTGGGGGAAAACTGCCGAGCGATATTAATTGTTAGTTGGCCAGCACATAATTCAATACACGGAAAAATATGCTGCAAAGAAACAACAATGGAAAAGTAACATAATAAAGCGTATAGCACACAGATATATTCACAGCAAAATCGCATTAAGGGCGGGACAGAAGCAGAGCCTAAAAGCCAATCATAATAGGAAAAGTATGCACAAGCAGGAGTTTTTTCAACGCTAACGTGAAAAGGCAACAAACAAATTGTTTCATTGTAACTCATCCTTGACGAGACACAAAAGCGACTCTTGAACACTCGCGATAATTACATACATATCAGCTGAGGGAACTAGCGCTTATGAGTTTATGGTGAAAGGGTGAGAAGGCAATGTAAATATTGTGATATTTGAACGTTAAAGCGATGAAGGAATTTTGATCTGACAATAACTAGAAATTTTAAAAGAAATGTGTGAAATATTTTAAGGGAAAATTAGCGATTTAAAGGATTTTCTCCCTGACAGGAAGCTCAAGATTCTATGCTGAGGATTGGACATTTGAGTTGTGTCAAATCTTAATCGATATTGCGGCTTTCTCTCGCGTGGCTGCGAGCTTTCTGGCCCTTTAGTGTGTATCTGTAACTCTAAATAGGCTTGAATCGAATTACTGATTGAAGGTGTGCACTTGCTGTTAGTGGCAACTCGAAGTTTTTCTTATCCCCTTACATTTCGTATCGTTAGAACTACCTCAACTTGAGGTCCTCAAGTAACCTCTATGTCTGAAACCAATCTGAGTTGATCCAAAAAAAATATACTAAAACATAATTGGAATTCTTGTTAATTGAATTTTCTAATCACCGAGCGCGCTCTTGCTCTCGTTTAGGTTTTTAATCAATCAAATCTCGTGGAATCACATGCAACTAACGAAATAAATGAATGACATCAGCACAACAATAGACCAACCCGTCCCATTCCTCCGTGTTTTCCAGCAGCAGAGACTTTGATGAAACGAGCGATGAAAGCATGCAAAAATTTTCATTTTTAAGCCAAACAAAACAATCGCATAACATCTGTGTAAAAACAATTTTTTGCTTCAAATCATTGTTCCGGCTTTATTATGTTTCGTAATGTTCATTGTTTGTGCAATTTTAATTTCCAGAATCTGATGATGTCTTTCATCCCGAAAAACTTTCCCCACTCCCCGATGTTTAAATTAAATGCATAAATGTGGAAATTTAATATCCCCGCAACCGGCTTGGCAGGAGAGAAAAAATTGTATCCTTTGTTTCACTCATCGATAACTTTACCCGGATTGCAAAAAAAAAACTAATTGTTTTTCCGCACTGATATCTAGCGGAAATTTTAATCTCGTCAAGCCAAGGGAGATGAGTGGGAGAAGTTGATCGCTCACGCCTCTGTTAATACAATTGGAACATCTCCACCGTCAGCCTCTCCGCTGTACACGAAATAATACGAATAGAAAAGTGAATGGAAATGTCTTGCAAAGTGAATTTTCCCATTGTGCTGCGAAGACAAAATGTTGAGGAAAATGAATATTAAAAAAGCAGACACAATAAGACAGCATAATGAAAATATATTAATTTTCCTGCAGACATGTTTCGAGTTTCCACGGGAGGGGCGAGATATGGAATGGATCCGTCAGAGTTCCATTGAAAAAGAGTTGTCACGTCTTTCGTCGCTGTTGCACGCTTGGATGAAAGTTTGCGCTTTTTGTCATTAAAAGCACAATGGCGGAGGTGCGAACCGAGTGAGAAGGATTAATGCGCCTGGTTGGCAAGCTCTTCTTCTCGTTGTTCATAATGGAAGCAACTATACTTAGCATATCAACTTACTCCTGAATTGAAAAACTGCATTGATGCTATTTGGAGCAGGAAAACATTTTTCGTAATCAACTGTTGGCTGAGGAAAATTCTTTTGTGTTCATCTTGGGCGAGAAGAATTGAAACCTGCAAACTTTGCAACGAATATTGTAATGCAACTTTTGTTCTAAGACGACGAAAGCACATTGCAGGCCATGGAGGCATAAATTAAATGCTGAAGCACGTCAGGACTTGGAATCAAAAAGCTCTGATTTCTCGAAGGCTCTACAGCAGTTATCGATATCCCATGAATTTTGTTTCTGAAGTGTTCTGCAGCCAAAATAAATCAAATTGCACGTGCTGCATATTTGCGCTTTATGAAACGATGCCGACTGTAATTAAATAGATTGTGCTGCGAGAGCATTCGCAAAAATCAAGATTAGTCAAAGTAATTCGATTCTATGAACTTCAAAAGTTCTTAAGCAGAAACTGAAAGCTTTGCTAGCTTCATAAAATTTCTCTATCGAATTAAATAATGAACTCGTTCCCTTTAGCAATGCGAGCATTCGAATTCCTTCAAATCATTTAATCTTGCAAATTGAAATTGAATTCAAAATAATTTTTCTGCTTTCATTCAATTTCGGCTCGAAAAGTCGATTGAATTGCTCGTAAATATATTCCGATGATTCGAAAGCTACACGGTTTTTTAACTAGCGCTTTTATAAAAAGATTCGACCGAATTACTGCTCGTCCAAAATAATATTTCAGAGTAATTGATTTTAAAGCGAGCTTTGCTTTCGCTGGTGAATAACAGACTTCATCAGATTTATTGTAGTTCATGTCAGTCCTCGACTCCTTGTTTCATTTCCTGATATTGCGATCTAAATAAAATCACGGAAACTAATCAGAAATCTAATTACTCTCGCAACATATACATTCTTTGCCCCACGTTAGATATAAAATTTCCAAATAGACAAATTAAGAAACGACCAGAAGCGTCTCATACAGCAACTGATTCATACTATGAACTCCATCAGAGCTTTTCATACGACGATTCGTAGGTATGAAAACTACAAAACTCCATCAAAGCTTCTCTGAGACCTTTATGAGCTTTTCGAATTAGTCTGCTAGGCAAAGTTTCCAGCACATTTTGATAAACTAAGAGGTGGGATTCAGACTTCAACTTCAGGCTTTGTTTTTTAAATAGATTTTCCACTTCTCGCGATGCACCTCGAGGAAGTATATACATATGAAAATGTATTCAACTCTATTAAATATGTTTGGTGCGGCGAATACAAAAATATTTTCCACGTGAAAAACGGTTTCGAGATATCACGAAATCCGTTGACTTGAAAAAGATGCAGCTGCAGCACCAATTCAATCAGGAGTTGCTAAGTGGGTCCGCAACTTGATTTAACCGTAACAAACCCTCAGCAAGCTTTGACAGCAGACGGGAAAACTTCTTAAATCAGATCAGTAAACACGGTGATAAACATGGAAATAAAGGATGTGACGGAGTTTGTAAGTTCTCAAAGTTTTTTGGATTCATTTAGATTTATCCTAGTTCTCTTTAAACTTTAGGTTGACTGCTACTGCAATAGATTAATCGAACTTGTTGCAGCTTTATCAGATGGCAGTGAAGATGGAATTCTTGAAACATTGATTAAGGAAACAAGTGCTTTCGAACTGAAGCTGTCGCAGCTTGTTTACTATGTTGACGACAAGACACTTGAGTATCATCACAGCAGACTTCTAATGACGGTGGGTTTGTAAAATTCTGATTCATTACATTTCGATAAACTCACAAACCAATAAACTTATCACATCTTTGTTCTCTTCTAAAACATACAGACAAAGATGCTCAAGGAACATCTTCTTGCATGGGCACGTGGTGATCTCGGCTCGACGCAAGACTCAGACCTTCAGGACATTCTACAAGGATTCTCTCAAATGAAAATGTAATCAGTCCATTGTAATCAATCACTGCCATGAATTAGAATATTTTCTTCAAAACCGCTGCGTTTCCGTTTCGTCCTTAACATCGCGAAAATTCCCCAAGCTCTGGATAAAACAAACTTCAACTTAATCAATTTCTCTGCATTTCCTTTTTTAATGCTCCAATTCGTCTGTTCAAATCAAATGAAACATTAACTATGTATGTGAGCTGGTCAGCTCTAACCACAACTTTCATTCATCAGACAGAAAAATCATTTGAATTGAATTTATTTCCTCTGCAGATTAATTGAATAAAAGTTTCATTGATTAAAAACGAAACGAGGGAATCTGAAAAACTACACGACGCTTGAATGGGCGTTGGGAACATGAGAAGGGTTGCAGGATTCTTTCATTCAATCATTCGTGAATTAAATCAATTCGAATGTCGACTAATTAATTAAGACTGGATAAACATCGGATCAGTTGTTCAGTTAAAAATAATTTTATTATCATTTCAAAGGTAAAATGCATTCACAGTTGCAGTTATCTACCGCAGCAGCCCGAGCTTCGATTCGAATCCTCGCCGATCTCTTCCGCCTCGGTCGCTTCCTCCACTCGTAGCTGACGTCGCATAGAGTTTGATCGATTTAGACTCGCATTGGCTATTTGTTTCTCCTCGTGGATCTTGATCATGCTTTTGGAGATTTCTAGGAAAACCTCGTCGATGTTTTCGTTGAGTTTCGCTGAGGTCAAGAAGTGAGAGGCACCGACGCTCTTCGCGTAGCTCTCATGAGCTTCAGGGTCGTAGTCGAGTTTTTGGTCTTTGATTAAATCAATCTTGTTGCCGACAATCACACAGACAATGTCGTTGCCGACGATCTTCTTCAGCTCCTTGATCCACACTTTGATCTTCTCGAAAGAATCTTCGCTCGATACATCGTAGACGAGAACTGCGCCCTGCGAGTTCCGATAGTAGATTGGGCCTAGCAAACGAGATATCGCGCTATTGAGATAAGATAAAGAAAATCACGGGCTTTTTTACCAAGTGCATGGAATATTTCTTGTCCCGCCGTGTCCCAAATGTTAAGGTTGACTCGTCTGTTATCGAAGTGTATCTTTTTGTTCATAAACGAAGCCTGCACCGTCGACAAGTGGTTCTTGTTGAATTGGTCGTGAACGAACCGCAGTAGAATTGACGATTTTCCAACTTTCCCCTCACTGTAAACGAAGAAAAGAAAACGTGAAAACTTTTGTTGGAAACACAAAGGAGATGTTGGCTTTGGAGGGCTTCATAAGAGCGCTACACTAATTTGTAACGACATTCGTGGAAGCATCAAGTCAGCTCTTGACATTGAGACGGTTTGTTTCTCAGTTCAATCGCGAGAAAGATCACTAGAATTATAGATAACACACGAGATGTTCACAAGATCCAGTGCAAGTTCTTGTAAACTGCAAGATCCAATAGCTCTCCACTATCGAATTGACGCTTGATCCAACTCGCTACGCAAATCAATAAATCATGAAAACACAAAGGACACGAAATCCAGCGAAGCATTTAAACTTTTTCGATAATTAGAGTAGTCGATTTGATTGAATTAGCGGGTCAGAAGCCAAAACAAACGGCCCAGCTATTCGCTTATCACTATGTCGCGCAAAAAGAAGACATACAGTCGCCGAATTGTTTGATATGTTTTGACTTGATCCGAGCAATTGCAAAACAATTTTCACTGATTACGACGCTTACCCAAGCAGAACGACTTTGAACGTGTAGTTGGGCGAATTCTCAGCTGCCATCGCAATGTCTTAAGCCTCGATCAGCGAGCTATTCATCGATAACAAAGTCTCTTCGTCTGTATTTACACTTTTTCTGCAAACTCGTTCGATGCGTCGGCGACAAACCAAAAAGCGCTTCGGACTTTTGGCCACCTCGAATCTTCGTCGCAGTGCTCACGTCGCACTCTCCGTTCAGTTCTGTTGACTCTGCATTACTTTAGTATTTCGTAGGACTAGACAGCGAGAGCAGCAGAAATGTTCGGGTTCCCTGACGGCTACAACAGTACAGACTGGAAGACGCTGAGCTTCACCTACGTCGAATACCCGAAAGGTGAGAAAAGCTCGTCCACATCATCAAAACAAATCGCTGATCCATTGTTTTCTTTTAGAGGATGTCTTCGGGAAGTTGATGGCAATACTGGCACTGGCACCGCTGTGGATCGGCTCGGTGTTCACGGGCCTCATATTGCGATGCAGGGACCTGCACACGGTGAGCGCCGCTTTCGAACATTAGCATAACTCAAAGGTCTCATTTGCATAACAATCTCATCATCGGCAGATCTTTTTCTTCATCGGAACGCTCCTCAATGAAGTGTTGAACATGGTCCTGAAGTACGCGATTCGAGAGCCGAGGCCAGCGACGCGAGACAACTATTACGTACAGTTCGGAATGCCGTCGAGTCACAGCCAGTTCATGCTCTTCTTTGCGACTTACACAATCCTCTTTGTTCTCAAAAGGTGAGATTAATTAGGCTTCGGTCTTCTTCACGCGGCAAACTGGTTTCTAAGCCTTTTGTTATCCCACACAGACTTCACCATAACTCGCCCGTTGAAAAGGTTCTTCGCGCGATCGCAATGACTGTCCTAGCCTTCGTGACGATATTCGTCTGCGTCGGCCGAGTTTATCTGCTTTACCACACAATTAGTCAAGTGTTTGTAGGCGCAATCATTGGCACAATCTTCGGACTCCTTTGGTTCGCATTCGTTCATGTGATCTTAACTCCATACGTCTTTCCACGAATCGTCTCGTGGAAAATCTCCGAGCTTCTACTCATCCGCGATACTAGTTTAATTCCCAACGTAATGCTCTTCGAATACACTCGATCGCGACAAGAGAGCCTTGCGCGGTCCAGGAAAAACATGAAGCAACAGTAGACAAGCTAGGGCTTAGGGACAAAATTTTAACTCACAACCGAAGTTCTCAACTTCCTTTTTGATACCACGGGTAAATTAAGACGACTATAACGTTTAAGTTAGGGATGGAATGAAACAGAAACAAGCACAATAACGTTAATAAAACAAATCAATTTTTAATGAAGGTAAAGTTTGTGTGTCGCTCCTCGTTCGTTTCCCCGAAACATAACAATTAATCCTACAACATCACCGCGCCTTAAATTAGTTCGTCAACTAATCGCTAATAGCTCCGAGTTCAATCGCGCTTTTTGTATCCTAGTAAAGGCGACGGAGCTTGCGTTGCGTATCCCAATTCGTTCATTGCCCGACGGATGTCTATGAAGACGGTTGGATCCTCGATGGTCGCTGGAAGGTTTACAGTCTTATTGCGGGCAAAGTCGGCCAAAGCTTTGCGCATTGTCTTTCCACTTCGGGTTCGAGGGAGCGCTTGAACTCTTGCAACTAGACGGAACGAAGCAATCGGGCTGCACACCGAAATAGTATTATTAATTAGTTCGAGAGACAACTAAATGTTCGTCACCTACCCAATGACATCGCGGATAATCTTAATGATTTCAACCGACAGTTTCGTCGAAGGCTTCTTGATGCCGTCCTTAGTCACGTACAAGCACAACGGAACTTCTCCTTTAGTCGCTTCGGGAACTCCGAAGACGGCGGCATCAGCAACGTCGGGATGGCGAAGGATCGCGTCTTCCAAACTCGATGTCGAGAGCCTGTGTCCGGCAACATTGATCACCTATAAGAGATTGATTCAAGCTGAACGTTTGATATCAATACCGACCAGTTCAAGATAGTTACATCGTCGTCGCGCGCTGTGACATAAACGTAGCCATTCTCGTCTTTATAGCCAGCGTCCATGGTGTCGTAATATCCTTGGAACCGTTGGAAGTAAAGCTTCTCGAACAGATCGTCGTTCTTGTAAAGTGTTGACATGTTTCCAGGAGGCAGTGGCAACTTCACTGCAATCCTTCCGAGCTGGTTTGGTCCTATCTCGTCTGCGTTTTTACCATCGGAATTCATAATCTTGATGTCATAGCCGACTACAGGAAGGCCCGTTGTGAAGTTGGGAACATAGATGTTCTGCGAATTGCCCAAGCAAGTGGCCGTGACCGCCGATCCAGTTTCAGTCTGCCACCAATGGTTTAAAACAGGAACTCGGAAAATATTCTCAATCCAATGCTTCGTTTCCAGATCGCAATGTTCGCCAGCGATGAAGATAGCGCGAAGGGACGCGAGCGAGTGCTTTCTGCCATATCTGATCTGCGGATCAACTTTCCTGATTACTCGGAAAGCCGTTGGTACGCTGAATATCGCCGAAATCTGGTGCTGCTCGATTATACGGAAATATTGACCTGGGTCGGGAGTTCTGTCAGGTTTTCCTTCGTACATCAAGCTCGTGCAACCTGTCGAGGTCAAAGCAATGCAATCACACACCGTTGAGACAAGTCAAAGTCTCACCATAAATCAAAGGACCGTACGCAATGTAACTGTGGCCGACGACCCAGCCTAAGTCACTTGCTGCCCACCAGACGTCATCAGGACGAATGCCATAGATCGTGTTCATCGTATAGATCAAGCTAACCAGATGACCACCTGTCGGTCGCTGAATTCCTTTCGGCTTGTCAGTCGTGCCGGAAGTATAGAGAATGTACAAAGGGTCGTTGGCTTCCACGGGAACGCACTCGGCAGGCTCCGCCATCGCATCTTCCCAGCAAATGTCAATCAACGGGTCCAACTCCGAGACTAAAACATTTTTACGTTGGAAAATGATGCACTTGTCTGGCTTCCAGTTGCACATTTCGATAGCCTTAACGAAAAACGATTTGAACTTGAACTTTGATGTGTAGGCAACAGCTTTACCTCATGCAAGATGTCCAAGTATGGAATGACTTTGTTGGGCTCAACACCGCAGTTCGACGATATTATCACTTTAGGCTCGGCATGATCGATCCTCGTGCTTAACTCGCTTGAAGCAAAGCCTGAAATAACAAATGCAGTAGATCAGTGATTGAAATTAGAGAGAGATATTAAAGTAGTCGCATCTAAGACAAATGTTCATCGGGTCTTGTGCCGAATTGTTAAGCTCAAATCAATATTTACACTTGCAGCGAGTTTCGTAATCAAATCACGTGTTCAAGTTTCAAAATTACGCCTCAACCGTCTCCTCAAAAGCAAGTTAATCGAGTACGGTTTATGATAATTCAGCAGCCTGACCTTTGTTTCGTAGAATTTATAATATTGTTCGTGTGGAAAGACAATTTCCTTAACTCACCGCCAAAGACAACAGAATGAATCGCGCCAAGTCGTACAGTCGCCAGCATTGACATGATTGCTTCTGGAATCAGAGGCATGTAGATCACCACGCGGTCTCCCTTCTTAACGCCGAGCTTCTTCAGACCACCAGCTAGTCGAGCCGTCTTGATAGTGAAACGTTTTATAAAATTCGCTTCCTTGTTATTACAATTCTTTGACTTACAGTGTCTAGCATCTCCTGATACGTCACTTTCCTAACCGTGTTGGTCATTGGGCTGTCGTGAATTAACGCAACTTTGTGCCCTTGACCGTTGGCTATGTGTCGATCCAAGCAGTTGAAGCAAGCGTTCAAGTAACCACCCGAGAACCATCGAGTGAACGGCGAGCTGCTGTCGTCAAGGACTCGATCGTACATCTTATCCCAAGAGATCATTTGCCCGACCTCCCCCCAAAATTTCTCTGGATCCTCAATCGATCTCTGGTAGTCATGATCCATATGGTCACCTCAAATGAAACAAACTGTAACCAATCGAGCTTCGACATCCTTTGCGACATACTCGGAACATTCTTGGACGAAGAGCTTTTGCCCGAACTTTTCTGGCTGGAACTTTTTTGCATTTTGATTGCGACTCGATTACAAACACACGCACAACTAACGACTGAACTTTTCAAGAACTTCAACGTTTGCCATCGACGATCGCGACCGGACTGACTAGGGAACAACCGAAGTACCTTCAATTTCGTTCGGCGAACCGATTGAAATTAATTTAATCCTCATGAATTAAATTAGAATAAATAAACGTCGATACCTTTCAACACAAATCGTTAATTCATTGTTTTGTTCGGTCCAAAGTTGAGTTAATTTCTCGCGACAAATTTGCTGTCGCGAGTCGAACATGCTGCGAAAGATTCAAGTGACATCGGGGTGGGAATTCGTCTTGCTCTTTGTAGATCTTGCCTAGTTTATACATATTTGATAGCTGGACGATGCTGATCCTTTAGCTTGTTAAGGTATCAGCAACCACGCAAATCATTGAAGAAGATCGCAAGATTTCCGTTGAGAATGTCAAACGTTCAAACGAAGCAACTATCGCTGCCCGTCAATTTCTAAGTGGTTGCAATAAAAACGAAAACTCTGTGAACATTTGCTTTGGTATTTATATTCGTTTGACTGATCATCACTGTCTGTTCTGTCTTCAAGCTTATAATGTCGGTCGTGCTGGATAATTTCTATTCTCAAGGAGTTGTGGACGATGTGATTGATTCGGCACCTGATAAGGAGCTGAAGGTATCTTACATGGAATCAGGAGTTCACGTGCAAGGAGCCGAGCTGACGCCGACTCACGTCAAAGATGAACCGAAAGTTGAATGGGAAGCCGAAAGCGGAGCTTTCTATACTTTGCTCTTGACAGGTAAACAACTTGACAGTTGAACAAGGTCTCGACTTGTTTCAATTGCAAATCTCTCGCATAGATCCTGACGCGCCATCAAGACAAGAACCTAAATTCGGAGAGGTTCGTCACTGGCTCGTGGTTAACATTCCAGGAAGTGACTTAGCTTCAGGTGAAACGAAGTACGAATACATCGGATCAGGCCCGCCAAAGGGAAGTGGACTTCATCGCTACGTGTTCTTGCTGTTCAAGCAGCAAAATGGAAAGCAAGAATTCGACCTTCCAACCGTCAGCAATCGATCGAGAGAAGGAAGATTGCAGACGAAAACTCGCGAGCTAATTGGAAAATACAACTTGAAGTTGATCGCTGGAAATCTTTACCTTGCACAGTTCGACGATTACGTTCCGGTTTTGCATGCTCAACTTGGAGGAGCTCCGCCGAAATAATCTGTCGGATGGTTCAAGTGCGACGACCTGTTTGTGTCTTATCAATAAATGATGAATAATTCTTATCAAAATTTTATTCACTAACAAATTGTGGCTTGATGGAAACAATTCAGTCGTGAATTTTAATCTTCGATGGTTGCACTTGTTGCTTCTTCTGTTTCTTGCTTGCTGGCTTCGCGATTTCGTCTTTGTGTTGGCTCTTCTTAAAGGTTGTGAGGCGTCGTTTTCTCGGCATTCGCTTGATGTTGGGAGCGAGAATGTTTCGCTTTTGAAGGCTCTTGAAGCGGTCAACGAGGACGTTTCCTTCTGGTTTCAAAGTGCGCAAGTTTCCGAGCGACTCAATCGACTCTGGAACTGGAATCTCCTCGGCTTCGAACTTCTTGTGAGCAATGCGGCGCGGCTCCGTCTTTTGCTTAATGCGCTTCTCTGTTCGGTTCTTTTTCTTTTCCTGGACGATAACTTCCTGCTTGACAATCTGCTTCTTGAACATCTTCAGTCTAAAATGGAATTGTCATGAGAAACATTAATTTAGTCAGCTCCAGTGTTCAACTTACGTTCCCAAATCCTTGATCTTCTTCAACTCTTGCTTCTCTAACGTCATGCGAGCCTTTCTCAGTCTCGATTCCTTCTGCTTTCGGCGCTGCTTCAAATCCTTTTTCTTGTTTCTGGTGGGAGGATTCAGAGCTTTGTATTCAGTGTCACTGAGATCGTGATCAATTTCATCTTCAGCGTTGATAGGGAAGCCTTGCGTCAGCTCTTCTCTTCGCCTGCGCTTTGCTTCGCCTTTAGTGATCATCTGATAAAGAGGCTTCAACGCTCTGTTGTACCTTTCCTCTCGCTTTATGATCTCTTCTTCCTTCTCAACGGCTTTGCTAACTAAACTCTCCAGATCACTTGCGACAGGATTGTAACTCGTTCCTGCGATTGGCTTTTCAACTGCCTTAATTTGACTTCTTCGTTCGTGTGTGATTTCAGGAGTCTTGATGACGTCGTCGCCAAGGTTCTTCAGATGATATTGTTTCAAGGACTTGCTGACCCACTCGCTTTCCAGTGCAGGAATTTTCTTGCCGTCGTCATCAGCCCAGATGTCCCTAGCGAAATCGATTCCCTTCGTCTTCGTTCTGACGATCTTCTTGCCAGCCGAAATACGATCATTAAGCGACTCGAGCTCTCTTTGCGGAATGATGCCGAGCTCTTTGTTTCTCTGTATCTTTGCCTTGGTCAAAGGATGCTTTCTCTCGTAAGGAGTTTTGACGCGATTTCGCTTAGTTATCGGATCTAAAACTTTAGAGCTGTTTTCCAACGACACGAAGCACTTTGCAGGCTCTTGAGCTCTCAGCTTCTTTTGTTGTCGAACGGACGTGACTTGCTTCACTGGCTGCTTCTCAATCTTGAAGAGTTCTTGATCGGGTTGGATCGACAAGTCCCTAGAATGAGGTTAATGAAATCAAAACATTAGTCCGCCAACCTTTCGATGTCTGTAGCTTTAACTCACCCTCCGATTCTCTCCTGGAGCCTCTGCTCTTCAAGGAAGTTGTCCACGTCCGTCATGTCAGTGTGTTTACGCCATGCCGACTTCTTTTTCATCGATACATGCTTCTTTCTAGCGACCTTCGGCATTCTGACTGATTTGTCGCTGTTCTCGGGCAGGATTCAATGAGCTTCTAGCTAAACAGTTGACAGGTGATGCGACAACGAATGTTACGTTGAATTAAGATTGATTTTTGAATAAATTCTGCTCCTTCGCAATGTTTTCACTTTTACTCTGGCGGCGAACTCGAGAAACTTTTGGAAGTTTTGTCGCGATTTTGTTGCAAGGAAATTTAAGTTTAGCACGAGGCGGAGAAACAATTTAAATCAACGAAATGACAGAATTTAAGAAGACCAACAAGCGCTCGTCGGAGACAGCCGACAAGAAGTCAAACGTTAAGAAGCTGAAGACTGAAGAATCGTCAGACAAGCCAAGCAAAGATGGGAAGAAATCGTTCGGGAAATTCAATAATAAACCGGACGGGAAGTTTAACAAGAAGCCTGATGGCAAGTTCAACAAGAAGCCCGATGGGAAGTTCAACAAGAAGCCCGATGGGAAGTTTGGGAAGAAGTTCGATGGAAAGTTTGAGAGGAAACCACAACAGCCAACAGAGAAGACAAACTGGGGTGAGCTGAAACAGAAGAAGAAAGATCTCAAAATCCAGCGCAAGAAGAACAAGACGAAGGATCTTTACGATGTCGACGTGAAGGCTAAGAAGATCTACGAAGAGTTGAAGATGTAAGTAGCAATTGTCCAAGTAAATTATTGCTAAGCTTGAAGACTTTTAGGAAAAACACGAAGACGAACAAGGAGCAACTTTGCCAGCAGCTTCACGACGTCATGAAGAACGCAGACTACAGCAAGTTAAGTCTGAGCCCCGATCGAGCAAGAATAATCCAGACGCTGCTGAAGAAGGCACCGCAGAACATCAAGACAGAGATTGGAGAGAAGCTGATTCCTCACATCACCGACGTTGCTCTGTCAAAGTATGGAAAGTTCTGCGTCAGCCGGTTGATGTTGTACTGTGGAAAGGAGATCCGCGAGAAAGCTGTCAACAGTTTGCTTTCAAGCATCGTCAAGCTCACCACGCACAACTTCTCAAGCGCTCTGATCGATGCCATCTTCCTCAATCACGCTACGCCCGAGCAGAAGAACTTCATGAAACAAGAATTCTACTCGGACTTGTACAAGAACGACAAGAACCGCGCGGTTAAATCGTTGAAGGACACTTGGGAAGGAAGCGACATTATGAAGAACGGCATGATCAACAGCTGTAAAATGAACTTGTTGAAGGTTGCATCAAAGAACCTCGTCGACAACAGTTTAGTTCACGCAGTTCTGTTAGAATTCATCGAGGAAGCTGGCGAACTTGAACGGAACGAGATCATTACATCATTCATTCCACATCTCGCAACCATCGCATCGACTAAGCAAGGATCTCGAGCTGCTGTCCTTTGCTATCTCTACTCGGTAGCAAAAGAACGCCGTGCGATGTTGAAAGCGATTAAGGAACACGTTACGAAGTTATGTGTTCACGAACATGGACATTTACTGGTACTCGAAATCCTGAACTCGACCGACGACACTTTGAACATCAAGAAAACCGTTTTCGCTGCCATCGTCAGTGACATTAGAACTATTGTCAGCAGCGAGTATGGCAAACGGGTAATTTCACTTATTGTTTCACCGACGACCGAATTCTTCCATCCAAAAACCCTCGAGCTGTTGAAGGAAGATTTGAAGTTGGGAACTCAAAAGAAAGACATTGAGATTCGTCGAAAGGAGTTGATTGACGGGGTGGCGAAAGAACTGTTGCAGGCAATCACCAAGAGTCCAAGTTTCTGGCTGAAAGGCGGACATACTGCACGTGTTACTCTTGCTGTTCTTCAAAGCATCGCGTCGACAAGTATCGATCCATCGGAAGGCTTTGACGCTCTCTGCGCAGTCATTTGCGATCCTGAATGGAAAGTCCACGAGAACGAGAACACGCTTCAAGACCAACCGGAGCCGGAAGTCAAAGACACGGGCAAAATCAAGAAGAAGAAAAAGAATCCCATCGAGATTGTGGTCGAGAAGAAAGAGCAAGTGATGGTGAAAGGAATCGAGCACAGCGGACTTCATATGGCGATTAAGAAATTTGCTAAACTCGCTGGGTTCTCGAAAGCATTCGTTGCTCAACTCACAGACGAAACAGTAAGTCATCGATGGTCTAAATTTAAATGAAAAAGAGTTAATTTTATTGAACCATTTCAGATTGAAAGCTGGGCTCCAATCAACCGCGCATGTTTCACAATCGCTGAGGTCTTGACAAATGCTGAGGATGAAACCAAATCGGAGCTCAAAGAATTGTTGACAAAGCACAAAGCTACGATTAAGAATCAGAGTCATTCAGGAGCAAAAGTTTTGTTGAAGAATTTATGAATAAGAGTTGAAGCTTTGTAACTTTGAGTGATGAACCGCTCAAGCTACGAGGTGAGGAATTTTGAAATAAAGAAAATTATTTGGTTCGCAAGATGATGTGTAGTCCTGAATCTGTGTCGACAATCCCTGACATTTCGTTGACCTTCAAGCCAAAGGCTGCGTCCTCGAACGGCTTCTGCATCATTCCGCGCTTGAACTTGCCCAGGTCTCCTCCTTTCTTGTACGACGAGCAGTCCGAGTATTTCGATGCGAGCTCAGCGAACGAGTCTCCTTCTTCGATCTTCTGTAGGTAGCCCTCGAGGATCTTCCTCGCTTCTTCCTTCGATCTGGTGATGTTCTCTTCGCGCCAGCTCGACGGCCGACGTGATCCCGAGTGTTTCACAAGAAGATGAGATGCCTGCACTTCTTGCAGCTCACTCGATGGCTCGGCTTTCTTTGTTGGCGCCTCCCACTGCGACTCCTTAGTGTAAATGTTCAGATAGTACACCATACCGGTGCTGCGTGATGTTCGCTTCTCCCATCCTTCGGGCACAGGCTGCTCTTCCTTTTCCTCGTCTTGCGGCATTTTCCCTCCTTGCTTGGCTTCTGAAATCGATCAGATCGAGAACTTAGAGCGCGCTTTTCTATGTCAGCAACAAAGTTTCGCCTTCTCAAGCAACTCGAGACAGATATAGTTGACCTAGAGTTTAGCTTACCTTTATTTTCTTGAATGTTTGAGCACTGCGCACAGTTTGTTTTTATTTTTTTAATTCCTTGCGACGAATTCGATTTTTGTACCCGCTTGCGTATACTTCACGCTTGACGTATACGCGAAAATCGCGTACGCTTAGTCTGATGACAACTCATTTGAAAACAAATAGTAAAAATGTTTGAAATCACGGACACGCAAAGTAAATCGAGATGATTTCAAGCTCAAAAGACTCGAACTAACTTCGCGACTCTGTTTACTTCTAGAAATCGGTGTTGGCTTAGCCGGATTCGGCATTTCTTTCCTCATTCTTGGGGTGATGTTAATTTTCGATCGAGGTTTACTGGCGATTGGAAATGTGAGTGATATTTGTGCAAGAACCCGAGGAGCTGACTCACGTTTACTGTTTTAGATACTGTTCATCAGTGGGCTCACCTGCATCATCGGTTTCCAGAGAACGTACAGCTTCTTTTTCCAGAAACATAAGGTCAAGGCAACGATTGCTTTCTTTGTTGGCATCACAGTCGTTCTCATTGGATATCCTCTGATCGGAATGATCATCGAAACCTATGGATTCGTTCTTCTATTCGGCGGCTTCATCCCAGCCACCGTTCAATTCCTCAGACGAGTTCCCGTGATCGGCAACGTTCTGAATTTCCCGATTATCTCAAGAATAGTAGACAAACTAGATGATGGGAGAACTAGGGTATGATGAGATTATCAATGACTTACAAACTAGATGTAAATTCTGTCTTTAACTTATCATCTTGATTTCTGGAATATCCTACCAAATAAGTCAGCAAAATTAAGTTTAATAAAATCCTCGTTGCTAATCGGGACTAATTGATTGCATTCTAGGACGACCACGCATAAAGACTCCGGACTGCCTCTCGTGAATAATAAAGTTGTATATTGTGAACAGGATTTCCTTCTCTTGTTTCATATTTGTTTCAGTCGAAGTTGCAAACTTTATTTAACGGAAAACAGAACTTCAAATTGATTAAAAGTATTTAACGGTCATTTCAATTTCAAATTTATTGCGTTCAGTAGTTTTTGTGATAAAAAAATTTATCTCTTCCAACAAAATATTAAATTTCGATGGCTGACGATAACGATGATAGTTGGCTTTACGGAGGAGGCGCAGACGAAGGATCACAGCATGTGGAAAAGCCGGATGATGAAGAAGATGTCGACGGGCCGGTGAAAAACGGAAATGCTGAAAAAGTTAACAAAAACTTCGAAAACACTTTCGATGAACATGAGTTTGAGGTAAACAATTGAGTTTGTAGCGGAATTACAGCTCGGATCTAACTTGTGTTGTTTGATAGGAAGCCGGTGATCACGAACATTTGATTGCAGAAGACTCGAAAGATGAGGACGGAGGGTAATTTTGCATAACAAAAATAATTTCAAACGATTCAAGTTTCCTTGCATTCAGATCGAAAGCTGAGGATTCCGATGATAGTGACGATGACGACGACATCAACGTGGTTATTGGAGCTATCAAAGCCGGCGGTACATCGTACAACATGAAAAACGCTGAAGACAAACAAAAACTTCCCGGTAGCAAGTTTAATATCGAAGAGTTCGAAACAGTTGGCTCGATTAATGGACAACCCGCGTTCGAGTTTGCTATCGAGAACATTGAAGACAAACCGTGGCGAAAGCCGGGAGCGGATATCACCGACTACTTCAACTACGGTTTCAACGAAGAAACTTGGCGCGCTTATTGTGAACGTCAAAAGAAAATGCGAATTCACGAAAGCGGTGTCGGCTTAGCAGGTTTAACTGCTGCCCAAAATCCTATGGGCAGCAACGATCCACGACAAGGGATCAATGTCGGAGGTATTAAACGAATGGGCGGGTTACGGCCGAAGCCAAGTGGAATGATCGACGTGATCGGGGCGCCATCCCAAAATCCAATTCGACCTCCAGCACCGCGAGAAAATGTCATCCAAGTCATGACCGCAGACCGTCGCGAGTACTCGAGAACTGTCGTTGGCAACCCTCCCCCGAACATGCCCATTCAGTTCAATGTTCCACCTGAAGAGTTCTACAACCACGAAGAGAACGACGCCTTCAATTATGGATATGAACCAACGCAAGATTCTCAGTGGGACGGGCAGAATCCCGGTTGGGCTCCGAGTGATATCAAAGAACTAACAGGTCTCAACCAACCGCCTCCAATGATGGGTCTAGGTATTCCTCCGCCGATGATGCCTCGAATGCCAATGAACATAATGCAAGGTGGACCATCTGGAATTCCTTCTCTCATGAGTCAAGTGACCATGCCGCCGAATATAAAGCCAGGCGAAAGCCGCGACCGGCGAGAACCAAGACACTACGACGAAAGTAGGAAGAGACCTCGCGAAAGGTCACCATCACCAGCAAGGGACCGAGAGCGGAAGGATCGAGAACGAACGAGAGATGACCGGTGAGAACTTATTTCGTCATGAAAAATCTTTTCTAAATGACTTTCAACTTACAGATCCAAGCATGACCGCGATAGTCGAGAGAGCAGATATCGTGAAACCTCCAGCCGTCGTGAGACACGTCGTTCGAAAAGCCGAGAGAAGAGTAAACGATCCAAAAGCAGGGATAAGACACGTCGCTCTCGTTCAAAAGATAGAAAACCAGATGATAAAGATAAGGACCGGAGCAGCCGATCCGACAAGACCAAACGGTCGAAGAAAGAAGAATCATAATTTCTCTCAAGCGTTTGCTTTCACATCAAATAAAATAATTCAGTTCAGATTTTCAAATCAGGTAAATCGAGTTTCATTCAATTGTGGTTCGATAAGTGTTTTGTCAATCCATCGATTGTAGTTGGTCTTGACATTGTTGTACACTGCCAACAGCTCGCAGGGTATATTACCAGATGAGATACTCGTCTGCGGAATTTACAAAAGCTGTTTTAAAGCGTTTCATTCAACAATATTCATCATGAAGAAATGTCACCTGTCGAAAAGTTCCGATGGGTTTATTGTTGAAGTTTGTGGTAGAGAAAGCCAGAAGTTCATTTCGCGACATCACGTCAAGCTGTAGATTGACGCAAATGGTTCTACTGCACGTGTTTAGTTTAAACTTTAAAGTATCTTGCGATCGTGGCCCAAAGCTCCGCTCTCGATCTCGTTTCAAGGATCTGCTTCAGGTAATTAAAAAATTCCGCTCTCGATAACTCCCAACTGATCAAATAAGATCTGCTCTGCAGAATCGAATGAGTCAATCGAGTGATATCGAAAGCCAAGTGTATAAAATAAGTCATCCACAGTTCAAAAGAATCATTTAAAGTGATAAGATGAAGAACCAAGTAACTTCAATAATCGCAGTGATCGCACTATGCGCTGCAACTCTAGTATCGAGTTACCCACAGAACTACGACTGTAAAAAGTGGCCAGAGACGTTATGCGGCTACGATAATTCAAGAGATCTCTATCAGTGGTTCAACGGACGATGCCAGTTCGACCTCTGGAACCAGAACAACAAAGAACGTAAGTCAAACGCTCGATGATGCCAAGGCCACTTCATTAATCTTTAATTTTCCTCAACAGTTTTTGTTCAAATGCCGATTCGTTACTGCAGGAAAAGAGTTGGTGATCCGAAAAGCGACAACACGTACTAAGATTTAAGATGCGATAGATCAAACCGCAGAGAAGCTGAGAGCACTTAAAGATCAATCTTGTCACGTTTCATCGATGTGTTGAGAACTTAGATGTTAAGCCAAACTCAATTAGCGTGTTTACACTAGTAAAATTAATTTAAACCTTCCAAAGAAGAATAAAATCCGAATTGACAAATCAGTTGTGAGTTGAGTTTCCCACAAAGCAGTCGCGACGATGAAGTTTCAGATTTTTTTGCTGTTCGGTAATTTTGTCAAGCTACTAAGCAAGCGATTTTAATCAGTTTTTCATGTGAATTCCACGTGATTCAGCGTTCTGTGTTGTGCTGACTGCAGCGCAATGCCCTAAATGCTCGAACGAGAAGAATTACATCTGTGGATCAGATGAGTCAGGCTTGTCGTTCAAGTGGTTCTTAAACAACTGCCACCTGCTTGGCTGGAACTGCTACAACGACAACAGTGAGTTCTGAAGGATCTTTGTCCTTAATTTACAATGAGGTTCAATTATTCCTTTCCAGAATTCAAAGCTGTTGCTAAAGAGCTTTGCGAGAAGAACTTGAGCGAGCCAAACGATAGCAATTCGTTCTAAAGATAGATTCGTCATGTGCTTATTGGAAAAGGTGTTTCGATTACCAAATAAATAATTGAAAAAGCTTATGGAATTTGATGTGTGCGTCAGTAGTCGTTGTTTGATATTGAAACGAGCCCATCTGAGTCAGATGATCAGAGACGATATTTACTTTGTTGCTCGGCTCTTGAAATTTTTGTCCCGGAAAGTGCTGATTATTATGCGCTAACCGGAACTTATACTCTAATTTATCTATTTTATGTGTAACAATCGAGCAAGAATTCGATCGACGCACGGAAAATTTCTCGTCTCTAGATTGAAAACAAGTCAACATGTTTATCATTGTGAGTTACTGCGAACTAGTTGCTCAATGCTCAACTAGTCTCTTGCTGTCTTTTAAGATTTTCACAAAATTTTCCTCGTTGTTTTCTTCTCAAGAATGATAAGTCGTGTGTTGAAGGGTTCGACATGAAAGACCGAATCTCTTGCATCATGCAAGTTTTATGAGATCTCAAAAGTTATCTTGAAGTCCAGGAAATCTCATCAACCTCAAATATTTCTTGAAAGTCCGCGATTACGAGCTTTCAACCTCGTAAGCTTTCAACCAGATCGCAAATCTACTTGAGCGCTGATAAAAAAATTTGTTTTAGGCTAAAACTTTTAGGAATTGAGCGTTTGCAGTTCAGCTCTCACGTGTGCGTTGTCACCGAGTTGATTCCATCTTGCAAAACATAAACATGAAGAGTTGATAACACGTCAACAAAAGCACGTTGTTTATAAACAATGAATTACAAGGAATCAGTCTTGTAGACATAGACATTGCTCATTGCGCCATTTGGGATTTTTCCGTTTCTGATAAAATTTATGGTAATTCCCTATAACAACTCATTGAAGAATCCCCGCTTAGAATGATATCGTTTATTATAAAATGAAGGCGTCGCTGCATCGAAACACATAACAAATCTTGAAGTCAAAGTATTCTCATCAAACCAGGAAAGAGAAATGAAGTTCGCAGTCTACTTGTGCTTGTTCGCAGTCGTTGTTGGCAGCATTATCGCTGTTGACTCTCCAGTTGATCCGATCGATCCTGGTAAGTAGATGCAATGTGTTGCGAATTTCAATGCAAACTGATTCTTGTTTAGTTGGAGCAGCTGAAGAAACTCCTGACGTTGGCAGAGTTGCTCGCGGTTTTGGATGCCCATTCAATCAGATGGAATGCCACAATCACTGCAAATCGATTCCCGGAAGAAACGGCGGATATTGTGCTGGAGCCCTCAAGCAAACTTGCACGTGCTATCGTTAAATATTTCATTGTTTGTGACCGACTAATGCATTTGATTGCCTGAATAAAAGAAAAGTTAAAAGACCGCATTTTTAAGTTTCAATTTCACCGCCAGGAGTGATTTATTTCTGTTTATCATTTCTGAAAGCTTGTGGATTAAGTGTGAGAATTCGTGGGATGAACAAAAGTGTAATTTAAGTATTAGAAAGTGTTCTTGGTTGGCTTAAAACGTGTCCTTTCCTTCAATAATGCAATCTGACTCAAAAGCTGGAGATGATAAACGACGATTAGCGGTAAAGAACCTGAAGTTTGCAAGCTACTGGAACAAAGTATCAACAATCACATTATTTAGGGTAGGCAAATTAACCAGTTAACAGACTTTCGATTAACTGGCAGTTTTTCCGTCAAAATAAATTATTATTAATTATTATGCATAGAAATCAAAGAAAAAATGTGTTAATAAGCGGTTATATTTTGTATTGAGTAAAGTGGCACTTTTCCGGGGCAATTGAAAAAGCGGGGTAATGGGGTAAGGGCAAACGTTTTGCCCTGGGCAAACGGGGCAGGGCAACTAACGAAATCAACAAAATCAGCCAAATTTCAACGAATTTCAATCATTTTTTACGAAAATATAAGTTATCTAAACGCGTTATATGAATAATCCTTTCCAAAAGCAAATCCTTACGAAATTGCGAGGCCAGCAGCTAGTGAAAAATTTTGTTCATTTTATGTCGACATTGGTTGAATGCTGTAGAGAACAACAGAGTGTCTAGCTGAGGACCGGAATATTGACGAGTGTAGGAATATTTTTCGTAGTTTGCGAATGGAAAATAATCTTCTGGATGCATTCAAAAGAATAACTGAACAGTTGAAAGCGAAAAACGATCGCAAACTTCAAAAACAATATGAAAAAAGATTGTCGTTTCAAAAATTTTGACAAAAATAGAATACTTCGAAGCGCAGGGCAATTTCCACAACAGAACAGGGTTTTGGGCCAAGGGCAATCGAACCGAGAACGGGGCCACTCTACTTGATCCGCAACAGGATCCATAACGAATCTCATCCGAGTCGGTGGAAGACTTTCTCACGCACAGAATATCGAAGTGAACCAGAAGCATCAGATTATTCTACCTTCAAGCTGCCAACTCACGAAGCAACTTGTTCGAGAAACGCACGAATGAGCCATCCATGCTGGTCAACAAGCCACACATGGATTCTTAAAGCTCAAGTATTGGCCGCTCCGAGCCAATGAAATCGTCAGACGTGATATCACAAGTACAATCGTTGTTTCCTTTCTCGACCAAAGATGATCCAGCAGCTCATGGGACAACTGCCTGCAGCTCGAGTCACCCCAGCGCCAGTCTTCTACAACACCGTAGTAGACTTTGTTGGCCCAATCAACATGAAGTCAGGATATCTACGCAACGCTCGACCGATGAAGACTTCAGAGTGCCAAAAAATTGAGTGGACAGATGTTTTTTTCTTCAAACTACGTTTTCAAATGTTCATAACTTTCTTATTCTTTAACTTGTGGAATAAATGAAGATTTTTATAGAAAGAATAATGTATATGCTTTAATTTATGAGTTGATTGATTTCCTAAAGTCGCATAATTACTGGTCAATTTGAAATCTTTTATTGCGACTCAATTTTTCTGATGCCAAAAAATTGAGTGGACAGGGAAAGAAAGCGTTGAGAACAGATTTATTGAGGTATATATAAGATTGAAACTTTTTAAAACAGTTAATTGAAGTGTTTACTAGCCTAATTTACTAAGATATGTGAATAAATCAGGCCTTGAGAGCGCTCTTTCGAGAGCGCTCTCAGAGCGCTCTTTGCGCTCTCGCCCGGAGCGATTACCAAGAGCGCTCGCAAAATTTTGTCACCGCCCAGAGCGGGAGCGAGAGCAAGAGCGGTAAAAAAAACAAGGGCTCTCGCTCACAACAGAAATTTAAATTTTGAATTTCCCGCCCTCACGAAACAAAACTTCTGATGCAGCGAAAATAAGTTTAAAGTTTAAGATAAAATGTTGAAAAGAAAGCACAGAGACGTCGATAATTTTTTCAAGCGTGACGACGACACTAGCAGAGGTTTGTGCCGACAGGAGAGATGCAAAGATTTAATAAGCGTATGTATTTATCGTTAAATTTTCAACAGTAACCTGAAAATATCTCTAATTTGAGTGGAAGTCTCATAATCTCAAGAGACTTCTCGAACTAAAGCATCCCGAGGTCTTCAAAGAATTGAACGCCTTTGAGAAGGCCGGTCCAGAGCGGCTCTTCTGGCATTTATACTACGTTTTCAGCAAGCATCAATAAAAGAAATCATCGAAGACATCTTATTCTGCCGTTGGAACAGACTGCAATGTATCGAAAATGTTCAAACGATTCAGTAAAAACATCAAGCGCTTTGGAAAAAAAGTTTCCCAGTTAAATTTTAGTTCAATTCGCATTGGTTTGGAAAAAAAAATTCTTGTCCTCTGGTAGCGCTCAGTGCGGGCGCCCGCGTTTTTTTTCAAGCGCCCTGGGCGAGAGCGGGAGCGAGAGCGGGGAAAAAATATCTTGCGGGCGACAGCTGTGAGCGCCCGCAATATTTCAAGCGCTCTCAAGCCCTGGAATAAATCAACAGAGGATGATGAAAAGAGTTGAACTTTCGGAACCTCAGCGACTTTTGGTTGTTGACCTCGTAAACCAAGGAAATTCTCATCGCAGAGTGGCTAAAATGATCGCTTATATAATCAAGAAACTTTTTACATACGGCACTGTACAAACAGTGCTCAGACGAGGACGAAAACGCAAGACTTCAAAACGAATTGACACTAACATTCTTACATCAGTAAAGAAAAACAGATTTTTAAGACATACAAAGTGAAGCTACGTCCCCAAACTATCAGAAATCGTTTGAATGAGGAAGGATATCACGGCAGAAATCCTCGAAAGAAGCCATTCCTGAAAAAGGAACACATTAAACGTCGTCTTGAATTTTCGAAAAAATATGTTGACATGCCTATCTCATACTGGAAGAAGGTTCTGTGGACTGATGAATCAAAATTTAATCTTGTTCGATCGGGTGGAGCCACAAAGGTATGGCTAAAATGCGACGAGACCTTCGAACTCAGTAGTATGCGGGGAACAGTGAAATTTGTAGGAGGCAACGTTATGGTTTGGTGATCAATGTCTTGAAATGGAGTTGGAAAAATTGACTTCATCGACGATAGAATGGACGCAGAGATGTATGTTAACATTTTAAGAAAGAATTTGAGACCTTCGACGAGAAAGCTGCGACTCGGAAATCGATTTTTATTCCAGCAAGACAACGATCCTAAACATACATCGAGGAAAGCTCAAGAGTTTTTCGAGGAACGGCGTATTGAAAAGATGGAATGGCCTGCCCAAAGTCCTGATCTGAATCCCATTGAGCATTTCTGGGTAGTATTGGAAACAAAAATCGGTGATAGAACCTTGAAGAACAATGAAACTTGTTGAACCTTTGCATAACCGATTGCTAGAAGTAATAAAAGCTATAGGCGGACCGACCCGCTATTGAAAACTCATGCAATTTGCATTAATTTTTTAAAACATCTCCTGTCCACTCAATTTTTCGGCAACAGAAAAATTGAGTCGCAATAAAATATTTCAAATGGACCAGTAATTATGCGACTTTAGGAAATCAATCAACTTATAAATTAAAGCATATACATTATTCTTTCTATAAAAATCTTCATTTATTCCACAAGTTAAAGAATAAAAAAGTTATGAACATTTGAAAACGTAGTTTGAAGAAAAAAACATCTTTCCACCTAGTTTGTTGGCTCACTGTACATCGCAGTGTTTGTCTGTCTCGCCACGAAGGCAATCCATCTGGAGATTGTCAGTGATCACACGACGAAGGCATTTATCGCTACACTGGATCGAATCACCTCACGCCGAGGACTCGCCGCAAATATATACTCGGACAATGGAACAAATTTTTTTGGAGTAAACAACGAAATAAATCATCTCTACGAATTCTTCAAATCGTCATCACACTAAGACTTAGTGAAATGTTAACTTGAACGTCAACAGTAGGTCTCAATGACA
The DNA here is from genome assembly GCA_033064975.1 of Smittia sp. YW1114-2. Lineage (NCBI taxonomy): Eukaryota > Metazoa > Arthropoda > Insecta > Diptera > Chironomidae > Smittia > Smittia sp. YW1114-2. The sequence goes on from CP093833.1 coordinate 8,053,788, forward strand.
GTATGTCGCAATAAAGGCACGAATGAAAACAGTTAGCCATTTTTTAAATTTAGTCCGCGAAAAGTCCGCTTTTTCATACTAAATTACTCCGCGAAACTCCGCGATTCTGATGATTTTGAAAATCCGCGGAAATCCGCGTTTTTGTAGAGCCAAATCCGCGTTTTCAGGCTCTGGTCAATGGCCACCCTACACTAAGTGAAGATCGATGAACATCTTCTCAAGCAAGGAGTCAAGTGGCACTTCATCCCACCGCGAGTGCCGAATAAAGGAGGCCTCTGGGAAGTAGCTGTCAAATCGATGGAGCATCACTTGCGTCGAGTCACTCAGTGTGATCTACAAAATCGAAGCCATCATGAACTCGCGTCCGCTCATCCCGCTGAGCAACGATCGAATGGGTTAGAGATGCTGACTACGGGTCACATTCCTCAACCAAACCTATTCGACCACCCCATATCACGACTGCAACGATGGGATCCAGTTTTCTCCATCAACTGCAAGCGCGCACCAAGGACTACCGAAAGAAGACGCCAACCGCTGTTGGACCTATTGTGCTGATCGAACGAGGAGATGTCGCGCCTTATCAGTGGCCCCTTGGAAGAATCATCGCAATATTCTCTGGTACTGACGACCTCACGAGAGTCGCCAGCATTAAGACGTCAAACGGAATAATCGACAGACCCGTTAAGAAGACGGGCCTTTGCTTCCCATCACCGACTAAGACTAAGACCTTTGCTTCCCATCATCGACAATGAACCCAGGAGGATGTTAAATGTTTTAACGTCTCGAAGCAATCATCAGTCATGAAGAAATGAATTCAAATTTTTAGAAGAGAAAATTCTGGAAAACCTAGAATTAGTACACAAGAAGTTTTCCTCCGAGCGAAGCGCTCAACTTAATTCAGTTTTAATCGAACCGTCGAACTGAACAGTCAAAAAAGAAAGAGCTTTAAAGAGTGAGTAAACCAAATTGAACTCGAAATTTAATCTCTCGCATTTTCGCTAAGGTCTTTTCCATCATTCAGTTAGACAACGATAACCAATTGTTAAACAAAAAGAACCTTAGCTACAAGGTGAGAAGTTTGTTAGCCATTTAGAATTCAGGAAGCTGACCAAATTGTGTTCCCAGGTTTTTTCTGCCAGCAGTAAAACCACGAAATAAAACTCAACGCATTTCAAACTGCCAACGAATTGACAAATCAGGTTAGAGTTGAGTTTCCCACAAAGCAGTCGCGACGATGAAGTTTCAGATTTTTTTGCTGTTCGGTAATTTTGTCAAACTGCTAAAGAAGCGATTTTAATCAATTTTCCATGCGAATTCCACGTGATTCAGCGTTCTGTGTTTCTGTGCTGACTGCAGCATCATGCCCTAGATGCTCGAACGAGAAGAATTACGTCTGTGGATCAGATGAGTCAGGCTTGTCGTTCATGTGGTTCTTAAACGATTGTCATCTGCTTGTCTTTAACTGCTTCAGAGACAACAGTGAGTTCTTAAGGATTTTGTCCTTATTTTCCTTGAGGTTCAATTATTCCTTTCCAGAATTCAAAGCTGTTGCTAAAGAGCTTTGCGAGCAGAAATTGAGCGAGCGAAACGATAGCAACACGTTCTAAAGATACATTCGTCATGTGCTTATTGAAAAAGGTGTTTCGATTACTAAATAAATAATTGAAAAAGCTTATGGAATTTGATGAGCGTCAATAGTCGTTGTTTGATATTGAAACGAGCCCATCTAACACAGGTGATCAGAGACGATATTTACTTTGTTGCTCGGCTCTTGAAATTTTTGTCCCGGAAAGTGCTGATTATTATGCGCTAACCGGAACTTATACTCTAATTTATCTATTTTATGTGTAACAATCGAGCAAGAATTCGATCGACGCACGGAAAATTTCTCGTCTCTAGATTGAAAACAAGTCAACATGTTTATCATTGTGAGTTACTGCAAACTAGTTGCTCAGTGCTCAACTAGTCTCTTCCTGTCTTTTAAGATTTTCACAATATTTTCCTCGTTGTTTCCTTCTCAAGAATGATAAGTCGTGTGTTGAAGGGTTCGACATGAAAGACCGAATCTCTTGCATCATGCAAGTTGCATGAGATAAATCTTGAAATCCACGAAATCTTATCAAACTGAAATATTTAATCTCAAATAAGTAAATCTTGGAAGTCAGTATATTAAGCTTTCAACCAGATCGCGAGTTTACTTGAGCGCTGATAAAAAAAAATTCGTTTTAGGAATTGAGCGTTTGTAGTTCAGCTCTCACGTGTGCTTTGTCAATGAATTGATTTCCTCTTGTGAAACATAAACATGAAGAGTTGTTAACACGTCAACAAAAGCACGTTGTTTATAAACAATGAATTACAAGGAATCAGTCTTGTAGACATAGACATTGCTCATTGCGCCATTTGGGATTTTTCCGTTTCTGATAAAATTTATGGTAATTCCCTGTAACAACTCATTGAAGAATCCCCGCTTAGAACGATATCGTTTATTATAAAATGAAGGCGTCGCTGTATCGAAACACATAACAAATCTTGAAGTCAAAGTATTCTCATCAAACCAGGAAAGAGAAATGAAGTTCGCAGTCCACTTGTGCTTGTTCGCAGTCATTGTTGGCAGCATTATCGCTATTGACTCTCCAGTTGATCCGATCGATCCTGGTAAGTAGATGCAATGTGTTGCGAATTTCAATGCAAACTGATTCTTGTTTAGTTGGAGCAGCTGAAGAAACTCCTGACGTTGGCAGAGTTGCTCGCGGTTTTGGATGCCCATTCAATCAGATGGAATGCCACAATCACTGCAAATCGATTCCCGGAAGAAACGGCGGATATTGTGCTGGAGCCCTCAAGCAAACTTGCACGTGCTATCGTTAAATATTTCATTGTTTGTGACCGACTAATGCATTTGATTGCCTGAATAAAAGAAAAGTTAAAAGACCGCATTTTTAAGAGTTTCAATTTCGCCGCCAGGAGTGATTTATTTCTGTTTATCATTTCTGAAAGCTTGTGGATTAAGTATGAGAATTCGTGGGATGAACAAAAGTGCAATTTAAGTATTTGAAAGAGTTCTTGGTGTTGCTTGTCAAAACTAAGTCAGGTTCGTCACCGTTGATCGCGTTCACAGTTGGCTTAAAACTTTTTCTAAGGCGGAAGAAGCTGGAGATGATAAACGACGATTAGCCATGATAGAACGTTAGGTTTGCAAGTTACTGGAACAAAGTTTCAACAGTCTCATCATTAAATATTGAGTAATTGCAATTTACAATCCGGTCTAGAAACGATATGTACAATGTTCACATGTCCCTAATATACGGTCAAGATAAAAATGTAGGTCAGTTGCTGATAAAAATATTTGTACCGCGCAAAACTGTTTAGCTATAAATGCAGAAACTGGCTAAGCAGAACTCAAAATAAATCTTGAAATCGAACGTAAATTATCAACAAAGCATCAAAATGAAATTCGCAATCTATTTGTGCTTGTTCGCTGTCATTTTCGCCAGCATCGTTGTTGCTGATCCAGTCGATCTAGGTGAGATTTAAGATCTGAAACCTTTGCCATCCTACATTTGATCATTCTTCTGGTAGATGCAGAACCACCGCTCAGAGTTGGCCGCGGCTTCGGCTGCCCGTTAAATCAGTTGCAATGCCACAACCACTGCCTTTCAATTGCTGGAAGAAACGGAGGATATTGCGGTGGTGCATTGAAGTTAACTTGTACGTGCTATGTCTAGTTCTTCATGGTTTGTTCCAGTATATTTTTCTGAAAAAATAAAACTTTAATCAATGTTTGAAATAAAATCGTTTCCTTAAGATCGAAGCAAAATCAACAACGCAAATAAAGATCAACAATTCCATTGTTGAGTCACTAAAATCACGTTATCGTGGCATAACGCCTATAATAGTTTTCCTATGTATGTAGGAACAAGTTCCGATACTACGTTGCATTGCAATCTCACTTTGAAAGCTCGAAGCGCACGTAATGTCAAGATAAGAATGTGGGGCATTCGTTGATAAAATTATCAGCTGCCGCGCAAAAATTGTTTGGCTATAAATGCCGAAACTGTTTTGGCGGAGCTCAAAACAAATCTTGAAATCGAAGGCTAATTATCAATCAGTGGAAATTTAGTGAAAATCTGAAAAATGCGATTTTTCGCTTTGTTGTTTCTGACGTTCGCCGTCGTCGTCTACTCCAATCCAGTTGATCAAATCTATGGTGAGATTAAATTGTCTTTTGTACAGCATTTCAATACTTTTTGTTGACTACTCAAAGCCGTCGGACCTCAAACATTTGAAGAAATAATCGCTTATGATTACGGCTGCCCGATGCAAAAACATCTGTGTCACAACGCTTGCTTGTCCATTGGAAGAGGCGGTGGATATTGTGGAGGAACGATGAGCAGATCCTGCATTTGTCTTTGATTATCGACTGCTAAGTAAAATTCTGACAAATCTCTGACTTGGCCCAGCTGATAAAATTTATGGTGTCGTGAATAATAAAAGTATGTTTTGTTGTAATATAAATACTTGAACTCATATCATATTTATCTAAGAATAAAAAATATAAATCACTCATATATTGTTCTAATTATTTCAATTGACAGAAAATAATTAGATTTTCATAATTTCGAGACTTTGAAAAATATTTTATCTTGGTCTATGTGATTTAGATATTTAAACTCGGTGGTTCAATGAATATTTTATCGGTAGCACGTGCAAACAAAGTCTAAGAACCCAGCGCAGTATCCGCCGGCTCTTCCGGAGACTGATGCGCAGTGTCTGTGGCACGCCATTTCATCCCATGGGCAGCCGAAGCCGCGTCCTTCTCTGCGAGGTGCTTCTGAATCTGAGGTAAGTTTAAACGTCAGATATCGATCTTCAATCGATCTTCAATCTCACCTTGGTCGACTGGATCAGCAACAACGATGCTGGCAGCGATGATGGCAAACAAGCACAAATAGATTGCGAACTTCATTTTTTTCTCTTTAATGTTTCTATAGGAATTCTTTGTCCTCGAGATTAATTCTGAGATCTCATGGAAGAAATTTGGTCTTTTATATTAAAACCTTTGTGCGTCAAACCGTCGACGACGTATGTCCGAAAACATCTCAAGTCTTATCAAACGAAAAGATAAGTCTTAAGATTACGCTGAACAAAACATGAAATAAATAATCTTGATTGCTGCGATAAACTGAGAAAACGTTAGGGAAGAATATTTGCTTTGTTTACTCAAAAGTTGCCGAGATTATTCAGAATAACTCCTTTTAGGTCGAATTAGGGTTTACTGATAAGTCACTTAAACTAAATCCCAGCATATGGAAACAAATTGTGATTAGAATATAACATCGAACTATAAATTGTTAAATCAAGAAAATTCATGCGCAATAGTCTAGACTCTACATACAGTCGATATTATTCATCATTGTCATTCGCTCTTTGTTTCCTCGAGTTGTTAATGAAATATCTTCCGATAAGATTGCGATCAATCGCTGTTAAATCGCACTTAGCATTGCCTTTAAATAAATGAACTTTTTGCAATGCAGCTCATAACTGAACTCTGAATTTTTATTCTTCGCCAAAAGTATGAAACCGAGTTATCAAAAGTTTTTCTGATAAGGTTTTGATCATTTGCTGAAACTTGAAGAAATTCACGAGAAGTCAAGAACCAACCCTCTAAATCCGCCAACATCCTTCTGATCTTCAATCTATCCAATTTTGAATTCTTTCACGACACAAGCGAACGGTCTCATTATCATTAACACGCGTTTTCGTCGGTCGATTGGGAAAGGCTCGATGCTCTAGAAAATGCATTCATGTAGAAGCTAATTGGGTTTATAGTTTTTCTTTCTGGAATTTCCTTTCCGTTCAATTGCAACAAAAAATGTCGCTTTGATTTTTAGTATAAAAACTTCGAGTGTCTGGTTTCAGTTCATCAGTGAAATCAAAACAGTCAACGATGGCTCTTCAATTGTTCTTTACAATTTTATTTGTGACGTTGGCTTTGGCCCAGGTTCCCGAGAAATGTTCAACCAGCACAGATCCGCTCAACCCGAATTCCATCAAGCATCAAACAAACTGCTCAAAATTCTGGCTATGTTCGAACGGCGAATACCTCGAGATGGATTGCCCTGCACGGCTTCACTTCAATGCTGTCAAGAAAATCTGCGATTGGCCAGCGGACGCTGGTTGCTTCTCATCTACAAAACTTCCACCTATTGCTGACCAAATCAAGAATTCGACTGCGACGCCAGGCGAGAGATGCGTTCAATCTAACATCAGAAACAGCCCACGAGTTGCGCCTTTCCAAAATAACTGCGACAAGTTTCTCATCTGTTCGGGAGTTTGGACAGTTATGAACTGCCCTGCTAACCTTCTATTCAGCACTGAGACTGGACATTGCGAACACCCCGACAATGTAAGATGTTCCACAGTTTCAACGACCATCTCAACAACAACTTTATCCCAATGCACAAAAGAAGGCGAGAAAACGATGCACCCGATGGACTGTCAAAAGTTCTTCGTATGCCGCAATGGAGCATTGATCGAGACTCTTTGTCCTGACGGTCTTCTCTTCAGCGCTGCAAGAGGCGAGTGTCTCTTAGAGCGAGGTTCATCTTGTGGTCCAGTTCTAACAACTGCAAAAATTGACTCCCTTCCTTCCTGTCCCATCGACGGCGAAGTCTATCCGAACTACGAAGACTGCAAGAAATTCTTCATCTGCAACGGTGGAACTCTCGTCGATCAGTCGTGTCCGCCACTAAAGGTCTTTAGCATTCGTCATAAAAATTGTCAGCTCAAAATGATCGCAGTCTGTGCTAATAACTCGAGAAAGCAATAAAGAAATAAAGTTTCAAGCGAACATAACTTCGTTACCTCTGAATGCCATGCCGTAAATTGATTTGGGTGAAAATATTCGCGATCATAAACCAATAAACTTTTTTGCGATAAGGCTTACGATCACATTGACGATTGATGATTGTAATCTGTGCAATCGGAATTCTATTGAAAGAGAAGAGTATTGTCTGAGTTAGCCTGTCTTAAATTCCGATCCTCCACATCCAGGATAACCACAAGAAAGCAATGAGTTACCATAATTAAGATTTATTAGAGTGGCCTTCCTTTCCTTTCCTTTCCTATTTTCCTAGGAATTCCTGGTCGATTTCCTATTCCTATTTCCTAGTGTCATTTCCTATTTTTCCTGACAAAATAGGAAAATTTGTGAAATTGCAGAATCGCCTTAAGTTTCTGGGGTTTCATGGTTTTGAAAATTAGCTCTCGTTTTACGCATCTTCAGTTGGTATTTGGCGCACGTTTTTTCGCCGAGATTCTGTGAGAAATACTTTGATTTTATATTTGGGGAACCACGACTTGTTAAAAAATGAATATCTTCTTCAAACGACAACGCTGTCAAATTTGGCGTCGAACTAATGGAGCGTTTATTCAAAACTAACGAGGAATCTGAACCCACTCAATCAGTTCTCACACAAACAGCCAGTTCCACTACATGAAGTCTTCATGATCGCATGAAATTGTCCATTGGGAGCGTTCGGGAAGGAAATTCTCAAAGCAAAGAGCCAGCCTCCGATAACTTCAAGAAAGCATTTAGCCAGTATGATCGTATTCAAGTTCGCTGCCCTCAGCCAAACAAACTGTTCGATGCTCTTTGCAGCGTTCAGCCAACGTCCACACAAAGCGAGCGAAACTTTTCACTTGCTGCTGGCGTCGCAACGCCGAAACGTTCACGAATGTCGTCGAATAAGCTCAAAGCGATCTGCTTTTCGAAAGGATTTTTTGCGAACAGCAAGTAAAGCTTAGAAACTGTATCCCACGCTTTGAAAATAATTAAAACTTGCCGAAATATGTCTGAAATGTCATTGATTCAAATTTCCTATTTTTTCCTATTTTCCTGCCTATTTCCTAGGAAAAACGATTTCCTTTTCCTGTTTTCCTGCATTTCCAATTTCCTAGGAAACGGGCCACTCTAAGATTTATTCATTCTATGAAACAGTTCATATTCATGTTTGATTTTAATCGTGAATCCTTGAAAATTTCTTACAGCTAGAAAAGTTTAAAAGGGGAAAATTATGAATTGTCCCTGCTGATTGGGTAGAAAATTAGTTGCAGGTCGTTCTTCTTTATAAAGTTGTCTCTTCAATATGTCTTATAAGCTAGGGTTGAGGTTGAAATTTTCTTATTTTGACTTCGGCGGTGCTCTGAAGATTCCTGTCAATTGAAAGGGAAAAGTTATTACCACGAAGCAACCAAACTAATTCCTTAACTTACCACAAACAACGGCATGATCACGCTCATACGGCTCTAGAGTGAGTTGCTCCTGTGGTTTCAATTTGTCTGCAGTCAGTTTCTTCACTTCAGCAGCAAAAACAGCTTCGGGCTTTGCAGTTGAATCAATGCACGAAGCCTTGATGGAGATGACAAAGTGTCCGCTGTTCTTAAGGAAGTGCTGGGCGTTTAGTGAGACAATTCGGGCTTGATCAGGCTGAGCCACATCGGCGAAAATTGTGTCGACCATTCCGACCAGCATTCTGTATTTGTGTGGATGACGAGCGTCTTCAATGATCGGGATGATGTTTGTTCGCTTCTTTGCGACATTGATCAAATCGCGACCGGAACGATGGGAGAATTCAACAGCGTATACGAGTCCTTCAGGTCCAACGATGTCGCTAACGTGCGAGACTGTAGTTCCCGAAGCAGCTCCGAGGTAGAGAACCTTCGATCCCGGCCCCATGTGAATACTGTCAACACCTCCGAGGATGGCAGCAGCTAACTTTGATCTGAACGGATTCCACACGCGATATTCCTTCTTTTCTCCATCAGTCTACAAAAGCAAAAGAAAATATATCAGAACACTGACGATTAGAGCTGATGAACTTTGAGTGGAAAGAATCAGAATTATTTCATCTTGAGTCCATCACGTTCTATAGCAGTTATCACATCCACTTCGAAGAGTGAACAGACCATCGCTTGTCAAGTGATTCTAACTCATCAGGGTCACTTTCCTGACTCCGTCCCCTACGCGTTTCATCATTTTACACAAACAATTCTTCATTCTTCTTTGAACTTACCTCAACTGAAATTCTCTTTTCGCCATAAACTTCTGATCCAGGTACCAAGTTGAGAGTAACCAGTGCGTCTTCTTTGCCGCGAGCAACGAACACTCCGTCGTGACGATGAGGTTCGACGACAACTGTCTTGCCACCCTTAAAACCTCCGGCACCTCCACCGCGTCCGCCTCTTGGCGCTCCACGACCCTACAATAAACAGAATGAAATAAAACCATGGAAGCTGACAGTTTGAGCTTGAAACTCACCCTTGGGGCGCCACGACCTCCGCCTCTGCCACCGCGATCACCGCCACCACCGCGAGGCTACAAAAAGCAGGGAAATGTTAGGATCGAAATCAACAAGAATATTTTATGTGAAGTTTACCTTGAAGCCACCTCCACGGCCACCTCCTCCGAATCCGCCACGGCCTCCGCCGCCTCTCGAGCCACGATCACCTCCGCGTCCGCCTCTTGTTGGTGTGAATCCTAAACAAAAGTTGTAGGTTAGTTGAACTCTTTGAAAACATAACTAAGCACACGAAGATTAAATGAAATTATATCGGCAGCAGTTTAAGTAGAAGGAGAATCATCAAACTCAATTTCTAGCCGACATTTTCCCTTGATATTTTCTCAGTTATCGAAAATGCCGCATGGATTCCAACTTTTCTTTGATTTTTCACTGTTTCGGTGATTAATCGATGTGAACTTCACTTTACCTGGTCTTCCCATTATGTTCCGAGCTGTTTGCAGTTAGATTAACAATTGATTCCTTTCGTCGAGACGATAAATTCCACTTCGTTTTGTTTTCTAAACTTCACCGCGTGAGTTTCAACTTGTGAAGGTTCGTCGACCGTTGAGGGTCGAGCAGTTGCCGAGAGAACGAAGTGAAGTTAGAGAGGCAAGAAGCTCAACAACAATTCAAAGAAATCTTAATTAAACAAGGAAAATGATCCGGTTTGGAGCTGTGGAAGTTGATGATGAGATTGTGTACAGCAACGCTCAGTGCCAGCTGAAGATCAACAGTGGGGAATTCACGAGAGGCGAACTGCTGATGACGAGCAGGTTTTGTTTACATTTCCTTATCGTTGCGCTTATTGTAATCCTTTGTTTTAGCGAGATTTGCTTTAAAAGGCAAGGCTCTGAGAACGGGTTCATGATTCCGTGGGATAAGATCACAGTTCAAGCGATCACGCAGGCGCCACAGCGCTGCGTTTATTTCATGATTGATGTCAGCTGGCCGGCTGATGTTCCAGCGGTTGCGAATAACGAAAATAACGGAGTAAATGCGAATGGAAATGGAATCCACAACCACGTTGAAGGAGAAGAAGCTCAGGATGGTTCTGAAGATGAGGGGAACGACTCAGAGGGCTCAGTGCAAGAGCTGACTGAGTTCCACATCATTCCTGACAATCCAGATCTGGTTGATGAAATCTACGCAGTCATGTCTAAATTCCCTGTAGCTGCGCCAATGGAGGAAAGCGACGATGATGATTTCTTTGACGGGGAACACATGGATCAAATGCACATAAACGAAGACGATGATGAACGTTTCGCAGACGCCGAATAAACAAATCGCTTTGTAATTGTAATTTAGAGCTTTGTCGGGCATGAAATAAACTTTCCAACTCAGTTGATAAGCCTTCCTTTTATGTACATGCTGAGGATTATAAATCAGTGTGCTTTAGTTGATTCGACGTACATTTTGAAAATTTAGCAAGTTCCAATGTTTTTTGGCGGCAACTAAGTAAACAAAACTTAAAATATTTAAAATCTCTAGAATGGTGAACAATCAGAACCAGATATTTAACGATGCGCTTAATCAGCTTGTTGTGCGAAACCAGAATGACAGAGATTTGTTGATAAAGTAAGGTAGACGATGCAGTTGCAGAACACAACATAAAATTTTGTTTTCTTCAGCAAAGCTAGAGAAATTCAAGCGCTGGTTGAGTTGAAGACTGGCGGTGGCTTTTCTCTCTCAATGGACGATGCCACTAAAAATATACTGATAATTGACATCTGCAGCGAGCTCCTCAACATCCCGCTGAGTGCGACTACTCCGATTCAAAGAAAGAAGAATTACAAAGACATTCGCAAAGTTCTGATGAAGCAGTTGAACTTTAACAAGAAATTTGACGTGCCTGGAATCATGTTGAAGCTTTGTATTTCAAACAAGGCAGTGGAGATATCAGCAAACAAAATTTACGAGGCTTGTAAACACGAATCTCACGATCAAGACTTAGATCACCCGCAGTACGCTACGATGGCCGTTTTCCAGGCCTGCAAGCTACAGAAGGTAGCAGTAGCAAAGAAACCTTTCATTCAGGCCAGCAATTTAAAGCCTCAACAATGGAGGCAACTTGAGAAAAAGGCTGAGCAGTGGGTGGATCAGATAGCAAAGGCTTCGAAACAGGAAGCGACACCAAGAACTGGGAGCAATGCTGAAACTAAACTCGAAACATTAAAGCGTAAGCACGAGACAAACGAGCGAGAGGACTACGACGAATGGGCTAAGCGAGTTATCACAAAAGCTGAAGCTGAGATAGCAGCTATGCAAAGAAATTAGAATCTTGTTGCTTCGTAAAATAAATGGTTTCGTTTTAATCAGTTGCTGTTTTGAATGAGGAACTTATTGATTTGACTTGAGGATTGAAGAATTTGTCTTGAATCTTGCTGAAGATTTGCGACTAACTTTCATTCCGAATCATCTGAGATGTCTTGCGATCTTGCACAAGTTACGCTGTCATTAAGAATAGCCTCGACAATATTGATGGCTGGCTGCTCTGAACTCGACGATTCTTCGCTCTCATATCCATAGAAAAGAACTTGGCCGTTCACGGTCACCAAGTCGGCAGCTCCGTTGAGCGATTTAAGAGCTTCGACATGTATTATCGCGTCGATAGTAATTGTCTCTACTGGAGTGCAGATTCCTTTGAGCAAGAACTCAAGAAAGTCATTTGGAATCGTTGATGTTGGAACGTCCATAATTAAATTTCTTAGCTCGATCGGTTGGAGCTCGACTTCATCACTTGCTTCGAATTTCATTGGCCCTTTCTTGTTGACGATGGACAACTGCTCAAGAACGAGAAGACGAGCCCAGATAAGTTTGAGCGTTCCCGCGTCCTTCCAAGATTCCATGTAGAGTATTTCCAGATTAGCAGCCTGTGAGACCAGGAACGAGTCGATGTTGCGACAGATGTGATCTTCATCTGGTGCTTCGATCTTGAGTGTTTTAAGCGCGAACTTAGCTTCGGTTGAAATATTGGTCTTAAAGAACAGTTTTGCAGTTTTAGCATCGAGGATGAGTGTTGTTAGTTCCGTGAATAGACCAAAAGCTTTCCAGATTTGGGTGGCATCGACGCCAGGCTTAATGTCTATCAAGATGAGCGTTTTCAAAGCATCGAAAGGTCCGAAGACAAACGGCAGAATAACTGACAGAGAGCAGTTGACGACTGTTAGGTTCTTGAGTTGTGTTGGATACAACGCCAAATACAAGTCGACTACTCCGATGCTCGCGTTTTCCAGCTTCAAAGATTCAACGGAGGAAGTGAACATTGTCATGTACTTTACGAATTCTTCTGAGGATTTGAAACGGCTAATATTGATAATAACGTTCTTCCATTCTTGTTTAAACAAGAGTCCCAGCTCCTCGGTTCCTGGCCTTTGAGCTCGGATAGCGAAGGAGTGGTAGCGACGCTTCGAATCCTTCATCATCGAATCCAACTGAGATCGATTGTTCTTCTTCATGAAGTCGTTGATCGTGAATCTTACGTTTAGAGGGAAGAATTGTGTCTTCTCAATCAAACTGTTTAAAGATGATGAGGTCTCTGTTAAGCTGAGCACATCGCGAATGCTCAAATATCGGAAAATCTTTTGCATGATGCGAAAATCATCACAGCTCAGCACGTCCAGCAATGTTGTCTCCAGTAGAGTGGAAAGAATGTTAAGACAGATGCTCGTGACGTTGATCAGAAGTCTTACCTGATCACTGGCTACGCGCTTGGCATTGTTCTTGATCTGTAGTGGCGTAATTGGTCGCTTGCTGTTGTTGTTCACGTCCTGAAAATGAAAATTGTTATATCTCAAGTTGTTACTGTAATCTTTACCTCAATTTCGAATTCTATCGCTTCACAAGTAACTTCTTCACTCATTTTAGTTGAATTAGCCATCTTTTCTTCGCTCCTTGATGCTCCTGCGAATGTGGATTTTGATGCTCAGGAAAGTTTACGAGAATTCAATAATAATTTTCAACGTATTTTGTTAGTTTGAATTCAAATTCAAAAAACGTTAAAAAAAACTGCCCGTCTTACAAAATTCATGTCACAGTGCTCACGTCGCATTCGTCTTGGTCGGTTGTGCAAACTTTATTCTCCGTTCTTCAATTTATCATTATGCAGCAACCGGATCCAGTTTACATCTTGAAAGCCACCGAGCCCGTGGGCTCTGTCACGTTCCTTAACCAACAGCTGCTCGTTGGGAAGAAGAGTGGGAAAATCGCTGTGTATTGTTTATCGGTGAGCTTCTTCTTGTTGTTTTGTTCTGTTTTCGTACAAAAGACTTTTGCGTGTTAGCATCAAAATGGCTTATTGCTCCTCCGTTTTAGTCTCTGCGATCGAATTACGACCTGAAGGCAAGCTCATCGCCGATCTTGTTCATGTCAACTGAGAGCGAAGACTTTCTCGTTAGCCACGACAGAGAGGGAATCGTCAAAGTTTGGGATCTGGAGAAAAGCGGCTACGTCTTCCGCCATGAAATCGACACAAAGCATTGCGGCTTCACCCGCGCTCAACAAATGCCTGATAACAAGAATCTTCTAGTCGCGCCAAGCCAGAGCTCAAACGTTTCAATCTACGATCTCACAACAGCATCACAAGTTCAAACTCTAGAGCCGCCGAGCGATGACATCAAGCAACTCACCAGCATTTTCATCGTTCCCTGGTCGAACGGCAACACGTACCTGTTAGCCGGATATGAATCCGGTCATCTTGTCCTTTACGACATAAAGCAATCGAAGGCTGTTCATCATATTTCATACGATTTCGCGATCACAACTCTCGCCTACGACCTCGAGTCGAACCGTGGCTTCGCTGGAGGTCCAGCCAATATCAACGTGCGTGTCTTTGGCATCGACAAATTGTCTCTCGAGCTTTATTTTAAAAACGCCGAGAACATCGAATACATGCCGCTCGACAACGAGAAACTACTCGGGATTTCATGCATCAAAATCCGTCCCGACCGTAAATGCATCATGATCGGAACGTGCAATGGCATCATCTACATCCATTCATTCAAGTCTCTGCGAAAGCTCGCGACATTGCGAAACGAACACCGTGGAGAGATTTCCGACATCGCTTTTTCTAACGGTGCTATTGATGGCTTCAAATCACCCATCACTGCAATCTCTGGAAGCGAAGGCAACGTCTCCTTGTGGGACATTTATTACAAATACCGATCAGACTGAATCCTCTTTCTCGTTCCTTAAGTTCTCAATCTCTATATTTCCCAAACTTTCGAATAGCACCGTTGTGCAAGAGTCGCGACCCAAAGCCTTCTTGATCTCTTTCTTCCGAGCTCAGCTCTTGTCCTTTTGCCGTCTACTTAAGTAGGTCAGTGGTCTCAACAGCTATGAGCTAAGATCCTGAGCCTTCGTTTCAAATAGCCTCTCACCTTTCCTTATCCCAATCCTGCAACTCTTGAACTGATGATAATTCTCACGAAGGAAGAAAGGAAAAGAATTTTAAAAATGAGTCTGAGACGCTGCGGCTAAAGCGTGATTGAAAGTTCAAAAGGAGAAAATTTGATTTTCCTCTTTAATTTTTGTTATCAAAGTCTAGAAGTTTTAATCTGAGAAAAATCCTGAAAGGAATAAAAGTCAAGCATTTGGAGAAGTTATTTTACGAAAAACATTTCTTTGATTCTTCGGCGCGCCACTGATTTCTCAGGTGAACAATCTTCGTCTCTCTCTGTTTTCAGAGGCTCGAGCGTTGTACATCGAAGCGAGGCAATTCCGACTACGATCGGCTTTAAAACTCCTCGCTCCCCTGAGCATACCAACAGGTAAAAATATTCAACAGGTTTCAAAAGCTCAGTCCGTGTTCAGTGCTTCAACGGTTAAGACGTAAATTCGTTTCGCTATCCACAAAGTTTCAACTTTCTCATGAGAGTTTAAGAATATTTTCTCGGGTTGGTGACATTACACAGAAGAAGACACGAGCAGTCTCTTAAGTTTCGGCGTACAAGGAACACAAGATAAACAGTTCGCTCGTTGATAAACAGTTCGTTGTGAAATTCTAATCTCTGGTTTACGAACGACGTAGTGAGAGAAAAGAACTCGAGTGAGCCAAGGAACCAAAAGGTACGCGAAGAGGAATGCACAAAGCATCCCGCGTGTGTAGATTCTTGAATTAATGGCTTTCTACGACGGGCGATCGAGCATGTTGTTGTAATGAAACCGTCCCTCGGTTACATGGAAAGAGATTGAAGAAAATGTTTTCTTCCTTCGCTCTTCGTTTCTTCACTCGAGAAAGGAATGTCGAAGATTTAAAATTCGGGTTCATCAATTCTTCCGTGCCGAACATAATTTCGATGCTAGCGATTCTTCGGCTTAAGAAAAGTCGTTAGATGCTTCCTGCAACGTGACGATCCTGCGAGGCTTAGTTGATCGACTAATAGCAATTAGACAACACGAGATTAGAGAGTCTGAGCCTAATTACACCGAAATGACCTTCTTTAAGTCAGTTCCGAGCGTCATGCCTCTATTTAAACTCTTCGACTTCTCGGCGTATCTGTTTTGAACAAATATTTAATATTTTCTTCTTTACATCTCAAACAGTTGTGATTCGAAGGCGTAAAAGAAATCGGGCCTGAAAGAATGAATGATTACCTCTCGGTCACTTGATGGTTTCGTCGGTCTTGTTTCGGTTGCTGAAGCTCCTATTCCGCTATCGCTCAGGGGTTAGAATTTGATGGACGTTATCCTTAAAAACTTGTTAAATTAGTCAGCGAGCTTTCTATCTCTGAAGCTCGAAAACGGGCTGATTTCGAGCGGTGCTGCTCTCACAAACTTCGAAGCCTTAAACTGAATCAATTCCCAGCCCTGTAGCTTGTTACTGTGTATTTTTCTGCACTAAAAACAGTCTCGAACCCAGTCGTTAAGCGATATCGCTTATTTTTCTAATTAATTAAGCTAGCAACATCGCAGCGCGCGGACCCATCCGACCTGAAAGCTCTAAACGAGAGAGGCGAACGAATATCGTTTATGATTTTTCACCACACTTAATTTTATATTTAATTTACTTTCTCCGCCGAAAAAACACGAGCGAGCTGCAGCTCGCTTTTTCACTTGGAAAACTTAAACGATGGAAACCGAGCGGATTGGAATGAGAAAAAAAAGTAATCAGACAGTTTATGCGCCTCAACAGAAATTAATAAGCCTCGACGGCGATCGACCAGCAATTTTAAGTTTTTATTCCCTTCGGCTATTGGGACGAGAGTTAATGACGAAGCAAAGTTGCAGAGAGAAATTGCAAGATGCGAATGCCAAGAATTTTATTGTCTAAGAAAGTTGGCCAGAAGTTAGACGACGACAGTTGAAGCGTGCGAGTTTGAAGGTCAAACATTGGAGCAGGCATTGAGCTTAGTTTGGGTTGGGCGATAGTTGAGGTTCATCCTGATGTGATTGTGCATGATGTCTTGCTTTTATATGAAGCGCGCAAAAGCGAATCAACTTCTCTAAAGTCTAGACGCTTTCGTAAAAAAACTCCAATGATTTAAAACCTTTGGCTTGACCAGAAAATTTTTTACAAATCAAATTAAAAAAATAAATTAAAGTTTCAGTGAAAATATTTTCTAAAAACCTTGATCAGCCCTGTACGATCTCGTTGAACTTGCAAGTATCTACGTTTCAACCACTCCGACCGTCGCTACGATCATAGCTCGGCACTTGTCGAAGAGGAAACAGCTCGCAGGCGTATGACGCAATTGAAGTCATAAAGGCAAAATAAATCGCTAAATGCTAATTGCAAAACTTCGCGGCTTGGAATTTAATTAGCGTGGCGGTTTTACGAGGGAGAGAGCGAGTGGCATCAGTCGGCGTGTTAAAGGGCTTGGCGAATGTGTCACCCGCAATGAGATGTAGAAACTCGTAAAGTTTTTATTGATTAGAAATCTGGGGAGATCCGAAGAAGAAATCTCTAAATTTATGCACATTTTGTCCTCTCTAAGTTCGGCGCGGACGCATGGCTGTTGTGATACATAAATAAGAGCTCTTTTTCGTCGATGGAACTTCATAACTTTCTAATCTTTTCCTTGTCCATTTCTACTCGAGACGAAACGTGAAGCGTTGGCGCTGCTTCCGATAAATGGAACAGTTTCGTTATGGAGATTTTGAGTTTCGAGTTCCCCAAACGTCGATAGCACAAACAGTTCCATCGCTCAAATGTTCGTTTGCCCGCGGGACGAAGATGATCTTTGCTCAATAGCCCGTCGTGCCATTACAAGTGACGGCCGTTAAATGCCTCGCTTAGAGTGTCAAGTGTTCGTCAAAAGCCTTCTTCGTCTTCACAGTCGGTTAAAACGTCTCTTTGCTTTCAGTTTTAGGCTCGAAGAACGTTAAATGTGTGAAGTTCAATAATTTCGCGAGTGCAACAGAAATTTCCTTAACGAGACTAGCAGAATTAAGAAGCAACATGGAGTGCTACGGCGGCGGCTCGATCGTGGGAGCCGTTTTTGGTACCATCGCTGTCATTGCGCTGCTAGGCGTGCTGGCTTGGTGGATTTACAAGAAGTATTACTGCAAGCATCGAAAAGGTAAGTGAATGAACTTTAAAGAAGAATTTCCCTTGATGGGCGCAGAGAGCTGAAGCGTGTTCAGGAGCATGCCCGCTGCTCTCAAGTCCTTGAACTCGTTGAGATCACAAAACAGTTGGCTTCAAAACAATTCAGTAATGCCTTAAATCAAACAGATTTGAGCGCAAGCCCCGATCGAACCCCTCATCCGTCGCTGCCTCAAATATCAAACTTTTATGGTCGTGGCGCAAAAAAAAAGTTTTCAACTTCCTCGTCGAAGCTTCATTACTCAATACTTTAATTACGAATCCAGATTGCCATGCTGTTGCTGCTGCTTTCTCTCTCTCCCTCGCTCAACTCCAGCCGATGTATGAAATTCGCGATTATGCACTTTTCTTCTTGTTCCCACACCGCGAGGCCGCGTTAGCGAGTGATGTTGTCGCGACCGAACACGAAGCGAGTGTAATTGAACCCTAAACTGTTCGACAACATCGGATAATCGTGACATCATTTTCCGATCGCGATCCAATCGATTTCTTCAGTTTGAACATTTTTCTTTCTTCATTTCGAAAATCTCTCGTTGCTGCACCAACAACAACTTCATAAGTTGAATACCAAAACGTGAATAGTTTAACATACTTTTCTCCACTCATGGTATCATCACACTCATGCTGGATTTTCCTTTCATCTGCAAATAAAATCCAAGAGAAAGAGACTTTGTTGGGGCAACAATTTGATCGGGTGTTGCTGCAGTATCAATAGATGAACTGGATGCTAGCGAGCGTTTTTAATTGGAATCGTGTTACAAGATAATGAACGGAACTTTGTATGCCTCTTGAGAGATCAGAATGAGCTTCGTTATCAGTGGGGTATGTGCTAATGAAACTTCCTCGTTTTATCAGATTTCCATTCTGTTTCACTTAACAAAAGCTATAAAAATCCCCAAATTTTAATGCTTAAAGGCCTCAACGTATGCTTCCAGTTATCAGACCGAACAGTTGAAATTCCAATGCGATCGCCAACCTGTCGGCTAATCTAATCCAAGCTTAGCCAACTGCAAACTTAAGAGCGTGCATGGAAATTGTGTTTGACTTTTCTTTCAAAATGCTCAGCCGTCGATTGGAATTTCTACAAGGAAAGGAACAGCGAGTGACTCGGCAATAAAAGTCTCGGCTGTGTCTCGGGGTCGCCTTGTGGCACACATTTTAGTTTCGCTTACATGTCTCGTGCTTTTGACGTTCACGACATGCAATTTAATCGTTAGAGTCGAACGGCGAGCAGCTGGTGCGTTTGAAGTCTTCATGCGCCTACTAATTGGAGACCATTTGGCTTCGCTTTGATTTCAATGGACAAACGTTGACCGACTCTGCGCGGCAGTGGGCAGTTTAACGGTTCAACGACTGACACGCATAATTGCTTCCATATTCGAGCGGCAGGTCCTCAGCAGCATAATCAGCCCGATTCTGTTACTTTTCGATTTTTTCGAGTATCTGGTTCAGCAACTGTTGTTTGTTCGCGCGGAAACCGGTCGACGAAGAAGGAAAGAAATTCATTAAATCGTCTCGAGATGTCCATGTTTGCGGGTTCAAACTGGCCATAAAAATATTTTGAAGTCGCACAATCAATCAAATATCCAAACACATCGGCATTCCGAACACATGAGCACGCCACACCGAGACAAGCTGCGATTTGTTTTTTGAAAGTACGCAGACGAGTGCTGAACGACTCGGGCTAATGATTGGGCAAGTTCTTTTATGCAAATTGCCGCTCTCAGGCTTGTCACATACGCTCGAGTGTCGAAATTCAATGAGTTTTTGCTGAATGCGATTCACGTAGCGCTCCGAGCTACTTGTAGGAGTCTCGCTTGATGGTGTGACAGTCATTACCGATTGCGACACCAGACTGTGGCAACTATTTGTTTAAAATCACTTTCCAGTCGTTGGCCATGATGAAATGACCTTCAGCAAATGCACAAGCTGCCGAACCATAATTACCACGAGGTGCGAGAGCTGCACAACGTTTACTAAGTTCACAGCTCCACCCGCAAGTCGCTGCTGCAGCCATGGCTCGGCAACCACGCACCGATCTTGAGCCTAAACTTATGCAAATCTCGACGGTTTTCTATTTACCTCCGGGCACCTTGAGAAATTATGGGGAATAAATATTTGTTTAGCCGGCGATTGCTTCCCTTGTCTTTCTCCTCTGCTTCGCCATTGCTGCTGTTTATGATTTCAAACTTTTTTCTTCTCGTCTGTTTTGATAACGCGACAAAGAGGAAACTCAATGCGACAAATTTGTCATAACAATTACCGACTGTTCGGCAAACTGTAAATGGCTTTGTTTTGCTGGCGACCCAACTAACCATCGGCCATAAAAAGTGACTAATGAGGTAGTTTATGGTGTCGGCAGTTTAAACCAAACGACATGCAAATCGTTCCTGGAATTCAGCCAAAGCCGCTTGCTAATGATGTTGATCGGTTCTGGATCGGATGACACAATTGCGACGCAGTAACATTAATTTTTATGATTGATGCTTAATCATGTTGTAACCTTGAAGCACGCTCGTGATACTCGAATGTGTTGCTTGTAGATTAAGCAGTTGGACAGAGTTGGACGAGTCGAAGTCGAACAAGTGGATTGGAATAAATCCACTGGGAGCGAGAACTCATTTGTTACTCGCACATGACAATCACTTGATGGCTAGCACGACTAGCTTCGTTCTCTGCTTCCAGCACGTTTCAGACGTTTCTCGTTCTGCTGTCATCCTCGTTGGTATTCCGAATTCATAGCATTGCTTTCAAACCCGCAATCATATTTCAATTTGTTGCAATTTATCATTCGTGCCCGCCGCGACGCTCACCGACGAATGGACAATCTAAAGCGAACATTCCACGATAATTAATGAACAGACATTCTTCTCGACAGGTTCAGGTTGTGTGCGCCAACCAGAATTCGTTATGAATCGGGGAATGCAAATTGAAGTGTTGCATAAGTAAAGTTTATTGCGCGAGCTCCTGCAAAGCATTGCAAAGCTGCTCAGATTGCATTTCTCAATTAAGCTTTGAGGTTTCAAGATCTTCATCGTCTCTTTCAAAACGATCGAGCGCTTCGTCGAATATCGAAAACCGCAAATCGATGTTGCTGCGCAATCATAAATTAATTTGCTCAACTCGCTCTCGCATGTGCAAATATCGAGAATTGTCAAAGCCTGTCAATTATGGCCTCAGCTGAGGTTGAATTAAGCGCCGAAAGCGCGAAACTTTTCGCAATTTATCTCTCGATGCATTCGCGATCAAAGTTTCTTTTCCCAACTGCTCGCCAGCGTGTTCCGATGGAAATCAAAGCGAATCTCGCGAGAGAGTCAATTAAATGGAATAACAAGCAATTCATCATAAGCTCCCCAACAAGCGGATTTCTCATTATAGCGCGCCGGCTTAGCGCAGCAATAAATTCGTAGCAATTACCTCGTAAGCTCATCATTGGCCTTTCTGACAAATTTTCTCTACCAAACCAGACGCGATGCGCGAGCTCACAGGCGTGTTCGTCTCTGTTTCACATCAGCTTTCATCTTCCATTGTGATTTCATGATATGATGAACTTGATCTCATTGATTCGCTCCGGTAAGTGCCCAGCTCAAACTCAGCTGCTGCTCGCCGATCGCAGTGAAAGAAGTTGATTGAGCGAAAACTTAATTACCTCAATAACAATGCGTTTACTCTGATTAATTGCTCGGCTGCCTGTTTGTTCGATTGTTGAACTTGTTGTGAAGCGAGCGTTCACAGCGGTGATTTACCAAGTGCTCGTGGCGGAGTTTGTTCAAGTTCAACTGGCTTTGTGATCTTGTGGTGACATGAGAAGCCGATAGAACAGCTTCAAGAATTAACGACGTGACAAAAGCTTCTAAATCTTCTGATCTAATTTCCACAAGCTTCAACAACAACGAAGACATTAGAATACGTCATTGAGCCATCAAACCATCGAAAAGCACATCGCTCTTCGACTTGCCTTCCCATTCCGTGTTCTCACCGTGCGAGTCCGTAAATTGAAAAACAATGAAACGCGATGTTAATCGCTCGCCTGGCATCGTGCTCGAACGTTTGTCTTGTAATTGTACCGTGGAATGGAAAAGCAAAAGTGTTTTTTTCGGCTCGATTGAGTGAGAAATTATGAAACAGCGATCTTTGGATTGTTCGCGGTCAATGAAACAAAATAACTTTAATGTTCGTGGCTCATTAATCTGGCGATCGTTTGAGGCGAACGAGCATTAGACGTTGTGGATTGAATGACATTTAACGGATTCACCAATAAGGCGCGCTCGTCAAGTTCACAGAGTGATTTGTCTAACTCCCCTTGAACTAGCCGCCGCTTCACTTGGTCTTCATAGTGAGAACGAACTGCCATAATCTCTCAATTAAGCGGCAACCTGCAATCGTCAGCGTACACTCAGTCTGAGATAAGTTTAATGGATTCACATTAAGACACTAAAGAGCGAAGACCTTCAATACGCGCCTTAGAAAACAAAAGATTTCCACTTCACTGCGATCGACAACACGAGCAATCATTAAAATTCCAACACATGATCCAAACAAAAATTTGAATAATTTACGATTTCATTAAGCCGCAAGTGTCTCGCAAGTCGATTTTCGCTATAGAGCTTAGCACATTCGAAGCGTTTTGAAAAGCTTTCGCGATTGTCCGCTGTCGAGTTGCACATATTCGCTTATGCGTCGAGCAGTTTCACTTGAGTTGCACAGTGTTCTGTTAGCAATGAAGGCTTGGACAGAAGAGTGTGGCTGATCTGTGGCTGTGCTTCGATGGTCGTTTTGTTTGCAGCTAGACTTTTCATCACTGCAGTGTGCAGCTTTGCTATAACTACTAATATGTCAAAGGAGCTTTAACTTGAGACTCTTGAAACAAATTTAAAGCAGTAGAAGATGAAAATTTATACTTGCTGGTTGACATTGCCGGTCGATTTTAGCCTAGTTTGTCCTCTACATAGCAGCGAAACCTGCAGCAGTCGTCGGTGGATTATCAGCGCTCCACAGCGCACGTAACAATTTGACGAAATCTGACTCGATTGTCGCTTTCGACGATGATTTGTACGATCCGATAATCCACTGAATTATGTTGAGAGTTCATGAACGAGCTCCGAGTTGGCAAACAAATCGTAGCTCAATTACCACCGGCTTGGCTTTGTGTAGCGCCGATTGTTCAATCGAAAATGATTTCTGAGTGGAATGCGCGCTTGTGAAAACGATTTTCGCGGCTTCTCGGAAGAAATATCTCGAGTCTGATCAGAGAAATGCTCGAGAGGCCCGAAAAGAAATGGAAAACTGTGTTGATCAAATATTTGGTCTTTTCGAAATGCGGCAAGTTGTAAACACGGCGCGGCAAAAAAGGTGGGGACGGATTGTGGGTTAAGAGTGAAACTCAGGGTTTGACATCCTTTGGCCGCCGACAGTCTGACAGCTCAGATGAATCACCTGTCTCTCGTCTCTCGCCGTGACCGTATCACCTTACGACAAAGTTGATTGTAAGCTCTTCGGTGCGCAAACAGAAAAGTTTCTTTCATTCACCTTGCATTCTGTTGGCTCGCAGGCGCAATTACTCGGTCTCGACGCTCATTACGCTCGCTTTTCGTGTCGAGCTTCGGTTCGAGGAAAAGAAAATGAAAAGTAAAAGTTGATCGAATGCGTCGATTGCTTTCAGTCGTTTCCTCTCTACGAAAACAAAAATCTCCAAATCAATGAACGAATTATGGAGATGGGAGATTAAACGACTAGCTGTGAGCTGAAGAGATCGTCGACCATTCAACCCAGCCGAATAACAAGCGAGCGAAACATCTAAGACAATCAATTAATTGTTGCCGATTTGAATAAATACATCATAAATATTTAAATCTGTTTTCTCTCTTCGACCGGCTTTGATCTCGTGAAGAAATTAGAAACTCAGATGCGACTTCCACTAGGGAACAAAGTAAAGACGCTTCAATCCTCAATAGCAATTGATGTACTCAAGAAGTCGTTAAGCAACAAAGTTCAATGGATTACGTAAAGCCGCTCTTCGTATTGCGATGAGCAGGTGAAATGTCACGGCAAACTCAAACGTGCATGAAGAACAAACCAGACGATCAGGCATTTCAACAGCCCGTTAGAGTCACGAGATCATTTAAGATAAAATGCGTCGCGTTGCAATCATTTGTTAAGTAAAAGTCATCACGTAATGAGGAGACGCTCGTCGCCTTGAGTGATGATCGTAGCAGCAGAAGATGACGAAGCGATCGCCCGAAACAAAAGCGTGAACAGCTCCACTCGGACCCAGCAATTGAAACATCGTCAGTCGAAGAGCTTAGGCGTTCGAATGGAATTTTTATGAACGTGGGAACGCACGCAGTTGAGCGACTGGCAGAGGAAGGAGCGTTTACTGAATGCAATTCAGTGCAATTCCAATTAACATTTACGACCCACGATCAGGCAAAAAAACTTCCTTTCTCTCATCGGAGACAAAACCAAAGAAATTTGCAGTCGTAAAAAAATCGGTTTCGCTTTTTGCGACGATTTTTTTAGGAAGAAAACTTTTTACGATTCTGGGAACTGATGAGACATGGCCGCATCAATGACCTAGTTTATGGACCCGGAAGACGCTGCTCTGCGGGATCTTTTCGCCAAAGATCGAGGAGATCTCAAACCTGCGTTGAGGTCGATTGGGACGTTTCCTTGTTTGCTCTTCTTATCTCGCGACAGCGAACCGAGAAGGAAGAAGAATGGAAATTATCTGTCATTACCTGTCGTTCCATCGTCGTTCGGGATGAGTAAGACGTTTTTGTGTTGTCGCAATGACAAAAACCGGAAACTCGTGAGCCTTAAAAGCGATCGCGCCCATGAAAGGGCTGAGGTGACCCGGTTGAACGTTTGATTTCATATTCAAAAGCACACATTGGACGTCGCTCTCGTTTCGAGGCTCGTTAGCCACCTCCGTTCGAATGTAAGAAATTCCAGCCCATCACATTAGCATGCGACAAACTTCGATCGAGTTGCATTTCGAGTGGAAAACGGTCGGTAAATTCCAGCTCCACTTTTCAAGGCAATCGACATGCTTCGAAGTCCCCTTCTCTCTCTCCCGCCTAGATTGGTCTTTGTGCTTGATTTTCCATTGTGCTCGAGGAAGTCAAAGCTCGAGCGTGGCTTCGAGAATAATGTGTGAAATGTCTTTCAGATTATTCACTGCTCTCGAGGGAAACGGCTTTTCGCTAACAACTTGGTTCTTAAATATTTGCGCTCGCAGCGAGTTTGCTTTGGTAATTTTACGAGGCACTGAAACGTCTTAGCTGGATATCGCTGAGACTAATAGAACGTGAAGCACCCGCGATGATCATGAAAGCTGCGGCACCAGCAGTGAACGCCTCGGAGCCTTGAACTCAAAACTGTTTGTAATTCGATTTCCTGATTGATCGCAAAGTTTGTTATTGGACCATGAAGCTCAAATTAGCTTCAGTTCAATTCCAATGATGTCAGTAACGATCGGCCCTGTTTACACATGTCGCTCATATTGACGGAGACTCACTTGAACCAAAAACTTTGACGGCTGGCTAACGTTTCTTGGTTCAACTCTCGATCACTTCAAGTGCGCGAGTCAACAAAGAGATTAACGGGCTGAGATTCTCGACGAGACTTTCGGGCAAACAAAATTAGTTGGAGCATCAAGTGTTTACTAAACTAGACGACCAGTGTCTTGCGAGTCTGCAGAAGTTTCTGAAGAATCGCGTCAACGTCTGCCTGAAACTTCTACCAAGTTAAACGATGCAAATGTCTGCTTAACGTCCAGTAACAGACCGCGAATTACGAGAAGATAAAACGTCGCGGAGCTTAAGATAAGAAGCCGTCAATTACGAGCTGTTCCCTTTCTTTGACTTTTTACACCGCGAAACGCGATCCGCGAGGCAAATTCGCGGATTATTGTCACTTGTTGCCGTTGCTTATGCTCCGAAGTCTTGCAAATTTAATCCGATTGGCTTTCATGCTCGATGCTGATGATTACAACGCAGTTGAACTGTTCACTGCGCGACCGCAAGATTCGTCTTTAAATACAATTTCTCGCTTTAACCGAGCTCTGGAAAGATTAATCGATATTTATTGATCATGACACTTCTTCGATTTGCTCTTCGGTCCGCTCTCGTCAGAGGTGAAAAAAGAAATCGAAAATATTTCCAGCCGGTCAATTGGAGTCAATTGAAAGTGGATAAGCGACTTCAGGCTCTTCGTTGCATTTCTGCGATCACATGCCGGGAATTCGACGAAGAAGAAGACGCCTGGGAATCAAGAATGCCTTTGTCCAGCAGGCATTTAATCAAACCCGAGCCGAGCGTTGGAGAATTCCAGAAATAAATTCGTGAATTTCTGTTCTGTCTGCAACTCAAACTAATGATCGAAATTCTTAACGTCGAATGTCATGATTGAAATTATCCAGCGAAATGAAAACTGCTCCGAGACCCCAAGTCAGAAATGATGTTTCTTTCTGTTTTCGGTAAGGAGAAACCCGACAGAGTTACAATCAAGACAGGTTTATGAAAGAAAATGGTAATGAAGAGAAAAATAAGAAAAGACCGAGTCGAGGATGAAAACATGAACTTGAAATTACACACGCAATACAAAGATAAATAAATTATCATATTTTGTAGGGAAGATTGTGGATTATCACAGCGATTGATTACAATCTCAACGCCAAGCCGGAATCCATAATCAGAAGTTATTTGTCGTGAAGTGAGCGGCGCGAGAGATTCAATAAAATCTTCGAATGAAGATAATCAGGAGCGGTTGGGTCGCCCAGGTCTTCAGGCTGATATTAGCCCCAATCTCGATCTTTAACCAGCTTGTCAAAGCAATTTGTTTTGACTTACGAGTCTTCAGCGTTGATAGAGCAACAGATCACTGCTTGAGTCCTCTTGTTTAACCGACAAGTCGCCGTAGTCTCGAATTTTACTAGATGATCGCAACAAAACCGCAAACCGCGTTCTTCTCTCGAACCAGTTCTTTGCTTATTATATCGTCAAATAATAGCGAAGAGTAACCTCAGCTTTACCCAGATGAGATAAAAACCGAGCATCACAAAATCTCCGCTTTAGAGAGAAAAGAAATCAAATCGCGTAAACTTTCGTGCACCTGCTCGAGTTTCCATTTCGTTTGGTGATGATGCAAAGGCGAAGAAACAAAACAAGATTTTGACGAGAAGGCTGGGGGAAAGAGAAACACGCGAGAGTGTCTTGCCACGATATCCCATCAAGCCACAAGTTGAAATTGTTTGATTGAACAGGAACGCGATGAGAGACAGGGGCTGGGACGAAAGGCGTCGAGGGGGTCAACAGTGAGAGGATTCATTCTAGCTCATCCAATGATTTAACTTCTGCTAGCAATCCTACATCGGCCAGGTCCAAACCCTGCGCAAAACTTCAGCGTGAAAACTTTCATCTTCTTCTATCCAGAAATATTTGATATCTAGAACGTCCAGCCAAAGCTAACGCAATTTGACTGTGCGAGAAATCAAAATTTGAAATGAAAAATTCGTCTCGCTGGCTGGCTCAAAGTGTCTGTGAAGGTGTCGACTCGTCAGCGTCTGTAGTCGTGCATGAATGTCGGATGTGACTGAAATGATTATTAGATTTTATTCCTTCTGTACGATGTTTGTTATTACGAAGCATGAGAGCCCACGAACGTTTTGTTATTACGACGCGCGATTCATATCGTTGGGTGCGGCTGAGATCGAACGATCATAATCGTGAATTCCTTCGAGACTTGAGGGGCTCGCAAAGGACGTAATCCACTTGAGACTAATCGACCATTCTTCTTTCTCATTCCAGATCCCAAATTAGTGTCTGACGATGATCCGGAGAACGCGAAGCACGAGTTCGCCTTCGATAATCCAGCTTTCAAAGGTAATTTCGTCGCGATTTCCCCCACAAAAGATTTCGATGAATGACTAGGAAAGGAAACTTGCCGTCGCTTCCATCTACGAACGTCTTAACAGACTCGCTTTCGATGTGAGAACGCGAAGAAGATTTGTATTCTCCGGTTGTGGAACAAGCGCGACGTGGGTGGATTATTAATTAATCTTCGCATTCCGAAAAGAGATTTTAATTTCTGTAATCTCGCGGCTCTGCCACGATCAAATTAATTTTGAGGGAATTGTGCACTCATGTGCTTTGAAACCTCCTGTTACCTTCTGGCTAAAATAAGGAATCGAATTCTGCATCTTGTCCAATCCCTAAATGCTCCTGATTTCACATCTTCGTGAACCTCCGCCGGTCGAAATCAATAGAGCCCGATCAAAGGCGAGAGAGTTGCTTTGATGATTTATCGGTGCAATGAAAGTTTCTTCTCTGTCGTTTCACTTTTCGTCAATAGTCCGAGAGTTCAGGAACATCGACAAAGACAACTCCACAAATATTTTACGAGTCTGAGTCGTTCAAACCAGTCTTCGGTCAAGTTTATGGCCACGAAATTCGATAATCTCTCTCCGGGCTCGCTTGGTCGCTAGAAATCAATTTCGTATGCAAATTTCATCTCCACACACGGCCGCGTCGCTAATTTGTCGTCATGAAAAGTGAAATGGACACCACAGAGAGCGAGTCCGATGATGGAGAAAGAAAACGGTTTCATCTCTGCCACATTCCATGATTGAAACATCAGTCAAGACGATGCTCGGGTGAAACTCATTTGTTTTCACATTTCCATTCATCTAGGCGATGGCAACAAATTATCGCCACTCAACACCAATTGGACATCGCCGAAATCCCAGCCGACGACCGATAAACGAAAACCGTTAGACGATAGCTGCTTAAGCGTAAGTTCCTCTCTCTCCACTTAAGACGCCGAAGGCGTCGACAGATATTAATCGGAACTTAAACGTAAACGATTCCATTCCGTTGACTTTCAGGTGCCCGCCCCACGATTGGTTTCATTGAAAGGATCCGACTTCACCGGTCTGGGCATCGAGTGCTATGGCGGCTTAAAAGACGGCATCTTCGTGAAGAAAGTCGCACCACAAGGCCCGGCATCGGGTCACATCAACATCGGTGAGCCCCACACTTGGATTCGGCGCGCAAGCGTTTGAAACTGATAACTTCACGTCAATGATAGGCTTCGTTGGTTAATTGTGATGTGGAATTCGCTTCGACGCACTGCAAGCGATTTCTAACGGTCACACAGCCAAATTGACGTTTAAAGTCACTTCCTGCCACTTAGTGAATGTGTTTCGCCGCTCGCTAATTTGGCACTTGTCGAATGCTCGTGAGCGGCTCAAGAGTGATGATGATGAATGAATGAGGCGCTTGACCCAATAAGACCGGAATTCAAAATGTCTTGTTTTCGCAGGTGATCGAATCACGAGTCTGACGATTGACTTCCAACATATTGTTCAGGAAGATGCGATGACGATTTTAAGCTATGTAAGTTTATCTCAAGCTTTATCGATTTAATCTGATTTCTTAAACTGTTAACTTGATTTTCAAGGCTTCACCTTACAATGTGCAACTGGAACTCGTTAACGGTAACAATAAACTGAGGGCGTCGGGAGCTTCGAGGAACGGAGAATCGACGAGCCCCAAGCCAGGCAGACAATCGCCTTTGGTTCATCCTCTGGCGAGGTCAAGCAGTCAATCAGACTTGAACACTGTAAGTCGCGATGATGGCGAAAGCTGGAAGATGAAATTCATTGAAATCTTTACAGATCGAGAGAAACTCGCGAAAGAAGCTTTTCAACAACGACAGCAGCAAAGATTATCCAACGTTGAAGATGGAGAAGAACGTCGAGACGAATGGCGTGTCGATGATTGAAGCGCACACAGAGAATGAGAAGAAGAGCCCGTCGTTGATGCAACAGTTCAGAAACCAGATCGCGAAGATCGAAGAAAAGTTCCAGAACCGAAGTAGACCCGACGAGGAATCGATGAAGAAAGAAGGCTCAGCATCGCCCGAGCCTATCGACCCGTCGAAAAAGGGAACAAAGTTTGGCATTCGAGTCTTTCCACCAGCGGTCAACGAGAAAATCTTTGGTAAATCTCGTAGCAAATCCGACGAAGTTGATCGCAAAGACGAGGTAACTATCAACATCGATGAAGCTGATGGCGCCAACAACAGAAACACCACGCAAGTGACGATCGAATGCGAGAACTTCAACCGTCAGAACAGCGTTTCGTCGAGCGGCATCAAACGTGACGCCAACGGAATCCCGCAAGAACTTCCTGACTTCATGGCAAACGCTGCGACCGCAGCTCGAGATGGCCGCAATAAGCTCGGAAACGACTCAGAGAACCGGAAGTCAAAAGGCAAAGCTCCGAGGCCACCAATGTTGAGCGTTGACCTCAACGCCAGCACGGAGACGACCGACACCAATTTGAATTTGACAGACACGTCAACGATGAACATGACCGCAAACAACACGAACAACGCCAACATGGAGATTGAAGATGAGCTCGACAGGATAACTGAGAAGTATTTAAGTCAAAGCAAGGACAATTTGAACTTCACCGACAATTTCGCAAACAAGAGCTTGCTGAACAAAACCGATGAAAGCGAGACTCTGTTCGACAGAATCGAAGACATCGACGAGGTAATTCTACGCAATAAAGAGCCGAGCAACAGTTCAACGCCCAAGAGCAATAGAAAAGATTTGAACAACAGCAGCGCTTTGGACAGTTCGGATTTAAATCTGTCCGAGTATGGCAATCGCATGGAGTTGAATTCAAGCGACGTCACCGTTCATCAGCCGAACGAAACTGAAGACGTTTGCGATGAGACGAGGCGTGCGGCGAGCTTGGGTGATTTGTCGTTGATGAAGAAGTCGCTGACCGAAAAAGACGGCAACAGCATGGAGCGCGCACAGAGCTTGGATATCACCGCCGATAACAATATGTTACCGAAGCAGTCACTGGCGTTGGCATTATCAAAGCCAACTGCGGATCTGACCGTTATCAACGGTGAACACGAGGAACCTAAATCCCCAAAACTTGAGATGACCAACGGTCACAAGCACAACGGAGAAACTGTCAACCGAACAGATCAAATCAAAATGACAAGCTACGACAACGACACGAACGTTCCGGACGAGATCAAAGTCATTCGTTACCCGTTTGGAAGCTTGGAGCGGCCAAAGTCTGATGTGTTGAAAAAGATCCTTGGGGCTCCCACGAGAACTGAAGAGACGGCAGATAAATCATCTGCTGCACCTTCAATTGTCTTGCTAAGTAAGCCAATGACAAACGGTAACATGACATCAATCGTCACGATCGAAAGTCAAGACGAGGAGGACAAGACGACGGTGCTCTCAGTAGACACCTCGGAAGCGCCAGTGAGCTTGCAGCTCGTCAGCGACCATGACGACTCAAGTCAGGTTTCGCCCATTTTCTCGAGCAACGACATGGGAGTCAACAGCATTAAAATATCATCGATGGACTTCAAGCCCGTCACGGTCTCGTCGACCACCATCACAAACTCCCCCGAGAACCATTTTGCAGGTAAGGCATTTCTGGTTGCGCAATTAACTGAGCCAATTAACATTCTTCGTCTCGCTTAATTGCAGAAAACTTTTTCGTGAAAGACAATGTCGTCACGATCTCTACCGATTCTCAACCTTCGTCGATTCAATTCATCGAAGACGTGAAGCTCGACTTCAACATGCAAGTCTTAGACGACTTGGAAGATGCTTCGCCCAAAAATGATTTCAAGCCGAAAGTCATCGAAGCAGAAATAAAGTCGGAGAATGGCATCAAACTGAATGGCGATGCGGAGATCAACAACAACGTGTCGAAGACGAAAATCATTGGTGACGACGAGATTCTCGAGCTGAATAGCCAGCAAATGAACAAATTTCTCACCGAAATCGTCTTCAAAGGAGACGACTCGGCGATCGAGGACATGACAACCTCGGAAGAGAACGCAATGCTTACATCATCAACCATGTCTGACGCGTCTTCGGAAACTTCGTCCCCGAGCGTTATGACCTCAACTACGACAATGACTCTTACCAACGTCCCACTGTCAACCGCCAACTTCATCAAGCAGGAGCGAAGGCATGTTGAGAAGAACTTCGTTCCACAGCACAACGAAATTAAGTTTACAGCGTCCTACGATACCACGCCCAGCGCCAACCCGCGAGAACCACAGAAGCGAATGTCACAAATCGAACAAATTCGTCAGAACTTTGAGAAGTCAGCGCAAGCGTCGACAGAAATCCCAGCGCCGATTCCAGTCGCTCGGCGAAGCTCCATACCTCTTAGCATTCAGAAAGCGAGTCCATCGAAGATACCCGTATTCAGTAAACAATCGTCCAAAACGTCTCCGAAGAGCAGAACGAGCAGTAACAGTAAGCTCAACAGCAGCACAGAGAGCGTTGGATAAGTCCAAGCATCAGAGTTTGTCTCGCTAGCTTTAAGTGTTTCACGATACAAGAGAATGATTTTATTGAGAAGATTGCAGCAGCATTAAAGATACGTCCGAACGAGACCTTTGCAATCGTTAATTTCGCAAACACGTTTGGTCGACAAGCTTTGAAGTCGAAATATCAAGAGGGCCATATTTTATATCCTGAATCCTTTGTTTTTTGTAACGAGTAAGAAATTTTATTTTGTGAGAAAATACCTTATGACATGTAAATCATTTTGAGTTGTACGAGAAATAAAATTATATTTTTTTGCTATAGTAAATATGAGAACTTTGGGGTCGATGGGATCCAGATGAAGGTCGCTCTAACTCTGTCGATGGTCCAGGCCATCTAGATACTGAGATATTGCAACTACTAAGGGCAGCACGGCATTGCCAGGGCAACACGTAGAGGCTGATAGTAAGGAGAATCTGACGTTAGCTGCATAGGGGATTGACTTCGAGCTGCACAGGCTTGAAGCATTAGGCATACAAGATAATCTAAGAGCTAAAGTCCAAATTTGTTCATAGTGTTAATGAACCTTGATCCTCCCCCTTGAACCAGAGTATCATTTCAAGATAATCAAGAGATAACGAGCTGCTTCGGAAGGTTCAAAGAGCCCTATTGACCTACAAAACTCCTGCTGACGAGTTTCGATTATTTTACCCGCAACTTAAATTTCGAAATCTGTCACTGACTTCGATTCGTCCAAAAGTCTTCGCAGTTGTTTTGATTTTAATCCTTAAAAGTTCCACAATGAATATCGCTCCGTTTAATTCTATAAGCAATCTGCTTGGATATCTGGTGATTGCTGAAGACGGAGCAGTTATAGCGAGCAATGGAGAGCTGGAGAACGATGAAAAGTCGAGCGAAATCATCCACAAACTCATTACTTTGTCACATAGGTAAACAAATCGCTTTATCACGAATTCTTCATTTATATTTTGAATATTTCAGCCTGGACCCGACAGTCTTCTCGAAAAACTCAATACAAAAGATAACAATTGCTTACGATGACTTCAGTTACGTGCTGTGCTTGTCGAATCGCAAGATTTATGTTGCGAAGAAGCGAAATGGGAAATAAAGTTTTATATTACTGTTGATTGGTGAAGTAAACGTTCTTCACAATCTCTGAGAGCAGTCGCTGCGACTCTTCAGCGATGTCGATCAGCGTTGAGCTCTTGTGAAGGATCAAATACAAGCTGCGGTTGTTGTAGTTTTTCGCCACAAGCCAATAGTCGTTGAAAGTCTTGATGATCGTCTCCTTCTCGCTGCTTATCAGTGTTCCTTTGTTTTCCTCTGCTTCGTCTTCCTCCTTCGAGTGCAAATCACACAAAAGGTTCATTACTGATGACGATAACGTCGTCTTTCGTCCCTCGCGATGACTCGACGCTGTGTCGTTCTCATAGAAACAAGCGTGGAATCGATGGTTCTTGTGGTTGAAGTAAATGTATTTCTCCTGGATGGTTTCATCTGGTTTCGCTGACGCATTCTGCTGCTCGAATTGCAAGCAGTTGTCGGAGATGTCTTTTGATATCAGGCCCAGCTGAGGTCCAATGGAATACTTTAGCTCGCTAAGATATTCGTCAGGTACAATTGCACCATCTGATGAATCATTTGATTACTATCTTGCCTTCTTCAATAAATTCTGTTCTTACCTTCAAGCAGCAAAACTAGCGTTACATCCAGAACGGTGTAGACTATCAGTCGATAAGGTTTCAGCTCGCCTTGGTGCCGATCGTCTCGAAGATAAATTGTAGGAGCGTTTTGAATCGTTTCATCTTCGAACTCGGTGACAAAGCATCCAGCACTTCGGTCGTTGTCGAAGCTTGGACTGTTGCGACGCTGAAGGAATTTGGGGAAAAGCGTGTCGATGAGGAACTCGTTGACTACGTACAAATCTTTTGGACTTATGGAGCTGTAAACAACTTCCTGTTTGTACAAGAAGATCGCTTTCTTAATTTTCAGGTTTTTCATTGTTTGTATGACGTTCAGAAAGTTTGCGATCCGGAAGAAAATCAAATGTGTAACTGGCTTGTACTGAAGACACTCGATCTGGTCGATGATATCTGCGTTATGCATGTTCAGAGTCAGAAGATATTTGGTGTAGAAAGAGTCCAATCTACTACGAAGTGCCCCAATCTTTTCTTCGTTGCTTTCTCCTATCATGTTCGACTCGAACGTATTGCAAAACAGCCGGAAGTGCAGGTAGGAGCGCTGGATAATCTTCTTGTAAACCGACTCGTGTGCATCGTCTGATGAATACTCGATGTATTCCTTCTTGTCCTTTTCCTTGCGCTCGAAGGGAACGTTGATTGTCTAGAATTGAAGTTGATTAGCTTCGTCTCGAGGTCATTGAGAAGAAGATCAATCAATGTTCACCTAGCCAGCTAGTTTAAACCTAGCTAGCTAGTCCACCAACTAGCTTAAGTTCTACTTACAAGAACAATCCAAAAGTTCTTCTCTGGCTCGTAAAAGAACTTCATCGTTTTCGAGGTTTTCATCGCCAAAACATCCCTCGATGTCCTTTCATCGAAAGAGAATGAGCCTGTGAATTTGATCAGCGCCTCGATGAAGCCAACATCCTTCAGTTTCTCGTTCGTATCGATTTCAGGGTGGAAGAACAAAATCTTATTTTCATCCTAAAATAAAACCCGCAGAGTTTGTGTGAAGAACTTTTGAACACAATTAACAGTTCGCTCTTACGTCGCTCTCACAAGAACACAGCGTTGAATTAAAGATGTAGAAGTTCTTTAAGCTCGTTTTCGTCTTCAACATTATTCCACTTCTATTAATCAACTTGTAAACAAAAGTCCAGAAGGCCAACGACGGCGGCAAAGGGAACTCGGCTGAGCTTAGTTCAGTTCAGTTGAGCAGCCTTCGCTTTCAGTAAAATCGCAGTTCCAAAACAAAATCATAAAAATAAATTACACTCAGTGATTAAAGCGTAGTAACAATGCATCCACTAGAGAGCGGAATGGGCGTCCCAGCGTTTTTGGCTAAGCTTTGGCGCCTCGTCGAAGATTCAAGCACGAATAATCTCATTTCTTGGAGCTCGGTGAGTGACAAATATTTTTTCCTTATTCAACATGGCTCGTCGCAATAATTGAACTGGATTAACTGGATCTCGTCGAAATCGCAGTTTGAGCATGCGAAATTGATGTTAAAGTAGAGAACGGCTGAACCACATACGGCAAAAGCCACAAGTCGCGGCTGATACGCAATTATATGATAAAATCTAATTTTAAAGTTTAATATTTCATGAGTCTTGCTGCAATTTCCGAGCTCACATTTTCTCATCGAACGATACAGCCAAATATGTAAAATGATTAACAGGGATGTCGACTGGTTCTTTTCTCGGCTGGTCTGCGGCCTGATCGAATGTTAGGTCACGGGTTGCGCAATGCTAAGCTAATGTGTGGCTTAAGAAAGAACTTGCACACTAAACAACCTTGAATGGTGCCAGGGGAACGGTCAAATCATCTGTCAATTTTTTGTTGGTATTGCGTTGCCGCTGGATCGAGCGTGACGTCACATAAATGTCGTGTCGGTGATGTTGACTAACGCCGTGTGTCTCATGTTAACTAACAGACGCAGAGAAGAAACTTTCTAAAACTCAACACGAGTGAGACTTTAGCGTTTGATCAAGTGTTAACTTCAACAAACGACAGCAATCCTCAATGTCATTCTCTCGCTATTTGTGATTTGTTTTCACGAATGCAATGAGAGCGTTGTTAACACAAGCGCCTTACGCAAACGTCGGCATCCCAACAGCAATTGATTATGCAACTGAATAGCAATTCAGAGAGCTAACTCTGCTCATTAGAATCCTATCCAGTTAATTGTTGCGCAATAAATTGAAGCCAATGAAATTCCTCTGACATTTCCATCTGTTTCCATGTCGTTTAGGATGGAAGGAGCTTCATCATTCAGAATCAGGCAAAGTTCGCGAAAGAGCTGTTACCGCTCAATTACAAGCACAACAACATGGCGAGCTTTATCAGGCAGTTGAATATGTATGGCTTTCACAAGATCACATCGATCGACAATGGAGGCTTGAAGTTTGAAAAGGATGAAATGGAATTCTCGCACCCCTATTTTCAAAAAGGTCATCCGTACCTACTCGAGCATATCAAGAGAAAGATTGCCAACCCGAAAGCTGTCGAGGTTGAGAAGACGAGCAAAACAGAAACAGTCAACCGTGTCTTAACAGAAGTGAAGAATATGCGTGGCCGACAGGACTCGCTCGATACTCGATTCAGTGCCATGAAGCAGGAGAATGAGGCGCTTTGGCGTGAGGTTGCGATTCTGCGACAGAAACATTTGAAGCAGCAGCAGATCGTCAACAAACTTATACAGTTCCTCGTGACTATCGTTCAACCTCAGCGCTCTGGATTAGCTAGCGGAATTGGCAAGCGTCAAGGACAGCTTATGATCAACGACGCTCCCCAATCGAAGGTATGTCAACGCTATTTAACTGATAACAGCAGAAGTTATCTGAAAATCTTTACTAGATGCGCAAGAACAACAAAGGGCCTATCATCAGTGAACTGACCGATGAACTGTTGTACGATGTTGATTCAGACTTGGAAGAGCCTCCAATGTAAGGCGATAACGTTATTTATTTTGACCAAATACTTATGATTCTCTTCTAGTAACGTGAACGTTCAGTCGCCAGGGTCGCAGTCGAGCAAAGGTAGTAGCAGCTTAGATCAAGAATACTTGCCTTCGACAACACCAACACCCGAATCCCTAGCAAACTTCATCACTAATAATTACGCATCCGATAATTATTATGTTGCAGATCAAGATGGAGCGAACTCAGCTGACGGTTTTGGCTTTGATCAAATCGATGAGATCGACACGAACAACATGGCTATTTATAATAAAAATCTTAGGAAAAAGGAAAATGGTGCAAGTACAAGCAAGTACAGTGGCTCCAGCACAATAAACCAGGAACCGGCCAGCACGAAATCTGGCGGGAAGAGCTTGTTGCTGCCGGCAAACATTGGAGTTTCGCAACAAGCCGAGGCGGATATGATGCTGAACGTGTTGGATCAAGGCTCTACCGGCTCAAGTGCTAAGGAAGAGAACGTAGGAGCAGCACAAAATTCCTTGTTCGATGAAACTTCACAGGTCAGTGAAACCAATTTGTTTCAAATCAGAAACTCAAGTTTCATCTTTTAGCCTCCAAATGAGATGATGAACGAAGGGTTGTTCGAGTTCGGTGGAACAACTGGCAAGGAGGAGAAGGACGACGATATGACAGTCATCACGAAGTATAATCCCAAAAGCAGACACGACATCTTGCGCTTGAACTCAGTCGATGATTATTCCAGCCACATCAACAACGTGCAGACGGACTTGGATTCGTTGAAGGACTTGTTGCGTAACGATTCCTACGATTTGAACACGGATGAGCTGTTGGGGGTAAGTAAACACTGAGTTCACTCCTCATACCACATCGCTGCGCGTTGGACGAGTGTTTAATCCCATTATTTTCAATTTTATATTGTCAACTCAACAAAAACTTTATGCTTTATTGAATATCGTTTGTACCTAAAGCATCAAAATGCAGAGCTACCGAATTACATGAACAGTAGCTTTGACGCTGATACAATCAATAAGGTTTGTTCCCATTACGCTTTAAACTCGATAGCATAAAGCGACGAACCAATTCGAAAGTGCTCTGGCCCATTCTAACTTTTATATTTCTCGATGCAATCGATGCAACACATTTTACACTTATCAAACGTAAACAGAAGCTTATTGATGATGCAACATTGCTGAAGGTAGCCAATCAAGTAACTAAGAGTGTCATCGAACAAAATCATCGAAATTTGTCCGTCAATCAATTAGTTATTCTGATTAATTGTTGATACAAAGAAATTTCCTTAATTTTACCATCATGCATTGGCTTTAAAAGCAAAGCTGGGTAATTAACACCTTGTTCTGATTCTTATATCTTTCTAGCTCTTCGGGAACGATGACATCGTCGGTTATGAGCTGTCGCCTACCAACATGAGCTTGTTTGATGACGATAAGAAAGGTACGCGATAGCCTTTTCTATCAACTCAAGTAAAACATGATTTCTTCATAGATGGGACTCAGGCATCTGGACGATCAGAGCTAATGGCGTATCAGCCATCGCCCTACAACAACAATCTGGACCTGAACGATTTGCTGCAGAACGTCGATGATGTTTGAACTATTTATGAATTTCCGGAACGTTTTGCTTGATCCACCTCGGTTTTAGTTAAAAGTGGTCACCAAAGTTTTTCCATTTATTTGCCCGGTGGTTGTCTTATTATCGTTAATTAACAGAACAGTGAAGAGGCGACCGGATTGTCACGAGTTAAAATTATAGTTAAAGTTTGCAATTTGCTTTTAAAGGGTTTCATCCCAACCGTAATGCAAATTGTTTCCTTCCTAATTGCGGATCAAACCATATGAAATTTCTAATTGATGCGGTTGTGCGTCATCAAACTCATAAAATAGTTGGAACCGCACAGTACAAATCGAAGAAATCGATTCACTAGAAGTACGAGCGCCGAGACCTTGGTAGCTGCGACGCGAAATCTTCTAATCGAACTCACTTCCGTTCCTTTTCAACATATGATATATTCAGCTTGTGAACTCCCTAAACTTAACATTTGCCTCATCCAAATCGAACTAATGTTGCGCGCCTTCTTCTGTTTATTAAACTTCTAAAATAGTAATTTAAAAAAAGTAAAATTTAGTCAATCAATTGACATTCGTTGTACAGTTAGAAATATTTTTGCAAGATTGATTGTTGATGTAAATTTAACAAAAATAAAAGAATGAGTTTTGGACGAGCGGTTGGAAATTGAAATATCTTTGAGGGTGGAATGGGTGACTCAGATCATTGGTGGTCGTTCATTGTCTTTCAGCGATTTGCAATTTTAGAAAAATGTCAGCTAAGCATAGTTGACATTATTAGTTTGAACTGCTAGCTCTACGTTAAAGGGATCTCAGCTCAAGATTGTTAGTAGATATTTCCTAACCACGGGATCGCTTCTAAACCAAAGGACTTTCTACAGTTTGATCAAGGGATGAATCGGGTATTTCTTAAATTCGGTATTGATGACGAAGTCTTCACGATTGAGAAGAAACAAGCTCCTACAACTGAGGCAACTGAGAGAAACTCTTGAAGCATCGATGGAGACACATCGCCAGAGACTGTGAGCAGTTGAAGGCATTTAACCGACATCAACTCGCCTATGAAAATCTGTAAATCAACGAAGAAATAGAACAAAATGCTGCTCAATTATTTCGTACAAAATGGTATTTTATTAGTTTCTTCATTGTGACAGCTAAGCATATTTGTTTAATATTCTGACGTTATCCGGATTCCTATTTTACACTTTTACTGACAACGAGAAAAGTCCTCGAAAGATTAAGGAAGAGCCTTCAAAGGTGCGGGAGATAAGAAGTACGTAGTTGATCATAGTTAATAGGACGATAATACTTTCTAAATTTAATTCAATTCATCTGGTATCGAGTTGGTTTACCTCGTCTCCGTCACGCTTAAACATATTTAAAATAAATTGCACTCAAATCCACAAATCGTCAAAGATTTCTTTTGCGGCTAAATTAATCGATAGGTTGATAAAGAAAGATTGGAATGTGTTGCGGCTACAAACTTAGTCTGCTGGTGTTGCAATGGCACTTGTGTATTTTGTATGCAAATTAAGATTCGTCCAGGGTCGGTCGGAGACAATCATTCCGCAGTTTAGGTCAATTAGTGTGTTGTTGCCTTCAATCTCTGCGGGCAATTTCTTAATTAAACTTCGGAATTTCCCGCCCGGTCGTCTTTGATAAGACCGCAGAAAGAACAGGGTGAGGCCTAAGTTCGTTAAATGAAAAAGTGAGGGAAGTTGAGCAAAGCTGAATCTTTTCATAACTCTCGGTCGATTATGTACATCACAAACTCTTTTTTCTCAGCGATTGTTTTGTAGTCACGCGGGGAAGCTCAGCGAAAAAACAAACAAAACATAAAATTAATCGTTTTAGCGTTTCTTCTTCGTTCAACTTTTGAAGCTGGCAACTGATGAAAAAACAATTTTCTCGGATACTTTTCACCTAAATTCACTCAAATCACATCTAATCAAAGCACACGAAGCAAATAAATTGCTGTTGCCTGCTCGCGCAACTCTCAATAATAATTATTACATATTAGTTTATAGACTTAGGATTACCGTTCGCTTTAAATTGCATAAAAACTTTTCTTATTCTCCATCAGCACTTTACTCCAACGCTTATGCTAGCTACATTACTTTAAGGTTTAAACGATAAAATGAAAATGGCTTTTTGACTGAAAGAAAAATCTGTAACATCTTAAAGATCGCTGACACCGTTGGATCCGTTGGCTGTAGTCGGCGCGGCCGCTGGAACACTGTCGACGTTTGGAATAAAGTCGAGGGCCATGAGGCAGGCGAAGACTGTCATCACCATCTTCTGCTTGACCTCCGTTATATCCTCAGGCAGAGCATAAACTCGAGCTCCGATCTTGCGAGCCATTGAAATCGCGTATTTGGCGTTAGTGAATTTCTCCTGAAAGATTTGCAATCAGCGACCACGTTTAATCATTAATTAACAAACAAACTCACCTCGTATTCAGTTCCACTGCTAACGAGCTCGTAATTGATACTTCCCGGCTTGATGGCATCGATCAAATCGAGCACAACCTTTGCATTGCTGATTGAAGAGTCTTGGAAGCTCTTTATACTGCTTTCCTTGCCGGCGGTTTGGAGTTTCTTGTTCACCCACGCTACGATTTCCTTTTCGATCGTTGTGTTTCCAGTGTTGGCAAGTTGAGATAGAACCGACAGTGTGTAAGCGCGCATCAGTTGCCAAATCAAAGCTGAGTTGGAGAGAATAAAGTCATTAAACAAGTCGTTAAGATGGCGAGTTTCAAGATTTCCTTACCCAAAGTCAACGTTGCATTGCCGTCAGAGATGTCTTGCCCAGCAATTCCCACTAGCGAGAAGCTCTGCTGCTTTCCTAGTTCAACGGCATAGTTGCAGTTCTCCAGCTTCTCCATGAACTTCCTCAGAGGGCTGAAACGTTGGTGGACTCGCTTCCAACTCACCGAACCCGGCTTGATGATCTCGAACAATTGGAAGATGATGAGTCCATCGGCGAGGTCTGAGTAGAGCCAGTTAACGTATGGCTTCACACCCATCGAGTTCATCCAGTTTCTGTACGTTTTCTCTTCGCGAGTCTCCTCAATTCCTTCCAAGCCTTCAATTTGTTCTGGTTGCTCCAACCCTGGATGATTGTTGAACAAGTTAGCAACGAAGGCCAAGTTAAGCTTGTAAGTTCCATTCACAACGTCTTGCGGTGTAACGAAACTTCGACAGTTCAACTTTGCAGCTTGTTGCAGCATCGTCTCTGCACGATGAACCAAATGTGGTTCGTGGATTGCTTCCATGGTAACGCCGGCCTCTGCTGGTGCAATTTGTTTCAACAAATACGAGTAAATTTCTGAATCGCTGATATCAGTGGTAAAGTTGTTGCAGCGACGTTGGATTCCAGCGCGCTCGAGATGATGGTTGACCCATCGAAGAAGGATTGCTTCGGGTGAAAGCTTCATCAAATCTTCAAGTCTCTCGTCATCAGTGATAAGAGTTGCGAGGCCAGGACATGAGTCCAATGTGATGTGGCTGAAGAGTCCGACGCGGATAATTTGCCACAACAAACCGAGAACGAGATGAGGTTTTCCTTTCGTCAAATCGTGGGCATCGATGTTGATAATGTTGCATCCGATTGCCGAAGAAGAGACGAGAGCGAGGGTCAAGTTCTCGAATTTCGTGTAGACCGTCAAGTTCTTCTTGTTGATCGCTCGTTCATCGATTGTGTCAGGGCAAGAGTGATTGATAAGCTTGCACAGGAGAATTCCATCCTTGATCTTCTCGTACAGAGCTTTGCCTTCAGGATCAAGAGGCAACAAATGTTTCAAGTCCTGATCGTGCAGTAGATTACTGTTGATCCATTCGCTGAATGAAATCTGTTCCTCGAGCCTCACGGAGTGTGTTGTGCCAGCTGCTGACGAGTCTGACATACCGCCGAGCGTCTCGAGGTTCTCTTTCTTCGACACCACCTGCTTGAAGGAACTTGCGACTTCCTTCGCTTTCAGGTCAATGCAAATCTTCTCAAACTCATTGTAATTGAGTTTGCCTGGGGTCTTCAACTTCTGTTTGTTGCCGAAATCATCAATCATCAGGCGTACTTGGTAGCCAGGGAGTTTGAACCCAACTTGGTCGAGCGCATCTTTCAGCTCTTTGAGCTCGACGTAGCCACCAGTCTCTTTGGTGATCTAGAAATAGAAAGGAAAGCGTTCATTAGCAAGGTTCATTCGTCCCCGGAAGTTTCTTTAGTGATAAAACTGTTTATCAGCGAGCATTAAACTATTCTTCTTCTTATCAACGAGACCAGCTTTGTTTTTTTCTCCCATTAAAATTCAATTGTGCATGTTTAAAATAGAATAAACTTTGTGTCGGCGCCCTACAAGTCTCGTCGACTTCATGTAAAGTTTAATTGATTGAGGTTCACAGTGTTATGTCATTGGGAATCGACAGGTGGAGGCTTCAACGCGCGATCTCAGCTTGCAAATCATCGCGTAAGATTTGAGAGTAGACGAGTGAAGCAATTCGAAGTCATTAAACAAAATTTGAACGGTAGGCTTGCGATGAAATGTTTTCCAACTAACAGCCGCAATTAATGATGAGACCATCAGACCATACGCGAGCGAAGAATTTACGATGCCCACCCGAAAACTTTATGGTTCGTCAACATTTATCAACGACTCGGCCGCTTATCATTTCCTCGGATTACCAATTGATATCCCTGTTTCGATAAGGGCAAAGCTCGCCGGCGCTTGTTACATAAGGCCGCGTTGTTACATTGAACCGACGCCAGCGTTCGGCTGCACTTTTGTGTATCGAAAATGGAAATTCTCTTACGCAACAGCTTCAAATGCGATGAGAAAAGTTCAGATTCTCAAATGGGTTTTGCCACCGTTTGCCATTCACCTCGTTTTTGCTTCTAACGCAACATGTCGAGCCATTGTTCAGCTGCTGCGTGGCGGAAAATTCGTCGGGAATTTTAACAGCTCAAACATTTCTACGTTAATTAAACTATAAATAATTCATCAACATTCGAAGCGGCGTGCCATTGTTGCAAACTTCTCTTTTCAGGGTCAACGATAGCGCACTGGGAGCCGCCGACTGGGTTTCGTCTTCTTGACTTTTCGGAAGAAAGATTTATGGAATCATCTTGAGAAATCCCCGGTTCTTTTACTATTTCCATAATTTACGGTTCCGTCACGTCTGGCGATCATCAGAGACGCGACGGGAATATTTAAAGCTAGAGAAACTACGATCGCGCGCTTCGCTTTCATGAAATTGTTTTCGTTATCTCGCACACTAAATCAATTTTGAGTCGAGAACGGCGAAGGTTAAGAAGGTTTCTCCACAACGACGAC
Source organism: Smittia sp. YW1114-2 (assembly GCA_033064975.1). Taxonomy (NCBI): domain Eukaryota; kingdom Metazoa; phylum Arthropoda; class Insecta; order Diptera; family Chironomidae; genus Smittia; species Smittia sp. YW1114-2. The sequence continues at coordinate 8,097,542 of CP093833.1, forward strand.
ATGATTTTGGTTGAGCTTAGCTAAGAGTTGTAAACAAATTAGCTTGAGCTGCTAACGTTCGAAGCTTTTGCTTAAATGAGCCTCGTTTTTGGGAAAACTCAGAGACGATTGAACGAGCTTGGTACAGAGGTCTTAGGCTTGCTCATTTGCCACTCGAAGCAGCTCACGATAATCATTCCCCGTAAAACGACGCACTTAATCATCATCGCAGCGTTGATATATCTACGTGCCGATGAGGGAGCGTATGAGTGTCAGCTGACGTAAACGATGACTGACCATTAGGCTTTCCATCCAACGCCTTCGTGACTAATTCCCATCTGCCATTAGCTAAGCGCCGAGAATTCCATTAACCAATCCGTAAATTTGCATTTCGCGAAGTAACTTTCAGCTGATCAAGGCCTTAGCGATCGGGCTTTGCTATAAAGAATCGTGAATTATGAACTGCGAAGTAACCGATCGGTTCCAGAGCTTGCCGAATGGAATTTATCTCAACAATGATTGCGGATTGTGTGAGCTTGCACAAAGAACTTCCAATGGCGAATGGCAACAATGCTCGAATCATGTGCGAGCGAGAAGCTCGGAATTAAGACAAGCGAAAAGGTATCTCTGGAACCGGAGATTTGCTGTTATTTTCCTTTCCTCAACTCCAACTTGAATTGAAAGTGTTAACTTAGACCAAAACCAACACATCGCCATGCGATACTTATGTGGTTTTCTTTCGTTTCGTTTCAAATGGCATCAGCGGAAAATATTTTGTTTGCGACGAAATTCCAGGCCGGTTTCAATGGTAACGTCGTCACGAAGTGGCAGAGCGTTGCGTGGGTCTCTCCGTCCCCAAACTGCAGTCGGCTCGGAAATCTCGCTGCCGACAAACGCTCGGGTTGTATAATCTTATCGAGAAAACCGAAAACCCGCTCGCTTATCGCCGAAACCGAAGTGGAAGAAGAGTTTCTGGTCTTTGGGTTGGGTAACTTGCTGGCGACGTCACTCGCTGATAACTCTTGATGACTGACACAAGCGAGACAACCAGCTCATAATTCCGTTGAAAACCAGACGAGTAATTAACCAAAGAAGAATGTCATTGAATCCAAATCGTGTGCCAGATCGAAATGAGAAAGAGAAATCATTGATCGTTGGATGCGGGACAAGCACAAACACATTCTTGCGAGGAAACTATTTATGAGTCATCGTTAGCACTCGAAGACTACAATTACACGACTCGTATGTCTGCCGAGACTTACTGCAGGCCAAACGTCGCTCTCCAACATCTGCCTAAAGTCAGTGTAATCCATTCCGATTGCTTGTGCGGTATTTGCCATGGTTTCAATTTTCTTTTTCACTTGAAACTTAATTACACACAGGAAGTGAAGACAACTTTTGTTCGGTCTTTACGCGAGCAAGTTCGATAAGCGACTGACAGTAAAGTTCTCCGTTTATTCATGGCCACGGTTAATATCAGCAAACTCAATTCCGTTTATCGACTCGCACACATTGTGCTTTCTTATCAATTGTTGAGAGCGTCTGATTGCAGTTCATGAGGAGGAGGGGCCGGTGAAGTGTCGCACGATTGAGTAATCGTCAGTAAAAGACGATTTGTTGTAATTGCTATTAAATGCCACTTTGATTGAAACACGAACATCCATCATAATTAAATAGTTAGAGCTTCTGTTTGGGCTCATGCTCGATCCTATGCCAACTACTGAAGCTCAACTAGATTCGATAATTTCCCTAAACGATAAGGAAGTGAAGCATATTAACATAAACAAAGCGTGCATCATGCTGATGAATCATTACGCCGCTTCCCTCGAAAGGCGAGAGACGTGAATCATCATCGATAGTTTGCGGTTTCGAGAATATGTGGGCGCGCAAACTCGCACTCGCCATTCGCGCGTGTTTACCAACAAGACTCATCGGAGCTGATAACAAGAAGGTGTTTGACCCGATCACTTGTGTTGACCTCATTGCTCGACCATTGTCTCCCCTCGCATGTTCTCAATGTAATCAGAATCATTCTCCTTCGACTCCAATTTGCATAAATTGCGTCTGACTCTCTCATGGACTTCTCAAGATGCTTGCGGTGACTCACGTAAGAGTTTAATTGAATTCCAAGTCACAGCGGAACGTAAATATTTTGTGAATAATGAGTTTCGTTTGCTTTATCGATTTCTATTGATTATTCATCGCGACTGGGACTTTTCGGCTGATTGTGATGCAATAATCAGCGACTCACGGGCCCTAATCCAGCTATTTTTGTTTTGATTTGTCGCATTCACTGTGAATGACATAATTCAAAGTTTGTGTTTGAGCTCCCCTACATTGTAGGGCCATTATGACACGCCGAGTGTCTGGGTGGTGAGCTCGAGACTCAAGCGAACATAATTGAATCAGCGCTGTACATAATTGAATCGTTTATCCACAGAACCATCGGCTTCATATTAATTATGCAGCCAGCAACCGCGAATATAATAAAATCATTGTAATTGTGTGTGAATTGATCTCAGGCTACATGTAAACCGTTCCCCCATAAGAAGAAGAGCTCGTAAGACGATTTTATTTTTTCGGAACCGCCGTCATCACCCAGCGAGATTCATGTTTTTCACAATTGCAAGGAACTCCGAACGATTTAGTAGGAATTTTGATGGACACTCTAGACACGAAGTAGTTTTATTGCTGCTGCCGTAAATTTCACTGTCGAGAAGTTGCGCAAAGTATCGGAAAATGTGGAAAACATGGAAACTTTTTGGGTGTGTTTCGGTGAGCGATTTCCCTAGGAAATATGATGCCAAAGCGAAGCAAACCTCAACCAAGGGACTCGCGACGAATCACTTTAAGAAGTTTATACACTTACATCATTGAAATGCTCTTTAACTTCGTTCTTAAACTCTTCCGAGATTTTCTTTTGAAGAATGCTCATTTCCGACTTTGTTTCCTTATCACTTTGCACTTAAAGTTCACTTATCGGCAGATCGTGAGTATCTTGCACTATCCAATCGTTCAAATAATTACTTTCTATTCGCGCTAGTTAACAACGCGTGTTTTCACATCAAATTTTTGTTTGAAACTAAAAACTGAGTTTGCTGAAACTACGACGAGCGGAAAAATCGTAGTTTGAACCCCGCAAGGAAGCGAAATTTGAATTAAAATAAACCGTTACATTTAAAATAAAAGTTAAATGTGACAGTAATTAAATATTTTTCACTTTAAACTCGGAAAACTGAGTCAAAGCAAAACAATTCTTAAGTCAATTTGTGTTAAGTGAAGTCAAGAGTAAAAGCTTAACGAAATTGAAGCGAGAAAGGACGCGAGCAACTGACCCACAGCAGAAACTTGGAAAACAAGAAAAGAAAAACGTAGTGCGAAGCTCATTTTTTCGCTGCGACTAAGGACTCTCAAGAGATAAACCCAGCCAATTACGGAGCCACTCACCGACGAAGAGATGATGGAGGTGTCAACAAACGGGATTTCATCGGAGGAAGAAGGAGCAGCGAGTGTTTGTTGTTTGATTGAAGACGGAAATAAGTGCAGGAGACCTGCAGGAAACGCTTCATTCAGCAAAAGAATCCAGAAGACGGTTCAGAGGAAGTTGAAACTGTCCCTCGACACTTATGTAAGTGATAAACGAGAGTTTCTGTCAGTGGCGTAATAATTTCATGATTTTCCTTCCGGTCAGGCACGATCTCAATTCATTTGCGATTTCCACAAGTCTAAGATACAAAGCGCTCGCTCCAAGCGTCAGCGAAGTTTAAGGCAATCCGACGATTCCGGCTCCGATTCTGAAGGAACCCCCGATGTGGATTTTTATTCACTGCAAGTTCAAACCCTCCGCAAGTACAAGCGGTTCTACAAAGTATCCACCCGACCTGGGATGAACAAAGCTCAGCTCGCTGATCTAATAAGCAAACACTTCCGCACAATCCAAGTGAAGGAGAAGGAAGTTTTAACTTACTTTATCTACTCTGTGAAGAACAATTCGAATAAGAATGGATACAACGACTAGACGACGAAGAAAGGCGGCTGTTTGCATTTTAAGTGTGGAATTTTAAAATAAAAGAAAGTACTTTGACTCAACTCGATTCTTTATTTCAACACCACGGTCGTTTCTTCCTCGCTCGAATCCCCTGCAGGCGCTTGTTGCTTCTTTTTGGGTTTCTCAATCTTCTCTTCCATAGCAACATCTGAGTCGGTATCGCTGCTGCTTTCCTCTGACGTTTCCTTTTTCTCCCAACCTTTGCTTGTTGCTGTCTTTGAGTCGATCTGCACAACTGGCTCTACTTCACTCGTTTCTTCTTCCATCTCAGAAGTTTCCGACTCTTCAACCGCTCGATCAACGTTTTCCTCACATCGGAAGTTTGCTGAAACGCTCGACAGCTTAATGCACTCAGCGAATCCTTTCGGTATGTTTCCTTTAGCTCGCTCGCTTTGATCTTCTTCGAGTGACGACTTGATGAACTCAACGATTCGACGTGATCGCTCTGCAGCCATCTCTGAGCATTTAATAATCAAACTTGGACTTGTTAAAGATACTCCAGCCAAATGCATGCAGCACAATTCCTTGTATGAGTTGATCGCAAGCACTAAGCTAGCATCTGAAACTCTTTCTTCTAGCGCCGTTGGATCAGCAACGGGAAGCTTTCCTCCGTTGAACAAAGCATAAGTCACGCAGATCGGATAGTGGTGGAGCACAATGGGGATCAAATCCTTTTCCGATGGAGTGTGTATGATGAAAACCTTGTCGCCTGTTGTCGTAACGTCTGGTCGTTTGAAGTGAGCGAGTGCAGCCACAGCAGCAATGCAAGCGCAATCTAAAACACATTTGTCTGTAAAGCGGTTGTTTTGCTCTTTGGCCGGAACTTACCCATAACATTTCCCTCGTGATTCAAAACTGAGATGTCAACTCGAAGGTTCCAAACCTTCTCCTCCGCAATGATGCACAGAGACTCCAGATCGACACAGCGGGATTCTCGTAGTGTCCGCTCAAGAACTCGATTGATGTGTATGGCTGAGTCGCTCAGAGGAAATCCAACTTCCAAATGCGGGGCTGCCATCGGCCCCATTTCGACATTTATAAAGACTGTTCCTTCGTTGGGTCGCGTAGCTTTTGGAGTGCTTAGCTCACAGGATATCTGCGCAAACACTTTCGTTTCTCCCAAAAACACAACAACTGAGCCGTGCTCGCGACCAAAGTAAATTCCCAAATTCCTGAATTCGTTCAATGCTCGTTTGTCCACTCGACTGTTCTCGATGATCGCTTGCTCCACGAACGCCTTTTCGCAATTTGACAACACTGTCTCTCTCATGATTCTAGTTTGAATTAGGAAAATGCACGCGCGCCGTCAAAAACAATAACAAAAGTCGAAGTTTGACTGTCCGAAACTTTTTGGTTTAAATTTGGCGGCAAAAGCTTCAAATCGATTTCCACTTTTTCTCGAAAAAGAATAATTAAACACATTCAATAATTATATCGACCAGCGTATTCAATAAAATCGCTCGTCAGTAAACAGCCAAAGCCAGAAAAAGGATTTGATAAAGGAAACTTGGCTCATCAAACTGGCGTCTACTCACTCTGATATTTGTCTTCCGTAAGCAAGCTATGACTACATAGCTTCATGAGAGGAATGCTTTACCGTCGTATTCCTCTGCAATGACTCAAAGTTACGTTGTATTTCTTAGACATCAAAGGAGATTTTCAAAGGTGATAAGACTGAGGATCGAGGTTCGAGGTAACCACCTGGCTAATCTGAGTCTCAAATATTGAAGCTTTGAAAACTAGTCTAGAACTTAAAGCTTCGCCACAATGGAAAATCCATAACAATTTCGAAAAGAATCTTCCTCAGCTTGTCGCTCAAAACAAAACGAAGCAATAAACAATATTGGAGCAATCTGGCTGAAAAACAAGCAAAAAAATCAATGAGGGTGGAGCATGAATATTTCCAAAAATTGCTCTCGGCGGATGCAAGTCATATTAATCAATCAACGCTTCTTCCAAATGCTTTACGATTACCATCAACGAATTAAGTCGACAGAAACTTCCTAATTGCGCTGTAACATAAATTTGCTTAACATCAAAATCGTTTGAATTTTATCCAAAGCACGTTTTCAAATATTAAAACATCCTCAATCTTATCTTCTTAGTTATGCTCTCAAGTTCATGAAAAAGCTTCGAGGCAAGCGAATCGCAGATAAGCTGAAATAAGCGAAAATCATCGCGGCTTCAGTTGATAACCAGACGTCGAGCTCGCTCGAAATTATTTTTACTCTGCGAATAAATACATTCGAAATGATTTTTCTCGTGAATTTGTTTATCTTGTTCTCACTTCACTTTGATTTCGGGTCAGCAAATCATTCAATTAACGATGGAAGTAAGATCAAGTAGACTGTGCTCTGTCGTCACCTAAACTCTCGACTATTTCGTGCAGTTTGTGATGGAATGCAGTTGGAGAAGTACGCAAAGAGACTTGAAAAGCTCACCGACTGTGAGATCATCGATGGCTCGCTCACCATCGAATGGATAAAAGGCGATGGCGAGAACCAAATCGGGAACTTCTCCTTTCCCAAGCTCAAGGAGATCAAAGGTTTTCTGAAAGTTCAGCAAGTTGACAGCCTAATCTCGCTGAAAGTTTTATTCCCAAATCTCGCTCTTATCAGAGGCTTCCATTTACATCAGAAATTTGCTCTGAAAATCATTGAGAACAAAGACTTGGAAGAGATTGGGCTGATTAATCTTAGGCACATCGAAAATGGGAATGTGAATATAGCAGACAACGCTCGACTGTGCTTTGCAAAGACAATAAATTGGACTGCGATCGCGCCTAACTCAGATGAAAGTCAAAACATTATTGAAGTGAGTCACACTGCGAGTTTCTCGTGAACTATTTGAACTTCAGTTCTTTCACAGACAACGCGTGAAGACTGTGAGAATTGCTCAAACCGTGGCAAATGCTGGAATAAGCTTGACCATCAAACATTCTGTTGGCACTGCGACTCCGACGTTTGTGGGCCAGATTCAATCTGTTGCAGCCCACAGTGCTTGGGAGGCTGCTCAAACGATCCTGACGATTGCACCGCATGTCGTAACTTCCGCTACGAAGGACGTTGTGTTAAGAAATGCCCGAGAGACACTTTGATGGTGAGAAGTTGCCGTCAAAAGCTGCTAGTTCAATTTGTAACTTGAGTTTCATTGAAGTACAAAAGCAGATTCTGCGTGTCACCAAACGACTGTGCAAAAGAAAACGCGAGACCACGTGAACATTCGTCAAGAGAATATTATCCAATGTTCACCAATCACACACGCTTCATCCAGCATAACGGAGAGTGTAAGAACCGTTGTCCACGTGGCCTTGATCTTCTAAGACTTGATGGTTCGTTCTTGAACTTTACTTGCATCGATCTCAGAAAGTTCAAAGTATGCGAGAACATTGTGATCAACGACGCCACGATACATTCCCTCTCGAGCTTTAAAGGTTGCCAGATAGTCAGAGGTTTTGTTGATATCACCCTGACGATCGATATCTGCGATGATGAAGATTTGCTGTCAAACTTGTCCGAGACGTTGCAGGGAATAGTTGAGATCCACAAATATCTGAAGGTATCTCAGACTCCTGTGACTGACTTGGGATTTCTGACGAACCTTCAAAGAATTCGTGGCATCGAACTGGAAACCGAAATGTTCTCATTGGTTTCAAATAGCAACAGAAATCTGAAAAGAATTTGGCTGCCAAGCCAGAATGTCTCGATCGATCGGGGATCAATAAAACTCGAAGACAATCCAAGTTTCTGTGGCGTTGACAACTGCGACAACCAGACGATCCAGGTTGAGGTTCGAGCGAACTCTTATGCCGCTAGAATTGCATGGAATTCGGATGTGGACCTGCCAAACTTGAAGATCAATTTGTGGAGACAAAACGAATATTTGAAAAAAAGCTTCTGCCAAAGTGATGACGCTGAGTACGATGCAGTTTATCGGTGATCGCTAACATCTTACTGATTTCTTTTAGAGCGGTTGAGAACTCGTCGCTTGGCATTCACTACATTTACTCACTCGAACCCAATGTGAAGTACGTTTACCAGTTAATCTCCGACGAATCTTTAAGCGCACCTCAGCATTTCCAGACACCAAAGGAAACCATTGAAGGCGTGACACACACTTCAACCTCTTCAAGCATCGTAAGCTTCAAAAGTCGTTACAATTTACGGCTCATTTTCTTTTTTCTCAGACTATTCAATGGAGAAGTCCATTGGAAACCGATAGAAAGGTTCTTCGATACGAGCTGAGAGCTTTCCACAACCCACCAGACAAAAGTTTCTACAGCACAAAGAACTTCTGCTCAGTTTCAGCGTTTGGATCGAAAAAACTACAAATTCTCCAGCGAGTAAGGAGCTCAGGGAAGTTTGACATAGCGATCTACAAATGGATGAGAGAAAATATCGTAGAGCTTTTCTTAAAAGAGCTGAGAGGCGAAGAGATAAAGCAGTCAACGATTGGTCGAGATTATATCTATCAATCTGTCGCTGCTTCTGTCACGAGCTTCACATTCGATGACGTCGAGCACTTCTCTTACTACTACGTGTCGATTAGAGCTTGCTATCAAGATGCCAACTGTTCAGAGCCAACAGTCGTGCTAACCCAAACAACTCGAGACTACGAATCTGATCGCGTTGAAAATCTGAGCGCAAAAGCTGTTGACAACCACGCCATCGAATTGACTTGGGATAGCCCAAGTCGACCTAATGGAGTTATTCTGACATTCACAGTCTTCTTTCAACTAGTTGGCTCCGATCACGATGCGAAAAACTTGTGCTTGAGCTATCAGCAGTTCATTCGTGAAGGTGAACGGAAAAGAATCGAAAATCTAACTCCGGGAAAGTACAACGTGTCAGTGTTAGTTCGGTCTCTGGCTGGGTCTGGAAGTCTCAGCGAGCCGATCCTAGTCGACTTGGAAGAGAGCTATTCAATCTACTGGATCATCTCCTCAATTGCCATCGTTCTGCTTGCCCTTGTGCTGTTGCTTATGCTTCAAAAGCGACGACTCGAAATGTTAAAAGATAAAAATCCTTTCTACACCACGTTCGTTAGTAAACCAGACGATGGCTATGAGCTCGAGCGAGAGAACATCGAGATCCTGAACGAACTTGGCAGTGGCCACTTTGGCTTAGTATTCGAAGGAATTCTCAAAGGTTTTGAGGGAAGCGAAAGTTTACTGAAAGTCGCGGTTAAAACGGTAAAGAGTTTTTCGTCCACAAATTGTAGGTGAGTTGAAACTGTTGATTTTGACAGGTCAACAACGAAGCATCATTCGAAGACTCGACCAACTTTTTGAAGGAAGCCGCGGTTATGAAATGTTTCAACACATTCCACATCATAAAACTCCTAGGAATCGTTAGCAAGACTAAGCCTTACTATGTCGTTATGGTAAATTTTCTTTTGTTTTGTGAAAGGAAACTTTTAACTTTATCTTTCACAGGAATTAATGTCAAACGGCGACTTGAAAGCTTTTCTGCGTAAAAATCGTCCACTCGATCGTTCGACAATCCAGAGCGACAATTACACGCAGTTTCCTTTGCAACATGTCATTCCTCCTGTGACGCACATGGCAATTCAGATTGCAGATGGAATGGCCTATCTCACCCAGAAAAAGTTCGTGCACAGAGACTTGGCTTCGAGGAACTGCATGGTTTCGTCAGATTGCACAGTAAAGATCGGAGACTTTGGACTTACAAGAGACGTTTACGAATCTGATTACTATCGAAGGGGCACCGAAGGCGTGATGCCTGTTCGTTGGATGTCACCCGAGAGCTTGAAGGATGGCGTATTTTCTTCTGAAAGCGACGTGTTCAGCTACGGCATTGTGTTGTGGGAGATCGTGACTTATGCTTCTCAGCCGTACATGGGAAAATCAAATGCTTCGGTTCTCAACTATATTATCAACGGAGGAACTGAGAGCAGGCCGAGTAGCAACTGTTCTGACAAGGTCTACGACATTATGACCAAATGCTGGCGCTTTACACCAGAAGATCGAATCACGTTCATGGAAATCATCGCGGAACTTTTGCCGGAAGCCCCGGAGAACTTTGCTGAACATTCGTTTTACTGCCTTCGAGATTAGAAATGCAAAATTCATACCACGATATTCATGCTTGAAATACAAAAGTCATTAACGCCTACGAAGCTTTTTGTTTTTCTCGAACTCAGGGATTTGTGCTCGTCGAACGAAATAAGAAAATGTGAATGAAAGCATCACACGATAACGAGCTAAGATGAAACTGAAAACGCAGCTCCACGCTTGCTCAGCTCGTACAACCCGCTCGGAAAATCTTCGGCTGCGTGTTACCAAATCGGCACCGTGAGATCAACGATCGTATTGCTTCACACGAATCGTGAAAACTTATTTCGAGAAAAAATCATTTTCAGTTAGCAGAGTTCAGTCGACCAGCAGCCTCGAAGCACGACGAAAGCTGTTAGCCCGGACTTGTTATTTTAATTTGTTTGTGAGGAAGTAAGTTGGCACTTTGGAGCGAAAGTTCGAAAAATAAGAAAGTGAAAAGAAGTTCAAAGTTGACGAAGGAAAAGTTTAATAAAATATTTTCGGAAGTTCCTCAATTTAACCTAAAGATTTTTTTTCATAATTTTCATTTCAATTGAAAAATGAATGAAAAAAAATTAAAAATAGTGGAAAAATAATCTTAGAGATTTTGAAAATCGTGGAAAGATCAAAACCATCGACGAGCAATATTCGTTTGAAGCGATCTCGAATTGCCAGCACGAAATCGAAGCTAAAAATAAATTTCTTTAATTAGCGACGATAACTGAACGAATCGACCTAAGGCAAATCTGTGTTGCAAAAAGGACTTACTAATTAAGAAACGTCCTAGACTGGCGACGGTTTCATTCAATAATTTGATAGTTACAAGGACGATTGGGCAGTCTGAAGTAGTCTTCTCGAATTACTTAGTCAATATCTTCAAGTTGAAGTTTTCGTCGACTACAATCGGACCCAAGAAGAAGTCTCACTGCACTTATGACCGAATATCTCGTGACGGTCCAGTGGAAAATGTTATTGATGCAGGAAAATTTCATTTTCCTCGGCAAAGACCTGTTTTGGCAACGTTCCCAGGCGAAAAATAGAAGCGAAAGGCTGAATAGACCCACACGGCCACAACGACACCCACTTGCTTCTCGTCTTACGCTTTAACGGCCGAGATGAACATTCCTTCGATTTACATAATTCTGAAACGAAAACATTCGAATCGCTGCTCGCTTTGCGGTCTAAAAATAAAATTCTTCACACTTTCCCAAGGAAAATCTCCTCGAATTGAAAACGTTTCTTAAATATTTATTTAAACTTCCTTGCTGAATTTCGTTACACAACTCGAAGCTTCCATTGCTTCAAAATCAAGTTTGCCATTAAATCTCTAATCGCTTGCGATTGTTTCAGGTTAATCTAAACCCCCATCACCATGTCCGACGAAGAGGAATATTCGTGAGTTGACCGTTCCGTTTCCTAACAAACTTTCAGTCCACCAAATTCGTCACTTTGGTGACTCACCGACAATCTGTTTTAACACAAATTATCTGTTCTCTGTTTCTCCTTTGACAATTTCTGTCTGTGGCTACGAATCTTAATGTTCCACGCAATTCAGTGAAGAGGAGGAGGTCATCGAAGAAAAGCATGAAGAGTAAGTATCTTCGATTCTTTGTTATCTCCTACAAATGATTTGAGATTAGACAACTGAAAAAAATAATCCGAGAAGTTTAGAATTAATTCGCAAACACACACACACAACACACTGGCGTAGACAACCTGGCCTAACTTTAATGTGAAATGCATTTTGATTCTGTTTTATTTTAAACACGATTGCCGACTAAAGTCAACTTAGATATTTCATGTTTCTAAAATTAGTCTTAACTGCTCGTTCAGGCTCTACGGAGAGGGCCTGGGCCGATACATCAGACTATTTGAATTTCGTTCTGCCTGAATTTTATTGAGTAGATTTGTAAAAATATTTTTTGACAAAATTTGGGTCAAATGAAAGTCGAAATAGTTTTATCGACTTTTCACAATTATGCTGATCTGCCTTTTGATCGTGTAACTTATTTCATCGTAGCTTCTAAACAGCAAACTCCTTCAAAGTAGCAAAGACCAACATTTTCCATTTTCTCAGTCGCGATTTGATCTCTTCATGCAAGGAATTTTCCTTTCATACCTCGAGACGCATTTTTTCAGTTATCGAAAATCATCTTTTGTCATCTTTGTCGTTAGGTTTTTGTTCTAAATGTTTGTTTCTTTTTTATTTGCAGGAAGTAAGTGCGATTAACCTTAACTCATTTAGGACTATAAAGTTGTAGTTTTAAAACAAAATATATTTTTGGCTCACTGTTCATGTCTGGTTTTTATAGAAGAAAACAAAACAATGTGGTAGAATTTTCCTTTTAATTTATTTTGATGTTCGTTCGAGGAAATGTCTTGATTTAGATCGAACGATTGTTCTGGCGGGAGATGAAACTTTGTAGACCTTCAGGTCAAAAATTTGAGTGCTTTAAAGTTCGGGAACCGTCAGAACGAATCGCTCGGAGTTAAAATTATTTGCTTCTCGCTTTTAGAACCAAACAACGCACAACTCTTCCAAATTTGCACACCAAACTAATGACTTACTAAATCCTGTTGAAGAAACCTAACCCACCCTTTAAAGTAAAATTGGATGACAATCTCTCAACTCTTAAGTCTCAGTCTTTCTAGTCTCCGTGAGATATTCAAATCTAAGCTTCTTAGAAATTGGTTAAACTTCGATTTTTCAAGTCTCGCGAGCATTGAAGATGAAATTCAACCAGTTTTTAACCACGAGATCGAAATCAGTTTTGTCGAACGAGGGAAAAAGATATTTTTAGAAAACACACTTCGCGTGTGTGTCTGTAACCGCTCGAGTCATTTATATTTTTTGCACAACATTTTTTAAGATTTCAACATTTTATAATCGAAAACTTTTTTGTTTCATTTATTTTTGTTCATTGTGGTCCGAAAATTACAAAAATCACACCTACACCCGAACCACCTCCGACTTTCACTCGAAAAAAATGGATTTCGCACGCACACTCGCTTGACTCGAATCCACTTTTGTCGATCACAAAATTCATCTCGATGGTAATGAATTTATTGCAAAATGTAAAATCACAGAGCAGCAGAGTCAAAGTAAGTTTAATCAAACACTTATTGCATTCATACACTCATCAAGTCATGATTTTTTTTTCTGAAAATTTCTTTCTGTAAATAATTTTTTGAATGAGAATAATTTTATGTGAATAACTTCGAATCTTGAGTGAAAACAAGAAAACTATTTATTCGATGTTACGATGCGAAATTTTCAATTTTTATATTTAAAGAAATGCACCACGAAAGGTGAATTGATTGGAGGAAAATTAAAAACTGCTTTTTGTCTGAGCGAGTCTGCTTTTTGCTATCACGGATCATTCACAAGTTCACATTTTGTGACTTTTCTCTATGTGATATTCCAATGACATTTCTACACAAGACTTCTTGAGGATCAGCCGACTTGTTCAGACAGAAGGCAAAACATTTCACTCGAGATAAAAGCCAAAAGATCGTTTTGATATTTTGCGAAAGAAAAAATTTATGTCGATTAACCTGAGAAGTATTCGCAAATAATAAAACGCCATTTAACATGATCATCCCGATTGGCGGACTACGAAACAGATTTTACCGACGAGTACTTTGAACCGAAGTCTCCAGCCTGGAGGCGACTGAAAAGCGAACTAGATTGAAGGTTCTTCTTGATGAGGCCCTCACTGAACTGAAGAGATTCGATGTTTGTTGTAAATGTTAAAACCAAAATTATTTTTCGACAAACGCGATTTGTAAAACTTTACGAAATTTGAAAATCCAATGTTAATGCACTCGATGTGTCGATGTTGTTTGATATTGAAGTTGTTGAATGGATTAATTAAATTTTTTATGATTTATCACCCACTAATTTATTCAATAATGATTTGTCAAGTGTGACCAACAGGACGAGACATCTCTGTTAACTTTTTGAACACTTAACTTCACCAGCAATTTTTGTTTTGATAGAAACCTCCTACAGTTTCTCCCTTAACCCATTTTAACTTATCAAGAACATCCAATACCATGGACGAATTTCTTGTTAGAACATTAAGGCAGCGTTTCTAATCATGAAAAATCCTTTTGGCGGATAATTTATTTTACAGAGGAGATGACCCCGAGTTCATCAAGCGTCGTGATGAGAAGAGATCCGACCTCGATGACCAACTCAAGGAATATATCCTTGAATGGCGTAAACAGCGCGCAAAGGAAGAAGATGAGTTGAAGAAGCTCAAGGACAAGCAAGCTAAGCGCAAGGTCTCACGTGCTGAGGAAGAACAGCGCATGGCCCAACGCAAACGCGAAGAAGAAGAGCGTCGCCAGCGTGAGGTTGAGGAGAAGAAGCAACGTGACATTGAAGAGAAGAGACGTCGCCTCGAGGAAGCTGAGAAGAAGCGTCAAGCTATGCTCCAAGCCGTCAAGGACAAGGACCGCAAGGGACCCAACTTCACCATCCAGAAGAAGGAAGGCGTTAGTTCACTGAATCTTTCTTTTTGTAACCAGAATTAATTTTTATTTTTCCACTCCCACGTTTCAAGCAGTTCGGCGCCTCTTCCGCTGCCATGGAACGCAACAAGACCAAGGAACAACTCGAAGAAGAGAAGAAGATCTCCTTGTCTTTCCGCATCAAGCCTTTGGAAATCGACAACTTGGGAGCCGAGAAGTTGCGTGCCAAGGCCACTGAATTGTGGGAAACCATCGTCCGCTTGGAGACCGAGAAGTACGATTTGGAGGAACGTCAGAAGCGTCAGGACTACGATTTGAAAGAATTGAAGGAAAGACAGAAGCAACAGCTCAGACACAAAGCCTTGAAGAAGGGTCTTGACCCAGAGGCTTTGACTGGCAAATACCCAGTAAGTTTTCACGATTTTGCACTTTTGATACAATGGAATAACTTTGTAAATCATTATAGCCAAAGATCCAAGTCGCCTCCAAATACGAGAGACGTGTTGACACCCGCTCATATGATGACAAGAAGAAACTCTTCGAGGGTGTAAGTATTGACTTTATATATATTATGATGCTATCGATAAGAGCTTTCAAAAGCTATATTTCAAACTTGAAAGCTTTACGAAGCTTTCGAAAATCTTTCAAAGCTTTGAAAAACTGAATTTAAAAAGCTTTCAAAATCTCTTCGAACCTTTCCTGAAATCAAAATGACTTAACTGACTCAATTAAATCCTAAGGGATACAAAGCGTTGATCAGTGAAAAGATGGACACGAGATGGACTCAGCGTCAAGAAATTTTCATGCAAAGAACAAGATGTAAGGACACTTAACTTTCAATGTCTTTATGTTAAATGTCAAACTTCATCTCCGTGTCCAAATCGAAACTTAACTGACTTTCAAACTGTAGAACTTTGTGTAATCATTCGTGACTAAAATTCTTTCTTAGGGCTTCAACGACCTCTACAAGGACACCATTGAAAAGACCTGGTCTGAACGTAAAGACCAATTCGGTGGACGTCAAAAGTGTAAGTTGTGACTAACGAGTTATTCAATGTTGCTAACTTGAAGAATACAGAAAACGCAGAGAAACTTATTTGGATATTTTTTACAGCCAAGCTTCCAAAGTGGTTCGGTGAACGTCCAGGCAAGAAGGCCGGCGAGCCAGAGACTCCAGAAGGCGAGGAAGATGTTAAGGCCGTCGAGGACGAAGAAATTGAAGAGGAAGAAGTCGAAGAAAAACCTGTAAGTTCAGAGAAAAGCATCGATGTTCGACCACAATTTGACTGGAAACATTTTATATTCCAAAGGCCGCCGCTGAAGAAGAAGAAGAGGAAGAGGAGGAAGAAGAAGAAGAGGAAGAAGAGGAGGAAGAAGAAGAAGAATAAAGTGGTCACCCACCAGCAAACAACCGCTAAATGTTCACCCATTTTCATAATTTCTTTATCAAAGTTTTTGTTATTTAACTTGAAGAAAATCTTGTTTAATGGAACTTCTTTCTATAATTTCATAATCTGCAACTTTGCCTCACCAACAACTTGCTAAAATAATAAATCAAACCGTCATCTAAATTATCTCGAGATGTTTCAGTGAAATTTTTTTCAGGTTTCAGCAGCTTGTATCGATGACGTTCGACTCTTCTTCATCGAGATCGTCTTCCACCTCCATGTCGTAAAGCCGAATGACTTTGTGATTGGTAGCAAGGAAGGCAGCGACTTTTCTAGATCCTGACACAGCCATCGAATGGCCGTTGAAGCCTTCCAAAACTTTGAATGTCGTTTCGTCGATTAGCGTGTAAGCGTTGATGGGACAAGTGTCGAATCCCACATTCATCATATCTTCCGACAAGCGATTGACCGGAACTTGCATCAGACATGTGATCGTTTTAGAGTCGACTTGGTTCTTAATCATCATAGAGATCAGCTTGCTGTTGTACAACTTGACATCGATGAACGAGAGAGCTCCAACGGACGGGAGAATGCAGTCGATGCGATTTGTGAATCTCAATTCGAATGTTCTAACTGGCGTTTGACCATAGCTCATGAGAACGAGTAAACACTCGGCAGATAAGAGAACTGTGAAAATGTTTGTCGTCTCCTCATTGTTTCCTAGGTCGGTCATGTGTGATGTGACAACCTTCCAGTTGTCTTCGCTTTTCAGAGGTGATTTATAAATATTCTTCACCTTAAGTTTGAAATCCGTTCCGACTGTCGTTTCCAAGCGACCAAATAACTCGTTGATGCTATTGCGCATTTTGTTCTTCTGTTGAACTAGCGAGAGATTCTTGTGATGAGGGTAAATATGGCTGTTAGTCTTTAAGCATTTGTTCTCTTCCAGCATTTGATCCCAAAGAGAATTTCCATCTTTAACTTGGATGATGAGATCCTTGTCGACCAGATATTGACCAACGCGCTCCAAGTTGAATTTGATTTCCTTCTCGCCGGCATCATCGACTTGCTCCTCGCAATTTTCCTCAAAGTTGTAGAGAAACTCAGCAAGATAATTGACTTCTTGTTGGTTAATCGTACCAATGTCCTCCGGAACGGTCTCGTCGAGTAATCTCGTCATCGCAATATAAAGCCAACGGAAGAATATTTTGTAATCTCTCGTTGACTTGTCGATAACATGTTGCAACTCATAAGATTTGATGAAAAACGCTCCCGTGTTCATTATCGCTTCATTTGAAGGCTCGCCTAGAATGTCTTTGTAGTAATAACTGTTTTGCTGCATTCCGTTGACCGTGCTGATGTGGTAGAAGAGACTGATGATCGCATTGTGCAAAGGCTTCACCACCAACTTCTGAATCGTATTATAGCTAAGCTCGATGCTGTTTCCAAGCTTCTTCAACTCTTTCTCAGTGAGATCTTGCGTAAGAAAGTGATCCAGAGCTTCCGAGGGATATCCGAACATTAAAAGTTCTAGGAAATCAGCAGAAACAGCTCCTCGCGGCTGCTCCTTGGCATATTTTGTGAGTTTCTTGTCCATTTCTAGCAGAACAGTCTCCCAAGCTTCGACAATGTGTTGAATCGTGTCTTCAATGTAGCCGAGAATGTTGAGAACCATGCCGTATTTGACTGAAAGTTTCCACAACGGTACGTGATACTTGAAGAGCGTTTCATTCTCGTAAACAAGTAAGTCGACTCGTCCATTCTTCAAGTAAATCACGAATAGTTCCTTGAAGTTTGAGTTCAGTTTCATATCTAGAAGTTTAATATTGTCTTCGGGGGTCGCTCCGACGTCTTTCGCCACGTCAATGAAGCCGCAAGAGAGAACACCAAATATGTAGATGTAAATCTTAGCGTCAGCGCATGCCACTAGCATAAAGTTGAGCATATTTCTTGAGTAGAACTTGCCAGAATTGTAGTGAATTTTCTTGTTTCCTGTGGTGATCGAGTTGATGTTGGGTAGTGGCGCCAGGAACGTCTTATGGCTCTCCAGAATCGACCTTTCCGATTCATCGATCTCGACAACGTTCTGAGTCCAGCAGATAGCGACAACATCAGATCCCTTAACACTGAATGAGTGAATGATGTCTCGCGTCTCAACATCGGCGAGCACAATCGTTGAGTTGCTGTAAGCGATGCCCAGGATCTTCTCGTCCATTCGCCAAGCAATCGACTTCACAGTTGCTTTCTCTTCCGTCGCTGGAATCTTGATCGGCATGTCCCATTTAAATCGATTGACGATGATTTCACCTAAAATATTTTGCAATGAAAGTACGCAAATTCGTCTTGTCGGCTTCGTCATTTCATTTACCTTGATCAGTCGCCAACGCAATCAAGTCCATCTTATTGCTCCACTCCATCAGTTCAATGCAGTTTGGGTTAGTTTTATTCCCAATAAGTTTCATGATCGATGGCCGGTTCATTTTGAGGCGTTGGAATGGCAACTCTACTGGACTTTGATGTGCTTGCGATCCGGGCAATCTTATGAGTTGATTCTGTCGTGTTGTATCTTCAGTGTCCACTCAATTCTACCCGAAACTGGAATGTTTGTGTTCCGCAGAAACCAAAACAATCGGATAATCGAGACGGCAACCGAAGGGCCGAACAAGCCAACGGCGGCTGAGCGTCAAACAGAGGCAACGAGCAGTGCGATTAAGTCTCGTCGTGTGAAAAAGTTCAATTATAATTAAATAGCTTGGTAAGACGGCCTTAATTGATCGTGAATCTTTGCGGAAGGCGAAGACAAGTGATAGAGGTGCGGAGATAAGTTAAAGTCGCGGTCCGATCTCGAGTAATTCGCAATTTTCTTCATCGATTTTCCCCACGATGAAAATTTTCCAATTCTAATCGAATCGAGCGTGCAATCGACTTTTGACGACAACATTCGTTTGAGAAGGTATTAAAGCGATCGAAGGTGAACCGTTCAGTGACTTTCCGGCAAGGAGCGTCGTCTTTCAACGCGACTCCTTCGATTTTTCTGCTTTTCACATGGTTTCCTCCACATTGTCTCGTCTCACTTGCGCAATGCAGTGAAACCCAATGGGATTTCGATAAACTCTCCTCCTGAATTCTTAATGAGCCCTTTATCGTCTCGGCGAAGTCATGTCTGCAGATTGCCGAGCTGATTAGTTTGCACAGGATCTGCTGACTTTCCTCCTTCATCCAATTAGGATTCACGTGCCCTAACCATTTCGCCATCCATCAAACAGTTTCAAGGGCAACGTCGATTTTTCCGTTCTCGATTGCATAATTTCTCCCTTCATTTTCATATTAAGTGTTTTCGCTGCTCGGCGCGTCTGATCGAGCCAAAAAGGTCACGGCTACAAGTCACTCGCATTCTTTTTCAATTTCAATTCGAAGTTCTAACTTCCTCTGGCGGAGTTTGCTGCGTAGGCTTTGCATTTCGTTTCCATCACGCAACCTCTTTGCGCTGTTCGCTGGCAGACTTTATCTCAAGTTTTCTTTCCAGTTTGTTTACTTTATGATTCGCAAGACTCAAAACTGAATCGCTCAAGATTAATTCTAAACCAAAAATAATAAGCAACCAAGAGGCCTAAACTTTTCCCCCGAACCTTCAACTGAGACAAACTAGAACTGAGGACCGAAAAGCTCGTTTAATGATGGAGACAATTCTGCCGCCGTCTGAGGCATCTCACTCGCCTCAACCGTCGAGTGACACGATGTTTAGTGGCGAAACCTTCAGCAGCGGAAATGGAGATGAGATTGTCGTCGAGGCGCTTGAAAATTCTTCGGATGGACGAGACGAGAACTGCAAGAACTGCACGTAAGTTTATATAGACTGCATCATCGATCTGATAAATCAACAACTTCTAATATCTTTTTAGGAACAAGCTAACGCAACCTCGTGTTCTCTCTTGCTTGCACTTCTTCTGCGATCCTTGCGTTTCTAAGTTGATGCTTGATGACTTCTCTTCGGGTGACTCTGTCAAGTGTCCGCTTTGCGATCAGCCAACCAAAGTCCCAAGAGGTGCCTCGTCGTCGACATTGCCCTTCCACTTCATCTTGACCAATATCCTGGACTTGGCATCTCTTGACATCAGCGAGCTGATGTGCACTTCTTGCAAGAGTAAGGAGAAGGCGATTTCACGTTGCAACGACTGTGCCAACTTCCTGTGTGCCAGTTGTGATAACGCACATCGCTCGATGCGTTGCTTTGAGGAACATCAAGTGATTGTACTTGAAGCTAACACCGAATCTGTTACGATTCACAAGCCACTCTATTGCAACGTCCACTCGACGGAAAACTTGAAGTATTTCTGCTATAGCTGTGAAACTCCAGTCTGTAATGAGTGCTTAATCGTCGATCATAAAGGAACGGAGCATCGTTACGAGATCATTAGCGAGGCTGAGAAGCACATGCGTACTGAAGTTGAAAAGTTGCTTCAAGACACGCGCTCCAAAGTTGATTACTGCGACGCAGAGACTACAAAGTTGGAGACTGCACTTCAGGAATTGCAACAGCAGCACGACGGAGCCCAAGATTCAATCAAGGACTCCTACGAGACGATCCTCAACGCTGTTGAAAAACGAAAGGAGCAAGCTTTAAGCGAACTGAAGACCCTGCACAAGGAGCGTGAAATGAAAATCATGGAGCAATTTCATCATGTTGAGAAATCTGTCGAGCAATTGGAATACTGCGCTGGATTCACTCGTCGCTTGCTCGACTCTGGCAACGGACCAGAGATTCTTAGCCTCAAGAAGATGGTGAGCCAGCAGCTGAAGAACTTGATTGGTTCCATCCCAAAAGTCGATGTCAATTATTCGTTGGAGTTCATTTCGAACGCTAAGAAGATCGAAGCAATGATTCCGGATGCGTTTGGAAAGTTCCGAACTGAGTCAACGATCAACCCGAAGGAAACGACTCCACCTCCTTCTCTTCCCGGCATGCCGACCTTGCACAACAACACAAAGAATACAACTTTCAACGGCACCGGCAGCACCATCACTTCATCTGTGACCGCAAGCAGCCCAATCTCTTTGCCAACATCCATGCAATCGTCGTTCGATGGAGACATGAGCGGATTCGGGAAAACCTTTCCGATTTTACCACCAAGCTCTCCTCCACCTCCGATCATTAATAGTCAAGTAAACGCACCGGTAACGAGCATGGTCGAATACAACCTGCATCGTCTCGCTAGCATGGTCGAGATCAGCGGCTCTGACTTGAGCGATCAGACCAACAACTCCAACGCAAACTTCTTGTTGGACGACATGATGCCCGGAGAACAAATGTTGAACAACCTTCAAGCTCTGGCTAAGATTGGTGACATGACCAATGGATCCTCTTTGAACTCTTTCGGAATGATGGACACGTTCAGCTCTTCTCTGTCCCATGCATCTGCAACATCGCCGATCCTTCAAACTCCATCTTCATTGGGAGGTATCAACGATGACATCAAGTTGAGCTGCTTCTCCAACTTCCGCAATCCCGACGGTGGAAGCTTGAACGGATCAGGTCGTGCTAAAGCAACGCCGATGCAGATTCGCGTGAAGTTTGGAGCCTTAGGTCCAGCTCGAGGACAGTTCAACTCCCCGCACGGCTTTTGCCTGGGACTCGATGAAGAAATTATTGTCGCTGACACAAACAACCATCGCATTGAAGTGAGTTAAAGTCGATATTGCAAATTGGATTTTTAAATCAATTTTTCGCACATTTCCAGGTCTTTGAGAAGAACGGAACGTTCAAGTTCCACTTCGGCGTTCCTGGAAAAGAAGAAGGCCAGCTCTGGTTCCCTCGGAAAGTCGCCGTTATGCGCACTAACAGCAAGTTCGTTGTCTGTGATCGAGGCAATGAGCGATCACGCATGCAAATCTTCACGAAGAATGGCCACTACATCAAGAAGATTGCTATCCGCTACATTGATATCGTCGCAGGATTGGCCGTCACTAACCAAGGCCACATTGTCGCTGTTGACAGCGTTTCACCAACAGTTTTCGTGATTGATGAAGACGGCGAACTACTCCACTGGTTCGACTGTAGCGACCACATGCGCGAGCCATCTGACATTGCCATCAGCGGTAAATATTTTGCCTCTGCCGTAGCCAAGATTTCAAAAATGAACTTTTTTCAGGCTCTGATTTCTACGTCTGCGACTTCAAAGGTCATTGCGTTGCAGTCTTCGATGAAGTTGGTCGATTCAAATGTCGCATTGGAAGCGAGAAGGTCACGTGCTTCCCTAACGGAATCGACATTTCGGATGCTGGTGACATTCTCATCGGCGACTCGCACGGCAACCGTTTCCACGTCGCCTGCTACAGCCGCAGTGGAGTTCTGCAATCGGAATTCGAATGTCCATACGTCAAGGTGAGTAAAGTTTGGATATTTTTTCTATATTGTGTGGCCAGCATTTTCGCATAACTTCGGTCATCACATTCGATCAATTGTCTCAACCACGTTCATCCTAAAAAAGGTTTCCCGCTGCTGCGGACTGAAGATCACAAGCGAAGGCTACATCGTAACTTTGGCCAAAAATAATCACCACGTCCTCGTGCTCAACACGCTCTACATTCATTGATTACCAATCAGTGACAAACAAAGAAGTCTCAAGACAAGAAACGCTTCAATCTTCTGAACGCGACAGTTTGCATATTCAAGCAATTGCAAGCAGAGGATGAAAGAAATCAAGTTAGTTTTGTAATTATTAGTTTTCGAGATCTTCTTACCGAGGAGGAAACTAAATCTAAGATTGTACGCTAAGATAATATTCATCAACCCAATGATCTCGTTTACTTCTTTTTCCGCTCGAAGGACTGCGCTTTTTGCAACGCATAATATTTTATTCAGAGTCCTTCGAGGCGCGAGAAAGGAAAGTAGATTTTAACGAATGAAGCCAAGATTCGCATGTATTATTTAAATTTGACTTCTTCATTTCCGACCGCGAACTTTCCGACTCATTCGTCCTCTTATCATATTAAGCGCGCGTCGTTCCTTCCATAGGAAGTTTTGTTCTCTCTAGTAATTGCCTGTTAATCGCAATACCTTTAAGCTCATGCCGGCAATCAATTGATCAGTCGACTGACTACTAGTTTTGTGTTCACGTTTAAACAGCCGATGCTCTTTTTATTTGAAATCTTTTTTTTTTTGCCTTGTTTGTCTCTTGACAATGATTTTGCAAACACTTTTCTTTCCAATGCAGACAAAAACAAAACTTTCCGTTCTAGTTTTATGACCAACTCGAAATTTTATGTTCAACTTTGAAAGTATGTTGCAAGCTCTCGAGAAAAAATTGTCATTGGAGGCACTTTTCCTCCTCGACCGTGTGTACATCAACGATGTAAATATTCCGCAAACCTACGAGTCGCATGTCGATGCTGGAAGATTGACTTCAAATCACGAGTTTGCGACATAACGAAGAGATTTTTTGTTCGTTTTTCCTTTGTAACTTTCGTATTAAATTATTAAACTTTACGCTTGAGTTTTTGTCTTTGAGAGATTTTTATGAAAAAAAGAATTGAGACACAAAAAGCAAATATGTTGCGCCTTTCTCGTTGTTGTAGACAACACAAAAAGAAACACATTTCGCATTGTAAAGTATTTACAATAACAAAGTTCGCTTAATTTTTCTAAAAAAAGCTCTAAAAGTTAGTTTTGTGTGGTGATTCTGATAGCGAAGCCGCCCAGCTTCCTCTAGTTTCGTTCGCTGGGCAGATCAAAAGTTCTTGAAGTCTAAATGTTCGTTCAATTTCTTATCTCGTGAACCAAACGTGTGATGTTTTACAAACATTTTGAGCAGCTTTTTCCTTTACTTGTTTTTGATTAGATACGAAAGAAATATTTTAGTTGTTCGTGAATGGATTTGTTAATTTTAGATAAGATCGCGCTATTTTTTTGATAGACTTTTATTTTGTCAGTTTAAGTATTTTGTCGAATATTGTCCACAAAATGGAATGAAACGTTCAATTAATCCCACGGTTCCCAACAAACTTTGGCACGCGCCAACGTAGAATGATTGAAGTTCTCGGCACGCTTGCATACGACGGTTGCCAAAGCCTACACATGTTTGTTTTAATGGTTCAAAGAATAATTATTTTTAATATAAAATCGCTTTAGGAAGACGTAGGGAAACAGATTTTCGTTGACCTGCACATTTATATTTAATTCGGTATCGCTTAAGAGACTCTTTTTCGTCATCAAGAAGTTTTACAATAAATAATCACTATTTACAGGTTTATTAGACTTTTACCATTTTGAAGGAATAACAAAACAAGAAAAATCGATAGAAGTCGGGGGCTTGATCGTTTTGGTAAATACGCGGTTGCTCGGTGTAGCCTGAAATGCCTCGCGGTGTCTTCTAGACAGTTGATGGTTTCATGCGACAGTCTGACTGCTAACATTGACTAGTTAGGCTTCTGGCACGAGCACACCGATGCTTTTAGATATTTATCTGGCGCTATCTGATAGTTCAAACGATACTTAACTAAGTGGTCAAGTCCTCTGCGAGAGTCAAACAAAAAAAAATAATAAAAAATGCTCAGAAAAAATCACGACGATTCAAGACGCAAAAAATTGAAGTTAGTTAAACTGTTTTCAAAATGTGCATTTAGAAAGATTATATATTTATACATGTATATTGATGAAAACAATCCAAATATATTTGATGATATTTTTGCCTTACTTTTACATTTTAATGAATATACATCATTAATAATATTTATGGACAAAGAGAAGACGAAGAAGTTGAAGCAAAAGTAATGGAAATCAATTTCCCCTCAAATTAACGATACAAAAACCTCCAAAAATCGAAGAATTATTTTGAAACGGAAGAAGCTTTTTCGCTCTTTAACTACACTCTTACACGAATATCTATTTAGATGCGCTTGACACTGATGTTCCCGAGACATTTGCAATGGAGAACTCTTTCTCTCACTCGTAACGGAGCTCGGATCCAACAAAGTATCATTTTTAAATCCATTTTTTATATCTATCAAAGTTCCTCAAGGTTTCTTATAATCAACACAAATAAAACTTCAATTCAAAATGAAATGATTGTGAGCAATGCCATCACCAACTCTAACGCTTCGACTTATTGTTGATGATGGTAGACTGCAAAAAAAAAACTTAGAATATAGAGAATCACAAAATGAATTTAGCGAGTGAGTTGTCTTTCCTACACAAAATGGGATTCTAGTGATTAGTCCAAGTAACGTTGATCGACTTACATGTAAACATCTCTTGCAGTTGCATTTTTGCGTTCCTTCTCCTCAACAAATTCCCATGAAGTGTCGACTCGCGAAACTTCCACTTAGAATCGTTAAACGGTTTCTTGTTCGTAAAGACGTTCACTGGACGGAGGAGAAAGCTCTGTAGTGTCTTTCGAGTGTCATAAACATACAAGTAAAACTCTTATCACTGTGCAAAAGAAAGAAGATTTTTGCGGAACTAAGTAAACTACTCAATATGAATAATCAGAGAGTCGTCATAACTCTCTGGAATAATGCAAAGAAAAACAATAAATCGCTATCCTCAGGATGTAAATATTTACACACGAAACATTGACGAAGCCCTTATTTTTTGCTAATTTACAAACACCAAACGCTTTACGTTTATTTCCCTTAATTTAATCACGCGTACAAAATGATTTGAGTTGCAACACATTCATCCAAAAAACGAGAAAACAAAAAGAGAAATTACAATCTTATAGACTTACCAATTGGAAGATACAATGAAAACTTATGTAATGTAATTGACTATTGCTTAGGTTTAAATGTAATTAACATATCAGACTTGAAATTCTTACTTATTGGACTACACACGAATACAATATGCGAGTCAATTCCGTCATTGCTGAACTTATTTTTGTCAAGCTCCAAGGGAAAATATATTGGTCGATCATACACAATCGCCGTTGATCTTTTCTCTTTCCCAATTTTACGCGTGTTTTTGATAGAAACATACATTTTTATTCAGAGACGTTTTGCTTATCATTCAGAAGAAAATCTTCGATGAGGTTTACTCGATGTTTCTTAAAATCTTTCGTCGCGACTTTCTGAAAAGATGAACTAGATGGCTTTGATTTTAGAAGTTGCATGATATACACGACTTTTACACATTAATAACTTAGCAATGGAAACGAAACATTGACGAGAATATGATTAGAGTGCCATTTTTACAATTTTAAAATGAATCCAACAAACCAATCAACACACGACAAATGAATGAGAAAAGCAAACGAAATTATTTTCACTTTCTCGTGGTCACTTCCTCTTGTTGAATTAAGTTTTGCGATCGAACCTGAAGTTCGAGGAAGACGGAGAATCAAAGCAATAATTGAGAAACTATTTTTCGGGCATGCTTGAGTAAATATGACAAATAGTTTTATTCATTCGATAACAAGAGATGTAGATTGACACGATACAAAATTTCATTTATACCTTTAGTTGTAGATAGCCGTTAGTCTTATCATTAACTTTCCATCTTCTTTTTCGAGTAGAATAACCAATAAAAATCTTTTTTACCATGCCTGTGATAAATCATTTCAGCACTTTCATTCCTTACCTTTCAGTTCATTATGATTTCGAGTTTTCAGATTAAGTTCTTTTGGTTTAGAGTGGCGAGTTTAGTTTCGAGGTAAAATGAGATGCGAATGATGTGACCATCAACCGACGAGCTTCTTACCTCTGGAATAATTTTGCCACTTTACACATTTCCAGTGCTTAGTGCTCGGGAGAGAATACAAACTCGTTCGGAGTGTTCGTGCCTCCCCTCGAGAGACCAAGCGTTTAAAATACTCGCCAAGTCTCACTGGACGTTCATTATTTTATTCCCCAGCACTGCTTGACCAGAGCTTAGAATCCCAAACATTTCCTCTAGTTTCAATAATTATTTAACTACTTACATTGATAAGAAGGCTGGCAAAGCGAAAATACTGCGGAAAATAACGTCGGTCAATTACAAATATCCAAGCAAAGGAAACTTACACGTAAAACCTTTTCGAGATCATGAAAACTTTTTAATAAAATATTTCTAAACGTAATCGTTGCGTTCTTCAACTAGACTTCCATGTCCTTGCTTTGATTCTTTGCTGTTGGGTCGACATGACAGCAGCACTGGCTCAAAGTGATTTCTATTGGAAATATGTTTGAATACTTAGTCGTGTTTGCCATTCCATCCAACAACATATTTACAATATTTAGTGAGGAACGATCTAGAGATATTCCTATGAACATACGAGACAAGAAATACCAATTAACCAAAAAACGTTTTAGAAAGTTCTTTTGCTTTAACAAAATATATGAAAATCTTTGAGCATGTCAAACTTAAACTTTGTGCTTTTGCACAGCATTGAAGGAGGATAACTAGAGATATCAGAAACAATAATAAATTGAACAATTAATTGCATCATTCTTCAATGTATTTTGAATGAATTTTAATTATTCGTAAGAATCGTCTTCCTAGTCATTAAATCAGAGATTTTTCGATCTTTTGAGGCAATATTGCTTTTATTAAAAAGAGTTTTCCAACGTTTTTGTGCACAACTAACCTTAACTTATTTACCGAACACGAAAAGCCTGAGCCGCATGACAGGTCGGAGCGACCATTGCGTCGCCAGAGTTTCCCGAAACTCGTGGAGACCGAGCGTCGGCACCTGGTGAAACCAGAACCAAGCTGGGAACTGGTGAAGCTTTTAGACAATACTTTTGATTTTGCTTTCGACGAAATTGATAAGAAAAAGCTCAAACGCCATGGTAGACGTCAGTAAGGTTTAGGACCACAGTTTAACTTCTAGTTCTGCAGTTTTCTTTCGACAAAAACTTCACTGTGCGTGAAACCAGAATGTTGCGTGAAAAACTATTTTTGACAGAGTTTTTACAAGTGAAAGAAAATCGTGAAATTTTTACCATTTGAGTACTTTTATGCCTTGTAATAACAAACATTTTACATAAAAAAAATTCACACCTAAAAGTTTATTATACACAAATTGTGAAAAATATTTACAAGAAACCAGTATTGCAATGAATCTTGATGAATATTCTAAGGAAGATAAGTAAACACTTTTGAAAAGTTTGTATTTCCTCCCAATAGACATCGATGTGGTTTACTGAGACCGATGAACTTTCGCCATCAGCTTGCGAGGCACCTTCGGGTCTCAGTAGCTGTTTGAGACGTTTTAACTTTAATGTTCACCAACTAGAGCTTAACAAAGGAGTTGTAGGTCATAGTAGAGCGTTATCCTCAAAGCAGCGAGTTACGATTAACTTTTAGTTGACAGATGGTTTTGTGCCAAATTTACGCTTTCTATGCCGCTGACCAAAAAGAATTTAATTTCAAAACTTGAAGTGAAACGAAAGCAATATTTAAGAAAGTGACTTTTTCAACTCATGACACAGTTAATTTCCTGGAGACGAAACAATAATTTCAGTGCTTTTCACTCGATTCAAGGGCGATTGGGAGCAGTACTGATTACGAAACTATGTGAACCTTCGCAACTTCCCGTAGTGAAATCTCTAAGTTATAGAAACATATCATTATCGTAGATAAAGGCTGCTTCTCCGAAGTCGAAAGGCTCCCCTCTCTCTCTTGACGCTTCTATACGTTTCAACTGTTCAAATATCGAAGTAATATGTTTATTGTGTCTTTCTATCAATGGCTTGAATAACGAATTTATCACAGAAACAAAGTTGAAATATATTTGTGGAGTTCCAAGATTAAAAGATGAAATTAGAGGCTCTAATTCCCCTTCAGTTATAAGTCTTGTTTATTTAATGTATAACTAAAAATCAAACATTGTTTTCTCATTAGTTCAAGCCTTCGATACCAGATTTACAGAGAGTTGCTTGACCATATGTCGTTTTGAATGCGAGCAGAAGTCCTCAAGTTGTGAAGCTTGCACAGTTTACTAACAAACGTGACAATTGCTTTTTAATGAAAACCCTTCCACCTGTCTAAAGACCTCTCAATTATTTGCGTAATCCATTGGAACAACTGCAAAGTCTAGCATTTAAAATTTGGCACGTTGTAAATTATCAGCAACTCAAGGCGACACGTGGTCAACGCACAAGACTCTACCAAACCGTTCGGCATCAACTTCGATGCATTAACCGAAGGAATCGCCGAAACTCATCGACAAATATTTACAAGTTGATCCTTAGATATTTCTTAGTTCCGAGACTTGAATGTTTTTAGAAAGATTTTAGGAATTATTATGCAATTGCTAAAGAAAACTCCAAAACGAGACAAATATTTAAAAGCTCTCACAAAGTGTAAAATTGCCTGGATTTTTCCCTTTCCACAAATAACGTTTGATCAGGGTTCTTCTGACAGTTTAAGCGAACAGCCCTCGAAATATTGACGAGACACGAGAAAGCTGAACATATGAAAGATCGCGAGATATTTCGCTATCCAAAGTTTTCTCATCTCTCGATCTTATCAGCTCGAAGCTTAGGCGACTGATGAGAATATTTCGTGACGAGGGTGTTTGATGTTCGCGTTACTTATCTACATGAAAATTGCCGATTATTGTCACCATAATCAAAATTAAAAACTTACTCATTGGACTTACGCATTTCAATGTATAAACCGTTTACAAATATCAAAATGTATTTTGGAATTTCAATGAAGCTAATATGACGTTTACACACCTACAACACAAATCCACACGTAATTGTTCAATCGAAGCTTTCTGAAAATTTACAAAGTTTTCCTTGATTACGAATACGAGGAAGAAAACTGCAATTTAGCGAGAAAACTAAATATTTTATTATAATTACTCATTTTATTCAAATAAAAATCTTTTCAATTTACAAAACCTAAAATTTCATTGTTTCCCTGAATTTTTTTTACAGAATCTCACTGAATAAACTTGTCGATTGGAAAGTATCGAAATGATTCGTTGAAGATATCTGTGAACGCTGTTGATACAAGATCGTTGATTAGCGGTTTTATGAACGGAAAACTGGGCTGCCATGCGTTGTTTATGAAAAAGTCAGCGATCGACTCCATCACCATTCGCCCGCCGAGCAAATCTGAGATGTGGAGCTTCAAGTCGCCGATCTTATCGATGGCCACTCGCACTTTCAACCGACCTCCAGGCCCACCAAGCCTCGTCACTGTCGTTGTTTGGCTGTAATTATAAAGTATCATACTCCAGTTGCCATTTGTCGTCATCGGTTGGCCGAGAATTTTGGCGTCAAAAATGTAATGACCGTCGAGAGATTTTTCGGGGAATTCTTGCGAGTAAATCAAAGAGCTGTTCTCCCAATCCATCCTGAAAAATCGAGGTTATCTTGGTGAAAGCTCATTGTGATCGAGGCTTCGTCTCCAATTCTAGACAACCTTCAACTTACTTGAGATCTGTTATCCAACTCTGCGTCCATCCATACTCAGAAACATCTTTCAGAACAAGATTGTATCCCATTAAGCCACCTGGATCACCTCGAGTTTGTGCGATGTACGTTTGCTTATGTGGATCGAACGGCAACACGTTATACTCGGGTAGGCCGTATTTGAACATTGGGTTTATTCGGTTGAAAGCGGACTTTAAGCAGCCGTCAAAGTTACGTTTGTCGGAAAGTCGGCAGTTTGAGAAAAGATCTTCGAGTCTGTCACCTTTGGCCATCATCATGTTAAGAAGCAGCGTAAGCTTCATGTAAAATGTTCTGTCGATTAATCCCGTCTTCATCTACAACGAGTGGAAATTAGTTTGGTAACAGATTATTCGACTGTTTATGTGAATCTTTTAAAATATTAATCTCTCTACACGACCCCGCCATGTTGCGTTCACCGCATAAAACGAAAGACATAAATCTTTGTCGTAAATTTGGAATTGAAATATTTTTTGTGTCTTCACTAGCAGCTGAGAAATCATTCCATTTGCTCAAAGTTTATTAGTAAAGACAAACAAGGTGAATAAAGCCGACAATAAAACATGTCGAAACACCGCATGGACCGAAACAGCCGTTACGATTGCATAACGAACGGTAGCGAGATTTTTCGGTAATGTGCGAGCTCAAACAGCTCGTCTGCTTCAGTCAAGGTCGCTATTTCACTTTTTCTTTCGTTGGTAAGTCAATTGCCATTTAAAATCTTTTCCAAGTGACCGACTTGGCTCCTCGTGATGCTAACACATCTCGATAAATGTTGCTTCGAATAACGAGTCGCAAACTTTCGCACATTTTATGTCAAGGTCATCGCCATGCACAGCAGCCAGTGCATGCAAATTGGAAATGATTCAGATGAGCGGGTGATTAATTCAAGTTTCTTGCACAGCAACGGGTTAGTACGAAAGATCAATTAGGCTGTTGAAATGGTAATTTTGCGGTTGATTTGCTGCAACTCTACGCATGTTGCAACGATCGTTTGAATTATGTTCGAACACACGTCGATTACTTAAAGCATGCAGTAATCAACCTCAGCATTGGTTTCATTTCCGAGAGCGCAGCTGAACCTTGCCATGTGTTAGTTGTTCGTAAATGGTCACTCTGCACTTCGTTTTCAATATCAATTCAAGTCGATGACTCGATCAAGATCAAATATCTTTAAGTTTCACTGTGAGCGTCTCGTGAACATTTTCGCAATCGTAATAGTCATGAACTAGAATACAAAACTTTCGCTTTCAACTAGCAAATCTTCACCTTTGATCTTGTTGCTTAATAAATGATTTTCGATCTTGCAGTGGTTTCTCCTAATTGAACTTCGAAATTTCCAACCGAATTTCTTCACTTGGCAGATCACACTACGTCAAAGGAACGTGTTTCACAAACGCGATTCAACTGCTCACTAAAACTCCGCGCTCGAATAAGCTACTCTCGAACTCAACGTTTTGTGTCGACATCATTTAGCGAGTGGGGACGTGTTTAATGCTCGCAATGTTTTCCTCTACTCAATGCTAACCGGTGAAGCTTTCAAGCATATAAGAAGCCGGCAGGAAAGCAGTTGCAAGTGCAAGATATTGACCTGGCGTTACATAACCGATCTCATGGTGTCCAACAGTTACAGTCGCTTTTTTGTTCCGCTGATTTATCGATTAAAGTTTGCTTTAAAAATCCTGAAAACGAAAAATTACTTTGTTTTCCCGAAAGTTTCTGGCTTGGATATTTGATGTCAGCTTCAGGATATACAAATAATGATTTCTGGATTCCGCATCACCAACTATGAGCAACAATCCCTTCATCTAAGTAAAAATAGTTTCACTCTTCCCAATATCGCGTCATAGATTTCTGCGAACAGGCTCATTCAGGTAATTTAGATTCTGACGCAAATATTTTCTTCAAGTTTTATCTCATTTATGACTTGAACAAAAGAACTAAAAGTAGTTTTTGCTTTGTAGAGAATTTATTGGCTGATCTGTTGACAA
This sequence comes from Smittia sp. YW1114-2, assembly GCA_033064975.1. Taxonomy (NCBI): domain Eukaryota; kingdom Metazoa; phylum Arthropoda; class Insecta; order Diptera; family Chironomidae; genus Smittia; species Smittia sp. YW1114-2. Next base: position 8,129,858 of record CP093833.1, read on the forward strand.
ACTGATAAAGTGAAACGAAAATATGTTTCATATTCTTTGCTGCCACGTGTATTCAATTATCCGATGAACTTATTGCGCAGTACAAGCCATTTGTAGCCAATCCTCGATTCTTTGGATCCTTCTAGCTTGATAAGCAATCGATTGTGATTGTTTACGAATGATTTGAGCTTGTTTCTCAACGAGAGTTAGTAAGCTGCTGACTTCTTCATCGATCGAACATCTAGCGGTGCAAGAATTATCTGCTTTTGTGGTGGTTGTTGTTTGTTCAGTGATCTCGAGCGGCGGACATTGTGCAATGAGTTTTCTTTTTAGTTCTTCAATTTGTTCTGATCCGTATGCTTCGAAGCTGAGGCAAGGGTTCAGTTGAAAGTGAACTGATATCAGTTCATTTAGATTGGACAGCAAACCTGCTCCGACATGTCGAATTAAGTTCGATTCTAATCCAATGAAAAGGAGCTTCGTATTTTTTTGGAAAAGATTTGCTTCGAGGCTTCCTAATTTGTTAGACCAGAGCTGCAAATGCTTCAAATTTGGCCACGACGAAAAATCATCTGAAGAAATTTTGGTCAGATTGTGACCGACAGTTGCAATAGCAGCTAGATTCGGGAAGAAATGCGCGAGTTTTGTTGGGAACTTCGTTAAAGATTGGAGTCCACCATACAGTGAGAATCCTTCGACGCTCGCGTTAGTGCGATTTTGTTTGTGATTTCCTGTAACCTCGGTCACTTCGCGGACATCTATGTTCAGCAGTTGAACATAGCAAGTGTATATTTCTTCAGAAAAGAAGGCCCACCTAGCGTTGGCGTATTCGCAACTAATCACGACACTGTACGCTGGTACAACTGCAGCCACAAGAAACAAAAATTTCACCATGAAAACCCTAGGATCAGAAGATGAATTTGAAGAAAATCCAGAATTTGCTCACAACTCACATTTCAAGCCTTTCTCCTGTGACAACTGTTCGTCAAATCATCGCGACAATGGTTTAAATACTATTTGTCACATCGCAGTGGGGTTCACAAGTGAAATCGAGAACTTCATTTATTTTGATCACTCGCAATCTTAACCAAACAATTCTTATCAAAAGATTGTCAGTTATATTTATGCACAAGTCACTTAACATTGTATCCATCAAATTTAATTTTTTGTAAGAATCGTGAAGTTTCCTCGATAATTTCAGTGGTCGTACCGTGCAAGTTGAACGCAACAATCTCCTTTCTCAGATAATTTTCGCTCCTCTCGTGCAGTGCTTCTAACATGCCTGAAAAACGTAAAGAGCGGCTCAAAGTTGTTTACATATCTCGCGATCCAATTTTTCTCGCCGCGTCCACATGTGTGAGAACGCTTTTCATCTTCTCACTAAAATTTTTTGAGCTTCCTCGAATTTTCCGAGCGGATTTTCTTGTTCAGTCTCAAGCGGGATTCTGTCGAAATCGCATCTTGACTTATCGCGTCCGCTAGCGCCGTTTGGCTTTTTCATTTTCATTCAGATTTATTTTTAGTTATCGGAATTTATTTATAAGTCTCTCAACTTCTAATAATAAAGTGCAAAGTGAAAGTTTGTTCTACATTTCAATTTTTTGTTGGAAGCTGCGGTGACAATTAGAGTTGTTTGCGTTTGAACTCTGCTGAAGCAGCAAAGCGCTAATCGAGTTTTAAAGATGTCAAATTAATTATTCTGTCAGTGTTGAAGCTGTGATGAGTGCGAGGAGCTCTCGAGTTTGATTGTCATGAGTAGACTCGCTTAAGGAATTTCATTATTTAAAACGGGAGTGAGAGAGGCGAGCAAAAATATTTATTTCTCGGCGTATCGGACAGCGGGGAGACTTCGAAGTCATAAACATGTGATGGCAAATTAAGTGAATTCGTTTACTTTCGCGCTTCGGGATAGAAACCACCTTTCGCGCTGAAATGGAGAAGGAAAAAGTGTCGAGGAAAAAGTCGATTGACGTGACGAATCTTCCCGCCGCGCCGGAGATTCCGAGCGAGTCGAGAACGCCAACGTCGCCTTACCTCAAAATAAACAACAGCGATCCGTTTAGTTTGCTCTACGGCTTTAAAGATCGCGAATTGTCGTTTTTTAATTCGTTGAACGAGAGCATCAGTGCGTTCGAGAGTGAAAGCAGTGCCAATGTGTCTAACGACGCGAAGGCCTGCGAAGACGAGTGTCGTGATTTCATCGCTCCGTTGATGCTCCGGACGCAGAATTCCATAACGACGCTACTCGCGACTAAAGATTCACTCGACCAGCTGGACCGATGTAAGCTTAACGAATTTTCGTCTTAATAGTGTCCAGTATTTAATTGTCAATGGTTTATGACAGTGCATCGCATCATTAACCAGCTCTTGAGCGTACAAGAGCAGAACTATCTGATTCGAAAGCGTTTGGCGACGGTCAAGACGTTGCACGCTTTGAAGTCGATGGAGATTCAGGTTCGTTCACGCTCGATAATTATTTAAAGTCAACATCGACGGTTTTATCGTAAATATTTCGAGAGACCGCCGTCGTGCGAGTTCCTGTTTAAAGTTGCAACGATCCGGATCGATTAAAAAAGATTTAAAACTTTTAGATTAATTCCGACCCTGAGAGATTCCTCAGAAGCTCGATGGAAGAAGGCTCGGACGTTGATATAAACGAGATCGAGGAGAGTATGGCAAACCTCGAGAACATCATCGCAGCTGGAGCTAGTGCGAGTAGCAAGCGAAACTCGTCGAAGAAGTAAAATTAAACATTGAGTTTGGTTAAGTCGCTAACGGTTCGGTATTTAGACAGAGAAGCAAGTCAATCATATCGGAAGACTTCGCATTAAATTCGAGGGAAAATGATCGAAACTATCCGCTCCGTCGACAAAGCGCGATCAGCGACTTCAAGCCAAAGGTTCGAGCGAGTTTGTTCTCACGTGACTAGATAATGAATATTCGTCTCTCAGGTCTCCAAGTGGACTAAAGTCAAGGCCGCGTTCAAGTGGGAGAAGACGAATGCTCTGCCAATGGCCGATTCGAAAAACTCGGATTTCGTTTTATCGCCCAACAACAGCGAGGTGGCGCGTTATCTACGTGTGCCAACGGTCCCGCATGGCGGAAGTTCCGGAGAGTCCGTTTTCAGCGTATCTTCAGGTCCACAGCCAGAGTTGTCTGCAAGCTCCGCCGACGAGAACGAGGATGAGAAAAGTAGGTTGGGAAGGCGAAGATTTGTATATAAGTTTCCTCTTTCTGTTTGTTTACTTCAAAATCTCATTTTTTCTCCATTATTTTTCACTAAATGAAAGAACGAGATGAAGATCGTCGGAGTATAAATAGAAGACTTCTGTTGATTGCAATGATAAATTCAGACGCAGACACGCTTTAAGCACAAACGCTTGAATTGTGACCAAATATTTCTTCGTCTGAACTGTTTTACGATCAGCGAGAAACGATTTCGATTAGATTGCGAGTCGATCGGCGAGGGATCGGGACGATATATTCTCTGACTTCTCGCTTGACTTTCGCACTGAACGAGCTTCTATGCTAAGATTTTTTCACTACAAAAGCGTCAATGCACTTCGTCTCAACTATTTCAATCATCAAAACAATTAAAGTGGCTAAAAATAAGTTTGACTTTCACATCGCGAGCAACCACGAAATATTTTCTCTCGCCAAGCGTTTGAGGTTCGAGAATTGAGGTTTAGACTCTGTAGAGATCGCTGAGATATTTCGCCGAGTGCAATAATCGAAATCCCATCATAACATTCCGCAGTTTTCACGCTGCCCAACTGTCGAAAAGGAAATTTCTTCTTCACTTTGTCACGCTAAGAATTTCCGTAGGAAGAGACACAAACACTCAAGGCCGTTGGGATTATTTAGACTGCGCGAGTTTTTCTTAAACAGCAAAAAAGTTTCTCGATTCTCGACTTGAGTAACTTTTAACTATTTAAAGGCTTAATGTACCGGCGGATCAAATCGAGAAATGCATTGAACACGCCTCACGTTCTGAGAACTTCCAACCATCTGGAAACGATTTCTCACATAATAATCTTCATATTTTCTCTTTCCGGTCGAGCGTGCTTTCCCAATACGTGTAAACAAAGTGTGAATTATGGAAGACTTCAGGTGAACTCGCCATTACTTCATCGGCCCAACGATCAGCAAATCAATTTCCTTTCCGCTCGATGTTTGTTTGTTCATCGTTTGCTGTTCACGTCGTTTAGCTACGTCAATGAAACAAAGCAAACAGAGAGTTTGTGTCAAGGCGAGGTTAATCCTGGAAATACTTTTGCATCTTCATGCCCGCACATATGGTTTGCTTTACCTCGAGCTTACTGTTCTCGTTTTTCTAAAATTGTAATTTGCGCCTTGCTAAGAATAGAAATGAGATATTTATTTTTAAGCAAATCTAAATTTACCAAACTGGAAGAGCGCGAACGAAATATTTCTGCTCTCTCCTCCGATGGCTGTTGGAGTTGCTTATCTGCTGTCTAAACAACGCACGGCTTTCCTTCCCCCAACTCCCTCTCCTGCGCTCGTGTTTATTGATTTGAACTCGTCAGATTGCCATAAATATTTTCACTTCTTACTCACCGCTCGCAAAATGCAATTCAATTTGAATCGACGGTCTCTGACGCATCTCGAGCATGTGCTCGTCCGCATATTTCATTCACGAAAGTCGTTAAGCCGGGAAGTGTTTTCACTTTGCTGCGATGCTAATTGAATATTCCAATAAAATTCCTTTCTCATTGCCGACGACAGCCTCGAGGAACAGAAGTTTCAACAGAGAATCGTACCACGACGATGGCCGGCGGAGTTACTCGCTTGACGGCGAACTCATTCTTGGACCGAATCTCATGCAGCATTTTGAGAAGGGCAAAAACAAATCAGCATGGAGTAAAGTGAAGGGAATCGTCTCCAATAGAAACTCGAGAAAGTCGGTTAAATCCGCAGGAAGCACGAACAGTCGCGATGTGAGTCCGATTGATGTTGCGGAGCTTTTGAGAGACCGCACAGATTCACTGTCGGTTTCGTCTTCCAACCAGCCGTCGCCGAACCACGTTGGCGCTTTCAATCTGAGCATCCCTGACAACGATTACTGCGGCACAAGCAGCGGGTATTCTCACAATCAAATGTCTAGCGATGACAATGATTCGAAACCTCACGAGATGAAGCATTGGCAGGGCAAGAAAGGATCGAGAAAAGGCAAACACGTGCCTGAAATCGAAAGCCTGCCCGAAGGTTATCCGCTCGAATCAAGCAAGAAAACGATCCCTAACCCATTCGTTCTGCACAAAGTAAACTTGTCTATAAAAATTCTCAAGTTCTAGGTTTGACGTTCGTTTTATTACAGGATTTAAGCGAGTCCGATGGCTTTGAAGGCGCTGGCAACAACTCGCCCGACTCTACGAAGCTGAACAAGCGACACGCAAGCTCCGTGCCCAACAGTCCCTCACAGGCAGCCGAGTTTTTCTCCGATGAATTTTCAAGTGGTAACGATTACTCGGAATCAACGTTCAAGCGCGGCTCGAAGTCTGTTCAACAGCAAGACGAGATACTCAGAAACTACCTTGAACTTCAAAAGAAAATCAACACGGAATTTGAGAAGAAGAAAACTGAGTGGGAGAAGATGCGGCCACTTGTTGTTCAACTTAACAACTCGGTTCCCGCTTACTTGAAGGAAGATTTGTCGCTACCGAGCACGCCTAAAAATATAATCAGCAACATCGCTCTAAATGAGGAAAATCTGTCAGCCGACTTCAAGAAAAAGCTCGACGAGTGGCGGACGAAGAAGAGCCAGCAGTCATTAAAGGATACTTCGAAGAAAACTAGTCCGAAGATTCCGCTTCCCGATGCCAAAGATTTGCCGGAGGACTTCCAGAAGAAATTGAGTAAGAATTTGTTCCTTTTCTATGCACAAAACTAGGATGTAAGTGACAATGTTTTAATATAACTTGAGTGTTATAGGTGAATGGAAGCAAATGAAAACCGAGGGAAGAGTGCCACCTTACACCAGTCAGACTTCGATGCATGAGAGAATGAAACGTCAATTCTCAAAAAGCGACTCGAAGTCATCATTTGCGAGCTCATCAGTGAAGAAGCCGAAGACGTTTGAAGACAAGGCAGAGGGTTTGTCAAAGCTCAAGGCTTTGGTATCCGAGCCAGCGAACAAGGAAATCGTAGTGAAGACCTCGAAGGGAACGATGACTTTCCAGGGGATTTCTCGAAAGTTCACTCGAAAGCTGTACGAGTGGGAAAAGGCCAAAGGCATTGCACCTGAATCTTCGACCTTCGCTCTACTTCATCCTGAATACAGGATCGAAGTCTTGGTTGACAAAAAAAGCGAGCAGGATCGAAGTCGTGAGAAGTCTCCAGGGCTTAAGAGATGTTTGTCAGTCGACAGTGTTAAGCCGTTGCCAAGCCAGCCGCTCACTCATCAACCATCGAGCTTATCACTAAACGACGCGGAGAACTTCAAAGAAACCACAAACAACCGACGAGTAAAGAAACTTAAGTCTCTCAAGTGTTGTGTCTCATTAAATAAAACTTTTCCAGGTTGTGTCGAGCCTCAACATCTACTCACAGTCGAAAGACACGGATGCGGATGAGCCTGAAGCGATGCTGGTTGAAATTGAAGACGAATCCCTTGAAACTACTTCAATAGCTACGCCGATCATTCAAATGCAGATTCCAATCTTCAAGTTTGACTTTGCAAACCGTGAAATGAAGTGAGACCATTGTACAGTTATTCCTAGGATATCTTCTGATAGTTTTATTTCCAGGCATGACAGAGCTAACTGTCTCCGAGCAATAAGAGAAATTCGTGAAGTATTCGAGAATGCCAACAACAGCATTCTGGATATTTACAAGACCTCCGAGGTCTCCAACACGAGCATCAAGGCAAATATGACGTTGAAGTGCTTTTGAACTGCATCTGACTTGTTTCTTTCCGTAGCATTTAACAAACATCTTCAAGTATATCAATCACTCTCTAGTGCAGCTTCGAGAGGCTTCTAAGGAATATTCATCGGCTTATCTCGATCAGGCTTTGAAGCTTTCGGCTGAAATTGCCAACGACGTGAGTCTATCTTAATGGTATTGAGTATTTGAGGAACACGTGTCTTCTTATTTTAGTTTGAGCAAGTCGACAACTGTTTCAGCGAAATTTCGTTGCTGGAAAATCTGCCGAACATCAATAACACAAACTCACAGCTGAAAGATTCTTTAGTGAATCTCGAGGCTTTCTACAAGGAAAACTGCCCGAGCTCGTCAGAAGGATTTCAGGCAAAGCGTACAGTTCAGAATTCGCATAAAGCTGTGGCTACTGTTAAAGTGACTCCAACCTTCGTCTGTAACTCTGTGAAGTTGAATGAAGTCGAAGGAAAGAGTCCAGTGCCAACAAAGGCATCGAGCGACTCAGAGATGCCCGGCTCGAAGCAGAGCGAAACTCCGATTGAGGGAAAAGCTACTAAGAAAGTTACCCGCAACACAAGTAACGGATCGAAGAGAAAAGTACGTTTGCGACGAATGGGGTCGCGTCAGAGTAGCAAGACCGAAAGTGACACAGAGGATGAACAACCCGCCACTTCCGACGTTACACGCAAAGTCAAACGTAAGACGAGTCGAGCGAAAAAGCATCTCGAGTCTGACAAATCATTTGACAGTTTTCAAGGCGACGACGAAGTCGTTTACATTTTCAAGATCAAGCCAGGCGAGAAAAATGAAATGATGGTGAAAGCTTCTGACATCCCGAAAGCTCCTGGCGATGTGACAACTTCTGAAGTTGCATCTCAAGAAACTTTCTCCAACGCGTTCGTCAAAACGAAACGGAAAATTTTCACACCTGTCGATGCTCAAGACGGTCGAGTGAGTGCAACAATAAGTCGAGAGATTGAGTCATCGAGTGCATCAGATAAGAATGAAAATGACAAGCTAAGTCAACACGTGGCGACTACATCGCAAATTGATAACGATCCTCACGCTAAAGTCGCGACTCTTCCGCCGTTACCGTCGCCAAAGGTACAAAGAAAAATTGAGTTGACGAAGCAAAACTCTGGCAAAGATTTGTCGCCGAGCATAAAACTTATGATCGACCGTTACAACACAAACAACAAGCTTTCAAACTCGCCCAATAGTTCTGGCTCTTGTTCTCCGATATGGCGGTCTCCGATTTTGGATCGGCGAGTCAGAAAGCAGAGCGAGGAGTACCAGCACAAAATTGTAAAATCCAACAGCTTCGGAGAAAGTGAAAAAGATCAAACTACCGCGGCGAGCGACAACGGAAATTGTCAGGAAGAAAGCAGCACGGAAACGCTTATGGAGCCGTCAAAAAGTGTAGAAAGCAAAGGTGCAATCCCTAAAGAGAAGAAGCTGTTTGAAGCAGGTCTTTCAGACTCAAAATCTTTCCCGGACGTTGTCACTATGAGATCCGATAGGGCAAAACCGAGAACGCCGCTGAGTGAACGTGCCATGAAGATCAAACAAGCAAAGGAGGCTTTTCTGAAAACGCCGGTAATCTCAAACGACTCCAGTCACTCTGACTGGAGCTACAGACTAAGCCAGATCTCGATGGGCAGCACGGACAGCACAGACATGGGCTCTGTAATGAAATGTTTGAGCGCAGGAGTTCTCAGAGAAAATTACGAAGACACCGACAACAGCACGATGGCAGAAACGAAAAGCTCATCGCTTCATCGAAGTATTCAAGGCTTGAGCAACGACTCGGAGACAGTCAGTGAATCGTCAAAAAGTTCGCGCTTCGGTCTTTCGTCCCTCGCCACGAAACTGCGCAAAGTAAAATTGAAACGAAACGCCAAAGAAGTCAAGAAAATGAACACCGTGCCTTTGCTTTGCCGTCAGACGCTCGCCGTTGATTTCAACAACACACCCGACCCACCAGAGCCCAAACGATCGGAAAGCTCGCAGGTGGTTGGAAGGTTCCGGAAAAGCAAACACGACAACATTAAAAAGTCTCGAAGCTTGGGAAAATTAGATAACGAATGATTTTGCTTTTATTGATGTTCACGATGTCGAAAATAAAACTCAATGTTGGTTTTTAAACGTTAATCGGCAGTGCCAGAGTTTGTAGAAGTTTCTTCGACAGTCTCAGCGTTTGTTGTCTGTTCAGGTGATTCGGAGGTGCCAGCATCGCTGCTCGCGTCCTCTAGACACTGTCGAGCTTCTTCAAAAATTTCTTGAATTCTTTCGTAACCGTTTCGTCTCTCAGCTTCGATGCACTCGTTAGTGTCGTCAACGGCTTCTCGTATCTTTTCTGACACGATTGCTGAAGTGTTTGCGATATTCTCGCGAATCTTTCGGATCGAGCTGGTGATGTTTCTTGACGCGTCGACGGCGCATTTGATTTTGTCACCGATATTAGTGAGATTGGCACACGATTGAATGAATTCTCTCATTCCGTCCGCCGCCGCCTGGTTGATGGCCCGGAAGGCTTCGACGTCCTCTCGAATCTCAGCGAGTTGTGACCAACCGTTTTGGCGACACTCGTGAATTCTGGTCTTAGTTTCTTCGTGAACCTCTCTAATGGCTTCAGGAATTCCCTCGAGACATGGCCTCAACTGTCCGTTGACTAACTTGTCCCACTCCGCTTGAACCTGCATCACATATTCATTGTAGTTATTCACGCTGTTCTCAATCGCCCTCGCAATTTCCATGAGCTCTTTGCGGATCCAATCATCAGTTTGAGCTTGAAGATTGTTTAAAGCTACTCTGACTGACTCAGCGAGCTGACGAACGACAGCGTTGAATCCCGCCAAAACGTCTACAGACCTTTCATCCTTTATCGGAGTGTGATGCCGATTCAAAAGTTCGCAATTAGCGAAGGCAGCAAAACAGATCAAGAAAGCTATAAGAAGTTTCATTTTTACTTCACTACTGATTGAATTTCACAAGTGATCTGAATGGTGAAGCGACAGTTGTGGAGCTTTTATAACTAACTCGTTATCTTGCTACATATCAGATATTTATCTGTCAAGAGGTAGACTGGAAATTGTTTGCTGAAGAGTCACAGGTCAAATAATCGATAACGACAACACGTTTGGCAATTCACGGTGTTCATAGGCTCAGCTCGAGATTCTTAATGCTCAATAATCCTTCGTCATAGATCATAGTTAGATTTGTCTCTTCTCGTTTGCTCAAAATGTTCAATGTTCTTCAAGCAGTTCTCGTATCGTTTCAGTTCGCTGCCGACAGCAAAGCGATTGGCGTAAGCCAAACCGACACCCTTGGTGTTGAAAGATTGCCGAGTAATTCAGTGTTGAGTCTGTTTAAGATTACCGGCGTTCAAGTGGTTTGAAAGCATGATAGTCTGCCCCGCTCAGAGCCTCAGAGTGAAAGAATCGCTTTCCCGCGAGTTTATTTTGATTTTCGGCTTATCAAATCTACTCAGTTTTCCGACAATGATTCTAAGAAATGACAACTTCTATCTGTTTCTACTAAGTGCCAGTGTGTTCTCGTCATTGATTTTCTGTCTTGGCTTTTTCCCCTACGCGACGGTGCACAAATCGCTGGAAAATGATTCGGAGAATAATATTTTCGACTCTAAAATTGACAAGACAGTGTTGATGATAATCGATGCACTTCGATTGGACTTTCTCGAGAGCGAGTCGTTCTCATACCTTCACCAGCTGCTGGAAAAGAAAGAGGCATGTCTGTTGAAGCTCACCGTCAATTTGCCAACTGTTACAAAGCCACGAATCAAGGTAAAAGATCCGTGACTTATCAATTGGTATCGTTATTCTTATCTCCTTCTAGGCGCTAACCTCGGGCACAATTCCTAGCTTTCTGGATGTTGCCATGAATTTTGGTAACGATGAAATGACGACGGATACGTTTCTCCATCAAATGAAGAAGCGCAAAGACAAAATCGTTTTTGCTGGCGACGATACTTGGAAAATGTTTCGTCTGTTTGATCGCGAATACGCTAACAGAGACTCGCTGTTTGTCAACGATTTCTACGAAGGCGACAAAAATGTGACAGAGGCACTTGGAGTTGAGCTGAAGCGGAATGATTGGAAGATTCTTATATTGCGTAAGTTGATTCGAGTCTAAGCTCCAAACTGTTGACAATCGCTTTGTTTCTGTAGATTATTTGGGGCTCGATCACATCGGCCATGTGGAAGGACCGTTCAGTAAGCTCGTGCCAGGAAAGCTTAAAGAAATGGATGATGTGATAAAGAAAATTCATGCATCGCTTCAAGATTGGGTAAGCTCATTAGGTGCGATTAGCTTCAGGTTAACTGAAACAAATTTTCTCATCAGAACCAGAAAAGTAACAAGAAGTCCGTTGTCTATGTAACTGGAGACCATGGGATGAGAAATTCAGGAGGTCATTCAGGCAATTCGTTCGAGGAGACTCACATCCCCCTGCTCGTTATCGGCACTGAATGCGAATCGAACAATCAGAAGTTCTATAAGCAAATTGATTTTGCGCCAACTTTCTCAATTTTGCAAGGACTTCATTTGCCTTCGTCGTCGATCGGTTCAATCATTCCTGAGATGCTCTTCAATATCACACCACTTCAAAAGCTCGATCGGCTCCACTCTGTTAATCAACACCTCATCAACCTTATGAAAGACGACGGAACCGAGCAATTCAAATTTCAGTTTGAGAAAGCCAAGTCATTTCGCAAGATGTTCACAAACGACTCCAGCAACCATAACGCCTATGCGAGAGCTGAAGCCAACTACTTAACATCATCGCAAGAAATCTCAGACCATCTCGCTCGACTCTCAATGGACGTAAACCTCTTTCATGTGCTGCTCGGACTTTCGATCAACATTTTGATTGTTGTCACGCTGTTACTGCCTTGCGACAACTTGGCAAAGGATCTCAAACTCTCAGCGAAGAGTTTCGTGCCGTTTTTCCTCGGCGCAATCATCTTGAAACTTTTGTTCTTCAATGAAGTATTTGGCCAATCAAACGATTTTAAGTCGTTTCTAGTCATCACATTAATGTCCTGCCTGCTGCGTGTTGTGCTTGGAGTTCTAAACGCAAAGCTTGAACGAATGAAATGGTTCAGACTATTCGACCACGATTTGCTGTATCTCTGCATGATTGGACAAGCGTTCTTTGTGATATCAGTTGGCAGCAGCTCCTTCGTCGAAGAAGAGCATCAGATTTGGTATTACTTCTGCAATGCCATTTTCGCATTCCTCGCTTTTTTCGATATTCGCGGACGGTCGACTGCTGAGGCCATCACTGCAGCCAGCATTCGCTGCATTCCTTTTCTACTTATGCACGTCGTCATTAGACGAATGAACGCCACGGGAGATAAGTGGATCAACACTCCGGATCTAGGCGATTGGTTTCGTCAAGACATTCATCAGAGCTATTTGCATATCTTCATTGTCTTTAGCCTTTTCGCATCTGCAGCGTGGCTCATAAATTTCCACTGCTCAACTCCGTTGATGGTTCCGTTCATCTTAATTGGAAATGTGTTGTTATATTTCCATCACACGAGATCAATTAGTAATAGGTGAGCAGACAAGCAAGTTCGGGATTGTTACTAATTGAATGCTTACAGGAACGATTTGCCAGTCACAACTTTGTTCTGGATCAACCTTGGTGCCTTGTTCGTCATCGACATCATCGGGAATCTAAAGAAACAACCAAAGAGCTACAATATTTTCATCATCTTCTTCTTTATCTCATTGCTGCTCCATCAACCACAGAATGTAATCATGTGCTTTGCCTGCGCAGTTACGTGTTGGTTTCTCAATCAAGCCTGCAATCGATTGATCAAAAACACAAGCGAAAGAGTAATCGCAAAAATTTTCCTTCATATTTGGGCTGGAAAATTGTTTTACTTTTATCAAGGCAACTCAAATAGTCTGTCGACCATCGATGTGAACGCGGGATTCGTGGGACAAATGCACGTGCACCTTCCCATCATCTTTCTCTTCTCTACAATCAACACCTTCAACGGCCAACTAATGTCGGTGATTCTGCTTGTAATCCACTTGGCGCAAGATTCAAAAAGACTGATGGACGATTCGGGCATCGTTAAACAGTGGCTGTTCAAGTGGATTTCAATCCTAACGATCATTCCCACCACAGTATTTCTAGTCGTAATAACAATTCTTAGACATCATTTGTTCATCTGGAGCGTTTTCTCTCCTAAACTTCTCTATGATTTTTTCCTTAGTTTTTTGACACTTTTCGTGATGATAATTGTAAAACTAGCGATCAAATTGTAAATTGAAATTTGTTTGAAGTTCAGCACGAGAAAAACTTTATGGTTTTTAATAAAAGTTCTGACCAAAAATTAGTTTGTGAATTCAGTAAGAAGTTTAAATGAAAGAAATTCGAATCAATCTGTTGAGGAAATAACAGAATCGGATGAGAGATTTTTGATATGTAAAAGCTTCAAAATTATCGAAACGCTTGACAAATGATTAACATATCCGCCAGACTCCAAAATTACGATAATTCTCCAACAGAAATGCAAAACAACATCTACCGCTCCTCGAAGAGGCGAGAATATCTGTAAAGCTGACTTGTCATGATGAACCGTTAGCTTGAATGTCGTCGATCGACATGTGATATAATGTTGAGCTAAATGGTGTTGAACGCGATAATACTGCGCGAGGGGAACAGCGAAATCGACCCAATGCTCCCCGCAAGAAGAAGGCATTCGCATTTAATTTCGCTTTTACTTGACACGGAATGTCGGGCGATTGTCTCTCATACTTAATGGCTCTCATTGTCTTCTGGTTTGGCTCGGGCACACCAAAGAAGAACCAGAATATAAACAGAAATGTGAAACTTTTCTTCGCCACAGAAGTGAATTAACAGTTTTCTGCCTTCTCTTCGTTCAGAATGGTGAGCAATCATCAGTCGTTTCTATTAAGTAATCATGAGCAGACGTGCTTTGCTGTGAAGAGCTGAAGAAATTTTATAAAAAAAATCACTAAAGTTTTGTGAATAAAAATCAATCGAAAGTCGCAAAGAAAGTCAACAATGGATTACAAACTTCAACTGCTTGTAGGTTTTGCTTGAGGTTTGTAAGTCGCGAAGACTTAACCTTTGCTTCGTGACGAAGAAGTGATTGTCAGTTGGTTGCATATAGAGTTTGTTCTCAATCTCGGACAAGCATTTGAATTTGAATTGTGGGTGGAATCATAACGACTCCTGTGAAACGAAGAGATTAGAGAATGTTAGATATTAACTTAATAAAATTAAGTGATCTTGATGATTCGGAAGAAAAAAAATTATGTGAGATGCCCCCGAGCCACAGCATTTAATTATTGAATCATTCTCTGCATTGACCTAATTCCGCGCTACATTCCCAAGAAAAAGAAATTGTGTCAGATGTCAAACGTTAAACGAATTGTTTCGGTAATCTGAAAGCTCAACGACTTGGGCTCGGCTACCTTGAATGAACAATTAATCTCGAGCATTTCACACGCAAAACAAATTAAATGCTGGATAACTGTAACCGTAAGATGCTCGCGCAGTTCATTGAGGAGTTGTTACAGAATTTCTCGTCCATTTACCTACTTCGTGCTCGTTCCGTTACAAGCTGGTCGTGAGTTTCTATCTCTCGTTCTTCCCATCTGGGGACATGGGAAATAACTTATTTCAAATAAGTGAATTAAGTCGAAAGAATTTCAAAAGTTATGCGGAACCATAAGAAGAGGAAGAAAGAGCCCAGAGCCTCACCTTGACCCTGATTTCTCTTCTTCTCCCGAAACCGAAAGAACCGACGAAAAGAATTTCGCGGCCGCCCGCAATTTGTTAGCGAAGACGTTCCGCTAATTGAAAAAAGACTTCTGTCAATTTATTCAACATTCAACACATTTCTCGTTACCGTTTTCTTTTGCAGAATATCGTTTTACTGTTATCATCGTGTGCGAAAGCAAATGAGGTCGATGGCGAAGCCGAAAATCCTCCAGAGGGTTACTACGCCTTCATTCAATCGCAATCAGCATTCCCGCCGACTGTACGACCGCCACCTTATCAGCCCATCAATAGCGACTGTCCCGACCACCTCAACCAAAAGCCATATGTGTCAGCCAACAATCTTTGCGGTGATCTAAATCGCGGTAAAATCCCAAGAAATCCGATGCAACAAAATGTGATGCAGGAAATTTATCCATTGTAAGCTGCTCGTGCGGTTTTAATGAAGTCATAACTGCAATGTTCTTGTTCCAACAGCGAGCTCATCAGGAATCAAACTTTGAAGTTCTTGTCGCGGACGCTGCCCATTCTCAAAGCTGATGACACGCTGCCTAAGGTAACGCAAGTCATTGAAAATGATTTGATTGATGGCACGAATCAACGAACTTATGACGAGGACGATGATGGCGGTCATGAGTTGCATGACGGTTATGAACCTGAAATGACAGAGAAGCGATCGAGAACAAAGCGACAAGTGCCTGTCGACCCAAACAGAAGCTCGAGGAAGTTCTGCGACGGAGGCGGCGTTTTCTGTGCGCTCTACCGAGCAATCCAAGGCGAGCCAATTAACAGTCAACTCATAGCAGAGAGACGCGAAGAGACCATTCCAGCGCAGCCTCAATATCAAGGACCCCCAACGCCATGCCCTGCAAAGGTTGAATATGTCACGCCAGTCTTTGCTAAGAACTTCCAAGGCAGCTGGCGCTATGTGGTTCAGATCCCCTATGAAGGATACTTCACTCAAACTGTGGAAGTCACGAGATGTCTTCAGACAAAGTGTCATTATCTCGGTAAGTTTCACTTGAGTTCTTTTTCAATGGTCGTTTCAATCTCTTATCTTCAGACGGCGGTTGCCTGAGCTCACCTCGATGGCTCTCAATGCTCGTCGCAGAGATATTCTACCCAACATCGACCGAAGAGTATCAAGCAAGCACAGCTCCACCGCTTCAGGACTTCCAGAAGTATCAAGAGTATCTGCAGAAGCGAGCCGGTCTTGCTTCGAACGACACGAACTTCAACCAGAAGAAAAAGACAAATCAGATCTGCGACGGTTACGATGAGATTGGATGCTTCCAGATCCGTCTGTACTATGATTGGTTCCTCGTCCCGGGCAGCTGCAAGTGCTGGCGACCCGATTACTTTGCCAAGTATGTTAAGAAGCGACCAATCACCCCAGAACTGTAAAATTTGCTAACAACCTAATTAAGATTTTTCACTTTTTTTATTCAACGAAATACAAATTAACTCCTTAACTCATCATTAGCGTTTCAACTTCTTCAGTCTTTTTCAAATCAAATTATTCATTTCGCAACTGAGTTGCATAGTAGAAGTCGTCAGGAGAAATGTTGAGCAAGATTTTCTGGTAAATTCCATTGCGTGTGTGTTCAGCGATGAGCAAACGGCTTGAACCGAGTTGACTTGAGATCTGCAGTGCCACGCTGGGCTCTGGTAATCGGATTCCGTTGAGGGCAGTTATGATCTTGAGTTGGTTGTAGACGCCACGGAACAAAACTTCTTCGATGCCGGTTCGCTCGACCTCCATGCAAACAGCCTGAAGGAAGAATTTCTCCATCTTCGAACAAGATTTGATGACTCGGACTCTTGTGCTCGAAATCATCTCGCCCAGCGCTTGTTCTATGTGTTCCATTGACACTGAAGCTTTCTTGTCTTTTGAAGCAGCCTCAGCAATTTCAGAAGCTCGACGGCAAATGTCTAGAGCTCTGCGCGCATCGCCTGACAAAGCTGCAACTTTACGCGAAACCAGCTGGATGCCATCACTTGTGAAAGCGTCTAAGCCACTCAATCTTGACGAAACTATTTCTTGGAGCTGGCGGAAAGTGTATGGCTGGAAAGTCAGTCGAGTCAGTCCTAGACGAGATGCCACTCGTCCAATGAAAACTCGCTCTGGCAGATCCATTGTGTTGGCGATAGTTACAACGATGAGACGAGAGCCGTTAAGATTAGGCCAGTTCAATAGATTGTAAACTACATCCTGTCGCTTATTGCACAAGATGTCAAGCTCATCGACTACCAGAATTGTTGTTTTGCCTCGAGCCGAAGGAGTCGTAAAGCGCTTGTCGAGCTTATCGTATGCTTGCTCCCATGGCAACGTCTTTCCGTAAAGCTGACGATATATTTCAACGTAGGCTTTCCTCGGCTCTGTGACTCGCATTCCATTGATCTCAACGTAGTCGAAACTAGGCAGATTGTCTTGATTCGATTCAGCTTGGAGAGCTTTGATGACAGCTGTTGTGGTGGCCGTTTTTCCTGTTCCTGGAACGCCTGAGATGTAAATGCAGCCACCGATGCCATCCGCCAGGTTACCTTCGAGAAACGAGTAAATCTCTTCGAATTCTCGCTCGCGACATGGCAGCGTCTTTGGAACAGCCGAGACGTGGAGACGTTTTCGAGCGATTGCGAGATTGCTTTTGTCTTCTTCCAGCTCTTCCTGAATCTGAATTCGGTCAGAGAATTTAATGCTGCGACGTGGCGTGTTGTTCTTTGGAGTTGAAGGCGTTTTCAGAATGCTCTTGCGTCGTTGAATTGGCTTTGGAGTCTTCGGTGTCGTGTTTTCGACTTTCATTGCTGACAGGCGACTTTTCTTAGGTGGAGAGAATTCGTAATCCTCATCATATGTGGTTGGTTTCAATCGGCAGCTTCTTGGAGTCTTGCAATCAGCATTTAGGCTTTTCGGTGTTCTCAAGTTGAGATTCTCGATTGAGTTCAAAGCGCTCACAGAATCTTCGGGGATCTGTTTAAGAACAGACCAGCTCCCGATGTCGTCAGGCAGTTTCTTCAGGACGATCTTCAACTCCGCTGAGGCTAAACGAGCAAGAGAGCGCTTGCGACCTGTTCCAACTACCTTGTGGCGGCAGAAGAAGCTAGCTTTCGGTTTCTTCAAAGCTTGAAAAGCTTCTCTAGACTCGTAAACAAACGCAATGTCAAAAACATCCCCAATCTCAATCTTCTCGGTTTTGTATTGTTCGTCAATGATGAGTTCACGCTCCTTGTCTAATTCAGCATACAGCGGATCCTTTCTTAGTTGCTTGTCGAGATTGCTGGGGCGAAAATACCACTGACCTTGCACATAACATTTCCCTGACTTCGTTGTGGTGTCTTGAAATAAATACTTGACTTTCATCACTTCGCATTCTTCATAGGACTCCGGATCATCAGCGTGAACGTTGGCGATGCAGACGATGTCGTTTTGCTTTATCGTCAAGTTGTTTAAGGCACATTTTCTGATAAGTTAGATAAGTGTAAGCAACTTTCGTTTCAGAGACCAAACTGACTGAGAGCTTACCTGTAAAAGCTGACATTGAACAGCTTGTTGGCGTCCTCACTTGTTTCGTCGTAGGACTCACCGATCCACTTGATATTTCCTTCGGTTTTTGTTGATTTTCTTTTCATATTAATGCTTTTGGGTTTGCGCGGGAAATTCTGCCACTCAAAATATTGGACGGTGTCGCCCGCCGGCTCCGAACAATTTCAACGGTGCCGTTTAGAAACGACGGTGCTTCAGTTTCTGTTCTGATTCGGATGTGGAGAAAAGTGAGTGTGAAAAAATATTCCTAATAATCTTGATTCAATTGTTCTGATCGTCTCACTGATTGAAAATCAATTATTATTATCGTTAGTTTACTTGCAGTACGAAAGTTTCTGGCAAAGTGCGATTTGAAGTGATAAAATTCGATTTTCAAATTAGGTGAAAATTTCACTATACGAAATTTTTAAAATGCTGAAATCGCGATAAATTGGGAGCTTGAGCTGCTTAAAATACTTTAGTTCTGTGGTTTGGGCGACAAAGTATAAGTTCGTTGAACTCTGCTAGCAAGAAAACTCGAATATAGAGTGCAAATCGTGAAATGCTTTACAAAGCGTTCTCCATTTTTGTTTTATTTAAATTTCGGTGAAAAGAAGAAAACTTGGATCAATAAGTCGAGATATTTGTACAGATTTTGTGATTTAAAGTTTAGTTCAAGTTAACTGAACTCATTTCATTGTGATTTAAATAGTCGCTATCAATTTGCTGTTTATTGATTGCTCTCGTTTTGATTCAAAATAGAAAAGCTGACAGTGTTCTTGTATCTTTTAGATCTCGTTGAAGAAAAGCAACAAATACAAAGAAAGTGAGAGAAGAAATTCATGAGCACAAACAGTGAACGGATTACAGTTAGAGTGCCGAATAAAAATATGAAACGTTCACCTTCCCGCGAGTCTTTGCCTCTCGTAAGATCAAAACGTCGCGCATCGCCTGGGCGGTATGACGGCAGTTCAGATGAAAGAATATCCCCGGAGAGAATGCGTCGTCGCCATGGAAGATCGCCAAGCATTCCACGTTATGGATCACCGCCTCGCGAGAAGTATGCGCCGATTGCTCATACTTACAAGGTCTTGTGCGTCTCGGCGTTGCATCCAAAAGCAAACGACGAGCACATTAAGGAAACCTTATACCACGAGTTCAAAAAGTACGGAGACTTCAACATCCGTTTGAGCTTGGACGAGAGCAGGGAGAGAATCGCTTATGTTTGTTTTCGCACATCTGAAGACGCTCGAGCAGCAAAGCTTGCGAAGCCAAGAATATTGATTTATGAGAAAGTAGCTTTGGTCGAGCCGGTGTACGAGAGAACTCGTCCAAGATCGATAAGTCCTCCTGACTATGAAAGATCGCATCACTACGCTCGGTCACCTGGGGCGGATCGTTATCATCGTCGACCACCAGCCGAGCACCATCCCCATTACGAACGCTACCCACCAAGTCATGGACATCATCCGCCAGAATTCCGTCCAGTCATGCATTCCGAGTACATGCAGCCACGAGGCCCACCGCTTCATCATCACCATGCGCCGCATCATTATGCGCCACGCCCGTATATTCCTCGACCGAGAATTCCCTACGAAAAGCCCGAAAACAAGAAGGACAAGTTTCCCAACTACTTGCAACATGTTCAGCCGGAAGACGATCCATTGGCAACAAGAACTTTATTTGCTGGCAACTTGGAAATCAACATTTCTGATGATGAACTGAAGAGAATTTTCGGAAAGTACGGAATAGTCGAGGACATTGACATCAAGCGACCACCGCCAGGAACCGGAAACGCGTTCGCTTTCGTCCGTTATCAAACATTGGACATGGCGCACAGGGCTAAAGTCGAATTGTCTGGACAGTACATTGGAAAATTCCAGTGCAAGATTGGCTATGGCAAAGCGACTCCGACCACTCGAATTTGGATTGGCGGATTGGGAGCTTGGACAAGCTCAGTTCAGTTGGAAGGTGAGTTCGATCGGTTCGGAGCCATCAAGAAAATTGAATACACGAAAGGAGATACGCAAGCTTTCATTCAGTATGAAACGATTGATGCCGCAACTGCAGCAGTAAAGGAAATGCGAGGCTTCCCGTTAGGTGGAGCTGACAAGAAGTTGAGGATCGATTTCGCCGATTCGGGAGAACCTGCTCCGTTCAAGCCAGCATCTGAAACGCCTGGCTATTCAGAATATCGAAAAGACTACAGCTATGAAGGTGCACCAAGCTACGAAGATCCGCATCATTCTCATCATCCTCCCTACGTCTCAAGCTACGCACCGAGACCGTACCGCGGACGTGGAGGCTATCGAGGACGTGGATCTTACAGAGGGTCTTATCATTCGACTCATGCCATCGACCATCGTCCACCACCAAGTGACGACGAATGGCGCCGTCCACCACACGACATGGAATACGGCGATCCTTACCGTTCTCGTCGCATGTCGCCACCAACACGTCAACCTGGTGTCGATCGCTCTCGATCACGTTCGCCGAAACGTCACAGCTTGGACTCGGATTCTGACAGTGGCAACAATCGTCTTGGAGCGCTTCGCACATTGCCAGAAATCGCAAGAAAGTCGTCAACTCGTTGGGAAGGGTCCTTGATCTTGAAGAGTTCGTTGTTCCCAGCGAAATTCCATTTAACTGATGGTGACAGTGATATCGTCGACAGTTTGATGAAAGATGAAAACGGCACACGCAACTTGCGAATCACTCAACGTTTGCGATTAGATCAGCCGAAACTTGAAGATGTTCAAAAGAGAATTTCAACTTCCTCTTCTCACGCAATCTTCCTCGGCATGGCTGGATCGACGTCTTCCATTACAACTGACGATCCCAACGTTCAAACGCGTCCGTTGCGAAACTTGGTATCTTACTTGAAACAAAAAGAAGCTGCCGGTGTCATTTCGTTGCTCAACAAAGAGACAGAGGCCACTGGAGTCTTGTACGTCTTCCCTCCGTGCGATTTCTCAACAGAGTTGCTGAAGCGTTCATGCCACAGCGTTACAGATGAAGGCTTGAAGGAAGATCACTTGATGATCGCTGTCGTACGTGGCGGAACCGCCTAGACGTTCGATGTAAGATTACAATTTCAAGCATTAACAATTCTTCTCTTCCTCTGCCACTGATTAAAAGTTTCTCCTTTCTAGGAATCAAGAAATAATTGCAAAATATTTGATAATTTGATAAGAGAATCGACACGATGCGTGGTGCAAACACGTGAAAATCCTCGATTGAAATAAGTTTAAGTTTTTCCACAAAAAAATATAATATTTTCAAGTAGTTAAACCGCCCGTCAAGAACCAACGTGAAGTGTTGAAAGCTGAAAGCTGCTCGTTAAGACTCTGAGTGCATCGGGAAGTTCGACCTCGTGAAATTCGATTACGGAGCAGAGTGAAGTTTTTTTACCGAACGAACAAAGTTTCGTCTCGTTACTTTATACAGCTTGGAGCATTTTCTGTGTAACTTTTCAAGAGACCTAACGAGAGGCTCGAAAAATATTTAATAATATCGATGTGAAGAAACGAGAAGTTGTATGTGGAGTTGTCGAATTGGTGGCAAAGATCAGTGGGTGATTCTGAGACGGAGCTTTCTGATTGACTCCATGTTTACTGGGCCTCGCATTCTAGTGCATTGATGGCCATTCTGGCGATGTGTTTCTCAGCTCGAGTCATGTGAAGTTTTTCGTGCAAACTCTTGTGGTTAGCATTTATTCGAAAAGAAAGAGAAAGGTGATCAGTGAGTGATCCAAGAGAGTTCTGATAAAGTTCACAGTTGAACAAAGTTTCCAATCAATTGGACAGTTGAACAAAGTTTCCAATCAAATGCCTGCAAATCGAGTCGACCAATCTTTCGGCAACTTGAAATACAAATTAGCATTTGTTGTAAACTTCCGCATGATTAAATGATTCTACAATTTCTAATGCGTATTTAAGAGTTGCCATTCTCTTTCTCAATGTGTCTAATGCTTTTGTGGGTCGACGCAAGCTAATGATTATTGTGACACAAGTTCAAGTTTCAGTTCTGGTTTGAAAATGAAAAGAAAGCAAGAAAAAGATTTCTTGGTGAAGTTGCTAGAAACCCTGAAAATTGCAAAAGAATGAGATCTAAATACCGAAAAGTAACAAACATATTCTATGTACTCTCAATGGTTAATGTGAATCAACGATGCATTGGTAGATAATCAATAAAAGAAAAGTAGAAAAATCATTTGTGGTTAGTGATCGTGAGACATTTTGTGATTTCAGTTGAAAATGTGTCAAAAGTTTGTGGAGATCAAAACTTATTCGAAGCATCAAACGGCGTTTGGTAAGATGGTAATCAAAAAATGTTTATTCAGCTAATTAAAACTTATTCATACACGACATGAGGATATCGCGAACCTTCAATCTCCAGCTTTGTTTGCCTTCGCATATGATGTGCGTTCCCTTCTCAGATATGTTAATCTCGATATCCTCGTTTACTAGCTTAATGTTCGTCAATGTGCCGTCCGTCTCGCTTGAATGTGTAACCTTAACGTCAGTAATGCCGTCTTGTTTCAGTTTCTTCAGGAACAAATCAATGTCCATCGATCCATATTCGTATGTGATTTGCTTCTTGAAGAAGCTGTTCACCAACTGCTTCGGAATTCCCTCCACCACTTCATCGCATTGTCTGATGTTATGCACGTTATCCTTCACCTCAAGCAGTCCTGAGAATGGTGCGAACTTAACACCGCTGGTCACCTCTTGTGGAACTACTGCCAACGCAACTTCGGGATCAATGAAGACTTGACCCTTCTTACGTTTGAGCGGAAGCTTAATGCATTCGCCGCATTTAAATGTAATGATTTGCTTCGCCTGCAACAGCATAAAACAGAATGTAAAACAAAAAGCTGAGCTCTACTTCAACGAACTTACGATTTGTCGATCAATGACGAGATCTTCTCTGTGTGGCGCTACTTTAGGCGGATGTGTGTAAACTTTAGGAATCACCAAGACTTCGGGCTTTAGGTCTTTGATCATTTTGTTAGCTTGTTGAAAGTTGAGCGAAGTCTCGATTGGGCAGTAGACGACTTTCATGCTGAGTGGATGGAACGGAGCGAGCGCTTGCAGGAACGGAAAGTCTGGCTCGGTAAAAATGATAGTGTGATTGGGGTTCGATCCGTAGAGCTCGATGAGGTGTACAATGTCTCCAAAACGCAAGCTTGGATGTCCACAGAAGATAACGCAAGGCTAGAACAGCAAGAACTTGTTTAAACTTATTTCATTCACAGGGATTAGTCCTCAGCTCACTTGACGGAATTCAGCGCTGAAACCTTCAGAAAAAATGTGCTTGAAGAACTTCAATCTGCCATTCTTCACCAGATTCGCATGAGGAAACGGCTCATCGGGAATGTAAACCTTGTTTTGCTTCGTGCTCGACAGCCACTCGGCGAGGATGTTCGAGTAAGCCAAAGAGTTTTCGGCCACGGGAGAGATGAAGAACATCGGGATCGTTGACAGTCCACTCTCGTCTAGCTTTTGAGAGAGAATCTCGAAAAGATCATAGATGACTCCTGATGGATAGGCAGGTATAATGACGGTTCCGCTGTTACGCAATGTTAGAACTGACAGAAATAAAATATTAAATCGAAATTCTGGTGTTTTTTGAAAAGCTTCCTTACCAACATTCAAGCATAAGTCACCGAGAATGGCATCAGGATTAATGTGCGGAGCTTGCGTGAGTCCCGACATGATGATAACGTCGGAGTTTTTCAGTGAGTTTTGATTGATTGGCTTCGCTTGTGTTGTCAGTGTGGACGATCCACTGATGTAGCTGATTTTCTCAAGTCCCGTCGTCATTATCCAGTTGGCGGATCCGAGACAAAATCCTGATGAGATCGGCGAGATTTCGAGTGCTCCAAAGACGTCAATCTTCTGATCGAAGCCGGCAATGTGAACTCTTGACAGTGACTTATGAACGTCGTCGATGTCGAACAGTTTCTTCCATTTCAGTGGACTCAGCTCGAGATTCAAATTGTTCAGATTGTGAAGCTCGCGAAATTCTTTCCATTTGCCTGCGTGATTGGCTTTTGGCGCGATCTCGATGTATTCGACGAGTTCTTCGAGGAAGAAGCGAGCAATCTGAAGTGTCGGCTCTGTGGCATAGACGACGCCTTTGAAGTTTGTCTTTTCAGTAATGTAAGGAAGCGCCAGCATGTTCAAGTAGTTTGAGATCAAGATAACGTCAACTTCACCGAAGTCGATGATTTTCTCGAGCGGCGGCTGGAACTCTGGGGACGAGTCGATGAAAACATGATTGCCGGCCTTCTTCAGCTCCCCATCGACTTGATTCTCGTTCACTCTCGGATGGTTCCAGTTGACGCACGAGGAAAACTTTGAGCTCTGCACGAGTGGCAGCGGGAGGAAGTTGAGAATCGGCTCCATAACTAGACCTGATCGGAAAGGTAAGATAACGAACATGAACACAAATTTGGAACTTACCGCAATCGAGCATAATCGTCAGCTCTTTGAATGTGACCACATAGCACGAATGCACTGGATCGTTGCTCAGGCAATACTTGAAAAGAAAGCACAAGATATGGTTCACGTCAATGTCTGAGAAGTCACGTGAATACTTACAAACTTCATTTTTATTTAGGATTTTCTGTTTCACAATTTAGTTGTAAACAAAACTGAGAAGACAAATCGAAACTCGAATTTGTCCGCTTGGTTTGGACTCAAAAAAACCATCAGTTGAGATCGATTGAATAGATATTATACATATATTTAAGCTTATAGAGTCGCTAGTATTCGCGTTACACCGAGAAATATACCGAAAAAAGTTTGTCCAACGCCCCAGAGCAAAGCGATCAAGGGACTTATTGGTACGATGCTACTGCTCTGAACCCATGCGATGAATATTGAAGAGATGAGGCCAGCAGTAATCGGTGAGAGAACGCCCCAGATTAAAATGAGTATCGAGAACAGACGGCCGAACTTGTGTTTTCTGAAATGGTAAATTTAAAAGTCAATCGTTCATGAACTTCAATTTGGAAAAGTTACCTTAACAAGTAAAAGCAGATCAACCCACAGATCCCGTGGATGAAAATCGAGCTTCCGCAGTGCCAAAGCCAGATATGCCAGGTGATATCTAAGAACCCAACTAGCGACTTATCTTGTACCAGCCGGAAAACATCGCGCATTGGATCGAGCGAGAGCCAAGTTTCTTCAATCTTTTTCAGTTCAACTGGAATGCACAATTATGTTTAACTGCTCATTGATCGTCTTCCGCACTCTCACTAGTCACTTACTCATGTCTGTATCCTTTTGCTGTTGCTGTGGGCCTAATATAACTTAAATTGACTAAGAGTTCATCGCGATTTGATAAAAAAGGAAAATATTCTGAATCACAACAAATTTCGCAAACGGTTCAAAGATGCGAAACGAGTTAAAGACGCGAAAATGATGCAAAGGCTTGAACCGTTTCGTTCGTCGTGTCAGAGAAAGTCAAAACTAAATTCGATTAACGAAAACAAGCATTTAAAATGGTTTTAGCGGATTTAGGTCGTAAGATCACGACGGCGCTTCACTCTTTGAGTAAGGCGACCATCATTAATGAAGAGGTGAGCCGAAAGAGCTTTGTTTTTTACTTGATTTACGATATTTATTGTTCATCATTTCAGGTTTTGGATGCAATGCTGAAGGAGGTTTGCACGGCCCTCCTGGAAGCTGATTGTAACATCCGTTTGGTTAAACAGTTGCGCGAGAATGTGAAGGCTGTAATTGACTTTGATGAGATGGCTGGTGGGCTCAATAAGCGTCGCATGATCCAGTCCGCCGTTTTCAAAGAACTCGTCAAGGTTTGCATTCGATATCAACATTCAAATTCTGCTATCTTCACGATCTCTTTATCAGCTCGTAGATTCAGGAGTAAAACCATACCAGCCAGTCAAGGGCCGTCCAAATATTATCATGTTCGTCGGTCTGCAAGGCTCAGGAAAGACAACAACCTGCACCAAACTCGCTTATTATTATCAGAAGAAAAACTGGAAGTCGTGTCTCGTTTGTGCTGATACCTTCAGAGCTGGAGCCTACGATCAAATCAAACAGAACGCCACAAAAGCCCGAATTCCATTCTACGGAAGTTACACTGAAGTCGATCCAGTTGTTATTGCTCAGGAAGGAGTTGAGATGTTCAAGAAAGAAGGATTTGAGTTTATTATTGTCGACACCAGCGGAAGACACAAGCAAGAGGAGTCGCTGTTCGAGGAGATGTTGGCCGTCGCTAATGCAGTCAACCCTGACAACATCATCTTCGTTATGGATGCAACAATCGGTCAGGCTTGTGAAGCTCAATCGCGCGCTTTCAAAGAGAAAGTCAACGTAGGTTCGGTCATCATTACAAAACTCGATGGACATGCGAAGGGAGGCGGTGCCTTGTCGGCTGTCGCTGCCACGAAAAGTCCAATAATCTTCATCGGAACGGGCGAACACATCGACGACCTGGAGCCTTTCAAGACGAAACCATTCATAAGCAAACTTCTCGGTATGGGAGACATCGAAGGTCTTATCGACAAAGTTAACGAACTGAAACTTGATGACAACGAAGAACTTCTGGAGAAGATTAAGCATGGACAATTCACTATCCGCGATATGTACGAACAGTTCCAAAACATTATGAAGATGGGACCGTTCTCCCAGATCATGTCGATGATTCCAGGCTTCTCGCAAGACTTCATGACCAAAGGAAGTGAACAAGAGTCGATGGCCCGCATAAAGAAGCTGATGACGATGATGGACAGCATGTGCGACGGAGAGTTAGACCACAGAGAAGGAGCAAAGCTCTTTAGCAAGGAGAACTCGAGAGTAATTCGTGTAGCGCGAGGCTCTGGCGTCACTGAACGCGAAGTCAAAGACCTAATTTCACAATACACGAAATTCGCTGCCGTTGTCAAAAAGATGGGAGGAATCAAGGGATTGTTCAAAAGCGGAGACGTGACGAAGAATGTAAACCCGACGCAAATGGCGAAGCTGAATCAACAAATGGCAAAAATGATTGACCCTCGGATGCTGCAACAGGTAATGGTTTCATCTTTCATCTCTGCTTTCGCTCAATTAAATTCGAGCCTTTTTCTAGATGGGTGGCATGAACGGCCTGCAAAGCATGATGCGACAACTCCAACAAGGTGGCATGAGCGGGCTGCAGAACATGATGGGTGGTGGGAAGTCGTAAAGCGGTTTTCTGGTTAAAACTCTTTATTTTTTACAACAACTGGGTTCTGCAACTACAATCTTAACTCCAGCGTTACAACAGTTAATTATATTCCTTTTCTCTTTCCACCCGTCATTGGTTTACAATAAGTTTCTTTGGAAAATAAATGCGATTCAGAAGAGAGAGAGAGATCGTTTTGTTATTCGGAAATGGAGACGCTCGACGAAGGCGGAAAATAGCTTTCGAGTGATGAATGGATCTTCTGAGAAGCGTCAACGCCATAAGACGAAAGCGATAGGCATTGAATGGCAAACTCTTCCTAGAACTTGTTGATCTTTGCGAACCTTCCGGAGCTTTTCTTTTGACGATTTAAATAAGCGAAAAGGTTCGTTTGAACGTCGTACAGCTTCGACCACCTTCGCGAGCGTTAATACTTTTTTCTTTGACTAGAATTTAATTCTTCAACCTTATCAATCATTATTATTCCTGTTTAGACGTTCGTGCCTCAGTTTAGACAAATTTTCTTCTTTGGTATTTACTTTGGTGGAAATTACTTTTGTGTAAATATTTCTCGCGTTCATGGAGCGTGTTTCGAGTCTTTTCTATCATGTAAAGAGCTACGAGACTTGGAGGGCCAGACAATTCACTTCGAAGAGAAAGTCAACAGGTTTTGATTATCGAGTGGATAAAGCAATCGAGTAAAGCCTCAATTCAATTAAGCTAGGGGATGGAGCTAAGTCCATTGATTGTTACTAACATTGAATGCTACGTTGAATTTCTCCCTAAGATTGTTTAGTTGTTTCACAACAAATGTTTACGTTATACGTCATGTGAGTCTACGATACACTTAATTGATTCCTGTGTTCTTTGGTGCAACAACGAACATACTTTTGGTTAAGATATTTGATAAGTTTCGGGCTTACAAGAAGCTCGGGATCAAGTTGATCAAATGTGTGACAGAGCGATACGCAATCAAACCGTTGCGATTGCATTTCTCTTCGCTGTCCTTATAGGTCAACGAGATTGGTTTCTTCTTGGCGATACTTGCCTGCAAGTCGATGACGTCGCCCCCGATGCTGTTAAGGATCGCCTGGCCAGCGCAAGTATCCCACTTGAAGGTCGAGTTCTTCGAGTTGAAGTATATAGACGCGTCATTCTCGATAACCTTGAGAATCTTGTAGCCAGCCCCGTTCGAAATAACGGTCTTGTATCCGGCGGACTCAAGTGTATATTTGCGTGTTTCAGCTGACGAAACTATAGCAACTTTCTTTGAGTTATCGGTAGACGAGTCGACGATGTTGTGGTGGTTCTCACCGTTGATGGAAGCTCCCCAGAAAATTTTGCTTGAATAACTGTCGCCGGTTTCGTGGAAGAACGGTTGGTTAATAACTCCAAAGAGCGGCTTGCTGGTGTCTTTGTTGTAAGCTCCAATCAACACAGTCGCACATTTCAAGCCCGACTTCTCGATGTTTGCCATGTTGGTTGAAGCGTTACTGGCGTTAATGTATTCCGCAGTTCCATCGATCGGGTCGATCCAGACTCCAACTTTTTCGTGATCGATTGCCATGTCGATGTCTGGAAGTTGTTCAGCTTCATTGGTGGTTACCTCCCTGTGTATTTCCTCAGCCAACGCTTGGGCAGCACTTTCGTTACCATCCAGAACCTTCAGCAGCAAAGCTTTCGTCTTCGCTGAGTCTTCCTGGATCTCAACTACGACACTTTCGCCCAGCGTGTTCTCGAATTTGTTTCCTTCTTCGCCTTTGATGTTGCCCCACAACGCAGGAAAGAGACGACTTACGTCGTGCTTGATTGTCTCCTGGATGACCACATCCGCCAGCGTTTTAAAATCGTGGATGAATCTTTCATTTTTCTCGTTGCCTGTTTTTTCTTCAATCAAGAGATTGAATAATTCCTCGTTCCGGCGGCACACTCGAGCGATGTTCGCAGCCTTCTCGGAAGCGTTGATGAGTGCGGAGAGAAGTTCTTTAGTTGTCATCTTAATACTGCTACGTTTTATGGTTCAAAAATAATTTTACACAATTTTTACAAGGATCACGAAAAACTTTTCTCTCTCACTCACTCTTTGCTTCTCTCTCTCTCGCTCTTTCAACGGTTTTCGCGTCTTTGAACCGTTGGAGCCGCCGATTTGAACCGTTGCCAACGATTTGTTTGTTTATTTTCTAGAAGAAAAATCGACTTTTGTTTATCTTAAAATTATCAATTAAATTCTTTAGGATGGTGAGAGATAAGATTGTTTACATTGTAAGCACGAACCACTTAATCATTTTCTTTCCAGGGATCACAGAGGCGTATCGAGTTCGATGACTTTACAAGAAATGTCTCATCAGATAAAAATCGCGAGGATTACCAAAAGGCTTTGTATCAAATCCAGAGAAATTCATCTTCAAGGTCGCTTAGCCGACGAATGGCTGAGGAACAGAAGGAACGCGAGTACGAAGAAAATCTTCGAAAGGTTTGAATTCTCTGCTTTCTCACATCTCATCGTCCGGCGGTTGTTATAAAATGAAAGCTAATACGAAAAACTATGAGCTCAGTTTCTGATATCCCCGAGCACGTTCCTGTGTCCCATTTATTCAAACATTTAAACCCTTCCAGACACAAGATGACCTCGCTCAGAAAAAAGCACAGTTGCTACGCGAACAGGAAATAACCAGAGAAGAATCTGCCAGAGTTCGTGAACGATACCACGAGCAGAAAATGCGCCAACAGATCCGTGAAAACAACCAGGAGCTGAGGATACTCGAATCGCAGTTGAGGACTGCTTATGTTTCCAAGGCACTCGCAGCTCAGAAACGAGAACGCGAAGCTCTGTTGCTAGCTGAGAAAATACAAGAGAAGCAGGAAAATGATCTGCTTGAGAAGGATCGTCTAGCTCATCTCGAGGAGTTACAGAAACAACAAGATCTTGACCGCGAGCGCAAGAAGCAACTGCATCAAGACCTGACAAAACAAATCATCTCGGCCCACCAGCAGCACCAAAAGCTTTACGAAGAGTTCCTTAAAGAGAAATTCTATTTGGATGAAATTGCTCAACGCTTGAAGGAAGAACTCATAGAGCAAGATCAGAAGAAAGTTGAGATGAAGGAGCGAACCAAGAAGGAAATGGACGCTTTCAAAACGATTAAAAAGGAACTCGAGCGCGTCGAGCAAATCGAGACTGAAGAGGAAAATCAAAGAATTATCGAGTATTGTCAACAGCGTGACAGAAAAATCCAAGAGGAAGAGAAGCGCGCCAAGGAGCTGGAAACAAATCGAAAGAATCTCAACGAAAAAATGGTTGCCGAGCTCTCCGAGTTAATTGTAAGTTTATTATTCCTTGATCTTGTCTGTGAATGTGATCAAGAAAGTGTACACGTGTTTCCGGTCGGGCAGACACTGTCCGAAGCATTCGAGCCACATCCAATCGTTCAGCACAGTCGTGCTGTAGTCATCAAATGAAACGATTCCATCCTTGTCAACGTCCATTTTCTTGATGATTATGTCAGCCAAATCTTTGACTGCTTCGTCAACGTCTTCTTCTTGATGCTTGTACACGAATTTTCGCATTAAGTTCACCATCTGCTCGCGACGAATCTCATTTTTGCCCGCAGCGTCGTACACTTTGAAGCAATATTTTATTTGCTGCTTTAACGTTCCGCGAAGAAAAAGCGACATCGCGCTTATCCAAGCTCGCAGCGAAACGCTGTTGGTGATTGAGAGCGCGCTGCAGATCCGCTCAATCAAAGAGCCTTCCGCCATGCCCAAGGCTTTGTGCAGAACGTGACTGAAGTTTTTGCTGGGAAGATCTTGCTTCAAATCGCAGCCGGCATCGCGTAGCAGTTTAAAATAAATCATCGAAATCGCGTGAAGCTCATCGCGTTCGAAGAGCCAGTTCGCGTCGGGCCGTTTGAACAGTTCTTTGTGGTAGTTCAGGAAAGCTCGTTCCTCGGTGCTATCGCAGGTCCGATCTAAATTGTTCATTTCGGATTTCGTCTGGAGAATTTGGAAAAGCTACAGACAAACGAAAAAATTCTTGACAATGATTAAATCATTGCAAAGACTGCTAAAGATTTAAAACTTTCTTCAACAGGAAAAGAAAATTGAACGTGAGAAGCTTCTTCAAGAGTTGTGGGCGTTCGAGCAAAACGAGAAAATCGAAGAGAAGCTTCGAGAGCAGTTGGAATATCGTTTCCGGGTGCGCGTGGAGACTCGCTTGGCCTTGGAAGAGCAACTAATTGACCAGCATCGACGCAAGGAGCTCGAAGCCCAAGAAGATCGAATTTTCCGTGAGAAGCAGCTTGAGATGTTGGCGGAGCGTGACAAGCTCGACCTGATGTCGGATGAAAAGCGTCGTCGTAAAATGACTGAACATCGTAAAGCCACTCACGAGTTGTTGGAGGAAAGGAAGCTCAAGCGGGCAGAGAACTTGGCGAAAGAAATGCAGCTACGCGACCAGGAACAGGAACGAGAGAAGCGAAAGTAAGAGCAATGATCTAATTCATGAAATCAATTTAACGTTTCCATTTTCACAGGCAAGAAATCGTCGAAGAGGAACGAATTAAAATTATCCAAGAGCACGCCGAAGCTCTCATGGGCTTTCTTCCCGCGGGCGTGCTTCGCGAAAGCGACCGAAAGCATTTGCCGATGGTCCCGAAGAAGCACTAAGTGCCTTCTGATACATTTTCGACCCCAATAAAATCTAATTGGCCTTTAATGATATTTTGCGTCTCACTTGTGCGCCAATCATTATTAAATTGGCTGTCGTCGCTTGTTAGGCGCTTTAATAGAAACGTTGATCAAAAAGCTTTTGTGTTCATCCTCGTCATTGAACAATTTTATTGCGACTTCCTTGCGACGAAGGTTCGATAACATCTCAAAAATCATTCCTCAGCAGTTCTTGCAATTGACAAGTTACTGAACCTTTCTTGTTAACAGCCGCTGTACATGAAAGGCACTCAGTCATTCAGAAATAGAAATCTATGGGAACTTCTCAATCGATTGCTGAGAAGAGAATTCTCAAGTCCCTGGGCCATACAATACCGTGAAGGTTAAAGGTGATTCAACTTCAGCCAGGAAGTACTGAATATTTAGTACGCAATACTTTCTGCTTCGACCTACGCGAGGCCTTTAATTAAACCCATAAAAATTATTAGAGCTTTTAGCGCCCGCAAGCTGGTGAAAGTTGAAAGATGAAAAATGTCGGGAATATAACAGAAAAGAAGTGAAGAAATTGCTCCCAGTCTGACGGAAACCACTCTGGGGTGTCGTTAAACATTTTTTCTCTCGCCGTCTCCTAATTGACTTTTTGTTCTTGCTAAATAATTCATGAATCAACAGCTCTCTGTTGAACTCCCGTGATGTTTTGAAAGTGAAAAGCTCTTTTATAAACAATTTTTCAAAAGAAAACCTTCAGGAATTTCTAACAAGATAGGGAATTGAGGAAGATATCACGAGGACTTGGCCGGAATGAATTAATTTAAACAGAAATTACTTCAACCGTGACTGTCTCAGTTGAAGTCTCAACGCTACGATTTGTTTGAATTCAATGAGCCTAAAGTCTCGAAGCTCTCTGCCAGTCTAATGAATTCAGAGCAGAGCTGAATGTATTTCCTCTTAATCAAAGTTCCTGAGATGATGAAAGCGACATTACAAAGTCGTCA
Organism: Smittia sp. YW1114-2; assembly: GCA_033064975.1. Lineage (NCBI taxonomy): Eukaryota > Metazoa > Arthropoda > Insecta > Diptera > Chironomidae > Smittia > Smittia sp. YW1114-2. The sequence continues at coordinate 8,162,880 of CP093833.1, forward strand.
AGGTTTTCTGTGGACAACGCAGAGGAAAAGCCGAAAGACAATCTTCGACTTAATTCGAAAATTAAACATTTGTGGGCGAAACAGGAAAAACTGTCAACGAAACATGGAAACTCAATTTTCTTTGCAACTGTTTTCGGGAAAACCTTTTTATTATGAATTACCAATTTGATCCAGAGTGTACAGAAGGAGAGGGGCACGAACGGAGCTTTCGTGTAATAAAAGTTTTACAATTGTAAGATGAAATCCGAACTGTCTATTGAATATACTATATTTGATTCCAATAAAATAAGATAGAGACTGCAAACAGAACGCAACCTGAAGAAAGTCTTATGTATATACTCTCTAGCTCCATTCAATCCACAGGTGCCCTTGTAAAAATAAGAAGTCAGCGCTCACTGTCACAATCAGACGTTTCCCGAGAAGCGATTTCGATCTAAAAATATCTTCAGTTGAGACTGACAGAAAAGACAAAGTGTCACTGACGATGTCTAAGCTCGTTGCCTAGAGATTACCCAAAGTTTCAAGCTCGCTCAATTACTTTCAATTGAAAACAGAAGTCTTCAAATCCACAGTTCGTTAGTGGAAAGCTAAAGTGCGCTGCTGTTTAATAAGAACTTATAATCGAAATGTAACTAAACGTCGAGCTTCTGCCAAAAGCGACGCTAAGTACGTGCAGACTGTGAAGTGAAATGAACTATTCCAGAAACTTTTTTCATTAAATTTTAGCGCTTCTCCTATTAAAAGGAATCGTCAGACTTCTCGAGAAATGAGCAAGCTTCGAGTTACGTCGATGAGCTTTTTGTCAACTTCTACGTCTCAGTTTCGTCCACGTTTTGCCTCTAGCTAGCGGTTTTGGGTTCCATGACCGACCTTGAAAAGCTACACATGAATCAAGAATACAAGTTCATCGCCTCGTTCACGAGACTTTCTCCCTTGCTGCCTCATCAAGTATGAGAAATTGAAAATTTCCTCTCGATCCGAAAAGTTTTCGAGCAGCTTTGAACAAACAAGCGAGATTCTCAGTAAAATTCCATTGAGGAAACTTGAGAAAGTCGTTAAATCATAAGCAAACGACGCTGACGTCAGTTCCTCCTCGGAAATTAATTGACAGCGAAAAAATAAAATATCAGAAACCGAAGTGATAATTAATCAAAATAGTGGGGGGTTTGGACTACTAATTTCTTTGAAAAAAACCTCCTGAACCTCAGCTCAGTTGATCAGCAGACTTTACTTATGAGCTCAGAAGTCCCGACCCTAAAACGGAGCTATCAGGAAACGACCCACTGCTGGATTCAAAGTCAAGACAACGCATTGATATAAAACTTTTTGGGGTTGGCTCGAGCTCACAGCTTGACTAGTAAACCCCTAGCAAGTCGAAACCCCGTGGAAAGTTAATTACGATTAGGATTTCCAAGGCCGGTTTCCGACTCTTCGTCCATTGTCTTTCTATCAAGCAAAATTGAATGACAACAAGCAATGCGGGATAAATTTTATATGAAAACAAAATATTTTGCCGATAAAAGCTTTTGATGCGGGACAAATATTTGTCTCGAAAGTTGGGAACGCGAGCTTTTCATCACCATAACCGGAGACCTGGTAACACTGACAACAGCATCTTATGACAGAGTTGCTTGAGAACACTCGACGGAAGAACCGAATTGTGAATAAGATACGTAAATGTAAGCTTTCTTATCACGATGCAGACATCACGTCGTCAAGCTGAATTGCATCTCTAAGGAATCCACTTTTGTTTGATTCCCAGATAAGAGCTTCACTTCCTGTTCCATTGTTCCAGTTGTCTGACAATATTGCATATCTGACTTTAACTTTGTTGAAATATTCGAATTTTTGAGGCGACAGCAGAATCGATGAAAAGTTCTTGAATGAGAGAAGTCCAAACAACCTGCACAATCTGATGAAAGCAAAGAAAAACTTCCCACAGATGAAAACTCTCAAGGATTAAATTTCCAGCATCGAGCGAGGTTTAGGGACTGGAACAAGAAGAGGACAAGAAGATCAAGGTATAAACTGTTGTCAAGGTCCGTTCCTGTAACTTTTCTAATATAAAATCAATTAAGCTAAAGCCCTGAGCTCTCGTAAATTCTTCAGAGTTTAAAAGTTCAGTACACATCCGACGTGTTTAATTTTTGCGCACGACTTGTCTGCATGTGAGGAAGTTTGCCGCAAAACGTGATTAGCTTCGCTTTGATGTATCAGAATTTGATTTCAGCGTGTGAAAAAAATCTCAAAGTAATTAATACGAAACCTCAGTTTTTCCTTCGCTAAACATCTAATTAAGAAAATTGCTCAAAGAGCTTTCAAAGTGGCTGTGCAGTACTTGAGATGTCGCTGAGCTAAGCGATAATCGGAATAGCACCGAGACATCTGTTGTAACCGATTAACTTTAAGATGAAAGCAGCAGACGCTCACCAAAACGGAATAGCTGTTTGTTTTAGAATCAGAGCTTTCCAGAGCGGTTAAACTACCCTTAGGATATCTTTCAATGCGGAGAAAGACGGCGTTCAAATTGTTATTGTCATAGCTTAAGCTGGCTTCCGAATAAGGTTGATCCTATCGCTCAAAAGCGTGCGAAGGTTAAAAGCTTCCGAGAGAAAACTATTTCCGCCATTCAAATTGCGATTAAGGAAGCAAAATCAACAGAAACTGTTTAACAGAATTAGATGCGAGAGAAATTGAATTGCGAGATCCATTGAGCCGTTGAATAAATATTGTGCAAATGAAGATCTTTTGAAACTTTCTTCCTCTGCCTAATCAGTGATACGATTCATGCAGCATCTGCTCGAAGCTCTTTTAGCAATGCAAATAAAGCCTGAGTGGGTGTGAGAAGACGTGATTGTGCCTAAAATCTTGGCCAAGTGTTAAAGCTCTCTCGAGTCTGGGTTATGAAAACAGCATTCTATGTACTTGTTCACTCAACGAGAGATTTTCAATCGAATCGTTTACGCATTATCGGAGCGTTCACAGAAAGGAGGAATAGACGACGCTTTGTATCCTTCTGCTGATGGCCTACAAGTGTCGACTCATCGGATTTCAATAAGAACTGAGCCAGGCAAAATGAGAACGTGAACTGAACGTTCAACGTGAATTTATCGTCGCTTCAACGCTGGTTGTGTAGCGCAATTTCTATTTAATCAGAGTTTAAGCGAAGCTTTAACTTGTTCACATTGGAGACGACGCAATAAAATTGTTCAAACAAGTTCGAATTGGTTGCTGACCGAAAAAATTAAAGTTTCTGTGGAAGCTCGTCAATTAATTAACAGTTAAATGATTTTCCAATATTTCACCGAAGCCGCAGAGCCATGGAAACGCCAACAGGCATCACAAATATCCTCGCCATATGGCGCAACAACTTGATAAATTGCTCGCATGGCAAGTGTCATCACATTCGAATAAATCAATTCAGACGTTTAGTTCGGTGACGATTATGGCATATGATTTTATTATGATGCGGTTTCGTGGGCAAAACTGCTCGTGACTGCTTTCACGTAAAACTCATCTCGTTAATCCCTCGATGTCCATTTGCCTTGGCACTCAGAGGCCTCGTGATTGCTCAACAATGAAAGCGTTTTGCTCCAACAATTCCATTCAACGTTTTGCGAATGCTTCCGCACGGCTTGCCTGCTCCAGAGCAAAGTTAAAAGCCCCGAAATAACAAAGGAAAGGTTTCAATTTTTGGTAGGAAGCGAACATAATATAATGTTCAATTATTGCGAATTATGGTGAATGATTAAAGAGCTCTTTATGGGATTATTGGATCGTTTACAATAAAAGATGAATTCGGGTCTACTGAACATTTCAGAAATCGTTCTGCGCTTAACGAGCTTTCAGAGACTTGCTTGAATTTATATAAGCGAGAGCTTTCGTGGCTTTCCTGCGAATTCTTCTCTCGGTTCTTCCTTGAATCATTCGTGGGCTTGTTCAGGCAGAAATCTGTTCTACCGTTCGTCACCCTCAAGGCCGAAGCGAGTCGGATTATCTTCCTCATGAAAGTTTAATGTCTTCCGTCATCCGACGAGCTTCCGTATTTTCGCAACTAATTCAAATTAATGAGTTTATTCTTCAATAATCATTCAATTTCCCTAATTTGCGATCAAACAGCACTTTAATGTGTGACGAGCGATGAAGAAATGGAGAAGCCAAACAAACCATGACCGTTGTCAGTGAGGACTTGGTGAAGCTTCATTGGGTCGAAGCTTTTACGTGACGTTTTACCGAAGCGGTAATGGACTAAACGCTCAGACCACATGCTTCGTGTCAATGCCTTTCCAGTTCCGTTTCCTCGACTTGAACCTCGCTCACCGCTTCGTCGGCGTTCTAATCGAAATCCCTTCGCTCGCTCGCTCCGCTTTTCGTCATTACCATTCACTATTTCGTGGCTTTCGCTCGTACTATACTCGCGAGTGTTATTAGAACTATCGCTTCATTACTGAAAACGCTCAGTTGCTCGAACGAGCGCGCTCAAGTCGGAACTCGTGCGGGAAGCCTCGTCGAAAGGAAAAGTTGTAAGAAATTAATGTAAATTCACTGTGACGCGCAATCAGTGAGCATGTTTTACATCAAATCTGATAACGTAGAAAGTGTAAACATTGAGCAAAGACGCGACTGCCAAGGGTGGAATTAGTGGGCGAGTTGAGTGAATGAAAATCGATAAGATGAGAATGTGTCGAGTAACACGCTTCGGGATAAGAGCAAACTATGAAGCTTTGTCATGCTGATTCTTGATTGCTGCGTGGGACGTCGCAGCTTCATGTCAAATTTCATTTTCTCGGAGCGTCGCAATTCAGTTTCATTGAGACATTTAAAGACTTTAAACATCTCATAGGAGTTCTTGGAGATTGTTTCGTTGAGATTCAATTTATTTTTCGTTTGCCTTCTTCAACGCTGAGCAATGATTTTCGTGCTTCTTGAGGATTTACCTTAGCGATGCTACATACTGAATCCTTCGCTTCTGGTAGGAGTATTTGCTGCTTTGACATTTCCATTTCTAGGAATGGGCAGCTCTAATAGTTAACTCTTCCGTCCAACCCCATTTTGCACCTTTCTTCGTTATCTGTTTTCAATCTAAACAAGAAATACGCGACCTTGTACCTCGAATCATCTGCTTCTTTTCAAAGCCACACGCTCTATTCTCGTCTAGTTAAGGAAAATGAAGGGTAAAGGCTCGACAAAGATGTTTTTCCCTCGGCTCGCAATCTAACGAAAGGAAAATTGATATGAAAATCGCGAGACTGGAACAAGTTTGCTTTCATTCTCACGCAATCAAACAAACGGAAATCGAAATTCCTGCGATCTGTTTGTCTTAGAAACTTGAGATATTTACTCGGATGGAAGCTTTTCGTGTCGCTCCGGAATGCCTGACGTAAGAGGAGCAAAAAGCCCTCGAGTCGAACAAAGATTTTCACAAAATTCAAATTACGGATTTGCTTGTCTTGACAACAAACGCGCAGCTATTTCGAGAACAATTGCAACTCAACTCCGCGAATTATTTGCTCATCCTTGCTCTTATTACCATCGTGATTTGCTCGAACTGAATTAATTGAATTCAAAGTCTTTGTCCTTCAACTCAATTTATCTTGGAGTGCGATTTGCGTGTCACATTTCCTTTGGGGTCAACAAAAGTTCAGCCGGTGAACCCTCGCCAATGTCAATAACATAACGAAGGAAAGTTGGATTGCTCACTTATCGATTATCAATCAGTCGTCAGCTCCTTCGTGGCTGTCCGCCCATCAAGTGCAAAGCAGCAATTTGCTCGCGAACCTTTGCGTTTACTGCAATGTGCAGTTCTAACGCTCGGACGTGTATATTAATTTAACATTAGTTCTTCCATTTTTCATGATTCAAAGGCGTTCGACGACTGAACTTGAACAATCGCAGTCGAGCGAGTGGAAAATTACACGCTTACAGTGGGAGAAACAAAGCGATAGCAACTTTGTGAAAAGTGAAAATTGAATCATCGAAAGCTTTTAAGCGCAGAAGCTTTAGAGCTCAGCAGTTAATTGAAACCGACGCTTATGAACTAAGGGATTGAAATGACTCAAAACGGCAATAGTTCCTCTTCAACGGTGAATACGCCGACATCGATAGCGACGGGGAACGTCGAGGAGCGCTTAATGGTATGTAACAGGAGCAGAATGCAAATTCACTTCCTTTCGCTTCTGGAATTTTCCACTTTTCCGTATTTCGCGATGATAAACATTTCGTTCAGCGACGGAGTAAGGCACTGGCTTCCTAGCCTCGTGCTCACCATCGTTCCGTCGCATCAGCACGTTTACTAAAGGCTAGCCTAAAGCCCAACTTATTTCACTAGATCGTCGTCACTACAGGAATTTTTCATGCATTCATGGCAAACATTTCTGTTAGCGCCACATCCGATTTATGATGTTTGAACAGAGCGCTTACTCATTCGCAGGACTTGTGCAAATATAAACAAAAGGCACACAACGTGGAATCTGTTGTGTGCGCTTCCGTTGGCAGCAAGTAAGCGTTGCTAGCACTCGTTTCTCTGAATCAAGTTTCACGCCACTTACAAAGCTCACCCAAGTAAAAATCCTTTTGAGAGCAATGAGCTTTTGACTGCGACTCAATTTTTTAACGTTGGTTGATAGTTGAGCTTGCGCCCTCTTCCTCTGTCGTCGTATTACCTTCCGAATATTTATGACGAGTGGGCGTTGGAATGGAAGCGCTTAATGACTTTATCTTATCGGTACAACTTTCCTTCATTAGGTCGCCGTGAGAGTTCGTCCTATTCTCGATTCCAACGACGTTCCATGCATTCAAGTGACGCCCAACTCAGCAATTTTGTTTGACGAGGGTGGCACATCTCGAAACGGAGCTCGCCGACGATATGTTTATGACCATGTTTTCAACGACTCATCGACGCAGGAAATTGTTTATCAAGAGACGACCGCCGCATTAGTGAAAGATGTTCTCAACGGATTTAGCGCCGCTGTTTTTGCGTACGGTGCAACAGGATCGGGTCAGTTAACTTTCGCTCTTTTAACGATGAATATATTTTCTCATTTTGTTGTTCTCCTCTCCTTAGGAAAGTAAGTGGAGCACGAGAGAACCCCATTTGTCAAACTAATGAATTCGCCACATTTAGGACGCACACGATGCTTGGCCCAAATCCGAGGAAAGCCGCAACTCCTTCCACAGCACACGCGCCACCGTCCTCTGGCAGTGATTCCAGTAATAACACAGGCGACGGCTTGATGGTTAAAGCTATCGACGATATCTTCAGATTTGTTGAAGGAGCCGACAACCCTCAACAGTTTCGAGTGAGTCTCGAGAAGGAAATTTCTAGCCCAACTCACTTATTCGCTCTTTACGCTTCACCGGAAAATGAAAATTTATGAGAAAGTTGTTTGTCGAGAGTGCCCGAAGATTCAGGGCGATTGCTAATTCAGATCACGTTTCTGGGATTTGAATGTCGTTCTCAGACCCGATAAGCTTGCGGGAAAGTTATTAAAGACCATCAGATGTTCTTTCAGTAGGAACAGTTCAAGTCTTACGCAAGTCATAAAAGGTTTGGGAAGGTTGCGGCAACTTGAACTGCCTAAACTTTTGGTACTTTCCCCTTTCTTCGCTTAACAAAAGTTCTTGACAACCTTGTGACATCTTCATGAGAACTTTATTGTATATCTGCGGTGTGCCGACAACATTCAACCTGAAGTGAATGATCCATTACAATAATACGGTATGAGATAAACGGAGTTCGATAGGCAGGTAGCAGATGCGATGTCAGCTCCAACAATATTCGATTAAATAAGTTTGAGCGATTAGATGACAATTGACAGATGACTGGCGCACACTGCTTTTGTTGTTGAGACACGAAACGTTAGCGCAGCCCCAATTTGCCGATCAATGTTGCCACAACATTCGTGTGAATTTATTAGGCGAGCTCCGATGTGTTCTCCCGAAATACTTTGTTGCTTGTGGAGCGAACTTTTATCGATTCTTTCGGAAAGCCCCGCCGAATTTTTTCAAAAAGGGAACTTGTCACGCAATCTATGAAAGTATAGCTTTCCCGATGGCACATTTTCCGAAGTAGATAACACGTTAATTATTATCGTATTAAGCGACAGAGGCGGGAGAAGTCCCCTTGTCTATCCAGTCAACGCTTGATGCAAGGTCGGCTATTAGCTTTTATCATTTAATGAATATCTCACTGTCCTTATTATTCTTGTTCACTGCGTGCCCGCTGTTTGCTTATGACTCATGACGCAAAGAAATCAATTATTAAGGGAAATTATTGAAAAACATTTAGCTAAAGCGATTAATTAGCTTCACTAAGTGATTGTGTGGCCACAGAGCCAAGCGTTGCTTTCGATTGCGGAGAAACTTTTTAAGAAAGCGAGGAGGGAACGAGAGGAGGGTTAGTAGGTCAGAGGCAGCTCTGGGGGCCTGCATAATAAGTGAACAAATAATAATTGAGTTTCGACGTCATTAAAAGTTTCAATACCCTCAAAACTTTCCTGCAGCTTCATAATTGTTGATGAAGAAAGTTCATCGATCAAAACCCGGTCGAGATGAGGAAGAAGTAGCTTAGGCTTCCCTCAAAGTTTTTTATTGAAATTTAACGAGAAAGCTTTTGAACAAACGCCTCCACCTCACCTCCGTGGCTCAACTCATCCGAATTTGTTGTTTGCTAATAAATAGTCAGAGCTGTTGAATCTACAATCAAAGCTGTCCTTGAAGACGGCACGAAAGCCTTTCAAAATAAACGTGAGAAATGAGTTCGTAAGTATCACCTCATTATCAACAAACACATGGAAGCGACTGTAAGCAATATAAATGGCAACAAATATTTGCGTGGAGCTTAAACTTTTCCTTAAGCCTTCGTCCTTCCGCCTCTCACGAAAGAATGTTTTCCAACGGATTGTTTCGCTTCACAGAGCATATCGATACGCACATCTTCTTCCTAAATATCCAACCCACGTCTCATGTTCGGGTGAGGAAAGAACAACATTTATCGGCCAGAATGTTTCATGTAAACAAACTTGACACTCAAGTGGAGCGAAGAGCTTCGAGAATCGCAAAGGTGCTGTGACCTCGTCGTCCTTGACTCTCATAAAACTCGGGCAGCCATGAAACGTCCTTAAAGTTAATGTAAACTCCCTTTACGATTGAACAGTTCCACTTGCTAAGTTGCTATAGTCGCAATTGCATCCTCCAAATACTCAGAGGCCTCTTGTTTGCTTTCAATTTAAGTTGTGCCACTGAAAGGCCATTTCAACTTACGAGTAACGATCTTGGTCCAGGCCTCGATGTTTGTTGAATCAAACTTTCTGAGTGAATTTTCCTCTGTTACTTCCATTAACATTTTAATTTCGCTTTGAGGCCTCGCAGCGGTTCTGGAAATTACGAACGCTCAATTTATTGCTTGTTTTAAGATTTTGCGAGAAAGCGAAAGAGGAATGAGCCTGACAAAAAACTCAGACGACAAGTGCGTAACAAACTTCTTCGTTTGAGCATTCATAGGCGTATCGGTCTCAAAAGAAAACAAAAGCAGTAGAGTGAGCTTTCATCTCTCGTTTTCATATTAATGATTCTGCTGTTTCGTCGAGCCGAGGCAAATCATAATATTAAATTCGTATGCTGCGATGGGAAATCTTCCTCGAGAGAGTACAAATATTTCTCACGAACGAGATGCGTCTCGAGAGGCTAAAACGACCGTCGGATTTTGAATGGAAGTAGGTTCTAAATAGAAAGAGTGACTAAAATCGATTGGACGATTCGAGTCATTGCCTGAAATCTTTAAACACGCTTTGTCGTTATTTTTTGCTCATGGATACGGCTAGACGACTCCTCGAGATTCGCACGGATCAAAATGATTATTGAGCATGCTTGAGGCTCATGAGACTTGAAGGAAACAACTCACGTCGCTTCCGAGAAATGGAAAATGTCTTCGTGATGTTTGTTCTCAAAGAAAAATTCTGTCGTCACCGTAAAAAACGAAACTCATTTGATTCCTTTCATCCTCGGGCTGCCATTTTCACCGTGAATTATTTTTATTATGCTGAGCTTCAAGTTACTCGAGTGGCTGTTTAAATATGGTAATGCTGTAGCCTTGAATGAACGGCGCCTTCTTTTTCACGCCGAAAACGATCTGTTTATGACTAAAATGTCCTCCTAAAAACGAAGTTTCCCCAGAAATTTGAGACTCTTCTCCTCATTGTGTGCTTGTTCGTGACGAAGGAACCTCGCATTTGCCGATTTTCCCCACCCAGCAAGCACTCCATTATTTATCAGCGAAACGCGTTCCGTTAAGAACAGCGAAAACTAAACTAATAATACATTTGATCGTCGATCAATAAAATATTCAAGATGAAAACTGATGGCAAACAAACAATGAAACTACGAAGCCCAGAATCGATATGTGTACATAGCATTCCCACATGAACTCTGAGAGGAAACTCAAACGGAGAAGCTTTGCTTTAATGCATTTCCTGCAGCAGCTAACAAAATAAAAACGCCAACACGTGCAGGAAGAAGACCGCTTCCATAGCCTAGAGAAGACTCGTAGGTTTATAAATGGAAGCAATCTCGTTTGATACTTGTTCTACCTGTCGTCCTCTGAAGCTACTGAATCGAGTTATTAGAACGAGAAGAAATGCAAACTTTGGAATGTGTTTTATAAAAGACGAGCTATGTCTCATAGCTTCATCTTGTCTGTTGTTGAGCTGTCAAAGTAGAGAGCCTTGAGCTTTCAATTCGTCTTTAAGGTAATTCTTTGCTAGAGCTAAAAGTCTTTGATTTCCAGAGTCAGGTTTCACGAAACGTAATCAATGTTCCAATCGCTCCAAATAAGCTTTAATGAATGATTCAGTGAGCTTTACCGCGTTAAGTGCGTGGAATGAGGTTTGTGTCACGTGTTTAGACAAGCGTTCGTTCGTGTCTATGCCAATCGTCAGTCAACGCATTACTCCAATCGTGTGTCGATCTGGCAAATGAAATTCTGTTCATGACTCAAGCCAATAAACGCTGCCAACTCCTTCCGTCCTAATTTACAAAATTTGATTAACTAGAACAAAGAGAATGAGAAAAGTAGAACGAAATTTACATGAACAATAGAATCAAATAGCCACTCGAGTTTTTACGGTCAAAGTCACAGGTGGTTCTCGTGCCAGATTTATGGTCGTCGTTGTGATGTTTAATTTACTCTCGACTATGAAAAATTGACGCTGAACAGATGGCTAAGGGAAAATTATAAGAGAAAGTTAACATTTAACGTTCTCATATTCTCGGCCACTTTATTAAACCGCCCACGCAATAAATGGGGACGAATTAGTACGTCCTGTTGCCAAGCTTTTGAGACGATGAGTTCAGACGAGAGACATGGCTTGAGGCTTTTCCGCTGAGAGTTCCACGCGACTGCTAGCAAGAACAACTTTTCTTCTCTTTTTAATGCCTTTTTCAATCTCCTCAGGTATCCATTTCCTACCTGGAAATCTATAACGAGTTAATAAAAGATTTATTGAATCCTTCGGCGGGTTCGTTGGAACTTCGCGAGGATAACCGAGGAAATCAAACTGTAACCGGATTATCTGAAATTAATGCTGTGAGTCGTTACGAGGTTATTGCTTTGTTGTTGAAGGGCAACAAAGCACGGACGGTTGAGCCAACAGCAGCAAATCAAACTTCATCTCGCTCCCATGCGTTATTAAACATCACCGTCACACAGACGACACCTTTGGGTACAAAGCAAGGTCGTCTTTACCTCACAGACTTGGCAGGCAGTGAACGGGCGAAGAAGACAAAGAACCGCGGCAAAAGGTTACAAGAAGGCGCGCACATAAACAAGTCGCTTCTCGCCCTAGGAAATTGCATAAACGCTTTAGCTGGCGGAGCACGTTATGTTAATTATCGCGACTCGAAGCTAACGAGGTTGCTAAAAGAGGCGCTAAGTGGAAAGTGCAAGACGGTAATGATTGCTCACGTTTCAAAGGAAGGAAGCCATCGAGACGAGACGAAGAATACTCTGGTCTATGCTGAGCGAGCCAATCACATAACGACTCGCCTTCAAAACCCTCAACTGCTCGAAGAGAACCGAGAGTTCCCAATGACTCATTACCAGACTTTGGTGTCGGAGCTGCGAGAGGAAGTCGGGCGCTTGAAAACCAAGATGTTATCTGACAGGCCACGAAGTGCTGCTGTCCAGAAGATAATAAACGAAGACCCGGATACGCAAAAGCGCAAACAGGAATTGAAGTATCTTCGAGAACAAATTGTTTTGACGTTTAAGCAACAGATGAAACTGAGACGACGGCTCCTCGAGGCGGAGTCTCACTTGCTGGGCTTGGAGCTTGATGCAGAGCGGCAGCACATGGTGATTTCTCACTGGCAAGGCCGGAAGGGAAAATTGTATGACAAGCAGCCGACGCTTCAACGTGAAAAAAGCTGCGACCTAAATATTGACGACGAGAATATCGATGACGAGTCGGATGATTCGGAGGCAACGTCAGCGCTCCGGAATGCGTGGAATGAGTTGGGAGCAATCGAGCGAGAAACGAAACGCTACCGAGATATTCGAACGAGCACTGAAAAGGATCTTGAAGACTGTCGGAAGCGCGGCGTCGCCTTCGAGGATGTAAATTATGTGAACTCAATTACTTCGCACTTCATTGACGATTTAAATTGATGTTTCAGGAACTTCCCGACCGAATCAGTAGCGACGAGGAACGTGAGCTTTTATCCTTATTGTGTCGCGTACACGAGTTGGAAGCTGATAAGGTTTGACAAATGACTAACCTCGGTGTTGAAAGCAACGACGTTCATTTCTTTTCAGGTCTCGCTGCAGGCTGAGCGAATGGCACGGCAAGCGGAACTTCGTCGCCGCGATCTGCAACTGCTTCGAGCTGAAAGACAGCGACGTCTCTGTGAAGACATCATCAGTACTCAGCGTAGAATTATCGAAGGTATGCAAATATCGTTCTCAGCGAGTGCGTCGTTTAAAACTTTTCTTTTCTAGATGGACGTGTTGAAGTTTCAGATGAGTTGAGAGATTTGTACTCGATTTACCAGCAAGAAATCCACGCCAGCACCTACACAAGCGGAGCTCCAAGGACACAGAGCCGAATAGTGTACGACACAAAATTGCCACCGATATACAATAGAACGTAAAATTGTTAAGTGACGTCAACACCCTTCCTTGAGTTGTAAGCTTTTTCTTATTTCAGACTCACGTCCGCTGACAGCAGCTCAAGTTCTTCAGATTGGTCGCCTACGCCCAAGTCAACGTTAAAAGATGCCGAAGGTAACAATCACAACTCGTTCGATATTCTCATGGGCCCGGCAGTTAGGACGCGGCTCCCTTCAATTCAACGACGGGCGAACCCCAGCGCCAGCACGTCGAGCGATGATTAAGCAAGTTGTAGATTTGAAATAATTTGAAATAAAAGTAAATTAGCAAAGTTGATGGAAGCGGCGTTAATCAAAAGCATTCAAAGATTTCCTCACGCACTGCTTTTTACTTTCATGACGCTCGTAAAATCCTAGTGAAATCTGTTTGCCTTTCTTCAAGCCAAAATAGAAGAGGAAAGCGATTTGTTAGCTTTTTACTCAGCTCGTGAAAGTTTCTTCATCTTTCACTTTGATAGCGTTGGGGAGGAAAAGTTTCCCCGAGAAAGTTTCAATTCTCTTCAAACTAAACACTCAGTCGTAATTTCTTCTTGTTATTCAACAGAAAGTTTCGCCGCTCAGTCAAACAGAATGCTCCAATTGTGTAATGATAGTTCTTTGAAAGGTATTGTTCAACGATAACGTCTTCGTTTGAGGAGAATGAGAGGGTGTAGTCTACGGCTGATAAGCTAAAGAAGTGTCTGCTTTGATGGCATCATTGTTAAACGATCCCTGAACCAATAGCACGTTGATGCTGGATGTTGATCTGCATATAGAAACGATTCGAGACGGCGGAAAGACTCGGAAATAAAAAGAAAACTGAGGAAGTTGTGATGAAACTTTTCTGCAAACCTCATCGGGAAGGCAAAAGCTCGGAGCGAGTATCGGAGAAAACATAATTTCTCACTTGAATACTTTCTAATAAATAAGACATAACTTGATGAGATTGTGAGAAGCAATTTTGCTATATGAAATTAAACTTTCATACCGAGACCCAGCGACAGAGACGTTGAGATCTTCGAGACGACATGTCGGTTAAGTTGCTTGCGTTAAAGCTTACACGCACAAACTAGACAATTTTCCTGCTACTTTATTCATGAGCGCATCCTTAACTGGGTTCCCCACTTAATAAAAATCCAATTTCCGTTCCTTCAGTCTTTCACTGAAGACTCAGTTAAAACTTTTCTCATTCATTATTTCTGCTACGGAAAAAGCTTTTTGCGGAATTCGTAAAGGAACAACGAGCGGATTTCTTTTCGCATTATTTTCTGCAATGGAAGTTAATAATTGGGTTGCGGTCAGAGTACCGAGCTCTGATTAACAGAAGTTAGAAAAGACTTCCGCATCGCAGCCTTGAACTTGAATGTTTCTTCGGAAACATCAAACGCTGTTTCGGAACAGAAGCCAAACGCATGCGCAACAATTAATCTCGTGATCACTGTGGAGTTCAAACTAAATCCTCCTGAACTATATAAATACAGAGCATGGTAATTTAATCGAAAAACTTTTGTTCAAAGCAGTTTCGTGTTGGCAAAATTCTATAGAAGCCAAACTTCCACATGATTTGCTGCTAATTTTGTAATTATCGTTTGTTGCCTGACTCCCTTCCAAAAACGACGCGTTTATGTTTTTATTGATCCACTAATTTCATCAAGATTATTCCCGCTGAAGAAAAATTGAATTAGATGAGCTGAGATATTGCTTTTGATTGATTTCTTCACGCTAACTAAATTTGAAATTGATATTCCTGCGGCGGAACAGCCCACAAAGAAAAATGGAAGTGGAAAAATACAATTAGAATAATGGAAGAGAGTGATAAGGCCTCAACAGAGAAAGGTTCGGTTCGGAATTGTCCTAAATTTTCCCAGCCTCGGTTCCCAGAACTCTTAAATTCACATTCACGAGAAGGTTTAAAACAAACAAATCATTACAACTTTTTTGCAGAAAGAGCTCTCGAGCGAATCGGGGAATAACTCATGTCGGCGATGGAATTGATGACTCGAAGAATAAATTTGGCACTCAGAAATCCCCGAAAAAGTTATTGCTGCGTCAACATAAATATGCAAATTACTGTCATTCACACGTCAATTCATCTCTTCCGCCAAAGTACTTCGAATCATCCTTTCAAGTGTCTAAAGTGCTCGTTTCAAATCTCGTTGAATTTATGAAATCCACGTGAGCTGTGTGAGGTTGCTTGTTTACGAGATATTCTCAAGATCCGTAATAACTTTCGAAAGTTCTGCACACGCTGCTCCTTCTTGTTGCTTTGAAACGCAAAAAGGATTTTTCTCTATCCGCCAAGAGAGTCGTGAGAGTATTTTCTTCTTTTCATGAAAAATTCTTATACGAAAATACGAGGGAATTTCACTGAAAGTCTCGGAAGGGACGTTGAAAGCTTCGTAAATAAAGAAGATGGCAAGAAACTTCATTGCGAATTTTGGTAGGAAATTTCAGGAGACACATTATGAAAATGTGTACGACTAGCTCGCTTTGGAACCTCCTCGTCAATGATAAAACATGCTAAACTTTTCAATTTTCTTGAATTTTGCGGTGCAAATATCGAGGGAGCAATCAAGTACTCGTCGAAAACAATTGAAAAACGTAAAACTTGAAGGTTACTTCGAGACTCTTGACATCCTTTTAACACCTCACCATTTCCTGTAAAACAACGAAAACTCTTCATAGGTTTTGAAGGTCCTTTCTCAGAAAACCTCCGTCCGGAACCTGAGAGCATCTGCAGCCAGCGGTGATTAATGCAGAGCGCTGAAAATTCCAAGCGAAACATTCTCAAAATATTTTCTTCTTACATTTATTCAGCTTCGGTTGGATTTTCAAGTTACAAAAATAACAACAAATAATTTATGAGCTTCTTGTTTATTTTCTTGTTTCAGAGTCAAATAATTTTTAAAGGTAATTGTGCAATTTAATTCACAACGTGCCTACTTAACTGCTACGCTTAAGCCTAGTTAGACAGTTTAATTCGACCTAACTTAGATTCTAGTTTCAATTTCCTGACAGATTTCGATTAAAAGACTATTTTGTAGAAGGAATTGAATCAGCGATGAGAATCAGTTTTCATTTTCCTAGATTTTCATTTCACCGTATGGAGGATAAATCAGGAGCCGTTGACATATTCTGACTAAAATTGTTTGCCTTTGCTCGCTCGAGCTTATGCGAATATAATTTCACGCTTCTATATAATTTTATTGACGGAATTCTCGTTCATGAACTGATTTCACTGCGCGTCGTTAAACTGAAAATTCTCTCTAACGATCCGCATCGTTGCCTTGCCGCCTGCATTCCCGTGTTCGCAACATCGTCATGAAAATTACTCAGTGAGCGTGCTAATTACTTCTTCAGAACTCTCTCTTCACTGTCAGCGTGCCATACAAAGTTTCAAGTGCAACCCAATTTGTAACTGTCAGAAAGAGTTAAATAAACGGGACGACGTCAGAGATTTATCTTGCACGTTAATAGCTTTTAAATTAACTCGCAGAGCAATCGTGCGATGATTGAAGAGTCGTTCATGGGGTGAAATTAAATTCCGCAAATCGTCTGCGAGTCAATTAAATTCTCGCCCACTCTTGACTACATAAACTTTTCCCGTGATTAATTAACATTTAAAGCTTTTCGTAATTATGTTAACGAGGAGATTGGCTCTCTTCCTAATCATAGTTTGATACAACGAAAACGTTTCTAGGAACTTTAATGACGCTTCAGCTGCTGATTGATTCCAGGTGGGAATTGCCTTAAATAAATTTTCTTTATGTGCAAGAGCATTTCATCACTCGCATCTTCTTCATTGTGGTGACCTTCAATCTTGTATGGTCGTTTTCGTCGATGTGCAGGACTTCCATGTCGACCAGACGCGTCGCCGCGCAACACACGTTCGGAACCGTCGAATCTTTTTGTTGATGTCGAGCAAGAGATTGAAAGAAAGCGTGATTGTTGGCTACGTTATACTTGTAGGGACATGTTCCATCGCAGAAACCCGCATCAAAGTTTCGAGGTTGAATTATGTAATCATAGCCGCCCAGCTCTCGGAAATCAATTTCCCATTTATGACGGCAGCATTTTTTATCGCCGTCTTGACGACAAAATGTCTTCTTCGGTTGGCTTATCGCATAATCTTTGGCTTCGTCCAACTGTCCGTGCTTTCGATGACCTGTTTTCCTCTTTGTTCTCACCACCGACCCGACAATGTTCAATGCCGGATTATTCTTTGCATCTTCGCTTCCGTGATTGTTGACGATTTTAAGTCCGTATTTTGAGCACGACTCGCAGTGGACATCGATGCTTAAGGTATGGTCATTCTCTTGTAGCCACTTGTTGACGGTCTCAGTCAAATCCAGTGGAATCCATTTACTGTAGCTGAAGCTTTTAACATCTTCGGTGTTGATGGGCAATGTGATATCCTTGCTGAATAGAAGATTGCGTCCTTGTGAATTCGATTGATAGACATGCAACCTGATCGTCTGTTTGTTGGTGATAACTTGGATTTTATTTCGATTTAGGTTGTGGTGACTGTTTTGGTGTCTGTGCTGATGTTGATGGTTGTGAGATTTTCTTAGGTTTCGATGGGATTTCAATGTGAGTTTCTTTGAATGAACGTCCAGACTGCTGTTGTCGTCGTAGTCGCTTTCACTTTCGTTCAGCTGATCTGCTTTTGAAGCCTTCTCGACGACCAAACTCGGGTCGTTGGTAAGAAAGACATTAAGTGTTGACTCTTCGATTTCCGATGGAAGCTCATCGCGGTCCAACATCTCAAAGTCTAGCGATGCGACTTCTTCTTCGTTTGTCGAGCGGCGCTTACGTTGACTTCGAAGACGATTCGATTTATCTAAAAATATCAGCCAAGGAGAGAAGAAATGAAACCACAAATTAATATCAAGAAGTTATTCGTTTCATCTTTTTCTTGAATGCGACACGTTGTGCAAAGATTCGATTGTCAATCCTTCACACTGCGGCGTCAGATCTGCTTGACTGGAAGGTTTTACTTCCATTTATTTTAGAGGCAAACACGGACGTCAAAAAAAGAAAAGAAACTCTAATCAGTACGTGATGCTCAATTACTCACTCGAATGTTTGAAGGCAAATATTTTCTTAACAGACTCGCTTTCGTCACCGCCGAAGACGAAGTTGGTCACGTCATGGCCGTAAAACTTCGCTGATCTCCGCTTTCGGTAATTTACTCTGCTCAAATATTCGTTGTATTTGGAGAAAAATTCTTCCTGGCTGATGTTGGCCTGCAATGATCACAAGAAAATATAACATGTTAATTGAATGTTCACTGTGAGTCAGCAGCGATAAAGCCGCTAGATGAATTATTCTATCGTCTTGCTCTCAAGCTTTTATGTCTAACAATACTTGGAGATGATTATTGAGCGACGAGCATAACAACGAATGCATTTTTAATTATCAATTTGCTGCCGGCAGTTTGGCTAGAGCTGAGTGAATATTCATTAATAATCGTCAAGTTTCAAGAGCCCAAGATTGCTAAGCGGAATGAAAAAATTCGCCTTCAATAATTTAAGGTTCGTCTTGACGACCAGCGGCGGATTTACATCGAAAGCACCGTCTGGAGACGATAAACCTTTGATCGAGAACCTTGGAAGCCTCAAAGTCCCCATGGAAACCGTCCGAAAATGAAATTACATTTTGACTCTCTCGGGCAGTTCGCAAGTCAATGAGCAAATGTCGACTTTTGGTTTCTTTTAATTATTAGCCGAAAATAGGTTTCTGTCACCAACCGTCTCACTTCTCATCGTTCAAAAAAGCATCATAAGTCGTGTGGCTCAAGCGTTACTCGGAATTAAAATCTTACGTTTATCAGATCAGCCAGCACATGTTTACCCCTCATGGAACTAAGAAGCGATGCGATTATTTAATTGATGTCACATCAGCTTAGCGATAAGGGCTCTTATCGCCGTCACAACATGTTGAGGAATTCGTGCACGTTCATGCTTTATCAAGTGACGTGAGAACTTTATGTCGTTCGATGATGAAAGAACTCAAGCACGTTGCGCACATTTTTCCGCAGTCGATTACACGCTTTATTGGCATTTATGAGCGGAAATTGAACGCTTTCATCTTTTGTTTTGTTCGGTTTTATCAGTCGGGAACTTCTCTGCAGGGCCTTCACCGCTCATTTGATTGTCTTTATTGCCATCCGTCATCAGACACAAACAAACCACTCTTCCAGGTCGTAAATGTTTCATTGCATCACGCGGATTCGGTCTCAGCTGTTTCCATGGGGCGTTAAACTTTTTCATCTCATCGCCTTTTGAAACTTGCACACAGAGCAAATATTGATAAAGAAATTATAAAGCGACGTCAATTGTTTCGAAACATATTCGTCTTCGGTCTTGGCACGAGTCGAGGCAAACTCTCAGCTATTCCATAAATAGAATCTCGGCGAAACATTTGCCATTCTTATGAAATTGCTTATCGTGTGCTTTGCCCCCGTTTTTTTTAAATAAGACTCGTGGGTAAACAAATGGCTGAGACGAAGCAAAACTCGTGTAATCTCATGATTTTCAACTAAAGTGTAGAGATAATTGAATTGCTCGACTCTCTTTTGGAGTAATTGAAGCATTAACTAATTGCTGTCAGTGGACGTCTATAATCAATATGAGCGCTTGTTCCGCTGTCAAGTGTTTGACTTTATTCATTATTTATTCGAAAGTCTGGAAAGCAGACTTAATAGACAACAAACTGCGAGTTAATCGACGTCGTTTGTCGTTCAACTATTAATTTATGGCTTCATAACAAATTACGAAAATTACTTTTCGTTCATCGCCTCATCATCATCGTGACTCCCACGCGCAAGCTTCTCAAACGTGCTTTTATTAATGTTCGTAGCGCTGATTTTGAAGTTTGAGGGAAACTTTTAATCTCATACGGTTTTCAGCAAGTCATTCAGAATTCCTCAAACACGTCTCATTCTACTGAATCATGTCGTTCTACAGAATGCGACGCTATTTAACTCATGGGAATTCCTACAGTTACACTGGATACAAGCGTGCGATACGTTCACTCTTGAACTTTTCGAAGAAACTTGCGACGAACTTGAAAATATCTCGACAAGGAAAAGTTCTTCGCGAAACTTGACGCGCGGTGAAGAAAGTTCTTCTTTGGATCCGTTCTCAACCCCTTCTTGTTTACTTCTCCAACCAGTCAAGCTAGTTGGCTCGAAAACCCCGAATTTCACGGCTGCTCTTGATGAAGTTATTTCCACATATTCTGAATTTCAATTCATGGCTTTCCTCCGCGGGTTTCTCCAGATTACCGTCAACCCAATAACATTTTTTTCCTATTTAAAATTTGAATGGATCATCGTGAGATCTCATCTTTCTCCCCTTAATCGAAAATAAATGTGAGGCTTTTTATTACATCATGAAATCGATTCAATAAAAAAACGATCGAACGAATTAAGAAATGTTTATGATCCGAAGGTCCATCGCGCCGCCCACACCTCGTTCGACCTAATGAGTGATGTTTACGAATAATCTTATTAGCGCTTTGACTTCATAAAGTTATTTATCACGATCCAAATTCCTAATTTATGGCTTTACAGCACATATAAAAGCGTATTTAAGAGGAACCGCGGGACTTTATTTTAGAACACAGTCGTTCTTTAAATAGCAATGAGGAAAGAGAAATGTATTTGTCATTTGCTTTGGATTCAGTCGGTAAACTTATAAATAGCCGTGACAGTTATTTATAGACTCAACGTCCGATATTGAGCTCGTTAAAGAGATATGATAAGAGTCCCAATGCGAAGCAGGCCACAGGGGGAATCTAAGGAATTTCAGTTTGTTGTGTTTAATCGCTCTTCGGTTGTTTACATTCTGTTTATATAGGCATCGATGGTCGAGTTAGATTGGCTGGTGTGTGGCCGTTGTTGTATCATACAACTTGTATGCAAAGTGTGTTGGCGAACATGGCACAAGCAGAGGGAGAGAAGTCCATGAAAATATTTACTTTCTACAATTTTAATCGTTCCGTCATCTTCGAACTGAAGATGAAAATACTCGCTTTGGATTTATGAACTGAACAGCATTTCTCAACGGAGCGCCAACGTATTCACATCCGTTGTGCACACAAAAATCTCTCTCCAGACACATTTTTCGCTCGCCGCCTATGCAACAAGTGGTCGACTCGTTTACAAAATTCCTCGGATATTTTGCGGCGCTTTCTCGCCGTCGAGGGAATAACCTTAAGTTGACAAAGTTTTCTATTTTTAGACGAACGGAGAAGATCACGAGGGGGTGAGATTATTTATTTGCGGACATCCCTCAATCAAATTCCGCGTTAAATCATTCGAATAAACGGTTTGTTGTGGAAAAGTTGCTGACTGTTGTGTAAATAAAATATCTCACAGCCCAAACACGGCGCCCAGAGAGTGTTTTTGCCTCACCGCAAGGAATTAAATGAGGAAAATAATTTTATTAATGTGTCTGTTTATAGTTTATCAGCAGAACGAAGCCCACGACTCGTCAATTAATTTATAATTACAAAGAATTTTTCCTCAAAAATGCGGATCGTAAAAATTCCTGAAATGTTTTCCGCGCAATGTTTACTCTGCGAAACGACTGCTCAGCTGTGTCCACAATTTTATGGGGCTTGATGAACGCTCGAAGCATCCTAAATTGTCCGGCAACTCGGGTCATGAATTAATTGTGATGCGCAAAGTGAGAAGACAGAGAGAAAGAAAAGTTTTCCATTTATGAGCTAAGGCATTATCGTCGCATTTTTGAATGTCTTCCTCATTCCTCAACTTTATAACCACTCCGTGACTGAGTTACGAATCTTGAGATCAAGGCAAGGATTTGAAGCTTAAATCTCTCTCTGAAAAATGAATCAAGTTGAGAGGGGTTTTGGGCTGTAAACGACCGGTGCTCCAGATTCATGTCACGCTCATGTGTTCTTCTTTATTTTTCCAAAATCGATA
This sequence comes from Smittia sp. YW1114-2, assembly GCA_033064975.1. Classification (NCBI taxonomy): domain Eukaryota; kingdom Metazoa; phylum Arthropoda; class Insecta; order Diptera; family Chironomidae; genus Smittia; species Smittia sp. YW1114-2. The sequence goes on from CP093833.1 coordinate 8,184,973, forward strand.
CATTTCCCACGACGAACGAATGTTTGACACAAATCGATTTAGAAAAGTGAAATCTCGTTTTCTCAGGCCCGCAAACAGAAACAAATTATTGAAACAATTTTTCAATGAGTTCATGTTTGAGTTGGCGCCAGGTGTTGCGCTACATTTTGCCGAGCTGCGTCGGAAATGAGATCTCGCTTGTCACGAGACGAGGCAGATTGCAATTTCAAAATTAATTTAAGCGGTTTCATTGTTATTAAATCCTCGGAATGAGCTTGCGGACTTAACATGTCGAAACACCGCTCAACACTGGTTCCATTCACGAACGTAAATATCTCATCACAAGCGACAGTAAGCCTACAAATTAATGACAGTCTTAACAAGGTTTAAGTGTTTGTTCGTAGATTGCGTCACTTCAACTTAAGATTTATCTCGAGATTGACAAAAATCACGCGTGGATTTTGTGATTTTTACGTTTGCCGCACGTGCTTGAACTTCGGTTGGAATTTTCGCTTCTTCGAGATCACTGTGACGTAACTTCAAACACGTTAATGACTTCAAGGAAACTCCAAAAGCAATAATCCTTTGCTTCTGTTCCGTAAACTGTCGACGTGCCCAGCTATTAATAGTTTTAAAGCTCTAAAGGTGCGATGATAACAAGAGTGTTTGCGAATCAATAACTTAAGGACTGAATCAACACTTGTGACTACCTGAGAGAAACTAGCTGCGAATCGATTGCATTGCTGGCCTTCCGCTGCACGCCGGAGGGAAAAAACTTCAGCAAACATTTGAAGCTTCGTCGTTTCTCATTGTGTGCCATGAGAAAATGTTGCTGAACATTTTTCGTCGATGAAAATCAATAAATCTGCTTGGTTCGGGGTAGCTTATGGTTGGGACAGATAACAGATGAAATATTGAACGGAGACACTTGCTCTACATATGGAGAGAACGGATAGCATGCAGTTTGCCAGCTAATCTTGCTTGCGACGAAGTCACAAGCTACTCGATGAACTTTATCTTCTTTTTTGCTGTCGAACTCGATGGAACCGGTGTCGTCTTCTCGGCAGTAAAAGATGAAGAAGTGCCCAAACTGGCTATGGATTTTTTAAATCGTAAAATCACTGACTGAGAACCCGGTTTGGGATTTCACTGCCAAAGTATTTTAGGATTTGAATTTGAATCGCAAGCCAAGCGACGAGAAAAATGTCTTTGCTGGCATTTTAATCAAATTCCACTGAAACATTTCAACTAATCAAGAGCCTCGAAATTAAATTCTTGAGCGATGGAGCAAATTGCAAGCAAATAATTGAATTCCAATCAACTTCCTGGAAGAGTAAACTGAGATTGATTTATGAAGATACGCGAAGCAATTTGTCTCGATTCCATCTCAACTAGAATTTATTGAACGAAATAAATTTCTCATGAAACTTTGCGGCAAAACCGATCGATCGCATAAATTCCCCTCGACACATGTTGAGTTATGTGTAAACATGAACCGCTTCGATATCGGGATTAGATTTGCAATGTCAGCGGAAGAAGGATCCGAATGCTTCTAACACAATTATTTAACTGGAATCAATTCATGTGAATGAGTGAGTTTGCCTTATATTTAATTGCCTCCATTTCCATGGAGAACGGTTCATAAGCTTGAGTTAATTTGGATCCTAAATCAAGTTTGTCGACGGCGGAGACTGCTCTGAATTGTGTTTTTTGCGGAGTGATTTCACTGAAAGAAATTGAGTCTTCTTTTGAATCTATTTGCCTCCAAAAAACAAACGAAAGCGAGATATATTCTGGCTTATTTAAAGAGAAAGCACTTCCTGTTATTGAAACAAAAGTTTTTTGAAAGGATTTCACAAAAAGGGAGTGGTGCTTTGACCTTTTAATTCATTAGAAATTTTTGACTAGTGCTGGCAGAAATATTTACGGAAGCGTGGGATGACAAGGCAACTGCTTGTACCGAATGATTCAACATGTGGGCTCGCTCGCTGCGAATTCACTCGAACTTATCACTCATCGGAGAGCTTTGCATCATTACGTCAGTCAGTACGCTCGCACGCTCACTCGTTTTCGTCATGTCATCACGGATGTAAAAGTCTTTTCAACCGCTGTTTAATTTCTTGCTCAAATCATTATTCTATTTCGGATGGTGAAGCACAAACCCAAATATTGACCGGGTTTTGCAGTCGTAAAAATTTTCAATCAATAGTCGAGGTTCTTTGGCCTTTGTTGGCAGTTTGAGATCGGAATGCGGCAACTAAGGAGCAGCATTTAAGAGAAGGATGAGATGAGCTTGCGAATTATTTTATTGGATCGTAAAAGCTTTCTTAATTTCACTTTCAACTAATTAGCGACGATTTCGCAAGGCTAGGAAATGTTTCGCTCTCCAGCTTTTCACAACTTAAACGCAGGTGGCTTGATTGACGAGATTGCGTTAGATATGACGTTGACATTCCGACGATTACTTCACAATGTGATGGGGGAAAACACCAAGATAAGAGATTGATTATTTCACTTGCGCCACATCCCTTGCGGAGGAATCATTCGAATGATAACATACTGATTTATTGATAAGGCAAATTAAATTAAACGGTTGTGATTCATTGCAGTCGCCGCAGAGAGATTTCACGCAGAGATATTTCGTAAGAAAATCAAAAAGTGACATCGACGTTCCAACGAAATCAGTTCGAGTATGGAAATGAAGTCGAGTCTCCGAGCGGTGTTATAAATCAACAAAACACGATGCTCACGACATGAACCAGAATTAATAAAGGCATAGTTTGTTTGATCTTCGATCGAACCGGAGAGATTTCTAATTAATAACGAAGATTCAATTTACAACTCGGGCGCAGTTCGAAAGAAATTTTTGAATTCCTCAAATGATAAACGAGACGGTGCTTAGCTTCAATCGGGCATTCAATTTTGGATCGGAGCGGCCGCCCACGCAAATCTCAACAGCTCACTAAAATGCATTTAATCTGAAAAGGCTAAAAAGCTGATTGAAGTGAGATCTTGTTAATTTATTCAATGTCGAGGAGGAGATGAAACGAGATTGGAATCTGCTAGCCGACTTTTATGATGGACATGGAAGAAGATTTATTTTGCGTAGGTTTCCGTCCACAAAAGCTTGAATCTTTTCGTAATGGTTGGTTGAGGGTGAGCCGAGGATTTTCCCAAGGCTGCACTCACTTAATTCAGGGCGAAGCTCTCGAAAAGTTCTTTATGCTAATGTCTCGACTTGAGGAACACCAGAGTGATTACGCAACTTTATACGCATCCAGCAACACATAAAACCCGAAAAACGGCAATTTATCATTCGAGCAAAAAGCGGCTCAGCTAATTGCCACTTCTCGGACATCAAGATTGTGCTGAAGAGGCGAAGACAGGTTTCTTCCGTCACGACGACGAAAAAAAGTTGAACATTTAAGATATTTGCATCGTGTCCCTCGAGACGAAAAGGTTTTCCCTCTGTACCCAATTAAATCGATCGGACTCACCAGGTCGATGTCCGGCTTCGTTGTCATGTTTAATCCACTCATAATGTGCTCCTGAAGTTCGATGGGGTTGATTTTAAAATCAACAGCGGCTAATCCATCATTTTGCTGCTGTCTCATTTTATGAATATCACAGTTGATTAAACTAATATCACAGCAGGCATTTATAATTAAAATATAATAAATAATTAATCTAACAATTTCACTGACTTTAATTTTTATTCCCATATCACGTGCTAAGGTTTGATATGTTTCAACTAAAATTATTAGCTTCGTAGTGTTCTCGATTTGGCTTTAGTTTCTGCACTTGAGTTTTTGTTGTCGCCGCAGTAGATTCTCAGATATTTTCTATTTATTAGAACTTTCAATTTGTTGAGATTCATTAACATATTATTAAATTCAGATTGAATTGTCGGTTGCGCAAAAATTAATATTTTGCTGCTGGCTTGTTTTGGTGTCAACGATTTTAATTAAAAATTTCCTCTCGATCATGTAATCACGGTTTTCCATTGATTTTCACCCGACTGCTGATTAAGTACACAGTGGTCGTGTTAAAAAGTCAATTACATCGCCTAATAATTTGCTCAATTAATTCAATGTTTTTCGTAAATCAATTTATATTGTTGCTGCCCATGCAATGAATATTTCAGTTGGTTTGAAAATATTTCTTCCATACACTCGAAACACCTCCGTCGTACTTCAACTTTTTAACGAAACTAAACCTGGTGAATGGAAAGCAAAATTTTTAAAGAACTTGAATAATTTTTCCTCCGTTTGTATGATGACTGTTGTGGTGTGGGTATGTGACTAGCTTAGCCACGATACATTTTTTCTTTTCCTTTTCTCTTCCCCACCTAGAGGCCCGAAGCCCGATCGTATACATGCAAGAATTATTCCAGCTGTCGTTGTGACTCTTGTTTCGTCTCGTTTCAGACAGAATGATTTCCGAAAAAAAAAACTTATGAATTCACGTTTATTGCCGGCGACACTCCGTGTCGTATCAAAGGCTGATAGTGAATCAGCTGACAAGCTGTCATCGACACTTATGAATGGAGATATTTCACGTGAGGCAACGTGATTCATTGCAGGCACACACAATTGTATTTACGTGCGGCCGAAGTAAAAAAATCTTTTTCACTGAGCAAATTTCTTATCGGCGGAATCGCCGAATCATTTTCAAACCGAACTTGTACGAACAGAAGTTTGAATGATGCAACCTCGGAAGAAAGAACATATTTGGAAGTGGCGCCCAAATAAACGTGTTTTCCGCTGAAGCATCGCGCGATTTTTCACGTTTAAACGCTCAAACATCGTAAAAAAGCGAAAAGAATTCAGTATCGTCGGAAATAAATCAAACACCCAAAATAAAATCCGCGAAATATTTCGTAACATCATGTAAGTATCTAGTGAAACGAAAGTGAATCATGAGGAATGCAAAACAGTCGCGACGGTTGTTAAGAGCTAACCGACACGAATTGATAGTTTGAGGTGTTAAAATTAGAAGAAGACGTCGCCGCATCACGAAGCGGCTTAAGCATTCCATTAACAGTTCCTCGAATTAGCGTCTTTTGTTTTCTGGGGCCAACATTCGTTACAGTGAGAGGCAACATGCACATTAAGCATGTTGTGATGCATTGCGAATGGCTCTACCCGCATCGCCAGACTTGCTAAAGGAAATCGTGAAACGCAGTGAACGAAATCTCGAAATGAGTTCCAGGGAGTGTAGCAATAAATTTCACGGCGATCGAGTGAGCATATGGGCAGCAGCATGACAACCTGAATGAGATTTAATGGATTAAACACATGATGCTGAGCAAGATAATAATTTTTTATATTCTTCTTTCACATAACAACGAGACACACGTCGCATCAAGTCTCTTATCGGGAGAGCATCCGAGGAAAGCAAAGGGAAAGTATCGAACTAATTTATTGCCTCTCACTCAGAACTCGACATGATTCGGGAGATAACAATGAGCGACAGCGGCTGAAAAAGGCTCAAGAATCCATCTAATTTTCTAGTCATGAGATATTCCGGTAGACTCAGTGATATCCAATAACAGTGGGATTTACATTCATGATCTCCGAAATCGATTCAACATTTAGGCAGAAAAACTGTCGCTCGAAGCGCAACCGTCTTCGGGGGAATAATTTAACGGAAAGGATTTTTTTCTCCTTCAACTGAGGACTCATAAGAACGATAAGCTGCAAAAATATTTTCCAATTTCCTGCAAGCATATTTTCTTCAACAAGAGATTTCCTTAACGACGTCAGAATTTTGTACGTATTTTGTTGATAAATTGCTCAAGTCTTCAATCATCTGAACATGGTCGAAATAGAGAAGTGAGTCAAAATAAACCGACGTCACCGATTAACACTACCAGGCAACGGCCTTTACCTTTCTTCACGGCACACTTCTCTTCTGATTCACCCAGCAATGCGGAGCTTTATTAAGACGAAAGAAAATCACCGGCAGAAATCATGAGTCACAAGGTGCGCGTGTAGCCGCGTTAGCATGTTCAGACCGGCACAATTGCGTGCACAGAATTGAGCTGTGCTCTAATCCATCTGCAAACGACTCGGGGAGAACCTTTTTTCGCATAATTAAACCGGCTAAAACAATCAAAAGGAATCCCTGACCTGCGGCAACAGGTTACACAATAGGAAAAACCTTTTCTCTCTTTTTGAAACATCCGTGAGCAAATTTAACGGGGAAACTCCAGTAAAAAATAATTGATTAGTTCCTTATTTTATTTCGGGGATTTCTCCACGCCTCAAATGACGTCAAGAAGTAGTTTGGCTTTGGCAAACCTCCGTGCTGACCTAATGCGAAAACCGCTACAAAATAATTAACAAAATGATTAACAAGCGTGTAACTAATAATTTAAGACCCAATTGGTTTTCCCACTTCTAATATAATCCCAATAAGCCAGGAAATGACAAAAGTGTTTAATGTTTGACTTTATGGACACTCTCCAGCTGGATTAATCTGCATTTTTTTGCCTTCGGCGATTTGCTGATCAGCCAATTCGATCGGAAGCATCCGCAACTCGCTGGGCTTCGCATTTTTCACATTTAACGGTTTGATTCGATTTTCTACTTAGTTCTATACAATGATGAAGTCTTCGCTTATGTCATAAATTTTCCCCAAAACCAATCGACCGATTACACTTTGAAGAACTCGTGTGACGATTGCCGACAGCTGCGGCTTTGTCGGTCCACAATTGTTTCGAAATTCCTCGACGCGATTCAATGGTTTCGAGATAAATGAGTAACGACTGGCAATAACTCAGTTCGAGGCATTTTATCTGATTTATGTCTCAATCATCAAGGTGCTGGGCAATTAAGTAATATTTACGAATGTGCTTTGATTAAGTTTTGATTCGATTTATGTAATCAAATATTTGATTTATTGACAAGCAAAGTGTGGGAACGTCCAGACTATGAACTTCTGAGCGGTTAAGTACAGAAGTACGGAACTAATAGCAACTCAAATTTTCTTTCTTGACGTCTTTGAAACTTAATTTTATTCAATTTATTCCGAGACATTGCAACAAGAAAACTTTATCAACAAAGTTTTGTATTTGTTTCCTATTATTTGATGTTCATTTTCTTTCAAGAGAATACAGAACTTCTGCTTAAGAATTCCAGGAGTGCACAATTTCATTAAGCTATCTATGTTGACTATCCGATAGTTATTAAAATATTCTAAGAATAATTTATTTATTAAATTTTCAAATAGTTACTCTTTCTATCTGAGAATATTTGTTTCTAACAACAGCAAAAACGCCAAAGGAAACGGACAATTGAAGCTCCACAACAAACCAAGATTTCTATGGATTTAAGCACCGTCGAGAGCCTTTTTGTTAGAGCTTTTTATTTTTTTCCGAAGTCTCAAGCCGCTTTACATAAGCCAAAACGATGCTCGTCCTTTCCCAATGTTTATGATTCGACAAATAGCAAATCTGGCTTTATTTATAAGCGGCTCGCTCACGCTCGATGGCCCGAGAGCTTTTCCATCCTCAGGAACGCGCCTCAGAAGCCGAACGAAAAGATTGCAATTTGATCCATAAAGGAAATGCTCGAGCATTCAGTGCTTGGTAACCAAAACCGCTCATTTGCCTCGACAGAATCAAAAGCCGAAAGATTTTTCGAGCAGCTAAACTGATGTGAAATTGAATCAAGACGTTTCCAACCACTCTTTCGTTTTTAAATCACTTGGTTGACCTGAAAAGCTTTAGAAGCTTAATTGACAGAGAGAGATAGGCAACCGACTTAACAACTTTCCGATTCCCCACGTTATGGGCAGTGTATTCTCCTCTCAACACAGACATCACCGAACGAACGAGCAGAAAGAATAGAAAAATTGCCGAATAAAAACAACTTAACCGTTCGTCAGTGTTGAATGCTGTTGTCGGCGAAAAAGACTGAAATTGAATTTCGTGAAGAATTCAGATGAAATATCACAAAGTCGAACGAGAAAAACTGCTGGAATCGAGTGAACTATTGTGCAAGTTGAAGTAGCAAACGTGATCTCCGGCTTATTGTGCGGAAACAAAACATCAACAGCAATTCACGTCAAGATGAAATAAGAAACAATTTGCTTAGACATCAGAGACAATCAGGCGAGATCTCTAATTGCTTCCATTCACAATCACCGATTCCGTGTGCCATTGTTCATCTAATTAATCTCATACGAGTGAATTAAGAATCATAAAAGTGCTCTCGAACGAGGAATTTCAATCCGGTGTGTGAATGGCAAATTGTGTCTTTCTCTTTCGAAAAAATAAAACTTATCTGGTGCATGTGTTGAACGAAGACGAAGTTGGTGAAGAGCAAAGACAAGGAAACGAGTAGATGACGCATAGACGGAGCGCAAAGGCCTTCAAAGCATCGCCGTCTAGGCTTAATTGATCTCGGCACCTACAACGTAGCATTTGATATACCTTTTAATTACACTTGTCAGTGAACAGCAGTCGGCTCCAGAGGGAAAGGCTCGAGCAACGTACGGAGCGTGTTGATAAATGTTTCAAACATATCGAGTCGCATTAGTCTCAGTTTCAACAAATTTCGGGGAAAGTGTGCTTGCGTAAAACAGTCACATGCGACGAGACGGTTCAATTAGCATCTAATTACGGTGCCGGAGTGCGGTGAGAAATTCGTGAGCCGCTGTGATGATATTTCGAGTCACGGGAGCGAGAGAAACTTAGTGACGATGATTGCGGACCCGGGAATCCTCTGCGTTCAGCATTGCGGTGCGAAAATTTTCTCGTTCGCTCTTCCGGAAGCGTGTCCGTTGTGCAACAAGACGATCCTTAATGACTCAAACAACTTTGGCCTCATGCCATTTCGGTAAATCGTCTGCAAATGAATTATGATTCAAGCTCATTGTGTTTGTCTGGCTGCTTCTCGTTTCCACTCAGATTGCCGTTCCCATTTGTCAGAGCCACTCAGGCCCCAGCAGCAATCGTTCTGCGGCCGACCAACGGCGACTTTTTAAAGTAAGACACTAATTTATTAGCAAAGCTTCGTCAGAGAATATAATGAGACATCGTGTTTGACTTGGTTTTTTCGCCTTGAAAAAATCTTCGAGCAACGTCGGTGTCGAACATAAATTCCCATAGGAAAAAATAATAATGAATCGGCCCGATTGCCTGCTTGCTCTCGCTCAATTTAATTTTGTCATTGCCATTGTTTGCAATAATCTTTTACAGCGACTACCACAACGCTCACAACCTTCATATCGCTGTAACAACATCGCAAGGCACCATCGTCGAATTTGACAGTCACGGATTAAGTTGGCATGATCCAAAAGACGGTGAAACACAGTGGGAGCAGAGTTTGGTGGTGAAAAGTGTCTCGGAAGCTTGGTGGGATTACTGGGACGAAGTTCTGCTAAAGGTTGGTTGTCAATTAACATCGTTAGCTCGTCCTTTGTCAATTAACGGGATGAACTCAATTTAGACGAGCCAGAAGCCATTATGGACGGCAGCCTCTTATAATAAGGATACTCACAACTGCTATTCATTTGTACTGACGTTTCTCATCTCGCTCGGCTACAGCGATTTGAGTCGTTTCGCTTGTAACAGGTAGAGCGGTCATCAACTAAACCCATCAAATAAACCTTTAACATTAATTGCAGGATGCTTTTTTGCGAGCGCTTCATCTGCCCCCGAACAGTTGTCGCAGGAAAGTATATCAGCCTTTATCGGAAAATCCGAGACCACGGCCAATACATTCATTTTAAGCAAAATGAGACCGCAGCAGGAAAGGCCGGCAGCGTCACAAAAACAAACAGCGACGCTTAATTGCGACAATAAATTCGACTTCGTGCGGAAATAAAGCAAATCTCTATGTTCTGCTCATAGTGTGTAGGAAGAAACGTTTCAGAGTTTCTGATTTTCATTAGGGCTGTAAAAAACTGTGCTTGCGAAAGCTTGCATGAACGCTTTCTAGGAAAACATCACAGAAAGGAAAATAAACTTTCGGGACGAAGGAAAATATATTTCAATTAAAACAGTGGAAGTCGTTTTTAGTGGAATGTCGAATACAGTGCTTTGTTTCGTTGGCAGGAAACGAACGACTTTGTTTGAATGTCGTCAAAAGCTGTGAGCGGTTTGAACTATAAAGTGTGAAATTCATTATTTCAGCTAGGACTCGTCTTAAGTGCATTTGTGAGAGACAGTTGTGTTGATTCCCCTGGAACCTTCTCGATCTGCATAATCTCATTCAACTCACAGTCGAGTATAAAGAATTTATTAAAATGCAAAACTTGTCAAATAAAATTTGCCTAACTCAACAAACTTTATTTTAGTTAGTTTGGCGAGTTGATTTCGTTAAACCTGCAGCCCAGTTTTCGTTTATAATTGAAATTACTCTGAATAATTAATTGCGTTATTCAATTAGATCTCATTTAATTTAATTGCTCACTTCAAAATCAATAAATTAGCCCTGAGCTCCATCGTTTCCATAATGATTTTCCTAGAAAGTACCAAGTCACTTCAGAATCAAGTGAGATTTGCAAAGGAATTGACGTTAAGAAACTTTTGTAATCAGAGCTCATTCACTTGAATTTTTTCCTCCATTTTTCAGACCTTTTTCATGAGCTTTGTTCCTCTGTAACTTTGAAATTACGTCATCTGAGGACTCGAGAGCGTTTTGCGAATCAGTTTAAAAGAGAAAATTGCAGCTGACTTTCATTAAATTACCTTTGATGAAAGCTTTAAAAGGTTAAAGGTTGTGGAAAGCCAGATTCATTGTAAACATGATCGTTGCGGAAACGACAACAATCTTCGCGCATGTCCTTTGCGATTGTAGCGAAAGAAAAGCAACAGACGAAGGAGCGCTTATGAATCAAACTGAAATCATTTTAAAAATGATTTTCAGTCCTTGCGGAAGCTCAGTCTCGTCTTGCGTCTCGTAGCGGAAGGATCTAAAAAGTGAAATTAGAAAATTTATTCTGAAATTCAGTTTGTAGTGTGTAGTTGAGCAAGGATTGAATTTCAATAGCAAAAATAAAATATCTCGGATGAGAAAGCTCGGAGAGGAGAATTATACAGTGGAATTATTGTTAGATCCCCTCGACCAGATGCAGTCCAGTTGTGCATTGAAGTCTGCTGAAGCGTGAAAACGAAAATATGCTCTAACTTCATTTGGAAATGGTCAGAGGATTTGCAATAAGTGAGCACCGTTCAAAGCCCAGTTTACCACACCTGCTTGAACTTATTTGGATTCAAACGCCACGGATTAATTACGGCGATTGGAGCAAAAAAGACATTCCAGTGAACATTGTGTGCGAATTAATTGAGGATTTCCTGCCTGTTTACAGCCGTTATTTTTATCACGAGATTTATCATTGAGGCTACCGTTTCGGTTGAAAGGGATTTATTCGTTGGCTGTCACCCCGAAACGGATTTGAAAATTTACGGGAAAAAAAGGATAAAATCGCCACGAGCTTGCAAAAATAAAAGTGAAATAAAGTTAACAGCAGTGAAAAGAAATTTAATGGCAAAGAAAATTGCTGAGACTTGAATTTTCCCGTGCGATGCTCGTTAAGGAGAGTGCGAGCAGACAAAAAGAACTTTGAATGGGATTTAATAAAAGTTCTGTGCAACACTTGCAATGAAGCTCAAGTCAAGAAGAAACTTTTCCTCCACAAAGAGGCGAATTTAATTTTATAACAATTTAAAATGCAGAGATAAAGAAGCTTGTGGAACGATGGCAGACGATAGAAGCAGAGAATAAAACTCTTAGTTGATGTGAAATAAAATCATGTCAGTTGCAACGACTAACGAGACTCATAGTGCTGGATTAATGGATCGCGAAGCTGCTTCGAACTACATTCTCGGGATGGAGAACGAGCCCGAGAGGAATGACGTCTACCGACTTTACCTAAAGAATTTGAACTTCACGTCATCGAAAAACATGAGCAAAATTATTCATAATTTCGCCAAAGTGTTTTTAAGCGATAATGGCTCGTCAATCTTGCAAAATTACACGCAACATCCACACGACGACGGAGTTGTTCCGAAGCCTTTGAACAATAAATTTAACGTGGCAAACTCGGAAGTTATTTTAATAATGGTGACATTGATATATCTGATCATTTTCGTTACGGGCCTTTTGGGGAATATCACCACTTGCATAGTTATAGCAAAGAACAAGGGAATGCACACGGCAGTGAATTATTACTTGTTTAGCCTTGCAGTGTCGGATTTATTGCTGCTATTTACTGGTGAGTTCTTAAAGTGAGTCTAGGCTGTGAGTGAGCAATATTAAGCAATCTTAAAGTCATCCAACGAGAATTTTCCATAAAAAATTTGTTTTCTTTCGCCATTTCGTGTAAAGTCTTTCGCCTGTGTAAACATTTTTAGGTAAACGAGGGCTTTAAGATAAAGAGCAGATTTTCATCTTTTGGGTTCGTCTTAAATTTCGTTTAATACATTATTAATTAAATTGTTCCACCCTCGTTCACTGCTAATGAAGCGAGGCACAGCTATCGCTTAGAGGAAACAGATCCGCAGACCGCTGAAACGCGTATTAATATTTCATTCAGCCCAATGACACAATTTCACCCTCATCCCAACTCAACATCGTACTTCACTTAGACGCTAACTTTTGACTAGCTCGAAGTTCGAACCTCTAACATCACTCCATTAATTTATGAGAGATCTTAAGTTAATTAACAGCAGCGTTTCGCTTTCCATAATTTGCTGGCTTTTTGAGTTGAGAAATGTTTTATGCAAGGAAAGCGAAATTTTGACTTTTCTTTTCCAATTATCAATGGAAATCTTGTTAGTTGATGATCAATATTATGTTTTGAATAAGATTGTTTGATGTTGTTTCCATCTCGAATGGAGCATTCAAACTTTGAAGCTCATTACGAAAATAATTTTCAAGCTAACGAAAGCTTGGGAAAGCTCGCAAATGTTTGAATGAAATTTGAATTTCAAGTCTAAAGACTCGACAGCAAATCAATTAAGTTAATCAGATCTTAAAAAATAATTCCATAATTTTATTTTTGCTGCCTTCGCCATAAAAGCTTTGCCGGATGAGGTTTACATGATCTGGTTCCGCGAGTATCCATTCGACGCAACATTCTGCAAGATTCACAAGTTTGCGTGCGAAAGCTTCACTAACGCCACCGTGCTAACAATAACAGCTTTCACGATAGAAAGGTAAATACATATTATTCACTAGCAATTTATACTCTCGGGAATTTTCGACGACGAGATTTTCATAAAACCTTTAAACCGTTTTTGCAAAACAAGATTAAGTGAACCCAGGGAGCGCACGAAACTCCCAGGTAAATCGTTTTTCCTTCGTGGAAATCGCTCTTTGTGATGAATCCCTGTGTCTGATAATCATCTGTCGTACTCATTGCATTGTCGCCTCCGAGTTATGTTGAACTCTCTGGAAATGAATTGGCGCACTTTCGCCGGTCGATGAACTGCTCGAGCGACGAGAAACATCAAAAATCTCCCTGAAAAGCTTTGGCAGAAGGTTAAAGCCATTAATCAGACCAGAAATAACCATTTCCATATTTTTTCGATTAGAGACAACATTTTCCATGTCCGACTAAAAATGCAAATCGCTTATGTCCTGGAACTGTCTAGATTTGAAACGAGATTGTGGTAGAAAAACATTTCCAGTCCATCTGGGAACTTCAATCCACAGTAATTACAAAACAACCAAATTACAAAGCGACATAGAGTCATAAATTACAGTGGAGACAAGTTTCAAACGGGAAGCAATTATCGGTGTTCATTAGTGAAAGTCTAGAATGCTAATAACCAATCAAAACATTGAAGAGTCTCCAATATCAATTTAATAAACTTCCATCTCATCAGATACGTTGCAATCTGCAAGCCGTTCCTCTCGCACACAATGTCAAAGCTGTCGAGAGCTTATAAGTTCATCCTGGTGAGTGCTGCCGACAATGCTTTCCTTCCGCCCACACGTTTTGAATTCAAATTTTCTCTCTAAGGTTATTTGGACGATCTCAATATGCTTGGCAGTCCCCCAGGTAGCTAAGTCTGATTTTGGTCGGGAAAACAACTTAATCTGACTCGATGATACTAACCTTCCACAGACTTTGTTCACCCTTCACCTCGACGAAACGTATCGGATATGCGTGCCGAAGCAGGACTACAATCATCTCTTCGTCGTGTCAACGTTTCTTCTATTCGTGATCCCAATGTCAATAATTACGATACTATACGTCCTTATTGGACTTCAATTGAGAAAGTCGAAAATTGTTCAACGAGGCGCAGTGAATGGAAGCAGCGTTCGCCTAAAGGTAAGACTGTCTAAATAATCGATTCATGTGTGGGAAGCTATTAGAAACATTGCTCGTCCGTCTCAGATGTCATCGACTCTCTAACGCGTAACAACTCACTCCAATATAAACAAGACATCATGCCGAAAACGTGACACTTTGAGTGAAAATAATGAAATCGAATTACGTCGAAGCTTTCTTCGTAGTAAACTTCATCAATCAGCTTGTTACACGCCTAGGCAAACGAGTTTTCCAGACATGAATGAAGTCAAGCGGAAAGGATTCGCTCATGGTTTTGTTTGCTTAACCTTATCGGTGCTCTCTAACTAATGAAAAATTCTTGAACTCGTTCAACTGACAGTTTGGTTTTAATCAGAATTTGTGGAGTTGTGGTTTTTAGAATTAAATAGCTGCAATGATTTGACGGCTGGTCAAGGGCCTTGACTCAAGGCTTGCATTGCCAGTAAATTACGGCGACAACTTTGTTGCAGTTATCTTTTAATTTCAAACTTTTACGTCACAAATTGTTTTCTTCGATATGCAACTTTTCCGTTGAGGGATCAAAGTTAATTGATGATAAACTTGCTACGACAAGGTCACTGTTCAATTTCTCGCCAGCTCCCCAATGCGCAAAATGTGTCAAGTTCATTGACAAAATATTATTTTCTTCGTTAAAGTTTCGTGACATCCATAAGCCACACTGGTCACAAAAGCTTTCATTTGTTGGTGCAATCAATCATCGAAAGCAAAGCGAAGCGGAAAATATTTTTAGATTGCTTCAGCGTTCAATCAATTCACAAGCACAAGGTACGACGCGTGGTGTAATGAGAAAACTCAATTCGCAGCTCACGGAAAGCTTCGTCAAAGCCAAGCTGCTAAAAGAACATCAAAGCTTTCAAAGATTTGAAAGCTTACAAAGCTCAAACGAAACCTTTATTGACATGTTTCAAATCAGTTTTCGAGATTTAAACTTCTGTGTGCTTTAGGGGAATCCGGAACAAAATTTAGAAATTCGAGTTTATATGGATCAACGGCTATCCCACATGAAAATCAACCATCCTAATTCTAATTTGATTTATTATGTCGTCCTATTTCATTGCAGCGCAAAATATTCAAAAAGGCAACCAATCAAACTCTAGTGACGGTCAACTGCGAATCACACTATAACGACACTCTTCTGCAACCGAATACCGATGCAAACAAAAATCATTTTATTGATCATGAATCAATTATCCCGGAAGATGGTCGCATAAACTATTCAAACCGCGGGCCTTCACACTGCTCCCGTCATGTGGTGAACATGTTAGGTGAGGCATTAAATCGAGTCGCCCACTTTCGAAAGTGATTTCGGTCTCTTTGGAAAACCATTTTGCTCAACAGACTTCCGAGAAAATCTCTTATCAATGCCATTTTCATTTCAGTTGTGGTTGTGATTGCTTTCTTTCTCTGCTGGTGTCCCTTTCACATCCAAAGAATCGTCTTCACTTACATTGAGTACGGTGGCATCGACGAGAACTTGTCGTTCTCCATCAATACAATCTCCGGAGTTCTATTTTTCGTGTCGACATGCATCAATCCCTTCCTCTACAACATAATGAGCAACAAGTTTCGCGAGGCCTTCAAGGTAATTAGGATTTGTGAATGTCATTTGTTCGCAGTCACGTGTGCATGCGTCAAATAAATTGAATCGAAGGCGTCGATTGGAAATTCTATCTAGTACCAAATGGCAGTCTGTCGGTTTTAGGTCACAATTGCGAGTTATTTCGCCCGCTCCAATGACAACGACTCGCACTCGAACGGAAAGTTGTTTCGCACAGTATCACAGCGGTCATATTCCTGTTCTGTAAACTCTACGTCGCTCAACACTTGCTCTTCCGTGAGTTCAATGCAACCTTTTAGTCAGCAGCAGGCATTCCGGTATTTCGATTCTGATATGGCCAAAAAGCGTCCGCTGGTCGTTTCATTCAGACGCATTCAGAAAATGACACCGACTAGCTCTGAGCATTCAAATTCCGTCTCTATATGCGACATTCATCGACTCGACACGACGTTCAAAGACAACAACGATGTGATGACCATGAAGATAATGTCAAAGTATGGCGCGAACCCGTTGCGATGTTCCCTGCTGCGTAGAGGATTTTGTGGCGAAAACCAAACGTGTCGAAACCAGCCATCGATTGACAAACAAAAGTCTCGATTGGATTCGTTATTTGACGAGAGATCATTTGAAGCGAGCACTTCAGACAAAGGCTGCGTCTTCCCCAACGAAAGGTGCTACGGGAATGCTCAGCTCCTAATGGCGATGAACGATGACATCCTGGGGAACACTTTAATTGACTGTGATGACGATCCTTACGGACGGCATGTCGACACTAAATATAAATTTAGCCGAAACCTGCCGGCGACATCTCGTTTAGCAAAAGACGTCGAAAGACACCGAAACATATTTTCGTTCAAGAGCAATTCGGAGTTTATCAGAGCTTCAGCAATAACACGAAAGCCAGCTGATAACAAAATGATTAATGACGATGAAAAGGCCATGGCGGCAGAAAGTGACTTTTTATCAAATGGAAGAGAAGGTGAACTGAGCCCACATGAGGGAAAGAAACTGTCAAACGAGGAACGGTTCGAAAGCGAATCGCTGTCGAAAGCTTTCGCCAAAAGCTCCTCGTTTCCCATTTCCTTTCAAGTTGCTCAATATTCACTGAAGGGAGTGGAACGGACGGAAAACTTGGGAGCTGTGAAAATTCGAAAAAGTGCGTCCTCGCTAAATGAACTGTAAGCGAAGCTTTTACTCGTATGAGAGTTTCTAAACATCAAAGGAGCTTTGAAACTTGAGAGAGCTTTAGAGGAGTAATCGGCCAACGAGGGAAAAATTAAATGATTTAATGATTGAGAAAACTAATTTACCAAAGTGCTTTAATTTGTTTTCGGAACGTGTCGTAAACTATTTTTCTAGAAGAGTGAAAGGGACTGACGGTTATTCATGTCAATACTCGACTCAAGAGAGAAAATTATTTTGAATAAAAGTATCTGAAGAATCTTTTGACGTCATGATTTTCATGCTTTTTACTTCCACTGGATTTTAGAGAAACTCGTTGCTCGGCACATAAATTCCTCATTTCTACTGTAATTGAGATGGGTCGAGGAATGTCTGCTGTAAAGTGTCGGCAGTTTGTTCGAAAGGCGAAGAAGTCTCGGGAACTTCAAAAAAAATCCAAACACTTTTATCTTCTTGGAAACGCTCGCCTGAATTCGAAACGCTTTGGTGTTTTTCTTCGTAATACGATGGCCATGGAAAATCATCAAGTGATACTCAACACGAGCCGAGAACTGTAGCTGTCAAAAAGGTTTATTTACGTTGACACGAAGTCTGTTCGTCTCAACAAGAACATTTGATCACAATTGTTCACATGGGCGGTAAATAGTTCAGCTATCGAATTTTCGGTCTCAATCAATTTCATTCAGATATTCGAGCTAGGAAACTTCAATTCAACAAGTGTTTGACAGCATTTGATTGAATCTATTTTAAGTTAAAAGGAGTGAAAGTTGGCACATACGAGCACAATTTTTAAATCCATTCCATGAAATTTACCTTTTTCCGAGAAGGCTAAAATCGACGTTAAGCTGTACGATTTATGAAAGCTCAGGATGTCTGATAAATTTCTTATGACTCTGATTGATTCTGAGAAGTGGAAGTTAATGTCAAAAGGGCATTAGGGCAAATTTTTTTAGAAAAAGCTCTTAAAGACAATGCGATTATGCTTAATAAATGGAACAAGTCGACCCTCTGTTTGCTAGCATCTGATATTAATGTAAAGCAATGAACAAAGAACAGGACAAAGTCGAGCCTAACGCCCAACGACGCTAATCTGAAAATTACTTTCCATAAATATATTCAATTTTTTATGAGCTCGGAAGACCTTTGTGCCGACCGAAGTCCTTTTGTTTATCGTTCGTGAATTATGATTGTCGTAATTGATTACATTTTATGCAATTAAAAAAGCTTACAACCGACTGGACTCTGCCGACTATATTAACGAGCAATTATGAAAATTTATTCAGCGTTGTGGCTGGCCGGAAGCCTTGGAGATTTTTGTGGCCTCGGCATCAAAATTTATTAATTGTGTTCTAAGAAAAGAAAACCCCAAACACGACACTTTGATCACAGAAACAACTTTTTCGCCTGATTTGGCCGACCTTTTGCTATTTCGTATCGTTTGTGAGATCACGCCGAGGTGCGGATTCGAGACCATTCATTAGTATCGATTCAGCACAGCTAGAGTTCCTGGGCAATAATTTTACAACAAAAATAGCAACTTCCCGTTCGTTCCTATAGTTTAACTTTGCGATTGTATAATCGCAAGCGCGTGTTGATGAATCTGAAGGTAGCCACTCTCTACCCTCCCATGTGTAACTGCGAACCCACCATAAACAAACAATGAGAATCTGAATTTTTAAGACTTTGAAAAAGGTCTCAACAAATCCCTGTGCAAAACGTGTAGCTTCACCATTGAGCTTGTTGTCATGTACAAGATAAACTTTGGAGCGTGTGAATTCTGTTTGGTGAACCTTTGAATCCTCACCATTCTGTGAATACAAAATGAACGTTATAAATGCGTTAAAGACCGACATCGTTCTCTTCTTTATTTAAGGACTTTAGTGAGCACACCTAGCTTTCGGATTCTCATATAACATTCACGAGCGGAAAAGAGGCTTAGCAAAAAGTCAAATCGAGACACAAGAATTCGAGCCTTCGCTTTCGCTTTCTTTCCCCGCCTTGCCGAGAAACAATACGACAATATTTTTTTTCGAGGAATCAAAGAATTTTCTATTTTCGGCTCGACCCTGAGAGGGAGATTTATAACACATTTAAAGCTCGTTCGTTTTGATGGCGCCACCGAGGAAGTTGTGGAAACTATAAAGGAATATATTTTGCAAAACCCAAACACTCTGCGGCGATAAAGTTTTCTGGTACAAAATATTTTCTATGTTTCACTTTACGACTCACTTAAATTGAAAGGCAGAGATTTACAATTAGAGAGCAAGAAGACCAGAAGTGAAATTTCATTTCGGCTTCTGTCATGCGACACTTGCGGTTAGGACTACGTCAACAAACAGTAAAGCTCATCTGACTCACTGTGCGAGTCACTCACAGACGTTTGGACCAAAACTCTCGAGTGAACAGAAACGATAAAACTCTGAAAAGGCCGGCGAAGCAAGCATAACATTGGTTAGTTGCGAAATGCGGAGCTTTGAAGCGAGTTGAGAGGAAATTATTTTGTGAAATAGCTCGAAAGGATTTTGAATATTCGCTCGACCTCTTTGGACTGGATGAGTTTAGACTACAAACAGCTCCGAACTTGGATTCTATACGTATCGCTGGAAATCTATTTCACAGAGCATCAGGCCCTGGGTAAAACATTAGGAAGAATCTACCAAATTAATTTCGATATTTCAAAGTTTGTATCAGAAAGTTTCCAACAAGAAGTATCTAACGGCCAAATGGATAACGAAGCTCATCAAAACTTTGTATTAAAATTTCTAGATAATTGGGCAATGAATGTTTATACCGTGGCCCTGGGCCGAAACGTTTAGTCTAAAATATGATTCATGGTATCAGACCTATGGCCGGAAATAAATTCCAGAACTTACATGGTCGATTTACCCGAAACGCCTGAACTATTCTGCTGCTGACCGAATCGATGATCTCTCATTATTTATGCGGCCCACGCCTTTCAGCGTTATCAAACTCTCCCATGTAGCAAAACATGAGCAAGCATGAAGTAGAGCTTTTGGCTTCTCTGGTAAAATGGGTTGCCTGTAAAAATTAATTAGAGCAAACTCGTATATGTGTTGAAAGAATGTTCATCTTTACTCCATTCACGTTAAAAAATCACATGTAATATCTCTGCATGAATCATTTGCTGCCCTGGCTCGCTTGGGAATACTTTCCACTTGCTCGGGCACTCACGAAAACAATTTAAAGGGAGAAATTCAATATTGCCAACATTTGAGCCATATTGTACATAAAGATTTAACGTTAAAACAAGCTGCGAAGGAATTTCCGAAGTCTCGTACAAAAATATGTAAATTCCTTTTTTATTTTGAGCAGCCCTACAAATCACGATCCACTAATATAATTTTCATCTTACAAAGTATGCTGAATTACGACTGACATTGAGCTTTTTATATCACCAGCAGAAGTTTCATATTTTATAGGCGCACACGGATCCCGAGACCTTTGTGAAGCACTTGCCGCTTACGGCGCCTCAAAGAGACTATCATCTAAGAGGCTCACGCTTCGTATCATCTCATTTCCCTTCGCTTGATTTCATTCATGTAACAATCAAGCTCGTTAGCACCATTTTCCAGATCGTCATAGCTATGAGGAAAGTTTTCACCAAGATCCCGGTCGAGGAGTCGCAGATGTTTGACGTAATCCTCGTTTTGAGGCGATAAAGAGTCAGCGGTTGTGCTTGAGTTACCGTAATTTCGTTTATTTATCGAAATCATTAACTCGTCGTTTACTAGATTCAGACTCCTGTTACTTAACTTGTAAACGCCATCCTTCGTAATCTGTGGGCTGAAAAAAGTGTTTCGATGACTCGGCGGTTTCCTCTTTCGTGCGAACTTCCATAGGTTGGCAAAAAGCCATGAATTTCTTTTATGACGCTTTGTAATTTTCGATGAATTACCGATGGAAATGTGGAGAAAGCTATCGTTTCGTTTCAACGATATGTGGGGGAAATATCCCAACGACATTTTCCGCTTTAGTTCACCGTTTTCCGATCCGCTTTTCGGGTTCGTTTTTCCACGCACGTCAATGTTGAGACACCCACGGGGAATCTCCTCGGGCTGATTGCTGCTGCTGCTACCCCCGGCAACGACTGTGCTGTGGGCTTCCTTGGTGTAAACTGCAGATGGCGGAAAGATATTAAGATGTATCTCGCTTATGTTATAGTCGGAGACAATGTTAATTTTGGAGCTGGTGATTCTGGCTGATACACATGCTTGATCGATCCCTTCGGGAAAGTTTGGTCCCATCGATGGGGATTTAAGGAGCATGTTTTCGTTGAACGTCTTGCCCGAGAGCTTGTACTGCTTTAAAGATGTGTTTCTTGAAGCTGCTATTGTGTCGATGGATTGCTTTTGAGTAATAGAGGAGTAGAATTCGTCTTTTCCTGATCCTGCTAAAGGTCGTCACGTTAATTGGGATTGGATTAGGGTTGATTACGACAAAAACTCACCAGAGTACTCAGAAGATTCAGGTTGACCATAACGTCGCTTGCCTCTCGATAATATTCGGTATTGACGCTTTTGATCGTTGGTGTGCGCCGATGATGGAGCGCAATAGCAGCACTTTTTGTGTAATGTTTCCTAAAGAGAGACTGTAATTGAATTACCTAGTCTGATAATAATTCTGCATTGTTTGCTAAGCTAAGCGATCTGAATGCGAACTCAAATATTGACGTTTCAAATTCAAGTGGCGGAAACACGTTATGCGTTCGCTTCTCAACAGAAAGATAAACATGCCAAGTAAGAGTTCAAATGTTTTTCTTTTGAAATTTTCATGAAGCTGCACTTGACAACGAAATGAAATTACCTTGAACGCCTGCCTGAATTTGTTGCTCATTATGTTATAGACTAAGGGGTTAACACATGTCGATACGTAGTAGAGGATTCCCGAGGCATATGTGGTGAACACGAAGATCTTCCTGATGGTCGGGTCGTTCATGTAGTTCATCGCCCACATGTAGACCAAGCGCTGCGCGTGGAAGGGTGCCCAGCACAAGAAGAAGCAAATAACCACAGCGACTGGAAAGAAAAACAGTGAATTTTCTATTTCGCCTTCTGGTAGATTGAGTAGAGTAACATTTCATCACTGCTCTCGGCATTCGTTTACATCAAGGCGGGGAACGATTTGCGGTTGAGATCAAACACAAACATCTCGGATTCATTTCATCGTTCTGGGCTTTATGACCTGAAGAACATTGCCTCCACCAACGCGCTCGAGCCGTTCGTTTTCTTTTTCTAGTTTATTCAATTCAAGTTCATGAGATTGTCGAATGCAAAGATATTTTTCTTTTCCAATATTTGGAGCCTTTGAATAACAATCCAAACAAACAAAAATATTTATTCGATTCGAGTGATTTATTTTTAAAGTGTTCATCATATAAGTTGAAAGTCATCTTGGGCTATTTTCAGTCGGCAATATTCCCATCATCGTATTCAAATGATGTTACGAGTCCGATTTGGCGGGAGCGACTGAAATTCATTAGCACACCTATCGCCGAGGGATTGAAATGATTCGCTCGTAGATTTCATTGAACGGAGAAAAATGTGCTCATCGAGTTTATTGAATATTGAAGCCTCGAGGTGTGTGGGAAGCGTCATAAATATTCTCGTTTGATAGGATTATGTTATTACATTATGGATCTTACATTAATCTCTGTCCTGGCGCTCTCTGAATGCACACACTTTGTAGGATTTCAACTAGATCGCAAAATTCTCTAGCGATTTCAATCACGATAAACAGAAGCGAGAAATTGAATACGCTTCGAAGTAAAAAATGGTTTCAAGGGCTGGCAACGCTTTCCAGCTGATGTTGAACTGATAAATTGAATTAGACAAGAGTTGTCGTTTCTGGTTCTTTATCTGAGTCTATCGCGCTTTCCGAGATGTGAGATACAGAATAACGAGAAGATGATACGGACGCAGAATTTTCTTATTTTTACAGTATGCGGAATTCGCGATCAATTTTACCAGCGCGAGCAGAGCAGAGAAACCTCGAATGAGATTAAGCCGCAGGAGGAAATGAAAAATTCCTGAAGTCTTCGATAAGATTTCTTCTTCCCACAAAGATTGTTCGGGGAATGTCAAAGTACGCTGCTCCAGCGTGGTCGGCGATTAATCTTTCTGCCGCTCGATTAATTTCTCCGACCACAAAACTTTCTCTTGAAAATCAGTTCGAACTTACTCAGTTACCTAAACTGAGTTGCTAACGTTCGTCGGCAACCTTTCTCAGACGATTCCAGGTGTTTAAACTGATAACTTTTCTCAGAAAGTTCGCATTGAAAGTGAGAGTGCTCCATTGTAAAGCGATGAAGAGTAATTGCAAAAGTTTTTGTCGAGAGGATTATTTTTTTATGAGAAGGGAGAGCTGAGTAGCTGATTCAACTTGTCTTCCCGATATATCCTGTTCACACGTGTGAACTCTTATTCCTCGCTATTCAAATTTAAACAAGTGCCGTCGCAATAGGTAACAATATTAGATTACTTCGTCATAAACAAACAACCCACAAGGTTACGAAAGCAATTTCCCTGTCTCGAATTTCTGGTGCGCAAGTAGCGGATTATCTAAAGAAAAATACAAAATGCAATTTTCATAAATCCATCCCCTCCCAACTCAATTACTTCTTTCGCTTTATCACCAGTTTTTGATGTTTACGCGACACCCGGCGCAAGAGAAACGTGATTGGAATCGCTTAGGAAGCAGCACAGTGGTTTAAGGAGGAAAACAACGACATTCATCTTCTCAATAGTTCAAGTCTAATTAATTATCGTTTTTGTAATCATCAGGCAATTATTCTAATGTCTGACGTCGGTTGTGGGTTCATGCTTTGTTTGCGCCACCGAGCGCACATTGGACTCGGTGAAAAAGCGTGAGAATAAAGGTTTAAGCTTCGTTATTAATGCTGCTGTCCTTCTATAAGTTAGAGTGTCTTCCGACCCTGAAGGAAATCTGTTTCCCGGGATTTCCAACACTTCAGATACGATAGCCAGGTACTGGAAGATTCTGAGTTTGTAAAACTACCAATAGGGGTAAAATTATAAAAGCTCTACGTGCTCAAAAATATTCATTACGTAATTGAAGTAGTCAACAATCTGAATTTTCCAGAATTTTTACATATTTTACCAAAACGGTAAACGAAGTTTCCACTCAACCAGCGTGAAAAAACATTACAATATTGATGAAAAGCACACGTTTTGAAACGTTGATTAAATCAAAATCACTTACGCGAGTTTCGAGCGAATATTTACCAACTAAATGAACATTCGCCTCAGGTGGTTTTCGGAAAACCGTTTTCGTTTCTACAAATTTTAACTAAATGCATCAATTTGTAACAGCAAAGGATTAAAAGCAAGGCCTCCCATCAAAGAGTCAAACATTGAAGGTGGAGTTTAATTCGACAAAGACCGAGATCCTGTGATGTGTCAGGTACAGAGAGTAGAAACGCTAATAAAGGCCGCGGGGGACTTGAAGATAAATAGTTCCTCATTTCCTTACCTAACATTTTAAGGACGCGCTTCGTGCTTTGGTTGGCGTTATGGTGAATGTTCGAAGTTAGATTGTTGTTCCTCTGCACAGTGCTGCCATTCTCTCTTTTTATCATTGTGCTGGATCGTAATTTCACTCCGATTAAGATGTAGAGAACAGTAATTAGGGACATTGGTGCAAAGAAGAACAAAACGGTTGCCAACTCGAACGAGTGCTCGAGCCAGACGCGCTCCTCGACAACCGTGCACCATGAGTTATCTCCATCGCCTAAGACTATGCCTGTGAACGAAAAGACCTTAGAAGTAATTCCGCTTCTATAAAATGTATAGGAACCTGTTTGTAACGCCTGCGGCACGGCAAAGCCTATCGATAAGATCCAAATGAGGAAGATGTACTTAATAGCGCGCGACAGCTTCGACATCGTGTGCGCTAGAAACGGGTGACAGATTGCAAAATAGCGCTCTATCGTAAATGCAGTTACTGGAATGGAAACAATAAATGACAATTAGGACTTAGCTTAATGTTTGACGAGCATTCACGTTATTTACGAGTGAGCAAGCATCTTGAGTTAATTAAAAAGTTTATCCGATTTAATACCAAAAGTTTTCCACTTCGCGGTTCTCTCTATCCAAGATGATGAAATGCTTTCGTCTCGTGGAATGATTTAAAAGCTCGCAACAGACAGACGACGAAATGATCAGACGAAAGTTTGCATCTATGTTCAGACGATTGATTGCTTGTGAAATGCGATAAAACTAATTTTCTTCTTCGGTTGGCACTGCTACATTATTCGGACTGCTAAGGAATTCAAAGTTGGGTAAGATCTTCTTCTTTTTTGCATTCTGATGTAAAATTTAATTAAATCTGTACGCGATGGGGAAATCTGCATGATTCGGCTTCAAATTCCACGTAGGAATTCGCTTAAATACTTCCCAGCAGCTTGAAGCTTTGAAGCACGTCACGTGCTTCACTGTTGCGTGATGTCATTCCACTTCTCACACAGTCTGATACAGCAGCATGACTTTTTCAGTGAACTTCACGTCTCTAAATAAGTGAGCTTAGTTCATTAGGTACTCACTTGTTAGAACAGTGGCGTTAGCTGACATCTCATTTATCATGTTGCGTATTATGCAAAAGGCTTCGCCGAACATAAACTCGTTCTTGTACCAAATATGGTAAAGCTCCATGGGAACGCCGGAGATGAGTAGCATGAAATCTGAGACAGCCAGGCTGAAGAGATAATAGTTGGTCGCGGAGTACATCGATTTATTTCTAGCAATCACGATGCAAGTGGAAATGTTGCCGATACATCCCGTGATGAAGATAAGCACGTAGATGATCGTTATTGGTATCACAAGTAAGAGCGAATCACGATTGTCGTCTTCGTCCAGCACATAAAACTCGTCACTTTGCTGAACAATTGTAGGGAACGAGTCGTTGAGTGACAAATTGCCAGCAATCATCAGAGACGACAATGTTATATTTTCCATCACGGTTTGGCGTCTCCGTCGTCGCTTAGTCTTTCATTTTGATTAATCTCTTTTCGACTCACAACTTGCAGCATATGTTTCAATCACAACCCTCGGTTCTGCTTCTTGCCGTGTTCGCCTTGAAGATTGCAAATTGAATGTGTCAGAAGGAACATAAAACCGCAGCGAAGAGCGATTTGGAAAATGTGTCGTCGCATGAGTGACGTGACAGAGCCATTTCAGGATTGCGCTGAATCATTCACGCGAGCAGCTTCATCTTATCAGCAAAAGAACATTTTTCTTATTCGTCCAATCGAGGCACGTCGCAAAAACCGATCCTTGATATATTTTGAAAAATATTACGAGCGTGTCAGTAAAATATCATCGAGATCGTCACGTCGCACGCTTTCTGCTGATGAACCAGAGCTGTCAATGATGAATGATAAATCTGATATTTATATAAATTGCCTGAATTAATTAGAACGCACAGTAAACAACAATTTTCTCCATGAGGAGAAGGGACGGAAAGACACTCGCGGATGATTAATAAAGTTTGACGCCTGCAGCAGATTTTTACTTTCGTCAATCAAACTTCTTTATGAATATTCGGCGAATATTATTCGCTCGTAATCATCACGATGAGTCTCAAAATAAACTTTTTTTATTAATAGCTGACGGAAGTATTTTTATCTTTCTCAAGTTAGCGTTATTTAATCAATTTTATCGTAATTATTTGAAGAGGAAATGGAAGCTCAGCCGTCTCGTTTTGTTTTTGCCTTCAAAGTTCAACTGAAAGTTCCGATTAGCTATTCATTTTTGAAACTTCCTCAACAAGAGAATTACTTTTGAAACAATAAGGGGCCATGATTGCTGCCTCAGGGCAAGGTTAGACTTGCGAACTCGCGAATATCTTGAGAATTCTTTTATTAGCAACTTCATAAGCAAGACGTGTTGTTCTGCTCTTTACGAGAATTGTACGCCATTAACACTCCAAAATATTCCCTAAAGACTCGTGAGAGACGCTTCGCACAGTGTTAATAAAGAAGCTACAAGTTAAAAGCGGCTGTTCTGGCTAATTGAACTGTCGGCCAGTTTCTTACCAGTTTCTAAAGAAGTGATTAGCTAATAAAACCGACAATTAAGGTAGCGATCGTTTCTCATTATCACGAACCTTCGACTCAACCTTACTGAGGCAAAATTATTTTCAGCGAAACTAATAACTGTTTTCTTTTAATTGAAAGTCACTAGAAGCGATGAATATTCATGCGAACTTGAACCCCAAAGTGTCACTAACAACCTCAATTTGTTTTCTTTGTCGACGCTTTAATGCATTCTTAACTTACTTGAGTAATCATTTGTCAACGCTTTGAGATTTCTCCTCCTCTGATTGATATAAAAGATGAGTTGATTGAACAACAAACACGTGCTAACGGAGTACGTCGCTTATGGGAAAAGTTTTATTTTATTTCTAGCCCGCAAAGCTGTTGAAAGGTAAAAATATTTTCGTGATAATTTCATTCAGCTCGTTTAAAAGTTTGTTAATAATTCAAAGCCAGAGATAGAAAGCGTCTGGGGGAAGTTTGTTTTGACAGTGGCACCTTTGACTCACGTCGCTTGTTGCAAATACACGCTCAAGAGACTCGAGATTAAAACAAGCGATTAGCATATTTTCCTTTGGCGAACTTTTCCCGAGTGAATGTTAAAAAGAAATTGTTAAAACTTTCTTGACAAGACGGCGGAACATCTTCGTCTCCTCGTTTAGCTTTCCCTAGGCAACGATTGTTTTAAAGCTGCCTTTGAAGAAGATTTTAAATTTACTTAAGGAGGTGGCACGCGCTCCACGACAGTATTCCTGTTTCAATGCTTGATGGAGATAGCGCAGCGTTGTCCGTGATACTACAATAAATAATTTCACGTTGAATTTTCTGGAACCACTTTCGTGCTTGGCATCATTTGGACTTATGCGTCGTATCTTACTTGATTCTTTGATCGACTAATGCGCGTTCGCATTTATGCTCCCATTTATTTCTAACAATACCGCAAGCCCTTTTATCAGACGGGAACAATGTTCATTGTTTGCCTGCTATGAATGTGATTGAAAGCGCATCATTGACGCAGCCGTAAATCTGGCATTTACCTGATTAAAGCTTATGATTACTTAGAAGGAAGTTCTGTCAACATTACTCAGAAGAGAGTGTCGCTTCCATACTAGGAATTTGTTTTTTATACCTCATGTAATGCTCTCTTGTTTCGAGCCACGGAAGACTTCACATTGTGGTATGAGATCTCCTTATAAGACTATGGAGTTTTCTACTGAGATGGAGAAAAATCACCGTCGAGATTGAATTACACTAAAACAGCGAACGTGATAAACTTTCACTGAACAAGCAGGAGACTCTCATTTCGCCCGAATAAATTTGAATAAATTTCAGCATCGCTACGGAGGTTTTTTTTACCCCAACATTGTTATGTAATCATGTAAGTTGATTTAGATACATCGAGACGTTTCTGTGCGTAGAAGTTTTCCATCGGATGGCAAACTTTGATTAAATCTGAATCGCTGATTCAAACTAATGAAAGGCAAAACTTTTGGGAATTTCGTTCTCTTGGTCAATACGAAAACTTATCGTCCTTGGTCTTAAAACTTTCGCCAAAGTCCTCAGCATATGATGAGGTAGCACATTCAATTTCCCAGAAGCTTTGTTTCTATCGCTTTTCGGATCGAGTAAATATTTATGTTCGGGAAGTTCAGAGATAAAAAATTAATGGAGAAAAATAAAATTGAAACTTCTTATAGTTCTTGAGCTCGGGGCCTTAAAAAACAGACGATCACAACCTGTGCAAACAATATCACTCCATTTCATTTGCGAACGACACATTTTCGGCTGGTGGCTTTTATTGAGACAAACATTATCTCGGCAACTGAATATTATTACGAGTTGTTGTTGCCGATTCATGCTCTTTACGACTCTTACTTTGTTCGACAGTCTTTGAGGGCTGTGTCAAACTTCGTCCTTACAGAACCATCAATCAAAAATTGTCGGGTTGTTTTGCTTCACAAATTGATATCTGCTTGGCGCTGCGTTATAAGCACCGAAGCTTATCCCATTTAGCTTCGTGATTTGAAAGATATCCGATCTCATAAATCCTCAAGTTTATCTTCGCACTTTGCAGCTACAATAAAAGTTTTGACGGCCTTTCGGTCCCTTTCGGGACTTTTTTTATTGCAAGTCTAACTTTCTTCACTTTTATTTCTTCTTCTCGATTCTACCGATCGCGCGCCTTCGTACCGCACTCAAGAATTCGATTAAATCGAAATTTCCAATTCTAATCCGTTGAATTATCACATTAAGGTTTATTGGTGTTCAACTGAATTTTAAAGCAGCTCTAGCATCTCTTGATTGATCACTTCAACTTTTCTTAAATCTCCGCTTTTCCCATTCGTTCCCTTTAAAAGCTTCCGAACGACTAAAATTCTGACTCGGAACGTGAAATAACTTCTTCATCACACGGCGAATTCAGCGCCGAAGCTCACTCTCTCAAACAAAAAGCTAGAGAGCGAGTTGGCTATAATTTGTTGCTTCGCATCGCCGGCAAACGCACGACATGAAAAACGTGACGAAAGAAAAGTTAGAGGAGCGGAAAGCTCTCTGAGAATTTCCACAGATCACGGCGAATTGAACTTTGCTTTAGTCAGGAAAGCAATTAAATTCAACAATCCGTTGCATGCGTTGCATTTCATCTGCTTTCTACTGATATCGAGTGCACAGGTTCAAACTTATTGGTTTGAAATTACTAGCAACGCATTTTTTCCACTCTGCTTGAGTCCCATTGTCCGTACACGAGTTTGATAGCAACAGCGTTAACTGTACACCAACGTTCTACCTAAGCCTCGCATGTCAACAACATGCATAAGTACCGATGTCATAGTTTTGCTCGAGCCCAACTTTTTATAACAAACTTGTAAAATTTTACCGGACTTTTGGTTCTCAGTCGATAATTCAATTGATTGGAACGTCAGTTGTCGTTTGTCGACATCAATACCGTCGACTATCCTTATCTTATCGGGAATCGACGGCTCGATATCAAAATTTATTTTCTGTCGCTCGAGTGAATTCAAGCTGAAGAAAAATCTTTTAAACAGCAAAATGCCGACGACAACGAAACAAATTGTAATAATTGGAGACGGAGCGGTTGGAAAGACGTGTTTGCTTCACTCTTACAGCAACGAAAGCTTCCTAGAAGACTACGTGCCCACCGTGTAAGTTTCTTTTTCATCCATCGTCGCCCGACGACATTTAGGAATTTCAAATTTAATTTTCTTCATTGCTTCAACAATTCATTGTCGTCGCTTTATCCAGACGTATTTGCATGTACAAACAATTCCCATTTATTTACTCGCCTGTCTTGCATCGAACGCGGTTCTAATCGCTCTAGACTCTCCTGACGACACCAGCATAACTTATCAGTGTCTTCCGCGCTCGCTTCTCTTCTAAACAAATTGAATCATTTCTCCTTTGTTTAAGATACGACAGGGAAGTGTTCGGCATTGCGATGGACGGCGTGGAGCACACAGTAAAGCTCATTGACACAGCGGGACAGGAAGAGTACGAGCGAGTGAGAAAACTATTTTATAACGATGCGAACTGCTTCATCTTATGCTACGACGTTTCAAATCGAGACTCGTTCAACAATATTTTATCAAAGTGGCTGCCAGAGCTGAAGGGAATTGATAGATGGCCGATCCCGATCGTCCTAGTTGGTGAGACTTTTTCAATTTTGCTCACGAGATGCTGACAAATTTTGTTGTCTTCTTCTAGCCACCAAAACAGATTTGAGAAAAGTTTCTCGAAGGCAACTGATAACAACCGAAGAGGGTGAAAAGCTGAGTCGTCAAATCCTCGCCAATAGATTTATCGAGTGCTCAGCTAAGGAATTTTATCACATTCAGCAGGCGATACACGAAGCTTTGCGGGCGTCAGTACAAGGGCCGATTAAAGTTGAGGAGAAGAGGATAAGCCGACGACCGGCGATCTGCGCTTCCTGCTGTCAATCGTGAAGGGATGCCAATTCCTCCATGGGTTGACAACAATAATTAATTGATGCTCGTTACGATGTCACGACACCATAAATATCGCATAATTAAATGATTTCCTTTTTCTCAGAATGTTTGCTGATGATTTGCTGACAAATAAATTATTCCGATCCCTCAATTAGTGCCAATAGGGCTGACGAAAAAGCCGCCTTGGGAGTAAGACTTGTCATTAACCTTAATGCCTCGTCTGTCGCCGATATCCTTGAAATTCCTTTCTATTTTTCTCGACTTGTTCTCTATAAAGATTAAAGAATATTTCAATAGAAGCAGGCCAACAGTAAAACCAACTGAAACAAAAAGAAAAGAATCGCCTAGCGGAATTGAAGACGAAGACAACGTGATAAGCTCCTACATACTGTTTCTCCACATTTGATCACATCGACACGTTCCACTGCCAATAGCACAAAGTTACATATTCACAATGTTTGCTACGACAAATAGCTTTGACATTTTCCTATATTTCCCTTTGGTGATTGATTGATTCCTTTGAGGGAGATTGACATTCGACGAGAGAAGCGTCATTCTGAGTGTTGATGTTTACTGAATGAATTCTTCTTATTGTTCGTACTTCATCTCCTTGCAAAACAAAAAAACCGTCATTAGTAAAAAGCCGCTGTCAAGATTTTGTAATATTCATTTTCAAGAAGTCTTTGTCATGTTGCGTATTTCACATTAACGACTTTTCAGAACGCGGAAAGGACCATCAAATATTTGAACGAGGTTGTTCCCGAGGTATCAATTAAGAAGGACTTAAGATGAATTCGCTTCTCTGCCGTCGTGCTTGAGAATCGTTATAAGAAAGTCTTTTTATCAACGTTGCCAAGGGACTCGGTTTCAATATGAAATAAGCTCAAGATGAGCACGCGGAATGCTAGGCTAAATAAAACGGCAACGGAAAATTCCTTAATTAACCTTCAAAGCTATTATTCAGCTTTTATTACGTAAGTTCAGGTCTCGATATCCAAGGTACAGTCGCAAATCATTTGATCCTTTAGTACACCTTTTTCTTCATTTAATTATTCGAGCTGCTTGAACTTTCCTCATTCTTCGTCCTTAATTACCTTGTAAACTTTAAGTGTCGATGGATTCAAGCCGATGTTGATTGTCTTCTTTCTGTTGCCTTCCAGCCCAAACCGAACGAAATGAAATTATCCCGGCAAATTGATTTCTCGCATTTGAATTTCCTTGCGACAGTATCTAAGCAATTATTTGTTCTCAACAAAGTTTCATCGACTTTGAAGTATTTATTCGCTCAATTATTGCTCAAAGCTATCGATGCGTAATCCTGTAGTAAAATGAGGAGTGGAGGAAGGTTGCTTAAGGTTGCCAACAAGATACGAACATTTTTTGGCTTGAAATTTATTTATGTAAAGCTTTTCATTCGCTCATGAGTTTATGAACTTTAGGTCTTAAAATAAATTTCATTATCATTTTATTTATAGATTTCATAAGCTTTTGTGGTACGTTGGAATCAGGGGAATTATTTGTTCACGCATGTTAGCGGAGATGTGTTGGCGTGCTCAGAGCGAAGTTTTACACGAGCGCACAACAAAACGCAACACGTTGCGTTCAGAAAGCGTCGAAGTAGATTGGTCGGAACAAATGTAATCAAAGTCAGTATAACTGCGAAGTTTTTGCTGAGTGATTAATTGTTATTTAGCCTTCAATGTTTTTCGCAGCTTTGTCCTTTCAAACGTTTCTGACGGAAATTATCAGATTTTTCCAGCGATTTTCATTTCGCTGTAACTGCGTAGGAACTTAAAGCTTCCGTCAGACAATCGCGTTGATTCAGATCTTAAGATCCTGCGGCATGGTTTTCTAGCTCAAGTTCCTTGAACTAGAAAATCGTTTAAGGGTGAATTTGCGAAAACTAATCGATAATATTTTCCGAGATTTCCGAGATTTCAACAGCAATGAAGTCAGGGAAGCTAATCGGCAATCTGAGTGAGGATGATAAGGAAACATTTCCACTCATTGCCTTGATAAAGCGTAACGATCATAGCTCCCTATGAATGTTGATATAGAGCAATCAACTTCAACCGTCGACGTTGAGCAAACAACTTTGATGATATTGCCAGATTATGCCATAAGTTCCGTAGAAGTGGAACAGAAATAAATGAATTCACTCCAGAGCTAATCTCTTAGATGTACATAACTTATGTAACATGTACGAGGAAGATTTCGAGCTAATCACTTTCTTTCTCGGGAGCAGAATTTGCAAACAATACCAAAGCTCTCTAGACAAAAGCGCGTACGGAGCTTTTGTAATCTTAGTAAGGTAAGGAGCTTCAGTTAAAAGAAAAATCCCCTTAAAGCTGATTCTATTAGCTGGATTAGACTGCTGCCGCTTTTACAGTCTGAACCTCAAACAAACAACGAACTCTGAATCTATCACAGTCTGAGTTCTGGAAGGTAAAATAAATAATTGCTCGCTTTTTGCTCTCAACATTTTCGGTTATCGGGCAAGCATAAATAACTCCTAAGCTTAGTGGCTAAGACGTCAAAGAAGTTTATGCGCGGGTGTAGGAGATTCAATATTAAAGAACCAACTTGGATGCAGCAGTGGCAAAAAGCTGAAAACGCGAACCCTCATCATTTAGGGTGATGGGAAATGTTATTGCGGCAAATATTCCGATGCTCGAGGCAGCAATTTTCTTCACATAAAATTTGGAGAATGTCTCGTTGAGATCGGAGCTGTTACCCTCTACGAGATTGAAACGACTTTGTTCCTGAACGCTTGCAAGGCAAAAACGGTTTTCTGTCTGATTTGTCCGCTCCAGGGAGAAAAGCTCGCCGCCACCTCGTCGATTAAACTGAGCTTTTTATTTATCGACACTTGTCTTTTTCCCTTCACCGCCTCCAATGGAGCATAATCGATTCGTTGTCTCAGGCAGCTTGTCTTCGCCAAACAATCTTAATTGATCGTAATCAGCTATCAATGATGCTTAGCGAAAGAGCGCTCTTGAGTGATTAAGGGAGATGAAAGTTCGACAGTGCTTCCTGGTAAAATGTGTCAGCAGCAGCCACACCAAAGACCCGAATCCAGAGAGATTAAACGGGACCGTCATGGTTAATTCCATTACGCGGGCTCAAAGACTTACAAACATTAGAACAATTATCGATAAAGCCTTTAGCTGAAATTGGCAGTTTTCAACTTCAGCCCAGCTTTAAAAGAGCGGCTCGATTCTCCGAGAAAAAACCGAAACCTAAGCAAAGAGCTTCTTGCTTCCACAAATAAATCTAAGGAAACCTTTGATGAGTTGAAGATTCACTGACTTTGCTTTCCTCATAAATTTCCGACGCATTTTCTGCGTGGTAAATTCTACGTTGTGAAGCAAAAACAGATGGTAGAGTTAAAAATAGCACAAATCGCGATAAATGAAGCGACAAGACGAAAAGGTTTCATCAAGAAGACTCCGAGTGAGTTTTATTAGCTTTCAGTCTCGCTGGCAGAGATTCCCGATTTGTTTATATGATCGTTGAACTTGTCCATCGTTGCTGCTTACATAGATCTGCGGTCGGGAAAACAAGTTTGTTATTCTTTTGATCACGATTGTGAATTTTAATTAGGTTTGCTTTTGGTTGCGGAGCGTGAGGATTACAGAGCGAAGAGAAGAAAACACGTTAATTCTGTAATGAATGATGAGATTAGCAGCATCACAACTTTCTCCTTCGTCTGTTCCTTCGTGGTCTTCTGAGGGACTTTTTCAATTCGGGGAGTTTTTAATTGGACCTAAATACATAGTAAAAGGGATAGGGTGAAGGTCGAAGAGTCTATGTCCTACATTCGTTTAGTGGTAAGTCTCATGTGGCTAGTAAATTGAGCAGTCAATAAGCAATAAACTTTCTTAGAAACATTTATTAACGGCTCGATCTATTTCCATACAGACCTTTTTATGTTGGTTACGAAAGAATGGAAGGTTTTAGGAGTTTTTGACAGAGATTCTTCAATGGCAAGTGCTCTAGCGAGCTCTTTGAATAAATTTGAATTGTTTTCTTTTTTATGCGAAGTTCTATAAATTCGAGCTCATTCCTTGAGTCGGGTTCAGTCAGGAATCTTTGTCGGTGGAGCTAGAAGTTTTGTGTGGTTAATTTTGTTCCGTGGAAGGAGAAAAATTTCAGTTAAAAAGTGTTTGCCTTCATCTTAATAGAAAAATGAAGTTTGCGTCGACGTCGCTTTTGGTGCTGATAAGTTTGCAAGTCAGAAAAGTCTCGAAAGCTTTCGAATGGAAATCTAATAAAGTTAAATCTATCAAACAGAGTTCATTCTCGCTATTCTTCGGTGCAAACATCAAACTTCCACTAGCGAAAGACTTGTCCTCGGCAGTCAATAAATGCTCTACCGCTGCTGAACAGTTTATGCCAAGTCTTCGTAAGGTCGTCAAGACGCTGTTGAAGTTTGACAGAGACGAGTTTGTGGTGGCTGGGAATTCACTTACCGACATCGAATATGTTTTTGATGACGTTCAAGGTTTTTACAGCAGCTTTTTGCACTGCTTAAATGAGCAGACACAGTCACAAACAGCAGACACGTCCATCAGAAATATCGAGAATCTCATTTACCAGTTAGACGTCTACATCATCACCGGAATAGACGGAAAATTCGCAGCGTCGGCTGAATCACTAGGAGCCGTTTTCGGACCGAACGTGAAATCAGTCATCGAGTCGATTGCTTCTCAGCTCTCGGAGGAGTTCATGGCTGTCAAAACTTCACTCGAAACCCTACGCGACAGCTTCCAAGCGATTGTTGACTCCGGTGCAGAGTTCACTGCGGAAAATATAAGCTCCGAGCTAAACACAACGGCACTCGTCGATCTGGTCAACGCTTTCAAAGACATCACAGTTTCCAGCAATCAACTGAACACTTTAATCGTCGGCTTTGTTTCCATTACATCGACGCTCGACACTATCACGACGTCAATCAAAACAGTTCAAACGCTCTCACAGGAAAAGATGACGAAAGCGAGTTACGAGCTTGACGTCTCGATTCAGGCTTCGCGAAAGCTCTTCACGAAAAACACTTTGCAACTCGAGAGCGCAGTTGGCGACTCGTTCGGTGAATTTCTGTCACTTGTTGCAAAACTGTTTACCGGCGATGCTGACATACAAGAAAGCCGTGTAAAGGTTGATGCGTTCACTGCAACAATTGTTGATGCTATGGAGAAGAATAACGAAGATTTTATCAAATCGTTCTCAGAGTATTTCACGACGGTTTCGACGCAGATTCAAACTTTACGACAAACTATGCAGGAGTCAACGGAACAACTCACCAACTATTTGGCTGAAACAGTGGCGAACAACAGCGGCAACTTTGTAAAGTGTCTCGGATCTTCAACCAACAATACAGTTATGATTTTGCAGCTGGTTCGAACTTTGGGAATGAGCTTTTCTCAATGCATCCGGGACCAATCTAAGCTTCCCCTCAACTCTCAAAGCCTGCTGACTTTCATCACGGAAGATGTGGTTTTGAACACGAAAGGAGTTGCAGACAAACTTTGCGGTTGCTCAGTCAAAGGAAGCAGCAAGGAAGTTGAGATTACAAAAAGTTGTATCAAAAAGGTCGGTGAAAAGTTTCGGATTTGCTTCGTAATTTGATACCTGGCTCGTTTAAAGTTTCAAGCTAATCAAATTTTCTTTTCATACAGGTAACTGATGACATGGAATCATCGTTGAAAGCTGATGAAACGACTTACCTTGCGACTGAGATGGCCAATGTGCAAGCAAACATAACGATCAGCCTAGAATCCTTCACGATGTGCACTGAAAGCGTCAACATGAAGTTTGACGAGAGTTTTCAAAAGCTGGAACAAACTATCAATGCTTGCGTCGCCGTTCGATAAACAATGTCATCGTACCCGGAAATCATGTAACTTGATAATAGCTAAATAAACCCTACAGGGAACGCTTTGGAATAGAACTTGATTTCTGAAACGGTTACATGAGTCGAAGTTGAAGCTTTTCAACTCAATTTTCTCGATTCACATTTTCCAGCGAAAATCTTCTTTCAACGTTCAGTTCAATTTACGAAGTTAACTATCTCGGTTGACATCATTTTCTTTGTGTTCAGATTCAGCGAATTCAGTTGGGTTGTGGCTCTAGTTTAATTCAATCATTCAAATCTTTCTTATAAAGTACTCTTTTAAGAGTAAAACTATTTCATGTGTACGTAACTGAAACCTGAAACCTTAATTAAATAATGTCATAAAGCTTCATATTCACATCACTCATAACATTGCGACTCTTGAAGAGTCTTCTAAATGCTGTAGTAATAAAAGCAGAGATCACTGGAGTTGATCTGCTCTCAATAGATAAAAGCAATTGAAAATGTCAAATGTTCTGGAACAGAATTTCGCTTTATGCTTCAACTTATTATCTCAATGAAACTTAACCTTTTTCTTCGAAAAGCTTCTTTGAACTTTTAGTTGAACAAAATTTCATTAATTAAAGTGAGGCGTGCGAAATGAAAAGAAATCAAGACAAAGTGATTCCCTTTAAAGTATTCCTGGGTTGTGAGCCAGCCCGTGACGACGGAGGACTTGATAGCTTCCATGGATGTGCAATGAAGCTTTTAACTTCAAGTCGCGTACTCTTTGAATAATCTCATTTGATGTCATTAAGACAATACGAGACTTTTTATGAGAATTGCTTTTATTTCGTCTCATTGCTGTCAAGGATTCGCGGAGGTTGTCGAAGTTTCGGCAGTAACGGAAGCTCACGTTTCAACACTTCAACAACTTTTACTTTTATCGACTTGCAAAGTTCCCTTTTCTTCATTTTGAGGCGTGGAGCTTGCAATGCTCTTCCGAGCTGTGCCTTGCATTCAATTTATCTTGTTTAGCGTTGACATGAAAAGAAAAATTATTTTCATTTGTGTTTTCCGTCTTGGCAAGAGAATGTTGTTCTCCTTAAGTAGAGGAAAGTGAACGCGAGAGTGTCTGAGACGAATTCGAGTGCCTTTCAGCGAGAAACGCTGACGAATATTAATTAGAGATTTCAGCTCATAGGGAATGCTCGCAGAAGTTTGCTTTGTTTTTGACAAAAGCTATTTGAGCTTTCCTGAGTTATGTGGCTCATTCAAATTTTCGTAATTGTTTGAGCACTCCAATGTTCTATCATTTGTAGCAAAATAGGCTTAAAGTGAAAAGAAAAATAATTTGTATCGTTGAAAATTTTCGCTGGCATCAATCCTCTTTTAGAACCAGGAAACTTTCATTTTGTCATACTCCGTCTTTGCCGTCGAGTTGATGAATAAAGTTCTCAGAAACTGCATAACGTCTCGGAGCAAAACCCGTAGACAGACGCTTAAGATCTCTGTTTAGAGAAGAGTTTCGAGCATCGCTGCAGAAAATGAGGTTGTATACCAGGGCTCGAGCGTTTTGAAGCGAATCATTTCAAAGCACAGTATGTATAGTAAAGTTTGTTTTGAAATCGAAATATTAATAAATCTGCAGAGAATGCTCAGTGCACCCACACGAAACCCCACTCGAGCTGCTGCAACTGTGAGCTGTTACGGATAGTTAGACCTGGATGCATGATTGAAACCTTTTTTTTTTCTTGGGAACTGTCACCTTTCTAAGTTCCAACTTCCTTCATGAAAGTTTCATGACGAATTCTTGTTTAAGTTCGCAACACAATACACAACCATGTTTCTAACTTAATCATTTATAAATTACATAAATAATTCTGAAAAATTCGTGTAACGTTTCAATATTCAATTGCCTGGAGACCAAATTAATATTTCATCGCAGCCCTTCATAGAGAGTTTTTCAGTGAACGCAGTATCGATGGTAACAAATAGGGATTGCGGCAGTCTGATTATTCTGATTGCTACTGAAGATGTGTTTTCGTACAATGACTAATGATGCGTGAAAATCAAAACAAGTCTGAGCCTAGCAACGAGTTTGAACGCTAGACGATCTTCGGTGGATCTAAGCTTTGTAGCTGAGAGGAAGCTTGCAGTGGTGAAGTTTACAATTTGCGGTGGTGAATTTTCGTTCGTTCGGATTACGCGGATTGACGCGAAACGATGAAAGTAAACAAATACAAGAAAATTAATGTCAGTTTATTCGCTTACTACGTATTAGTTCTGGTGAGGATAGTGCTGGTGTTTATTCCCCAGTATGGCTATATTCACCCCGACGAGTTCTTCCAATCGTCCGAGATTGTGTCAGGTGAGTTTAACGATAATTGAAGAGCAGCAGAATTTACATCAATAACATCCCTTCGAATAGGAGAAACATTCCAATTGGAAGCGACGAGGACGTGGGAGTTTAACAGAACGATGCCAATTAGGAGCTATGCCATTCCACTGCTTTACCTCAAGATCCCGATGATTGCTTTCAAAATAACTTCGATTTTCTCTCGAAAGCTCTTCGGGTTGGATCTGCTATCGAGCTATTCGCTGCTCGTATTCCCCCGTGTCATTATGACCCTCGTGTCGTTCTTTAATGACTTTTGTGTGCTCAAGATTTGTAAATCGCACAATCTGAAGCACGACATTCGACTGCTGGCGTTGGCAAGTTCAGGGGTAATTTTGACCTTCGGGATTCGCTCGTTCTCTAACACCATCGAGATGGCTCTCTGTTCAGCGCTCATTCTCATCGTCAGCGAGTGTATGATACTGTCAAACACTGTCATCTATCAGAAGGAATACCTGGAGAAGAAATACGAGGAATCCGAGACGATTGGTGACAGGGTCAAGTACTTCAAAATGAGAATGACACTGCCGCATCATTCCTACAGCAAATGCTTTTTGCTATCATCTCTCTGCGTTATCGGAATATTCAACCGTCCAACATTTATACTCTTCGGCTTACCGATAATATTTCACTGGATGATTCGAGGCTTCGGTAGCCGATCCGTCTCCTTCTTCGACTTTAATCTCCGGATGCTTTTCTTCGTGATAAGCGGATTACCCGCGCTTGTCGCCATCGTTGTCATCGACTCATTTTACTACGGCTATTTATCATTGGCTCAAATTTACATCTTGGACGTCTCGATCGAAAACTTTCTCGTCACGCCAGTGAACTTTATCCGCTACAACATCGACCCGGAGAACACCGCTTCGCATGGCGTCCATCCCAAATGGCTTCACATGCTCGTAAACATTCCACTGCTCTACAACATTCTCGGAGTCATCGCCGTCTTCTCGTTCGGGTCAATGTGCTACAAGTTCTGTAAGAAAGAATTTCAAAACTTGCCGCAGACGCAGTCGTTCGTGTCACTGATGACTAGCGCAATTTTCGTGCCAGTGATCCTGCTATCCTTGTTCAACCACCAGGAGCCAAGATTTCTCATTCCAATTACTGTTCCGCTCGTCTTACTTCACGCTCCAAAGCTCATCACCGGCGTCAACGTAACAAACTTTCTTAAAGAGTCGCAGTGGAGTGTTGCGAAGCAGATTTCCAACTATGTTAGTGTCACCATCAGCGGACGATTCATCCTGAAGGTCTGGTATGCAGTTAACTTGCTCTTTGTGCTGTTTTTCGGCTTCGTACATCAAGCGGGTGTCGTTCAACTCGCCGATCATTTTTCAAAGCACCACCAACTGCAACCAACTGCAACTCAAATCCATCTTGTTACCAGTCATATTTACAATATTCCCGAGTCCCTTCTTATTCTTCCGCACTCCAGCGTGTACTACACAAACCATCAAACGGGCCAGAAGTATAAAATCGCGAGACGTTTCTTTGTTCACGAGTACGGCAGCTTGCAACTAGATGAAACGCTTAAGAAGTTGAAAAGGTTAACGGACGTAGCCGAAGTCAGAGCGAGGACGAAAAAAACAAATTATGAGATATTTGTCGCCATTCCGACGAGCAGAGCCTTCGAACTCAATCAACTGGCCGATGAATATCGAAAGAGTTTCAGCTTCAAAGAAGAGCGCGTCTTCTACCCGCACGTATCCGTCGAAGCGATTCCCAATTTCGATCATATTATTCATCCGTGCGAAATCAACTCGCCGTCCGATGCAAATGAACCCGATGGAACGTGTGAAATTGAGCAAGACGAGGCGGAGTGGCTGACAATGGCATCATTCTCACGGAAGCTCACGTCCATCGCGCAACAGTTTGGACTCGTCGTCTACAAAGTCGAGGTGAAGCGGCGGAAAGAGAAGAAGGTGTGAAAACCCCGTCGCGTGTGAGCGTGGAAATAACGACGTGCAAAGATTATCGTCTAGTCACAACAAATAACGATTAATTTAATCTTTTTTTAATCAAAAGCAGATGCTAGTTTCTTTCTGCACAAGGTGCGATTGTCGATGACGATAGATTTTTATTCGCCTTGACTCACGCCGTCGACCATCACCATTTAATGTGCCCCGACAATTAGGATTGATTTTACAAATTACTTTCGGGAACTGTTTGAAAATCGCAACACGCTTTAGCTTAGCAACAATTTCGTACTTATATAACAAGCGTAAAGTTGATGGCGAACAATCCCTTAACGCTTTTTCCTGCACCAACCACATGAACACATTTCGGCAAATTGTGAAGCAAATACCAAAGAAAAGTAATAAAAGCTTTTTCCACCATCAAGAATGAACAGTTTTCCCTCCGCCGATTCATCTTTCTCGTATTAACAGAGCTCGCTCGCTCGTTCCCACCTTGAAAGGAATATCCATGGGAAGCGTCTGGTTTCAATGTCATTAATAACTCGTTTGATTCGAGTATCGGCGCTGAACGTGAGATCTTATTAAGTCGTTACTTAAATACGTATTGTCTCGCAAAGAGCTCGCGGGTACGAACACTGCATTGAAAAGCAGACATCAATCCACTCAACAGCTCAATCAATAAATTATAAAACCAGCTGTGACTGATGCTCAGCAATTTGTAACATCGCTGGTCTTATTAAAGCTGCGGGAAATTGTTTTACCTTCCCATAAGAAGCGATTAAATGTAATCGCTGTGTGTGGTGCGAAAGACAACAGACTTGATATCAGCTTAATCGCTCATAAAGGTTGTTGGCACGTTTCGCATAAGCTGACGCGTCTAGATTGTTTGATTGCACAATCAAAACTTCGCTCCGCTATTTGATTACATAAAGTCTGAGAATTCGAAGTTCGGAGGGACAGCTCCACCTTCTCGCCCTGCCTTTCACTTTACGGCATTCGAAAGAGTTGTCACGAGTCAGCGTTGCCTGTATCATTTGGCAATGAAACCTGCGGAAGACCGGTGGCTAATTCCTCGAAGTCTAATCCTTCTTTTGACACAAAGCTGCTTAAAAACTTATTAATAGCTTGTGACAATTTGTTGCATTTTTCTAATAGAACTGGTTGGCTGTTCCAATAACAAATGAATATTTGTTGCCCTCGCAACCCCCGTCTGCATGAATTCATGAAAGCAAGCTTTCATTGCAACTATGAATTGCAGCTTCCGACGATTGAAGAGTCGAAACGACCCACTCGATTGATGTGATTTTCGTAACTTGACCTTTTCCGAACTGCCAGGCTTTCGAGCTTTTATCAGGGAACAAATGATGTTTTAAATTACGAGAACGTTTCCATTTGACTGAACAGTCGATTTTTCATTCTTCTTATACAAGATACCATCTTGAGTCAACGTTGCCATAGCTGAATCCTCGCAATGTTTCAATTTCTTGAGAGATCTCAAACTTCCAAAAGCTTTCAGCACTGTAAGCTTAGTGCTGAAGTGGAAAGTTTCAATTAGTTGAAGTAGTACGAATGCTTCATTATGAAAGTTTTGTTCAAAACGAAATTTACTGAACAAATACGTTTTCAAATTCTCAAAATTCTCATTTCTACTTTCAGCGAACGAATCGCTCATCCGTTAGCCTTGAAACTTGAAACCTACAATTCACTTTCTTCTTTAGAACATCTTTCATGAAGCTTCAGAGTTGAAAGTTTCCTTCAGAAATAATTCAAAGTTTTAATTTTGAGCTGGCGAAAACTTTCGACACGAGTCTCGAAGAGCTACCATCAAGTTCTCTTTAAAAGAAATCAACACGACTCATCGCTGTCGATGAATTATTCAGAAGCTTTTCCGAGAGACTTCGCGCAATTTAACATCTGTCGCTTGAAGACGTTATCAACGCGCCTAAAACTCGTCAGAGTTTTCAATTAAAGCGACAGACGAGCGTAATATTTCTAAAGAAATTTGTCAGAGTTATTTATAGTTAATTATTCGAGAATTTATTTCGCTTTTCGAATCATGTAAATCAGTGCGGATGAGAACGCGAAAGCTTCCGCAACGATAACTGCGAGCTAGAATGAAAAAGTTCAGTGGACCTTAAAGCTTTTGAAGCTCTTGAACTCATTGAAATTCAAGTAGCAAGCGTTAGAGGATGCGAACAATCGTCACACTGTTCAACGAGGCAGATACTTAGAAAGATTAATTATTCATTCATTCAAATAGAACGCAAACACTTTGCAGAAGCGCTTTCATCGTACCTAAAAAGATTCCATCATCGCTTATGTAACGCGTCAATTAAAGCTTCGTATCGGAGTGACAAAAGCGAAAAGCGCTTGTCGCCGAGAATAATGAGCTCACAACTTTTTTTTATCAATTGTGAGCTTCTCCTTTACGTCTGTCACTGCGCGTTGACTCTCAGAACTTTTATGCTCGTCATAAATCATTGTCCGATACTTTGCGTTTATTTTCGTTGATATATTCAAATGTATTCAAGCAACTCGAGCGGTTTTAACATCCCTCGACTCCAATGAGACGTGCATCAGCCATTGGAAGATTTTCAGCTTGCTGAAGCTGAAATAAAACTCTTGAGCTTCGCTTGCAGCATGTCATTCTATCTGAACGATTCCTATTTCGCCTTAAACTTGAATAATTCCGTTTGAAAACATATTGATTGCTTGTCGTTTCTTTCTGGTTGCTGCATGAACACAATCCCGAGTTTCTTTTCCAGTCATACAATCAATCAGTCATGAGAAAAGACGAACATTATTTTTCTTGCGCGCTTCCTCCGTCTGCTGCAGTGGAGATTGTTGAACCGGCAAACTTCTC
The DNA here is from genome assembly GCA_033064975.1 of Smittia sp. YW1114-2. Taxonomy (NCBI): domain Eukaryota; kingdom Metazoa; phylum Arthropoda; class Insecta; order Diptera; family Chironomidae; genus Smittia; species Smittia sp. YW1114-2. The sequence continues at coordinate 8,229,043 of CP093833.1, forward strand.
CAGGAAATATTTCTCGCCAGCAGAATGGTTGAAGTTTTAATGGCCAAATGATAAAAGTTTATGGCAAAAGAAGTAACTTCCAAATAGTTTTATGATGAAGCATAAAAAGGTTCCCAAGGAAGCGCCAGACGTTGGCCTGTCAACTCCAGATCATCACCTCGCTTGCTTTCTTAAACTTCGCGACGTAAAGCTTTCACGACATGACTAGGCATTTTGACGATATGACAATCATCGCCCACGACCCTAAACATTTTCACTGCTCTCTTGCACATCAAACAATCATAAACATTTCAATTTAACGGGATTTATTCGATTGACGAAACGGATTTGGCTTTTTCGCTGCCGAGATGTGCGGAAGATGAGAAAAATCGAGTTAATGGATCGAATTATTGTCGAGAATCCAATAGGAAAATCGATAAGATTTATCAAGGGGGAATCAGAAATTTGTATGAAATGAATGACAGGTCGTGGGTATTTGAGCTTTCGTAAAAGGTGAAATAGTATCAGCTTCAGTGGGAACAAGGAAATGAGCAAAGGGCAACGACGATTAGGTTACAATATTTTCACGGGTAGATTCCTTTTCAATTTTACTTTGTACATGAATACAAAAAGTGATACTTAGATGGAGGAGGGTAGTCTTAAAAATCTCAGTAGCTTGAAGCAGCGAGAACTTGCAACTGCGATCCATTACAGGTAGATCCAAGGACGATATTGGAAAAAAGTGATTCAGCTTATCAATCTAATAAGCATAAAGGTAATAATCCATAACGTGCTCGACTCCTTAAGCTCCTTCCGTTCCAGATTGCTTTCGATATGATAAAATTGATTGAACAATTCTTGACCTACGATCAACAAAACAAACGTCTTTCAGCTGTTACAGCCTGATTGATTCGACGAAAACACTTTTCTTATATTCTTTGAGCCGTGACGATTCGTTTGAGTAGCGCCACCATTTATTTCCGATGGGAATTTGTTTGTTTTGTCGTGGAAGAAGCGGCGTGGTTGACGTCAGCGTTCGGCGCTCGAAGGCTAGGCGAATTCAAAAGATTCAAAAGGGTTTTTGTTCCGCTCTTCAAAGCAGGGCGAGGAGAGTAGCGACACATAAAAGCTTTTAGTTGACGATAAATTACGCGTGAAACGAGAACAGAGAGTAGACCTTGAGGAAAGCAGAAAGTGATGTCCGAGTTGAACTTCTCGTTCAGCAATAAACATCACAACGGCCCGCAGTTATTTGCCCTTTCAGTGATTTTAAAGAACATTACGTCGACGCTCGAGGCTTCATAGCGAATCTGGGTCGGCTGTCCGCTTTTTGTAACGCGACTTTTAAGAATTGAATTTATCTCGGAAGCTCTCGTGGATGAAAGGAAAACATTAGGGAAATTGTAATCTTGCTGTGCTTACACAAATCCTATCAAAGGTGAAGCGATGAAGAAAAATGATTTGCAACAACTTTTGGGATTGAGCTTCTACCCTTGCAAGCTTGTTACGCTTCAGAGCGAAAAGGTTCCAAGACACGATTTGTAAAAAGAGCTGGAGCAATTCCAATAACGTTCGGAATTTGCAAGTGGGCGCTCGGCCTGAAGGCATTGGAGCATCTGGACTCGATGAGGTGCGAAAAGGGCTCCGCTTTATAGCGTCAAATAACTGTTAAGAGAACTCCGAAGGCGATCAGTTCGCGCACGATTGCTTCATTAATAATTTCTCTTGTAAGGGCAACGACGACATGACAAGCCATGACATGAGCTTCAACAAAACGCGATTCAGTTTTCGCGAATCATTTACCTTTCATAATGGAGCTAACACCTGATTGGCATTCGCACCGCGGTCTCATGTACTTAAAACAGTTGAGTGAATGATGAGTCACCGTTTGCATTGCTTGGCCCAATTTTTCTTCGCGATCTCAGCTTCGCGCCGATAAATAAATGAGTTGAGCGAGATCAGACGATACTCACGAACGTGCAGAGGTTTTTGTTTACTAAGTACGAGAAGAATGCCGCGGTGGTTTTTGCAATCTCGTATAACGAGTTATTTTCATGGCACTCGCCGGCATCAAAGCGACACAATCAATCTCGCATAATTCATGGTGTGGACTGCGTTAAGGACGGCGCAATCGGACGAGATGTATCTCGTGTCAAGCGAGCCCATTAATAAATAATTTTTGGCAACTGCGATGCCCTCGCTGATTCTCACGCCCGACTTTTCTTCCCATTCGATCGCTGGTTAATCTCGGAATGGCTCCACGTGACGACAATTTGCTGGCGAAGAGATTTTAAATTTATCTATAGAACGTTTTCTCGTTAACCTTTCAAGCGCTGCTCCTCTTCTTGTTCCTTCCCGCCGTGGAAGATTTGTTGAGTAACGAGTTTCGTGATTAAAAACTTCAACATAGCTCTCACGACTGTTCTGAGAACAACTTGTTGAATCAATTATGCTCGTCGGAGCAAACTTGATTCCAGAACGAAACGCTCCAACTAACCGATGAGAATCTTTGTAATCACTTTCATTCAACTGAAATTGAAAGCTGCTCGGAGATTACGGCATCGTAATAAGCTCGAGTCCACATAAAACGCATTGTGCAGTAACGAATAATAGTTTCGCCTTGTCACACTCGTACGCTTAGATCTCGTAGGGACGATGATACAAGTTCAAGGGGTTTGTCCATCAGTTACGTGTGATAAAGGTGCATCCGTTCAGCATATCAATGGAATTAAATACAATGACGGTTGTAGACAACTTTGTTGGCCGCATCCTCAGCTTTACACATTACTAACATAGTCACGGAACTTTCATACTTATCGTTATTACAACTTTCATCAGGAAAGCTTTGCATCCTTCGTCATCACAAAAGCTCACTGTCATACGTCACTCAATATATTTTCTTCTTAGTTCTATCGCTCGAGATTGATGACATGGTCTGACAAGGTTTCACCATAACTTTTCAACCCTTGACGTAACCTATGCACGATAAATTCAAAAGCTGGAGGATTTGTCACGATATCATCTCTCAGCAGAATGATATGAAACATGCTCCGAGTCTAGACGGATCCCCCCAGGTTGCACTTGAAACTAAATTAAACGATGATCGGACAGATTGGTAAACTTTCCGTTCTCGATGGAATTTGGCGAGTTCCGGACGAAAGAAAATCGACAGAGTTTGAAACCGATTGGCCACGCAATCTATCTTCATCCATCGACCTCGCCTTTAATGATCCGACACCGAATACATTGACCTTAACACTTACCATTTCTTCGATTAGCCGCCGCTGAGCAGAGCAATGTTTTCTTCTCACTCTCAGCCAACGTAGCGTCTCATGTCGCTGCAGACTCGACAACATCATTAGCATCGACAGACTCTAACAATTATGATTAATTCTCTCGCATAAATGTGTGCATTTGCATAATAATTTTGCGACTGACAGAGCGAGTTGGGCTATGCAAGACAAGACAATGAATTAATTTTAACAACCGCTAAATACCACAAAGGGAGGCAACGCATTGCATGCAAGCGAACGAGAGCGAGAGCATCGAAAGCGAAAGTGATACACTTCTGAATCAATTTTTGCGTCGCTTGATGTGTGCGCGAATACCAATGCGTGCCGAGATCGATCGCAGCTCCCACCTTAAGCCATCATGACTCTCGTTTCGCGAATTGGTCCCTGAAGAAGTAAATCAAACTAGTTCAGGCAGCAACAGGATTAGACTCTGCTTTTATTATTCTCCACTCTCGCGTTCCACGTTTAATTGTGTACGAATTGCTATGGACGAGGCAGAGTGCATGAGAGCTACCAACGCTCCTATATAAGAGCTAGGCGAGAGTTCAATCGATATCATTCAATTCGTGAACATCCATCTCTTAACATTCATATAAACCAACAAGAAGAATCATGGCATTTAAGGTAAATATCAACGGATCAAGAAGATTATCGAGCGATTATTTAAATCTCGGTTCCTTCCAGTTTGTTGCTTTGTTCGCTACTTTGGCTATGGCTAATGCCGGACTCATCGCTGAGCAGCCAGCATACACCTCGTACAGCTACTCCGCTCCAGCAGCTGTCAAGACTTTGGTTCAGCCAGTCGCTTACTCCGCTGACCAGTATCATCACGCACCAGCCTCTTCGCACTCATCTTTCACCAAGACTGTCTCCTACAACCAGCCAAAGGCCTACATTGCTGCTCAGCCAGCATATCACTATGAGCCCCAGCAATACGCTGTCTCGAGCTACCACCATGAACCAGAGCACCACGTTTACGCCGCTCAGCCAGCTTACGGATACACTTCTCACGGATCATCGGAACAGAACATCTTGAGATCCGCTCACGGAACAGTCAGCCACATCTCGAAGGCTGTTGACACCCCACACTCGTCTGTTCGTAAATACGACACTCGCATCATCAACGACGGCTACAAGACTCTCTCGTACGCTCAGCCAGCCGCCTATGTTCAGCCAATCCAACACGTTCAACCAGCAGTCTATGCTCAGCCTTTGGTCAAGACCATTGCTCAACCAGTCATCGCCAAGACTGTCGTCAACCAGCCAATCGCCCATTACCAATACGCTGCTCAGCCACAACAGTACCAGACCTACGCCCAACACGCTCCAGTCCTTGCCACTAAAGTGCATTACAGCCCAGCCATCGAAGTCGCACACGCCAGCTACGAGAGCCCAGTCGCCCACTACAGCTGGTAAACGGTCTCAACGTACTTTGCCTACTTCTGAATGATGAACTTTAAGTTAAAGCAGAAACGTGTGCTATTCCTTCGCTTATCGTCGACGTTTCTCTGGAGGAAATTGTACACTTTCAGTAAAATAAACGAAAAGAAAACACATTAAGCGAATTCTTGTTGAATTTAAAACAGCTCCCAAAGCGACGAAATTCAATTTAGTAGCGTCAACATTGAATTGACCATAGGCAATACTCTAAACCCATTGTGTTTCGCGGAAGGCGGAGAGCAATGTAATGACTCGGAGAAATTTTTGAGGAGTTTTAAGTATCGCTGTCGTAAATTTGCCTTCCAAGGAAAGCAAGCGGGCGGTTGAAGAGGGATGGACATGTTATTTATCTAGGGGAAACGATCTGCTACGTCGATGACAGTCTTTCTGTGAAGAACCTTCATTAAAATTTTGTCTGCTAATTATTCGAGAGTTCCCGCAAACTGATGATTGCTCGAAATTATTTTAAGTTGAAACTTAGCTGAAATTATCCAAGAAATTATTCAATTGCGGAGACGACGGCAATCACGTCAAAGTAAGTAGCAATTATACCGTCTCAAGAGCAAACTCAAGTTCAAGGTTTTAAAGATCTAGTGCGTCTTGTCAACGAAGATGAAAAGCTACGTCAATTCCTAAGAGAAAAACTAAAAGAATTTTTCCGACCACGTTTACCGTGGTGAGTTTCTGGTCAAAATATTTTAACGGAAATATCAAACTTTTCGGATTTCGCGGATTTGACGCGAAAATTGACGCGATAAGTTTTTCTCGGTGTTTTTCAGTAAATTTTAAATTGTTTATTTTCTGCGTTTGCGATGAACCAGTCGAATCGTGACATGAATTCGTTTTTAGCAGAGCAAGCAATGCTGCTGGCAAACAACTCGGTCAGCTTGACGCAAATCACTCGGCCGCTAACATCAAACAACAAAATTCAGAACCAAAACATTTCTCCGACTTCTGCTAGTTCATCGTCAATCTCCAACCTTTCCAAATACTCTCAGCTGCTGCTGGTCCTCGAAGAGATGGGGAAGGACATACGGTAAGAACAATTCATCCAGCGGCGTTCCAGCTTATTAATGGTCGTCGTCAACATTTCAGTCCAACTTACTCTGGATCTCGAAGCTCTGCGGAAAGGTTGAAGCGCACGATCGTGCACGCAAGAATCCTCGTCAGAGAGTGTTTGCTCGAAACCGAAAGACAGCAAAGCGGTAGACAGTAAGCAAGAGAAGAGAAGACGAGCTGCCTAGGAAGAGATGGAGAATCTCTTGAATGAACCACGTATACTGATACAATTTTAGCTGACCTGACGATTGACTCCCCAAATCAACTTACAAAAGTGCACCAGCAACATTAGACGAATTCAAGTACAAATTGATGAAATAGCCGCGCGAAAACCTGAAAATCAAAATATTTAAAGTGTGAGATTTGTTGTTCAATTTGTATGATGAAACGATCTCAGGACCATCTGCCCTCGTTTCTACTCACAGCCCCACCATCCCTCAATCAAAATTAACATGTATACCATGCGATGACGCGTCGCTCCTTTAGCATATGATTTACTCTTATCTAAGTCCCCCAGACACGTTGAAGTATTTAAGTCGCTGTTACTCTTTGGTGATTACGACAATCGGTCTTATCACGCTCAGCAACACCCTAATTTGTAATCTGTCTCACGCATAAAGTTACTTAGAATAAAGATAAGTGAAGAAAGTGATCCATGTTGAGATTTTTGAATCGAATCGCCGACGAATCTGCGGCTATTTTATTCACGAAACCTCTCGACACTTATTTACACGGTCTGCTCGAGTGTCAAGATTGTATTCAATCGCTACTTTAAATAAATGTCTATCTACATGAAACCAACAAGAAATCTAAAAGATTTGTATGTGACGCATTGCGGGTCAACGATTTGGCAAAATGAAAATAAAATTATTGCTCTGTCTGGCCCGAGCGAGTCGGTTAAAGCTTTTGCGGGAAGAACATGTTGTACTTTCGCTTTAAAACTTGGTGAGTCTCGTCGCTGACGTCGATCTTCATGCCAGCATTCTTAAGCTCTAAGTAATGTTCCACGAAAGAACGATTCGTTTGATGGACGTTGGGATGTTGCATGTATTCGTCAAGATCCATCCACATGCACTTGGCGATTTCACGGTCACATTTGATAATTTCGTGGGTTTCAGGAACAAGTTTCATCACGATGTACAGATCAGAGCAGCTGAACGCGGCACCGTGCGCGTGACGGAGGGAAATCACGCTCTCGAAGCGAGTCCTAATGTTGGTTTCTTCCATCACTTCTCGGATCGCGGCATCGACTAAGTTCTCTCCCATTTCTAGGTAACCGCCGGGCAACTTCCAGCTGTCTTTGATCAAGGCATTTTTCTCGCTCACGACGAGCACCTCATTCTTATCGTTAATAACAAGAGCGCCAACTCCGACCATCGTGTGCGAGAAGGGCGGAATCGCGGACGGCTCGGTCTTTGGAAGCCATTTGTACATCATCACGATCTCATCACGAGCGTGATGAAAGAGAAAATCATTTTTAGCTAAAGATGGCAGCCAGTGTGCTTGGCTTCGATGAACTCTGAACCAGATTGCTCTTCGCTTCTCTTCTGTCCAGTAACTAAGTGATTCTACAAGCGCGAGAGAAATCGATTAGTTGTCGAAGGTCACACTCGAAAAGTTGATAACACTAACTCGATAAAATTCCATCAAAATGTGCATCTTCACATTGTTCTGTGGTAGAGTCAATCGTGATTCCGTTGAATCGGTCTGAGACGCCCTTGAACACGCCTTGCTCTGTTGTGTCCACTGTTTGATATCTAAAAACACAATTGAGTTAGTCATCTGATCAATGAATGATTCAGGGCGGGCGGAAAGCGCGACAGGGGAAACGAAGGCTGAAGGTCAAAGAGCTCGCTGATCTTTTCCAGCTGTCCCATCAGACTCCTGATCGATAGGAGATCCATCGAGAACGATAATCAAGACGAGTCAGATGACAGAGAAGCAGCAATCGAGTGAACTTTAATCTGCTCCCCTTTTTCACTCGTAAACTTTTATGAATCTTGGCCTAGAAATTCACTTTCTTGCTCTTTCTTTGTGTAGTTCTCGGACGAAAGTAAACAACAAACTTTCGTCAGCACAATTTCCGCGATGTGTCAACTGCTTACTTGTTAAACCATTTATCGCTCGCGTTCATGAGACTGGTGTCTGTGAGTTTAGGCGCCTCTCCCATCGCTGCAAGTTGTCTGATCGTTCTGGAACTCGTCGTGATAGCTGACAGCAGTGAAATGAAGTTTTTGGACTTATTCATTTAAATTTTCCTACACAATTTTCATTTGCCAATCGCTCTACGAACACGCGACGCTCGTATTTACACAACAGCGAGCGCAACACTAAATAATCGGAGGTCGCGAGAGTGACTGAGAGTTGTTTAGCCTCACGATTGATAACAAAGTTCTCTGCGATGACAGAGGAAAAAGTTTTACGTCTTCGCAGTTATTCGATTTGTCGAGTTCGTTAGATTTGCATTGCTGGTTTGAACATTTTGATTTTCTCCTTTGTTAGAGTTTATTGATAGAAAAGTTCCAGTAATGAACACTTTAAAGAACTTTGTAGCGAGCTTTGTTGATGAGATGATGTGACACGTTCTTAATCTTCATGAGCTCTTCCTTGATCAATCGAGTTATTTCTCGCTTCGCTTTTGACACAGCCAACTCGCTGCAGCTTTCGATGGCAAGGTAGAGTTTGCGCTCGCCTTCTGGAACGGTTTTGCCTGGTGGAACGAAAGTTCCTCGCACTGTTAGCCCAGCTTCAGAGTACTCAGAAATTTGTGCGAGAGCTTCTTTCGACGTGACCTTCCAGCGAGCTTGTTGGGGGAAATCGTTGATCTCGAGCTCCTCCTCGTATTTCTTGAAAAGGCCGTCGGATCCGCCTTCCAAAGCCAACTCGTCTTCATCCTTGGGTTGATAGTTGAGCTTGGTGTTCAATTTAGCAGCGAGCTGCTCAGCAACTGTTTTGGCCTGTGCAACAAAATAGAAATTAGAATTTCGGGTCTCGGCAGAATGATTCATCAAACTTACTGTGATCAACTGGTGAGTATTGCCACCCTTGAAGACAGCTTCAGCAGCTTGCTGCGTTGCTCCTTTAGCTTCCAATCCCAGGTTCTTCTGAATGTTGATTCGCGATGCAAGTCTTTTAGCCAGTTCGAGTTTATCCGTCGATGCAATCGTCGGTTGAATGTTAACAGGAAGAATCGTTTGAATAATTGGAGCTTCTACTTCCTTGACCGTTCGTTTCGTTGCGAACATGCTTTCGATTGTCTGGTCGATGTCGTTCTCTAAATCATCTTCATCATCTGAATCAGCTAAACCAAGCGCGGCTTTCTGAAGCTTCTTCATCTCGTTGACAGCAGCAGCTTCTTGTTCATCGAATTTGAATCCTTTGCCACTAAATCCGCCACCAGAATGAACCTTTTTGCCGATCGCTTCTTGACCTTCTTTATACGAATCGAATAGTTTCTGCAAATCTGCTGGAACTTGAGCTCCCGAAAGCTCCATTGCCCTGATGATTTCTCCAGAGTACCGACCCTGATCAGGTGTGAGGAAGGTCCACGAGAAGCCTTGTTTGCCGGCTCTACCCGTCCGTCCGCATCTGTGAACATAATCCTCGTAATGGTTCGGACAGTCATAGTTGACGACCAAGATTAATTGCTTCACGTCTAAGCCTCTAGCGGCCACTGAAGTTGCTATCAACAGTTTACATCGCCCTGATTTGAAATCGAGGATTGTCGAGTCGCGGTCATATTGATCAATCCCGCCATGAAGCGACATGCACGGATAAGAAGCTTTCATCAGCTCTTTCAAAAGGGAATCAGCGTTCTCCTGCTTATCGACGAACACGATGATCGATCCGTGTTCTTGATAATGTCCCAGCAGTTCAAGAAGCTTGAAGAACTTCGCCTCATCTTCTAATACAGCGACGTGCTGCTCAACTTCTTTGCACACAATGGAACGTCCGCCGACTTGAATTTCTATCGGCTTCTTCAGGAATCGTCTGGCGAGTGCTTCCATTTGACGAGGGAAAGTTGCTGAGAACATGACAGTCTGGCGATCTGGTCTGATATTGTCTAAGATTCTTAGGACTTGCGGTTCGAAGCCAAGATCAAACATTCTGTCGGCTTCATCGAGAACTACATAAGTGACGCGGCGGAGATTTGTCACGCGACCCGAGTTGGCTGACAACATGTCGATCATTCGTCCTGGCGTACAAATGATGATTTCAGCGCCACGCTTCAGCTCAGCGATTTGCTCGCTGATTCCAGTGCCACCATACACGCAAGCAGCCTTCAACCCTAAAGACTTCGAAAACTTCTTGATGTCTTTGCCGATTTGCATGCAAAGTTCTCTGGTGGGACTCATGATGATAGCGAGCGGTCCATCGCCGTCTTCCAAACTCGGCTGATCGAGAATGTGCCGGAACATCGGAAGAATGAACGCGATCGTTTTTCCACTTCCAGTTTTTGCAATGCCGATGACGTCGCGTCCGCTCATTATCGTTGGAATCGCTTGGCATTGAATAGGCGTTGGCTTGTCAAACTTTAGCTTTTTGAGAGTGTCCATCTCCTTCTTTGAAACTCCGCAGTGCGACCACGACTTGATTGGTCGAGGACAGCCTTTGCCTTTCACTAGAATTCCTTCCAATTCCGTTCTGTACGCGTCGGTTTCTTCGTTTGTCATTCTCGTTATCTCCGGAACTTCGACATAGAAATTCTTTTTGAACGGCTGATACTCAATCGTTGTGTGATCGACTTTTGCAAGTTCTTTCTTCTGCTTTAGTGCCAGATTTGCTGCAGTGTCTTTGATGTCTTCCTGTTCCTCTTCAGAAGAGTATTCGAGACCGTCTTGATTCTGCTCGATAAGTTCGCCTTTCTTAGTTTCGGTCTGCTGTTTGTTCTTAACATTACCAGTCACAATGACAACTCCTGATGATTTCGACGACGTGATCGGCTTAGACATTTTGTTAATCTTCCGAACTTCATTGTCGATTCCTTTCATGAATGCATCGAGTGGATCGACATCGTCGTCTTCTTCTTCTTGTGGTATCTCCGCGGGTTTTTCTGGTTCCGGAGATTCATCTTTCGCTTCAGCCTTCAAAGGCGCCAAAGGCATTTCAATGTCTTCCTCTTCTTTCTTAGGTGGTTTTTCCGGAGCTTCGTCCTTTACTCGTGTAGGGCTGTCTTCGATCTCGATGACTTTCGGATCTGTAACGGGCTCAACCTCATCTTCTTCGTCGTCCTCCAAGCTCCACTTTTTAGATGAAGCTGTGCCAGCTGCCGAAGGCTTCTTATGTATTTCTGTTTCTTTCTTTTTTCGCTCAGCTCTCCATCGCTCAATCCGTTCCTTTCGTTTAATCATTTCAAGTTCAAGCCGTTTTTGCTCTTCCTCTTTATCAAACTTTGCTGGGTCGAATGATGGCTCATCTTCCTTTATCTCAATCACTTCCTTCGACTCTTTCACTGGATGCTCCCTGAACTTGTCACGGTAGTTTCTTTCACGAGATTTTGAACGATCACGATTCTTCTTATCCTTTCCATTACCACTGAAATGAAGAGTAAATTGATTGTCGAGTGAAGTTTTAATAAAGCAAACTAACTTTTTCCGGCGCGATTCTTTTTCGTCTCGCCTGTCTTTGCTACGGCTTCGAGACTTGTTACGGCTCTTTTTCTTCTTATCACGGTCCTTGCTCTTGTTCCTTTCGCGGTCTGACTTCTTCGACTTCTTCTTTGAATGTTCCGGCGACTCAGATCGCGATCGCCGTCTCGTTCTGTAAACAAAGCAATAAATTTCATTTTCTTGATGAAATAAATCATATTTTACCTTGATTCCATATTGCTGCGTTAGTTATGATGCTTGTCAATGTTTCCAAAGTAGAAGTTCGATTATAAAAATCGCAGATCAAGCGGATAACAACAAATGAACTTTTTTAATCGTATATTTATGACGCGAAAACTTCTGCGTCTTCGTTTCGCGTATTTCTTTGCATCTTCATCGCGTCATTGATGCGAAGATTTTTCATCAACATTTTTCTTAAAAACAATTTTCCGCAATGTTAACTAAAGAATACAGAGTCGCGATGCCCTTAACGGTGCAAGAATACCAGATCGGCCAGGTGCGCAGTGCCCATTCGCTCAATCTCATTTACAAAACAGCTAACATTTGACTCACATTTCAGCTTTACATGATTGCCAGACATTCGTTAGAACAATCGCAAGGCGGTGAAGGAGTTGAAGTCGTCGAGAATCGCGAGTGCTCCGAGGACGAAGAGAAGTAAGAAACCGAGTTTTTAATTCAAAACTTGTTCGCACAACTCATCTTCCACAGCATGGACGACAATCAGAAAACTTTCCTCAAGCAGCGTGAGACAAGGAACAAGGGACAGTACACGGAGAAACGCATTCACCTGAGCTCTCGATTGCCGTATTGGCTGCAAGCTGTCACCCCAAGGGTTTTCTACGTTATCGAGAAATCGTGGAACTTTTATCCTTACACCATCACTGAATATGCGGTAAGATTTGTCAAGCAAATGCTGCATCGAGTCCTAACAGCAGGAAAAACTTGATAACGATTTGATTGGTTTGTAGTGCTCATTCTTGCCGAAGTTCCGCGTTGAGATCTACACCAAGTTTGAAGACAACAGCGGAACGACCGAAAACACATTCAAAGTCCCAGAAGATGAATATTCTACAATAACAGTTGACCACATAGACATTGCTTTCGACGAGATTCAGCCGAAGCACTTCAAGGAAGACGAGGATCCGAAGCTCTTCAAATCGATTAAGACAAACCGCGGGCCGTTGGTCGAAGGCTGGAGGATTACCGACAAACCAATGATGTGCTCGTACAAGCTCGTTCACGCTTCATTTGAGGTCTGGGGCTTTCAAACGAAAGTTGAGGATTTCATCCACAAATGCATTCGCGACGTTTTACTGCTTGGCCATCGTCAAGCATTCACCTGGGTCGATCAGTGGTACGAAATGGACTTGGCAGCGGTTCGAGAGTATGAGAAGAAATTGCAGGAAGAGACAAACCAGAAAGTTCTCGCTGAACCAACTCAAGAGCCTCTCGTGACTGAAGTTCCAATCGAAGCGACAAGAAATGACTCTGAGTTTGATTAAACAAGTCAACTGATCAATCTTAATTGGATATTAGCAAAATGTGACTGTTGGTTGTTGGCACGCACTTCTGTACTTATGTTCAGGCTCACCGCATTCTTTCACTGCCTCAATCTCATTGCACCGTCGTCGTCAGAACTGGAACCAAATAAAAATATTCGAACCAAGGTCGAATGCTTTTCTCTCCAGCAAGAAGCCAAAACTATTTATTTCAACGAATTCAGTTGACACGCCGCGAAAAAGCTGTCGAGTATCATGAGAAGGATTTAGATTGTGATGTTTTGGCTGAAGTCGAAGTTGATCGTTGGTATCACGCTTTGTACAAACTTCAAGAAGATGATGAGATACGAGTGGACCGACAGCTCGTTTCCTCCTTCCTCGGCAATGTTAATGAACTTCTTCATCAGCTCAGAATGCTTGCATGGATGAACGGCTAGCATTGTCGGACCGAGATGTGGGTGCTGCTCCATTGTGACTGTTTTCTTCGCATTGTCTTGAGAAACGTCCTCAAACATTTGGTCGACGGTTAGTAGCCGGCGGTTCTCATCATAACCGATCAGAAACAGATGTGGCGTTTGGTAATATTTGTTGTAAACTATGTACAGATCGTAGGTGCGAGTGTGCAAGACGGAATCTCCCTCTTCCTGCGAGCTGGCTTCGTTCTTCTCAACAGGCTTGATTATAGCCACTGATGGATCTATGTTTTCAAGCTGACCCGACTCTTCGAAGTCCTCCATGTCAATTGCCTCGCCCTCATCATCCTCATCGCCTTGCGACTCTTTCTGGTGGAGTTCATCAAGCTTACTATTGTCCATCATTTCCGAAGGATTTTCATTGGAATCCTCTTCGCCATCAGTCTCTTGTGTCACCCATCCTTCGTCTCCTTCACCGTCTTCTACAATTCGCTCGACACCTGCGAACTCCATCTGTCGACATCTGCGCTGGCACGGGACATTCCGAGTTATCAGGAACTGTTTGTCTTTGGGCAGATAAGGTTTCGCTTTGCTTTCATCGCCAGCTGCCCAACTCCAGGTAGGACAGAAGTGAGTCAAGTGGTCGCCAGCAGCAAGCTACACAACAACGATAGCTTGCGTCAAAAGGAAAACAAAGGAAAATGTGTTGTTCAACTCACGAATTCCTCTGGAGTTAATCTGCCCTGCTCCCGAAACTTGCTTTCCTTTAACACGGGCGTCAACTGCTCCGCCACCGACAGCGACGTCTGCTTGATTCGATTTATCATGCTATCCATATCAGAGCTTGTTCAAATTCGTCTCTACTCAAATTCAAATGGGCGATGCGACTCCGTCGAACTCTCAAACCCTGCAAAAACCGTAAGGTTGGGAAGACCGAGCCAAGCCCAACGTTCGAGATAAAATTCTTTGCATAACTTGAAACTCGGAAAACTATAAATAAACAAATCGCCAAGGAGCTTTCGAACATCCGAGCAGCATCAGTTCGTTAATCGTCAGCTCATCTACTGGGAAACCATCGAGGGAACGTCGCTTTGATGAGAAGAAAGTGAAAACTGGCGAGAAAACTTTGACCAACCCCCGAGAAAAGTTTGTGGAAAAATGTATTCGTCGAACTTGGACATCTCGAACGCTCAACAGAACTTGGAGATCATCAAACAGGCGGTGATCGACTCGGCCGATACGAGCTTACAACTTGATACACTAGACGACCTCAATTCGCTGCTCTTCATTCTTGACGATCCAATCTTTCGAGATTTAATCAAAATTCAAGATGTTATCGTCGAACTGAACGGTCAACTGCAACAGCATCCGTCAATCCTCGCAGCAGACTTCGACATTGTTCCTACAACCGGCGAGCTCGTCATAAACGTACCTCGCAACTCTGACTATGATCCCTACGTCGACGAGCAAAGAGGTGAGTTCATTACTGGATCTTTCTCTTGCAGTTGCCACATAGGAGCTTAGTAGATTACTAACCCATGAAACAGACTTGGCTCACTCGAAACAAACCTCGAATACGAACCTAAGCCACTACAAAACACAATGTCAAATTCTCTTTACATATTTCAGTCCCATCAGCCCAAATCTCCCCACGAAGCCTCCACAGCCCGTCCAAGTTTAATGGCGATCAATTCAATTCGCTGGAACGCAATGGACAACAACACCACATGAACGACATTGAATTGATGACCCGTGAAACGATCGACGAGCGACCACAATCAGCCATCAGCAACAATTCGAGGCAGAACGTGGACATTATGGCGAGCGAGTGGGCTCAAGTGCAGGCGATTGAGCTGGTCAATGATGGAACTGGCCTTGGATTTGGAATCATCGGAGCAAAGACATCCGGTGTTATCGTCAAGACAATTCTTGCTGGCGGGGTTGCAGACCGCGACGGTCGTTTACTCTCTGGTGATCACATTTTACAAATAGGAGAAGTGAACTTACACGAGATGGTCTCGGAGCAAGTTGCGTCAGTTCTCCGGCAATCGGGAACTCACGTTCGATTGGTTGTCGCACGGTCAGTTGATCCCTTGAAGACAAATCAGGACGTTGATGGAGGCGCCGCAATTATCCCATCGCGGTTACTCGCTGATCCACACGAGCTTCTGCGGTACCTCGCCGCTGCTGGATATCCAGACATCTTCGGCAATTTACTCGACCTTCCCGAGACGGAAAAGTTCACTGTTGAGTTGAAGAAAGATGCGAATGGGCTTGGGATCACGATTGCTGGGTACGTTTGCGAGAAGGAAGAGCTCTCTGGAATATTCGTCAAGAGCGTCACGCCGGGTAGCGCAGCCGACTGCGGGAGAATTCAAGTCAATGATCGAATTATCGAAGTCGACGGTCAGTCTCTTCACGGCTTCTCAAACCACCAAGCTGTCGATGTGCTAAAGCAGAGCGGATCAACTGTCACGTTGTGCC
This sequence comes from Smittia sp. YW1114-2, assembly GCA_033064975.1. Taxonomy (NCBI): domain Eukaryota; kingdom Metazoa; phylum Arthropoda; class Insecta; order Diptera; family Chironomidae; genus Smittia; species Smittia sp. YW1114-2. Next base: position 8,244,819 of record CP093833.1, read on the forward strand.
TCGAGCGCTATCTTCGCGGTCTCAAGTTCGAGCAACTTCAACAGGCAATCGCTGCTAATGAAACGAAGTCGCCAATCACCGCAACCACCCCACCAATGCCCATGAGCAAACCTATGAGCTCAGCAGTCTCCCCCGCGTCATCGTCTCGTCGTCAATCATTCAACGATGATCGTAAACTTTTGACAGCGCGTGACTCGATCGAGACAAAGATCAAGCACGAAGTTGACTACCAGGAACCTGAATCGAGCGTTGACAATGAGGAAGATCTCATCAACGAGCTCAGCAATCATCACATCCACTCCACGCCCAGAGCCCAACACAAATACCACATCGAGCCTAGCTTGACAGCTGAGCATGAGGCAGCAATCATTAGGAAATGGCGAGGTGTTCTCGGAAACGACGACGACAGTAAAATCATAGTTGCACAGATCAGAAAGTTTGCTGCTTCGAGTGGTTTGGGCATTTCCTTGGAAGGAACAGTAGATGTGGAAGGTGGAAGGGAAGTTCGTCCTCATCACTACATTCGTTCGATCTTGCCTGAAGGTCCTGTTGGTTCAAATGGATTGTTGAGATCAGGCGACGAGTTGTTAGAAGTAAACAATCAGCGTTTGCTGGGAATGAACCACATGCAGGTCGTTTCGATCCTGAAAGAACTCCCCCAAGATGTTCGCATGGTTTGCCGTCGAGGAATCACCGAAATCATTGCGTTCACAGAAGAAAACGTTCGCAATTCACTTCTAGATTCGAGCGACAACAACAACAATTCGAGCGCTCTCTTGTCATCCGATCGATTGGTCAAGGCAAAGTCTGACGGAAGCTTGTCCACTGCAGTTGGAAACGGTGATAGCTTCACTAAGATCAAATCGCGCTCGCTTGAACCTTTGACGGGACTGGCAATGTGGAGCAGTCAACCTCAAGTGATCGAACTCGTCAAAGGCGAGCGTGGACTTGGATTCTCAATCCTCGATTATCAGGATCCCTTAGATCCCAACGACACTCTCATCGTCATCCGAAGCCTTGTGCCAGGTGGAGTAGCGCAGATCGACGGTCGCTTGATTCCTGGGGATCGTTTGCTGTTCGTCAACGAGACTCGTCTGGAAAATGCATCTCTTGATCAAGCCGTGCAGGCTTTGAAAGGTAAGTGAATGAAATTAGGTTGTCGAGTTGGCTTCAATATCTCTTTCTCTCCTTCAGGAGCACCAAAGGGCGTCGTTCGGATCGGAATCGCGAAGCCTCTGCCAATGTCTGATTTCGTCGATCGCAATCATTCAGCAACCGAGAGCTTCCAGGATGAGCTTAAATTGCGAAAGCCGGATATTATTATGGAATGAGATGCAGCACTCCTAAACCTCCTCAGCATTCGATGCTTCATCAAAGCGAAGAATCGAAACAAGTTTGACGTTTAGGTGAAGAGTTTTATTTACACACAAAAGAGTTTCTCACTTATTTTCTAACACACGATTATGACGTTGACCTTTAACGGTTGAAACAATCACATTCCATCTAACATTCCCTGACTGTGTCAGCTCAACTTACGGAGCAGTATTTAATTTAATCTCACGGTATGAACTTAGTGTACTTAATGTTGATGTTTAAGCCACACGAGAATGCGTTTCGATTTGGAAATCTTTATTTCATCGAGCTATTGATGTGTGAACAGGAATGTTCTGTTGACTTAGAGAGAATTTGTAGCCATTTTCTGAAGATTAAAATTTATGAAATGTTGAAGCGAATAAAGACGGAAAGATTTAAACTAGATTGGTCGGATTTCTTATTTATTTGATGGTCAATTATTTATTTGATGATCAAATTTGGCCTTAACGATCGTAGAATAATCGCGACATTTACTCGATGAATTCCTCAGAGATAACTTCGAAGTATTGACTGCTTTCGTCCTCGTCATCGTCTGGCATGTAATGAACTTTGTAGTGTTCTCTAAGGCTGGAACGGAGCCTGAATCCTTCTTCACATCCGGGATACTCGCATTTGTAGATATCGTCGGCGTGAACTTTTATCATATGAGTCGTAAGGTCGCCTTTGCACGTGTAGGATTTGTAGCAGTGCGAGCAGCTGTAAGGTTTCTGGAAGACAATCAATCAATCTAATGAACAATTGGATAAATCTTCGCTTACCTCTCCCGTGTGAGTCACTAGATGACGCCTAAGCGACCACTGATTGGGAAACTTAAGATCGCAGAGCTCACATGGAACCTTCTTGTTGTCGATTCCCATATGAACTTTCTGTATGTGATTCTTGAGAGTTTTCTGCTCGGTATAAGTAGCGTTGCATGTCTCGCAAGTGAAAGATCTGAGCTTGAGGTGACAAGATTCAATGTGGCGGCGCAATGACATTCTCGTTGCAAGCTCAGCTGGACATCTGTCGCATGGAAACTTTGATCCCTCGTGAATATTTTTGATGTGTTTCAAAAGCGTGTCACGCTGAGTAAAAGTTTTGCCGCAGTTCTCGAAATCACATAAAAAGTTCCGAGGCTGCTCTTCGTTGTGCTCGTTGAGTAAATGCCGGTTGAGTGATCGTCTCGACTCCAACTGTTCGCCACAAATCTGACAACTGAATTCTTCAGCTTTTGATCGTTTGCTGTCAGTGAAAATGGGCTCGGGCATCTTTCGCTTCGCAACTTCAACTGGATCCTTAGGCGTGTGAACGTTCTTGAGATGATGAAGTAGGATTGACGTGCTCGTGTTTTTGGTATATTTTGGGTTGAGCTTGCCTTCTTCTTCAACGCAGAGTCGACAGTAAAAGTAATAAGCGTCAATCTGCTTTCCTTCAAGGTTTTCTAGAGCACCGAAGTAATCCCACGCTAAGCTTTTGCTTGAGTTCTTGAAGCAGTTGACTTTGTACAATGGAGTTTTATCATTTGTGCGACTCAATTCTCCAGATCGATGCTCAATCGCAGTGTGAATGGCCAAGCTTTTTGCGTTGACACTTTTCGAGCAGATCTCACAGGCAACGAGCTCCGCAACTGTATGATTTGAGCCCACGCTGAAGTTTTCAATCATTTCTTCTTTGTTGATTCCGTGAACTCTCGTTAGGTGATTGAAGAGAACGGAAGTAGCTGTCGATTCGATTTTGTACTTTGGCTTTGTAGTGTTCATCTCTTCCACGCAAATAGTGCAGAAATAATAATCCTTTTCTTCTTCGATTGGATTGCCCTCAAGATCATTTAGATTTCCGAAATAATTCCAAACGGCTGATTTCTTGGTCTCGACATTAGAGCAGTTCACGGTATATTTGGTGGATCTTGGCGCTTCGGCCACTTCTTCCTCGCCGAATTCGTACAATATGAGGTTTTCTTTACCTTCGTCGTGTTCTTCAACTAAAAGCTCGTTGTTTAAGATAGCCACACTTGCATGATCGTCGTCATGTTCCGATTCTGAGAGGATCCTGGAAGCTTCGTCATTTTCGATGTTCTCTACCTGTAGACTTTCTTCAACCTCTAGCTTCTGTAGGATCTCTTCGTCGCATGACCGTAGGTATCGATCTGTATTGCTGGAAACGTCTCTAAGCTTGTATGCGCTTAAAACGGTGTGTAAACATTCATCGCAAATTTCTCGCGGCAGATTATCATCCGGCTCGACCTTCACTGGACATATTATCATAACTAACACTGATATCGGCAATCCATGTCGAATCTCTGCCACATCCGTCAACGTTTCACCTTCTGCGAGGCACAGACGACATAAATTTGCCATCTTAAGATATTTGTGATTTGTTTGTTGACAAAATTACTGAGAAGATAAAATTTCAAAATTCAAAAATCCGTTAAATTTGTCATCTCGGAAAAATAGTAAACAAATCGCAGAAAATCATATTAGATCAGTAAATTACTTGACGACATCGACAAGCAAGAAGAGAAATTAAAAGGAAAACGATGGGCGATTTCTGCAGAGTTTGTAGAAATCAATCGAACCACCTGAAATCGCTGTATGACATCCGTTGTGGATATCCGATCTACGTAATTGTGATGGTGATTTGTCCGGTGAAGATCCAGCAGAACGATGGACTACCAGCTTTTATTTGTAAAGGTTGTTTGGAAATCATCTTAAACGCCTTCAAGCTGCGAGACGAAAGCATTGCGAGCGATCGATTCTTTCGTGATTGTCTGGCGGTCGAAGGACATTCTACCAAAGTGGAGACCGACAAGACTAGAACCACAGGTACAGTCAAGCGAGCCAAACCAAGTCCTAGAAGTGTTGAGAATGAGGGATCTAACCACCACGTCGTAGTCGACTGTAACATGAAAGAATTGAAGGACATTGAAAGCACAAACAAAGTTCCAGCGTCAGTGCAAGGCCTTACATTCACTTGTTCCGAAGAAAATTGCGGAAAGGTTTTCGAGATGCAGTTGTGCCTTGACATCCATCAAGGTTTTGAGCATTCGGCAACAGCTCACGAGACACCAGAACACGCCAACATGCAAGACGTTTGCTTGGACTTTCAAGTGGACATTTCGCGGAAAGATTCTTCTAGTTCGATGGCCTGGAGTTTTTTTGGAAGTCTCGTCGATTCTGAGTTAGTCGTTGATGATCAGCATTACTACTGCCGTCTTTGTGTCGCGACTGGTACTCTCACCAAATACCCGAAATCCTCCTCCACGACGACCTTGTTGCACCATATCCGTGACCATCATCTCTCGATCAAAAAGAAAAGAAAGCGATTCGATGATTTCGAATTGTCGTCAATATCGCAAACCAAGAAAAAGCTCACTCGTGGATCTAAGTATTAATGAGTTTTTCGATAAGATCGAGACCTCAGATCTTCAAAAACCTCAAACGCATTCCAGGAACTGCGATGAACTGAGCTGATCGTAAGCACTTAAAATCGTATCGAAGTTCTCCAAACCAAATTTTATTTGCAGCTTTCTAACGAAGCATATAAAACGAAACCATTCACAAGAACTTGAAAATTGTAAATGTTTTCCCTCACCCAGGAATCCCACAATAAATTTAATTCAACAAAAAATGTTCCACTTGATTGTTGGCGGCCAAGAAAATTGTTTCAGCCGACGTTGGAGCACCCAAATGATAAAACTCTTCGGTGGCTTTGAGGCCAGTTTCCGATCGGGCTGAGTCTAATGCATGGCGAAGAGCTGATAGGACAACGACAGCTGTGGCTGAAGCTGGCTCGCCAGTGGCTTTAGACCGCAACACGCCAAACGGATTTGAGCTTTTCTGCAAAAACGTTATCCTAAAATCGATTGGGATGTCCTTGGCGCCTGGGGGTTTGTAGTTCCATGTACGATCGGTCAGCAATTCGCCATTTTCAAGATCGTAAGTAAAGCTTTCCGTTAACCAGTAGCCCAGACCCATTACGAAAGCGCCTTCAATCTGTCCGATATCGACACCAGGACTCATCGACTCGCCAACATCTTCGGTAATGTCAACTCGACGTAACTGAATGTTTCCGGTCAGTAAATCGACTTCGATTTCACAGCACGAAGCAGCCCAAATGTCGTAACCCGTTACGTCACCTGGCTTGTACATGTAAGTAGCTGCCAGATCAACGTTCTTCTCGAAGGCTTTCGCGATCAACGCGGGCCATTCAGCCGTTGGTATTTCATCGCGGATTGGCTTCAAGCGCTCCAACAGAATCTCGCAAGCCTTAATGGCAGCCTAGAGAAAGAAACAAGCTTAGCAGACGTTTACTATTACTCTGGATTGTCATACAAAGCTGGAAATCTCGCTTCCAACACTTCCACCCGTTGGAACTGCGTTTGGCGCCGTCATGGAGTTAGATGGCTTGATGCTTATCATATCTAGAGAAATGTTAAGAGCGTGCGCGACAGTTTGAGCGATTTTCGTGTTCAACCCTTGACCCATTTCAATCGAACCGACAGTGACAGCGACGGAGCCATCGCGTGCGAAGATTGTCACCATCGTGTGGGTGGTTCCGAAGTAATGAACAGGATACTTAAGAGGCACGATTCCAATGCCGCGCTTGACCCAACGGTTTTCAATGTTGAAGGTCTCGATGTTCTTTCTGCGGTTAAAATAATCTGCCGAAGTCAACGTTAAGTGAAGCGAATCAAGAAATTTGTCGACTCACCAACTGATTTAGCGAAATCTGGCAAGAATTTCTTCATCTCGCTGTCGTCGTCTATGTTGGTCAAACGAACTTCCAACGGATCTTTTTCCAGCTTTCTCGCAATATGCTCCATAATATTTTCAATCATTGCAACGCCCTCAGTGGTTCCAGGAGCGCGACACCAAGTGTTGGATGGCGAGTCAGTAATTGCGGCTTTGGCGTTTGTCGTGAAGTATTTGCTGTCGTAACAATTGTTAAAGAACGCCGTTGTGGCAAAATGAACTGTTAAGTAAAAAATATTTCATGAATGTACTGCAGAGTGTCGTTTAGTTACTTGGTTCGTTAGGCGAACATCCCATGTCTTCAGTGTAATCATTCACAAGCTTCTGAATCTTTCCGCTGTCGTCAAACTCCGCCTCATAGTCGTTGATGCAAGCCAGTCGCTTCCCAATGATGTGCATGTTGGCTTCAAGAGTCATGACGAAACGAACAGGTCGGTTCAGCTTTTGAGCGGCAAGTGCAGCTGCACACGCTGGTTGAATATTTCTTGTAATTTTTCCACCAAACGCGCCACCTACTCGACGGATATTCATGTTGATGAGGTTGACGGGGACACCTAGCATGTCTGCAATAGCGATTTGAGTTCCGTCCATCCACTGGCTCGCTGAGTAGACATCCATTCCGTCTTCAATCGGGATGCAAAGACAAGTCTGCGGTTCCATGGCGAAATGAGCTTGAATGCCGATGTCGTAATGTCCGTTGATCTTGTGCGTTGCGCCAGCTCCACACTCTTTAGCGACCTTACCGAAATGAGGCAAAGGTCGAATGCGTTCGGGACTCTTTTCGAAAACGGATTGCAGCGTTGGAGTGATTTTCTTCCCGTTAGTGCCTGAGAACGATATGATTTATAAAGGATTTTTTGACGAAGTTTACAGTTAAAGTCTCGAGAAATGAACTGACCATCGTAAGTAATTGCAACCAACGTCGCTGCATAGTTAGCTAGCTCGTTAGTATCGGCTACAATGACACCCACCGGTTGTCCATTGAATCTGACGTCCGAACTGCAGAAAACTTCTTCCGGCTCGAAGACTAAAAACATTTTTGCAGGCATGAAAGTGTTTGTGCCAGGGATGTCTTTGGCTGAGAAGAAAGCGACGACTCCAGGAATGTTCTGAATGAAAGGTGTTGATTTGTCATCACCTTAGCTAACGTCGTTCCTAAATTATCTTACCAAAGCTCTGCTCGCGTCGATGCTAGCAATCTTCCCGTGAACCTTTTTTGCGCTAACAAAAGCGGCGTAGACTTCATTGGGTAAACTCGGGAAATCGTTAACGTACTTGGCTTCTCCAGTGCACTGAACGTCCGCTTCGATCTTCGGAATGTTCTTGGTCAACGGCCAGTTCTTTTTGTAGGTGTCGAACGTCTGCGTTCCCGATGACAAGTCGCGCTCCAAAATCTTTCCTCCGCTCCTGAATTTCGAATTCGCTTTTGCAAAAGGTGCGATGCTCAAGATGAACTTGTAGAATAACGCTAGCGCTAATTTCTTTCGGTATTCAGGCGAAGCATCGGGCAAAACCCAGTCAGGATTCAGCTCAGACTCCAAGACGCTCAAAGCTGTTTGCACAGCAGCATTTTCAAAAGGATTCTGACCCACCAAAGCCGCTTCAGTTTTCTCTGCGTGTACAAAGCTCGGATCGATTCCGCCGAAACAAATGTTCGAAGAGACGATCGCGTTCTTCTTGTCGTTGAATTCAAGCAAAAACGCGGCATTGACATAAGCGTGGGCGTTTTGAGCCCGCGGCATGATTTTGTATGATCGAAAGACAAAACGGGACGAGTCGTAGCAAGGCAAAGTAACTTTTGTAAGAACTTTTTTGCTCATGTCGTACGAAGTAAACTCTTTCACCGAAATGTTAATGGTCGAAAATCCGTCGCTGACAGTCAATTTGGCACCCGCAGCCTCCAGCATAACGAACAAGTCTGATGGAAACTCGTGGTGAGCGTTCTTGGTCATTAAATTTCCAGCGATTGTTCCGTTGTTTCGAACTGGAACATTTGCGATCAAGTCAATGTGCTTAACCAACTCGTTCAGATATTCAAAGTTCTTATTGGCCTTTGCAACTTTGGCGAAAATTTCCATTGCTTCCGTAAGCGATACGTTTCCGCCAAGCTCCAGGGTAGTTTGATTTGCTTTGTAAATCTTCAGCTCCTCAACGTTCGTCACATCAATGAATACTTTCAGGTCCAACGATCGTCGGTAAACTCCATGCGCCGTGTTACCAGCCACCAACATGTAAGGCTTGTCTCCAATTCTGCCTAACACCTCGAAAATATCCTTGATAGCTAGAGCTTTGAACCATTCGCGTTCGTCGTCAAATGTTAGTTTCAACGGCTCTTTCAATCCTTTACCAGCGACCGTGCACATTCCTGCACAAGCGTTACCAGTCTTTGGACATGTCTTGCTTCCATTAAAGTCTTCGATGTCATTGCACAAGTTGAGCAAAGCTTTGTCAGCGTCAACGGCTAGTGACTTAAACGCGTCAAGAATTGGTCGATAGCCCGTGCAGCGACAAATGTTGCCACCGAACGAGTTCTCAACTTCCTTCATCGTGACCTTGTCGTTCTTTGACTCCAGCAGCGAATACATGTTCATCACCATTCCCGGACTGCAGAAACCGCACTGCGTCCCGTTGAAGTTAGCCAATCGCTTCTGGACCTTATGCATTCCGGTTTTCTTGCTTCCAATTCCTTCGACGGTTGTAATGTCCAGACCGTCACAAGAATAAATATTTTGCAGACACTAAAAGGTCATCATTGAAATTTTTCGATTGGGTCAATGATTCTCTGCTTACCGAATTGACAGCCCAAGTCGACGATGTTTTTGTTGCGGGATGAATGCCTGTCGCAGTAACGATACAAGCTCCACATCCGCCTTCCAAGCACATAAACTTCGTTCCTGAGAGTTTAGCATAGTTGCGAATGAAAGCGTTTAGCGAAGTGTCGAGCGGCACGGAAGTCGGTGAAACTGAAGTTGATCGAAAGGAATTAAATTTTATTAATAGAACGATATCTCGACTATTTTTGCCAACAATCAATGCTACACTGATTAAGTAGCTTAATTGAAAAACTTCAACTGATTAAGACATATCACATGTCAGCGATAAGATAAATTTACTCACCGTTGAAGAGTTGTCCATTTATGGTGATCGATACGCTCATGCTGACAAAACGATTTTGACCGAAATTTGTTGAAAATTGTGAAATTTAGAGTTGAAACTAGAACTTCGTAGTGTAAACTTTCAAGCTTTAAATGTTTTTCAACTTTCGCCTAAGCAATGAGTTGACTTATTAATCTCCGATTGGAATTCCAAATTTGCAATATTTTTGGTTTCAGAAAACTCGCACATCTACTCCAATCGAGTGATCGAATAGGACTAACTGTTTGGCCCTAACATTCTCTACAGTTTGTAATCAGTGGCACGATAACTGAGGAGAATTGGCATTATTGACGAATGAAGTGATCGAATGGTAGTATGATTAGTATTGTTGATAATTCTCCACGTGCTTCATAGATATCACGCGGGAATTTGACAATCCAGACTCTCTTAAAATTGTATGAGACCAACACGAATTGAGATTTTGAGATAAGAAATTGTTTCTAACGTCATCATATACGATGAGAGCGACCCCTTGTCCAACCATGGACTGAACACGGGGATAAATAAATAAATAAATATACGATGAGACAGAATAAAGCGACAGAAATTACAGCGCAGCTTCTAGTTATCATTTACATAGGTAACTGCAGTTCTGCTACTGAAATTCTGTTGATGAAAGCGGTTTGATTAACGGGAAACTGTGTGCCATGAGTTACTTAAGAAAAAGTCAGCGGTCTATCACCATTCGCCGAGACGCTACCGATTTTATGAGTAGTCACTCGCCTCCCAGCGGCGACCAATACCTCGAAGTATTATCTTATCGGCTTATCGACTATTGTGTCATTATTCTAAGTGATGTCATTATGCAAGTTTGCTTCAAACTTCGGTTGAATGAAGAGGTAGAACCGAAGTATCTTGGAAACTCGAGACAAATTGACCCGACTTCGTCATTTCGTTCCCAGTCTTCCTGTAGTTCAGACGTGTTCATTAGTCTTTAGTCTACACTCTACATTAATATTCGAACTCGTGAAACACCCGATCTCTCGTCCCCAGATTAGATTTAGAGTCAAATAATGTTTTACATTCATGAGTTTGTGACAAACGATCAAGCGTTTTGTGGTGAATTGGCTTGGCAAACTCACCACTCGTCGAGGTGAGATTTTCTGAGCTGATGAATTTCTGGCTTGAGTCATTTTTGTTGTGCAAAGTTTAGTTTTAGCCAATTTCTCTTTTAATCAGTGCAAGAACCAGCTCTGAGTGACTGTTTCCGAAATATGAACAGATACTCTTATACCACTGGTAATGGAAGTTTCAGTGCTGATCGAATGGCAGCGAATTACTAAAAAAACATTTTTTCACACCCACCGCGAACATTTGTTCTGGGTGAAATTATTCAATTAATGATCTGCATCGCCCTAATTCGTTTGTTTCGTTCCGCTCCGTAGATTCTACATATCAGGAGGGTAACAATTCGCGTGTTGGCGGCAACGCAATGGACGAAATCATAACTCTCATCAAGCAAGACCTTCCTGAAGGCCGACAGAGCCTGAAGGACTCGTTCCTGAATCTCGAGCGAGTCGCTGAATACTGCGAAGACTCGTACTATCGGTAAGTTGCATGCAGTACTCATTTCACCGTTTGACTTCTCACGCTCCACTTCACAGCTCGGATAACAAGAAAGCGGCTTTGGAGGAAACAAAGAACTTCACAACGCAATCGCTGGCATCCGTCGCTTATCAGATCAACACGCTTGCATCGAATTACATTCAGCTGCTCGACTTGCAAACCAACAACCTCGCCGAGATGGAATCGCAGATGAACCACATCGCTCAGACAGTTACGATCCACAAGGAAAAGGTCGCTCGTCGAGAGATCGGAGTGCTCACTGCCAATAAGGTGTCAACTCGTCAATACAAAATCGTTGCACCGTCGAATCCAGAGAAGCCAATCAAGTACGTTCGCAAGCCTATCGACTATTCGCTGTTGGACGATGTCGGTCATGGAATGCATCTGAAGCAGCAAGGAGGCAAACGGATGTCGAGTCAAGTTTCTATGCAGTCAAACAACTCATCAGTTCCACCGCCGACAACTAAGCCACCGACTCCACCTCAGATGGGAACGATCCGTGCCAGCTCAGGGCCCAAGATCATTAGCAACACTGGCACGCTGGGAAAATCGAGAGGCAGCGAATATCGTGCACCGCCAGTGGTGGTTCCACCTCAAGTGCCATCGCATTACGCTCCAAACTATCCAATCGGTCATCCGAGACGCCAGAACAGCAACACTTCGGACCGTGGACCCGGCTACAGTTCATTGCCGATGCCTCCAAGCCAACAAGTCGCTATGCACTTAAACCCGAGCCAACCGATGGTTCACCCGTTGCAGCAGCAACATTCGCAATATGACGATCGGAGCAGCATGAACATGCCTCGTAAGTCCATTTTACAACCGCCTAAATATTCAATTAATTCGTCGATTTGTAGCCCCGCCATCTCCGTTGACTATTACACATTCAAATCTCCACGAGATGCCGGATCAACATCACATCGGCTTGCACACGCTTTCGCGCAACATGCCTCGGCCTGGAAGTCAAAGCCCGCCACTGCCACCGCCACCAGAAGAACACGCAGACTTCGGTCGACCAAGGCAACAAAGCTTAGTAGCGCCGATCGTTCCCGAAGATCAGAATTTGCCCGGCTGGGTTCCGAAGAACTACATCGAAAAAGGTGAGGATTGTAGACGAACTGGAGAACAATTTACAACAATTTCATTTATTTATAGTCGTCGCCATCTACGACTATTACGCTGACAAGGATGACGAACTCAGTTTCCAGGAATCTTCTGTTCTTTACGTTCTGAAGAAGAACGATGATGGATGGTAAGATTATTTTATTCTCAAATTGGTAATTCGCATTGATCCGATCAATTTGATCGTTTCATGTTTTAGGTGGGAAGGAGTCATGGACGGAGTAACCGGCTTGTTCCCCGGAAACTACGTTGAACCTTGCGTCTAAGAAGTTCTTGGCTTAGAATCAACAGCTATTCAATCAATCATGCCGCCAGCATTTTATAATAAACACTCGACTTAAGCTAGTAAATTCGACGCATCTCCAGTTTAAATTAAAGTATCTTTTTCTTTATTGAAACTTCTATCAAGTTTATCCACATCCCGACATGAATATTTAATGCAGACTCAGATAACTTGCTTAATTTATACAAAGCCACTTATGGAATAAAGTAAATTATAGAATTTGAATCGTTTTGTCTTCTAGACACATTTGAGTTATCGCTGCTTTCAAAGAGATCTCTTGTGGGTCTAAGGAATTATGATTTGTGGGTCTAAGGAATTATGATTTGGGGGCCTTGTTGGCGAGGAACCATTGGATGCCGAAAAGGAAAGCTGGCGGTGAAGTGTGTTCGGTCCCTTGCTTGAGCATTTCGCGAGCTTCGTCTAGCGTCAACTCGCACACGTCGATCAATTCGTCATCCACACCGCCACCTGCGCCTTTTACTTTGTCTTCATCGGTGACCTCACAATAGAACATCACCTGAAGGCTGCCAGTTGTGCCAACACCGCTTCTGTACCGCATAACTTCTTCAAGCCGCTCAGCTTTGACGTCGTAGCCGCACTCTTCGATTAATTCCTCACGAGCGATCTCGTTCATCGGCAAATTTTTATCACAGATACCAGCGCACAGTTCAATAGTGATCGCGTTCTTGGGCGGAAACTTGGTCGTCAAATCTGCTGGCTTCACGACACCGTTGGCTTCAGATCCTTCCAAGTAATCGTAAATCTGCCCATAGTAGACCGCGGGACGGAATTGCTTAACGACAACAAGCGTGTTGCGTGTCTTGTTGAACGTGATGATTGCTACAGAGTCGTGAGCTTTCACAAGGTCTGGAAAATTGCATAATTAGCATTCATTTATTCTCTTTATCGATTGAACTCACCCCAATTCTTTTCTCGTCCGTTCTGCGTGAAATACAAGCGAAATGGTTTCATGTATGGGCTGCTATCAGGCAGAGGGCCCAAACGAACGTTCGATATATTATCCATGACGTGTTATTCCGACAGAACCTATTTAAAACAGGAAGAACGAAGAAGCAACCTTGGAATATTTTGACGTCGATAGAAAGACGCGAAACAAAAACAGTTCAAAGACGCGAAATTTGTGGTGAAGATGCGAAACAAATTCAAAGACGCAAAACCGGCTCGAGCAGAAGTTTTTCCCTCGTCGAGTTTAAATTCAAGATTAAAGCTAAAATGCCGGGTGTCGTCAAAAAAACCAAGTCAAAGGCTGCGAAGAAAGTGTCGCCCGTCAAGAAGGAGACGAAATTCGTTTCGGAATCGGTGAGTGTCGCGATGTAAACAAAATTCATGTTTCTGACCACGTTTTCTTCAGTTGGCAAAAGCGAAACAAGGACATAAGAAGCATCCCAAGCAGAAGCGACGCGGTGTTGTTTACATTAAGCATTTACCTCATGGATTCTTCGAGGAACAGCTTCGCGGGTACTTCTCGCAGTTTGGGGCGATCACACGTTTGCGCTTGGCCAGATCAACGAGAACTCTTGGTTCCAAGGGCTACGCATTCATTGAATTTCGTTATCCAGAAGTTGCCGAGATCGCTGCTGATGCGATGAACAATTATCTGATGTTCAAGAACATCATTAAAACTGTTTACATTCAGCCAAGTGAGATCAAGTACGATTACTTCCGCAGCGGCGTGTCGAAGATCAGAAAAGATGGTCAGAAAATGCTCACATCGAAGACCATTCAAGCTCGCGAAACCATCATCGAGAACACTAACCGTTTGTTGACCGATGCTGATGAGAAGAACCGAATTAAGAAAGTCGGTGCTAAGTAAGTTTAACCGAATTCAAGTTGTCACATCTTCTAACTTTATGTAATTCTATTTCGAAGGGTTCAAAAGGCGAAACAGAAGTTGGCAGCTCTCGGTATTGACTACGATATCGATTCCGTAGCTCAGAACATGGGTGAAAAGGTCATGCAAGCGGCTGAGAAGAAATCGCCCAAGACCATCGAGAGCTTGGAATTGGAATCTGAAGACGAGGCTGATGAAACATTCGATCCAGCAAATGTAGATATCGAATCTGATGACGAGTTTGAAGACTTTGAGTATGCATCGGATAACTCAGATGACGACGAAGACGTTACCGTTGACAGCGAGAAATTGGACAACGCGATTAAGGTCGCTAAGGCTGCAACCTCAAAGGCTAAGATTGCACCAGTTCCTGTGGTCGCTAAGGAAGGAAAACGAAAACTTCCGACTCAGCCTGAAGTTCCAGCTAAAGTGGCGAAGAAAGGAAAGGAAAATAAAACCGTCGCTGAGCCAGAGCCGAAAATTGCGAAGAAGTCAGGCAGAAATGCAGCAAACAAAGCAGCTCCAGCCACAGAGGAACCAACAGTCGCTCCAAAGGCCGTGAAGAAGCCAGCAAAGCGAGCGGCCAAAGGAAAGGCCCCCGTTGAAATTGAAGCTGTGACAGATATCAATGAAGCTCCGACGAAGAAAGCTGGAAAGAAGACAACAGCTGCTGCTACCAAGCCTACAAAAGCTCAACAGAAGAAAGCTGTAGCTAAGGAGTCATCGACTTCACCCGCTGTTCCTAAGCCCAAAGGAAAGAAAGCAGCGGCAGTGAAGCTACCAGCAGCTCCAGTTACTGACACTCCACCCAAAGCAACCAAAGGAAAGAAGGCACAAAAAGCCAAAACTCCTGAATCCCCGAAAGAAACAAAGAAGCCGAAGCGAAACGCAAAGAAAGCTCCACAGCAACCAGAAAGCCCAGTTCCAGTGAAGACAAAAAAGCTTGCGAAGACGTCAACAGCGATCGAGAAAAAGAAATCGACGAAGGCGGCCGACAAGAAACTCAAGACAGCAGCCAACCTCACGTCAGCCGTCGACTCAGAACTTGTGACCGTAGTTAAAGGCAAAGAACCTAAGGGGAAGAAGAAAGCCGCCGCCAAAAAATGAAGGCGCTCTCGCTAATCGCATAAGTTTTCAATAAAAGAATCATTAATTTTTCAAGAAACAGATTTCGTCATTTAAATTAATTCTACACTAAAATTCACACTTAAAAATTTCTAATCAGAATTTTCAGCACTTTCACTGTCTCCAATCTTCATCCGTTTGAACTTCATCCGTCGATTTTGAAACCTGTGGACGGGAAATGAGCAAAAGATTCAAAGAAATAAGCGATTGAACTCACCAGACTTTCACTTGCCGTTCGCTGAGGCTTAACGCAACCGCGATTTCGTACCGTCGCAATCTTGTTAGATAGTTCGAGTGATTAAACTCTGCTTCGAGATCCTTCACTTGCTGCTTCGTGAATGCTGTTCGCTCCTTTCGGTTCGCGATCGACGTCGGGGAGCTGTGGCCATTTTCACGCGAGTCTGGTGACGAAATCGAGCAAAAAAATAAGTCACATATCGATCACTACATCATTAACGTTCAGGAGTTGAACCTCTGGGAACTTGCACACTTTTTGACCATAAACGATATTTCAATTTCATATTCAAATTTCTTTCGCACTTTTCAAGTGACAAAAAGCTCTCACCTTTCTCCACAATCGCCTTCACCGGTTTATTAACTTTGCTGTCAAACTTCGATTTTCCTTCACTTTTACTCCTTTTTTTCGATTGTTTCACATTTTCACAAATTTGAGTGTTCCAAAAAATGTTTGGATCATGTGACTCGATCGTATTGTTGGTGGATCTGCTTACGATTTGATCGTCAAAGAAAATTTTGTCCAAGTCGGTGATAAGTTTCATCGCTGGCTTTGGAGACGGCGTAGCTCTTTGCGGTACTTCGAAGTCGAGGCAATCTGAAGGCGGCGTATTGGCAATGAAATATTCCTTCTGAGTGTCAAAATCGAACTTCTTACACCAGCTCGTGGTGCCGTCATGGTAACTCGCTGGCGGTTGACTGTACCCGTAATCCTGGAAGTTCGGGTGGAAATAATAGTGGTGATGATGGTAGTTCGGATTGTAGTTGTTGTAAACGCTCAGCGGACTTTGCTGGTAACTCGAGTCGGAAAAGTTTGAAGGCGCTGGCGAGAGAAACGTCGACGACACTAAACTGTTGCTCATCTTGTTCGCCGTGAACTGGTCGAGGTAGTCGTGGGTCACTTCCGGTGTAAACATTTTCCGATTGCACAAGAACGAGAACTTTGCGACTGCTTTCAGTAAACTTACGAGAACTTCTGAGTCGATTGAGAAGTGAAGAAAGATCTTGAAAACCGTTTTATGCTCGAGCAAACGATCTCAGCCAATGGAGACCGAGTGATCCAGATGTGGGCGTTTTTATGTCAGACGAAGATTTTCTCGACAGCGGCACATGCTGTCACGACCGTTAGGCACCAAATCGAGTGGATTTGGTTGAAGAATGTGTGAGCAGTAGTGCTGTGCTGAACGTCGAACGATGTTTAGTGTGACTTGTCGTCATTCTCATGCTTCCTAATGATCTCAATTAACGAAAGATTAATAGCGATTTTTATTTGATTCGAAAGGCGCGACATTTCTGATTCATAGCGATGGCTGATTTGAGTGTGATGATTTTGATCGAAGTTGTGAGAAAGGAAGTCGAGGCTTGGGAAAATTGACAGAGTTTTCCACGACATTGGATACTAAGAAAATAATTTCCCTTTCATAACGAACTTGCGAAGCCGTCAGCGTCTCATTAACGCAAGAGACCGTCGCCTGTTTGTTTAAGAATGTTTTCTTAAAGATTTTTTAAACGGAAAGTAGCGAGAAGGGAAATTTGTCATCGGAGAGACGATGGAAGACACTTGTTGAAATCGATAGCCGCAGAGAGACAAGCGAGAATCGAAACCATTCACCTTCGACCTGGATCCTTCAATTGAAGCCTCCAGTTATCCTTAGTTCTCAATGGAATGTCTACGAGCTACAAAGCTTGTAAAAGGTTATTAGTTTACTAAAGGTCGAATAAGATGCCCGGAGACGGTGAAGTTTCGTTTTGTCGTTAAAGGAGAAATTAGAGACTAGCAGTCTAGCGAACTAAGGCTAATGGGAATCTCGCGCACAAAACAGGACGATCGATGCAGCTTAACGACGTGATAAAAGTCGCTTGAAGTTTATATTGCAAAAATTTTACGAGCGCTTCACGCGAAGCTTGAGCGAGGAATAATGCCATGCCATTCATAAACGTTTGACGTTTAGCGAACGCAGTTGTAAACATTTGTCAAACGATCAGCGAATCTCAAAGGCGGAATCTGGCGACGGTTGAGCCAGCTGTCGATCGTAATCTTTCACGGTTACACGATCGATTGCGCTGGAGCTCAAACGACTCAGCGCCATAAACGGAAGAACATTAAAGTAAATTAGTAAGTTTAATTGTTGAGAGTTTGAAAATTCTATCGAAGGGCTCGAAATGTTTTTCTTTACACGCCCTGTCGATTTTCCAAATAAACTTCGAACTGGAGCGGAATGAAACTTCATCTTGACGAATGATTTATAGACTTGGTAACCGCGCTTAGCACAACACATGACTCGGAATGCTTAAGAAATGCTCAGGAGGGAACAAATCTGTCTCAATTAGGCGTTAAAAGATTATCAAATGTTTATTTTCTCGGGATATCGGGGCTGACAAAAGCAAATACAAGAAGTTTCCTATCGAGGAAAGCCACTTAGATGACGACACGTGTTGGAGAAAGTGGATCATGTGGCAGCAATAAATTTCACTAGAGCGAAAAGGATCCTTGAGGTTGAACGAGATAGGACAAGTGTTAGTAGATTGTTGGACGATTATAAGAAGGCAGTCAGTAGGGAAGACGAAGGCAGAAACCAAGAAGATCGCGCACTTTATCGTTCAAAATCCACGCCAGTTCCAGTTAGTCTGCTATCTCGAAGGTGGCGCATCAATCGACTCATTCAAACTCATTCGACTCATCGCTAACTGAAAACGAGAATTTATTCATTACATACATAAATCAATCAACTATGATCAATGATTAAGAACGCATTATGAACTCATGAGCGATTACATGAACTTTGTAATTCGACCTCCTTGAAGTTGCAAATGAGATAGGGACCGAGGATGTGCACGTGAAAAAGTATCATGTTGCCTTCGTTGTTCCTCTCCATTCATTCGCATGAAATTTGAACTCATTGCATGACTTATTAACTCAGCCAGTCAAGGAAGCGAGTTTTCGACCAGAACGTGTGTTTGTCGTCCACATATTTCAATTTGGCAATTAACTTTTGCCTTCACTCGATGCCGTTTGATTGAATCACATCAGCAAATGTTTGCGCTAGCCATTAAACTTTAATTTCATCTCTCTGAAGAACTTGACGCAGTGCGCTCGATTTGACTTCAAATTAAAATATTCACTAACAGTCGCTTTTGGTATAAGGCCGCAGCTGTGTGGCTTAGAACGTCCGATAATTTGAGAGAAACGATTCGTTACAATGACATCACTGTACAGTTGTTGCTCATACAAAGTCTTCAAAATGCGTGTCTAGTAACGAGAGTTGTGTTCGTAGCTGAAGATTAGCAATAAAATAAATTAGGCGGAATGTGGAGCACGACCAAAAGAACATAAACTTGTAGACTCCGCAGCAAGAAAACATTTTACGCGCTACGACGATAAAAAATTCTTATTAGACGAACGATTAAATTATTGAGGCGCTTGTCGTTAATTTCTCGGCAGAACAAATCAATTTTCCGTCAACAAAGTATGTCAGCATCGCGACGTCTAGCGAGCGATGGGAGGATAAAATTAAATTTAATTCGTCGTCAAAACCGAACACGGTCCGCCCTCTTCTTCCTTCTCGACAAGCAAGGCCTTTCGTTCTCGAAATATGTCAACGATCCAGCTTTGTCCCAGATTTATTCTTTCCTCTCGAGCGGCAAAAACGGACCAGACAGTTTGTCGTCAGCAGGAAACTTTCCTATCCATTCGACACCTTTTTTCCAGAGAAGTTTCAAAGGAGATCAGAAAGCCATTTGACCCTCGCATCCCTCCGTTCACGCAACATGAAACTCTTCCGAGTAACCAGATCAACACTGACAAGTGAAATCCTTGGGAAACTTGAGACGGGCGATGCTTGGACGCAGCTTGGATGAGATCAGACAACAAGGCACCAGGAACCATGCGACCTACGATTCACTTAGCGCAACGATCGTCAGCAAGCTGAGACGAAAACTTTATCTCCGAAGCTAAATATTGACACAGCCCGTAATGAATTATCACTCAGCCGCTTAAATCTGGTGGCACTTTTATTAATTTGTTTATTTTTGAATCATGCGCTTGAGATTCTCTCGAGTGAAATCTGATTATGAATCATTTGGCGTGTCAACAAACAAACATTGAATCACACTCGAGTGACTTCTTCACAGTTTGACGTTTGGGATTTTCGCTAGCTGTTGGGCTTTCTGAAATTATGACGACACCGATAAGATAAATGTCACTCAACCCTGCAGATGTGTTTTTCTGATAAACTAATCCATACATTCTCCATATTCTCCATATATAATCCATACATTACACAAGTATCGAATCCCAATGGAAGGCTTTTGACATTTACTTAAGCCGGTAATTTCGCAAATGTATTCATGTCACGACTATATCGTCGGCTCGTTCTTATCGCCAGGTCATTAAATATTTAATATCAGTGAAGGGGTTTCATACATTTTGACGTGTTATCAGTTGTCGATTATAAGTTTTTCGAGCGAGCGCAGATCAATGTGGGATTTCGAAGCGACAACTTGCTGAGCGAGTGAAATTGAACTTATTAAGAGACCTCAAACTAGAATCAGTTCCATGATTGTAAAGAGGAAAATTATTCTGCTCTCGGTGGTTCTAGTCATCATCTTCTTCGTCCAACTGCGATACATGGTCATCAACACACGAGGTAAGAAATCTTTTCGGCAAATTGACTCACCGTCTCGATAAACCTCGCTCACCAGTTTGTAATTTCAGTGGCTTCCCCATTGAGTCGATTTCAACCGCGTTTCGTTGTGTTCGAAAACTGTTCATTATCACTTACACCTTTGATTAACGAAACCGATGACATCCAGCAGCTGATAAAATACAAAAACAAACAGCAGAAAATAATCAATTGCGAGAAGTTCGGTCCCGTTACAAGTGAAACTGTTCTAGTTACAATCCAGGTGCACGATCGGATCGCTTATTTATCTCAACTTATTGGAAGCCTGCGGAAAGCCAAAGACATCTCAAAAGTTTTATTAATAATTTCACATGATCTCTACGATGAAGCTATGAACCAGTTGGTCGAAAGTATCGAGTTTTGCATGGTAATGCAAATCTTTTTCCCGTTCTCGATTCAAACACATCCTTTGGTTTTCCCTGGAGAGGATCCGTGTGATTGTCCAAGGTAGGATCGATTCAATACGAAATCAATTGACATTGATTGTGAACATTTGCTTGATATAATTTAAGGAATATCTCAAGGAGCGATGCCGAAAAAATAAAGTGTCTAAATTACAAGACTCCCGATATGTACGATCACTACAGAGAAGCTAAATACGCACAGATTAAACACCACGTCTGGTGGCGGCTCAACAGAATATTCGATCAACTCGAGGCAACGAGAGATTTGAATGGATATCTGCTCATTCTTGAAGAAGATTATTATCTCGCAGAGGATTTCGTTCATGTTATGGAACTTCAGCAAAAGCAGTCTCTCGAGAAGTGTTCGCAGTGCAACATTTTGTCTCTTGGTGGTTATAACAGCAATATGAATGAGAAAACCTTCGATCAAGTGAATTTCTTGCCTTGGATTTCCTACACGCATAACATGGGAATGATGATCAATCGGTCGACTTGGAATGAGATCAAACGATGCTCGAGCCATTTCTGCGACTACGACGATTACAACTATGACTGGAGCTTGCAGAACGTGAACCGTAATTGTCTTCGTGACAAATTGTTCGTGTCGATTCTCCAAGGAGCGCGAGTTTTCCATCTCGGCGAATGCGGAATTCATCACGCTAAGGAGAATTGTAATCCTGAAGACAAGATGAAAGAAGTCGAAATTCATCTGAAAGCAGCAAAGGACAAAAAACTTCTGTTTCCTTCAAAACTGAAAGTTGGCCGAGAGAATTTCATTCAACCTTCTTCGAGTTTAAAGCCCAACGGTGGATGGGGCGACGCAAGAGATCGAAAGTTGTGCTTAGAGATAGCAAAGGGACTGCAAGACTTGAGCGTGGTAAATTTTGACACGACAGAGGAATAAACTTTCTTCATGATAATTCATCGAGAATTTTCCAAGATTTTCCGAAAATTTTACAGAAAATTTCGCCACGTTAAAGTAAATTTTCAAATATTTCTTTGAAGTTTTCTTCGTCGCTCTAAAAAGTATTTGCTAAAAATTTATAATCGATTTCGTCTGTGATTTCGTTTGCCGAACAATCAGGTTGTCTTCGCTTGCTTTAAACAATCAACTAATTGAACGATTTGATCAACCGATTGTGAACATTTGCTGATGTTTGTTACAATTTAGCGAAAATCATTCATCAGTTTGCCATGTGCGAATTGAACGTTCGTCCTCTTGCATGTTTTCAAACCGCTCACCCTCGAGCTTCTCGACTATGAGTTATTTATTTACTGTTGTCTGTTCGGCTCACTTTCCGAGGGTGAAACTCGATATCTTCGCCTTACAACATCATAAAAACTTATCTGTCGACTAGGAAAAACATAAAAAGCAAATTTGAGTTGATTTGATTGATTTATCTGTCGCTAAATTGCCTAAAAACTCTCTTCGGCTTCTTTATGAGTTATGTTGGCGTTGTTGTTCACTATGGAAGCAGCAACATAATTTTACGACGCTTCCAAATTGCCCAAAGTGTTATTAATAGCCTCTGACCTTCACCTACATTTTACGATCTGTTCGTTTGCTAATGGGATTAGGAAAGTTTGCTTTCCAGCGAATGGAATTTCTTTCTTCTTTCGCTTTGATTGATGGGCAATTCTGTGTGCAATTGTTTGCCGATTCATACTGCAAATTGCTTTGGTGAACGCTCCGATCCCGCAAACAATGAAGTTTATGTGGAACGAGGGAGGATGAAATGTTTAATGAAATTTATGGTTTGTCGCCCCCGAAATTTAATTCTCCGCATTCAGGAAGTTGATCATGTTTCGCTGTCGTTCTATTCCCTATCGGTTGCCCCTTCTGCATCGATTCACTGGTATTAACAAATAAATAACTGAAAAAGTAAAAGAGAGTGCAGTTGCTCTCAGCTCATAACTTAAAGCGTTTGGCCATCGATCTAATAAGCGCGGGTCGAGACTTCTCGCTCATCCTAGGCTGAAAATATGATAAATGCGACTTGTGTGAAACATGAATTCTTTGTGTAGAGCAGAAATGCTTTTAACTGGAATATTTCTGATTAATGCGAGAGAGGGAATTAGTTTGTTGATAGTTCGTGCTTCGGAAACATAAGTTGAGGATTTGCCTGGTGCGCAACGAAAGGTGTTCTTCAATATCCTGAACCTTAATTTTCAAACTGTAAAAATGGGAAAATGCTTTCAGATGAAAATTGGGTCAAATAGTTGCTTGAAAGCTTTTCCTTTCATCGTCGATTCTCACATGCTTGCGAGGAAAGACACTCCTTCGAGGGATCGTGAATGCAGGACGAATGATTTCCCGTTGAAAGTCTCAGCGTTTCATTCTACATTGTAGAGTCAATGTTACATCGAGGACTGCTATTCACTTCTATCTAGTGATTGGCAGTTAAGTTTATTTCTAGAGAATTACGTGCTGCTCACGATACCAGGAAAGTTCATTTGCAAGCTTAGTAAACTGATTAGATCACAACGACTCACGACTGTGAAGTTTTCTTTTCATGTTTTCTGAGGCCACCCAAGCAACAATGACTAACGATTCCATCTTCTCATGAATTTAAATTTCAGTCAATATTGAGATTCAATAAAAGGCGACAAATCGTTTTGCATTCGTTGTCACGCTCGTAATTCGAATTGAAGTCTTTGTCGATCATATCAATTATCACCTCGCAGATTCGTCACGCGATGCTGCAGCGGAGACAATCGATTCGAATGCTGCTGATAGTTTAAATATTTGTTCGACGCTTGGCGCGGCTGCACAATCGGAACGCATTTTCTCTTGGAAACAAACGTTTTCTGCTTGTCTCGAACTTCACTTTGCATCGAACAACTTTTCCATTGTCTATTTGTCTTTGGCTGAGCCAACACAAGACTTTCGTCTTTATCTGCTGTTCAGCATGCGAGATAAAGTCGCTTATTTACATAAAGACTTCCAAGCGCACCGATGCAGTGTCGAGATGTGACTTAAATATATCTCGATGCATTAACCGCAGTCACATCATTGCATTCCTAACTTGGCTGCTCTGATTTCCAGCATTCAAGATTCAAAAAGAAGCTGAGCTGATTCTATCAATTTAAAATCTAGCTAGACGTCCGCTCTCTAGTTGGAAAAAATTAAGAGCTCAAAATTTAAGTGATTTATGTGGCAGTTCTTATTAGTCCAGTAGTGCCATAAAGGTCCCAATCAGTGCTCAATCGGTCATTTAAAAGTTTCACATCATTTACCAAACTAGCTTGGTAGCAATTTAAATTACTCGACGGTTCAACCGACAACATTTATGAAGTGCCAGAGAAATTATTGTAAGAATGTTCCTGGTAATTAGTCATAATTAATGTTTTCGATATGCATGACGAGATTGCTCGGATGTAACAAGCTGTGAAACAAAATGTTAAGTTGGAGTTTTTCAGATTAAAGGGAGGCGAGTTTTTGAAAAAAAAATTGATTGATATTGTTCAAAAATATATATGTAGATATTAATTTCAAAGTTTAGATTGGAAGTGCAAAAAATCGAAACGCATCTTGGCATGCACAATTTTATTAGGTTACAATTTTATTTGGATTCCTTTAAATATCGTAAACTCTATAAAATTTCAAACTAGATTCAAGTAGTTCAGTTCGTAATCCTTATCGACTGTGAATCATCTACTATGAGCAAATTAGAAACTGCAGGTTAGAGTGAGCTTTCAGCTTCTTACTCACGTTAATAATGATTTTCCCTGCGATGACTCAATTGAGCACGAGCAAAGTTTCATCAAATTTTCCACCAACTTCAAGCTGCGGATAGCAAGAAATCACAGAACTTTTTTTCTTTTGAAACACTAATAAAGCATTGCGAAACGATGTTCAATGCGTCGATTCTCTCGCTGAAGCATAGAAATATATCAGAGAGGCTTCGTTGCGCAAACGATTCTCCGCAACATCTGCTCGTTGCAATGCCGCTTATAAATGTTTCTCGTCGATCGCGTGAATCACAATCATTTTTCTTTTCGTTTATAGCGGGAGAGAGAATCGAGAGCGAGAAAACACCGGTCGAGAAAGAAAAATATTTCAATTCTGTGCTCAGTCTAGTCGGAAGCGTTAACTCGAATCGACGGGTTATTTTAGCGCGCGCGGCTTTGAGTGGAGGAAGTGAGTGTCTAAG
Organism: Smittia sp. YW1114-2; assembly: GCA_033064975.1. Taxonomy (NCBI): domain Eukaryota; kingdom Metazoa; phylum Arthropoda; class Insecta; order Diptera; family Chironomidae; genus Smittia; species Smittia sp. YW1114-2. The sequence goes on from CP093833.1 coordinate 8,269,501, forward strand.
AATTAGATCCAAAAGCAACTCCAAGCCAAGAACAGAAAATATTTTTGTCTAGCGATAAAGCTGAAATAAATTTGCGGATTGTGAAGTTAAAGGAGTGAGTTAGGTAGTTAAAAGAATTTGCATTTGAATGAACGCGAGACCCGATTCTCAGCGGTGCGATACCAGTGGAAATATTTTATCGAAAAAGCTTTGAACTTTGACGAAAAGTAAACAAAATTCAACAGGAATGAATTGCTGAAACGTCTTCGTGATTGAAGAGAATAAATTCCGAGCATTGTTTCTTCTTGCTTCGAGTTCATCGCTTGGCAGCCACGAGAAAATATTCATGTTGCATCAAAAACCGCAAGAAATTTGACGACTAATGCCCGAATCGACTTCGTTCGCAAATATTTTTACCGAGAAATAGAAATTCTTGACACGAGCGATTTGAATGTGATCTGCCTAAGTTTTTCGAGAAAAAGTTTTCGCGAAAAAATTCGCAAAGTGCTTCAATGCGAGTCGAAAGATCGCTTTAAATGCTATCAGATGAAGAAGATATTTTATGATCGCGAGGAGATCTTTCAGCATGTGCTTAGCAGAAAGTTATTGTTCAGACGAATTGAAACTGAATGAGGAAACTTTACGAGAGACGAGTGTGAAAGATTTCGTGCTTTGAATCTAATTTACTTTCCTGTTGATCTCCTTCGAAATGGCGAGGAGTCAAAAAGATTTGATTAAAACTTCTAGTGAGTAAATGTAGCGAACGACGGGAGTCAAAGTCAAGGTCGTCGGGCAATAAAACGAAATTTCCATAATGTCGTGCTCGACAAATTTTGCGCTTGTTATATAGGTCGAGAACTTATGTGGCAATCTAGGATAAGTCGGGCGATAAGATTGTTTGTTTTATGTAGTTGCGAGCATATGGCTCGACTTCTATCGATTTTCCCATAAATGTGTCGCTAGAGCAAACGCCGCCCGTGTCAGTGTTGTCAATAACACCGATGACTTCTCCGATTGCGCAACTCGTATTCAGTGATTAAAGGTTGGACAGAAATAGAAATGAAATGTTCGTTCAAACATCTAATTCACGCTTGCTCACTCGCGTCGAAATGATAAGAACATGAAATTTTTCTGGCGCCACGAATTCTGTGGCTGCAATAAAAAGAAGAATCGCTTCGTCGTCGTCCTCGAAATCGTTTTCCATAATTTGCACAAACTCTACTCACAATTTGTCTTGAAAGTTGCTGGGTGCTGATAAAGCTGCAGCAAAACTCTCGCGAATGGATTTATGACTGCCGGCATGGCATTGAGTGGAACCTCGTAAACGAACCTGTTCCAACCTGTAAGCGAGAAGCTGGAACTTTTCATACGTAGATTTTTCACACACTCGTTGAATTTGTTTACTATATCGTCGCGATAAGGAAAAGCTTATAAGATTCGGGTTGTGGGGCAGTGGGACAAGTGCGAACGAGAATGAAAAGAAAAGTCTCAGTGGAAACGAAATTTTCTCGATGCGATTTTCGGAGATCGGCAGCCTCGCCAAGTGATAATTTATAATAATTTTTGTGTGTTTTCGCAGAGGGAAGCAAACGATGATAAGAAGAAGTGGAAACATTGTGTGAGAGTTAAGTCATCGCTACGAAACGAGATCGTGCGAATTACGCAAGAGAGAACTTGAAAAAGAAATATCGAGGAGTCGATTGAATTAAGCCACAAAGACATTGATGAAAGCTTACAGCAACATGGAGACCGGCTACATTAACGAAGGTGAGATTTCCAACTCTTCCCACCAGGAAAATTCTATTTTTATCTGAATCTAAACAAAAAGCCTCCACGTTGGAAACAAGAATGGTTTTTGAAGTTTTGCGCTCACCGGATCGAAGGTGGAGTCTATTAATTATTTTAATCGCCGGCCGGTTGAGGCGATAACGCAAGCAAACGATCGTAGACGCCTAATGAGGCGCTCGTTGTGCGACAGTACCGACATGAGATGTTTGCACCACTCATGACCAATATTTGCCCATCGAAACATCTGCCGATAAATGTTTGTGGTAATGAAAACTTTGAACCATTCAATTGAGAGCAGGAGCGATGGCGATGGATTAAGCAAATTAGAAAATGTAAATGAGCGGAGATAAATTGTTTCCGCGGCGCTTAAATAAATCAACTTTGCGTTTTAATTTCGCCTTCTGACATTGAGCATCTGACATAATGTACACAGATCAATCTCGCTGCTCAAAGGAAGCATATCAATCGTCTTGTTTGACTTAGGTTTGGGTTACGGACCATGCTGATTCGTCAGAACTCAGTCGAGCCGCACGGAATGGCTTTAGCTTTTATTACCAAGTGTGTGCCCTTCGTGACCTTTGTAGAAAGTCTTTTTGTAAATTGCTTAATAACATTTATTAACTCAAGTCTTCTCTTTTCTATCTCTTAATCTTTCTTCCTATGCAACGAATGACTCTGCAATGTCTGATCCACTAACAATACTAAACACGCTATACAGAGGAGATCGAGCCGGTGATGGAGAACCAAGGTAATAGAGGAAAATAATTGCTTTTCTTGCACTTCGTCGAGAGTCCGTCGTTGTCTTCCAACCGTAGTCGTAATTATTCGTCATAAATTTCACTGATTTATGTCTCAGTTTATGTTCGAACTGCACAATGAAGAAAATAGTTTTTGTTCGCCCTCAAAAGGGAAAAAACGTTTAAGTTATGCTGCTGCACAACTTTTATGCTTTCCGATAAATCACTTTGCTCTCTTATCTTCCCCGATTTTTCATCTTGAATTTCTTTGGGATTCGCTTTGATTCATCTCGTAACCTTTACAGCGAGGGAATCTATTGGCTCTGTTGCAGTGTACTCTTAACTAAATACTACCGGCAATGATACCGAATGTGCCTCTTAATGGTCTTGATAAGGCTTTTTGCATGCAAAGGACACAAACTTTTCAGTACGTAGTGAAAGATCGAAGCAGTACAAGCTCTGACTCATCGTCTGATTTTCCTCGCTCCAGATTATTTCATTGCGACCACCTACGAGACTGAAAAGTTCTCGGTCAATTTTGCAATCAATCATTGACGCCACAACGCGCTCAACGACGATCGGGAGAGGAGAAAATGAGAATTCGCGATGATGAAATGTTTATTGTAGCCATTCGACGTTGGACGGAAAGTGTTAAACATTTTAATATTTTTTCCTTGGTTTCTTTTTGCGTAAAACAATAATTTTGCTCGCCTAGAGTTTTGCTACTACTTGTGGGAAACTGAGGCACGCCGAAGCGTTCTAAGACGAAGAAACAAACGAGAATAACGAGATAATTTATGGCCTGTAGATAAAAAAGGTCATTTCATTCATAAAATGTGGAGAGTCTAATTCGCTTTAAAAATATTCTCGACGCGTTCCCCCAACCGCGATCCGTGTGCTTGGTATTCATTAGAACGAAGCTTATTTGAGACTGCGAGGCGATGTTAATGACTTGAAATTAGCAGACAAGAGAGACAAAGCAGCACATGTGATCGTTTGCGAGCGGTATGAATGAATAGATTGAAACTTTAAGGCTGGACGGGATGCGTGAAACGAGAGGGAAACGTTGGCGCTTAACATTTACATCTGCTCGATGTCGAATCGTTTTCATTCTTTGCTGTCATGACATGGATCAGGCGTGGGAGACTGAACGGGTTTCTAACGCAGACCAACGTTTCCTCGTGTCGAGCCAACGTCTAAATGTGCATGATGTTGAGAAATATTGGGATGAAACATGTTCTCGACTGCAGCAGCGTGCCGGATGAACGTTGGAAAAGATTAATCGGGTCAGATTTTATGGCGAAAAGATGAGATCAAAGAGAGCATGCTACAATCGACTGAAGATTGCAACAGAAGCGACCGTCGCCGGGAACTTCATGCTTTATGACTTCATTCGTAGAATCGGATGCAAACATTGATCCGCTCAGCATAATCGAGAAGTAAACTTTGTTAGAGAACAGATCCGATGACACAATCTCCGCTGCAAAGTAAACAAAACGTGGCGGCTCCGAGATTCTCACCACAGCTCGTTTATTTCACAAGGCTTAAAATATCAATCAATTTATTGAAACTGCGGTCAAATGAGCGCAGCTAATCGCTTTCTCGCCTCTGACGCGATAATCAATGCGTTAAACGAGACGCTAGGGAAAATGTTGATGTTCACGTCGACTATCCGCCCACACTCAACTTAACGTCGCTGCGAAATCACAAGCGCAGCTTCTGAAACGGCATTGCGCGACGTTAAGTCAAGCTTATCTTAACCAGCTTTTCTCGAAGAAAGAAATCTCGACATGACGTTGAGGCAACGAAATTTACATCTCGCGAGCCTCAACTGCATTGTCATGTCGCTCTCCGAGGGTTATTGGTCTCTTAAAGGTCTTTTACGATCGCGAAGGGAATCGGAGATCTCGATGCACGCTGTAAAGTCAGAATGAAATGCAGAAACAAGTTTCTGGCACTGAAAACTTAAAAGAAACCAAATTTATCGCTCGCGACGATCGACAAACAAACACTCGAAACACGAAGCTAATTATCTCTGCCCCCACCCAACTAGAAGTCTTAAAATTCCTCTAAACTCCCCAAGACGAATTCACAAATTAAAAGATTGGCAAACGAAATTTGTTTACGCGTTGAGAAGCAAATTTACGATCATCGTAATACGATGCAAACATATAAACGACGTTTTAAAAGAAGCTGCCGTCTCATCACAAATTCCTTCAAACCCATCATAAAGAACGCGATAACATGGAAATAATTAAAATTCTTATCGCGTTCCCCGTAATTCTTGATTCGAGTCTTCGAGCGGGTGCAGAGAGCCATTCACTTGATTAATTTTACAAGCGGAGACTGCATGGAGCATAAAGCAGCGGTTTACATGCCAAGGGAGTCGTTGAACTTGCCCCAATTTTCTTAATTAATTTTCTCCCAAACGCGACTCGTAACGATCTCGAGTTGCGGCCGGCGTGATAGGCGCAAACCACAGAATGTAAATCGTCCACATACTTGTTGAGCTTACTAACTTCCATTAGCCTCTAATTGTCTGCACGCACATTTTGATCGAACGGTTCTTGATGGTTCGTTATGACACAACGCGTCACACATCAGTGGGTGCGACCGAACAAAGGTTGGAAATGAATTTTGAAGCTAATTTATCGAACGCTCTCTTGCATCGATTGAATGTTCTCGCGAGTTGTGTGTGGTCAGGAGTTACGAGCTCGCAGCTTAAACCGGCCAGAACCGAAAATTAAACTAATTTTCATAAATTTCAATATCGCGAGGCCCGTAGCAAATCGCCGACGAATTGACTTCTATCAATCAAACGAATTCCCGAAACTCGTGAATGAAAATTTATCGCCGCTCGCCGTTTTGTGCAGACTATGTTCGAGCAAGTCAATTAGTGTTATTAGATTTCTATCAATCGAAACATGACTCGCCGCTCATTGTTTCAGCCTTCAAAAGCTTTACGACACTTGTGTGTTTCCTTCCACTAGATTATGTTTTATGACACCGGCTGGTTGTGTGGATAGTTTGGAGCTTAGACGTCACCGTAATAACGAATTTTGTCTGTGATTTATATCTCGTGGCTTGAAGCATTTTTAATTCTCAAGACGACAGGTTATACGAAGTTGGTCGAGTCCCGCAACTAACGATCGTCCCCCACACATGATTACGCAACTCCACTGTTGGATTCTAACCTTCATTAGAAGCTTATCGACGCTTAATAAAAAACTTGTCTCCACGCCATCTGATTCTTGCCGTCTCTCTCTCTTTTCTACAAACCTAAATTCATTTGCCTGCCAATTTGTCTTTTGCCCCCTCACGTCTTCGTTCTCGATTTTCGCAAGTTCTGCTGATTGAAAGCAATTAAAGATTCAAACAAGCGATTTTTGTTTAGCTTAAGTCACTCAAAGCCGATTTGTAAACACTTCTCGAACTAAGGCAGAGCTGGAGAGTCGGAAACAATTATAAATAGCTCGCGATTATATAAACTTGTAAGAAGAACTCTTCGATTTCGAGGAGGAACGAAATTAAACAATTAAAATTCATTGAACTCGGCAGCGAATGAATCAGAAGAAACACAAACATCTCAGAACTAGAGATCGACTCGTGCTTGCCTCGATCGGGATCTGAATTCACCAGTAACCGCCAACTAAAGAAAATTAGGCACTTCAGATGATTGATGGTTATTATCGAACGTCAAGAGCGATCCCGCGCCAAAAGAAGTTTATTCATCTCATGGAACTTTTCAACAAGCTCGTGTCTCATTGTTTTAAGATCAAAATAACGCGACGCCAAGATTTGTGCGCTAGTTTAACTACAAATTATTACGTTTCACGCTTAGAATGAGTGAGACAAAGGAATTATCAACGTCGTTTAATGCTGCTTTTATGAGTCTTGTCGTGAATTACCTTAAATTGGACGAGAGAGGTGCAAATCGAATCAGAGATGACAGTAACCGCGTCGGCTCGCATTAAATTATGACTTGAGCCACTCAACGGTAAAATTATGTTTTCGTCATGGGAAGTGCAGCGGTGCGACCTAAAAACGTCATTGGATGACAAACTCCATGATTCTTTAGGTAGCTCGTCGGCTCGTTAATTCAACCACGAGCGCTGCTTATCAAATAGATTTTAATTGCTTTCGTGATTAAGCGGACAGCTTGTATTAATAGCTAGTAATTCACTTGGTTCAGGGATTGCGAAGGCCAGATTTCAACTCTGAAGAATGAACAAACAGTTAAAGATCAATCGGGTCTATCAAGGAAACAAGCTCCATGAAACCTAAAACGATTCCTAAATATCAGAAGTGTCGGTGATCGATCATTATCCAATTTACATTCGTGTTGACGCAGAGCCTCAATACGCGCTCGATGCCCAAAGTGTGACACGCCATCGAAATTTAAACAATTGTTAGCATGTTTATGGCTTCGGTTATTGACATTGAGCCGCTTTCGTTCGACTCATAAGTTTGTCGCCTGAGAGAAGTCAACTCACGCCTTCTCGTCTCCGAGTCGCTAACGACGAAAATATTCTGTCGTTCCTAATTAAATGTCTCATGCGCGTCACTCTTGCTTTCGTTTCTTAATCCCTGAAGAGACAGAGAGAGATCGAAGACACTTGATGCATACGAACGGAGCATTGCCAATTTTCAACGGGTTTACGACCAACGGAATTATTTATTGTTCGGCCACTCTAAGCCTTCGACGATTTCTCTCGGTTTATATTCTTCGATAACACCAAAAAATTGTCAGTCGATTGCTTGAAATTCAAGAGGCAGCTCGCATTCAAGCTCCCGTCCAGGCTCGTATCGTTGGATGTTTAAGTGGAGATTAAAATCGCTTTAAGCCTTCTTTGAGAACGAACAATCGAAAAGGTAGCGAGACCGATCAGTGGCGAGACAAACGCTGAAAGATTGAAATTCACGCGAATCGGCAAAGCTGATTGAGAGGCGAGCAGATTAATCTGTTGCGCATTCGTGACTCTACGAACTTTGTGAACTCAAAACTCAAATCAAACTTATGGTTTCAATTCTAGGTGGTCAGCTCAAGTCTAAGAACGGGCAAAAGTACGTCGTTAATCAATATAGAGACGCAGAGGGATTCTACGTGACTCGATCCTGTGCCTTCATCTACTTAGTGTTGTTCATCATCATGATGATATTAACCGCTCTGCTGACTTATGTGGTGTTGGTGCCGAGGTAGCGAGCGACATTTGTTTTCAAACTTTACGATGTCTCCATTCATTTGTGACACAAACTTTTACAGTTGCGCCATCGGATCTCCTTCAAATGGAACGGTGCACACGGGAAGCTTTTGGAAAGCAGATATGGATGATCACGTACATGGCGATGGGGTGCTGAGCGACCAGGCGATTATCGTTAAGGCCGAAGAGAAACCGTTGGTGGAAGACGAGATAGAATTTCATGACGGATGGGCTCCATCGCACTACGAGTAAGTAGTTTGGTGTTTATACAATAACTCATTCGCGTGTTTTCGATCGCCGTGTCTTCGGCTATAAATAGAAAACTCAGAGTTTGTGTTAATTTCTCAAATCTCTCAGCTTGTTAACTGATTATTGATGAAATAAGTCATTAAAGTTTTACGATTCTCATCATAGTTTGCTACTCGAGCCGCATATTGAGAACCTAACAAGCACCGGCCGAGTCAATATTTGGATTACGCGCGATCAGACGGTCAAGGAGCTTAAGCCGATTGTTCTCGATATAAGTGAGATCAGCGTTACAAGCTGCCATGTCTTCAAAGTCGACCGCGCCGACGTTCATGAGAACTTGGACTACACATGCGAATACGGCAAAGACAACGAAAGCTACGTAATAAAGATGAAAGAGACCAAGTACCAGCTGACGAACGTCTCGGTGACTTTGGAGTTCACCAGCAAGCTCACCGACACGCTGCAAGGATTTTACCGCGGTGGATTCTACAACGAAGACACGAAGGCCGACAGCTGGTTTGTTAGCACGCAATTCTCACCGATTGATTGTCGTCGCGCTTTCCCGAGCGTCGATCGCCCGTATGCGAAAGCAACTTTCAAAATCAGCCTGATCCGCCCGATCGATAAGAAGACATTCATGTCCAATATGCCGGTCGAATCGACTGAGTGAGTTTCAATCGCATGAGATTCATGACTCGCTGACTAACGTCTCTTTATTCTCAGGCAAGTTCGTGACGGTTACGTTCGCGAAAACTTCATGATTACGCCTAAGATGAGTACCTACCTCGTTGCTTTCCACATTTCTGATCTGAAAATGGCCAAGGAATCGGATCCAACCGATAAATCACTGCCTCACATCAAGATGTATACTCGGCCAGAGTACGAAAACATGACCAAGTGAGACATTCAAACATTTTTTGCTTCGGCGATGACAATATTTTTCTTTCTAAAGCTTTGGATACCAGCTCACAGCCGCCGCACTGCCTTTCTTTGAAAACTATTTCGGCATTCAGTTTAGGCTTCCGAAAATTGACATGGTCGCCGTTCCAGACTTTGGCTTCAACGGCATGGAGGTATGACTCGTCTTTAAATTGCGTCGTTAGCACGATAAGATAATGAATCAAACTTAACTGCTTACTTTGCTATAATTAGAATTGGGGCTTGATAACCTTCCGTGAGTCTGCACTGCTGGCGCCTGAGACTACTGCCAAGAGCTCGTCGGTGTCGCATCTTCAGAGAGTGGCCAACACTCTTGTTCACGAAGTTGCACATCAATGGTTCGGTAACTTGGTGACGATGAAGTGGTACGATGACTTGTGGCTCAAGGAGGGCTTCTCGACCTATCTGCACTACGTTGCGACGCATGAAATCAAACCCGAGTGGGACTACTTAAAGACAATCACGATGAATGAGTTTCAAAAGGCGATGCCAAAAGATTGCGACGCTTCATCGCGTCCGATTTCGTTCTCCGTCAAGACCAAGTCCGATATCCGACGAGTCTTCGATCCAATTTCATATTCGAAAGGCGCTTTGATCATCAATATGATGAGAGGCTTCCTCGGTGAGAACACGTTCAAGCTGGGACTGAAAAATTATCTGCGCAAGTTTGAGTATGGAAACGCTGTGCAAGACGATCTGTGGACCGCTATGACAGTCAATGCACATGAAGACAATGTGTTGGACGATCGCTTTAGTGTCAAGCAGATTATGGATTCTTGGACAGTTGACAGCGCTGGATATCCCGTCGTAACTCTAACTCGCAACGGCAACGATGTGGTTATCAGTCAGCAGAGATATTTCTTACCACAAACCAATCTAAGCGACACGACCAAGTGGTTCGTTCCAATTTCTTATGCCACGAGTCGTCGACAGCCGACAAATGAAATTCCAGACTATTGGTTGCCAAACACAGACAAGGAAATTGTGATCGAGAGCGTCGTCGAAGAGAACGAATGGATATACTTGAACTTGAACCGATCTGGTTACTATCGAGTCAATTACGATCAGGTTTCTTGGAGGAATTTGATCAAGAACATGCCGAATCTGCCCGAAATCACAAGAGCTCAGCTCATTGACGACGCGTTCAATCTAGCTCGAGCTAACCTTACGACCTACGATATTCCAATTACGCTTGCTTTAGTGCTACGTAGCACAGGACCATTTGATTATTTGCCTTGGTGGGCGCTCGAAAATGGCCTTGAGTACATCACAAACATGATAAAGCGCGAGCCAGCATACGAAAGTTATCGAACAGTCATGAAGCACGTCATCAAGCTTCCATACGATGCTTTGGGCTTCGAAGAGCTCGAGAATGAAACTGACGTTGAGCTTCTTCATCGCTCGCGAATCATTCATTTGGCTTGCGAGTTCGGCATCGACCGTTGCACCAATCAAGCGCAGCTCCTGTTCAGGGAATGGATCAGCAACAAAGCTGAGAACAAGTAATAAGTTCTTCTAATTGCCGATGATTCTTTTCAATAACACTTTGTTTCTTCCCACGCCCAGAATTCCCCCAAATCTTAAAGCGACAATTTACTGCATAACGTTAAGAGAAGGCGGCAACCAGGAATGGAATTTCGCTTACAAGCAATACCAAGAGACGACGAGCGCATCGGAGAAAGAAATAATTCTGTCGGCGTTAGGCTGCACTCAAAAGCCGTGGTTGCTCACTAAGTATGAGAATCAAATATCTCTCGCTTCGTTATCTCCAACACGACATTAATCGACGAATTTATGTTCCCACAGATATCTCAACCTAACAATTTCTGCCGGCTCGCCGATCAGAAAGCAGGATGGATCGCGCGCCTTCGCAGCTGTCGCACAGAACCTCGTTGGATCTGAGATTGCCTTCGACTTCCTCTACACGAACATCGAAGAAATCGCATCTTAGTAAGTTAAATCAACCTTTGCTCTCTCGCATAATATCCAATAAACATTCCCCAACAGCTTCGGTGATGGCTTCAGCACAATATCGAAGATGATTGACTCTGTAACGACGTTCATGAACAAAGGTAAGATGAATAGAAAGATCATTAGTACAGCGTTTTGACTCAACTCTCATCCGCAAAGATTACCATAAGGAGCAATTCATCAGATTCGAGGAAAAAGTAAACAAGCTCGGACTCGTTGCCATCGAGAAGAGCATCAAGCTCGCCCAGATTGAGATCGAGAAGAACATTTTCTGGCGCAACAATCTCTACCCTAAACTCAACGCCAATCTTGATCAAGCCATTCGTGATCTCCGCCTTACAAATTAAGAAACTTTCTTTGCTGACTTTAACGGGAAAACCTTGAAGTATTAAACTCCAACTTTAAAATTAGAAGAAAATATTTTTTGTGACTCGTCCGCCTTCTAAAGGCCTACCAGGGCGAAAGCTACACGCTCTTGAATTTGTTTGTGATAAACTGAAATCGTCACTGCGCCTCGTTTTCAAACAGCAATCATCATTTTAATGAAAGATTATAATTGATAACTATAAACTGATAATTGATTATGGAAAGCAGGAGTGAGCGGGTTGACATGATCGCAAGCAAATGTGTTCGTTACTTGGGGAGAACAATTAATAAAGTCAATGATAGACCATCGATTAGAGTTTAGTTTCCTAAAAATAAGTTCATAATAAAGAAAGCGCGGAGATTGTGAATGGCGACAGGTTCAAGGGATGAGGTGGATAGAGGCTCCATCATGCTGCCAACAAAGGACTCAACACGACTTAGTTATCGTCTGCATTTCAAGTTTGAGATTGCTTTTACTCGTCTGCTCTTGATTCCTTTCACACTCGCCGCCGAAATCAGCAGCTTCCTAATTAGAATTAAACTCTAAGTTACGAGCATTCATTAAACATTTTTCTTTCTAAATTTAATCATAATTATAATTTTTATTATTCGGCTGTGTTCCTTTAAAAATATTGAAAGCGAAGACGACGATGAGGAATTAATTATTAAAGTCTCGACTGGTCCGTGCTCTGCCATATGAAAGAACGTTCACGGGTGTACGATGGAGTCTCGACGAGCATAAGATTAACAACGATTTAAAGTCAATGAAGAAATTAAACGACTGCTTAACTGACGATGCCTTTAATCGATGTCTTTAACATGAAAGCTATTAACATACAAACACACTTTTGATGTCTCAAGAATTTTAAAAGAGAAATGGAATAGATAAATATTTTTCTGGCTCTCGTTCTGCAACTAGATATCTTTAAGGGTTTTGTATTATAATTTATTGTGTAGAGTTTCTCTGCTAGAGAAAGACGAATTGAGGAGCGAGTGTCGGACTTTGAAATGAATGATTGTGTAAAACTTTTGTCTATGCTCATAAGAAATAAAGTGAAATTCTTTAAGTTGAAATAAAATTCTTTTGATATGAATAATTTGTCGTGCGTCAAGGTCGAGATGCTTAAGCATTCGAGTGACAGGAATGTAAACAGTAGCAACTCGAGCAAGGACAGCGGTTTCCTTCATTAACGCCCTCGACTCCACACTAATCCATGAGAGATTGTGTTTGTCGCCACTCCATTAGCGAACTTCCGTTCGTCGCACATGTAAGTCAACAATGACGCAACCACTTTGGAGACATTCAAGGTGAAATGTCTTATCTTATCAGCTCTTTACTTACATCGATGTTATGTTTACAGCGTGTGTGACTTTTCGAGCGTTTATAGAAAATGACGCAAGCTAGAATACCGTGATGAGAACGATTGTAAATCTTAAACGCTAATCGTGTGGAGAGCAGCACATGTTCTAAGTCGTTGCATGTTCTGTGAACTAAGCTCAAGTCTGCACGAGTGAGGTTTTGTTTTCCAATGACGTCTGTGATTTAGCGATGCTGAGCCTATGTTAACAGTCTATTTGAAACAGTCTTAACAGTAGCTGAGCACACCATCGAGAATCACATGAAGCTACAAAGCGCGAGCATTGTACGAGCTAAACATCTTGAACTTTACATTCCATTTACAGCTCCCTGTTAATTTGGTTTTCAGAAATCGCTTTTCTTCCTCTTCCGTGTTCTTGCGTGAAACAAAAAAGCCGAACAACTTCATCGCCAGTAGCTGCTCAAACATGCACTGTTTGCTCGAGTCGAAACGATAAGAGTTTTAATATTCAATAATGTTTTCATCGAGATATCAGAATAGCGTCGGTTGAGCGAGCGAATCTGGGAAGATCGCCCGCGGCTGCATCTCGTCGGCTCGCATTGAGAAGAAAATTACTGCAATTCAAGTGAATTGGTGATCAACGAAATAAATTTCTTGTGTCTCATGATCAGGGCGGCACATTCGATGATATTTTCACTGAGTTATTGTTCCTCCTATAAAGCCTACGATCAACTCGTTTCGTTTTCTAAGCGGTCGATCTAATTCTGTAAGCAAAACCGGATATTTATTGTCTTTCTATTTTTAATTTTTTAGAAAATCTGTTCGCTTCTAATCATTTCGATTTTGTTTTACTCGCATTTCACACGTCTTTTGATTTATCGACTCACTCGTGTTGAACACAACTCAAAACTGTTTCGCAATCTTCGCGATCTTTATTAGTTCCTCGTTTACAAGACACAAAAGCTTCGCGAGCAGATAATTAAAATAAATATTGCGTAACGTTACACATAAATCTTTGTTTGAAGTCTGCAACGTTGTCTGCGATCTGTAGACACTTCTAGTTCGTAGTAAACACATGGCAGGGCGAGAAAATTTAGTTCCTCGTCCACAACCAACGTTCATTCATAGAAAACTCTCTCGGGATGTTTAGATCTCGATCCGTTAACATTATCAAGATCAATGCTTCAACATGTTCCGTTGGCATTGTGCTGCTCTCGCTTCTCAAATCAATTACTGCCAGCCTATGATTGCCGCCTATTAATGATGAAATTCTCGATTTAATTGAGATATTAAAAGGCTTTCATTAAACTGGAAATGGAATCGTTTGCTCTACAAGCGAAGCGCGCTGTCATAAACTTCTCCATAAATGTATCAATGAAAGTTCCTCCCGATCAAAGCAGAAACTTCTTGTCTTGCTCTTCCACGTCTTTTTAAGAACAAAACCTGTTCCAGCTGTGGTCGGATCAAGTTCTTTTATCTTCGACAACAATTCCTTTTTAAAATTAACTTAATTAATCAAATTGATTCGTACGCGATTCATGCAGAGCCAAGTGAATGCCAACTCAACATAAGAGTGCAATTTAAATTTTTCATTCACTTTCAGCGCCAATTAAAAGAGTCATGAACACTAATTGCTGGATCATTGTTCGCTGCCTTAAAAGGGAAAAAGGTCTATGGGAGCGCAGTGAGTCGCGTTATGTTTATTGACTCGTTAGATTGTTTCTTAGAAGTTAAGCGGCTTATTTCGGTTCATTCAGCAATCGCAGTTTTGCAACTATATCTGCCACTTGTTAAAACTTCCATTCCAACTTGTGATCCTGGTGAAGGGTCAAGCACTTTAATAAATTTGTCAGGTCAGGTCGGCTTCCCTGGCAGACATCCCTGCCGCTATCTTCTCAATACAAAGTTGCAGCTGGCACCTGATAGTCGCCGTAGCTCCTGCACTCGTAAAACTTGTCTCGGATCTCATCAAACATTTGGCACATCGAGACGAAGCATTAAACACACAAAACAAGAGAAGTTTTTAAAAATATCTGGCCCACATTTTGAGCGCAGCGAACATCACAAGACCAGTAGGCTCATCGCGTCAAAATTAAACTTTGCTTTCTCTTCGATTTCTTATTCGAATTTTCATGGTCGCTCGATGTTTACTTATAAAATATCGCGTCAAGGCTACGAAACCACAAACATCAGACGATTTCGCGCAGATGATTCACTGAATGAATTCCGCCCACTTGCATTCCGCATAACAAATAAAACATCTGAAATAGCCTGGGATTAAAAGTAAGCCAGTTGCAACCTGCACTGCTGCATTCGTTCATGACATCATCGCTCGATTGGCGATTGACGAAAGAATCAACAAAGGTCCCTTGAGCTGCAAATAACTCACTCAATTTATTTTTAACATCTCGCTTTATTCCATTTTGCTTTGGCTGTTGCACATTTGCATGCGAGGCTTAAACAGCGCGATGAGGTCACGTCTAAAAATGAAAATGCAAACATTTCTCAGCGGCTTCCTGTCACGCGGTAGACGACGAAAATATTTGAACGCTTGCCGAAATTGTAATTGACCGCTCAAAGAATCATTCATCACAATCAGCGCGGCGATGTTTTCGCATCAGCCAGACGACTTTTCCCGTGACAAATTCATCAGGGCGATGCTCGACAGTGACAAGTCATGATATGATGCTTCGACTGTAAATTCCCGTTTGACAAATTGTTGTCTGCTCGTCGAAAGACAAGTTGAGGAAAACAAACTCGAGATAGACAGAAATTGTGACATATTAAGGTTCAAGAGTCTTAAAATCGTTTATGGCGTTCATGGATTACTCTTGACAATGTCTCGCCTGATTTCAATTCAACTAGCAAAGTGCGGCGAAGTATACTAAGTTGAATAATGCGCTTACTGCACTTAAGAACTGACATAATGCTTGTCAGCCTTTCAAATACTTACTTGTGAGCAAACATTCCACGCCCAGCAAGCAGGTCGATGGCGAATGTTAAACTGGGGACTCATTTATGAATTAAGTCGCAATGAGATGAACTCTAATCATTGAAAAATAAAAGTAGTTGAAGTCTTAATTAATAACATTGACCGAAATATTTTATTTCATATTCTTATCTTTAAAATTACTCATGCAACATGACTAACGCTGTTTTATGACATCAGCGATGCCGCAACACTGCAGAACAATCCCCTTTAATCATAATTGCCTTTATCCTTAACGAGCAAACGCTCAATCAATAGTTCTCCCTGTCCCTGACTTTCCCTCTCGCGGCTCTTCTTTGAAAGGAAATTCGTGGAAATGTCAAGCGTCGAACTGTGTCAGTAGAGTAGATTAACTTCATCAGATTGGAAGCAGAAGAATCGTCTTTCTCGTTGATAAAGAAAAACAATTCTCCCCTCGACTTAATGCAATGGAAATAGAAATCTAAAAATATAATCATCCGAGTTCAAATATCGATTAAACCGCATAAAGAGTTCACAACATGTGAGCTGAGGAGTAAGTACAACAAGGTTCGTTGAACTGCTTTGCTTTCCGTGCGGTTAATAATTAATAGCAGAGCCGCTTTAAAAAACTTTTCTGTTGCATTTCGATTGTATGTAATTTGTGTAAACGAAATAAAAACTTTGCCATCAGTGATTCGGGAATGAATAAGCGCCCGACAAAAATTTCAAGCGCTCGCTTATTCATTAAGGCGAATTCTTTCTCGGCGACTTTCAAAAATGCATAATTTTTTACGATGACTGACGGCTATTTACCAACTCGTTTTCTTGCCTGCAACGCCTGCAACTCGTCGCAAAATTGATTTAAAATGTAAATTGCGAACGTCGAATGAAGTCAATGTCGGGGAAGACCGAAGCGTCGCGAAGGCCAAGCCCAGAATTAGATATTCAAGAATCTTTTCGCGTGATTCAATTTTCCTTTGTTGCCCTAATCGAGCAATGATCTAAATGACTCTTAGGACATGGGTGCGTGAGCAATTGCATTTGGAGACTCGTTTCCATTTAACGAATCTCGTCGCGGGTTCGAGCATGATTATTTGTGTTCGAAAGAACGATGCTCGTGATTGATGCCTCGGCAGCTAAGCTTGCATTTAATTCCCTTTTTATTCGTTTTCGCTTACAGATTCTTCTTCTCCAGACCTCCAGACAGCATGCATAATTCTTTAATGAAGGAAATAAAACGCTCAAGTCTTCAGTTTTTATTCGTTTCTCGTTCGTATTCACATCGAAACATGCTGGAGACTTCCAGTCGACTTTAAAATTGAATTTTCCCATTGAGTGGCACCGGTTTGACTGCCATCTTCCCCACAGGTTGACCTATTTCTGTTTACTCAACTCATTTGAATTCATATCGATCGGTTTGACTTCCATCTCGAGTTTCACTGCCAATGTAGGAAACAATAAAAAGTTATGTTTCATTAGGGAACTTAGTGAAGAGAAACGTGAGGGGAGTCTCGTGTTGCATGCCCGATGGCTTCGAGAGACGTGAAGTACTGTATGCAAATGTGAAGCGGTCGCTGCGAGAATTCCATTGCATAACCGACCGCACACTCGCTTTCACTTCCAGGAAGAATTCATCGCAGTGACGATCAATTGAATCATTTAATCAAGCGCACAGTCTTTGATACATAAAAAGTGATTTTTTATTGAGACTTCAACTCGTTGCGATTGCAAGTTGCAACTTTACGACGCTCTCAATTTCTACTCAAACTTTCCGGGTGCAATTGGAGTCGCAATAAGTTTTTATCGCTTCATGAAGTTGACACAAATTGCGTGAAAAATCTTTGAGGAGGAGTTCGTGAGTTTAGACACGTAACTGTTCATAGAGTGGACGCAAGGTTCTTTTAAAACTTATGAGTCAAAACATTTTACTAAGGTCGTTTGGATAATTAGTCGAAGATATTCTGATGTAAATTTCAGCAGCTTCCGAAGCGTTCTGAAAAATCCACACATGGATTTCTCATCTTGATTTGGGGATGAGAGGCTTGAGCAAACATTACTTCATCGCTGACGACACTAAAGCTTCCGCTAACGTTGACACTTGTGAGCTTACAAACTAATAACACGCCAATTACAAAGCGTCACTCACTTCATCAAATCTGTTTGCCTTGCGCGCAGAAGTGCACTCCGCGCTTCTGTTTGTTATTCGAATGCAGAATGTAGGTTGAGCGACGATGACGAACGACAATCAATTTATTTTTAATATCTAACGCCTCGTTAGACAACGCATATGCCTCAGCCGAAAGGGAAAAGGTTTGTTAGCCTTGGGGGAAAGCAAACATTCTCTGCGGCTCAGATTTCGTAACGACGAGTAAAGAAGAAGAGACATCGATTTGGCCGAACTCTCCTGCAACCTTCGACGACCTGATTTAGCGAGAATTCCGCGACTTCAACGTTAATCAATATCAGAGCTCGTAACAAATATACAAACACGTGAACGCGTCTCCGGGCAGCGCTGCTCGTGGGCGGTCATGTCGAGGTCTACTCCAAGCCCAGACATAAAATAATAAATATTTATACGTGATAGAAGGAATAAAGTTTATGCACACGCAAATACTTTGTCGAGCGTTGAGGGAAAATGCCGAAAGGCTAATCAAGTCGTAAGAGAGTTGTGACAAAGCCTCGGGAGATTAATTGCTATCATAGATCAACTAAGTTAGACTTCTTTGTTTGGCTAGTTCTGGCTTTTTCGTCTAATTCTTTCCAATCGTTGGCGTCAGATTTGATTTAAACGCTCGCCGCAACATTAAACTCGATACTGTGAAAACATTTCACAGCACTGACGCGTCGACTTTACATCACACGAGCTGCGACGCCGAAAATAGAAGCAGAATCAGCATTGTTGACCGAAATTTACATTTTACAGATAGCGACAATTATTCACGAGAGCCGCCAGGCGCTTCGAGACGAGCATGTTAACGGTTAACCTCTGTCGTTGATCCCGATAAGTGGAAGCTGTTGAGGCGTCAATTACGTCGGAATTGGATTTTATTACATGTTTATGCATAGCAAAGCAGCTTCTCACTCGTGCATCCAGTGATGATCTCTCGTGCTGACGATCGATAACGAGCGTCAATTACGAATTTGTCACGATGCTCCCTAAAGATTAAAGGGAAAGAATTTTACGACATTCAAATGAGATCTTTATTGATGGTGACAATTTGTGGCTTGGGAACAAGTTGATGTCTTAAATAATTTTCCAATAAAATCGTTTGACCTCGAAGCACGTGCTGTAAGACAAGACTATTGAGGGAAATGATTCCAAGTGATTGGAACCGACCTGATTGAATTTTGTGACTTGTAATTGAAATGGTAAGTTTATTTCATTTGAAATTTAAGTCCAACCTTAAGACCACAGACATTGCCTTGAAGCTCAAAAAATCTTCTGGCAGATGCTCCGATGACTTCGATGTGTCAAATCATTAGAGATCAATGGCAACATGTTCATTAAAATCTTCAAAGCGGTTTCGTGAACTGTGATTTTTTGCACATTTTTCCATCTCGCGAGTTTTCTCACTTCGCTACAACTGCACACGAGTTTGATAAAATGTTTTTGGCGACGCGGTTTAGTGTGAGAAAACAAGCAAATCATCGATGAGACATTCAGAGAAAATCGTGCAATTAGTCAACGTGTTGATTCTAAAAATTGCTTGCAGTCTCATGAGCGTTTCTATTTAAAATCGAGTGAATCAAGTCGACAAGAAATTAATGATTTCTACATCGACGACAAACTCATAACTTTCTGCTGGGTGTTGCGACGTCTTTCGAGAGGAAACTTTGGCGTCTTCGAAATGAAAATGTCAAGCTGTTAACTACCGTTTTATTAAAACGGTTTTAATGATGCACTCAGCAAAGTTGTCGCCCCGTGCCTGTGTTTTGCTTTCCTTATCACAACATTCGATGAAAAATGTTTGTCGAAAGATTCACAAGCTTGAGTCGCTTGCCGTCAGAATCATTCGAATTTAATTAAAGAATTCTCAGTGTGTTGTTTCAATAAACACATGAAGTGATTAACGAATTTATGTTAAAACAAACAGAACGAAAAGTCAAACAAAGCTAAGAGAATCCGTTCTGCTATCTAATCAAAGGCAATAAATCAATGTTTTCTGTATCGTGACGATACGTTTGTGGTTGGGAAAGACTCCAAGGTGTCGTCGTAATCGGAGAAAATCTTCGCCCTTGACATTTGATTCTTGAACTAGATTCCACGGAGACTTCATTTCCTACAGTCACAGCGACTCCCAGCCGCACGAGCTGGCAGACACAAAAATTCTTCGTTTTCCTCAAAAATTTCCGATTTATTTTTAAAATGCAAGAGAAATTCTTGTGACTATTTTTGATTTTTGTTCGAATTTTTGTTCTGTCGTGCTGCACGACTCGTGCAAAATGATTGCAACATATTTTGAAAACGGTTCGATCTTCTGGTTATTAATTTAAAACTATTTATCCACTAATCATTAACCATTTTTAAGTTGTCTTAAATTGATTCAAATATGCTTTGAAAAAGCAACAAACAATTTCCTGTCCATCGAATTAGTGATTTGGTCAAATCCGAGTCAATTCATTGTGACTTGCATATCTACTTAGAATGAAGCAGCATAATGAAAGTTCTTACTTTTGACTGCATATAATTTTGGAATAAAATGTTGTCAAAGCTTGACCTAGTTACCGAAAAACCTTCTGCGCCGATTGCTTCTATCAAAAGCTTTGAAAACCAAAAACTCCAACTGATCGGTTGCCATTCGTTCCCAAATGAACCCCACAAATCAGTAACGACAATGTTGCAGATTGTTCTGGAGGGATAGTTTTTCGTCAAAAAGTATTTGAAGTATTCAATTAACAAGCCAATTGATTTCGTTTCAATTAAATTACGAAAGAAGCTACTTTCGATGAAGCCGAAGTTTGCAAAACGCATAAATTTCTGACGCCAAGGTAATGAGTCAAACTGGGGATCCTGATAAATCAAAAAGAATAAAAATTGTTCCGGCCACTCTCTCGATTCCCTTATGAACGATCTGATGGAGCTCAAAGCAGTCAGCTTGATTATCGTGGCATACGGATAATTCCTCATCCATCTAGAAGTATACGAGTCCCCATAATATAATAAGTTCTTCTCAGACTTCGTCAGTCTATTCTCAATGTACGGCTCAAAGATCTTGAGTTTTTTTTCAAAATGTTTATAGTTGAAGCCGACGTGGTAGAAAGTTTGATTTCTTGCGTTTCGTTGTAGTAGAATTTTTTTCTGATTTTCCTCGTCGTAAAGATTTTGAATGAGAGCCCAGAGTTCTTCTACGATTGCGCTGTTGTCGCTAAACGATCTCATGCTCGTATGTAAAAAGTGATCACCAGTTATCAGGTTGCTTATAAGGAGCTCCTTCATTTCAAAAACGACCATTTCCTCCCGCTCTCTCATCAGCACGTCCTTCATTTTGCTTGGTCCAAAAAGGTCCATGTAGAGGTCTTTGATACAGATAAATGTTTCCAGATTTGTGCTTTGAGTAGCGAAGGCGAAAAGATTTAATCCGGCGATGCGATCCTCTTCAAGCAAGAATTTTTTCTTTTGTTTTATGGATGCTCCCTCAGAAATGAGTTCCCAAAATTCCAAAAACACTGTTTTTGTGTGATGCGACATCCTCATTAGCGGAGTGGTTCCGTCCTTGTCAAGCTTCAACAACATCTTTGTGAAATCTTTTTGTCCCAAAATATCACGCAAGAGCTTCCAGATATCTCTGAATTCCTCAACCGTACTCAGATGCAAACACGCTTCATGATAAATCGTTGCACCCTCAATCTCTGCAAGGCCTAATAATCTTTTTTTATATTCCAATCCATGATGAAGCTCAATTTCCTGAAGTTCTTTCTTAAACTCATTCAGATTTCTCGTAGCCAGAGAATCTTTCAGTTTCAATAACAAACGACATTCAGTCATCAAATCAAAACTTATCGCACCAACATCAGGGGATTCAGAACAAATTCTGTCAAGCCGTTGCGAGAAAAGCTCAGAAACCTCCAACTTCCCATTTTTCAGCGCAATCATTGCAGCCGTGTTTCCGTTTATATTTTTCTCAGCCATCAGATCGTAAAAAAATTTCTTCTCCAAGACTTTCTCAGCAAGGTCAAGCAGCTTTTCATTGAAGTCTAGCGATCCTTGTCTGGCTGCAATCATGAGCATGTTGCTGCTCCAATCACTTTTATGTGACCAAAGTCTTCCTAGCTTTTCCTGGTCGTTTTTGAAGGATCGCGTGACTGCATCAATCAAATTGAATAAACTGTCATTAATGAATGTACTGAATATCATTGGCAGTCTCCAAGAAAAAATCCGTAGAAATCTTGGCAGCACAGCTTCATTCTTAAGTTTATCAACTAAACATTCAAAAGCCCCGTCTATGAAACACCGCACAGGGCAGAAAAGGTCATTTTCAAAAACTCTTAGAAAAAAGTCGTCAACTTCTCGCTCACAACTTTTCATGCCGAAAGCGTTTTCAATAGCTGCTCTGGCGATATCAGTCGGAACGGTGAAAATGTCAGTGATAAACAAACGTAAGAAAAATGGCTGATGATACCACATGATGAAATACCGACATGCTGGAAGGAAATTTTCTATGTCGAGAGCTTTCATTAAGCTTTCTATTGATCCGTAAACGAAGTTCTGAACTGGGTAAATAACATCAGATCTCGAAGCTGGTGAAAAAAGCCTGTTGATTGCTCTTGTACTGGTTCTACTTGTCCTCGTCTCATCTCGTGATCCTTTCATGTCGAAAACGTTTTTGAACAAAAATTGGGCGACGAAGAATTCAGCAAAAGTTCGATGAATGAACAAATACTTTTCATCGCCGTAAGATCTCAGCAATCCAATCCTTTGCATCTCATCGATCTTTGGAGATTGAACATTTAGGAAACATGAAGGTGAATTTCCAGAAAAATCTTCATCGGAGCTTTGAAAAATCTCTTTGAAAGCTTCTTTCTGGTGAAACTGCATGATGTCACGACTGGTCATATAGTAGGTCGTTCCCTCTGTCTTCGCCTCGTCGCCTTTGTCCATTGAAACTTTTATCATCTTTTTGATGAAATTCTCATAGATTGAATATGCATTTGGTTGAGTGTCTTGGACAAAGTTTTCATCACAGAAAACTGTCGCGATCAGCCGAAGCAGCAGTGGATTCAGAATAAAGTCTGTGTTTAATTTGCTGAAAAACTCCTTCGTTTGAATAAGTTTTTGTTTCAAAGCTTCACCAGACAATCCAGATTTCTCAAAATGGAGTTTGAGGACTTTTTTGCAATTTTCTATGGTGAGAGGTTTCAACGTGAAAGCTCGCACATCCAATTCTCTGCTTAACACATCTTTGAAGTGTGATCGTGTAGACGTCACGAGTATGTTCGTTGACTTTTCTTTTATAGCTTTGAAGAGCGTTATGATAAACGAATTGAATGTTGGGCTGATCTCGTCAAAACCGTCCATGAGCAGAACCACGCGACCGTCACGAAACAGCTCCCGGAAAACTTCAGCTTCGAAGTCGTTGAGCTTTAAGATTTTCGTAACGAAAAAGCTTGCAATGTCGTTTGGCGTGTCGAAACTGGTTTCAAAGTTTTCATCTTTCTCATAGAATTCGCAAAATTCCTTCAAGTCGATGAATGAAACCCAGAGAGACTTCAGCTTCTTCTTTATCTCCATTGCCAAGGTCTTCAGCTCAGTTGTCTTTCCCATTCCCGCATCGTCGCTCAGCAGAATCAACTTTTCTTCCTCCACGAATCCTAAAAGCTCTTCGAATTCGACTTCCTCATTCTTGTGATTGATAAACGTCCTAGAGATATAAATGTCAATCTCAGAAAATTGCAGCTCGCTGCCAATCTCGAGGTTGCAATCCAACAGCGGTTTCAATGGAATGTGATCGAAAGCAGCTGAATCAAGATCGGCAATCTCTTCCAAAATAATTTCAAGTCCTTGAAATTTGATCTTCCGTTTGATTAGGTTTTCCTTCGAATTTCTCTCTAATTCTCTCCACGAATGTTTGTAAGTTTGATAGGTCGAGCGGCCCTTGATAAGCAACTTTTCAAAGTTGTGAACGAAGATCATTCTTTCGCTGATTTTAATTTGCTGAACTTTGTTGGCAACTTGTATCACCTCTTCAATTGCTTCGTTATCACAATTAACGACGATTGTCGGCTTCAAGCATGATCGGGACGCTTTCTTTGCCAACTCTAATGTTTGTTTGTCCTTCATATGGTAGAGTGCAAGAAAAATGAATGAAGTTTTGCATTTTTCTTTGCTGCACATTTCTTGGTAGATCAAATTCAATGTCACTTGTGGTACATTCGATGAAATCACCAGAACTTGAGTCGACTTAAACTCAGTTGGTTGAGGTTGCAAAATGATTTTCATTTCAGTCAAATGTTGCGGTTCCTTTGACTTAAGCTTCCAGACTGCTTCCATCAATTTGTATTCATCTTCAAGCTCAGGTAAAGTGATTCTGTCAAAAAAGTTGAAAAGTTCTGGGAAAGCTCTTTTAAGCTGGTTGATCTTATTCTTGTCGCTTTTGTAGAAGGCAAGAAGATGTGGAACGCGAACGATTAGCTCGTCAAGTTTAAATTTCGCATGAGTAGTGATAGCTCCGTCAACGATTGGCTCTACACCGAGTTTCAAGGCACAGGCATCATACACTTTCGAAAATTTTCTCGCGCGACTGTTATTATTTTCGTGGAAAGGCTTGTAATCGTTATCGTATTTGATGTATATTGCGTAATGACAAAGCTCGTGCGCCAAAACTCCCAACGCACGGGACCGAGTTGTATTGACCAGTAAAGGTTTAGCACCAACATAAATCACTCCATCAGTTTCTGCATAACATCTACCGTTTACGCTTCGGCTTCCCGTCGCATCAGCGTGCTCAATCGAGTCGCGATCAAAGTCGAAGACAACGTTCAGCCGTTCAACATTAGAAACGACCTTGAAAATCGCACAAATTTCAACAATGTCGTTCAGCTCTTCGTAAGCTCCGGCGATGAGTCCGAGATATTTTCTTCGATTTTCGTTGAACGGATCGCCTCCGAAATAAATGGATGATCGAGTGATAAGCGACGTCAGATGCTTCTCGTTCGGGTTCTTGATGAATGCTTTATGGATGTCTCGTAATTTCACCTTTTCTTCTAGTTTGAATTTCTCGATGAGCTCGGTAAAATCTTCGCCCGGACTCAACCACCAACCTCGTTCTACCAGCTTCCCATAGACATTAACTTGCTTCGATTCAAGAGCGACTTTCGCTGCTGATTTTCCTTCTTCATTGGGCACAGGCGCGATCTCTATATGTTTATCGAGAAACAGTTCGACATCTAATAAGTCACCAACTCGAATGCTAGCAAAGAATGCAGCGATTTCTAGTGAGTCCACATTCACCATCGGATAACAATACCGTTCATTAAAAATGTTCTACATACGTCTTCACTAAGTTGAGGTTTCTAGCAAACTGACGATTATGATTTGGGAGGAAATAATCGCGATAATAAACCAATAAACTTATTTATGATAAGGCATACAATCACATTGACGATTGATTATTATAATCTTTTCGACAAAATGTGAACTTTTATTCTTGTGTGTGTTCAAGATTATGTCAATCAGTGTTTTGAGCTCCTTTGAAACACGTGAAGAAGATAACAAATTATCGACAATACTTAGAAAGTCCCATTAGATCATTTCAATAAAGCGAAAATATTGGTTTAGATTCTGCTCGTTTTATGATGATCCACACGATCAATCACTTGTAATGTTTCACTTGTCAAATCGAACTTGAATATAGGTGGAAAGTTTGACCTGATATTGCCATAGGCAATTTGCAACTTAAAAAAACATTAGTGACCCATGTTGATGAAAAGTTTTCATCAATTTCAATCGCTGACAGCAGAAAATCACAGGAAAACTCGCTGGGTGGCTGAAAATAAATCAGTTTGTTGTTTTATTGCGTGTGCGTATCATTAAAAAATCGTGAAAAATAAGAAAACTGATGGTCGCAGCATGCGTAAACGAGTAAATCATGAGAGATTAGATGGGAAGCTCCACAGTGGCACTGAGATGTCATGTCAACATAAAGAAACTTTTGCGTCTGTCAGCTTCGGCCCATCTGGAAATTATTGAAAACAAACAGAGCGTTAAAAGCAATGACAATTATCGTAACATCAGTGTGATATTTATATTTTTATATCAGAGATCACACTCGCGATCATCGCTTCATAAACTCACAGACGCTTAGCGGAGAGCGAGCGTTATGAAACATTACGTCGAATGTTTTCTCTCGATCGTAAATTCTACCTGATATAATTACTACCTCGAAGCGCTAAAGAGCTAATTAGATACGCGAAACCCTCAATTACCCGATTCTCCAATCTCTTTCTACGGCAAAAGCAGTGAACTTGATTAATTTCATTTTTATGCTTCGATGCAGCGTGTTTCATGTCTAAACTCTTCGAAAACTTCCAAACACATTTCTAGCCTTTCAACCAGCATGTGAACTCGAGCGTGGCGAAGTGCCACGAATTTTCAGTTGCACCCAATTATCACGACCACAACGAATCCATAATCCGGAAAAAAAACATTCTGACATTCAGTTTTAATGGGAGGAGGCGAAGACAACGAAAGCAGAACATGGAGAACCGATTAATTTTCGTTATCACTCTGCTTTAATCAGTTTTTAAGTTGGTCTAATGCATTTTCGCACAAGCCATGCGTGAAATGAGAAGGGAGTTAAATAATGTGAGCAGCAGAAGTCTAAGCGGGGGAGCGCTTTACGACCTTTTATCTTTAAGGTTTTAATTATTGCGTCACTTTGCGCTTCAAGTGAACTCCTTCAACTTCTGAATAATTCATGAAATCAAAACCATAAATTAAGCTGTTGGGAATTTTGTCTGCGAAGACGAAAATGCATTTTTCCGAGAAAAACTGTTTCCTGCTTGAAGTGAAATGAGCAAAGGAAGGAATGTGCTGCCAATTACAGAACATTACGCGCGAGACTTCGCTGGAACCGTCGGATCATTTTCGTTCGTGTGTTGTTTTAATCTCATTACATTTCTTTGTCTACGCATCGGGTGCATGGGATGTTTATTTCTCGGGTTGATGAATGAGCTTCGTGGAACTGTTCAAAGTTAGAAACATTGACGATCATGAGCAAGCTGCAGTGATTTAATTTTACTGTGGGCTCACGATGGGTCTCGATCAAGGTTTGATTTAAATTCACTTATTGCAAAACGGAAAGAGAAAAAAGCAATCACGTTCTTAAGAGATAATTTTATAATCCATTTTCCTTTGACGATGCCCACGTTTCCCGTGGTGAATTTGCGATTTAGTGGTGAATTTCTTGTCTCTGGTGGTGAATTCGAAGAAAAAAATCAGATCAAAATAATGAAAATAAGTTTGTAGTTTAAATAAGTAAATATAAGCTTTTGCATAATTCTAACGTTAGAACGCGATAGTTTAACTTGTGTAGAAATGTCGGAAGCCGAAGGATCAGTCGAAACAACGCGAAGAAAGCGCAAAATTGAAGATGATGAGTCGATTCAGGAAAATGGAGCAAAGCGAAAGTTAGTGGAAGACGAGCCGGTTGTAGAGCAACAAATCTATTTACTGGATCTCGCTGATGAGGTTTTGATGGAGATTCTGATCATGCTTGATGGAGAAAGTCTGCACTCGCTATCCACGTAAGTTGCAACAGTTGTCGAGAGTTCGGTTGACTCAAATTGACGATCCTAATATTTTTTTCTAGAACCTGCGAGAAACTGAAAAATCTGACACAGGACAAGAAACTCTGGACGCAGGCGGTTTTCACGTCGCGTCCACTTGATGTTTGGGAAGTATTGAAACGGCTTCGTCACTTGAAGCTGACAACAAAAACTTTGCGGATCAAAGGAAACTGCACAAGAGAAAACCTTGACGACCGTCCATTGCCAAACCGTCAGACATTCAAGGAAATCGTCAAGCGAATAGTGGAAAGATCTCCGCTCATCCAACATCTTCATTTCGAGAAGATCTGCTTCGACTGGACGAAAGATGTAAGTCGCATTTTCGCGTGTTGGCAAATGTTTCTCCTTCAAGTTTCTCTTCAATTTTAGTTCGCAATTTCCAAATTCCCAGCGAATCTGAAATCGCTGTCGTTTCAAAACTGCATCATGCCAAGGACTCGGGGTCGCCGATTGAATCGCACGTTCACCGGGATCGTTGAGCATATGCCATTGCTCCAAGAACTTCGTTTGGAATATTGCAACTTCTTCGAATCGAACGACGTCATGCCGTTCTCGAAACTTACGCATCTTGAAACTTTGAGCTTACGAGGCTGCAGCAAGTTGAGAAACTGCGTTCCTTACCTGTCGCTCGCATGTCGATTCGGTTTCGCAAAGCTGAAAGTTCTCGACTTGCGAGAAACTAATATAAGCGATGGGGAACTTCAATGTTTGAACGCAATCAAATCGCTTCGCGAACTCTTTCTCGAGCATCCGGAGATGGAACCGTGGAACGACGAATCAGAGGACGATGATTTCGAATTGTTCGTTCGAGGACCTCGAAGACCGCCGCAGTCGGCTGATCGTGCTGAGAACATTGCAGCTTTGCCTGTTGTCCCCGCACCGCAAGCCTCAACATCACGCGCTGAAATTCCATTTGAGCCACTAATCGAAATTAGTCCACCTTCATCACCTGAGACATTCTCAGATTCCGTTTCATCATCTTCATCGGGACCAGAAGAATCTCCGCTACGAACAATCGTGATACGAGCCAACATCAACCCGGCAGGAATGCATCAGGAAGCTGGCAATGCAGAGCAGGGACAGCCACGAATTCAAGTTATTTTCGGAGGTGATGCTCCGCATGCAAGGTGAGTTAAAGCGAAACTAAAACCAAACTAGAGATTCAAATTGTTTTTTTCAGTCGCTATCTCCAGTTTGGGCGGAACCACGACCGTCCAAGTCCACTCGATGTCAGCGATCGGGGAATGCTCGGGTTCGGCTTTCCTCGTCAAAATCTCGTCGGGAACTTGGTTTTCTTTGGCAATCAGCCGCCCGATCCTAATACTCAGCTCGAACGAATCATCTTAAGGAACTTCAGAAACATCACAGACACGACGATTTCTCATCTGGAGACGAACGCTCCTCGATTAACTTTCCTCGACGTCCGCGGATGCACTCAGATAACGCGAGAGGCTGTGGGAAGATTCAAATCGGCTCGAGCTGAATGCGAGCTCTTGTCGAACTACGACAATGAAGAGTGAAAGCATGTATATTTATTGAAAATTAATAATAAACTTTATTAATAAAATTTAGTCTCAACGTTGTTATTTCCTTTGAACTTTGTTCTGTGCCGCTTCAGCCGCCCCGACGAACGTCCTTTTCAATCTTCCGTCCCTTGATCGCCGATAAGCTTCAACAACTCCTTTGCTGAGCTCGGCTATCTGCTGCATTACCTCGTTATTGTAGCGGCAACCGAGGAACTCAACGTTGGTAAACACCCGAGCTAGGCAGACGATTTCCTCCTCGGAAAATTTGTCACGATGCGACTCCATGAACAACTGGAAAATAAGAGAGAATTAGTAAAGAAGTTGGAGGGTAGTCGAAACTAGAGTATCGCAAAAGGGGGCACAAGCCTGAAGCAACGATCTTAAGCTGTTTGTTTCGAGTAACTCAAAGGTCCAACTTGACTTCATGCCAATTCAATTTTACCTTTCTCAGCTCCCAATGCTCGTCGCTCTCGTAGTCCACTCGATACTTTTCGACTTCCCACGCTTCGTCTCCAGATCCTGAGTCAGTCATCTTCACTGCACGACTTATTAAATCGATTCAAAGTGAATTTAAGTGAAAATATTCTAGTTTGTTTATAGTCGCGAGCGCTTCAGTCGTCGAATCTTGGAACTAAAACAGTAAACAAAAACCGTTCGGTTGATAAAAAGTAAATGAATTGAGATTAAAAGCTTTCCCTCATCAACGCACAGCCGGTAAATACATTCAATCAACAAACCGCAAGTCTACAGCTCAGTTCAAAAGTAAAAGCCAAATCCACTTCTCATCATTCAAGTCGCGATTGAAAACGTTAACTTCAAGTTATGTCGTCGGGTCCGCCAGCAGTTAAGCGATATCGCCGTGAAGAGGAGGAAAAGAAGTCGGACCTTGAATCGGAAGATGATTCCTACACGCCATACATCCCGGTGAAGGAACGGAAGAAGCAACAGCTTTTGAAATTGGGGAGGATCGTTCAGCTTTCGAATGAAGCGATTGTAAAGTCATCGAGTGAAAATGAACATGACTCGGATGTCAACCAGGAAGATCTGGGAAGGAAGTTTAACATATCTTTGTTGGATCAACACACAGAGCTCAAGAAAATTGCGGAATCGAAGAAGATCAGCGCGGTAGAGAAGCAGCTGAAGGAAGAGGAGAAAATTCTCGAAAGTGTCGCTGAGAAAACAGCTCTGATGGGCGTTGCCGAGCTGGCCAAAGGAATCCAGTATGAAGACCCGATAAAAACGAGTTGGAAGCCTCCAGGCTACATACGAGCCAAACCCGATTACGTTCACGAAGCAGTTAGACAGAAGCTGAAGATCCTAGCCGAAGGAGAGGAAATTCCACCGCCGCTGAAATCCTTCAAAGACATGAAATTCCCCAAGCCGATTCTCGTAGCGCTCGACCGGAAGGGAATCAAGAAGCCGACACCCATCCAAGTGCAAGGAATTCCCACAATCCTCTCAGGTCGTGACTTGATCGGAATCGCTTTCACTGGAAGTGGAAAGACTTTAGTTTTCGTGCTTCCGCTCATTATGTTCAGCCTGGAACAAGAAATTCGTCTTCCGTTCGACTCAAATGAAGGACCTTACGGGCTTATCATCTGTCCATCGAGAGAGCTCGCTAAACAAACCTTCGACATTATCAAATACTACTGCGGTCACTTGCAGCAAGCTGGTTTCCCTGAGATTCGTTGTGCGTTAGCTATCGGTGGAACTCCAGTGAACGAGACGATGTCAGTTGTGCATCACGGAATTCATATTTTGGTCGCTACCCCGGGAAGATTGATGGACATGCTCGACAAGAAAATGATCAAGCTGGACATTTGCCGATACCTTTGCATGGATGAGGCTGACAGGTAAGAATCCCTCGTTCTTTTTAATTGATTTGTTGTTGAAGCTTTTATTTCTCAGAATGATTGACATGGGGTTCGAAGAGGACATCCGCACGATCTTCTCTTACTTCAAAGGACAACGACAGACGCTTCTCTTCTCAGCTACTATGCCGAAAAAGATTCAGAACTTTGCTAAATCAGCACTTGTCAAGCCCATCACGATAAACGTCGGAAGAGCTGGAGCTGCTTCGATGAACGTGACACAAGACGTTGAATATGTTAAGCAGGAAGCTAAGGTCGTTTACTTGCTTGAATGCTTACAGAAGACTGCACCGCCCGTTCTCATTTTCGCCGAGAAGAAACAAGACGTCGACCAAATTCACGAGTATTTGCTTCTCAAAGGTGTTGAAGCTGTCGCAATCCACGGGGGAAAAGACCAAGAAGAAAGATCAAAGGCCGTCGAACAGTTCCGAGCGCAAGAGAAAGACGTTCTCGTAGCCTCAGACGTTGCGAGTAAAGGATTGGATTTCCAAAACATTCAACACGTCATCAACTTTGACATGCCCGACGACATAGAGAACTACGTGCACAGAATCGGCAGAACCGGTCGCTCGGAGACGAAGGGACTTGCAACAACATTTGTGAACAAAAACACTGAGCACTTCGTGCTGTTGGATCTGAAACATCTTTTGATGGAAGCGAAGCAGAAAGTTCCACAATTCTTGGCTGAGCTCTGCTCTGAGTTCGAAAAGAATCCCGAGCTCTCCGATGGCTGCTCTTACTGCGGAGGTCTCGGTCACAGGATCACGGAATGTCCGAAGCTGGAAGCGATTCAAAGCAAGCAAGCATCGAACATCGGCAAGCGAGACTTCTTATCAAACGCCGACTATTAATTTAAGTCCGAAATTCAAAATAAAAACATCTCCATCGAACATAGTAAACTTTTTGATCTTGGAAGCCTTTGCAGAGTCGAACCAGACGAAAACTTCACTCTCGATTCGTCGTTCAACAAGAGAAGACGTACAATTTAAAAGCTCGCAAATAATTGAAAGAAGCAACGAAAATGGAAGGAGAACAAGTCCAGACGGTCGAATACAACAAGGAACACGATCTCGCTACGAAACGCCTCGCAGATCTGATGCAAGAATACTTGAAGATCAAGAAGGTCGAACGCGAGGTAAATTTGACGCGACGTCATCCAAAGCCAAGAGCTCATTCTTCATTACAGGTTGACATCGCCGAACTTCATCCCGACATTCGCAAGCGCATTTACGCATTGAAGAAGATCCAGCTCGCCACAATCCAACTCGATGCTGATTTTCATCGCGCCGTCTATGATCTCGAGCACAAATTCCAACCGCAGCACGATGGCTTGTTCAAGAAGCGAATGGATATCGTGAATGGCAAGTACGAGCCCGCCGACGACGAATGCTTGATGCCAAGTACCGAGCTGGTAATCTCTGCTCCCACGGAAGGTCAAGAAACGGCTTTGGGAATTCCGAAATTCTGGCTGACTGTGATCAAAAACGTCCAAGAACTCGCCAACATGATTCAGGCTGATGACGAAGCAGTTCTCTTGCACTTGGTTGACATTCGCTCGACTACAAATCCATCGCCAGATCTTTCTTTCCAGTTGGAATTTGAATTTGAGCCAAACCCGTTCTTCACTAACGCTGTTTTGACGAAGAAATATTTGATGAAATGCGCCCCCGACGCTGAAGATCCATTCTCGTTTGAGGGTCCGGAGATCTTCAAGTCTGTCGGGTGCGAGATAAATTGGAACGAAGACATGAACGTTATCGAGAAGTCAACGAAAAAGGATCCAAGAACTCCGTTCTTCAATTCGCAGTCGTTCTTCAACTTTTTCAACCCTCCAGAGATGAAGGATGAGTCGGAGGACAACGATCTTATCGAGGTAAGCTTGGTGTATCTCGCTGATTACAAAACTATAACTCGAACCACTTTTTCTCTTTCAGTCATACTTGGAAAACGACTTCGAAATCGGCCATTACTTGAAGGAGCGCGTGATCCCGCGCGCCGTTCTTTTCTTCACTAATGAGATTGACGAAGACATGTCCGACGATGATTCTCTCGAACTGGTTGATGACAATTACGATGGCGAGGTCGAAGCAGACCCAGCAACTGACGATAATCATTAAATTCAAAGTTAAGCTGTCAGTCAAGCCAAATAATTTATTTTCGGAAATCAGTAAATTTGCTTGTGTTCCTTCGAAGCTTGTGCGGCAGAAAACAGAATTCGGTCTCGTGAATAAATTTTTAAATGCACTTCAGGAGCTTTGTTGTTCGGGAACTCTGAATTTTTCATTTTTCAGCATTCGCGAGCTTCGTCTGCCATCGAAATTTCCATCATGAATGATTCACCATCGCTCTCACCACATCTTCGTCGACGGGGGAACTTTTGTTTTCGGTGATTCGCGACGAATCCTTTCAACAGAGACAATCAGTCGTGGAAAACCGACAAGCATTACTCGTTCCCATGACAGTGAACTGCGTTAGGAAGCGACGAGCTGGCTCTTCTCACATATTTAATGAGCTTTACATCCCGAAGCGACAAAGCATCGATGTGCATAAACAAATAAACTTTCAACCAGCGAAATGTGTAAAATGAATTTTCCCAAATGTCCAAACAGGAAAACCGCACTCACAAAACATTTCGCAGCTTCAATTCAATTCACCGAGAGCTTTAATAAAAGCAAATTTCTTTTTCAGGTACACAATGAACATGCGGAGCTGAAAGATATTTAATACATGCATTCATAAAAACTGTCAAATCACATGCAAAAGCATCGTGAATGGAAGGTCGACTTGGTTACCAGAAATCCATCGAAACACTTCCGTCGCTCAATACTTCATAAATAATTTCATGTGCTTGATGTTCATATGGCTTAACAGTTTTTAAAATGCATCACAACGAATTGTTGATGCAAGCATATTGCTCACCATCCGTTTACTGTGAAAAATGATTTTTAAAAAATTGAATTTCGATTTTGTCGACTGGCAATTTTTCCTCTCGAACGATAAAAAATTAAACTTTATCGATGACGGGTCAGTTTGTCGATGAGCTGAAGCTCCGCGTCGGACGTTACTATATCGATTCTTCCTTGTCATGAATCATATCCCATTACATCTCTCTCGACTCTATTGGAACACGATGAAAATCACAAACAATTGTGGGGCAGCGGACAACAGAAAATTATTCCCCATCGCAATATCGAATGACTCGTGTCCCCGAGCATTAACTGCACAAGAGAAAGGTGAGCATCATTGGTTGCCGCAATTCATTTTGTGTGCGCTTTTCGGTCAATAAAATATTTGTCGTTCGATAAAAGCGAGGCGGCTAAAGTGCGGATTGAAAAAGCACAAACAATATTGCCCGAACAACCAGAATGTAAGCGATTGAGTGCCGAAGAGCGGCATGAGGTAATTAAACGACGACAACGGTAACTTTTGATGTTATCGGCCGATATATGTAACATGTCTCGTGAATTTTTCAAGCAACAGCCTGGCCAGATGAAATGGATTTCCATGTAGGACAAGAGCGAAGAATAATGGAGCAATCATCAATTTAAGATGAGGACTTGATTTTAAAACGACTGAGGATGCGCTCAGGTAGAAGTGACCGCTGACAAGTGGCAGATGAAGGTAGGCGAACCTGAGAGTTTTCCGATGGTCTCAGCTTTCATAATCGAGATCATAACGATCCAAAACCATTCACTCAAGCGTATCTTGGTTGCCTGGGAACGAATCAGCAGAGCTCGGGAGATAAAGAGAGATTCTTTATCAGGTAAACATAGCATGGCTTGTTGTCCCTTGAGACTTGTTTTGGAAATGCATTTTCCCCTCTCGAAAAAAAGAAGCGAAACAGTTTTCTCTTATCTTGCTCAGTTGTTGTTTTTCTATCGTTCGTTTCACGAGGTTATTTATTGATATCATCATGGGAAATTTCCGACAGCACGAGAAAATTTATTTTACATCCTGCTCGAGCTGATCGAATTTCGAGAGAGCGAGATGGAGGAGACGAGGGAAAGTTTACCGGTAAAAATTGTTTTTCCATCGATATTGCTGCTGCTGGCTTTTTTTCCTGTGAGGGTTGCAAGGAACTTCCGCTCCCGCTTGAATTCTCGAGTCTCGCTGCCACCATCAATTTGGATGCATTAAGGAAGCAGTCGGAGAAGAGAAAGCTTTGGATTCAATTGTGGATTTTCCGACCAAAATCCGTCGGATATTCTTTTGTGGCGGGAAGGAGTTCGACGGGGCGGCGATAAAAATCTTAAAACAGTGGAAAAATTTAATTTCTTCCTCTTCACGAAAATGGATTCCGCTCAAAGTGAGCACCAAAGCGGAGCAGCAAATGCCATAAAAATATTTTAATGCGATACTCGGGAGAATAAAAATATAAAATTTATTATTCTCCGGTTTTTTGTTCGGAAAATGCTTGCGCTAACCAAACAGTTTTTGTTCGCTCAGTTTCGGGAAGTTATTGTCTGCAATATCTTGGGTAGATTTCAATTGGTTGGCATTGGCTTTCTTCTGAAAATCATAAACAATCTTGGAGCTTTCACCCTCGCGCTAATTGACGGAGTTTGAAACCTCACAGCTTTGAAACCTCGAAGCTTTGAAGACTCAAAAGCTTAAACCCCGCTCAGAACACAAAAGCTCTCGCTGAGCTAAAATAATTACCGAGCTTGAGGAAGTTTTTGATTAAGTTCAAGCTCTTGCTTCCGTTATTTACGAACATATCCCACAACTCCCCGACACAACAAACTTTTAAACTTGTTCCCCAACACATTCTACCGAAAAGTTATCTGGAATCTCACTACTGGGAATCGCACTTCAACCCAAACAAAGCAAGCAAACTTAAAGCTTTCAGTGTTCCGAGTGCATTCATAAACATTAAACCGAAAGAGTTTATTAGCACTCTAATAAATTCTCTTTAATTATCAGTGAAAAGCTCACATCCACTTGAAAGCAAATAAAAATTTCCAACTCATTTGAGGATTGTGCGGGTGGAAGTTGCGCTTGAAACAGCATAAATGCAAGTCAAATAAACATAAAATCGCATAAATCAAAACTACAAGCATGTGTATACATGACTTCGACTTTCCCTCCCTCCTTCAACTCTAGCACGAGAGGGTAAACTCCATTCAAGCGTCCCTAAACCGCTAAATCTTTTCTCAATTTCAGTGGAGTCGCTTTGTGAACGACGATAAGTTGAACAGGTAAAATGTGTAGTAGCGAATTCAACAAGCACACACGACTTAATCTTGACTCATCAATAACGTTTGCAGAATGAGGAAGCAGAGAGTAAAGCGCGACTGAAGTGTTTGAACAAGGCGGTGGC
Organism: Smittia sp. YW1114-2; assembly: GCA_033064975.1. Taxonomy (NCBI): domain Eukaryota; kingdom Metazoa; phylum Arthropoda; class Insecta; order Diptera; family Chironomidae; genus Smittia; species Smittia sp. YW1114-2. The sequence goes on from CP093833.1 coordinate 8,305,501, forward strand.
GTCGTAAAAGCGATCTCTCATTTTCCTTCGTCGCTTCAATGAAACGCGATGAAGGATGAAGGATGGGTGAGGAGTGCTTGGGAGAGAAGTTGGGATATGAGAAATGAAGATGAAAAGCTCCCCGCTTGTGCTTGGGGTTGTGCTGTGAATGATGGCACTTGAGACAGGAGAAATCTTGTTTAGATTGCCTCGAGTCAAGCGATTGCAATTGCAGAATCTCAGACAATTCAACTGTAATTGCAACTGTAAAGCGCTCGCTATTGCCATCGAAACCGAGTTTCGCTTCCACTATCGCACAATAACACTGTGACGAAAATTAAGGAGCAATCATCATTCGTCAGAGGATGAAGAACGCAACAAAAGAGCTATGGATAAGAGGGAACGCGCTAGTCAGAAAGACGTGCACCAGGCGCGAGGAGAAGAATCTAACAATAATCAGAGCATACAGAAGCAGATCACGTTATGGAAACCTAGAATTTAAGATATGAGTTCGACTGAGCTATTTGAATTTCGCACCCCCGCATCGACTTTTGTGGAAAGAGTTTTTAAGGAGCTCAGAAGTCGGGAATACTTTAAAGCATTCAAGCAAGTAAAATACTTCTCGCGCTCGTAATATTTGTGACTTTACGGCATTTTTTACTGCTGCTCGATCTAGTGCATTTAGGGATGGCTTCCTAAAAGTTTTGCTGCTTTCTCGGGAAGTTAAGTTTATGTTCTTGAGTCGAGAGACTAAATGAAGAGAGAGGTTTAAACGAGTGAAGCTGGCAAGTGCTTGAGGGAGGTGGAAGAAATATAATAAATGAGTGCTCCGCTTATGCAGCGATATTCTGGCATTTCAATTGAATCGCTGTCCTCAAACGTGTCGTAACGGAACAACATTAACCCCATCACCCGTTCAACGACGTCGCCGACGCTTTTGCAAATCGAATTAAATTTCTTTTTAATTTCCTATCTCTCGACAACGATGATAGAAGCCAGCAGACAAAAAAATGAAATTGATTGCAGCGTTTAACCTGATTTAACCTGATTTTATTGTTATGTGACTTTTATGTTTAGCTTTCTATGATGGCGTGGGGTGGAAGTGTAGGGACGAGGCGGGAGCCACAAAACATCATATTTCATTTCTCTGATTCCCTTTTTTGCTGCCGCGGCTGCTTTCAGCTCGAAAATTTGCGGAAATCGATTTTGGCTTTGTTGTGTTCTCGATGCTGAACGAGCAAAACAATTTTCTCCGAAAATCTCAGAAACTTCCTGTTTACCGCACAAATTCACCAGCTATTGCTCCTTTGTGATGCCCTTTTTCCTCCGTCATGTTTCAGCTTTTTATGGCGTATTCATTTCAACATGTGGTTTATCTCTGATGGGGAAACGCTTTCTCGACAAAAACGAGAGGGTCTGAAGTGGTTTAAAGCCAAAGTCGGTTAAGTAAGTGGTGTAAGTGAACGCTCAATGCTTGAGATGAGGAGGGGAGTCGAAGGGGGAGAGAAGAAAAGATTCCAAGGCATCGCTGCAGGAATGAAATTTATTTCTAATTCCAAAGTGATTTCAAAATTGGCTTTGAAACATCCGCCTGTGCAGGATGATGGAATTTTCTTTCCCATGGGTCTGTTCGTGCTGTGCGTCACAGCCAGCGTTAGTAACGTTGGAGTCTGAGCTTCTGACATTGAGAACTACACGTGATTTCTTCCGATTTTGTGTATGCTTTGCATGATTGATGAGAGTTTAATCATCATGAAACTGTCAGCATAGTAATTCAATGCTGTCGATTTGACGCTCATCACTGCCGAATGAACTCACGCTGTTTACAGCCCTCTTGGAGCTTTACGATGATTGTTAGGCGGTGGTAGAAGAAACACATTTATAAGAGTTCTCCTCACGCTAATTTGTTCCCTGAGGGATACGGCAACGGAAAAAATAACGAGAATGAAATCGTATTAAAAATACATTTTCTTCGCCTATTAAAATAGCTCCAGCTCATATTATAAAATATTAATTTATGGTCGCCCGCATAATTCAAAGCCAGAAGAGCACAAAAAAGTTGAAAATTGGATTGCAACGTGAGCGGAATAATCATTTAGCTGGGAGTTAACTTCTTGATGGGTTTATCTGCGGCCTTTTTCCTTCTTCCAATCTCAAGCCGTTTCCCTCCTCAGCTTCATTAAAAATCCTTTTCGAGGTGGTTGGTTGTGTAATGGCAATATTCTCATCGCCCTCGTCTGCTTTTCGAGCCAAGCCGGGGCAAGAGGAATTTAATATCGCGTCGAGTTAGCGTAAATGATTATTTAGCTCAATAATTGTTATTGTTCGTCGTTAATTTCAGCAATTGAAATCGAGAGCGTTGCGTCACTCGCTCTTAATCGCTTCGAAATTTGAATATTTCATTTTTATGATCTGCTAGAGTGAATATTAAAACACTGTCGAAGAATCTCCTCGTAGCACATCAACCTCCGACTCCATCCTACAGACACGCTCGCTATTTCCAGCAATCGCTTTTATGATAATATTCAACAACAGAGAACTGAACTTGCCTTTTATGAAAATGATTTATTAGTGTTTAATTAAATTATTATTCATTGTGCAGATTGAAACTGAAACTATTCTTCTTCGCTCGCTGTTCCCGGAGCTGCACGAGACAAGTTTTTGCATTTTGCCCTCGACGAGTCGTCCTCTCTCTCTGGCTCTATCGCCAAGATAGGAGCTCACGATACACTCAGCATAATGTTTTAAATAAATTAACATAATTGTTTGTGATGAGTGGAGGAACAGATTTTTTTCTTCTTTGTCTCAATGTTTCTCCAAATAATTTCACTCGTTGCCAGAGCGACGGAAAAAGTAGTGAAAATATTCATTATTTTCAGTGAAAACAGTTGGTTGAAGGAGATACCTTGGAGGTAAGCAAGAACCCAAACGAGTAATTACTTTAGTAGCGAGCGCGCGGATGATGAGAGCAGCAAATCATCGAAAAACGTGCTCTAATTAGAACCAGAGTACTTAATGTTTCATGTAACCCGAGCAGGGCTTCGGGGCGTTTGTGGACCGAGATTCCGCTTCAGAGATTGCAGAAGAAAGGGTGAAGTCGCCAACATTGGCTTCGCTAAAGAATCTTGACCTTTATAGCTGTAAGCTTCTTTCTTGACGCTCTTGACGGATGCTCAACTTCTCTCGGAACTTTTCCAGCGCAAAATAACCGCAAACTCGAGTCCAGTGATTAAGTAAGTGCTGAAGGAACTTTCAAAGGTATTTCTAATCAAAAAGGATTCACATGAGTGAGTTTCTACTAACAGCACGAGCTCTCGATCGACAACTTTTTCAACGCCAGATACAATTTCCTTTCACCCTCAGCGCTTCCCCGCCAAGCCAGATTAGTGAGATAATTAAACAATTTCCATCTGGGTCATCATTAAACCATCTTTCATTAGGAGCAGAAACTCTTTCGCTGCAGCGGAATCCTTCACGAATGAAAGCACCCGAGCACTGCTCAGTAATTGTTTCCAGCTTTATTGTTTCTTAATTATTTATTTACTTTTTAAACAAGATGAAAAATTAAATGAAAGGAGAGACGAGAGGAAATATGCCACGCTGTAATTGTTTGCTGAAATGTTTCGGAGCGTTTTGCCTCTTCAACGTCTTCGTTCGTGGAGAGGGAAGTCCTTCGCGACTCTGCGTTTCTCGATCAACAATACCTTGGGAGTTTAAAGCTTTTGAGCTCAGAGTTAATTGTAATTTTCTGCTCTCTCCTAATTACCTTCAGCTCCAAGGGTTCATTTTCAAGAGACACGAGAATATTTTTAAAGATGCAACTGTAATCAAGTATAAACTTGGGCAAGGTTCAAGAACAAAACGAAGGCGTCCTTTTCTGTCCTCACTAAAAATGAGAACAGGTAACGATGGCAGATGATCGCAAGTGTCGCAAGCAAAGAAGTATTGAGCACTTATTTCTTCAGCTTTGCTTGTTAAAAGCTACGAGATTCAGAGATGAGACGAGATTCAGTTTCCTGTCAGACGATGACCTCTCCATAAACTCTCGATTAAATCTCAAGTTTCACTTCGAGATTTCAAGCCGAGTTCAAAAACCTCTGCGGAGACCTCTGTCACATCAATCGTGGCCAAGCGGGATCGACGAACTCCTTGAAGCTGATACGTCAAAACAGCTCGGATTTATTGTTTGTGAACTGAAGCGGCGAGTCAAACAATTGTCAAGTGTTTAATGAAAACTTCATCTCTCAAAGCGGATCCAAAGCGGATGGATTGAGATGTACTTTCGCGCATTGTCGTTTTAGAAAGCTCTCGAAGCGTTTGACACATATCTTTCCTTTCCATCCACAGCGAACCGAACACTGAAAAGGAGCAGGGGAGAAAAAGAGAGAAAGTTTGTCAATATGTCATTTAAGGTGTAAAAGCTTTTGTGTTTAAATTTCACTTAGCTAGCTACGGAAGGCGAGTGACGTTATAAAATTTCAATTGATTTCTCCGAAATTGAATTTTCCGTTTGTCTGCTGCGTCTAATGCCATCGGCACAAGTTGTTTTTGTCATTTTGCGCCCGGTAAAAAGCATGAAACTGACACCAATTGAATAAATAACAACACGACGCCGCCCCTCCAGAGCGACACGTTTCTGACATCGTACCTGACATCGATGGGTTACAGAGGCGAGACGACGACGATCCAAACGAAACAAATCCGACACTCATAATTGAAATAAATTTTCGAATTTATTGAAGAATTGAGATGGAGCCGAGGTATTATGAAACTAATGCAATTTTGAGGAGAGGGGAGACACGAAAGGATTACAGTTGACTTGGAAGGAAAATGACGAGAAAACGGCAGTGGAATTAAATGTGTGAATAAGAGAAGATACAAAATTATATTTTAAGCTTCTTTCAACCGGCGACAGAGACGAGAGGGTGAGATCTCGTCGTAACAAAAGCTTTTCTGAATCGAAAATTTGTCGAATTGGAATTTCATGAGAGCGAGCGGAGAATCCCTTAAGAGGGTTCATTGAAAAACCATTCAAGCATTGACAGCAATTGAATAAAACTGGAATCTTTATTGATAAGCAAACAGTTCTCTGTCTCCGAGTGATCGCAAACCGAATTAAAATCGAAGTCTATTTGCTTTGGTGCTCCACTCGAAAGGAAAGTGCTTGAACTCTTGAACGGTTGCAGCAACTTGTGATCGTAAATTGGGTCCAATATTTTCAAATGGCATTCCATAACTTCTCGTTCACTTCTGCTAAACTTTTAACGAGCTCAGGGCGCCCCACGAACGATGAACTGTTGAATGTCGCCATTTGCGACCGAGTGCCCGATTACCATAAGGCAACAGCGAGCGAGCAAACTCGAAAATCTTTATTGTTTCCGAAAAAAGCTACAGAATCGTAAGACGCTAAGTTCCTTATGATCACAATGCCTCCGCATCGAGCGAGTGCGCTCAATGTCTCGAATTGGATTACGAGCTCTACACAATCTTCACTCACTCGAAAATTAAGCTCACTCAAGTGCGATCCTATTCACTTCCACCCCTAAAGCAACGAACTCCTTCGTCAACGGCAAATGTCTCTCCGACCGTGCTAATGGAAATGGAAAATGGCTTTGATAACAAAACACGGCGCTTCTGATGGAGCAGCAAAAGCCTCGCGTCGGTAGACTGAGCTGAAAAGTTTATCAATGAATTTTTAATTAAATTTCGAATGAAATAGTGAACGAGTCATAAAAATCGAAATATGGGAATTTAGTGCTGAATTATTCCACTCCGATGAGTTCATAATATTTTAATTCCACTGCCGTCAGCGATTTTCATGAGCACTTCCATTATTCATTTCCCACTCGTAATCAAATAATAATTGTAATGTAACAAAGCTTGAAATCTCAATGAAAGAGGAAGCTCACACTCTTACAGCCTCTGTTTATTTTCCCATTGCATTTCACTTTCGAGAACTCTTTTGTTGCTGAGAGTTCAATTCGAAAGCGTTGAGACAGAAGACAATGAGTAAAGTTCTCGATGTGAGCTTTGTGGAATCATTTCAGTGAATGCGTTTGTGTTGCGATATGATATGACTGCGAGATGCTGAAGAGAACAGATTTGCTGTCTTCAAGTATGACGGAACGAAACCTTGTAGTGCAAAGCTCAAACTGTTCAGATTAGTTGATTCAAATTCAAAGAATTCCTGGAATTGCATTGTCCAAGACTTGCCACTTGATGCGGATTGGAATGTCCAGCTTCGAGGAATTTACCTTGCTACCTTCAAGCGCTTGAAAGGGTTTCTTTGAATTGTTAAATCAAGGTTTCAGGGAACGAGAAGCTGCGCTAGCCTTTAAAAGCTTCTAGGAATCTCCTACAGCTTCCAACTCACTTGCTATCCTTGAACAGTTCGTTTCCATAGCGCTACAAATTCAGAGGCAAACATTGTTTGTTCACTTCTGAAAGTGCATTATTTAGATAACCTTTTGAGCTTTTATTCTCTTTCATGTGAACCAAACTAGCGTGGAGAACACAACAACAAAGAAGCCAGTTCTACTTTTACGCTTTATCTACCTTCAAACAAGAGCCAAATTAAAAATTCATAAATAAAAATGCTCCCCATCGCTTTTCATCCTCTCGTCTCCCGCTCGTTCCCGTCTCGCAGTCAAATGTGTTTTGTTTTTCCAAGCGCGTCGAAAATGAACACTGAAAAAAATGCAATGTGCGAGACGAGCTTTTTGTGCTTTATTACGAATTCATGTGCAGCAACAGCAGCAGAAGCGGTGAAAAATATTTTGTGATTATTTTTCGCTTCGCACATCGTTGCAATTCATAAATACGAATCGCTGTCGGTAATTAAATTTGAATGTTGAATTGAATTGAAACCGCGCTCGCTTCGAAAGCTTGCAAATTAAATATTTGTAAATCTCCTCAATTAGAGTTTTCAGGCATTATTAGCTTGTTTTAATTTCTCACTCAAAATATCAATCGACACCGCAGGGCAATGTGTCGAAATAATAAAGTTTCGAGGTGAAATGTATGCAATTGTGCAATTCAACTCAACGCGCTTCGTAATTAAAATTCAGCCTTTTATTCACTGACGTCGCTGGGGCTACGGGCGTCTCGGGCTGATAGGAAAGAGGAGCTTTCAACTCGCTGCACGCTTTTAAAACGTCACCATAAATATCCATTTCTTCTTTGTTCTGGGGAACTGTGCCATATTTGAGGAGCGACGGAGAGAAAAGCGAACTCGGATTATTTTGTAGTTTTCGCCAAACTCATGTATCAAGAGATGAAAACAGGATTGCATACAGCATTTTAAATCCTCCGCAAGCTAGCAAAAGAGCTCAGAGAAGAATAACGAGTTGCATCGGACGGCACGAGGAGCTAGCGGAGAGTTTTTAATCCGAGCAAAGATTCCATGTCAGCTGTCGGCCTCGACAGAGAAAAAGGAAATCACGGCACGCAGCCATGGTGAATTCCCGCTGCAAAATCCCTGAATGGCGCAATGTTCATTATGAGGAACGAAAAGTCATCACTATCGTTGCTCTGCATTTCACTCTAATCCTCAGATTCAATTTAATTATTTCTTCTCGAATTAAATGCTCAGTCGAGGAGCACATCAGAGGATTCCTCCACCTTCCTCCTTGGTGATCAAAAATTCATGAGCATGTAGAGGTTGGCAATTCAATTTCGATCGCTTCTCGTACGCTGCGTAAACATCGTCCCCAGCGACTACGAGATTGTCGATGTTATCAGGTGGCTGTCTCGACATTTGAACTCGACAAAAACTTCTGCATCAACTGGGACCGCTCTCGAGCGTCCTGGAAAAACAATCTCAAGCTTTAGTTTCACTGAGATAAGTAATGCAATCTCGCTCGCTTTAACACTTTGTTGTGTCGATTGTGTTTTCTAATTCAAAGTTAGCACACCTTGCCGCAAACAGTTCAGGGTTCTGCTTGAACAACTTTGCAAGAACTTGAGAAAAGATTTTTAAATGTAAAACTTGATAAACTTTTGGTTTCTCTTATTTTTAAATTTGTAATTTAAGTTGGAATTGGATTGAGGAAGCCTGCACAACGTTTATTGACTTAACAATGGCTCCCTTGAATGACGCTTTTGCAAATGCGAATTCCAAACGTTGCTATTCTCATTCTAACCGTTTTCTTTTTTATTTTGCTATTTTCCATTCAGCCACTCCACAAAGGACATTAAAGCTCGAAAAGAAAGCACCGCCTGCAGCTAAAACATGTATGGCGCGCTTAGGAACATTTTTCTTCTCCCTTAATAACTATAAAGTTGATTTTTTATATTAAAAGCTCCATGCAGCATGGCTAAAAGGCCTCGTTCTCGTTTCACCTCCTTTTCTTCGGCTCAACTTCAAACGATGTCATTTTTTATCCCGACAGTACTTTCGAACGAGAGAAAACCGTAGCGAGTCTTTCCCGGTTTATTCATCAACATAACATAAAGAGTGGTTTTATGTGGAACACTTTCCATCCATTCAATATCGTATTACACAGAAATGTCATAATTTTTTCTCTCGCTTTCGGAATTTATATTTATTTGCGTCTCTTCATGAGCACATCAAGTTTTTCCTTCGTCGTCTAACAAAAGCACAAAACCCACAGAACATTCCACGACAACTTTTTCTTTGTTGGAAAAGTTTGTCGCTATGATGAGAACCCGCGAGACGTAAAGTCGAGACATGGAAAACTTGTCTCCTGGAAGTTTTTAATTCAAAGCAAATGTGTTAAATTCGGTGCAGTGTAGCCTAAAATAACTTTGCAAACTTAAAACTCTAATTGCATTGAAATTGACTTCATTCAGTTTCATTTCTCGAAACGACATAAAAGATTTCTTTGAATTAAAAGCTCCATTCACTATGGTAGAACTTGCTAACTACCTCAACAGCTCGAAGCTTTGACTCGTCCTGCTTATTAAAAATTAATTCGTCTGCTAGATAAGACACGACGTTTACCGTCTCCGGCTCTTCAATATCTCCGACTTCCAATAATTTTGCAAAGTTTATAGTAAGATCACTGACCTGCCTTTGAGCGAGTGCCGTCCTAGAACAATCTTTTCCCCTGTAAAAGCCCTTAAAGAATCACTGATACCTCTTTTCACTTTCGCAACCCTCCATTAGTTAAAGCCAATGGCCTTCTTTTTCCGCTAGCTCTACATAACTAGGTCTTCACATCTTCCTTTTTATCTGCTGGATGGAAGTACATTAGGAGTCCGTGAGTCGTTTAGCAGTGAGCGGAGAGAAAATTGAATTCAATTTAATGATCAATAAATTTCGATTACTGTTTAAAAATCCTAAATGACTGTTCGGTAGTTAATAAGCATTAAAATTCTCAGTGCTCCCCTCGACGATGCTACGCTTAAAATTAATTTTATGTCCAAGCGTCAGCCGAGAGGCTCAATAAAACTGTTCAATTACGCAATGAAGGGAAAAAAGGAGGCAGCGGCAACCATTCATAAATTACAATTCGGGTTTCCGTTGCGATAATTTACGATTTTGTTTTTCTCCCGTTAAAAATGTTCATTGCTAGAGCAAACATTGATATTGGCTTTTTAAGTTGAAAGGAGGATGGGTTATGTGTGTGCATGGTGTTCGTGACCCACTCCATCTCGAGCTTCATTTGTGGAAACAAAAATTCGTTCGATAGAGAGAAGAGTTGCTTTCACTAGAGTCAATAGGATGTCACTTCAGCAGCTGTTTCAGCACAACAAATTAACATTTTCCTTTTTTCACGAGTATTCAACTCGTTGAGTTCGAGGGAGGAAGAGCAGACTAGTTGGAGTATTTTCATACTGCAGGAATGGCATGTAAATTTTTGCTTAACAAGTCGACGATGGAGCAGCAAGAGCCAACGAGAGAATGTTCGCAGTTGAACGAGTTTCCATTGTGAACGACATCAATTTGAGTTTTTCTTTTGCTCAACATGAATTGAGAACAATTTAAATTGGAAAAGTTTATGATGAGCGTGCAGATCATCGGGTGAAGTCTTGCCGAGTAGTGTCAAGTAACAAGTTTATCAAGAACTTGTTCACACATGTCGATTAAACCTCTTCGTCTTTGCTTTTAAAGCCCTCACTAACCAACAATAATCGCAGAGAACTTTCACGTCTCCATTCTCAACACGAACATCTTCAACCGTTATGCAGTCGAGCGGAAAGTTTCTGTTTGAGATAGAATAATCAGCAAAGACTTCAAACTTGACAAAACAAAGGAAAGTGCATGCAGTTCAAAGCGAAAAAGCGGCCCAAGCGTCTCAAATGTCAGCAGCATAACTCCTTTGATCGGCGGGCTTTAGCCTTTTTCGTGAGCAACCTTTCCGAATGGAAAATTAAATTTTTATATCAAAGCCCCATCTCGCTACTTCAAGATATGATTTGCAGAGATTGAAAATTCTTTACAAACTTGCTTGAGAAAAATCCATTCCGGCATCGGAACGACTTTCCAGTCAAGTTATTTCAATCACATCCAAGAAGAACAAAACTTGACCGAAATTAATCTGTAAAAGAACTGAAATGCAGCTGAACTAGACAAAGAAGAAAAGTTCGGGGTTTTCCAACAACTGGAGAGCTGAAAAAAAAGTACTGAAAAGTATTGATGGCCTATGAAAGGGCAATATAGATTCAATAAATTTATGATTGAAATTTTTGAGTATTTTTATTTTGACATCTGAAGCTTCCTTAAAGCTTAAGGTTAAGGTAAATCTAACGGAGAGTTGTCAACTAAAACGTATTCCTACTTTCAAATTGTCTTCAGTGCGTCTTCGCGTAACATTTCATTCGCCTACTATTGAGATGGGTAATAGAAGACCACAGATGAGAAGGGCTACAGATGACCGAAAGGAGTATTTAGGTGGTATCAACGCAAAATTTCAAAGGATGGCCTGATACGAAAGGAAAGCAATGAAAGAAATTCTTCACAGCCCAAGTCTGAGATAAACTTTTCCTCAATTCCTTCATCAGCATCTTTTCATTCCGTATCTACTCTCAAAAGTGGATTTCCATTTAAATTGTGCATAAGCAAGACAGAAAAATAAAAATATTTATAAGACGAGCAAAAAACGCGCAGATAAACATAAAGTTTGCAATTTCAAATTCGCCTTGATTTATTTGCATTCCGAACTATCAAAGAAACAAGAAAAGTTCGGAACTCGGATTGCTAAGGACGCACTCCGTTTCCCTCGCTTTGCGTCAGCTCCAACGCGATTTAACAGGTTGTTCAACAACTTGTTTATCGCAAAGGAATCCAGGACAAATTAATGTTTGCATGGAGAGCTCAACGTTCAATGTCTCGTCTGTGCTTTAAGGATTAAAAATATTTGCTTTCATTCAATCTCATCCTCCTCGAGGATTATTGTGCAATATTTAAATTTGCTGTTTGTTTGTTCTTTTCTCTCATTTCACGAAATGGTTTTTCATCGTCTGCGCTATGAGAAAATTAAAATAATGTTTTCCATCGATTTTCCTTCTCGGGTTTGGCTTCGCAGACAATTTCTCTTTCTTCTCCTTGTTCCTTCTTACCCTCGGTTTCATGGAATCATCTTTTGGCTGAACATGAAGGATTAAGTTTTCCACAACACACAATTTGTTTATGTTAAATTGACAAAGATTAGAAATAAATATTGGGGAGAAGGCTGCGAGTTCTGTCACCGAAGAGACTCGAAAACTCTATTGGAACATTCGCAACAGTCTCAGCTGCCATTTTAACTACGTTCCTCCACAACTGAACCCCAAATTTATGTAACAACATTCGCTTTTCCCAACGATTCATCCAACATGTTCTTGCTTCGAAAACGAAATCATTTCGCTGTTTAAATAGCGGTCTTGGTTATTATGTGCGAATTTCCCTCAACCTCTTTATTCTGATAGGAACATTTATTTATCAAACTCTCCGACTCTCTTCTCGCCTTCAAAACGGAGCTGTTTGTACGAGGTCGGATTACGGTAGAAAATGAATGGCGAGAAGTTGGCACGAAGCAACAATGTGCAAAAACAACCAACATGTAAATGTTTACAATTGGCAGCAAGGATGGAAATTTTCGCTTTTATTGCTCTCGTGTAGAGAAAATAAGGAAAATGTTATTTTTCCTCGCCAAACAATTTTCCAGACGCTGGGATCACTTGAGAAGCTTTTCCAGCACATAACTTACCTGTTTATAGCCGCTTTTATGAAACTTTCAATCTGATACTCTTTGCATCTCAAATCAAAATCAAATGTTTGAAAAGCTTCGAGAGTTTTCCAATTTTCTAAAACAGGAAAAGTGCATAAAAAGAAAAGTGATTCAATCTCGTTCGAAATGCAATTAAAAATCAGTTGAATTGTAAATTCAATTCTCGTGACGATATCTCAACGTGAGCTAAGCGAGAGACAATTCAATAAACGGATCAAATCATTTTCTGAAAATATTTTCATTTCCTTTTTGCCATCAGTTCTACCGAACATTTCCATCACTCTCGAATCGAATGGATTGCGAAAACAGATCATTCATTTTTAATGCAGCACCATTTTTATGACACGCTACCCACTTACGTTGCAAGTGAAAATCGAACGAAAATTGGGAATACTTGGAAGACAAAGCTCATAAATATTTTACAGTCATTGCAAAATGCATTTTCCGATTTTTATATGGAAGCGTATCATAGAGACTATGAATCTGGTAGTCGTTGATGTTAATTGGCTGCTTCGATCTGCCTACTGATCTAAGAAAGATCTTTGTTGTTTCGTCAGCTAATTCTTCTAAACACGCTCGATGCGAGATCAAGATTGGTTTAGTCTATGGCCGCAAAACAATTTCATACATCGCATCGTAATAATGAAACCCAGCCGTGTGTTTTAAGCATAAATATCTCGAATCCCCTTCGCGTAATGTTCCTCGAGCTCCACCATATATCATACTTCACATGTTCTCTCCGTCTCTCGTTATGGTACAAAGTAATAAAATTACTCTAATTTGCATATCAATTGATTTCTTCTGAGATGCTCCTCGCATTCGTCTTTTACGACTGGAACATTTTCCTCATTTTAACTCAATTTCTTTCTCTTTTATATCTTCGAGGGAAGAATCACAAACTTATCCAAGATTTTTCATGCTCAAATATTTATGTCTCATTTTTTTTCGTAGCGACTTTTCTAAGATTTATGTAAGTCGGAAGAAAGTTTTCTTTGATTCAAAGGCCAATGTTAGACTGACTAACGATGTTTACGTTGCTGTGTGAGTTTAAATTTTGACGACTTGAGCATTTCACATTCAGTTAACTTTTAGCGTTGCCGGTTTCAAAGTGTTTTAGTCTTTTTGTCAGATGCGGAAGAATATCAAAGGAGGCAGTGTAAAGCTTGTTACGTAAAGCTCATTAAAATATTCAGCATGTAAAGTTCCGCTGCAAAGGTTAATTAACGTTGAAAGAAGTCTCCCGAGTGGTGATTAGGATTTGTGCGACTTATGTCGCGTCGAGTCAATGACAAATCCGGAAACCATTCAGAAGAATCGAAGGCGAAAAGAGCAAAGAAGATTGAAATTCGAGTTGATGGAACCCCATGAGGGAGAACGAAACCAATCCAAATCCTGCGGTGCGTAGAAAACAATTTGTTTTCGGCGTATCGTCAGAGATGAATCAAAGAAATATAAAATTTATGCGCCACATTTAAAGAGGCACCACCGTGGTTTATATTTGATTTATCCTCGAGAATCGGATGTAACCCCCATCAGCCTACACGCACTTAATAGATGTGTTTTCCAAATCGCTGAATGAGCGAGCGAGGAACATTTGACGTTAGCCGTTTGAATTTGACTCCCGCTCAGTGAGCGCTCGCTTTACGGGGATCGTAAAAAGTCCCAGAAGTGAAATAAAATTAATCCGTACATGAAAAGCATAAAAATAACTGCGCGAGGAGTGAAGGCAAATATGTTTCGCCAGCGTGGCCGAATGACAAGGCGCTTAAATGCGAAACTTTCTTCTATCGAAAATTAAAACTCCTCTACCTTTTGAGGCATTTTCCGTGTTCTTCACTCGCCACGTCCACGTAGAACCCTCTCAGCTAGCTCACACAGCCACTGACACTTCCACATTGACTAGCAAACGACCCAAAAAGGTTCTTTCACGGAAATTTATTGTTTCGCAGTTTAATTTATTTCACTCGGCGTTGTAAGCACGAGGCGATAAAATTGCGATCTTTACCGCGGCGTGGCAGTTAAAGAACATCGGTAGAATTGGAAAAAGCTTTCAATTTTCCCCAGTTGGCTCTTTATTCTTCATACTATGACCTCTTGTAATCATCTGTCGTTTCATGTGTCTGCGCTTTTGACTCGGGTGCACGAGGAGTGTATCAAACAACGTGCACATTAACCTGGTGAACGGTCGGTTACTCGACTTTTGTGGTCGGAAAGGATGAAAGCGGAATAGGATTTCATTGTGGGAAGAGTCGTAGCTGCTGCTGATTGAGTTGGGGCTGACGCTCGACGCTCAAACCTACGCTTCAGCGTCATACATGCGCCGCTGTAAAATTAATTAACATTTCAAGTTGAAACAGCAAAATATAAGAGGAGTTGTAACGGCAAAATATCCAATTACATTCGTGAGACATGTGAAAAATTGCTCTTGACACCAGAACTGAAAATCACTTTTCAAAACTTTGCTTCCTCGTTCACCGAAAATCGTTTTGCCGGCATAAACGTGGAACAATTTAAATCTGCTTAATGAATCTCCATAAATTTCTCATAATTCTGACAAAATTTAATTAAAAATTTCATTCCTGCCAACCTTTCCTCTAGTCCTCGATGTTTTTCCGTTGCATGAACGTACATCATCATATGCTAAAATGATCTTGTTTGCTTGACATCAGCAACTGATAGTTGACGTAGGATGAGCGGAAATAAAATCTAAGCGGGCAAAGTTTCACCTTCGCTAGAATACTCTGCAATAAATTTTCACGTGTCCCCTACTGGAAATACTTTTTGCATCATGGTATAGACCTAGTTAGTAAGAGTCTCTGGAGTTAATGTTTCGCTTGACATGAATAAAGTTAGAGAACAAAACTTTACTAAAAATTTTGAAATATTTTTGCGGGTATCTTGTCTAATGCATTTTGCTAATGAAGTTTTCATGCACTTGTCTCCGGAACAAACTTTCAGCATACAATCTTCGTAATTGATCGCAAGATTCGTAAGTTGAAATTCAATTTATGGGGTTAATGATACCATGCGAGGACGACGGCATCGGGAGGAAGCAAACACATAAATCTCCTGAATACTTAATTTTTGAGTGGAGCAAAACTTTCACGTGTTTTCCGGTGCAACTTTCATGTGAGACTTCACTTCACATCGCTTTTGCTGGCAGTTGGAACGATAAACTTTTAGGTGTGGATGTCGAAAAGCCACGTGAGAAGTTTCTGATTCAATTTAAATTCCAAGAAGTTCAAAATTTGCTCAAATATTTCTTTTTATCAATTTTTCAAAACGTTTCCGTCGACAACAAAGTCGTTCACCAATATATGATTATTGAGTTGAATTTAGTGCACTGAACTTTACAGGTTCGGTGTTGATAGAAGATTGAAAAAAATGGAATTCGTGGAGGAAGTGAATTGAGACTTCGGAACAAGTGTAAACATTATCTTATCGGCAAGCTGTCAGAAAAGTTGTCAAACTTCAACTCAATCGAAAGCAAACATGACAAAAACTTCAAGGCAACCCTAATGCAACACCTAATGAAAACTTTTGCTATCGCACTTGAAAACTTTTTGCTATCGCCAGCTTGTATAAGCAACACACTCGACATTGTTTCAAAACACACGCACTTCAGATGCCTCGCCATGAAACTAAAGTCTTAAGATTTGGTGAGATAAGCGACAAACATAAAATTGAAATCAATTTGAAGCGCCTTGTCAGGAACAGTTACGAGAACAGTGAGCATTTTATCAATCACTCTCAATTCCGTTTTTTTTTCTCGCCATTCAGCGAATTATCATCCTTCCGCTACCAGCGATCTTGACTTGATTTACACTCAATTTCTGTAATTTATTATCCCTTTCGTCTTCGTCGTTATTCCTCTCACTCAACGAACCATTCAGAGTGAATAAATCACGTTAACCGCAAACTCTGTGCTATGATGATATTTGTTAATCATTAGCATCAAATGCTCTGCTTTACCAACGACTCAAGCCGTTAAAAACCTGAACGCTTAATTTGAAATGCTGAATTAATTATAATTTGATTTCTGTAATTAAAGACCGACAATCGCTGCCACAAAGGAATAAAATTTGAAAGCATTTAAGATTGCTCAAGGATTCCAGAAAATCCTTTCTTGACGGAGGCGGTCGGAGTTGTTAGTGAATTATGTCAAAACTTTGCTTCAATCTGCTTAATTAGCTTTTGCGTACAGCATAACACGTGGAACAATTGCTGAATACAATGCTTAAATGAAGCTACTGCTATTCTCCCTGAAGCATGACAACATTTTTTAATTAAAAATTTCATATTTTCCACAAAACCTTAATTAACGACTTTAGTTCATCGATCTTCTTTCTTTTGTCCCTCGAACTATACATTATTCGTATCAGTCGAGAGAGAAATTTAATGAAATTTCTGACATGAAGCAACAAATAGTTGACCTTTAGTGAAAATAAAATTATTTGTGAGAAGGAAGCGGGCAAAGTTTCACCTAATTAGATAACTCTGCATTAAATTTGCCCCCGTTTCGTCAGTCGGAAGAGCCGAGGATATTCATTATCTCATTCGCTATTCTCGTAGTCTCCCTATTAGCCTACAATTCTTGCATCTTCTTACTCTCTTAAAGAGTTTCTGGAGTTATTTCAATTCTCGCTTGACATGAATTAAGTTAGATAACAAAACTTTGCACAAGCAAAATTACCATTTGTGCGGGTATCTTGTCTAATGCCTTAATGCTAATGAAGCTTTTCATGCACTTGTCGCGGGAACAAACGCGAGCATGCAAGTTCGTAATACTCGTTGGGCATTCGTAAGTTGCGGAGAGATTCAAGTTATGGGGTCCTTGCTTTTTACTGCACACAGGAGAAGCAAACTGGCGTAATGAGAGATAACAAGTATCAAATGTCGCTGTATACTCAATTTTTGAGTGGAGCAAAACTTTCACGTGTTTTCCGGTGCAACTTTCATGTGAGACTTCACTTCACATCGCTTTTGCTGGCAGTTGGAACGATAAACTTTTAGGTGTGGATGTCGAAAAGCCACGTGAGAAGTTTCTGATTCAATTTAAATTCCAAGAAGTTCAAAATTTGCTCAAATATTTCTTTTTATCAATTTTTCAAAACGTTTCCGTCGACAACAAAGTCGTTCACCAATATATGATTATTGAGTTTTAGTGCACTGAACTTTACAGGTTCGGTGTTGATAGAAGATTGAAAAAAAATGGAATTCGTGGAGGAAGTGAATTGAGACTTCGGAACAAGTGTAAACATTATCTTATCGGCGAGCTGTCAGAAAAGTTGTCAAACTCCAACTCAATTGAAAGCAAACATGACAAAAACTTCAAGGCAACCCTAATGCTTTGCACTTGAAAACTTTTTGCTATCGCCAGCTTGTATAACAAGCAACACACTCGACATTGTTTCAAAACACACGCACTTCAGATGCCTCGCCATGAAACTAAAGTCTTAAGATTTGGTGAGATAAGCGACAAACATAAAATTGAAATCAATTTGAAGCGCCTTGTCAGGAACAGTTACGAGAACAGTGAGCATTTTATCAATCACTCTCAATTCCGTTTTTTTTTCTCGCCATTCAGCGAATTATCATCCTTCCGCTACCAGCGATCTTGACTTGATTTACACTCAATTTCTGTAATTTATTATCCCTTTCGTCTTCGTCGTTATTCCTCTCACTCAACGAACCATTCAGAGTGAATAAATCACGTTAACCGCAAACTCTGTGCTATGATGATATTTGTTAATCATTAGCATCAAATGCTCTGCTTTACCAACGACTCAAGCCGTTAAAAACCTGAACGCTTAATTTGAAATGCTGAATTAATTATAATTTGATTTCTGTAATTAAAGACCGACAATCGCTGCCACAAAGGAATAAAATTTGAAAGCATTTAAGATTGCTCAAGGATTCCAGAAAATCCTTTCTTGACGGAGGCGGTCGGAGTTGTTAGTGAATTATGTAAAGCTTCAATCTGCTTAATTAGCTTTGCGTACAGCAAACAGACATTGCTGAATACAATGAAATGAAGCTACTGCTATTCTCCCTGAAGCATGAACATTTTTTTAAATAAATTTTTCATATTTTCCACAAAATTAATTAACGACTTTAGTTCATCATCTTCTTCTTTTGTCCCTCGAACTATAATTATTCATCAGTCGAGAGAGAAATTTAATGAAATTTCTGCATGAAGCACAAAAGACCTTTAGTGAAAATAATTATTTGTGAGAAGGAAACCTAATTAGATAACCTCATTTTTGCCCCCGTTTCGTCAGTCGGAAGAGCCGAGGATATTCATTATCTCATTCGCTATTCTCGTAGTCTCCCTATTAGCCTACAATTCTGCTCTTCTTACTCTCTTAATTTCATTATTTCAATTCTTTTTAATGATAAAAATTTGCACAAGCAAAATTACCATTTGTCTTCTTTCAAGCCTTAATTAAAGCTCGCAGCGGGAGGGAGACGCGACTGAAGTTTAATACTCGTTGGGCATTCTTTGCGGAGAGATAAGTTTTCCTTGCTTTTTTACTGCACACAGGAGAAGCAAACTGGCGTAATGAGAGATAAAAGTATCAAATGTCGCTGTAACTCAAAGGAGTTGCTTCGAGTGCTTTATGATGTTCCCACGAGTTTTGTGATAACGTTGTTGTCACTTTGCAAGAAGTTTCGATTGTTTCTCAGAACTGAAGATCACAAGATTTCGAGAAATGCGTTTAAGATTTCCGACAAAAAGATTCAGTGGCAGTTTGACCACTTACCACTGTTTTCAAAATAATTACAACATGAGCGATTAAAGCCAAAGAGCAGTTCCACTAGTTTCAAATGCAAGCGAAAAGACTTTTATCTCGTAGGAAACGTTCGAAACAGCAGGGTTTTGCCAAAACTATTGTAAGATTGTCGTTTCCCTTTCGATCAAATTGTAAATAAGAAAACATGACTGATGATTTGATTGGAAAAATAATTTTCGGGACTTTTCGTCATTTGGAAAAGGTTACGATTTGTAATGTAACCCATTTAATTACTATCGCAAAAAAAAGAGCAAGATTTAGTAAATACGATCTCTCGTACATCAATTTGCAAACACAAAGTTGTTCAATTTTCTTTTTACTATGAAGGTTTCTGACCAAAGTGATTCCATGACTCCTAATTTAGGCGTTAAAGCCCTTTAATTAAAACGGAACGAGACTTAAGATTTTCTTGGCTTCCTAAAAATTTTATCGCAATAAATTTCCACTATAAATTTGAGGGATTTTCTGCGAAATAGGTCAGTTTCTTCCAGGTTGTTGATAGAAATAAAGAAGCAGAAATGAAGTGTGAGCATGGTAACAGTGAACTAATAATACGCAACTTACTATTCTTCAACAGTTTTTCTCTTGACGTGCTTCTTCGGCGCTGCCTTCGCTGCCCCTATGGAAGAAAATGTTGAAGTTGAACAAGCTCAGATGCCATGGGATATGATGGGAATGATGGGTGGTATGGGCGGTATGGGAATGATGGGCATGGGAGGTATGGGAATGGGAGGAGGAATGATGGGAGGAATGAGCGGTGGTAATCAATATGGCATTGATTATAGTAAGAACTTATTTATAACTTCCCATGAGATTATACTGAGTTTAAAATTTTAGGCATGCCCTGCTCGTCATCTTGCAATTGCGGAATGGTTTGTGTCCCATGGTTCCCATGTGGATGCCAATGTCCACCACCTTGCCGTAAGTAAATGACAAAGAAAGCTATAAAAAAGGTTTTAATTTCCATTTTCAATTTTCAAGCAATAGCAACTGAGGCACCAAGAACAACAGTGCCACCACCACTTTGCTGGAACGGGGCTCCCGATAACACTTTCCCTTATTGCTGCCTTAACGGTAATAACGATAGACGTTTTTTGGGTGTAGGTTGAAGTAAAATTCATCATTCGAAATAATAGGTGCCACCAACCAAAACTGCTGCCTTCCCGGATCCACAGCCCCTGAATGTGTGCCAATCACAAACACGTAAATATCCCGGAACTGTCATACTACTTCAAAATCTAACTGATAACATTGCTAGTACCCCAGCTCCACCAGCTTCTGATTGCCCAACTTGTTGCCGACCATGCATGCCTTGTGAGTTAACTTTGTTAAAGTCATAAATTCTTGTATTTCATTCTTCTTTGTTACAAGGTATGCCATGTCAAATCTGGTGGATGTGCCAACCCTGCAGCCCTTGCAATAACGGATGCCAAGGTTAAACAGAGGAAACTGAACTCACAATTTCATAATTGTTGAAACAAAAATTTCCTGATAACAAAATATTTCAAATGCATAATAAAAATTGATCGACTACGCTTTAGATCTTTCAAACATATTTTTCTGAAGTCAAATTTATTAATCATTTTACAGATATTTGCTGTTCGAAAAAATTTAGTGAATTTAGGGAGATTGTAAATTTGACTTTTATTGTATCTCAATGACTTGATCCTATTGATCAAATTCTATCTCGTCTTGTTTTTTAATAATCTATGAAGGAAGTACATGCTCAATATACTGGATGATCTTCTTCCATGAGAGACTTCGACTGTAATAAGAAGTGGAATGTTGGCACTTTTACATATTCACATTAACTGATTGATAATTATTTTGAAGTCAGTTCAGTTGACGTTACTCTGAGTTAGATAATGTAGCACATCAATAAAGCGTAAAACATCCTTATCTTTAAACGAGCCGTTGCATTTTCTCGCGGTGCAATTTTTTTGTTTGCTGATACTTTGTCATTTGCTGAAATGTTTTTTCGTTTTGTTATAACCTCTATGTTTATTAATTGATTTATTTTAATATTTAGGAAATAAATTGTCAGGTAAATTTTCCTTCGTAACAATTTCATCGCGTTGTTCAATTAAATAGACCACAAAATAATTTTGTTGACCAATTTAAGTTCTCGTAGATAACTTCGCGACGATTTTAGAGAGCTTTTGCACGATATTTCTGAAAATGGCACGAACAAAATTTTTTTCGCGTTTTACTTTTACCGAACAACTTGTTAACTACAAAAGAGCACCAATCAGTATTGCAATTTTTGGCAGCGATAAAATTCGCCGTCTTTTTCAACATTTCTTGACGTTATCGCGATGAAATTTCCAGTATAAATTCGGTCAATTCATTTCAACTTTTGTCAGTTTCTTTGCTGAAATCAAGAAGCAGATATGAAGTGTAAGTAGATTGAGAAATTGCAATAACAAAACGGAACCTGAACCGTTCTCTATTGCAGTGTTGCTTTTGGCGAGTTTTTTCAGTGTTGCACTTGCTGCTCCTCGTGTTTTAGAAGATGGAGATAATGTCGCAGTTGAGAAAGCTCAAATGCCTTGGGATATGATGGGAATGTATGGTATGATGGGCCCGTGGAATCAGCCCCAATTCGTACAAAACCAAGATTACTCTAACAGCAAATATGGAGTAGATTACAGTGAGAATTTCTATCGAACGAGGTTTTCGACAAAAAAGTGTGAATATTGTATTATAGGTATGCCATGTTCGTCATCTTGCAATTGTGGAATGGTTTGTGTTCCGTGGTTCCCTTGTGGATGCCAATGTCCACCACCTTGCCGTAAGTAAATGACAAAGAAAGCTATAAAAAGGTTTTAATTTCCATTTTCTATTTTCAAGCAATAGCAACTGAGGCACCAAAAACAACAGTGCCGCCAGGACTTTGCTGGAACGGAGCTCCCGATAACACTTTCCCTTATTGCTGCCTTAACGGTAATAACGATAGACGTTTTTTGGGTGTAGGTTGAAGTAAAATTCACCATTCGAAATTACAGGTGCCACCAACCAAAACTGCTGCCTTCCCGGATCCACAGCTCCTGAATGTCAAGAAGTTAAAAATACGTAAATATCCCGGAACTGTCATACTACTGCAAAATCTAACTGATAACATTGCTAGTACGCCAGCTCCTCCAGCTTCTGATTGCCCAACTTGTTGCCGACCATGCATGCCTTGTAAGTTCACTTTACTGACATTTTCAAAGGAAATTTCAAGAAAGAATTTTGGTTCAGGCATGCCTTGCATGATCTGGTGGATGTGCAACCCTTGCAACTGTAACAATGGATGTGAGACAACTACGACAACGGCAACGACAACCACAAAAGTAGTGACTATTCCACCAACAACTACACCCCCTGGAATCGTTACAACTACACCCCCTGTATTCCAAACAACGACGACCCCGTATGTCTCTCTTTCTGAATCTCGAAGGTTACTTACTCTTCCTTTCCAGCTCAACATGTAATCCGTGTTCATGCATGCCATGCATTCCTTGGTAAATAATTTGAGTTAGAAAATAATATTGCTTTTATACATAGAGTCGTTTCAGGGTTCCCTGCAATCCATGCCAATGTACGAACCCATGTCCACAAGGGTGAACTTTTCGAAAGGAAACAACTTTGACTCGCAAATCGAAGTAAAATGGTCACAGTTCAATGTATCATTAAATGGAAAACAAAATAAAAATAATTTGTAAAGCATCAAAAAGCATTATTGTTAGTCTTGTTATCAATCTCTTTTTGAACATTTTCTTTAAATTTTGTGATTCAACATTTCCTTCCGAGTGATAACTACGACATCGCTTATCACTTCCATGTATTTCCGAAAAGTATTTATATAGCAGAGCTTTTCTAAACTGAAATTCATTTCACCGCAAGGCTTCTAAGCAAGTTTCACACGATGAAGTGTAAGTGACATTAGTCATTTTTAACTCTAAACTAAATTCAGTGTTTTCAGTTCTCATTTTGTCTTTGGTTTTCGGTCTTGCTCTTGCCGCTCCACAAGTCAACAAAGTTGCTGAGGATGAGGTTGCGATCGACCAAGCTCAAATGCCTTGGGACATGATGGGAATGATGGGCAACATGGGTGGAATGGGAATGATGGGTCCTTGGGCTCAACCTCAGAACAATAATAATCAGGAATATGCTATCGACTACAGTGAGTAGAAATTGAAAACTTTTTTAAGATGTTATAAGTTTCATATTTAAGGTATGCAATGTTCAAGCTCTTGCAATTGTGGAATGGTTTGCATGCCTTGGTGGCCATGTGGATGCCGTTGTCCTCCACCCTGCCGTAAGTGAAGACAAAAAAGCCTTGAAAAAGTTTTCAATTTTCATTTTCAACATTCAATTAGCTACTGAGGCACCAACAACAACAACCCCAGCTCCACTGTGCATAAACGGAGCACCGGACTCTACTTTCCCTTGGTGTTGCAAAAATGGTAAATAAGCTACACAAAGTTTGCCTGAAAAACAAAAACTACAAAGAAACTTACAGGGGCCACGAACCAGCTGTGCTGCCTTCCAGGATCTACAGCACCTGAATGCAATCCTATTCAAAATACGTAAGTTTCTACGTATACAAAAATTTAACTAGAAATTACTTGTTTTCACTTTTAGGACTCCTGCTCCAGACGATTGCCCAAATTGCTGTGTTCCTTGCATGCCATGTAAGTAACCGAAAGCGTTAGTAAAATTGAACATATTCAAGCGATTGTTAGGTATGCCCTGCATGATCTGGTGGATGTGCAACCCATGCAACTGTAACAATGGATGTGTCACTGCTCCTCCACCAACGTAAGCTCAAGTATAAAATTAAATTCTCCTTACTGATGAAATATATGTTCACAGGCAGCCACCTTGCAACCCTTGCTCATGCACACCTTGCGTTCCTTGGTAAATTTTTGAACTTTCTTCATAACACTGTCATAATACTTATAACATCGTCAAATAGGTTCCCTTGCAGCCCATGTGAATGCAACAACCCGTGCCCACAGCCGAACAACCAAAGGGACAAAAACTTCCCCAGAGAAAATGAAAGGAACAATTCAAACAGGAACGACAACAGAAACCACTCCAGAAACCAGGATAGAAACAATGACTGGAACCGTTCACGTTGGTGATTCGGTAGTAAAAACCCAGAAATTCACTAACGCAAATGAAAAATTGTAAAGTTTATCCAGAAATAAAATTATCAGCGATTCAAATATGTATTTCGAAAAAGTGTTACTATTCGTCTTCGGTCTTGTTATAAATTTTTAGCAGACAAATGTTAGACTTCGGGTCCAAAAATCAGATGCTTTTTGTTAGAGTTATTTGAAATGCTAAAGTTTCTCACTAATCAATAATGAGTAATGACTAAAACTTTGATTTGAAAATAGGTAGATCGATAGATAAAAAGCCGCCTTTATTTTTACGAGTATCGTCCCTTCATCTAGTGAAGCATTATCAGTTTATGCTTTGCCTTAAGATTTTAGGTTCAGCCTTTTATCATAAAAGAAAATTTAAAGCGTTGCGGTGAAAATAATTTCTTGGATTCCGAAAATTTGCAAACTTTTGATACAGTTGTCAAATTCCAGAAACAGATAGTGGACGTTCATCTGAAATATTCAATAAAATGCTTGGTTGAAAGAACAACTGTTTTAAATTTGTGATGAAAAATTGAATTTCTTGCTTTTTATTGCGCCATTTGGTTAAAAAGCTTTAATTTGCAACGTCGGTAAAATATCAACAATCAAAACTGCAACCATTAGTTTTTTCAGCAAGGGCAGTTGGTCGGGCAGGGGTTGCAAATTTGCCACTGAGAAAAAAACAAATTTAGTTAATAAATGCAATGACTTTGCAATAAAATTAGCTCACTGGATTGCAAGGAGCGCAGATGCAAGGGCAATTGTTTGGTTGTGGTGGAACTCTGAAAACAGAAAATTGACTCTAGTTTCGATACATCACAATATCATGCATACACTGGAGGAGCTGCAGTTGGTGCGGCAGTTTGGCATCCGTTGTTGCAAGGCATGCAAGGTTGGCACATCCACCAGATCATGCACTGCAATTACGATTGTTTATTTTATAAAGTCAATATTATTGATAAATAGACTTACAGGCATGCAAGGGTTGCAAGGACGGCACTCTGAAGGTCTGAACAAGAAAAAATAGTTACGTCACACTAATGACGAGAAAAAATCTTCTTACGGTGGTGTTGTAACTTGAACAATTGGAGGAAGAGTAGTTGGAGGAAGAGTAATTGGAGGAAAAGTTGGTCTAGAATGAAATCAAGGTGGAATATGTTTTAGCAAATTGTATATATCCTAGCAAATTTTAACTCTTACAGCTTTGTTGTTGTTGTCGTAGTTGTTGCAGGAGAGCAAGGACACTGGCAGGGATTGCAAGGGAACCTAAAAAAAAATTTCACCTTAGGCCCTTTTTGAATAAATCAAAAAACTTACCAAGGCATGCAAGGTCTGCAGATTGGAGTACATCCACATCCAGACATTCCTCCCATCATACCACCTCCCATTCCACCCATCATGCCTCCTCCCATACCACCCATTCCCATGCCTCCCATTCCGCCCATCATCCCTGGCATTCCCATTCCGCCCATCATCCCTGGCATTCCCATGCCGCCCATACCACCCATCATTCCTGGGAAACCCATTTGACCGGGTTCAACTGCAACTATTTCTTGGTCATCCATTACCGCTGGGCATTCTACTTTGGGACAGGAATCAGCGGGCCCATCGCAATTCTCGTAACATAAAGTTTCGCCATCTGGCGATTTAATGACGAGGATTTCTTGTGCAATTGCTATGGACAACAAGCTTAATAAAACGATGGCGCCTTTAAAAGAATGTGATCACTACTTTGGTCAAATTTGTTGAAATATTTCACTCACTTTTCATTTTGATGTGCTCCGATCGATGTCTTAATCAGATATTAGCGGAAACTCAACAAGTGTTCGCTTATATAGGACAAGTGAAAATTGCCTCGATTTCGTCAATTCACAGTACACAATCGGAGAATGCGTAATTGTAAATACTTTATCAGCGAAAAACTGACGCGAGTTGTCCATTTAATAACTTAAGAGGATTCTGGCACGATGTTACATGATTGTTTTCCAACTTCTCGATAACATTCTACGCTAGTTGGATATGAGTCAACGATTCGATAACATTCACTTCTCACGACAGCCGGTGAGAAAACAATCTCGATATTTTACTTCCGATGCTCGTTCATTTTTTTTTTATCAAACTTGTTTGTCTCACAATTTACGTGAAAATGAAAAATTGATTCTTTCTTCCAGGGAATCGATCAATTTTTATTGAAACAAATGATAAGAAGGCTTACAAAGAAATTGCAATTTAATGATTGTAAACTTAACAGGAACAGTTGTTCATATTGCAAACACATGGGAACCAACAGCGATCGGAGTTAGGACAAGGACACCAACAGAAGCAGTTGCAGAATGAAGTCGTTGTTGAGGTTGTTGAGAGAAGTGTGGAAGTCGAAGTGGTCGTAGTTGTTGTCGTTGTTGGGGTGGTTGTAGAAGTTTTTGTCGTTGTTGGCGTGGTTGTAGAAGTTGTTGTCGTAGTTGGGGTGGTTGTAGAAGTTGTTGTCGTGGGTTTTGTTGTCGTTGTACTGGACGTAGTCGTGCTTGAAGTGGTTGTAGGCGTTGTGGTTGAGGTCGTCGTGGAAGTGGTCGTCGTGGGTTTTGTTGTCGTGCTTGTTGTCGTTGGCGGCGTTGTGACAGCAACATCGTCACAGGTCGGACATTCGCGAGGACAAGCTATTGGTGGCTCTGGGTTATTTGAAGTACCTGAGCATTGATTAACCCACTCGAAAGGATGAACGCAATTCTGCGAGACATAGTCGAAATAAGTTTCACAGCCGCAGTCGCGTTCAATAACTTTCCACCTGTAAAATGTCGTTGAAGGTGTACACTGATAATATTTGGTTGGGTCTCTATGCGGAAACAGAAAAGCGCGGTTGCTGGCACTAGAACAATCAGGAGCGTTGCAGACACGGTTTAAAGGCGGTTTGACTGGAGGTGGACAATTTATCGGTGGGCACTCAGCGAAGACATTTCTGCATTTTGAACGGCACATGACAGCTCCGTTTTGCAGTTGAACGTACTCCACTTGAAAATTGGGGAGACTGGTAGTCACACTCAGTGAAGAGATGAAAATTAATGTTGAAAGCGACCCAACGACCGTACCAAAATTTAAGCTTTTCATGATTTCAACTAACGTCGTTTGAACGCAACACTTCTGGAACTAATGCAAGTCTTCTCAGACATTTGTTTTTATATCAAATTCTTGCTCCAGTTAAAGATCAATAAACTGCAGCTCTCAATCATGAAAGTGACACAATTTTGCAAACAATGTTGCACGAGGCAGAAACGAAATTTGATAAGAAATTAGGAGCATTCGAAAGTTCTTTCAACTACAGTTGCAAGTTTCAAAACACTCTAGTTCATGAGGCACACAATCGTCTCGACACTTTATCACTCGCATGCATCAACAAAAGTAAAGTTCGGCGAGTAAACTTCGAGGGAAAGCAAAATTGTTGAAAGATATTGCGGAACAGTTGTGCCTTAAA
This sequence comes from Smittia sp. YW1114-2, assembly GCA_033064975.1. Taxonomy (NCBI): domain Eukaryota; kingdom Metazoa; phylum Arthropoda; class Insecta; order Diptera; family Chironomidae; genus Smittia; species Smittia sp. YW1114-2. Next base: position 8,333,048 of record CP093833.1, read on the forward strand.
TTTCAGCAGAGTGTGGAGGTCCTCAGAATAAATGAGGCTTTTGTGTTATCCTTAAAGATTGCTTTGCACAAAGGGAGGCGGAAGTGGAAAAGATTTCTCTTCGGCATTTAGCGGAACAGCGATGGTGAAGCGTAGGTGCGCTGAAAATGAGAGAAAAATGAGGAAAGTGACTTTTAACTTGTTTTAAAATTATTAATAATTCAAAGAAATTTATGCATGCAGAAACTTTTCTCCTCCTTTCAGCTCTCCTTCCATCTGCCATCGTAATTTGTATGATGGAGAGTCTGCTTCATAGCGGAAAGCTTTCTCGAGTCCATACATTATGTCAACGTGGGAAGAAACGAAAAGAATACACAGCAAGATTATTTATTTAAACTTTAAGTCATCTGTCTTCGCTGTGTGTGTTAGCAGGGGGAGATGATTTCATTCCGATGGGAAAGTTTCACGTTCCGTGAGCGTGCTAGATTTTTCATAAACAATTAGCCGAAGCTCAAGTCCTGAATGCATAAATAAACGCAGAATTTTTTTCTGATAAAGTTTTTTGCTTGTTTGTGATATTTGCTGTGCTTGAGTTTCATAGATAAAATGTTGTTAGAATGTAGAAGTGACAAGCTTATAGCTTATACTTGCTCTGAGATAAAGCTCCCTGGGGTTAAAACTGACTCATCAGCAGCAGCATGGTAAATGCTCTTTAGTACTCAGTTGCTGTGGCTACAGCCTCCAGTTGTCGATCATTATTTCACAGTTTATTTTCACAATTCAGCTTAGCAGAAGAGGGTTTCTCTGCTGTATAATGAACATAGCTAAGCAACCAGCTAAAGTTTATCTATGCGCGTCAAACAAGGACATTGATTGCTTGATGTTGTATTCATAATAAATCATTTCTCGACTTTTTCATTCGCTCCGCTTCCATAAACCATTATCAATGTGACTAATAGACGATGAGACTATTTACGGACGGTTCTTCCGTCTTTCGTCTATCTAGAGCAGCAGAAGAAAACGATGCTCTCGATGCTACACTATTTATATTTATCCACTCAATTGTCAATTCGATTAGTGTTCGCGCAATCTGTTCGAAGGACGAGTGGGAGAGAGGGGAAGAATAACACAACAGATATCGGAATTTTCAGCTTGTCTCAAGCAAAACAATTTCTTGTTTTCTTATCTATCTTGCTTTTTTGTGTGAGTTTCCCGTCGTCGTTCCGGTTGATAAATCATTGAACGGTTCGCTCGCAGAACAAAAAGCGCTTCGAGACTGCAGGAGCTTCTTCTAGCGAGAATCACAAACATTAAGAAATGTTTGCTTCCAAATCGCAGATCAATTTTTCATTATTTGCTAGACGCGAGCTGGAAACAGTTTCAACAGCGGTCGTCATGGGCCATCGCTGAACTTAAAGTTCTGGATTTTCTCGGTTTCAAAAGTAGCCAACTATCGGAAATAATGAAAATTCCGATGTCTGATTCGATCATTCGCGTCGCGTCCCAACACTGTTGGCCCAACACGAAACAATCGAGCCTAGGAATCTTCTAAAGAATTTGTTCAGCGACAAGAGAATGGAAATCAAATTTGCTCGAAACAGATAAATTGGAAGAAAGGGCGTAGAGTCAACACACAATCCATACGTTGCCTGTTTGTACAGAAAAGCGAAAGCAAACTGTTTTGTCGTGTTTATCTGAGAGAAAACACAATATCATCGCAGCATTTGTGCTGCTGCCGAAATGATCCATTCTTTGTTTCGACTTCTTCGCCTTTTATCCTCTGCCAGACAGCCTTCTCGCATTGCGACCCTTTCGAGTTTTCACAATATTGAATTAAGCTTTTTCAATTTCTGCCCTCGAGAGCGAAAAGGATTGACTTTTCATTCCACTTCACTCTGACCGTCTATTGATAAAGGCATCGAGAGGAGAAAAGGCCCAAAAACACACAAAAAAATTAACAATGAAACGTTTTATTCTTTATGGACAGAAAGCCTTCGAAAAGGCATCAATGTGATTTCGATAGAGCACGCTGGGAGTTGGGAGTTCGGGCTGGGTCAAGAGGTTGTGTGACAATGCTCGGTTGGTCTGGAGAAGTCCTTGTGGCTGTAGTGTAATTCTTCGTCGTGTTCCGAGCGACCAAGATAGAAAACAAACTAACCGTGAACCGCGAACGATTCCTAAAAGGAAAAGTCGATAATTGGCTTTCTATGGGCGAGAGTGAAACCTGTCACAACAATAATTTTATATCGTCAAACTAATTTTCCCCCTTCCACTATCCCGCTCCTTGCTCCCAATCCAAAAACGCGAGCAATCTGCCACGAGTAACAAAAAAATGTGGTGAGGTCGGCGGAAGGCCGTAAACGATCAAATGGATGGATTTAAAAGGTATTTGAGCTGTTGATGCGTATCAATTTACCTCAAGCTGTCGCGTTATCAAATAATTGTTTCTAATTCACTTTCCCTGCTTAAATCGACTCGTTTCGAAGCAAAATTGATAAGTAAGCAGGGGGAGAGCTCGAGGACACGTAAACCAAGGAACAAGAAAAACGAAACTTTCCACCACAAATAACAGTTCAGGGGTAATCGCGTGCAAATAAATTTCCCAGCCATCAACCGAGCATAAAGCGAATGGAAAGGGGAGAGAGATTTTTAAATGAAAAGGTATAATGGGCTCCCACGATTAACTTTTTCCATTGCTTTGATAAAAGTCAAAAGAGAAATTTAAGCTGCGAAAGAAATTGCCTCGTTCGCCGACAAACGGTTTCACACATCCAAGGAGCGGGTGGCAAAGAAGGAAGCAATCTAAATTGCTCAATTTTCGTCTTTCCTCATTCGTTTCTCGCTTCGATTCTTGGAGAAATTTCCTTGCTCGATGTGAGCTTCACACGAAAGTCGGAAAAAGCTTTTGCGGATTTTCCTTCTCCCTCAGCTTCTTCGCATCCGATGCCAATTGATATCACAGCCGAGACTTTGGCATGAAGAATTCAAGAGAGGGAAAGAAATTATTTGTACATATAAACACATCAAACGGAATGGAAACGAGTCGAAGTTTATTGAGACAACGTCTTGACGCGATATTCGCTTTTGTTCTTCAATCGAATTAGATTTCCATGTTGTTCTCTTGGTTATCGAATCATTACAGACGCTCAGACGTTGCGTCAGAGCAGCAGGAACATTGAAAGATAATCCTTTGCAAAGCGAATCGAGTCGGAGATGAGCTGTTGAAATCAAGACTCTTCAAGTGAAGCACCAGACTGAAGTCTAACGAAGCTTCCAAATGCGATTCGCTTGTCAGCAAGTTGAGCTTCAACCTTCCTCAATTTATCTGGTCCTTGAAATCTCATCCACTCTTACGTCCCAATTATAATATCATAACCTTTCGCTCCTGTTGCTCCGCTCAATGCTTTGTCTCGAGAAAACTATCTCGTTTGAGACGGAAAAGGCAACAAAAAAGTGATTTAGATCATAAATGATGAGTGGTCGTAAAACAAAAGCGGCAAAGAAGAAGGAGCAACTCGTTGAGAGACTAGAGCTGAAGAGATCCCCCGAGCTGATGCTTATCATGTAGCAAAACTCTTTTTTCACTTCATAAAAGTTAATCTGTTGCAAATTTGTTGTGCTGTTGGATGTGCGAGCAGAGGTTCAGAGCAGGAGACGGGGGAAGCGAATAAAATCAGTACCTGAAAATCATCTCATATGATATGAAAAACAGCTTGTAACAAACTCTTATGAATCTCTCGTTTACATATTTTCCGCTACCAACGCTCAGCCGATGCTGTTCGAAGAAGAAAACGGGGAAAAGAAAAACGGTTTTCATGTCGACGAGCTTCCACTTCGCAGAAAAATTATTTGTAGCAATTTCTCTCCGAACTTACCTCGCTCCATCCAGCGAAGAAGCCGAAAAGATTAATGATCTCGAAGACAGTGTGAAAAATGCTTCATTGCCCTATATCATTGCAATAAAGAAGGAGCAGGAGAAACAGCAAAATGATTAAGTGCAAAAAGTTCACTTCACTTTTCTCTCTACTCCGACTTGTTATTTATTTTACAAAAATGCTCCGGCGATGGCTTCGGAGGAAAGCTAATGGAAAAAGTGTGACATTTCACCTTCTGCTGTTTGTCATTTCGCCTGAGATTTTAAGTGGAGTTCCGTTGATTTCTATTTGGTTGTCTGTGCTTCTTGTTTGTCTAATGAAATCAAATTAAACGCCGGAGACGTGGCAGAGATGTCTTGCAATCGATTAGCCTGAAAGCAAAGTCTGATAATTGCCCACGCATTACATCATCAAAAAGCTTTTACAGCTCGATGCTTTATGAACTGTAAATGCGAGAGGAATTCATCTTTAGATTCATATCAACATTTCATTGATTCCTCGACTCTCGTAAAAATTCTAATTCATTTCTCTCGCTGCTGCTGCCGCTGCTGCTTTCAACATATTTTGTTTACGATCTGGAGTTTAATGTCGTGAAATTGATATTGCGATAGAAAATAATAATGCTTCGTGTTTCTTACATTTCTGAACAGGACGAAGTTTAAAATAGGGGAAGCGTAACAAAGAGCATGCGCGAGTCTGCGACATTTCGCAGTAAGGCGGAGGGTAGTCGAAACGAAATTACTACGGCAAAGACGTTTGATAGCAACGGCGCCTTTGAGTGACAGCGACGGTTAGGATGTAAAACGCCACCTGATGAAGCAAGAAAAGCAAAAATCATCTTCATTATCCAATTTCTTGATCTACGAAGTCATCACTTGGTACAAGTTGAGCGCATTCAAATTTAGATTGCAAGAATCAACTCTGCTTGAGATTTCCGAAGAGTCAGGTGTCTCGTGAAGCATTGTCAGTGAATCAGAAGTCCAAGATCCTTAGTTCTTGTCAGGTACACTCTTGATAACTCATTACAATTTCTCTATATAAGAAAATCTTCAATCGGAACTAAAACAAATTTTTTGATACAAAATTACTTAATCATTCTTGCATTTTCAATTAAATTTTCATTGAAATATTTTTGGTTGGCTCAATGATCTTATTGTTTTCATTGCCCAATTGTTACGATTTCTAACGGAAAAGTTTTTTATCCTCATCAGTTATTTATAATATGTTTGATTAGTCAAACGGAAATTAGTTTTATATTTCAATAAATTCTGATGAAAGAGAGCTTCCGTTAGCCTCGAAATTTAGCAACGCTCGAAATCCCTTGTGGTTTCATTAAAAATGAAAGAATCTAACATAATCAACAAGTTCGCGCTCATGAAGAGAACTTAAAATAGAACGAGTCGTTGTCTCTTATGAAGCAAAGAGAATCCGCCCCTCCACTTAGGACTGTGAATCTGATTTATCGATACAACCCTTGAATGAATTGCGCCCTAGCAAACCGTAACGCGTGTGGAATTTTCAAGTGTTGCAGAGTTTAGTGCTGCTCATAAGGGTGAGTTGGTAGCGCTCTGCAATTTCCACGACATCTTTTTGCTGAGACTTTTCTGATAAGGCAAAAGCTCGCTGTCAAAAGCTTTCGTCGTGCTTTTCCTTGTTCTAACATTGTAAAATATTCCATCCAATATAAGAACTCGCATTGCGAACTATTCGAACACAGCTTAACTCGTGCAGCAAAGTCAGTCTTCGTTCGCCCTTTGAAGGAATCAGATCGGAAAACTAAAACAGCAAAGGTTTATGACAGAAAATCCAAAGGATTATCTCAAGTTCAGAAAGGAAATCTTCAATTACATAATGAAAGTTTGAAGTGTGGTCGTGAGAAAAGAAAGTCAGCCTTTGTCGAATAAAGCATTTCAAAACAAATTTGTGTGAAACGTGCTTTTTACAGTTGATGAGATTAATCGAGAACAATTGGAAAGTTGTAGAATCAGAGAAAGTTGTGAAGAAGAATCAGCAATAACCAAATCAAGAAAGAGCAATTAGAAGCTTTTCGATCGTCTTGACAAAGAAACCAAGAAGTGTCGTTAATCTCAATAATGGCTCATCAGTCCTCATTATTGCTTTGTCTCGTGATTCTATTAGTTGCAATGATCACCTCATCAAATGGTTTACAGTGCCACATTTGTGGTCAGTTCAACGACGGTGTCGGCTCAATCACGCCCTGTCTCAATTACACCGAAACCAACGCTCATCTTCATCTGAAAGAGTGCCCGAGAAAGACCGACAAATTCTGTGTGGTGAGCAGATGGAAGATTCTTTTTCCCCCGAAAAAAGCTTTAAACATTTTTCAATTATAACTTTTCCCTGCAAGTGTCATCGAAAAATTGCTTTTCTCCGTTTGTTATGAGGGAGAGCGAAGCGTTAAGGGAAAAATGTTTATGCAGATGAGGAGGAAACTTTTTTGAGCAATCTTTTTCAGCAAGAGAACCGGAACATATCACAGGCTCAATGCGATGGGCGTCCTTACATAATGCATTAAAATATTTCTAAAACTTTTTTATTACAATTCTCGCTAGGGTTGTTTAATTGCCATGCTTAATTGAATTTTCGCATTGCCATGGAAACTCACTGAAAATTGATGTTAATTGAAATCTTTTGATCTTTGGAACTCTGTGCTGATTTGCCTAATTGCTGCAAAGCGGGAAAATTTCTCAGACTGCTAACAGCTTCCACGATGATTAAAAGCGTTTCTCGCTGGATCGTGAAGAACCCTTATCATCGTCTCGGTTGTGCTGTTGACGTGAGAACACCAGAATTCATAAATATTTACTCGCGCTTTTCACTTGAAGGCAATTTTTCAGAACAAGACGATTCACTCCAAGTAATCAGAACACAGCCGTAAGCGTAGGATTGTGTAATCAAACTGGAAGAGAAGTTTTGGATTCAATAACATGGTGTGTTCTTTTTTGAGGGGCTCGTAAGTGGAAGCACATTAATCATGTTGCGTATAGACACATTCAATTTACTGCTGCCGATAGCTACAAGTCATTCCTCGAATATGCTTTTAGAACACGATTTGAATTTGATGACCCAGAGTGAACTAGAAATGACACCAGAGATTTCCTCCCGACAAGTTTCCTTCCCTACTCTCGTGCAAAATAAATTGCTTGCATTATTCATCTAAGAAGCTTCCCAATCCACTACGAAAGTGAAGCGTTTGGTAATTGCAAAGAAAGCTTTGATTCATACGAGTTTAACATTGCATGTAATCTCAGAGGACAAAGAGAGCTGTTCCGTAAATTTTAGGGAACAATAATATCACTTACACGATACTTACAGCTACAAAAGAATCTCCCATTACTGACAACGTTACATTGATTGCTTGGGGAGCTTTGTGCAAAGAATAAGTTTGTGGTAAACTATTAACTACGTATTAGAGTAGAAACTTTTTGCAGTGAGCAGTTGAGAAGCTTTTAATAAAGTCTAGATAAGAAACAGTGGACGGGTAAACTAGTTACTTGATGATGTGCAAACCATTGAAGCCCGCAAGCTTAACACTGGTCGACGCTTTGTTAAGTTATGAGAAATTGCTTCGTTTTCTTATAGGAAACTATGAAGCCCGACAGTGGAAATTATTCTCGTAAATCTCCGGAATTAATTTCAACGAGAAAAGCGAAAAAACATTTCCGTGGATTCAATGAAATTCGAAATTATGATAAATCGTGCTTTCTCGTGACATAATTGTCAAGTTATACTTTCACTTTTGCCCTGGATTCCAGAACAAGTAAATAATAAATTATCGCAAGACCTGGCCCAATGATTTTTCGCAGCCAATATCGCACGCAAAGATCTACACTTTGCTCGAGTCCGGCACGTAAAAAGAAGATTACTCGAAGTTTCGCTTTCGCAGAAACTCTTCGACGAACTAGGAAGGAACAGAAATAATTTAATTGAATTCGTTATCCTGAAATTTTATGAGTTATTGCTCGAGCTTGTCAAGGACGGAGAAGAAAAGATGAGAAGATGAGGAAGAAAAGAAAAGTTATCAAGATCGTGATTGATAGAAATTGTTCTCGAAATTAATATGAAATTTACCAGGTCAGAGCCTAAAGCAATTTCCCGAAAACTTCTTTAAAACGTTCAACTGATCTCTGCTGAAAACCCTAATCTATCTTTAAAACCCCAAGCTGGTTTCGTTCACCTGCTATTCAAAGTCACAAAGCCATTCATGCCTAATTCCATAAATATTTTCCTAGCGCAAACATGCACAATAACAGTTGGCTTTATCATAATCACATTGACGTCAGGGATCCCTCGTGCAAATGTTTACCGACACAAGGACTTAGTGTTTTCCAACCTGACTAACAATTTCACACCGCATAAATAGCGGAGATTAAATTTTCGACAACGCGATGACAGCAAACACAAGCCTGGTGCACTCGAAACATTTTCCACCAGGTTTAATATCTCTGCACTCTGCAGATGATTTTGTGACACCAACAAAGTGTTAACAAACAGCTGAACTACTAGTGCTCTCCATTATCTCGTACAGAATTTTAACATCCTGTTCACCAAGCTATTCAATTAAGAGCGGTTTGGAGGTGTCGTCGCGAAATGTGTGGAAACTGAGAACGCTCAACTGTGCTATCACTAGCCCTGTTTACACATTTGCAATGAAACGTGTATGAGCTAATGACGGGAACACGCAGAGCGTGCGCAATTTTGAAATACATATCAACTCTAAAGTCGGATAAACCAGATGAATCCCAATAATTTCATTAAATTTCTCTATCAGTTGAACGAACAACAATCCGATGAATGAACAAAAAGCTTCAAGAATTAAAAGCAAAGCATGAAATTACGACAATAAAATTGAAACTCCCCGCAGCTGGCTCGTAAAATCAATCACGTAGGCTCATAAAGCCTTGCTCGTTGAGGAATGAAATCAAATTTCAACTGCGACGACGATCTATGTTCGTATTATCTATGCAATTAATATCCCAACCAACTTTAACGAGCAACCTCATCGCTCTAATGGATCTTAGTTGACAATAAATCTTTTGGATCTAGCGGAATTGCCGTTTTGTTTCGTCGGCCGCATGATCATAAAACTGCATCGAATGTGATTCAAAAATTTACAATCCCGAAATTTCGAATCAATTCAATTTGAGAGAAGATTGATGAATCGCCAAGTTTAATGGCAAACAATACTTGACGCATGACGCTCGAAAACAGACGAACCACGACTGGTGTATGACGACGAAGTTGATGTGATTAATGTTTTCTGATTTGTCGCAAATCCGAATAAATTGCCATGTTCAGGCAAGTCAATCCGAGTGAAATTTATGATTAGAATAACTCACTAAGAAGAAGTTCAACAACGCGCTTAGAAGACTTCATTGTCATAAAGTTTTACGATCAATTTCAAGCCAAAAACGCTTTTACCTCTCGTTTTACAATCTCCGCAGTAATACCGATGGCAAAGAAAACTTGGCAGATTAACATCGATAAGAAGCCTGAATTTATGATGACTGCCAGCTAGCTCATTGCTTGAGATAGTGGAGGACATAATTATTGAGTGCCTAGTGATTAAAAAGTTTTCAATCTCCAATCGAGATTTCATAAACTTTATGAACGGTGAAGAGCGAATGAATCGCTCTGCCTAGTAGGTGAGTCGCTTCATAAATTGGCTTGAGGTTTGCTGTAGAGTTCAGATTCAGATTGCCAGATAAAGTTCCATTCCAAAAGATTGTAGTAAGCTGCCGACAAAACTTATTCGTACCCTCTATTGAAAATCTGACACCAGAGAAACTTCGAAAACATTTTTCAGATCGTTCTAACATTCTATTAAATCTCATATCAAGTCCATCTAAGTGAAATCAAATCAGTGGTAATTGAAATCTACGCTCATTGCGCAATACATCCATTAGCTTTTTCGATTGAAATCGTTCAGTTGTTTTTCCGGCAACACTTTTTAGATCTCCGAAAATCCAATTTAAATCCAATCAAAGCGAAAACAGCAAGTGAAAGTTTGCAAAGTTTTCATCAAGTGTTTCTAAAACTCGGAAGGAGATGCGAAACTTTGTTGCTGACATGCTCGCATTGTTTACGTTCCCAAAGTTTTGTTTTTCTTCTGTTCAAGTTTCAAACGGACAGAATGACGTCGTTGCTCTTGAACGTTTCCCTTTTCTCGTCGCTCAAACGAAATTTCCGCAACGTAGAAGTCGACTCCGCATCAAAACAAATGATCGCTTTAATTATCGCACGTTTCATGCTTTCTTTGTTTCTCTCCAGAGTATTTCCTCGTGGAGATGCGTGCCCTTGCCGCTTCCTTCACTAAGTGCTCCTTATTATCTTCTGGACCAGTAATGAAGAGAATGATTAGCCAAAATAATGGAAGTTTGCATAGAACAATAAGAGGGAAAATGAAAATTGGGGGAAAAACATCTCTGGATATTATCGCGATCTCACGTTAAATTCGGACTAACCGCCTAACTGCGACTGACAGGCGAAAGCTCACAATTTATTTTATGGGTGAAATGAAACGATTTTTAATTATCCAGATTTTCGTACTTGCCAAGCTCATTATCGAAACCAAGCCTTGAATTTCGTCTTATGCAAAACATTTTCGTTTCGGTTTTTACAGAAAAATTCTCTGCTGGTAAAGTTGCACAAACTTTTGCTCAACGCTGGAAAGTTAGAACAGAAAACGGAACTGAAATGCTGAAAAAGTCTTTAATGAAGTTGTTTAAAGAAGAGGACGGAAGCACCTGGCGGGAAGCCGATGGCTTCTAAATGTGCCAGTAATTTATTACAGTCAATTTATCTGCACAAATTTATTTGAAGCTTAGTTTGCCATTGTTGTCTTAAAGCGCTAGAAGGTTTCTTGTAAATTTATTAACTTTCCTAATCTCCAGCAACATGCGGAAGAACTCGTTTGCAAACGATTTGTAAGAGAAACTTTTAAGTTTATCATGTAAAGTCGTTAAAACTTCACGTTGAAACAACTAATTAACATATCATGACCGAGAAATCCGTAAAATGTCTTATCTGAGTGCTGCCACCAAGCCACGTTCTAATTAGTCACTCACACTCGTCGCAAACTTCTGAAACTTTGATGCGGATTTGGTTTTGATGGCACAATGAGATTTTGCGCATTGGCTATGAGGCTTTGTCACAAGCTGATCCCGAAGAACTGCGGTGTAATGATTTGAATGATTCAAGCCTTTTAAACGAATTTTCAACACTCTCCATGATCAAATGTTGACTTTTAATTAATGCAAAAAGCTTTTCTCCTCATCAAACATTTGCTTTCAACATCCGACGTGTGGATTTAATTGTTAATTGATGAAATATATGAACACGTTGCTGCCTGTTCTTAACACAATGTTATTCCATTACAGAAATACGTGTCAGAGCTGTCGACGGTGAGAGATTGTGTGGAGACCTGTGTGGAGAAGGGTAAGCAGATGATATTATGATGACACTATTAAACTCCACCGACACACGGAATCTCGTTAAACCTGAGCTTAAAATACAGCAGCCACTAGAAAAAATATCCAATTCCACCTTTGGGAAGTCACTAGACATTCGGCTTCCCCGCAAAGTGAGAAAGTTTCACTTATCATTTAGGATTTAAAACGAGCACGAGATTTTCGTTTCCCATCAACGTTGCTCCGCTTTTACCATATTCACGAAATGAGATTTCCTCCAAAAAGCATATGACAGGAGGAAAGCAGAACCTCTGCCAATTTCAATTTCATATTACGTGATAAAGATACATCTTTCAGTGGCATACATGCAGCGGAGCTAGAAGATTTCTCTCTACAAACGACTGCGTAAATAACAATAGGAATCAGGATTTCTAGGTTCATTAAATTGACTCCATGATATTTGAATTTTACATGAAGCTGCAAAATCGTGTTCAGTGTGCTCTTGATTCCCCACGCGATATTATCCAATAACTCGGAGCGCTTCTATTTCATTCCGAGCTCTATTCCACAAGACGATCTCGTGACAGTAATCTGGAGACATGAAGCCATAGCTCCAAATCATATGCGACACTGAAACTCAAACGCTTATCTTTCTTCCACAGAGGTCTGGGATACGAGCACATATTGCTGCAATGAAAATGGCTGCAACGAGTCAACAATCCTCTCAGTTTCAAAATATCTTCTCATCGCATCTTCAATGATTATCTCAGCGAGACAAATGGTGCGACGAGTGTAAGATTTCTGCTGAATAAATTATTTTAAGAACGTTGATATAATTGAGTTTATCTGTCGAGAAGTTTTTATTTTATATCTAAGTGCAACGAAGCTTTACGATTACTGCATAATGTTAATTTGATTGATCAACTTAATAGTTTAAAAGCGGAAGATAAACTAATGGATTAAGTAAATTGTGGGACAGAACTATTTACATGACATGAAACAATCTAAGCAAGTAACTCAATAAATATCTCAGATTTTGTGAATATCGTCGTAATTTTAAAGTCGCTTCCGTTTTCTGAATCTCCACCCTTCTCATTAACGTTCAATGCAAAAATATTTGCTCAAATCGGTTTTCAAATTTCAAATTGAATGTGAGAAATGCACAAGGAATTTAAAGTAATAATTGAAAGACGTTAAAGTGTAAAAACTTGAAACTTAACATTATCTTTCAAATGAAACTTTTTCGAAGATTATTCTATAATTAGAACTGACAGTTGACAAGTTATGATCTAGCAGAATCTTTGCCATGAAGGTTCAGAAAGTCCCTTGACCAGGGATGGCCAACACCTTCCTCTAAACAGGCCTTCTTCTATGTTTCAATCCAGCTATGTTTCAAGGTTTATTTATAAACAACCTGAGAATATATCTCTGCTTGATTGAATTAATTTTATGTTTGCATACCTTTTTATTGAATTATCTAAGCAAACAGACAAGTCATAGGATGAAACTATCAAATTTTAGCATAACGTGAGAAACTTAACTTTAGCAAACTAACTTCATAAGAGAAAAAGTTCGCTCAGTCTTCCTTAAATATTTAATGTAAACGAGATTTCAAAAGTTTTCTTTTGTTCGGCATTTTTCCTCTAACTAAGTTTTAGTTTGCTGTGATGGAAGTTTGCACAAGTTTTGTCTCAAAAGTATCAAATTGTAATTCAATTTTCAAATGTTGACGTCAGTTTCGATCAAAAAACTTCCTACCGAAGTTAACTGTGCGTCTTTTGAGAGATCACTTTGTGACTTAGCTTGTGAAATTTTCCTAACAAGAATATTGCAAGACTTTTGCGCTTTTAAAATTCAAATATTTAAAGAGAAACGCAAATTTATTTTCATGCTTTTAGTTCAAGCTGTAGCGCTTGAGATATGACATTTGGTTAGACATTCAATTATTATGTGTGTGGTTTGAAGAGCTTTCGACTATCGGAGCTCGGTAAACTGCAAATATCTGCATAAAAAAATCATCAAAATATTGTGAATCCAAGAAACAAAAAGTATTTTTAAAAATATATCGGATAGAATAATTAAAATTTCTTGATATTACTAATTCTTCCCTTGACGCACTTAATTACTTTCGGAGAATTTTAGAATCTAAAGCTTAATGATAAGTCACGTTTTATTGTATAAAAAAATGTTCGTTTGACATGTAATTCTTCGTATGTATCATGAGCAAGTTTTGTAGAGAAACCATAAATGAAAATTCTAAACTTTATAAAAAAAACTTATTTGAGTCATAGAATTTATAAGACGTTAACGTACTTCACGTGCTCCTCCTTCAAGTTTTCACGAAAAAGCTAATATCTCAAAGTTTTCTAACTTACACTGACGCTAAGCCAACTCATCTTCAATGTAATCAAACGACAAAAGCTTTTTGTTTATATTTATTGTTACAGTCAGATGCTTTTTTACGAGCAATAAACAGCAGACGGTCGAGGATAGCAAATTATGAATTATTCCTTTGTCATCGTGATGTAAAATTATTTCTAGAGATCACGAGATTCAAATGTCAAGCAACTTTGAAACATAAATAAAAATGTTTGAAAAAAACCAATTCTTGAGTTACTCAACATCAAAGTTTAATTATTCCTGGTTCCAGAAAATGTAGAAATTTTTCATGGAGTTCAAATCAAAACCTGCTGGTAACTTTTCCGAAAAGTTATGCAAGAATTACGAAGTCGTTTTCAAGAAAAAAGGTTTGCGAATAAATGGAAAACTTTTTCTCGGCGAATTTCCGCAGGCGTTTGTTAATGAACTTGAGCTTTAAATGACGGCGATGATAATTAGGTTTGGCATCGAACAAAAGCGGCTCATGTTGGAAGTTTTGAAACAATGCGAGCTCAGCGTGATGTCGGTGCTGCCGGCTTAATGCATTATTATTCATATTTCTGGATTGACGAGCAGTGGAGTAGAGCATAAGATTTAATATTTCTTCAAGTCTCATAAATATCTTTACAGCTCGTTATTTTAAAGCGCCGTCAAGCTGTTGTCTCGTTTATTAGGTTTTTATTAAGAATTTATGAAAGAAACCAGAACGTTATGGTCTCGAGCGTTTTATCATCGCACCGTTTGTCACAGGAAAAGAGAAACTGGGATTATTCTCTGCTTCGCTTTCGTTTTCCTTCATTTTCAGGGTAAACTCGTCAACGATCCTTTTATTGCGGTTCCGTGTGGTTAGGCGCATCGCTATGAGCGCTTCTCACACTTCACAACGAGAATTAAGCGCGTCTTGATTGATTTATGAACGAGTGGAATTTTGCGGTGACAGAAACGATGAGAAATGCTCAGAATTCTTCCACGCGTTGTGCGATGTTCAAGGAATTTTTATGACGTTTTGAGCCTTTACAAAGCGTCTGAGCTTGAAAGCCTAAGTCCTGAATTGGATTGAAGTTATGGAGCAATAAAGTTATCAAGATCATTGCAAATACATTTTTTCTTTTCGGGAACAGATTTTCCAGCCTCAACATTTGCACGTCTGATGTTACTCGTTTTACTGCCTCCACATGCCACTCTAAGTCTTGTAACGGAGGTTTCGCGTATCTCGAAGCCGTAAACTTGAGTGAGAAAATTATTTTTCGAGCAGCAATTTGGGTCGCAAGGGTTTCATAAACATCAAACCGTCGAGATTGCTACGGTTGCATGAAAATGTAATCGAAAAGGAAAACGAAGGAAATCCAATAAGCTCGCTACACCAAGTGCTTATAATGCTTAATTTATTTTGATTTCATCATCAGTTGTGAGCCATTAGTCGATGTTGTTAATTCAGACCGAGAAATAATAAATCTCCACGAGGCGGAGAAGGGAAACATCAATCAGGTTAAATTTTCATTCGCAATGCGGTTTAATTAATCAAATCAGATTCGTTATCGGTCCTAACTCAATTAATTAACCGTGAAATTACATGAATAATATCGGCCTAGAGACTGGAAAACGTCTGACGGTAATTGGCACTGATATTGAAAATGGATGCTCACTGATCCATGCATGACTGAGTTTCAAAAGAAACTTCATTGATGTGTATAGAATCAGGACGATCACTGGACGTGAATAATAAACCAAGTATCATCGACGAGCCATTGTGCAGATCTTTGAAGAAACAAAATGAATCGCACGACATCAATTGCTTCTGGTTTATAGGAAAATCCAAACGATGTTTTCTTTCCACATGCTCTGAATTACTTTCAGAAGCAACTTCTACATTTTTATTTTCTTGTGCATGGAAAAAATTCTTACGCGAAACCTTGAGAACAATTAATTTTCCATTTTTGTGTTATTAGATTACTTGAGATATCCAGAAAGTTTTTCTGGCAATTTAGAATGAAAACTTTGTAATTCATTCCAAGATTTTTTGTCGATAAATCGTCTTGATGAATTACCAGAAATTGCTTCAGCTGTTTAGGTCAAATGTTGTTGATACTTTGCATCCATCTATCTACTCATTTTACCTTGGGATTTCAATTTTGTTCTCGAACATCTGCGCCCTAGCGAGATAGCAAAATGTGAGAGCTTCAGAAAAACAAAATTAAATTCAGAATTAATTTCATTTTGACGACAAGCTTTGAGCTTGCTTATTTTTCTGTTGCGAATAAATTTTTCATAGACCACAATGCTGTTGAATCGAATTTTTGCGCGATATGCTTTTTGTCATCAATATTTGAACGAAAAATAGGGGAACATTGATCTATAGGAGAAAGCGATACTGGCGCGCTTTAAAGATTGGAAATCAGCCTTTAAGCTGCGAACTAAATTTTCAGTCGAACTTTTTGCTAGTCGCGAGAACATTTATTAGCAATTTTTATAGAACTGCATCGTAGTTTGAGTTGATTAGGTAACACGATCTTAGTGCAGCACAATTCGATATCAGAACAAAATTACTTTGCACTTGTTGAAGGTGAAGTATCAACTCTTTTCCATTATAAAAGAGGAAATATTGAACCTTAATCTCAATAAATTTCGCATTGATGTATTTTATTACCTTCACCCTTCCGTTTGGATGATATGTAACGTGATCCCTTCACTTGATGACTTTACACGGGGTTCGTTTTAACTTCAGAAACTGAAGACGTTAAGACATATTTTATTCATGTAACGTTGCAGTTTCTGTTTAGCCCAAAGACATTGAAAACCATTAAATAACATTCGACTAGCGTTGAGAACGATAAAATGTCTCGTGCTCAACATGAAAGCTGATTCTCTAAACATTGAGATAGAAATTCAATATAGCAGAATGTCAAATCGTGTCAATGCACTTAACGTCAAGTGCGGAGTTTTCCCAAACTGCATTCTATCGTTAGAGAAAAGCGAAGCTCTCATGTTTGCTGCATAAAAACACATGAGCATCGCATTCATTCATCAAACGCGAGAGCTTTATAAATAATATTTTCAGTTGAATCCACTCAAGCTCTCAGCCAAATGCACTGAAAAGATTAAAATTCAAATAAGAAATGTTGCGGGACAAGCTGAAATGGCTAACTCAACAGCTTCTCATGTCTCAGTCACTTCCTTGCCATTCAAATAAACTTTTCACTCGCTAGCATTTAGCAAACTTCAGAATATCATGCGAGAAGACTTTTCCAATAAAAGTTGGACATTGTCCAGCTGTCGTCCCTTGAAAAGTTTTCTTAAAAAGCCTCAGGTTATTTCATGGATATCTTCACAGTTCCATTCCGTTCATCGAATGATAAATTGCCTGCTCAATTTTCTCACAGCATGACCGAGAAGCAGAAATGAGAAACGCTGACGTAGGTTTTATAATTTGATTTTAATTCTGATGAGAGGAAGGAAAGAGGTTGAAGCAAAAGCTCTGTGAATGATGATTTATTCATTTTCCGAATGGAAAGTTTCGAATGCTGAATGATATTCTGATGGCTCTGGAGGTCGAGAAAAGTATCTAATCGTTGGGCTTATGCGGAAGCTTCTTGCTTATTGAATGACGAAGAAGTAACAATTATTCGACTCGTTCAACCGCCTCAAGTGCCGCTTCAAGCCTTTGAAATATTCAAAACATCACCAAACATGAAATTCCATTCAAAACAGTTTGAATTGATTGAATTTGAATTAATTGCCTCGAGGTGACATTTTAATTGTTGTTTCCACCCTTAAATTCGATTGTTTGACTGTTTGACATAAATTACGAGAAGAAAACAAAGCTGCGAACAAACATCATCTGACATCGAACTAATTACATTAGTCGATGACATCAAGCTATCAATTATTCATCTGTGTTATTAAAACTTACCAATGGAAATTATCGGTTTCTGTTGAGCAAGCTTGAAGCATTATGAAAGGTCGAAAGTCAATTCAGAGGAAACGACTTTGTTGATCTAGGCTTTCTTGTTTTCATCAGCAAACAAACCACAATGATCCGATTATAATGGATGAAAAGCTAATAAGCGTCCGGCTGAAGCATTAATTTCAAAGGTCAACAAACGAAAGGAAGTTCAAGCAAATGGAAGACGAAGCTCTTTGTATCCTATTTTGGGAAAGGAAAACAATTATTCAGCCATTTGTTGTTGGTTGAAGCTGTAGAATCACAAGAATTTGAGCTAGAAACGATTTCGATTCGTCAAACATTGGCTCAACTGTGGAAGTTGCAAGCTCATCCTGGATCTGGAAACTGAATTGAATCTTCATGGCAAACATCAGCGAACACTTCACTTGAGGATCCAGATTATTCCTGCAGCGTAACTGCAATTCAATAAAACCTTCATCGAGGTTCCAGCAGTCGAGCATGAAATATTCAACGTTTCTTTAGAAGCGAACAAACAAGTTGAAATCAAGCAAACAAGTCAAGTTCCACATCGTGCGGGGTCGCTTTGCATCGTAATCACGAAGTTTACATTGACGAACGCTTCGAGAAAGGGACAGAGTCGGCGAGAAAGTAACGATAAAGATAAATTTTCAAACCAATGCTGTTCACCAATCGATGTCGTTTCGACTCGAACAAGAATACAAATTGAGTTCCCTGAAGCTTTCGGTTTTTTGCGACGGTCACGGAGCGACCATAAAACTTAATTAGATTATTCTCGGTCGTGCTGGTGTTTCTCTTTATTCTCTGGTACTTTCTGCTTTTCTGCAAAAGCTCTCAATGTTGTCAAATGACTGAGTTTTCAGCTTGAGGTTCCGCAATGCAAAAAAAGCATCGCCCATGTTCACACTCCCCAGAACGAGACGGAATGAATGCAACGTGGTTCAGCTCTGAAAATGCAAATGCAGCATGAGAAATCAAATGAAAATTTGAAACGGCCCTGAGCCGATTGTAAAGAAAAATGAAATTCCAAGTGGACATTGCAGATCGAGTGACGCAGCAGCGGCAAGCAGCAGATGCTCCAAGCTTTAGGTTGGCATCCGTTCTTGTTTAGCTTTTTTGTCGTGACTGCTTTTACAACGTCGATTAAACCAAACTTCTCGAATGTTTCCTCTTGATTGTGCCTTTGCCTAGAGGAACCTTCTTCGCTTCGGGTAAGATTTTCAATTAGCCTTGACTAGCCATTTGAGAGCCAATTCAAGCGAAAATTACAGCAATTAACGAGCTGGAAAATATTGAGAAAAGTTTTACGTAAGGAAATCGTGCAGAAGTTTGGTCGTTACGGACTTTTAAAGTGTTTCGTGACGACGCTTAGAGAACCTTTTAAGATAATTAATTACAGCTGAGTAACCGATCGAGATGGACACGAACGGGAAATGTTTATTTTTATATCGCTTCCCACAATCTTCTTTTTAGGCAAATCATCTTCTTTTCGTCAAGAATAAATTGATCCGAGATGTTATAGGTCAGCTGTAGTAGAACTGGCTTGAAGGATTATCTAGGATTACTTGATTGACATGCATTTGACAAATGGAATGCGATTTCAGTGAGAACTAGAGAGCATGAAATTTTCAATCTACTGAATCTGATTAAATGTAAAACTTTTAAAACAAATAAATATATTTCAGCTGATGATTAATGATAGAATAGTTTGATCCCGCTCGTGGTCAATTAGAGTTTTATAACATCATTTTAAAACAAGCGTAGTTTAATATTCAATTGGAATCCAGCTCGAAAAATTTCAATTATCAGAATATCAGAATTGATGGATTTTATCGAGATGCAGCTAATTATTATGTGGTTTTCTCGTTTTGGTATTCGCGTTAATCGCTGTATTCAAATATTGATCGTTCGGCTGCTGACATCACTCGTAATAAATATTTACTCTGATAACAGTCGACTAGATTAACGTAGCAGTTGAATTATCATTGAAAGAGTTAGAAGATCAAAGAAAAGATGTAGAAGGTCAAAGAGTTAAAATGAGCATAATAAATATTAGATGACATTGGAATTACTACATTAACTTGATGTCTAACTTGATGCCACCAATTCTTGAGCCTCCAGTTGAACCTTTGAAGTCATAAAAATTTCAAGATCTCGTATCTTTCGTATCATGAAACTTTTCTTCTCACAACCTGGAGATAAACTAAAGTCCTAGAGTAATAAAAGAGCATAAACATGCAGACATCACGAAACAAGTTAAAACTTTTTCGGAGCAAAATCATAAATTATGCAAACGCGATTAAGTTGCTCCATTGATAAAAATGCTGCTCGTCTTCGGCTGAAACTTCATGAATTTTTAACGAGAAGCTTGAGCTGAGCTGATTCGGGAACTTTAAATTAGTTTTTTTCTATTTTAAATATTTGATGACGGTGTAATCTGTTCAAAACTTCACAGTTCTCGACGTCTCTGCAGCGAAAATTTCAACACTGATTGTGGTAAAATGGAAGAGTAATTTTCGATTAAGTTTTAATGAAAAATTGTCTGCAAGTCGACGGAACTTTTTCTGTTTAAAACTTCAATGAGTGAAGAGTAGAAAAATATATGTGACTGAAGTTTCTGCCAATTCTGTCTTAGTTAAGATAGCAGAGAACTTTATTGTCACGATGTGAACATTTTTCACTGAATGAAAACTATGAACCTTTTGAAACTTATTTTAATATATGCTCAACTTATTTAGGCACCATCTGAGTTTAAAATTTAAGACTTTGAGAAAGAAATATTTGCAGAATATTTAAGGACGAAAAATGAACGAAGTTTCTTATAAAATTCAGGGGAAACATCTGACAGTTGATTTATCAAAATGAGCGAAACAAAAGAAAATATTTCAGGACTCAGTGAGCGAGAAAATTGATGCGAAAGCTCAACCGTTGTTTATAAAGGAGCGAGTTCGACTCATTTTGCATTTTTGGAAGGAAATCGAGAAATTGTTATTGTCCTCATCATGAGGATGAAACGTGGACCTTTCCCAAACAAACCCGAGAAATTCGATTCAAAGCTCGCAATGCCTCATTTAGATTGATTTCATTAATTTGAAATCTTACATTTTATCGTTTGATGAAAGGAACATCTTGAGATTTTGTCCAATTTCTTAACAGCGACCCGAGATGGAAGCTATTCGAAAGGACAATTTCATTTTTTGCCATAATTTATTCTGCAAAAAATATGAACAAGCACGAGCCTTTGCGATGACGTAGAGCTTGATACAATTTTGTGCTTGTACAGTTTTCAATATTAGAAATTATAACTTTGAATTAGACAATTTAAGTCGAAAATTCTCATTGAAAACTTGAATGTTGACTTGCAATTCGTTTATCGATGCGTTCAGAAAATTAAAAGGATTAGTCTGACCGAGTCTAGAAATTGAAACTCTCGGGATCAATAAAGAGTTCAGAGTCTTGATCAATGTCAGAGAGAAGAAAAAGTCTTGAGTAAATAATTCTTACATCGATAGATTTGCTGACACCGAAGAAGATTCAAGAAGCTTTATCAAGATCGAATTACTGATTATTAGGAAATGATGCTATGAGTATCACGAGCTCAACAATATATCTTTTTCGAATTGGTTATGTCGAGATTCGAGAAAAAATTTGGTTTTTATCGACGTCGTAGCTCCTTCGATTCATCCTAGAAATATTGAGAATAGCTCTCGACGCAAATCGGAAGAAAGCAAAAGCAAATTTAGTATCGAGTCGGAGCACGAAAATGATTTGGAAGCAATTTCGTCGTGCCTTCGTCGCCAAAACATCGTTTCCTTCAGCAATGAGGTTGGCTTGACTGCGGACAGAGCAAATAGAACATGAAATTGAGACAGCAAAAAAGTTTTTTTTATTCAAGAGTAGCCTACAATGACTACGACATCAGGCCAATGCTCACAAGGTCGAAAAAAGTTTTTGCTCACTTCTAGTTTATGAAAAATATTCTCGAACTTCTTGCATAATAAAACGCTTCAATGATCACCGTAACGATTCAGTGAATTTCTCGTAAGTGAATTTTAATGTTGCGACAATTTGAAAAAGCATTTAGAAGAAGAAAAGTCTAAGTTTCACTTTAAATTTATTTTCGAAACAAATGAAAGCAAATCTTGCATATCGAATGAAGCTGCAAATGATGCACTTGAAAATTCATAAGAAACGTGAATGAAAATGTATTTGAGTTGAGCGAAGTGCTTGTTAAATAGACAAAGATAAAAGCAATCGATTCAATTGATTTTTTCGAGCGAGTTGACTGCAGATATCGTAGTGACGAACGCTGTCGTTAGGTAAAATTTGCAGAATTGTTTTCTAGCGGAACGAAGAAGTTGATTGGAAGTTAAATAGTGGAAGCTCTTAAATGAACCTTGAAAAGAAATCTGAATGAGTTTACCGGAAACTTCTTATTGAAGTTAATTCAATGAGCTCAACAAAACCCAACAAGGCGAATTGGCTCAATTACTTCAAGCATTTCTTCTGCTGTCTTCTAAGAAGTCCGGCAAGCGTAGCAACAGTAGCCAGGCAATTCGGAACAATGTTCCATGTTCAACATAAATCCCATAACTTTGATACAGCACAAATCATAATCCAGTCTGCTGCTTATTTTTGAACTTGCAATTATGCATAGAAATTTCATCTTACGTATGTTGCTGAACATCTAGTGCAGACGTCGGCAAAATAAATCACAAGTTTTGGACTTTTGCTAGACAAGAAATTCGTAACTGCAATTTAAACTTTATGTGAATTTGATATTAATAGCAAACATGGAATTGTAAATTCTACACTATGAACACTAAAACTTCCTAATTGAAATATTTGTTGAAGTCTTGGACTTTTGCTCTCGATTATTGAGCTGGACCTCATGTCAATATGTTGACCACATGGTCATCAGGCTGAGGTTCCCCACCACTTTTCTACCTAGAAGTTTGCCTTTTTTTCATTAGAAATTAATGACTCGATGTTCAGGTAGAACATTTGCTGGTAATATATTTAATTTTTCTCGTTGCTCGTCATTCCACTGTGAACTTTCAAAGCTGCAAGATGATAAATTTCTTCGCAAGATTATTTAAAAAGTCAAGAGACCCGATCGAGATTCTTCCAACCAAAGCAATGGAGATTATTCTAGAGCAACTCAGTGGCACGGAATTACTGAAGCTGTCACTTGTCAGCAAGAAATGGTTCGCATTCATCGGCAAGTCTGCGCGTTGCATGGACAAAATCAAAATTCACATAACTGAATATTTCTGGAGCGAGAAGCGAATCTTCACCAACGTCGATCTACTAAGAGTTCTCAAAAGCGGCAGGAAGTACAAACACTTATCATTTGCTTATATCAACAGCAAAATCGACCAGTTCTCACCCGAACACAAACTTCTCATGGCCCATTTTCAATGGAAGTCCATTTCGATCTGCAATCACTCCTTCGAGAACGAGTTGGAATTCATCAACTTCTTGGGACTATTTGAACCGTTTGTAGAAGAAATTGAGCTGCGGTCAGTGAAAATTAGAAAGCTGCTCAACGTTGCCAGCCACAACTTTCTGTTTCCTCATCTGAAAATTCTGCGACTCATTAACGTTTCGAACTTTGCATTTATCGAAGCATTTTCCAATGTCGAAGATTTGCATGAGTTTGCAGTGGCCACGCAAAACTTTTTGCCAACTTACAAAGACCATTCGGAGAAAGTTCGGGAGAGAGCCGAAGGTGTCAAGCTAATCTTGTTGAAGAATTCGAGCGTTAAAGTACTCGAACTTTTCCTTGAGCAGAAGGATTTCGACTACATGTTCTTTGACTCTGGCTTTGTTGATAGGATCGGGTTCAATCTCAAGATGCTCATGCTTGGAGGCTTTCAAAAGCTGCCTAAAGACTACGCGAACTTTTTCCCAATGAAAAACTTTGCGAGATTTCTTAGGTCTCAAGCAAGTTCGCTGAATCAATTGTACATGCCTGCATGTTTAGGCGATGAAATCCTTGAGATAACTTTTAACGAGACGAAGAACTTGAAATTCCTAACGATACATCAAACTGATGACGAGTCTAACCCTGACCTTTCATACTCAAAGGTTAACTTGCATATGAACGATAAGATTGAGCGACTTGACATTTGGATTCGCTCAGTAAAAATGACTGAAGTTGTAATCAAGGTGTTGCCATCATTACCGAATCTGAAACAATTAACGACGCGAATTGTTGATCAGACGATTCTTAACATCATGGCGAACATGAATCCTCACTTGGAGGTGATCGAGTCTGACTTCTTCACAGCTTCAGCTCCACCACCTTCTCACGCTTTGACGAAGCTCATTCGAGTAAATATTTCTATTAACAGCAACGACAGCTTCAGGCAATTGCTGGAAAGAAAGGAAGAACTGTCTACCTTCGAAAGAGTGTTCCTCAAATCAGCCAAAACTTTAAAGCGCAAATGGGACTTACACAGTCAAAGCTTCAACGGACTGGAAAGTGAACACTACTCATGTTAGTGACGAAAATACTTTTCATTAAAAATATAAAAGCTTTCAATCTGCCAACAAATAAAAGATAAACAGAAAATTTTATTGATTTTTAATTGAATGAACATTCAATATTTGTTCTTTGCAATGATTTAAATTCATTAAGTGGTATTGCATGTGCACATTTACGTGATTCTGGCTGATGGATGTCAACTTTATTTTTTCAATTAAACTATAAAAATAATTTTTAATAAAACATTAAAAGCTTTCAATTAATTTCGAGTTTTCAGAGTTCGATACAGTTCATTCAATTAAAAACCTACTTTCTAAAGACGTTTAAATACCCCGCATAATGAAGTGGTAATCAAGGCTGTACCAGAGTTATCTTTGTTGAACTGAGCGATTTTTGAGCGACCCTAACTTTCTCCTCCGTTTTTTATTGTTTGATTACTCCCTTTTAATCACTAAACGGCATTTACGAACGGCCCTAATCCAACGAAAATCAAGAGATAAATCTTGTAACTTCAAAGAGACGTTGGATAGATAGAATGTTCAAGAGAAAGTCACAAAGAATAAAAGGTTTTTCAGCACCTGCATGAGATGACTTTAAGGCTTTAAAGCAGTTCCGTTGAAACTGAATATTAAAAGCACCGCGTAAACATAAAAGTAATTAAAAGTTTCGCCGCGTAATTTGACAGACCGAGCGGATGCCCGCGTCCTGCGGTGTCGAAACGAGTTCGCATTTTATCGCATTGAACCATTTCGGGACTAATAAAAGCCATTTTCACATCCTCCGCGCGAATTCATAATTTGTTTGCATATGCTCTTAAACGCTCGGGATTATTTATCCTCGTTGGTCGCAAACAAGTGAAATTGTCCACAACAATTTCATTTTCAACGTTTAAGCAATGCTGAGTTTCGTTTATGAAAACGTGACAACTGACGACAAAACAATTTTTTATTCTCTGGTTAAGCGAGTCGAGGAATGTTTGCGATACTATTTGGCACAGGATGAGCTTCACTTTCTTCTCCACTTCTGTTTGCTTTCTCGTCTTCGTTTTTAAATCGACACAACAACGCTTCTGAACAATCATACACAAGCTTCTCATAAAGCTTTTCATCTTTCCAATTAAAATCGTGTCATGTTCCACTTGTTATGGCAGAACAGATTAAGTGTGTCAAACTGTAGCCGCAGGCGGAGAACGTCGAATACTCGGAACATTGCAAAGTCTAAGCCACTTCGCTTGAAAAGAAATTTTCCTCATACAATGCATCCAACAGTTTGCAAAGCTCTCCAGCAAACCTGCAAGTCTTGCAAAACTTTGTATGTGGAATTTATCGAGTTTGTCTTCGAAAGTTGCTCTCAAAACTAATTTGAAGTTTTATCTTTTAGGCTCAGAAACTTCAGATATGAATTATGAGACATTTTAGTGAGTTAGCCAAAAGCTTTCACGCAAATATGTACACAGATCGTTGGACTGAGAATATATATCAGAAAGTATTTTTCACAAGTGCCACACGAGGCTCGAAGGAATTATCAGAAGATAACTTCAGCTAGCAATCTTGACTGCGGCGTCTTTATCCTTCAAGCGACTTATACTATACGTTGTGAGTTAAATTGATATGGAAATTTATTTTTTGATAAATTGTGGCAATGAATATTCGCAAAATGTTTGCCTTCGAGACGATAAAAAGTGTAAACTCATTTTTATTTAAAATCGCTTTTCGTAAATCGTTTCGAATCCGTTTAAATATTTGAGTGGAAAATTGAAAAACACAAAATCGTGGAATTGAATAATGAAACGGCATAATTGTCGTTAATGAATGCAAGGAATAAATTGGATTTTGCAGTTTTCATCGCGTGACTCTCGTATTCATGGCTCAATAGTTTCGCTCCACAAAGCTCAAATCGATTTGGTTGCAATGGAATTTGTTTATTCATCCGCTTCTATTCTGCCGGAGCAAGCGCCTCTCAATGTAACTTTAGCCAGACCACGAGTCATTGAATCGGCAACAGAAACGTTGGTTCGAATACGAGTCTTTTCGCCAACCTGCTTTATTTGACCAGAACGGAATGAACGTCTTTTTGAAACTAGAAACTTTAGCTCCATCCACAATCCCATGACTGTCCGTGAGTCCGGAAATCGATTCAGTAACGGTCAAGAGCGCAAATAAAAACCTTTCTATGTGATGAGAATGATAGCATTACTTAAGGCTTACAAAAATCTATGTAGGTGGCTGTTCATTGCCTGTTCACGTGGAACGTTTGCCAAGAAAGAGGAAAACGTTTTTTCAGTCGGACCGAAAAGAAATCCTAAACACACAACATTAATGATAACTCGAGACAAACAGATGTTTCACTTTTATCATCTTTTATGGGTCATAAATTAGAAGGATGAAGAGCTTCCTGCGAGAAAATAAAATCTGGAACGAGAGCAGAGCCGTGGTACGTGCCAAGGGTTTTGACATGTTTGAAGCAATCGTCGACGGAAATTCATCATTTCTCCCAGCTGCTTCTTCTTCGCTGTCTCGAACTCTCTCGATGGCGAGTGAAACTAAGTGTAATTAATTGCCTCGTCCTCGAACGTTACTTTGTTTTAATTAAATGAGAGCTTTTCACATTCCATACAAATGGCAATCATTACTTGCTCGGGTCGACGACGATAATTCTTCTTCTGATTAAGAAAACTTGCTTTAACCGCAACTTGCGGGACGATTAGGGTGAACTTTTCGCATAATCAGTCATCCTGTCAAGGAGCTTTTTGTGTGAAGTTTGCTGCGCTCTTATAGAGATTGATGTGAAAGGGCTGTCGTAGTTCGAATGGCCACAAGTTGCGAATCGCAACGACAGATTATTTGCTGATCAGAAACTTCGTTTCTCGTTATCTCGCGACTTATTTAGTCTTTGTTCGAATTTCAATCAGTGAACGCGATGCATTTCAAAATATTTATTGCGCTTAGTTTGGTTGTCAGCCCATCTTGGGCGCAACTTGATCTTCTCGATGGAATTGGGCAGTGGGATGACTACAAAGTTAGTAAAATGATCAGCATCCTGTCGACTTTGTACGTTTAATCCGGTTTTTACGCCATACAGGGCCTTTTCAACAAGACTTTCCAAATGGAATTCCGCGAAGATCGTCGGAGAAAAGCGTTCGAAGAGAACATGGAGAAAATTCGACAGCACAACGAAGAGTACAGCAAGGGAAAGCATTCATTCAAGCTTAGCCCCAATAATCTCGCTGATTTAACGAATCAGCAATATTTGCGACACTACGTCCGACTAGTAAACAGTCAAATCGACATTGTCAGTGATCACGATTACGTTCTAGCGAATCAGTTTGATGGAAGCGCGTACCCGGCGACTCTCGACTGGAGAGACCGAGGATTCATTACGCGTCCCAGCAATCAAAAGTCGTGCGGAAGCTGCTACGCGTTTTCCATCGCTCACTCGGTCGAGGGTCAACTGTTCAAAAAGCTCAATCGAATCATTGAACTGAGTCCACAACAAGTGAGTCATAAAATTGTTTGATTCGCGCTGATAACTCATTTTTACGATTAAGATTGTAGACTGCAGCGTCGAGACGGGAAATCACGGTTTGAATGGAGCCTGTGGTGAAGTTGTGCCAATATTTTAAAACTCTTTTCAGGCTGCGCTGGCGGATCATTGCGGACAACGTTGAGATATTTGGAGAGCAGCGGCGGGCTCATGCGGGAAATTGACTATCCTTACACTGCAAAGGTTCGTTTAGAAGCTTCGCAAAGCTATGAAACTAAAACTTGAATTGCAGCACAATAAATGTACATTTGACTACGATCTCGCAATCGTCAACATAACGTCATGGGCGATTCTTCCATCGAAAAACGAAGAAGCGATGAAAGCAGTCCTAAATGAAGTTGGACCCATCGCAGTTTCCATCAACGCATCGCTGAAAACTTTCCAACTGTACAGCGAAGGAATCTACGACGACAAAGATTGCTCGTCGGCTACCGTTAACCACGCTATGCTGCTTGTTGGCTATGGGGAGGATTACTGGATTCTAAAGAACTGGTGGTGAGCATTCCAAATAGATTTTCTAGTGAACATTTACATCTCGAATTTCAGGGGCGACCGCTGGGGAATGAAAGGCTACATGAAGGTGAGACAGATTGTAGTAGTTTTAAAACCTTTTTAACAAACCTGTGTCTGCTTCAGGTTAAACGAGGCGTCAATATGTGTGGCATCTCCAATTACTCAGCTTATGCTGTTGTGTAAAACATTCTCTTCAACCTTAGTCTCTCTAGTGCCTCAAAGCATTTCTGTCGATAAAGTTCTACAAGGTTTGATTGCTCTGGGAATTCGAACTGAAAGCGATGTAACAATAAAAAGTTCAAGCAACGAAGATATTTACAATAAAGCTTTAATGCGAGCATCGTTTCCAGCACATCAATCAGCAATTTCTTCTCTGAATGAAGAAGATTTTCTAAAAGGATTTCATCAACAAAAGGTTTCTTAGGAAAAAGCCTTTGGCCCTGAAATATATTTTTACATTAGGAGCTTGAGGGAAGAACAGAAGTTCTGGTCATCGCTCCTATCTGTTCAGCGAGTCTTTTTGCCATCACTTCGATTCAGCCATCCATTGACGAAGGTTGTTCCACGTTATGCTATCGCTATCACATTGTCGCACCGTCGTTGTGAATGCTTCGTTTGTGCAAAGTAGAATTGACAGGAACATTCAAGCTCTCGCTTTCTTCCTCATTATTCTCACTTTAATTCTGATCCACTGAATCCTTCGTGGAATTTCATCGTGCAAATGGAAAGCTCTCGGTCCATTACACAAATCATGTTGTGATTTATTCCAGCACACGGTAGTTCAGCCTGAGTTTTCTCTTTTCGAAGGAAACTAATTGAAACAAACTTCTAATGGCTTTCAGCCTTCAGTTTATTACATGAACATCACTCAAGCTTGAGGCGTAATGCAAGTTAGAAGTTTCGCTGTTGACGTCAATCTTTTCATGTAAATTGCACAGGAAAACTTTCCCTCCACGAGTTGCGACGAGCGATGGCTTATGGCTCCAGAAAATGCATCATCCTATGAATAAAACATGTTTCGAGGTCGTCAATTTGATAAGAAATTCGTGTTGAGAGTGGAGAGTGAATCGTTGCGATGTGTGGAAAATTTGGAGTGAAACCGAGGCTTCGTTTATTTTCTACGTACCGAAAATCTCTTGCATCACCCAGCTAACTCCATTTCCACCGCTCAACCCTTTCTACTCCCCCAAAAATATTACCTTAAAAGAAATAAAGTCGAAGCTGTTTTGCTAACAGATCAATAAAGTTCAGTTTATTTATTCGGATAGGAAAAGCTGGGAAAGGAAATTAAATTTTTAAAGAAATATTTTCGTTCGCGCCGAGTTAAAAATATTTTCATTAGAAAATCGTTGAAATATTTTCCATGAAAATATGCGGAAAATCCTTCCGGAATGGATTCTAAAGCTAAGCCCCTGAAAGTCTGCCAGAAACTGTTATGTGATGAGTTGAAAAGGCGAGAAAACGAAGGCGCCAAGTAATGGAATCTTTAAAACCGATGATGCATCACGTCTCACCTCATTTCGCCTCCATCCATCCAAAGCGGAGAGATTTCTTTTCCTCCTTGGGAAAAGTTTTTTTCCGGGAAAGTTTTAAAGCGAAAATTTACGGAGCCGAGAGAAATCACAAACCGATTGAGAGTGAAAATCTTGTCAGGCTCTGCTCGCAGCCACAGCTGTCGTCACAACAGATTTCCATCTCCAAAGCAGTTTTGTTTGTTTGAGTTGTCAGACTCTACTTTCGGTTATGGCTTCGTCATTTGTTCTTTGTTCTCATGTTTGCATCGCAGAGATAATCGCACATGTGCTCACTCTTCCGGTGCCAGCTTCGACTGATTCAAAAGGCTCGTTGAAGCTTTTGCCCGATAGAATTCTTCACGCCACGATAGCTTGTCGCATGAACTAGAAAAATTTTGTTTGGGTCGAGCAACTCGATGAGATCTCAATTAACGTTGATTCGAATGTTACTGATAACTGATTGAACAAGCACAGTCAAATGTAGCTCTATTGATTGAGTTGCTTGTAAGTTTATCGAAGGCGAAAGCGTCCTATTAGTTCATCTCTACAAATATCAAATACTCATTGCGAAACTATCGATCGAAGTCCCGGTGAATTCAATTTCAAGCAGCAGCTTCCGCTCGAGCTCTGACTACCAATTATAACTTTTTTCTATTCTCATCAGCTCAGCTTTTGATTTGAATTTGTCACGACGGGTGACGTCAATTGAAACAAAAAAGCTCTCATGCACCAAACTGTTACAGAGCAAGATTGATTGAGTTGATTGGATGCAGTTTGTGCCCTAGGACTTCCCTTGATTTCAACTCACGATTTCCAAACGAAACCTTTTTGCGAACGCACAGATTGAATCATTGTGCAAGTTG
The DNA here is from genome assembly GCA_033064975.1 of Smittia sp. YW1114-2. Taxonomy (NCBI): domain Eukaryota; kingdom Metazoa; phylum Arthropoda; class Insecta; order Diptera; family Chironomidae; genus Smittia; species Smittia sp. YW1114-2. The sequence goes on from CP093833.1 coordinate 8,363,556, forward strand.
ATCTGTTCGATATGAAGCAAAAAGAACTCGCAAGGGATGAAATTGAATCGACGCCGCAGGAGGCGAAAACTCAAAAGGCCAGCACGCGTGGAATCATCGGAAATCGACATTTACTAGTCGAAGCTTTAAGCTCGCGATGTTTTCTTTGACTGGAATCGTTTTCGTCGAACGATGCAGAAAAGTCTGAAATTAAGTTTAATCCCAACTCAATTTCCCGTCTCGATGCGAAAGACGGTCGCAGATAAGCTTTCGCTATAAAAAGTCTCGAGCGAATTACATTATTCAATTTCGTTTTCTCGCGAAAAAAGAATTGAGTGACGAGAAGGAAAACTTTTTATTTCTAAACGTTCTCGAAGTCGCTTTAAACTTTTTCGTTCCCCAGACGAGTCAATATTTAACTTGGTTTCGCTGCTCCAAACTCTGAAGTGCTGTCGCCATTCAGGTCGAGAACTTTGACTCGGTCAACCGTCGAGCGAACAACAAAGTTAAATTAATTTTAGTGGTGAAACGTCATAAAACTTTTACTCCGCAACTTCGTCATTGAGAGCTCATAGGCCCCAACTCAATTTGCATGAAAAAACATTTTCCCACATACGTCGAAGCCTGAGACTGCCACCGAAGGCGGAAAGGAAATCTAGCTAATGAGAAAACAATGTTTTTATGAGAGTTTTTGTTCGACTCGTTGTGGCCATCAATTCAACATTAAATTGCCTTAGTAGAAACTTTCGCTCTCCTCGAAGCACATACAACACTTGAACATTTTTTTGAGCCACAAATGTCAGGTAATCGATTTTGAAGGAATGTAGGATCTACTTCCGGATGCGTAACTGCCGCTCCAATAGATTTTGTTCGGCGAAGATGTCGAAAGCTAGAGAGTTTGCTTCCTTAGATGTTCAAAGTTCGGGAGAAATATAAGCGCAGAAAAACGAGCGAGAGGGTCCAATCATATTTTCCCTGAGACGTCGTTGATAGACCAAACCTTGCTGCTCGGTTAAGAAGCAGGAACGTTTTATTCAAATCACTCTGACGACCTCAACAACACTCCATCACTTCTCAATCCGTAATGAGACATCCAATGACATGATAAATGATGATGTTCTTGGGAGATTACACACAACGATAAAGTATCATGACTAGAGCATCCCTGAAGTGCTGACCCGAATTAAGCGTTGCCTTGCAATTAAAGATAGACGATTCCGACGTGACTGCAATCAAGCTTAATCCAGTGTGACAATTATCCGGAAACTTTTATGTTCTCAAGCAATGTTTCGAGTGTTTAATGCGAGACTTCAAAAGAAAACTTTTGCAGAGCTTCCGGATATACTGCGACAATGAGAGCTTTTAAGACTTTCGAACGTGCAGCCATGCAATTCATTCATTAACTACTTGATCTTGCTTGTTGAATTAAGCTCATTAAGCTTGTTTGTTTTGCTTGAAGTTCTGCAGAGTTACACGACGAGCACAATAGTTTTCTGCTTCTCCTACTTGAGAACTAGCAGAGAAAACATTTACAGCGGGAGGAACATTTGTGGGGAGAAAAGCGATTTGTTAGGGAAAAGCGGGAAAGGTTTTACCTGTCTGGAGTTTATGACTTTCGCAGCAGATCGCAGAAAGCGTCACGAGAACTTTAGAATTTCCTAAGTACTCGAGAGCTCAGCAGGTGGTGTCGAGCTTTGGAAAGCTTGATGAAGTTGGATTTAGCGAAGTTGGGCACTTCAAGTTGTTGTGGGCTTACAAAAGTTTTACGAACCTTCTCACTTTTATTTCGAATGCGCGATGCCTTTTGACTCGACCCTTGTCTCTTTCGTGACAGAATGGACAGACGTCGTCGCAATCCGCGTGAGAAAAATCAATTCGTCCATTTTCCTAGCGACAAAAAAAGATCTGCAAAGTGTTTGCCTACAAAGCTAAGTTATTTAAAGCAAAGTAAACAAGAGTTAGAGGAAAATCTCCCGCAGTCTGAACCGAGCTCCGATCAAAAGCTTAGTGTTCATTATTGATGTCGAGTCATGTTTATTTGTATTCTCTTCGAAAGTATCAGAGTTCACTCGGCTCGCTTTTCAAAGCGAGGAAAAATTGGCATAAATCGGATAAAGTCTCCAAGCTCATGATGGCATTTTAAATCCCTTTCATGAAATGCTCTTAAAATTCAAGCAGTTTGTCACATTCAAGTATCATTCGAGTGGATTTCGCTGTTTAAATAAACTCGAGTGCTGCTCCGATTTGCTCTTTTGAGGGCTTTTCGTTGACCGGAGTTGTCTTCGTGTATTCAGAACTCAATTTTCTCTTGAACGCTTTAACTTTGTTCTCTACTGGATTTCTTAAAGAAGCCGTAACCGTTTCTAGCTTTAGAAAAGCGAAATTGAAGCTACTAGTTTGAGCGCTTCCGACCATGTAAACCATACAGTGAGCGTCACATGAGGAAAACCTTTACGAAAATCTCATTCAACTGGCTTAATGTTTCTCTCATCTGTGACGACCGCAGCCACGAAACTGATGAATTATTAAATTACTCCTCTGGGACAGTAATTAACTCACAACTCACGCCAGGAGACGGTGTGGGCAATTAATTTGGGACTAGTCTCAGCGTCGCGTCACCTGCCTCCTCTCGCCTGAGGAATTTAAGTTTTATCAAGTTTATTAATTTATCAAAAACTTTCAGCGTTCCATTGGCAGGCGAGAAAGTACTGAGAGCGCGGAAAGCTCTCGCTGACCTGACACCGCTGCCACTCCGAAAAGAAGGAAATAAATTTCCACGTTGCGGCAAAATTCTCTCATGAATAAATAATTTTAATCACTGCTGTCGAGCGAGCTTCTCTCAACTCGTTCAGTGTAGGAAGCTGCAGCAGAAATGCTTTGTAATCTCGGCTATTTCATAACTTTATTAATAAAATAAAAAGCTTTTTAACGGACGAAAAAAGCTGAAGTAACAGAAGCCAATCAAAGTTTGAGGTCAAGAAAACTTTATTCATATTAAGAGGAAAATTTTCTAAAGTTTTCATTTATAAATATCTCTGTCCATTACCGCTGGCGTGACTAAGTAGAACATTAACAGCTTGCTGGGTCTCGAGCAGCAGACGAGCTTCACGGATCCATTCGCTAGACACTTTACGTGAGGCGCCCTGGAGCAGGTTCATGTATCTCAAAGTCTGCGACAAGTTGCCACGATCCATCCAGTACCTGTCAACAAGCGAAACGTTAACAGCCTTACAGCATATCAATTTATCATTCAGCTCACCTTGCTCGATTCAAAATTTCATAAGTATCGAGTTTACCAAAGTCGAACTCCTTGTCGTCGAGCTCGTCTTGTGAAATAACTTCCGATGGTCTCGCGATCAAGGCGCCTTGGATGAACGACAACAAGTAGACAGGAAGGGAAGCTCCCTCAGCTGGGACAAGAGCAAGACGACGAGCTACTTTATCTACATTGACGAATCTTTCACGTAAGGCTTCCTCGGGGAAAACTCCGCGTTCTCTAGCAGTATCCGGAAGAGTATTGATGACAACTGCAACGAGTTCGTCGCCTTCAGCTGCTGATCCGACAGCTTTGATTTCGTTCTTCAAGGGGCGAAGCTCTTGACGCCACGATTTCCCTGGTTGACCTTCACGTACACTTGACCAGAGAGTTTGACAAGCAGCCCAGAGCGACTGTGCTTGATAAGCGCTCTTCTCAGCATCAGCTCGTTCTACAGAATTGAAAAAGAGATTAAAAAATTACTAAAAGTTTCAGAAGGCAGCATCCGGAATGATTGAGAAATGCTTTACCTTTCAGCTCGTCATCAATTTCTGAGTTATCAAGCAGCGTGTTAAACAATGAGAACATGAAAATGAGTTTTGTTATGTAAATCGGGAAGATGGAATTAAGCAGGATTAGTGAGTAAGAGTTAGATTAAGCTTGGATAAGATTAAAATGAGGTTGATGAAAGTGACCGGGACAACTAGTTAAGTTGCCCTGGAAAGACAATGAAAGCAACCATAAAGTGAGCTTGAGGCTCTCTTGCCTCACCTTTCAAAGCTGAGTCCATTCCCTTAAGTTTTCCAAGCATGGCGGCCAGTTGAGTGTTGTAGGTCGCTCGCTCGTTTGCAACCTTCTCGTCGAGCTCACGGGCAAAGAGCCGCTTCATCTCAGCCTCCTTGTTGGAAATCGAGTCGTTCAAGTGATCAGTGTGAGCCTCAATCTGCTTCTTTAGTTGCTCGCGAAGACTTTTCTCGGTCTCTGCTTTGATTTTGAAGATCTACAAGGAAAAAGAATTAATCGCTGCGAAATGACAACTGGCGCGACCTAATCGGGAGATTCCGCTTACCTTGGCTTGGTTTTGGAGATTAAGATTGCGACGCTCCTTTTCCAATTCATATTCAAGCTGAGCTTTCACTGATTCTGCTTGGTCAGCACCTCTGACTGCATCGAGCGCCCGTCTTAGACGCAACTCGCCTTCTGTTTGAATCTTCTGAAGTTCTTTTTGATAAGCCATGACATGAGAGTAAGCGTTGACTAAGAACAGATCGACTTCCTCCTTTGACAAATCCAGCTTCTTCTCGTTCAAGTTAACACCGAAAAGCGATTCAATTTCTTTAACAAAGTAGCTGCGAGCTGACTCTACTTTCTTCCAATAGTTCTCAGAAGTGCCAGCGAGCTCCTTCGCTTTCAAAACTTCCACCTTGGCGGCGTTAAGATGCTCATTGAAGCTGGAGATATTTCGCTTGAGCGTTGTTTTCACATCACCAGCAATTTCGACGGCGTTTTTATCGATTTGCTGTTCGAGTTCATTCAGCTTTTTGCGGGCTGCAAGAGCCGCTTGCTCAGCGGCTTCCACGGCAGCGTCTCGGGTCAACGTTCGGTTCTTCAGAGCCGACCATGAGTTCACATCAATGTTCTCGACTGCGGAATCCACAATCTTCTTCACATCGTCGTTGTAAGACTTGAGAGCTGTCACTGCTCTGTTGTACTCCTTAATCGCCTGCGTTGCAGCTGACTCAACTGCCTTCTCTAGCTCAGCAAGATTCTTGGGAATTTCTACTTTAACTGGAGCAGTGGCTGTGCTCGAAACCGTTGCCGGCTTCGATTCGGGTTTGGAAATTGGAGGAGCTGGCACTGCAGGCGAAGCAGCCGGTTTGTCCTTAGACGATAATCCAGTGACTGGAGGAATCTTGGAACTGCTAACCAAAGGCTTCGGCGGTTCCGATTCTACAAGAAAATGAAACTGATAAGACTGGCTTAAAGGGATCATCGGCTTACTTTTCGCTGGCTCAACTTTCGACTCGCCACCGAACAAGTTGGTGACTGAAGATGTCGCCGAAGAAACAGACGATGTGATGGACGAAGTTGTGTCGCTGATTTTCTTCTGGTATTCGCCCATCTTCTTCTGAACGTCAGCAAACGGATTCACGTCGTCGATGAAGACCTCTAATACTGGCTCGATCCCCGGCACATTCTTTACGAGCGTCTGTCGGAATTCTTTGTCGTATTTCGCGTAGCTGATGAGTCCACCGCCGATGGCGAAGGGCGAGATGATCAAAAGGAATTTACCAAATCCTGCTTCGGTGAGTGGCACCCGCGTGTTGTTATACTGACGCACCAAAGCCGTCGTGTTTTTACTCTAAAAATAGTCGCCGAGAGATGATGCAGTCAGTCAGGTGTGCGTTGTTTTGCTTGCCGACGATGTCACGATATCTCTTCTGATTGCATAATTTTTTCTCAAGAATCGATGCAAACAAAACGAAATCGTCGCGAATCGACGAAACGCCAAGCTATCAGCCAAAATCTGCAGGTTACTCACAGACTTAGCGCCACTGAGGGATCTTTGAAGCAGAACTCGATACATGTTTGCGCTTAGAAATCCACGATTTTAGGAATTTAAATCGATGAACTTGGCCAATTTTTCTGCTCGCGGTGTTCGACGACCAACTGAACGAAACAATTTCAGGGTTTGATCATCAATGACGTGAGAGTCAAATGATATTAAAAACACCCCAACTTTGTCGAATCTATCGTGATTACATTCGATAAGTCGTTATCAGCTTAGCTTGTCCCATACTTGAAGTGACGTCAGTATTAAACGATCCCCAAGCTTAACGAATGAGTTGTCGGGCCCGTTGGAAGTCGCCGCACATGAAAACAACAAGAAATCGTAATAATTAAGGTTCTGCGATGTTTGGCGTACTGATTAGACCCGGTGAGTAGAGATCCGCGATCCAAAGCGCGTGATAATCAAGTGATCATTCTTCAGCTGTCCGCAGCGTGACTCGATTAGCCGCAAAAAGGATTCAACGCATCGGAGCTAATGAAGTCGCAAGAAAATTTTCTCAGTTGACGATTCAGCCAGCGAAGCCGCTGAATCTTGTCGTCAATCAACCAACCAGCAGCGTTTTGAATCATCCAGACTTCCTGAAACTCGCGACAAGTTCGGCTACGCAAGCTAGAACGGTCACGAAGTTTTCTTTGAAGACTGGAAAGCGAAAGACAGTGAAAGCAGCCTTGAAGCGATTCAAGCGACTCGATTGGGGAATCTGGATTAGAACTCGCACCGCCCGTCACAAGCGCATCTGGAAGAAGAGCAAATACCAGAAATACAAATCTCGTCAGCATGTTTTCACCAACGCGACGCAGAGCTGGCTGTTGGATAAGATGGTGACGAGCCGATGGAGGAAGCCAAAGTACTACGTCGACGATCCGTACCGTCCTTATCACTCACGAGAGAACTACTGGGTGACGAGGAAGAAGCCGATCGAGTGGGAATAATCTGTTTTATTTTGAGTAATTTTGCATAGTAAAAATTCATTTCATTGAAATTAAACTTCATAGAATTTCAAAACCCAAATCAGTCGATGATTCTCTGTCCAAACACATCACTGTCCCTCGACAACTTTGTTGAATAGCTTGCCGATTCCCTCAATCTCGCTCTCGATCATATCTCCAACCTTGAGGAACTCGGGAGGAGTCCGATGCATTCCAACACCCGATGGTGTGCCAGTCAGAATAATGTCGCCTGGCAAGAGAGTGATAGACTGAGTGACTCGCTCGATAATGTCGTCGATCTCGAAAATAAGTTCGCTCGTCTTTCCGCACTGCTTCAAGACGCCGTTAATGCTGCACTTGATGGTAAGGTCGCGAGGGTCAAGCACCGACTTGTGAACGACAGCGGGACCTAAAGGACAGAACGAATCCATTGACTTCCCGATCAAGAACTGGCCGCCGTTCCTTTGCTTCTGCCAGTCTCTAGCTGAAATGTCTTGAGCCACTGAGTAGCCGAAGACATAATCAAAAGCGCAAGCTTTCTTCACATGCGACGCTTTCTTTCCAATGATAACAGCCAATTCTACCTCCCAATCGATCTGATCAGAAATCTTGTGAGCAATGACGTTGCCGGTTGGTCCAGTCAGAGTGCTCGCGTATTTGCTGAAGAACATCGGTTCCTTCGGGTACGGTTTGTTCTGCTCATCGCAATGCCCACGATAATTCAAACCAACACAAAGAATCTTCTGTGGTTCGCTGATGGGCGCCAGCAGTTCAACGTCCGACGTTGGAATGCTATCGAGATCTTTGATCTTCTCCTTGATCTCGTTGACATCAACTCCCGACTCGATAAGTGTTTTCAAGTCGTTAGGGTAACAAGTGAGCGAGTTAAGCTCCTTAATCTGGCAGCCGTCGTCGGACGAAACGCCCAAGTAACGGCAATTCTCGCCATCCTTTCGCTTGTACTGTACAAATCGCATTTTAGTGTGATCGCTGGAAGACAAACTGATAATCTTAGCACTTGCCGACTACTCGAATCGTCGTTATTACCTCAATCGACGGATAAGATTTATATTCCCGCTCGACACGGCACCAATCTTTCCAGTGAATGATAATAAGATTCTCGACATGATGAAGGTCAGAGCCGGTTACGCAAATGAGATTTCCTTATGCAAATTTTGTCACGAACGTTGGCCTGTCAGCTGCTGAGTTTGACAGGAGAGAATCCTCAACCGAGAGTTAATGTAACTTCACTGAAAAGAAGGCAAAAGCTTCGAGGAAAAGCTGAAAAATTATGAGTTCTTAGATTGGTGTAAACAATTTCCAATGATTTCCAACGCGCGCCTTGTGAACATTTTACGCTTTAAACGAAATGAAAAGAACGGTTGGAGTTGGGATGAAAAAACGCCGCGAGGTATATTGCAAGCTAAATCAAGCAATGCTTAGAAGGAAAACCTGACTAATTGATGATAAATTATTCCGATTGAACGTTCGCGCCAAGCCCAGCAAGCCACTGAATTCGTTATGCTGTAGAAAATTCCTCACCTCGTGGAATTCGTCGCTCACTCAAATGTATCACATGTCAAATCGACACCGAATCAATCACCGACAGTAGTTGATTGCGAGCTTTCTGATGGATTGGTTCAAGTGTCTTTTCTGCCTCGACGTTCTCAAAGACTCCGAGTTGGTCTGCGCATCATCGTGCGAGCATTTTATTCATGAATGGTGCGTGGCAACTATGAAGTCGATCAGTGAAAGGCGGTGCAAGTTGTGCGACCGAGATATTGTTGTGCATTCTGTCTTCAAAGAGTTCGATTTGGAGAAAGCAATTCATGTCGTCGGCATCCCGAAAATCATTGAGAAGCTCGACGAGATCGTCAGCTTTATGTAAGTTGAAGAGGAACTTGGGTTAGCTAATGGAGATCGTTCATTGTTCATCTTTTCAGGAGAAGTCGCGAAGCTCAAGGATCGGAGTTGCAGAAAAGCTTTGACGAGATTGCTGAAAGATTTGAGAAACTCTCTAAAGATGAAGTCATCGAAAAATAAATTTTTGTCAACTTAAGTTTTATTTCCTAAATGTTACAAATTATCAGATTGTAACAAGTAAATGTCAGATCAAGTTTAAACAAAAGGTGAACCGAAAATTTTTTACGTTCTACTCGTCATCCGATGAATCATCTTGCTGAGTTTTCGAGGCATCGCTGCCGTTGCCCCACATTAACTTCAACGGATTGGGATCGGCATCCTGAATACATTTTAAAGTGTTGGCATAAATCCACAAGCAACGCGTTCTTGTGAGCCGCTGAATGTTGTTTCGCTTCTCGTATTCGTCGCGCAGCATAAGTGTTCCATCGACGTTTTGCATCAGGAGTAGGTTCGAGTTGGAGTTGCGCATGTACGGGCCAAAGATAAGGAAGTTGCTGGTCATTGAATCCTGTTCTTTGAATCTTAGTGGTGCGGCTGGCAGTGCGAAGATTCTCGGCCATTTCCTCGCGCTCTTACTGCATGGAGTTAAAGCGACTGCTCGGCCTTGCTTCTTCGCTCGTGATACAGCAGCCATGATAACTTTGAACGACAAATAGCGCGACCAGCTTTTAATGAAAATGTCAGAGAAGTCGTTCGTGATGTTGAAGAGAAACCACTTAAAGTCCGATTGACCAACAGGATTCGGCGCCAAACCTGTGACTTTAGCGACTTGATCAACTTGTTGAAATTTTGAACTAATGAGGTTTAGCGATGCTGGTGTCATTGTTGTTACAGGTTTCGCAAACGTTTGAAGGTGATTTGAACACGATGCGTTTTCCACATGTTCCAATTGTTTCTCGGCATCACAAGGTTCTTTACTGGGCGGTGGTACAGCCAACATCGGAGCTCGCCCCTGCATTTGCATCAGGCGCTTTTGTAGCATCTTCCTCTTGTGTTCATCTAATATTCTCTGCCTCCGCATCGCGTTTTCGTCTTTCTTATTCATCGTGCCTTGCCTCGACTTGTGCCAGATCTTATAAACCTTTTGGATCTTTTCAGCAATGCGTGGATGTGTGGAACGAGTTGGCTGCGCCACAAACCCGCTCAAGTAATGATCTTCTCCGTTGAGGATTCCACAAATTCGCATGTAGCCTTTACATCCGTACATTAGGATTGTCATATTCTTCAACTTTGCATTCTCAACGCGCAGCAAAATCATTCGTGTCAGCTCCGTGATGTCGTCTGAGAGTGAGAGCTTTCTAATGTTGATAATTTTCTCCCTCTCCGCGTGTTCTACTTCGGGAACCTTGGTCGAGTCTGTCAGCACGAGGAGCTGATAGCCGTCTCCGCCCTCGCTTTCAAGCGTAACCTGCCAGATTTGGATCAAGTCTTCCTCGTAAGAACGCAACAAGAAGCTCCACTGATAGATGTAGAATTTGTTGAGCATCTCATTCGACGGATGCAGACCTAGCGTGTTGGAACCGATTATAGCGACAAGCTTCTGCATCCGCATTGAGAAGACTTTGTTGAACGATTGCATAGTCACCGTGTCAAAGCCTGGCGGTGGCGCTTCTTGCAATTTGAGTCCTTTGAAGCTAAGAGGTGACGAGTTGGTTGACGAGAATGAGTGAGAGCGGTCGCGCGTCAGCATCGATAATTGTTCCCTTACCAAATCACTTTGGTTTTCGCCAATTTTAGACTCAATCTTCCTACGAACGTTGCGCAAGATCGACTCGATGATGCCGGATATTTCATCGAACGTATACTTGTCGGTGATCCTCACGATGCTGTCCGAATCTTGCTTGAAAATCTGCTTCATGAACGGAGCGGTCGACGAGACGGGGCCGGGAAAATTGTCCTTTCCTTGAATGACGAAAATTGGTTCTTCCTTGTTATCCGTCAGCGTGCTGAAGTCGAGTTTCTTTATATTGACGCGGTCCTTGTCGACGAAGTAAGCGTGATCGTTGAAAAATACAATCGCGCACTTGTTGTTGAGCAGAGACCGCAGCACCCGATTCAAACGCATCGTTTTATCGTCGTAGATATTGATGTAGATCGGTCCAATGCCTCCGTTTATTAAATCACAGAGGTTCTGGATCTCGATTTTGGGAATTCCCTCGGTGTCATTGAAGGTGGCAGTGATGTTCTTCTTCTTTTCGATCTTGGTCTTATCAACAGCGACTGGAAGAACGCGTCGTGAGAAACCGTCATCGACCATCTCGTCGTTGCTTTCTTCTTGAGGCGCTTCAGCTGAATCTGTCTCCTTTTGCTTCGTTTCCATGTAGTTAGCATAGTTGTATGGGTTTCTGTGCATGTAGCTAAAGTTGAGAGCTTTGATTGTCGATTCGGACGCTCGTAGTGGCTGCCGCCTCTGTTCCATTTCCTTCTGTATGCCTTCGATCTTGCAACGACACTTATAAACTCCATGATCCATACAAAACCAGGCGATGTCAACAAGCTTCAGTCGACGGAGCCCAACGTTAACGTGAAGCATTTTCCTAACTTCTTTTTTAATCGCCGTCAACTCTGAGTGCGAGTACGTTCCGACAAATTTAGTCTGGAACGTCAAGTCGACATCTTTTGTCTTCGGCTTCTTCGCTGGTGGTTCCTCGCTGTCACCTTCGCTTAGACTTTTCGTTGATGAGTGCAGATAATCCTCGAACTTCTTAGGAGCTCGCTTAACTCTTCGTGACTCGGTCTCCTTGCTGCTGACCACAACGGTCTCGGATTCGGTCACAATCACAGTTGGTCGCAGGTCACGCTCGACTTTCCCGAGGTGCGCTGATGCATTTCGCCCAATGCTCATGATCTCGCTATCCTGATAACGAATATTAAGCATGTTAGATAATTTAGTTCAGACCATTCAAATAAAATAGACTTACATCATTAACCGGCGTTTCTGATTGGAATACATTGGCGTTCAATCGCTTGAGTTCCAACAAAATTCTTTTTGAATTATTTTGTTTCGGCAGATTTGAAAGTTCTTCGATCGCTAAGCTCGAATTTATCGGGCTGCTCTCTGACATCGGCTCGACAGTTTTATCCTCTCTCGTGAATAGGTTGTCATTGAGATTGATGAAAACACTGTTCGTCAAGTCCTTGATTATCTCAATTATTTCGCATTCCACTGGATCATCCTTGTCGGCGTCTTTCGCAAACGTCCAATCCATTTCATCCTCATTATCCTCGCCATCGTCGTACACAATTCTCAACGGCTCGGTGTCCTGTGGCGATCTGATGATTTCACGAACTAGAAGGCTGTCTTTGTTGTTCTGATAGGGAATGGAGAATTGAAAAGTTTTTGGTGACTCGTCGTCTTCGTCTTCAAGAGTTGAGAGGGCTGACAGAGCGAACTCGCACCAGTTCTCAGTCAGGTCGCGATGTGGCAGTGTTTGTTTCAGGTACTTTTTGACTACAGGATCTAGTGGCGATCCTTTTGGTTCCACACTCACCTCCAGTTCAATTGCTGGCATCGAATATTTCGCGTAGTCGCCTAGAAATGCTCCGTCCTCGTCGTTTTTCGAATTCTTACGCTCCTGATTAATAATTTCAATCTTCTTGGATAACGGACGGGGCTTGATTGATAAGAGATGGCTGTCAAGATATTTCGGATCTAGGCGACTTTGAACATCGCCACGCAGCACAAAATTCCTAATGTTTTCGTTACGGAACATCAACCGATCGACCTCCTGCTTTCTCATTCTGCCGCCAGCACAGCATCGAGTTGATCGCATCATCGTTTTTCTGACCCGTGGGAAAGGCGCCGACGATTGTCCGCTCAGAACCTTCACTTTATGATTGCCAACGGATCCTTTCAGCTTGTAAACTGTTCCATCAAGCTCAAGCACTTGTTGAATAAAATTACTGGGACGAGTTCTGAGCCAAGTCAGAACCTTCCACGGTCCGGGTTTGATTGGAATGCTGTCAGCCATCATTTGATCGTTTAAAAAGTAGTCGACATCCAATTGCTTCTCCTTCTTCTGAATCTGTTTGAAGATCTTCGACTCTTGCTCGACCATTAGATATTTCATGCTGTTCCCACTGATGTCGTTGGCACTGATCAGTTGGCGTTTCTCGGCAACGGTTCGAGGCTTTGGAATGTTCGATAAGACTTGTGGCTCTCGCATTCGAGGTGGCTCCGGTTGTGGCGATTTTGTCTTATCATCGACCATGAATACTTTTTTGGTTTTGCTAAGTGCGATGGCTTTAAGGTATTCGTCCTCGTTATTCACGAAAGCTGACGAAGTTGATTTCGGATAACGAACGATGGGCGTTGGCAGTTGGTTTGGATTTGTAGGTCGACTGAAACAAACTGGTGCGTCGATCTCAACAAGCAAATCATCGTCAGACTCGGAAGTACTTCGCTGCAACTTTCCAGCGTCGGATTCTGATCCCGTCGAGTTGGATCGTCGGATTTTATCCAACAAAGAATCGACTATGGAAGATTTCTTTCCGCTTTCTGAACCAGACGACAATCTGGGCGACTTTTCTTTCGTTGGTGGCTCATCATGATGCTCGTCTTCGATCGAGTCGTTAGATTTCTCTGGCCGGAAATTGAGAAAGTTTTCAATGTCTTTTTCGACTTTGATCTCTTGCGAGTATGTTAACGGCTCCTCTGTCGGGATGGGCACCAGCACTGGCATCATAGAATCTTGTGCCACTTGCTCTTCTCCAGATACGACCGAATTTCGTCTAGAAAACTCTTCAATCCCAATTTCCTTCTCGATGCTGAGCTTCTCGATGGTGGTGAGCTCGGGCATCTTGTTATATTCCAGAGCAGCAGTTGAGTCGTTTGTGCAATCGTCGCCACTGAGTTGCCTTATGACTTCATCGATCGTCATCATGTCATCGTCATAATCATTCGCGTTAGCGATCACGTCCGCGGACGATGCAATCACATTTTCGTTGACAACGACTGTCTCTTTATCGGCTTCCTCTAACTGTTTGCCAATTAAGATTTCCGTTGAAGTCTGCGCGGGCTCTGCATTATTCGATTCGCCCGAAGAAATATGTTTTGGCTCTCGATCTGCAAATTCCTCAACCTCATCCATCGCTGCCTCGTCCGACTGCTTAAAATCTTCATCAATCACAAGACTCGAGCCGCTCTCGTCCAGCTCGTCTGTGTCATCTGAAGGTTTGTAGTTGTCATTGATGTCCATCACAATGATTGAAGAACAATTTCTACAAAGATATCAATACAAATTAAAATCGGAACAACGCAATTTTGTCAGCTTGTCATTAACGTTAACTTTGAGCGAGCGATTTAATTTGTTCTTAGGTGAGAATTCTAACTTAGAAAAGGCGTAGAATATTAATTGGCTGAAATTTAGGTAAAAACGATTCTAACCTAGCAAAGTCATCGAGGAAAATGAGGTCAAAGGTTGACAAGTTGTCATCAAGCAATGTAAGACGAATCAGAATTAGGTCCGCAACGACGAATATGAAGTCATATCTATGTTGTCATTGTTATATATAACTAGGTTAACATTATCAACGCATCCTGGACGCCCGCACTAGAAAACAATGGCGGACGATGCGATTTTCATTCAACAATTATTCGCTTACCTTCCACGCACCTCTCAATCCTCCATACGCAAAGCGTGCTCCAAGCGTTCCAGCTCTTCTCAGTCGCTCCAATTTGTTCAAACTATAACTCAATTTAAAGATACGATGTAATATAACAAGTTCTGCACGTTTCGTTGATATTCCGGATTAAAATTTGCGTTCGGACTCGAAAAGTTTGTTTACGAAAATCCTCGCGGTGATTTTCAGTTTTGCTTTTGATGAAAACTGTTTCCCTCACCACCACGATTTCGTTGACGATTCCCGTTTTATTAGCTTAGGAGTGAAAACTTATTCTGGCAGCTTGACATTTTTAAACTTTGAAAACGCTGCGACTAAATTGAAAGTAAATTGTTGGAAGTTGCGCGGCGCTAGTGAAGCGCGTGGTTCGAAATGATCCGTTAGGAATGTCAAGGACTGATGCATTAATCTAGATTTACTTCAAAATGAACACATTGCTAATCTTTAACATTGCTGATCCTTTATAAGCAAAGTGGTTTCACTCGGCTTGTTTGATCGTCGAATAAATTTTTATAAAAATTTCCTCAAGGTTCTCACCAGTTCAGACTGATCAAAACTGTATCAAAAGGACTAAACATTCAATCGGAGACCACAATTCATCCCACGTGACGCTTCAATCCCACATTTAGGACTTCCCGCGCCGATTCAAAGCCGACACGCGCTTGCCCCTCGACAGTTTCCCAGTTCGGACTACTCGCGAAAATCTCATTGATCTGTTTTCCTCCGTTGATTTGTTAAATTCAGGGCAAATCAAATCTGTAATCCTCTAGAGAGATGTCGATGCTGACTAGAAATGTCGTTCGGACGATGATCCAAGTGAGTTGACGGTGAATTAAATGCGAAAATCATGTTTTCCTTATTATGCAACAATATTGAGCTGTGCGAATGTTTAAACAATTAATTAATCTCGTCCTTCAATCGTTCTAGGCGTCGTCGAGGAACATTCACTCGACTGCTGCACTTAACTCGAAGCCAGAAGGCCGCACGACCTGCACACTTATTCCTGGCGACGGTGTCGGTCCCGAGCTGATCTACTCCGTGCAAGAAGTCTTCAAAGCAATCAGCGTTCCAGTGGATTTCGAGCCGTTCTTCCTCTCCGAGGTCAACCCAGCTCTCAGCTCGCCTCTTGAAAATGTTGTCGCGTCGATTAAGAAGAACAAGATTTGCCTCAAAGGAATTCTAGCGACTCCCGATTTCAGCCGAACTGGTGAGCTCCAAACGCTCAACATGAAGCTTCGCAACGAGCTCGACCTCTATGCAAACGTTGTCCACGTTGTCAGCTTACCCGGCGTAAAGACACGCCATAAGGGCATCGATGCTGTTGTCATCCGCGAGCAAACTGAGGGCGAGTACTCAGCTCTTGAACACGAAACGATTCCGGGAGTTATCGAGTGCCTCAAGGTCGTTACTGAGACCAAATCGTTGAGGATCGCCAAGTTCGCGTTTGATTATGCCGTCAAACATAACAGAAAGAAGGTCACAGCTGTTCACAAGGCGAACATCATGAAGCTGGGCGATGGATTGTTCTTGAAAAGCTGCGAGGCAATGGCTAAGCTTTACCCGAAAATTGAATTCGAGAAAATGATTGTTGACAACACGACCATGCAGCTTGTGTCCAACCCTCATCAGGTGAGAGGTCGCTAGTCGAGGTGCGATGGCAACAGTTGATAATTTCGTCTCTTTCCAGTTCGACGTTATGGTTACACCAAATCTTTATGGTAACATCATCGACAACATTGCTTCTGGATTAGTCGGCGGTGCCGGCGTAGTAAGCGGTGCTTCTTACTCAGCCGAGCAAGTTATTTATGAACCGGTAAGTTCCTTCTACTTTGTGTTTCAATTAGCTGAACTGATTTCGTTTCCAGGGTGCGCGCCACACATTCTCACAAGCTGTCGGAAAGAACATCGCCAACCCAACGGCAATGCTTCTCTGCGCTTCCAAGATGTTGCGCCACATCAATTTGCTCCATTACAGCGCTCAAATCTATGATGCCATTAACAACGTGTTGAAAGCAGGAAAGGTTCGCACAAAGGATCTGGGCGGCAACGCAACCACCGATGAGTTCACCAGAGCCGTCATCTACAACATCAAGTAAGCGCCGTCAGAAGTCAGCGAGGAATAATGACGAGCAACTTTTATAAGTTTAGATCAGTTTGAATCTTTCTTTCGATATCTCTGCTTCGTTGTTACGCAAGGACGTCGACCCCGTCCGCAATCCCTCCCACCTTTTCAAAAAAGTTATTAAACAAATTTCTTCGTTGTCGACGGACATGAGCTTAGAGTCTAAGCCTTAGACGATATGAAAACTTAATTTATTTGTTATCATTAAACGCAATTAGACGTGAATTTAGTTTTTGTTTCTCTCCCAAAATGCAATTAGCCAAAGGTTGTTGTTGATTTTCAAACGAACGCCCCAGCATCACACTCGTGAGGTGGGGGAAAGGAAACTTTAATTAAATGAAAGACAATACAGAATCACAGACGCCTTTGACATTTTTGAGATATCGCTTTCAGTCGCTGTCGAACTTAAATTATAGGAAATGGTCCTGTGTCACCAAATTGATCCCTTTGGCCGTTGCGATGCTTCCGGAGACGATTCGTCGATCAACGAGTTCTCCTTCATTACGCCAAAGTGCGGAAATGCTTGTGATTGCTCTGGCATCGTCGGCCGTGATCATTTGAAGGAAAAGCGAGCAAAGAAATTTCGCTGCAAGAGCAAGCGAATCAAGTTACTCGCTGATCCGAAGCAAGTAACACCAAAGTTTTGTAAAGCGTCTGTAGCAGCTGGAGGCCCGAGCATCGAGATTGTTCGCCCTGACGATGAGCAAACGCCCGTCCGCATCAAGATGCTCGCATTTCCAAAGGTCAGAAAGCTCGTCTCGTCACGTGAAGCATACAAGCGAGTGGTTGACAAGGAATGGTTTGACAGATTCGACTCATTGATTAATCGATCCATGCGGACGCTGTACAGTCGCTTGAGTAATGTTCAATTGTCTGGCAAATGTCCACGGCAAAAATGGACGAAAGAAGACTGGAAGCGTCATTGCGAGTGGCTCAAGAAGAATGCTCTACCGAAAACGGAGAAATCGCCAACTCCAATCGAACGAAAGCCCGTGCCTTTGGATAAGTTGATTCCTTCGATACAGAAACTCTCCGCTCCTCGATCACCTCGGGAAAAGTATCGTCAGCAGTGTGGCTACGTGTCAACTGTCAAAGAGTCGTCGCTATTGTACGAGCCTAACGATCGAATTTTGGAATTGGCAGTACCGAAGCAGCGAACTGTCGAGGCTGATGAAACCGAGTTCAAACCGTTTAGCGTGAGCCCAGCTGCTTTGATGTACAAACCAAGTGAGACTTCTCTAAACTCTCTTTCACCTAAATCTCATCCTACTCAATCAAACAGCTAAACACATCAAGCTCCTTGCTGTTCCGAAGGCGCAGCCAAAAAAGCCAACCGATGAAGCCATTTTAACAGAGTTTGGGGTGGTAAAGCGTGCGTTGACTGCAGCACCCAAGCCGCACTTGGACGAACTTGCAAAGCCGAAGGAACGTAGCGATGACGACGGAAGTGTCGAGAAACCTTTCGTCAGCAAGGCCGCGTTGAAAGCGAAGCCAACGAAACGCATTTTGGAGCTCTCTGAGCCTCGCAAAGTCTTCACAGATTGAAGCAGCCACAGTAATCAAGCAACCATGTGACCATTTTGAAAACTTTCTTTCCGCTGCGTCGTCTAAATTTTTGAGTTTAATAAATCATGACGTTCGTTGAGAGCTTTGGAGATTCAACCTATTCGAAAGCTTACTTCTTGGATTCCCCGCCCAGCTTGCCTTCGCAGTCTCCTTCGCTGAAAGTCGAAATTAAGGAAAATTATCGTTGTAACATTTTTTTACAAGATGGACAATGCCTGAAATCGAAAACAAGGTGAGGAGCGAGTATTTGCTGTTTAGATTGTGAGAAACCCGTTGGTATTTTAAAAAGGAAGCGACGGCAGATGAAAAGGAATCGAGAGAGGCTCGAGGAGCTGGCAAGACCACGACAAAACTTAGCATGCGCCGAGACTGTGAGATCAGATCGTTCTTGTCGCACTGAAAAAGATTTTGAATGATTTCTAGATCAGAACCGGTGGACAGCCGCTCAATGTTCTCCTTCCAAGGATTCTCACCCTCGCAGAGCCGAAGAATGTCACGCCGAAATACGTCAAACCGAAGGAAGAGCCAATTGTCTTGCCAGGGAAAATCAAAGACTGGGACGCGTGAGTCATCCAAGCTTTTCGAAACACCTAATCCAAATTTTATCATCATAGTCATAAGCAATGGCTTGAGAAGCGAGCCAAGCCAAAAGAAGATTGCAAGATCCATGTGGCGGCTGAAGTCAACAAACTGTCTCGAAAAATTACCAGAGCTGGAATGGCAAGAATTGAGAAGCTTGCCAAGCCACGGACACCAATGAAGCAATGGCATGACCGACCACGAATCAAGAAGAACCGGAAAAGTTTTTCCTCTTCGAGAAACACCAAGCTGAGCCAGCCGAAACTTCGTGCTGAGATCCGAGCGTTGACCTACGTACCGAAGGTTTCCAAATCAGCGATGAACTATCGAGCGACTGAAAGAATCGAGTCTCTTGCCACCCCGAGAAAAGGCCATCGAAGAGTAACGCAACTGCACAACAACAGCCTGGAGAGCTTGCAGTATTTTTGCTGTGGTAATGCTTGCGATTATAGTTTATTAAGAGAGCTTTCACCGATAGATAGAAAACTTAAAACTGCCTAAAAATTCATTGTCCTCTTGACTATAAAAATATTTCTGGATGACTTATTCTTAAGACTCCAACTAATAAATGAAATTATCAAATCTGCGGATCATCATTCGTCAGCTTTACAATCTTCACCGACTTTTCCCATAACACTCGCTGCCAATCAACGTCAAACGCTTCTTTGTGAGGCGAACCTTCTTTGCAGTCTCGAAAATATTTACCTGAAACTCCTTCGAGGTTTGGCGACATCGCGCAATAGAGAACTGTTTGGATTCCTTCCTGCAGGTTTTTGAGAAAAAGTCGGAAAAAAGCCATGACGAGGGAGAAAGGAAACGGAATGTGGCGCCAGATTCCAGTATCGACGACTCCTAGAAATTTGTGTTTTCAAGATAACAATTCGCATTTATCCAACGGAACCTACCCGGATGGAGACACGTGACAGTCACATTAGTTCCTTTGAGTCTTTTCACCATTTCAAAGCACGTCAAGATGTTTGCTAGCTTTGTATTGCCATACAGAAGGCAAGGAACGAGAAAGTTCACCGGATTCAGGTGATTGTCGTTCAACGGATTCATAAAAGAAAGCGTGTGAGTTTTTGATGCAACGATGACGATCCTGGACGGCGCCGACTTCTTCAACAGATCGATCAATAGATGAGTGAGTAGGAACGGCCCGTAGTGGTTCGTCGCCATCGTTAACTCGATTCCGTCGACACTTGTCGCTCTGGACACATAATTTACGTACCCAGCGTTGTGAATCAGTACGTCGAGCTTCACTTCGCTTCGATTGATTTGGTCGGCAAACTTACGAACGGATTCAAACGATGACAGATCGACATGATGAACAACGACATTCTCGTTTCCAGTTTTGCTAATTATTTCATCTGAAAGTTATTCAATGTTTGGTTGAGTTTCCATTCCGCGGTTAGGCTATGAGACATTTAACACATTTCTTTTATTAATTAAGTCAACCGACCCAACCAGTTAACTTTGGTTGTGAGGTGAGACATTTATTTGACACTAAATCTGAGGGTCGAGTCGCGTAAGCTTAGCGATTTTTCTCGACTCTTCCCACAGAATTACTTGCCATTGTTTATTGAACACTCGTGCGTTTGGCCGCGACTCGCGGCAGTTTCTGAAGTAGCGACCAGTGGCTCCGTCGAGATCTGGGGAAAGGGTGACATAGAGCGTTGTCTGAGCCCCTTCGCGTGGTGTCTTAAGGAAGAACAGGAAGAGTGCTAGCGGAAATTGAAGGCAGATCGGATAATTCCTCCAAATCCGCGAGTTTGTCATACCCGGATGAAGGCTATTAACGGTTATGTGAGATCGTTTCAGTCTTTTCGAGAGCTCGAGGGTGAACAGAATGTTGGCGAACTTTGAGTTGTTGTATAACTGCCCTGGCAGCCAGAAATCTATGGGATTTAGGTCTTCGGGCCTCGTCGGTTTGAGCGTCGACACGTGATGATATTTTGATGAAACGACGACAATCTTTGCCGGCGCTGATTTCTTAATGAGATTGATGAGAAGATGAGTGAGAAGAAAGGGCCCGTAGTGATTTGTCGCCATCGTCAGCTCAATGCCGTCCACGCTTTTTGCTTTCTTGAAAACACCGGCGTAGCCAGCGTTGTGTATCAGCACGTCGAGCCTGGTCTCATTCTGAAGAAAATCCTTTGCGAATTCCCTGATCGAGTTCTGTGAGCTCAGGTCCAACTTCATCACCACAACACTCTCATTGCCAGTATACTTGACAATCTCATCTGGAATTGAAGAAACGACCACCAATCAGCAAAGGAAGAGTTTTCTTGTTAAGGAGAAGTGGTGCCAAATGTTTACTGCTCTAGACTACAGACATTTTCTCGTTAAAGATATTTTTATTGAAGCTTCTAAGTGATCGCGGATCGACAGTTTGATTAGCGACTCCGCTTGATTTCCTTGAGAGTTTATATTTTCGGGTCTGCCGATGTCAATTTGACAATCTTTGCTGACTCTTCCCACAAAATTTTGTGGTCCTCTGGGCGCGTGACGTAGTCGGCGAGGCTTCGCTCCTGACAGTCGTAGAAATATTTTCCCGAAACGTTCTTGAGTTCCTCGGAGCATGCGAGATAGAGCGAGGTCTGTGCGCCTTCAACTGTTGTCTTGAAGAAGCCCTTGGTCAAGAAAGCTAAGCCGACGCTCAGAGGGAACGGAACATTACGCCAAATGCCTGAGTCAATCATTCCGGGATGCAAGAAATTGACGGTGATGTCTGAGCCCTTCAATCGCTTAGCCAACTCAAGAGCGAAGAAAATATTAGCGGTCTTCGAGATATAGTAAAGGTAGCCGGGCATGCTGTCGATCGGGTTGAGATGGGTTTTCAAATTAAAGCGACACATTCGGTAACACTCCGAAGCCACGATAACGATCCGGCAAGGCGTCGACTTCTTAAGCAAGTCGATCAACAGATGAGTCAACAAGAATGGTCCGTAGTGGTTCGTCGCCATCGTCATTTCAATTCCATCCTCGCTCATGATCTTGTTGAAGGTTTCAGCGTATCCAGCGTTATGAATGAGAACGTCGATCTTCTTCTCGCTCTTGACAATGCCATCGGCGAAATCGCGAACCGACTTTTGCGAGCTCAAATCGAGCTTTCGAATGAAAACGTTTTCATTCCCCGTTTCCTTAATAATTTCGTCTGAAAGCAACAGGAGTTGGAGGGTTTCTATCAATTTCGTTTGACTTTGGTTAGTGTGTCACTCATGAAAGGGTGTCGTGAAGGCTCGTGGTGTTATTAACAAATGAGTGGAAGCGTGAAGTGAATTAGTTTGCGAGTGATTAGTTTAGCAAGGTTCAAACGCTTACCTCGGGCTTTGTTGGCGGTGTCCATAGTCCGACAAGCCATGATAACTCGAGCCCCACGCTTTGCCAAATCTTTTGCTGTTTCTTTGCCGATTCCGCTGTTGGCGCCGGTAATTAGAACTGTCTTGCCATCCATTCGGACCTGAAAGTCAACAGTGTTAGCTAATCTTGTTCGCGCTGGAGTAAATTTTGCATAACTTACGTTTGATTCAAACTTGCCACATGTCACCTTCAGCCATAATCGAAAGACGAAAATGACAGTACAGATGCCGAAAATGATAGTGAAGTAGATCGACACGATGTTCGTGCTAGGAATGCTGTACCAAGCCATGCTGAAAGAAGAGACAACATTTGAATGAGAAAGAACGTAGTTCGCTACAACTTCGCGAAAAAAATTGACGACTTAAATATTTTGGTCCACGACCTTCACGACCTTCAACGTCAGTCGCATGATCCAATAAATTTATTTTAAAGAAAACATCTTTTAACTGTCACATTCAGCTGCAACAATCGTCATTGTTATCTGGATTTCGGTCGCTCCGAAACCGATTCCCACGCCTTTGAGTTCACAGACATCGTCTGAACTGAGTCAAAAAGCCATTCAATTGCCAAATTGAGTTATGCGACATCTTTGCGTGTCTTGAAGCGCGAAAGAAAGGTCTTGGTCGTCACTGATAAAGCTAAATATACTAAGCTCCTTGGAACGGACCTAGTTGATTAAGCGTTGATCACTCTTACAAATATTAGCTACCATACCAATTTCAATTATACGCTTAGTTTATCACTGAAGCGAACCAGGATGTGCAACTGTCACTTGACATTGTCAAGCTTTGTCGTCAACTTTTAAATCATAGACTGATCTGATGGCCCTTAAGGCACTTAAACCTAGTCTCACGCACTCTGGCCATGTCGTTTAGCTTGACTTGTTTGATCGGTAACATTTGCCTCGCGAACTTCGCAAACTTTGTAAGCAAACACGCTCAGTTTTATCAAAGATTCTCTCCGATATTTGTGCCTAATTAGCGGCTCAATAATTGTTAAACCGCGATTTCTCGTTAGCCGTAAAAGAAAATTTCACGATGACAATCTCGCACTTCAATTTGGTCTCAAGACCAGTTTAACCTGAAGCCGGAGAAATCGAAAGTCATTTTCGGTTTGTGCCACGTAATCGAATTTCGTCACTTAATCGGGCCGAAGCTTGTTCATCACTTTTCGCTGTTTACCTTCCTGCTGTTTGCACAATTTCAATTACCAGCTTGTAACAACTTTACGAAACAACAAATTAAAAACAGAAGCTTAGCATTGACGTGCGCGGTCAAGAGGCGAACCATCCGTTATTCAATGTCTTCGATTATTCATGGACACGAAAGCGTTAAAGAAGAAAAACCTCAATTACCCGGAGATTTGTTAGCTTCCACAATCTTTTACTAATTGCACAAAAAATGAACTCAAGCGCTCGGCGATTTGAAAACACAACTTAGCAGTTTGAACGAGCGAGTAAGACTGAAGCAAAACGAAGCTTCAACGCAACACACCGACTTCCAGTGAGTATGAAACCGGTTTCATATTTCGATGCTTCGCTCAACACCTTAAGACGGTTGGCTTTGTGGTGGTACTGGAATGAAAGAAGAACTCAACACTCAATTCACGGCTTTGATCTTGAAAGTTTCAAGGCAATTTATTGCTAATACAGCGTCGTGGTGTCTAGCGGCTTCCCCGCAACTAAATATTTGGATCTTGTGAAGTTAGCTTCACAATCTTCCGTGATTCTTCCCAAAAGATTTTGTTCCTCGATTCATCTTTTACAAAGTTCATTAAACCGGTTACACGACAATCGCTGAAATACTTTCCCGTGACTCCCTCAAGCTTGCCTGACGTACAGCATAAGATTGTAGTCTGAGCGCCTTCCCTTGCACTCTTGAACGAATGTTTCACGAATAAGTTAAGAGGGAACGGAACTTTCTTGAAGATCGACGTGTTGCACATGCCTGGATTCACGCAGTTCACAGTTATTCTTGTGTCTCTTAGTCTTCTCGCTAGCTCCAAACCAAACATGATGTTCGCTGTCTTTGTAACGTAGTAAAGATACATTGGAAACGTGTCGAGCGGATTGAGATTGTTCAGGTCAACACGTGCGATTTTGTAATAAGCCGATGAGACGATTACAACTCGCGCTGCGTTTGATCGCTTTAGAAGATCGATCAAGAGATGCGTTAACAGGAACGGTCCATAATGATTAGTCGCCATCGTCAACTCGATTCCATCGACGCTTGTTCTCTTGTTGGACGTGCTCGCGCATCCGGAGTTATGGATAAGGACGTCGATCTCAGTCTCAGTCTTTAAAAGCTCAGCAGCAAACTCGCGAATCGATTTCTGGGAACTCAGGTCAAGTTTCTGAACGAAAATGTTTTCATTTCCGCTTTCCCTTGTAATTTCATCTGCAAATTAAGAAAATGATTAGCGTATGATCGTTACATCATGAATGTTATTAGACCTCGAACTCTGATTGCCACATCTACTTTACGACTGGCCATGATGATGCGCGCACCTCTCTTCGCTAGATCTCTCACCGTTTCCAGTCCCAAACCGCTGTTGCCACCTGTTATGAGCACAGTCTTTCCATTCATCGTTTCCTAAGAGATCCATCAACGGTAATTCTTCTTACATAAATAAAATAAATTTGTATTTACATCAGAATCGAATCTGCCGACCGTCGATCGTAGCCACACGTGCAGAATTCCAACGACAACAGTCACAATAGGCAGCAACGCAATCAGTAATGAAAGTAAAAGCGGAAACATTTTTTGTTCACCAATTCAACTAAAATATTTCAAGTTTGTTGCGCAATTTCTTAAAACTTTCTTTATCGCTTTGTGCCTTGTACACCAAAAATTGGTTGGTTGTGATGTCTTCGCTTCAAGACGCCGAACATTACTGCAAGGTCTCTTTGGCTTTCACAAGCACTCTTTTAATGTACATGAAGCTTGAATCTCGACAACAGAAGAAATAAAGTTTGTTGGTGATCTCGCAAAGCTTCACCATGAGCTTTGGCATTCGCGCACTCATTGTGTAACTTGATTCAGTAACGATCATCTTTCTGTAAGAACTGATCACCTAGTTGAAACAAGATGACGTCTACAATTCTCGCAATGAATTTTAATTCAATAAAACTTAAGTGTCGAATGCATTTGCCATCAGGTTAAATACAGATCCTTTCAGATTAAACAAATGTGATTCTTTCAGCCAAAACTTTCACATTGATTGGGGAATTCTTCTCCACATAGTTAGTGATCGCGTCAATGTCCATCGGCCCTTCGATTGCGTTTTTAGCACCGGCGGCAATCATCTTGAAACCATCACCACCTTCAGCTATATAAGAATCTATGACCACTCGATAGAACTCGTTGTCATTGATTGGCTCATATCGTTGAGTGTCGCAAACGCGGCAAAGAGCCTCGAGTGAAACAATTCTATTATTGACTTCTTTGTTTCTGTCGTAGACAACTTTCAATCCAGAAACCTGAAGCTGATGATTTTCTGCGACTGAAAACTCGAGGGCTTTCCTGATAACATTTCCCTCAAGCTCAACTGACATAAGGCGAAATTCAAAGGGCGTCGTCGTCACCAAATCACCTACGGCATAATAAAAGTTGCAGAAACATATCAACCGACATTAGTCGTCATCACCGTAGACGATTTCTCCTTTCGTCATTCCAGCTCTGATGCTTCCAGGATTAGCGAAAGCAATCGAAGCCCCGGTCCAACCTTTCTCATCAGGTTGAATGTCGCGGAACTACGGAAGTTTTACAATTACTCTGGAAGGTCAAATTTCGACAACTCACAGTGCTAGCGAAAGCGTCGGCAACGAAGTCTCCCATCTCGCATTCCTTGCTGTAACATTGACTGTACAACAAATCATTGGTAGTTCTTCCAACAACTCGATTCTGTAGCTCGTCAATCCCGGCTCTCCAAGGCTTCAGTTCCTCGAGAATTTGTGGGTCAGGCACAACGTCATGACCAAGGAAGATCGGAGCGCCTTCATGATTCACAACTTTTCCTTTGTCGTCAAAGTACAAAGTGATGTCACCGAGATATTTCGTGTACGCTGACGCATGGACAATCAAAACCTCGTCTCCGTTATCTTGTCGAACGATTGCTGGATAAGTGTCGACGGCTTTGTCAGGTCCCGGAGGATTCACGCCCGAGAACAAGAAGGAATGGGAGTGACCACCAACAATTATGTCAATTGGCCCGCCGTGTTTAGCGATCTCACGATCCACATCGAGACCGCAATGCGACAGAACGATGATGATGTCGATCCCTTCGGCTGTGAGTTTTGCAACTTCAGCCTGCACAGATTCAACTTCTGGCAGAATTTTTATGTTTCCCCAATGCGACGGGAAAGTCGTGGTGACACCCACAATTCCGATTGATCGTGAGAACCTTCTTATCACTTTCGACTTTGTTCCTCGGAATGTTTCCGGTTCCAGAGCTCCGAGAATTCCATTCGGTCGTGTGAATTTTCTTATCACCATTGATTTAGAATATAAACCTTGGAATGTTGGCTCTTGTGAATCATCGATGTTGCAGATGAGAATCGGAGTGAGACTTCTTTCCATGAAAGGAACGAGTCCTTCAACGCCGTGATCAAATTCGTGGTTGCCAATCGTCTGGAGTACAAATCTCTAGACATGTTATTTCATTTGTAAGTGTCTTACCGATGCGTTGGCAGGAAAGAGATTGAGAAAATGGCTCGTGACGTTCCAGCGGTAAACGTTGTACCACAGAGTTCCTTGGTAGTTGTCGGCGGCGTTTAAGAGAATCGGGTTCTTGTCAGCTTTCGTTCGGAAGAGCTCCTTGGCCTTGGAGACGATTCTCGCATATCCGCCGATACACTCCTCGCCCTTTTTGCAAGTGTTTGATAGAACGTTGGTCTCCTCGAATCTTGCGTGGAGGTCATTGAAGTGGATTATGCTGACAGGGAAAGTGTCTTGAGCTTTCACTGAGTAAGCAAACAAACTCACGAACAAAAATAAATATTTCATTGCTCGAGTTTCTTTCACGCGATATCTCTTGATAAAAGTTTAATCGCTGACTAACTTATTAAGCTTCGTGTAGAAATTTCCAAAAATATATTTTGATTGGCTCATTCAAAACTAGTTAAAGCAAAGAATCTTTATTTGACATTCAGCTTAAAATCTTTTGTCGTTGCAGAAACTCCTAGTGATTCTATTTCTGATCCAAACACTTGAATAGCTGTCACGCAACTGAGGTTTTTGTCGGATTGATAGCGAGTTAAATATTATTGCACAGAGAACTCGTAAACAGTTTTGGTGAATCAAACAAAACATTCTAGTGAAGGTGGGAACTACCAAGCGATTGAATATCTCACAAATATTTGACTAAGTACGGAAAAAATTGTTTACTTGCAGCTGCAGGGCTTTACGAACACAACGCTGTAGATGAATGTTCACGACAAAGTTTGAGTGGTAAAAGGTTCAGAATTAAATTGTTTGTTTTGACAGGGAATTTGTAAAAGTTATCCAGACAACTTTAACAACACTTTGAAACCTGATTGCTTTTAAAAACAAATCGAAAGCTCATATAAATAAAGCTTTGGTCATTTTGACTTTTAAAGCTCTCTTGCTGTTAAAATTTGGCATCAAAGCTTTTAAGCACCTGAACCCAAGCTCATTAAGCCTAGTCAGCTAGAAGGTTTTTAAACGAAGCCAATTTGTATTCATGTCGATTGCAAACTTGAACTTGCTGCTCTGAAATCGCATAACAACAATCGCAAGTTACGCAGTCCAAGGAAAAAGTTTATTAATATTAAATTCAACATGTGCCCATTGATTGAACTCAATCGCTTATTCTAGATTTTGGGGTCTGACGGCTGAAGCTTCACCATCTTTACAGACTCCTCCCAGAGTTTCAAGCAATTTTCTGGATCAGTGTTTGACGCTCTCGGCTCAGTTTCCTGGCAGTTGCTGAAATATTTCCCGGAAACTCCTTCGACATCGCTGGAGGTCGCCAGATAAATTGAATTCTTAGCGCCCTCGACTGTATTCGAAAAGAAAAGCTTCTTCAGCAAGAAAAGTCCCGGCTTGAGTAACATAGACGTTCCGTTCGTCCAAATTGGTGTGTCGATTGTTCCGGGATGGAGAACGTTTGCTGTAACATTTGTTCCTTCCAAGCGTTTGGCCAACTCCTTCGTGAATAAAATGTTGAATCCCTTAGAGACGTAATACAAGAACCAGGGGATTGAATCGACGGGATTGAAGTTGTCAAGCCCAACACTGGACAGCCGATAGTAGGCTGAACCAACAACGACGATTCTTGACGGCGCTGACTTCTTCAGCAGATCAATCAGCAAATGAGTTAACAAGAATGGTCCATAGTGGTTCGTCGCCAACGTCAACTCGATGCCATCGACACTCGTTTTTTTGTCAAAAGTATTTGCATAACCAGCGTTGTGGATCAGAATATCCAAGCGCGATTCGTTGGCGTTGAAATGTTTTGCGAAATCTCTAACAGATTGCAGCGAACTTAAATCAAGCTTCATGACGGAGATGTTTTGGTTCCCCGACTCCGTCACTATCTCATCTGAAATGGAAATTGGATTAGTTTCAAAGGTCAGCGGATGATTGCGACTCTTCGAACCCCTCGCTTGGTTGGCCAATTCCATGTTCCGGCACGCCATGACTATGCGACAGCCTCGCTTTGCTAGATCTCGAACGGTTTCCTTGCCGATTCCACTGTTGGCTCCAGTGATCAAAACTGTCTTGCCTTCCATGACTCGCTATGTCTAGATCAGTTTATTTAGGCTGATGTCGGAGCGCAAACGTTAAATTAGTTTTTTTCGTTTGTTGTTTGTGTCGAAACTGAAGACGATAGAAATAACTGTTTTGAAATGAAAACTAGTCAAGCAGCATTAAAATTCCGGCGACTTTACCCAAAACCTCGACGCTAATGAAAGATGAACCGATCGACACGACAACTGTAGCGAAACTGAAGCAGAAGCATTCCATTTGAGCTTACCGCAACATCTTCGCGCAACACACTCAAAGCAAACTGTTGAAAGAAACCAGTCCGACGTAGCAATGTGACGATGACGTCGATGGCAATTGTTTCAAGTTTAATTATGTGGGTTCATTAATTTTTATTTGACTTAGTAATGAGCTCAAAACACTTAAAGACAAACACTTAAAAGCTCAGCAAATTAATAATTGAATTGAATTCATGAAACTTTGCACTTTACAGTTCTTTTCTGTAGGACTTTGTCCACAGCGCAACGTCTTGGTCAAACCGACGTTTCCGGTAAAGATTTAGCTCGTAATCGTTGCGATGAAGTTGGTTTGCTTTTATCAGAGAGTTGATGAGCGACTGGCTTGGTGTCTATCCAGAACATCATCACGAACGCCACCTCAGATTTGAAAGTTTTCCACCAAGAAATCTAGAAAATCAATCTTAAAAATTGTTTAGGTAAACTCTACATCCAAACCTTCTGCTCAACTGCAACTTTCTTGATGTTGCCTAGAAACTCGCAAATGGAAAACACGAACGCGACTAGACATCCTAGTATAAGAAGCCACACAGCTCCTCTGATGTCCTGAACTTGCAAGTTGGAATTCGTTGAGTGATGGGCGTCGTCACAAACTGAAATGGATGTTCTCTTAAGTTTCGATTAAAGCTTAATGCTCTTCTACCAATGTCTGATTTCCACCATTTATCTTTCAATTCGTCCAACACTCCGCTGTCAGAGAGATTCTGCAGCTGTTCGTTGAATGCTTTTCGATACGGCGAATCTATAATTTCCAAATTTCAATTGATAGAATCTAACATATTCACAAGTCCGCTAACTTTTCGGAAAAGCGATGCCGAAGCCATTTGAGTTGAGGAGCCCTCCGACTTGCATGAGCGAGCAATCTCTGTTCGTTACGTACTCTAACATCGGTGATTCCATCAGAAATGCGTATGTTCCATAGCGTTGCTTAACTCGCATAATTCCCTCGTTCACAGATCTAGCGTGAAATGAATCTCCCGATCGTTCCATCGCCGACCACATACGCTGGTAAGTTGAAAAATTCGAATCTCGGAAGAACTTCATCGTTGCGCCACCGTAAACGGCTCCAAACTTAATATAACTGCGGTCGATCAAATCTTCTGGGTCATTTAAAGTCGGAGACATTTTAGATGTCGTCAAATTAATTGCGAGATTGTACGCAAAGTAATGAGCTGTTAAAATGATGGCAAGCAGCCACCAAGCAGCCGTTACCAGCCTGAAAGATCGTCAAGCTGAGACTAGTAAAGCGAATGGTTCTCTTCTCACCTTGTACTCAATCCTCTAAGCAAATCAAATATTATTTCATTTAATGATTCCTCACATTCAACTCACTTTGGCAGGATATTACAGCCTTGACCCATTATCGTCATTGCAAGCCACACGCAGTTCTTGAAGTTCCAAATGTTTTTGAGCACGTCGACTTTGCTGTTTTCGTCTTCAATGCTTTGATGCCTTGGATCAAACGCCTGCCAGTCTTCGTCACTGATTCGAGCTAAGACGAAGATGACAGCAGAAACTCCAATGTAAGCTAGTATTGCGTAAAGCCAAACATCCACGCCGAACGGATGCAGGAAGAACAGAGGATCTGGCCAAAACTGTACTGGTTTAATGTATAGTAGTCCGATGCCAAGACTCATGAAAGGAATTGAGAAATCAACGGCCGTTCTCCTCTGTTGAGTGATTGTTATATCTGCGATCGCCAAGTCGACATCTTTATTATTCAACTGTCCCACCATGCCGTTCCACTTTCCTGTTATAAGATCTAGAGACCCGACACCATCTGACGATACCTGAAGCTCGTAGCCAAACAATAAACTCTCCTGTAGCTTGTTGATTAAGTCCACAATGTAGCCTTCGTAAGCCTCATTTTCTTCAAACGTGTCATTTCTCACAAGGGTTTCATTCTCCGTCATCTTTCGGATCATCAAAAAAGGCTGCTCGAGTCTCACGGCAATCACGAAAGTCTTATTATGCATCTCTTCTACCAGTTCGATCTCTGCCTCTTCTATTGGATCCTCTGGTCGATCAATCACCACCACTTGCTTGTCCCAAAACCCAACCTTGACAAACTCTCCATGAGCGAATTCAAGAATATCAAGTTGGAAATCAGTTCGTTTTCCATTGGCATGATCAAACTCAACATTCCCAGTAATTCCTTTCACCCTTTGAGTTTTCATGAAATTGAAAAACTTTTGAGATTCTTCATCTCGTTGAGGATTATTGCAGTCATGTTGAGTTCGATTCGTAGGAATCGGTTTGTGGTAGTTTCGAAGCGAGTTGTAGAACAGCTGAAGAGCATCGTAAACGAGCCCTGCTTCAACTTGAAATTGATCAACGTTCAGTTCCTCTTGCTGCCACGTTGTCAAAGCTTTCTCCAATTCATCATTTGTTGTATCAACAAGCCGCAGACAAGTCAAGTTCGATGGCAGATCAGGTATTGCAGAGAAGTTCAGATTGTAAACGTCGAGATCGTTTGTAATAAAATAACTGTTGTAGTCATTGAGCATGTTGAACTCAGCTGCTTCCATCAAGAAGGGCACAACTTTTTCTGAACTGACGTCAAGAACGACGTTTGTGTCACCTCGTGAACTTATTTCCTTCAACAACGCTCCGTAATTTCCAGCGAGCAGCTGCATGAGATGATGTGGCGTTGATTGCGCGTCGTGGAGCTGAAGAATGTTCTTTAATCGTATCAAGTTCTCCTTAGCTTCGTAAACGATTGTGTAGCTTGTCATTGAAAAATTCTCGAGGACATCAGCGTATGCTTTCGCCAAGATGTCAAAGTCAGGATAAAGATTCAACGTCATTCGATGTTCAAACGTTTTCTCTCCGTTTAGAGGTTTGCTTTTCCAGTGAAATATGACGTGTGGAATCCCCAATGTTTCCGCCATCGACGAAATAACTCCGGAAGTTTGCTCTGAACTTGGACCGAAGAGAATGTCGACGCCTTCCGCTGCGAGCTCGCACGCTGGAATATGAATTCGTAATAAAGCAACCTCTACCTAAACTGTCTGCTTACCGACTTGCTGGGCCTCCAGGCTGTCATGTCTAGAAATATTTCGCACTGTCGCTAAGAACTCAAAGTTTCTCGCTTTCGCATTTATTCGTTCCAATCCAAATTTAAACGCAAGTTGAGTGATATCGTCATCACCATGAAACAAACCACCTAAGGATTACAGTCACGTGTTACTTCTCTTTCATTTGTATATTTAAGAAAACACCGCACGGCGTCACGACGAAAACAAACGCTCTCTTGTGATCTTTCCTCTCGCGCATTCTAAGTTTAGCGATTATTTGTTTCTCCAACATAAATCGAGCGACAGAGGGAAAATGAAAAATGGAATCAGAAAACTTTTGGAAGCAATTTTTTGCCTTTCTGCAATATCGAGCACAAAAAGTTTGATCTGATGCTTCAACGACTCAGCAACTTTCGAAACGAAAGCATCACAATGAGCACTCATAACTTTACCGATGAGAACTTCTCGTTTTAGCGAGTCAACTTCGTGAAAAACGCAAACCGCTGACACCACCAGCAGAAGCAATAGAAATTTCATAACTTGAACACAACCGAAGTCTCAACAACTTTTTGCGATATTTCTCCGAAAGTTCTCTACAATTTTAACTAATTTCCTCAAGCAAAGCATTCGATATGATAGTGAACTTCAAAATCTTCTTCAACACTGAAGCAAAAATAGAATTTTCTCGTTTACTAAAGAGCGGAAAATTTTAGTTTTTCTCTCATGGAAAATTTGTTTTTTCAAAAGTGAGAAAGTGTGGTTGAAGTTTAGTCGGTGAAACTCGATGGGTTCTATCATTAAAATTCTTTTGTAGCAATCTTATGGTACACGAAGTTCTCTTGTCATTCAGATATTGCAAATAAAAGTCACGTTCGCTCTTTCAACCCGAAAACTTTGGTAACTAATCAACCGTAATTGTTTTGTTAACAATATAAGAGAACACGACAAAACGTTTTAAGCTGTCAATTTGTATGCAAAACGTGAAAAACGAGATATCTACGAGATAATTTAGCTTCAGTTTCTTGTGAGCTCTGTAACCAACAGGTCGCAGTGGTTTAAACAAGCAATTGAAGTTTGGCAAAGATCTCTGAGTCGTTCAGATGAATTCATTTGTTGGCTCTGTGCTGAAAACAGCAGCTGACATTATAATCTTCGCTGTCCTTATCGTCTTCGCGTTAATCCGCGATTTAGTCAAACTTTTTTATAACGATAAAAAAAGGTTAACAGGGAAGTTAGCTTTGGTGACTGGAGCCGGAAGTGGGATAGGAAGAAGTGTCGCGTTTAAACTGTCAAAACTCGGATGCAGAATTGCCGTGGTTGACATTGATGGGGAGACTGCGAAAGCAGCTGCGGAGCAAATTAAAGCGAAGGGAGGTGACGCGAGGGATTTTAAAACTGATATCTCGATCCTCGATTCAGTTTTAAAGCTGCGTGACGACGTCGCGAGCCGAATGGGTCCAGTTGACATTCTAGTCAACAACGCTGGTTTAATTCCAGACATGAGTCTCGACGAGCAGCCTCCAGGATTCAACGAAAAAATGGTCAAAGTTAACTTGCTCGGTACTTACTGGGTAAAGAATTTAAATTTTCAATTCATTTTGATTAAAGTTTTTGTTACAAAACGCTTTTCAGGTGACCGAAACTTTTCTAGCTCAGATGAAGGAAAACAACAGCGGGCATATCGTTGCAATTTCTTCAATGACAGCTCTGCATCCGTCGCCATTCACTGCATTTTATTCTGCAACTAAAGCTGGACTAAGCGCTTATATGACAGCGCTGCAAGAGAAACTTCGGTTGGAAAGATGGAGCGGCAAGATAAAGACGACAACAATTTGCCCGCATTATGTTAAAACAAAGCCAGATATTGTCGAGTTTCTTAGTCACACGTCGGTACTTTTCTTTAATTAGCAACATAAGCCATTAAGTTTTATTATTCAGGATCCGATGTGCTCCGCTTGAGACCGAAGAAGCCGCCGAAAGCATTGTCAACGCTGTCCTGAGAGAAGATTCCTTCGTGACAATTCCTTCGCATTATAAACCCTTATTGAAAATTATGAACTTGTGCTCCGTGCGAATGCAACAGCTCGTCAGGGATTATGTTTTGAGAGAGTTTGAGTTCAAACGATCTGGATAAAGTAAAAACGTGAAAATTTATTTATTTGTTATACAACAATTGCAACCTTCAAACAAATGCTATGCGACCAGCCATTGTTGGAATATTAATCGGCGAGTTTTTCTCTACGTAGCCAGTGAGTGCATCAATGTCAAGCGGTCCGTAGATTGTGTTCCTTGTGCCTTCAGCGAACATTGTAAACCCATCGCCACCACCAGCCAGGAACGAGCCAAGCACCACTCGATAGAACTCGTCGTCGTTCACTGGTTCATATCGAGGCACATCACAAACGCGGCAAAGAGCATCGAGAGAAACGATTCTGTGATTGATTTCTCTCTCCATGTCGTAGATAACTCTGAGACCAGAAACCTGTAGAACCAACAACGATTCGTTGTTAGCGACTGAGAACTCAAGTGCTTCTCTGATGGTTTTGCCTTGCACTTCAACCGAGAGTAAAAGATTTTCAAACGGTGTCGTTGTCACCAAGTCGCCGTAAAAGATTTCTCCTTTGGTCAGCCCAGCTCTGATTCCGCCAGGAACTGTCATGCAGATTGAAGCTCCTGTCCATCCCTTGACCTCCGGCTGAATGTCCAGAAACTATTTGGAATTTATTGTTTAGTAAACTATCGAATCATTACGATTAAACCAACTCACAGCGTCAGCGTAAGCATCGGCTGCGAACGATCCCATTCCGCATTCTCGGCTGTAACAGCGATTGTTCGACAAGTCATATTTTGTCACTCCAACCACGCGGTTCTGAAGTTTATCGATTTCAACTTTCCATGGCGCCAGTTCGGCTAGAATTTCCGGGTCGGGAACCACGTCATGCCCAAGAAAGATTGGAGCTCCTTCGAAGTTAGCAATTTTTCCCTTGTCATCAAAGTGCAAAGTGATGTCACCGAGATATTTCGTGTACGCTGACGCTTGCACAATCAGAATCTCGTCTCCATTATCTTGTCGAACGATTGCTGGATAAGTGTCGACGGCTCTGTCAGGCCCTGGAGGATTGTTGCCCGAGAACAAGAAGGAATGAGAGTGACCACCAACGATTATGTCAATTGGCCCGCCGTGTTTAGCGATCTCACGATCCACATCGAGACCGCAATGCGACAGAACGATGATGATGTCGATTCCTTCGGCTGTGAGTTTTGCAACTTCAGCCTGCACCGCTTCAACTTCTGGCAAAATGTTTACCCTTCCCCAGTTTGATCGGAAAGTCGTAGTGACACCAACAATTCCGATGGGCTTCGCGTACTTTCTTATCACCATTGATTTAGAATACAAGCCTTGGAATGTTGGTTCGAGTGAGTCATCTACGTTCGAGATGAGAATTGGTGCCAGACTTCTTTCCATGTAAGGAACGAGTCCTTCAATGCCGTGATCGAATTCATGGTTGCCAATCGTCTGAAAAATGAAAGGTTGTCTTCACAAAACACGATTGCGGCTGATTGATTAAAGAACACATACCGTCGCGTCAGCCGGAAAAAGATTGAGAAAATGGCTCGTGACGTTCCATCGATAAATGTTATACCACAGAGTTCCTTGGTAGTTGTCAGCGGCGTTTAGAAAAATTGGATTCTTATCCGCTTTCGTTTGAAGAAGCTCCTTGGCCTTGGACACAACTCTTGCGTAGCCGCCGATGCACTCATCACCTTGCTTGCAAGTGTTGGACATCACGTTTGTCTCGTCGAATCGAGCGTGCATGTCGTTGAAGTGGATGATAGTAACAGGAAAAGTTTCTTGAGCTTTAACCGCTAACGCAAACAAACTTGCGACCAAAATAAAACTCTTCATTGCTCCCAGTAGTTTCCGCGAAGTTTCCCAAAAGAAATTCAATCATCGACTGACTGTTGGTCTAAGCAATAATTAAAATGATAAGATTCCGTTTAATCGCGACACTTGACTAATCTTTCTGTGAATATTTTTTGTCGCTTCTCAATACCAAAGCCACGTGAGACAAAACCTGCTTAAGATTGCATTTGTGTTTTCAAAACACTGTTTTGTTTAACATTCACTACCAAGATACCTCGCGATAAGTAAGCAGAGTTTCATCAAAATCTTTTATCATGAAATTGCCGGTTGGCAATATTATTGTCACTTCTCTAGTCGAATATTCTGCTTGCAGCTCACACAAACAATTCATGTGAATAAAAGCGCCTAGCTTCAGAGTAAACACAACATCATATTTACCTTTGAAGCTTCCCACAGAAAACTCACGATAGCACAAATATTTACTTAAGAGCTTCACACCGAGGGTAAAGGAAAATAGCTTTTGATGAAACATCGCTGATGCTCTATCGATAAACACTCAGAGCTCTTTGATAGCTCACGACTATTAGTTGTCAGCGTCATTAAAATCTTTTGAAGCTTCCAATTTGAAAAGCTCCTTTGCCGTTGACAAAACCCTTGAATGAAGTTGGATTGAAATCTGCTTACAGGAATTTCTTTCAGCTTCAACAAAGCTTACATAAGCGAGAAAATCTGTAAACAAAATTGAACTTTCCATAGCTTCAAGTTCCTTCTTTTGAATTTCCCCCATGGCAATCCTGACGACGTCTGATTTATGAACCTTGAATTTCTATTTCTAAATTATTCTTCGTTCTTTCAGCCTATCTTTTTATGGCAAATTACGGTTGTTGATAGAAATTGCGTCTTTGTTTTGCTTTCAAGTTGGACTTTGAAGTGGAGAAATCTCCGACATGAAATAACCTCTCGAGCTTTAGCTACAAATAAAGCTTTCGCAAACTCGCCTGACTCGACAGTTTTGCTCCTTTTCTCGCAGTTAAGATTAATTTAGAACGCAACCTGTCGTGTTGAACAAAATGATTTTATTTTCAGGTGGGGATCTAACGATTATCTCACAAATATTTAACTAGACTATAACGACTAAGGCTTAGCGCCAGTCACTAAGGGTAGGAATTGTTTACCGGCAACTGTAAGTTTTTACGAAAACAAGGTTTCAGAATCGAAACTTCCCGCTGCTGTCTGACGTTGATCGGGCTCAGGTTTGGTGTTGACATTGATGGAACTTGAAGCTCTTCCGGCATGTTCCCAAACGACACCCGCGGCTTGATGCAATCGCTGGATGACTTTCTCGACGACTCTTCCAATTCACTTATAGACGTAGCCAGATGAATTGCAGGAATGTTATCGGGCGAGTACCGAATCTTCACCGTAAGAAAGTTATTGAAAGTCACAGCTTGCCCGCCGAGCTTTTTGTACAAAGAATAAATGCACGATGACGGATAAAACTTCAGAGCGAAAATGAGCGAGTTTCGAAGCATAACCGAGTGAAGCATAAGGATTCCGAGGGCCGCTGATATAAGCGAAATATATAAAGCTATCGTGTCTAAGTAGAGGTACAGGGCGAAGTACCCGAGATTTCTCTGTGAAAAATATGAAAGAGAAATATCTGAGCATAAAAATATTTCGAGATAAAATTTATGTTTGAACTTTGCTGGAGTTATGAAACAAAGTTGAGGAAACTTTTTCGAGTGGCATTTATGAGCTTAGGGAGCTTTCAATTTGAAACACGGAAATTTACTTTGACAGCTTTAAAAGCCTTTAGAAAATCATAAATATTAAGAGCTCTCTGGAGCTTTAAAGCTTCAAAAGGCTTCACAAATATTTGCACAAATAAAATATTAAAATGCGCGCTCCTTTGTTCTGCGCGTGAATTTCCTTTTCATTATTCATTGAGGCACTCGTCTGTTCCTACCTCGGATATTCCAATCAACAGAATCACAGCGAATATCGAGTAAAGCAGAAACCCAACCGACAGCAACCCGTTGATAACGATTTGTATAACTGCAGGTAAAGGAGAAAAAAATCGATTTTCACCAACTCAGCAGATTTCTTGCCGCGACTTTCTTCATGGAAACGTCGTCAACACTTCGGCGGTCAACTTACCGATTAGCGTTTTGCTGACGTCGTCGGCAGGATCCCCGAAAGCAGTTACGTAATAATTGGACTGAAGGGTGAAGTTTTTGAAGGCCACCACATCGCTGTTCTGCATCATCTTAAACTCAGAGTAGATTGATGTGAGAGTTAGAATCGCCCACGCGTAGACCTCGACAGTCACGTAAACAGCGCAGCCTATCACAAGGTCATACCGGAAGCAACATTTTTTAAAGCTCGACGGCAAAATTTCTCCCATAGCGATTCGCTCGACTCACGCGACTCTCATGCTCGAAGCTTGCCGCACAACTGAATCCTCTTCTATATTTACAAACAAATCCAACTACAATTTACATTCATGCGTAGTGGCGACATGGCCCGATAGAAAGCAACATCTTCTCAGTCTGTTTGGCTCCTGGAAATGATAAATTGTGCCATAAAATGGATTTGAGCGTTGATTGTTGCTCTTGAAGTAAGCGTTTCTGGTGTGCTAATAGATTGAAGGTGGGGGGTCAACGTTGAAGGATTCATTGAAGAAGGTCGAAATTTAAACGATTTGATGTTTTCGGAAGCAAATCTGTTACGAGTCGCACAGTGGAGCTTTTAATACGAAGCGAACGATTTTTGATAGCTTCGTTTTCCTTGTTCGGTTACAAAGTTTTCGTCGTGATGTAAGACACGGAAAATGATTTCGTGCATGGAAACATTTATTGGGATTATTTTTAGATTTCGTAAAGCGTTAAATTGCGAACTTGTGTCCTGGAACTTTGCGACAAGAAAAATCTTTTGTGAATGTTGGTCAGTCAGTTCAGCTTCATTCTTAATTTACGTAGCTTTCTTGGGGGACATAAGACTGAAGAATATGAGTCAATATTCAAGAGCTTTCACTATTCTTAAATGAAGGCTTGCAGTATCAAATAGAACAGGAGTGGAGACTTTATAGTACGTAGAAAATGAATAAAACCCTGAAAGATTTTCTTCCAGATAAAATTGCTATTCATCGCAGCAACTAATCAATGTGGAACAGACCGAATTTGAGCGACTTCATCGTCGGTAACTCCGTGAGACGAAATAGCTTCCAGCGTCGTCAATCGATGCCCTGAAAAGTCTTGTCGCTTTAGATTCCAAGGCTTCAAATAAAAAATTCAATAACGTTTTCTTCTTAACTCTAGCGAGGCTTCACTGGCTGCCTCTTTATTTATTAAATCAAGAATATTTCTCGCTACAAGCTTTTCCCTTTCTACAGATTTTTCGGTTCCGTCGAATATCGTATGGCTCGTCTTTTCATTGAACAAAAATCATAAATGAAAACTCGAAACTGATTTGCTTCGAAATGGAGAATAAAATTTATGAAAAATCAAGAGATAAAAGCTGGAGAATCGCTGGTTAAGCTTTGAGGAAAGTTTCGAAACTGTGTCGAGATGGCGGCTTGACCAGCGATGGTCAGCGGTTCTTAAAGATCAAGAAATAATAAAAGAGCAAAAGTGAAGCAAAAATCAAGCGGAGACAGTGGCGATGTCGATGGTCTTGTTCAAGTAATCTTCGACGAAGTCATCGGCTTCCAAGGGAATGAGCGATCGAATCATCAACCAGACGTCGCGGGAAATGAAGCAAAAGATCTTCGGCAATGGGAATCCGTTGAAAGGCGAAGCGACAGGGATTGTATAGGCTCCCATGTTCTCGAAAATTACGAAGTCGCCGATCTCGACGTTTGGCAGTGGAATGTCCGCAGCGATTTGATCCAAAGCATCGCAGGTCGGACCCCAGATCGTGCTCATGATCGTCTTCTCTTCGTCAAGCGGCTTGTTCAAGAAGATGGGCTTGACATGCTGATGATCGTAGAGCATGCAGTTGAACGAACCGTAAACTCCGTCGTTGATATAATAACTGACATGATTGACATCGTCAGTAATTGCATCGTAGATGTTCTTCTTCGACTGAATATTGGTGACGAGCGTGAAAGCCGAAGCGACGTAGAATCGTCCTGGCTCGGCGATGACTCGCACACTTCTGTCAGCGAAATGAGTCTCGAGCCCTTGATTGACAATTTGAGCGACGTCATTGATGTTCTTGTCGTTATCACCAGGAAAACCTCCGCCAATGTCCAGCAACGTCATGTTGAATCCAAGCGACTCTGCTTCTTCAAAAAGATTCTTGCAGAATCCGATCGCCTTGTTGTAGATCGGATAATCGCGGCAGCCGGAGCCAACATGGAATGAGATGCCGATGACGTTTAAGTTTAAGCCGCGCGCAGCCTTCAAAAGTTTTGGAGCTTCGATGATCGGATCGCAGCCAAACTTTTTGCCGAGGGGACATTGCGCCTCCTCTGCTTCGCAAACGATGCGTAGAACCAAGCTGTAAACATCACATGAATTAATAATCGGAAGATTTTCTATGACTCAGCGACGTACGTAACGTGCAGAATCATCAGAATCTAATGGAAAACACTTCGCGAAAGTTTTTTCCGTCGTTTGAGATAACGAAAATGACTTACTTTGCATCAGGGCAGATCGCTTTGATCTTTTGCAGTTCAATGTCGCAGTCGAAAGTCATCGTTTTGACGCCAACTAGGGCGGCGTAACGGATGTGAGACTTTGGCTTCGTTGGGTTGGCAAAGATGATTCTCTCGGGGTTGACACCCAAGCTGAGGATTTTGCTGATTTCTCCCTTCGACGCGCAATCAAACGACGTGCCTAGTGCAGCAAGCGTAGCAAGAACGACCTCGTTGTCGTTGCACTTCACAGCGTAATGTGGAACAACAGTCGGCATCTTCTCGATCCACATCTGATGCTTCTTAACGATGTCGCCGATGTTGAACACATAGAACGGCTCATCCTGGTTTGTGCCACAGGCAGTGAGGTCATGAATGATGTTTGTGACGTTCGTCTCGCCTTCGACCACCTGAATGCGATCCTCTTGATTGATGAACTTCATTGTTTCTTGTTGATTGATAAACCTTCTTCTAGTTAGACCGAATCCAAATACGAGTCCTTTGAGCGATAGCGGAGAGTTGCGTTAAATTTCCTTGATTTGATAAATAAACTGAAAGCGAACAAAGTTTGATTAGAACACAGTCGTTCGATGGCATATTTGAGGAAGACTTACAAGGCAGCCTTTCGCCACACGCGTGAGGTCCTATCACCAAGGCGGATCGCCGTTCAAAAGTAGCAAATGGAAGTCGAGCCTCCTCTCGTGGCCAGTGCCCCTGCTGGTTAACAGGGCAAACTGACCAGCTGCGTATGCCTGCAAGTTTAAGAATGAAGTGAGCAGTTAGCAAGCTGTACTTTTATATGTTGCCCGACAGATCAACCGCCGCAGATGTACTACCGTTACAAAGGAAGCTTGTGACGCAATGTTTGAATCTGGATTTTTCTACCTACAGCACAAAAGTATAGTCAGACCAAAATAATGAGTCGAACGAGACGAAAACGAAACATTTCCGATGAAAGTACAGCGATGGGAAAAAGAGCGCTCAACAAATCGTACAGATCGATGTTCAAATTAGTTAGTCGGGCAATTGATAAGGCCTCGTCAATGACGTAGCGGAGCGCGCTTGATTCATCAGCAGACTCGATTCAAGACAGAAAATTTCCGTTTGCTTCTTCTTAGCTCATGTTTCGCTTGGTAATAAAAGCTTCAAACGATGCGGAGGCAATTAACCATCGAGACATTTTTGGGGGCTGACAATGATTTGTCTTATCAACGCGGCCAGACATTCGGCTTATCGCAACACAGCTGAACAACTTGTTGTCAGGTTTCGTGCTCGTCGAATCGTCATGCAAGCTCAGCATGCCCCGTCTGCTCTAATCAGACGATTTTGGATTGATTTGCGTTCCAGCTGAGCTCCGGAAAAGTTTGTCGAGGCCGAGAACTCGATCGATTTTTTCTTCTCATCCGCTCGTCACAAGCGCGATTGCATAAAATTTGATTTTTCACGCGAAATTTTCTCGCGACGTGAGTCACCACACTTACTTCTAATGGAATTCTTGAAGCTTTCTGTGTAAACAGGGAAAGTTCGCGGTGCGATGAATATCAGGATGATTCCTTCGTTGCTTTCATGCGATTTTCGTTTTGGTTGACGAGAAGAATTCTGACGAAATTCGAAGAACTTTTCACTCTTAATCGATCACAACACAAGACAATACTCAGACGCTGAGCTCGTTAGCCTTTCTTATTTAAGCGATTGAAATATATTCCACTCGGTGAATTCCGTTGCTAAGAGCTCCGATGAAGAAAACAGACTAAACTTCGAGAGTGCAAAATGAACCGACGGGACATTTAGCCTCGCTCGGGATATTTTCAAATCGTCAAGATATTTTGTCAGATATTTTCGGATCGCAAATCTTTTTCTTTTCAGACTTACATTTATTTTAACTTTTGGTTTTGAAAAATTGAAAATGGCAAAACTAACAAATATGAATTAAACTTGAAACTGAGACATGAGAGGCGGAGTTGTGATCAGCTGCACTTATTTGTCGGCGACGTAATTAGGATGAACCATCAGGTAAACGTTGTCGTCTTCGTCCTCGTCCATTGCTTCGTCGGTTTTCTTCTGCTTAAGTGTTGATGTTTTGATTGGAATGAGAACTTGGTCCTGAACGATCAGACGATCGATGATGTGCTCGACGAGAACTTTGCGCTCGATCAGATCATCTTCGCTCTCCAGCATGTCTTGGATTTGCTCGAGGTACCATTGGACAAGCTCCGTCTTCTTGACACCTTCAGTGTCGCTTCCTTGCTCAAGGCACTTCATCTCTTCGTCGCGTAGGTGAAGGATCAGCATGTTCGAGATGTTTGTGTACTCTTCGAAGGTCATGGAGAACGTTTTCTTGACAGTTGTCGGAGCTTCTGCATGTTCTCCGTTGCCATTTCCATTTTCATGTCCTTGTTCAATCTCCATCTGCTCTTGTTGGTCATCCTCGTCGCCGAAATGAATGTCAGGCTGCTCGACACGAATGATGGATTTGTTGAGCAAGCGGTAAGCTTCAGTGACGTGACGAGGTAAGATCTCTTTGCTGCATTCCATCTTGGCGTAGGCCTCGCTCAACCGAATCATGCTTTCAAGTTGACGAACGGTGATGCGCCAAGTGCTTTTGCCAGTTGTTCCGACGTCTCGTTGTCTCAAATGTCCGTAGTTCTCAACGAGCAGATCCATCGACTCCTTTGTGACTTCTGGCTTGAATTGTCGAGCGAATTGGATGTAACGAAGAACGTCGGCGCGCTGATAAACTTGTTCCACTGTCTGTTGAGCATTGGTATGTAAATCAATGATTCGTCTGGCGATTGCATAGTCGACGACCTCATTACATTCATCGACAAGAATGAAGAACAAGTCGAAGCGTGACATGATAGGAGCAGACAGCATAATGTTCTGTTGAAGAGATTTCGAGCGATCGTAACGTCCATTGATTGGATTTGCGGCTGCGAGAATTGATGTTCTTGCATTGAGAGTAGCTCGAACTCCAGCCTTTGCAATCGAG
The DNA here is from genome assembly GCA_033064975.1 of Smittia sp. YW1114-2. Taxonomy (NCBI): domain Eukaryota; kingdom Metazoa; phylum Arthropoda; class Insecta; order Diptera; family Chironomidae; genus Smittia; species Smittia sp. YW1114-2. The sequence goes on from CP093833.1 coordinate 8,406,992, forward strand.
ATTGTCTGCTGTTCCATCGCCTCGTGGATGGCAACTTGGTCTCGAGGATCCATCTTGTCGAACTCATCGATGCAGCAAATTCCATTGTCAGCAAGCATCAGAGCGCCAGCTTCGATGACGAAGTCGAAACTTTCTTCGTCACGAACAACAGCAGCGGTGAGACCAGCTGCTGAGGATGCTTTTCCTGATGTGTAAACAGCTCTCGGTGAGAAGTCAGCAACTTGCTTTAATAGCTGAGATTTTGCTGTGCTCGGATCGCCGACGATGCAACAGTTGATGTCACCTCGAAGCGTTGTCTTCTCGTGTGTCGTCTTGCCGACTCCGCCAAACAGCTGCAGCAAAACTCCGCGCTTAACTTCGTCGTTACCGTAAATCGATGGAAACAAACTGTTGATGAGGTTTTGATACAATTTCGTGTCACGAGACATCTCGTAAACTTTGTTCCATTCTTCTTCTGTCATTCGGTTCTTCATATCTTCAGCGGTGACTTCGTTCATTGGCAAGTCAGTTCCACCGAATCGCGATGTGGTCACTTGAACGCTGCATGCCAGAAAAGCCATGCGGTAGTTGAGCTCGCGAACACCGAGCGCCTTCAATCCTTTGACTCCTTGGCCGATGTTGTCGCCTTGCTTGTGATGAGATCGAATGTCAGCCTTGGCGCCAGGAAGTTGAATTGATCCGACATCCGGAACAACAACCAAAGTTCCAGTAAAATCGTAGCGATCGCCAGCTTGAACGCTCTCTACGTTCTCAGCTCGTAGGATAACTTCAACTGAACGTGGGATTGCGCCACGAGGAAGCTCAGCTTGCGTCTCCTGAATGCGAACCTTTTGGAAATCGACGAACAAGCTTTTGTCAACTTCTAGCATGAAACGACGTCGGTTCGAGCAGACGGGATTGCGGCAAATCGTCGGGTTGGTGAACTTAAACTGCTGCTCTACGTTGCGAATTTCGGTTTGGCAATCCATGCACATGAAGGTACCGAACACAAGCTCCGGATGGACTGGATGGGTTCGAACGACTTGGCCGGAAATGCGAATCAATGAACCGATTTTGGATGTAGTTAGTTCTCGGACTTTGTGACGAGTCGGCACTTCCGTAAACGAAACGTAGCATTCCTTTTCCTTCTTCATCTCGCTGCGATCCTTGACGAAGTTTGAAACAGCTTGACACAAGAACGGGAAGATCCTAAAGCGGGAGAGACGTTAAGGGAGCTCGTCGTGATCTCGTTGCCTTCTCACCTGTAATATTCCTCGATGATCGCGGTTGAGAGGTACTGATTGTATTTCTCGATGTCTTCGAAGTTCACTTCAAGCGTGAAGCGATCAGGGTTCGCGAGATCTCTCGCTCCTTTCAGATACTTCAACTCGCCGTCTTCCTTGAACCTGAAATAACAAATAAACTCATTAATTTATTAATGCCGAAACATTTCTTCAACTTACTCGTCCAGGAAGTCCGAGAAGAGTTTCTGGCATCGCAGAGCGACTTCATCCTTCACCAAGAGGCGACCAGTGTGAGCATCAGCAACATCCATATCGTTAATCAGCCTGTTCTCGAGAAATTGAAATAAAATTGTTCACTGTTGTTGAGGATTTTGGCGCGAAACTGACACAATCAAACGAACTCGTCGAAGTGTAAACTTCACAAACACATTCGAAGCTGAAACCGCGGGAGATTTGAAAACAATTTCGTCGATTTCTTCGCTTATCTCATATCTCCATATAATCTGCTAATTCGCTAAGCTGAGATCAGGCGAACTCGATAAGATTCTCAACATTTAGTCAGTCGCGCATTTGAGTCGATAAAGTCGTGCAATGAAGTTGGTGATTCTCTTAGCGAGCTTCCTGCTCGGTTGCGCTGCAGCCCACGATGGCTCGCAATTTATTATCGGAGGAGAAGATGCTCCAATCGAGGAGTTTCCGTGGATGGCAAGAATATTACATCTCGGTCAGGCTGGCTGCGGTGGAACGATCGTGAACGCTCGCAGTGTTTTGACGGTTGACTCAATAAAATTTCTTTCGCCATTTTCTCATCAAAGTTTTTGGTTTCAGGCAGCTCATTGTATCTTCGTCAACACTCCCGCATTGGTCTCTTTCTTCGTCGGAACTTCAGATCCAAGAGGAGCTGGAGGGCAAACCTATCGGGCACTTCGAATCACGATTCATCCCGATTATGTTTTCACTCAAGATCCAAACTTGAACATGGTTGCCGACCTCGCGATCATCCGAAGCATTTCTAGTATCCAATTCAGCGCCACTGTTCAGCCCATTGCACTGGGAACATCTTTTGTGTCTAGCGGTTCAAATGGTCGCTTGAGCGGTTGGGGACTGATGGGTGGAGTGAGATGTCACTGATCATAATGCGACGGTAAAACATTTAACAGCAAATCTTTCAGTCTCTTTGGCGAGATCAACCTGATAAACTGCAACAGCTTTCAATGACTTCGATTACAAACACTCGATGCAGTCTCTTGCACCGAGATACGCCAGCTAGAGGAGTTATATCAAGCGAGAAGCTTTGCTTTGTTGGTGGCGAGAACGCTGGCGGATGCCGTGGTGAGTGACTGAAATCCTTTAAACTTTGGACAGCTTCAAGAATGTTCTTATTTGAAGGCGATCCTGGAAGTCCCATCGTTCGAAACGGAGTCGTAGTCGGAATTTTATCATGGATGATGCAACCGTGCGGATCTCATCCAACGGTCTTTATCAGGGTCGCTCACCATCTTGCGTGGATTCAACAGCATGTCTAAGACTTGACTTTTAAAATTTCACAGAGTTTGCAAACTCCAAATTTCAGTTGAACTTTATTTCTTACAAATCTATAACTTTGTTCATCTTAACTTTGATAAATTCTGATTTGGTTCGCGTAAGTAACTGTCTGTTGAACTATGCCCAACACTAACTGGCAACGTAATTTGGCACAAGAACTAAACAAGTTGAAAGTGATGGGGTTGCTTTCAGTTGATTTATGTCTCCGTAGGATGAGGTAGTTTTGAAGTGTCTGAGGTTTCGTTCTGCTCCACTTTCTTCTTAATCTTTTGCGAGTAACTGAGGCTTTGTTTGTCGAAGTCAAGCGGCATAATTCCAAGATCACCTGAGTAGCGATTCTTTGCAATCTATGAAGGCAATTTGTTAAACCTTATTACAAATCAATTGACTTGTCACTGACCTGCAAATACTTTTTTCCCCTAACTGAAGTCAGTCTTTTGTCTTGGATGATAAGAACATTGTCAGCTTCTTGCGTCGCTTTAGCGCCACCGAAGATTGAGCTCGTCGTCAGATCATCGCTGTCCTTTTCCTTTCTAGGATGAATCACAAGCGTGACGTGACAGTTCTTCTTCGTAGCGAACGTTCGGAACGACGCGATGATCGCATCTTGTTTCCAGAATCTGTCAATGTGCTTCGCTTCGTCTGATATTCCCATCATGAATTGAACGTTGTCGATAATCACGTGATTGATATCATGAACATACTGAGCGTGTTCGATTGCTTCCATCACAACTTTGATTTGCTGCTCGCCATGAAACGTCATGAAGAACATCGGCAACGACTCGAACTCATTCGCAAAGTATTCGAACTCCTTCAAGTTATCGTCGGTGGTTGTGTCGAGCAAAGGTTTTCCCGCAAACTGTCGAAGCAGCGTCGTTGCCAGTCTCGTGTTTCTGATCTCGAACGAGCCCCAAAGTGTGCTGACACCCTGCATCGCAAGATCCAACGAGTAATCAGACATAAAAGTAGTTTTGCCGCAGCCAGTCGGTCCAGTCAATATCGTCAGTTCTCCCTTTCGATGACCCTTGAGGTATTTGTTCAGAGTTGGATAACGTTTCCACTTCACTCCTTGCACCTTGTCTATGTTTTGCAGATCACTAAGCACGTCTTGTCTTAGCGAAGAGAAAGTTGTGATGGCTTTGTGGAGAATTGGCTGAGACTTGCTGAGAATTCCTTTGATATCGACGCTGGTGACGAGAGCTATGTAAGGCGTCGGTTGACTGCTTGTTGGTCTCACAAAGTTGCATCGCTTCTCGTCAAGCTTCTTTGCGAAATTCCTCGCAATATCCCAACCGGCTGTGTTGTAGTTAAACCAGAGAACGAGCTCACTAAAGCCGTCAAGGGCTGGAAGGCACTCTTGTGGAAGCGATTTGAGTCCATGGGGAAGACAAACGAAACTCGCATTCACTTTCGTTGTCATCAAAGCGAGAAGGTCAAGAACATTCAGCACGATGATCGCTTTGCTTGGAACATCTTTCGACGCCTTCGTGACTTTTCCGTTGTTGTGTACAATTAATCCAGAGCAGTTCAAGTCCGGCACTGTCTTCTCAATCCATCGCTGATCGTTCGATTCACTCTTGGAAATAATTTTACAGCCGACGACTTGGCCAAGGATGTCAGTAAGCGGAACCAGAAGCTCCTTTCTTGGCTCATTGAATCTCGCTTTTAGTAGAACCAGAGAATTCTTGCCAACCTTCTCATCCAGCTCAAAATATTCGAAGATCGCGTCAGAATTCTCCAACGTCACTGCCTCGTAATCTTCCTCGTAGCTTTGATAGTTGAAAGCGTTATCCTTTTGGAACTGTTCCTTTGCAGCAGCGAAGAGTTTCTGATAAGTCTTGAGCTCGTTCTGAGTCTTTTGTGAGCGTGATGTAGTGAAGAACTTGTCGATTAAACCGAATTTTGAAGCGTAGCGGCATTTTGGGCAAACGAATTGGCCTTAAAGGAAGAACATGAATCAGCGATTGACAGGACAAGCCATAGAACAATCTTACCTGTGGTTTTATTAATGTAAATATCCTCGGCTTTTCCGCCAGGCTCACATGCAGGGCAAAGCGTCTTGATATTCGTGTAGCCATCCTCGAATTGCGTGTTAGCCAACTTCAGCGACTTTTTAATGTTAAACAACGACACATTCATGTGATCACTATCGCTGTCCTTAAAGCTACTTGAACTGCAGGCGCTGGTGGATAAATCCTGATTGACATTGAGCTGCTTCAGGATCGTGAGTGGTTTCTTTGATACGAGACTCAGCTTTCTCGTGAGATGTGCGAACATCCTGGACTGGCAGCACTAGAAGCTCATGACACGAACGGCACTTTGGTCTTTGGCTTAGCACAGTTTAAGAATAGACAGTCGAGTAGTTCACGAGAAAATCGAGCTTAAAGTTGTTGCATCGAGTGATGTTTTCGCGCGTGTTTCTTTGTTTACAGTGGATCGTGCATCAGTGGCGGCGGTCTCACTTCCCAGTGACGCCACTGCCTGATTTTCTCAGTTGATACTGAACGTCCTCCTAGCATGGCGAATAACAATTTGTTTCTTAAATCGGGATTCATCCGGGCTCCACTGCAAAACGGAGTTGGACGGTATATTGGACAACTCCAGAGGCTCACGATCAAGTTCTGCAAGAGTCATGGCGCATCGAGAGGAATGCGAGAGTTCATCGAGAACGATTTGGTGAATTTCGCAAAGGAAAATCCCGGTGTTGTTGTCTACGTTAAGCCGAGAAGACATCGAGGACCTGTTGTTGTTGCTGAATACTGTAAGTTAGTCGCTAAAAGATCCAGATTGTCAATATTGACATGTGGTTTACCTTGCAGTGAATGGAGATCGCAACTGGATGTCGGCGCAAAATCAGTCCGGCGAAGAGATCTCGAAGTGGGTCAACCTGCGTCGATTGCAGGCAGGCGACACATCTAAACTGCGATACAGGAAGCACTGGCAGACCGAAATTCCTTCCATTCAAGGCCCATGGACTCCTTTCACCCACAAGAATCCACTCAACAATCTGATCCTTTATCCTGACACAAGTTTGGGTGAAGTTCTCGACAAAGAACAGTCCGCAACGGAGAAGCTTCTCGAGCTTGTCAAACAAAACCAGATTCAGGCGAAACAAGCTGAAAGTGAAGCCGCCAAAGAGTAAACTAGAACTATTTGTCATTAGTTTATTTGCAATAAAACTTAGAATACCTTAAAATCTAACCAGTGACGAGATTAAGTTGCAGACTGTCGATACGATTTAGTCGATAGAATCTTCTTGCCGCACATTCCGCAGATTCCTTTCTTGTAGGCACAGCCTTGACAGTAGTACGCTCCCTCCTGGTGGATCTTCGATTGACAGATTCCTGAAACAGTGAAATGCGTTAAGGGCTTGCTAAGGAAAGTACGAGCAATGTTCAAGATGAAAAGCTGCAAGCTTTAAGCTTCTGTAGCCCCGCTTGATGTTCAAGACAGAATCGACAGAAACTTCTAGAGCTTAACTTCGGTAATTAGGATTCTACTCACTGCATTTCCTCATCCCTTTCGTTGGATCTACTCTGCTTGCTGTGAGTGCCTTATTCTCATTGATTTTTCGGCCGCCGGACGTCCCCGATCCTTTGTCTGAAGCTGTTGAACGACCTGAAACAAGAAATATTTGTTTTCCACTTCCGAAGAGTTTCTGGCTCACTAACCTCCCATCTTCCAAGGATCCGGGGTGACAACATGCTTCAGCTTGAGCTCACATTTCTCACAAACCATTGTTACAGTAGTTTTCCGCGATTTTATTAGATTTCCGAGTTTGTTTATGTTTTGGTTTTCGGCTGCGCTCAGAAATTTTAACCAAAAAAATTTTTTTGCCAAAACAAACTTGAAAATTTGAGTGAAAATGTTAAATTTAAGCAACTTTCTAAAAGTTGCCACTCCACTTAAGACTCTTTGTCGGATGAAGCATGGCAAGCACAACAAGAAATATTTGTACAACGACGGAAAGCTCTTGAACGGAAATATTTATTACTATCCAAGGTAGATTTCGCTCATTTGCTTTGAAATTGAATAACTCAAAGTCTATTCACGTAGAAAACCCGACGAACCAGTGCCGGTGATCGAGCCAACAAAGTTATTGCGTGTTTCTAGAGTTAAACCAATCAAAGGAAATCCATACTGGGAACGCCGACTTCTTCGCGAGTTTGGATTGATGGAAGAGAGGGTGAGACTAAGAACAAACAGTTAACGTCATCTAATGACTATCTTTGTGCAGGGAAAGAACTGCACTGTTGTCAAGAACATCCCCGAGAACAACGCTCGACTGTGGAAGATCAAGCATCTCATTAAAGTTACACCAATTCACTTCCCCAACGGCGAGCCATCAGCTGAAGACCTCAAGTACACTTACCTGAAAGAGAATGGCGATTGCGTGGTGATCAAGAATATCGATGCATTACAAGAGAGGTTTGAAGCCGCTGAAAAGTTCGAGAAAGACAAGAACGAGCTCAGCGGCGAGTTGCTGCGTAAGGACAGCAGACTCAAGTGGATCAACAACTATTCGGACTAATCATGTCGCACTCACTTATAGTTATCGTCAATAAAATCCTTCGCAGTTTAGTAAGATTAATTTGTTGATAATCTCATCAGGGGCTAATTGCTCTCGTCACCAACCGCTCTTAATGATCACCATGTTTTATTACGCAAGCAACGCCGCAGTAATTTAATCTTGTTCACACCAACATGTGTTTCTATTTATCAACGGGCGCGATGAACAACATGAAAGTGATGTGAAGCGACTGCGGTACAAACCCCGACCCAGATCATATTCACATTGCGTCATAAAAAGTCATTTTCATAAGAATTATGAGACACTTTGGTGATTGAGCGTCTTTGAGGGGAAGCAGAACGATGGAAATCATTCCAGCATGGATCAATGAAGAATTATGAGAACTTTCCGGTCACAAACGTCTTTTTAAAACCTTCGAATGGGGGTAAGGAAAATAAACATTGTCATTTGACGAGGTCATCAATCACTCGTTGGACCCCAAACTGCTGCACCGTCGAAGGAAAATTCCCACAACGTCTCAACCCGCGAGAAACAAACGAAAATTGTAATTTCACACTTTGCTTTGTGTGTGCCTCGTCGTTTTTTTGGATAATTAAATCCTTGCGGTTCTCCCATCTCGCAACGATCAAGCGTGATGACATTAAAGCGAAACCGTTAAATTGCCTTTCTGATGGGAAACATAATTTTCTCCCCGTTCGCTTTGAAGTATCGCGGATCTTAAGAACTGCGACGAGAACGCGTAAAAACGGTCATAAATAATGCAGAGAACCACACGGCGATTTTCGCAAGCTGAAATTGAAACTCTATGCAAGTAGAAAAAGTAGCGCTGTAGAAAAAGTTGATAATTAGAAATCTCATGAACTCAGGCCTGCGATACTATAAAACATTCTACATGTGCAGCAAAGTTCTTGCGGTTTCGAGAGTTGATAAAGCAGAAGCGTCACATGTTGTCAGTTGATTGATGTCAACCCGACCTGCCGCGAGACTCGGGACGATCACGAAATCTTTTCATTTCCATCGTGGCTTCTCTGCTTCCTCCACACATTGCGCGATAAATTACTTTTGCGAGCGAGAGATGAACCACTGCGGAACGAGGCAGCTTTGTCTTTGTCGTCGTCTCCAAGCGATCAGCGAAATTTAATTTAAATTTTAAATCACGTCGTTCACTTCCGAACGGATCAGTTGGTTAGCAGATGAACATCTTGCCGTTGTCACCAAATGAATCTTCTCAATCTTGGAAGCAAGGCTGTGTGGACTCGATGGCACAGAAAGCAAGAGATTGTAGTCAGAATGTTGAAGCTCTCGGTCCATTTCACTAAACATTTACAATTTCATTTCCGATTCAAGCAAACATCAGCTTTTCATTGCTCATTGATTTGAGAAAGAATTAAGCGGGAGAAATTTCCGAGTGAACGACAAAGTCACCGCCAGCTTTCTACCAACAATGGCAGAAATAATTAAGTGGAATCTAATGACGTTATCGAAATTATTTTCACTCGCGACTGAATTCTTGTTATTGAAAATGTTCTTCTCACTCTCCTCGATGAACAGGAAATATCTTACCTAATTTCCTGAAGGAATCTACACGAAGCTTGGTCGTTGAGTTAAATCTCAAATTTGAAACCTATTCAGCTCTCATACCAAATCATTCCAACCCTTCATTTAAACGGCAAAACTCCGTGTACATTGTTGAAAACTCCAGTTGATCCAAACCCTCGAACCATCACGAATGTATTCCCAGCAACATCGTCAAGCAAACTCTCGTCGTTTCGCTTTATTAAGAAACAACGAAAGATTTCAATTAGATCTCAATTTGTGAGTTGTTTGTTCCTCCATTGTACGTGCTTTTGACACGGACAGTGAGTCGTCATGTTTCATTCAAATTGGAGCCAACGGCCCTGTCATTAAGCCATTATTAAAGCACACACCACTCGAGACCTATCAGGCATCGTTCTCTCGGCTGAACTCGCATGATCTCGGCGAATTAAGTAATAATTTGGAACCTTTTTCGTTACCTTGTTGTCTTAACGGCAATAATTTTCTTTCTCTCTCTTTCTCGACCAAATCGCAGCCAGGCCAAGCTGGATGTCGTAAAGTCAAGAATACGCTCATGTGTATAATTATTCGCCCTTCTATAGAAGCAATTTCTCGATAAAGTCGCGAAGCACCGAGCGTTAAACATTTTTACGGACGTCTTATGAGCCATGGATTCGATTCAAATCCGAAGGGGGCCACGCGGTCGCTTTTATATATAAAACTTCATTATGCACTGGATTTAAGAAGCATAAAAGTCCATGTTCAGTTTCTTCTTTTCCAAGATTGCTTTTTTATGTTCGCCACTCCTAAATGATATTTGCCTTCACCCAACTTTGTCTCGAGTTGATTTACAACAGAAACAGAGACAATTTTTTATGATCATGCATTGAATTCTTTTTTGGCTCCTATTTTCCGTTGCGTTTTTATGGATTCCAGTGTCGGCAGTCACATGCTGATTTTCATTAATTCTCAACCACCAGGACATCGCGCTGGTTGGCAAGGAACGGATCTTTGTTGTTACAAGAAATCGAGGGTGTGATCAGACTTGTCGTTCTCGGGATTAGTTCGACTCATGCGTCACTGCTATGGGTTCTAGTGAATGAAGAGTTAGTTTGCTAGAAGATGAACAATGTATCGAGTTCTCGGTGAACTTTTGCACGTCTCGAGTCTGCTGGGGTTTACCTTGCAAAGTTTTGTAGAGAAAAACAAACTCGATCTCGAATAACTTTTCCTCTGACTCATTGCAGAACTTAAAAACCTTTCGCAATCATCCAAAGCGGCTTCACACTTCTCAGCAGCGAACTCGTGAGAACATCAACGTGACCTGTCACTCCGAGCACTTTCTGTAATTCATGAACTCTCCCCACAACATCCATTGGCCAAATGGAGCTTGCCAGCCCCCAGGCTTCGTTCTGTATGCAGAGAACTCAAACTACAAATTGCAACCTCATCTTGATGTATGATTTCACAACATTTATTTTATATTTTCTGCGCAAGAGATAAATTGCTCTAAATTTGAATATTTTTTTACACTCGGGTGTTTGACTTATTCGTTGGTCGGCGGGAATGTTGGAAAGAGTTGCGAACCATAAAGCAGCTCTCCAACCGATGAATACGAAATTAGCTCATTTGTTTCTCTGTTTTGGCGTTCGCAGTATCATCAGGCGATAAATTAAAGGCGAAGAGATAAAAAATCCCTAAAAACTGCATGAAAAAATCATAAATAAGCAGCGGAAACTGTTCGCTCACAACAATCTCCACACGCGGCCGTAAATCACGTTGATAACGAACTCGATCGGCTCTCAATCTTCATGATGTCATGTTGCGACGGCTCAGACTGAGATTATTGAAATGACGGATTAGGCTCACATGCAAATTAGTGCTGCTCTGAAATCAGATCTCGCACATCTCTCGGCTACACGAGCCAGTCACCTCGATTCTAAACATAACAATGCTTGGGTTGTGAGAACGAAGACCAGAGAGGAAACCTACACGATTAATATTTGAATTACCATCTAAATTTGATTCTTTTTCTCCTCCACCCATCGAGCAGTCCCCGGATCGAGTCAAATTGTGTAGAAAAAAACATCCGAAAACATGAAATTTATATTTTAGAAATTCAAATTTATGAAACCATTCGTCGTGTTCTGTCTCGTTCGCTTTTTTTGGGCGAGCGGAAAGATTGAAATATAATGTTTGACAACATATCGCTCGCTAGTAAAACTTAGCAGCTGCTCGGAGGCTGGGATTACTTGGAGGTTGCTGTGTTTCAGAGATGGTTCCTTAGTCATGCTTAAAGGAAGTTACGTTGCAATCGTTTTAATACGAAGTTTCACCTGTGGTCGGTATCACACTTGTGGTCTGATTAAAGCCATCGGTCGCATGATTGGAAATGAAGGCGTGAACTACGTTGATTAACTGGCACATTGAACTGTTACCCCCGCATCGCTAAAACTATTAAGATTAACACATGTTTGGACACTCCACAAATTAGGTTTTCATTATCTCCACTACATAAACTTTTGCAGTCAATCATTTGCTTTTCAGAATTCCTTTGAACAATTAAATTCGCTCAACGTTCACTGGGCGTGCGGAACAATTTTCCGCTTCGCTTCCATATTTAATCCGAATTCTCATATTTAATTCTAATCCAACTTTTCCCTCTTTACTTACAGTCTTGCCTTTTTCACTTTTCCCTTCATTCAGTTGAACCTTAATGCCGAAATAATAACAGAACAAGGAGACGAGAGAATTGAAAAATTTACATGTGGACAGTCCCCTTCGGTGTTCATTCCGAATGCATTAGAAGTATAATGGGATTTCAATTTTGAAGAAGTTGGTTGGAGTCGCTTCATCTATGTAAGTTCACCTCACAAGTTTTTTTTTTGGGGCTATCGAAAATTCCATTTAAATTTAAATTTGCTGTTGTTGTGGATGCGGTGACTCCCTCTTCACATGTAAGTGGTTAACAAGGGCTTGAAATGTTTAAAGGAAGTTCTCGCCATCGCCCTCATCATCAAAGGATTTTTCTTCACTCTGAGGATGATCACAGGCCGCACTCACCTCAATTTTCACATATTATCCCCATGCGGTTGATGGCCATTCTTTTGAAATTATGGTAATGAAAATGGTTTTTAAAAGCCAAGCTGATGTTTCGAAAGGGAGCGGAAAGCGCTTCGGGACCGCGTTTGAGTTGTAATGGCGAAAGTTTTCCCGGTTAGTGGCAGTCCAACTCGACCCTTTAGCAAACCAAGCTGAGGTTCTTCTCGGATGGAAAATTGTTTTACGCTCGTAATGAGATGCAGGAAAGTTCTGGGGATCCAATCGATCATTCTTTGACATTCGAATAAGCTACACGAAGTTGCGAATGTTCAACGATATAAAAGTTGTTCCTTGCTACGAGTGACTGCCGTTCCTTTTTTTCTCGAACTCCCAGCGAGTTGACGGACCGATGAAAAAACATTTCGTGATAATTGGAAACAAAATTTTATGCACTAAAAGTCAGACGAGCTTATCACAATTTATTTCTTAAAAGCAATGAACAATGAGAAGTTTCTCGAGTTATCTAGGTCAACGTTAACCGTCCAATTTATGAGTACAACATTTCGAACTCGGTTTTGTTCTGAGTCATTCCTCTCATCTTTTCTGTGAGGTACCAATCGACGACTCCAATCGACTTCCTAAATCCTTCTTCAGCCTGTTTAATCGACAAGCCAAATTTCATGAAGAAATTGATGACTGCTTTTAGTTCATGGCTGTGATAAATGCGTAACTTTTCGTTGCTCACGTCTGTCTGATTGAAGAGATCATCGATAACTCCGAGTCCCACTGACCACCATTTGCCGTCGTGATAAAGATAGTTTGATGGGTCGAAGGCCTTCTCTCGTTCAAGGCACCAGAACAGGAAGAATTCGTTGAATAGCTCGTTAATCTTTCGATTTGTTGAATGTAAGACTTCCTTTAGAGTTTTCGCGGGAACTCCGTCTTTCCCGATAAGCGTCATAATGACAATGTTGCCTGACTGTGCGAGAAGCGTCGGTCTGTTTAGCTTTTCAACCACAGTTTTGAGTCGCGCGCTTTCCTCGTCAGCTCGTTTAATCTGCTTCGTTCTGTCATTGCAATCAGGCAAGTGAATTTTGAAGATTGCGTCATCTGAGGTGAGCAGCGGGAAATTTCGATGCGTTTTGTTCACTTTCCCACTCACTATTATCGCTTTCCCACTGCGGTGTAGGACTTTGCCGAAGCCGGTGACTTGACCATTGTTCACGTGCTTGTTCAATGAAGCAGATGCAGCTGCTGGAATTTCAAGCGCGTTCAGACATTCGAGCAACTCCGTTTTGAGGTCATCGGCAAGAGCATTCTTCTCTGAGTCGCGACGCTGCTTCTTTTTCTTCTTTGGCTTGTCCTGAAGTTTGAAGTCAAACTCGTCGTCGTAATCTTGTGCACTTGTTCCTTCAGCCATTCTTTTAATGTGTTCACTTTGCTCTTAACTCTGAATAAATGAATGGAAAACTCGAATTGCGTTGTTTATATTCCATAGGCTACGAGAAACTTACGCGCGTTGACGAAATCAGAAAAATTATCTTCGCAGTTGTTGTTGCAGGTTCACCGGCTCGCTCGAGAATGAATCAGCTCGACGACGACGTCACCCAAATTCGTTCGAATTGAGCGAGCCGTTTGCTGCTCGAGCTAATGCTAAGGAATCTGCAAAATCCTGAAGAACGTTACTAGAACAAATTGCAGCGTTCCAGCGAAGATCTCAAGCTTTAAGCTTTTGAAAGCTTTTTACTTTTATACTCGCCCTGGTAATTCGATCGATTCACTGATGATTCGAAGTCTATTAGCTCTGACCTATCGCTTTCCCAAAGCGATAAAAGATAACAAGTTCATTACGATGTTAATAAATCAAAGTTGTGCTAATCGACACTTGAAAAGCTGGTTCGCAAAAGCTTCAGTTGCTTTCAAACTTTCACCTAGAAATGTGGAAAATTTCACTAGTTCTTGTAATCATATTAGCTGCGTTTGAGGCTCAAGCGGCTTACGAAAATATTACGACAAAGTGTAGACATCAGTTCGATCACTTCAACGATGCTCTTAAAAATCAACGGACTTGGGCGATGTCAAGTAAGACAAGAAGTTAAATGAGATCGATCTTGTTCAAAGTTCTTAAACTGTTTTCACTGCCGTGCTATTATGATTTTAATTCAATATTTATAATTTATCAAACAAAATCTGCATTCTTCAGTGTATGACACTTGGGGGAAAGCTCAATCCGGAGTGTTGAACGGAAACACTCTAAATTTTGGCCAATTTGAAAGCTGCATTGGCTTCTTGCACCATACAGCGATTCAGGATGTCGGGAGCTTCCGTGGAAAGCATTGCATGATTTCTTATCGTGGACCCAATTTACCAGAAGACGATTTCAATATTACTTTCGGTTTGGCGGACTTGTGAGTTGGAAGAGGAGTTTGAATAGGCGAAAAACATTAAACTGATAATCTGATTTAATTAAATTTCAGAGGAAAACTTGCAAACAGCAAATCGCTTCAGCTTTACACTGGAATTTGCGTTCCTGAAAGTTGCTCCGCTGATGATGCGAGAGAGATTGCAATCTATGTTATGTCAGATGCAAATCTCAATGTGACGTCAGCGACGTGTGAATCGAACCACCTCATTCCATTCCGGATTAGAATCGTGGCGATTATTATCTTCGGACTGCTTTTATTGGCAGTGATTTTGGCCACAATTTATGAGTTGAACATGAAACATCAGCAGAGTGAGAGAGGGTGTTTGCGTTTGATAGTGCTGCTGATAACCAAATGCGTTTCAGAGTCGCCGTGCATGACATTGATAGCGTTTTCCGCTTACTCGAACTGCAGAAGCCTCTTTGAAATCAAATCGAATGAGGCGTCGACTTTCATCGTTAGTCTCGATGGGCTTAGGGCTCTTTCATTGCTTTGGACAATTTTCGGGCATCGCTACTTTGATACATTCGCAACTCCAGCAACGAATACAAAATCCGCGTTGGAGATTTGGTTGCGGAACATTTTTTCACTCGCCCATACAACGAATCATCTTGCAATGGATACATTCTTCCTGATTACAGCTCTGCTAGCCACATGGACATTCATGGGAGCCTTTGATGCGTGAGTTAAGTTGAAGCTCACAGAGTGAGACTGATGGACGTTTCTTTTAGGAGAAAGTTCAACATCCTGAAAATTTTCTTTCACCGGTTTCTGCGATACACTCCAGTTCTTCTCTTCCTCATTCTCTTTTTTGTATCGTTTGCCCCGTATCTTGGTTCTGGTCCAATCTACGACAGAGTTGTGGAGAGTTGGTTGTCAAATTGTTACAACTTCTGGTGGTCGACTCTTCTCCACGTGGCGAATTACACGAACATCGATAGGCTTTGCTTGAAGTGGACTTGGTATCACGCCCGGTGAAGCCGTAAGCAAACTCACTGAATCTTTCTCTTCGATTTCAGGTATGTCTGCGCCGAGTTCCAACTCTTTGTGATTTCGCCGTTTCTTGCGTATCCAGCGTGGCGGTGGAAATGGAAGTTCTTCTTTGTCTTTCCTCTGTTAACAGTGCTGAGCAAAGTTTATATCTTTGCGGTCTCATTGATCAACGAATTTCCTGTGTTTGTTGGACCTTTGTAAGTTACTGCGCTTAAATGAATTTTCGCATCGATGGCTAACTTATTGCATTCGTTTAGTAGACGTCCTGAGAAGCAATTCGACTACGATCGTCTGCTTTTCTTTCCAACTCATGCTCGATGTGGGCCGTGGTTTGTGGGAATGACTCTCGGCTTCATTCTTTACCAGCGCCGCAATCAGCCACCTCGACTTAGCCGAAACGTTATAAGACTGCTCTGGGTTGTTTCAGTTAGTGTGATGTTCGCAGTCATCCTCGGGTTTTATCCGTTCCAGCAAGAATCATCTCGAGACATTCCCAACATCGTTGCTGCAACGTACAACGCATTCTTCCGCTCAAGCTGGGCAGTTGCCATTGCGTGGATCATTTTCGGTTGTCAGAGTGGATCTGGAGGTATCATTCGATGGTTCCTTTGTCTCCCACACTTTCAGCCGATTGCAAGGATGAGCGTCAGCATTTACCTGACACACAGAGTGCATCAAATCCTTGGAGCCGCTTCCATCAAGCAACCAATCCATCTCGACCCTTTGCAAATATTCCATGTGTTCTTAGGCGACGCTCTTCTATCGTTCATAATTGGAGTCGTCGTCTATATTTGCATTGAAGCCCCGTTTGCAACACTGGAAAATCGTGTCTACAAAAAAATTTATGTTCCGAAGTGAAAAGTGCTGGAACCTTTAATCCTTAAACTTTGAATAAAACTCTAACTTGCTCTCTTCATCGTTTCGCTTTGAGCTTTATTGTCTGGCTCTAAATTCAACTGAAAAATCACAGATAAGTTAAACTCGCATGAAGTTCCGGAATCCCCTTTACGACCGATTTTTATTTACAGCAATGCGTCCCGTATGATTTCAGCTTTGATCATGAATTATGTTTCAATTATAATGAGAGTATCTGGAAATCCTTTTAATGCTTCACGAGGGTGCCGTATTCACATTTATAATCCTCCGATTTGAGAAACTTTTCCGTACGCACCTTGTGTGTCCATAAATCAGCGTGTCGACGAGAGCAGAGAAACAAAAGTATCGTGAGGTGTATTCGAAAGGCAGAGCGGAGCTGAAGATGAAAAAAGGAAACTTTCAACGTTTTATTTATATTTATTGGGTCTGAGAGGGAAGCCGACGTGGTTATCACAGGATATGCGAAATCGAGTGGGAAGTTGAAGAGAGAAAGGCGGAATAATTGCCGGAAAATTATTTAAGGCGAAACGCAAGCCGACGAGGTTGACGAGGGTTGAAGCGATAATTTATGTTTGGCGCTAACTTTCTCATTGTCGCATTCCGACGGTGATGATTTTTTTCAATTCGTCCTCAGCCGCATCCCAAGGTGCTGATATAATTAAATATTTCAGGCTTTGTCGTTGAGCGATTTACGAGCAGCACAATCACGACACAAACTTGACGACGACAAAACGCTGCTCACATGATGAAGCCATGCAAATGATAATCGTTTAAGTATCGCTTATGGAAACTGTTTGCTGTTTGTGTTATCCGACACCGACTTAACTTGGTTCGCATTCAACATTTTTTCCCACACGACAGCAATCTGATCCACACATTTCGACATCTGATATCTCCATTCCCCTGCCGAACTCGTCATTATACATTCTTCTCGTCTTACGGACTCTGAGACGATAAAATTGCTCACCGGAAATTTACATAATCAAATTTAGTTGTCATCCTTTATTTATGAACCGAAATTATGCGTCTCTACTTTGCGATGGCAGGAGAATGTTCAGTCGAAGGCGAATGGAATTAAAACGACGAGATAAAGCCTCGGGAAAAAATGTCGCATGAGACTTGACTTGTTTGGGTCCAGGAAGGCTCGAAAGCTTCAGGAAATTTTTACAGTCGAGTGATCCAGGTTCGGGAACGTTCATCGGTTCTGTGAAATATTTATCCGAATAATATTTTAGCGTGAAGGACGTGATTCATGATCGCTCGTCGTAAGAGAAACGACTTTAACTTTAGGCCATTTGATTTATTTTGAATAAAAAATTCATCCAACTTTCCTTTCACACCGCAACGAGCAATTTGCATCGGAATCTCGTCGCTTCTATCGAACGGGCGAAGAAAGCAATCTCCTTACAATAGCGCATTTAAAGCGTAAGGCCCATACCAGGAGGAGAAAAGTTATTGATGTAATTTAAAAAGGTGTTTCATTTGCTCCCTAATTTCAACGAGTTTCTCCTCTCCCGACATTCCCAGCCGCGTTCAACCGCCTCGACTTCCAGCCGCGCAAAAACAGTAGGCACATTCGTTAAGAAAATCTACACAATGACTCAATAAATTTATTTCCTTGATATTAAGAGTGGAAAAAAATTATTCTTAACCATATAAAGTTTTGCGTTTGTTTCTTTGTTGAGCGAAGAGGAGAAGAAGCCTTAAATCAAACGAGCTGGGAAGAATGAAACATTGTTACACGCATCTTTAACGAATTTATATTGCGTGCAGCAAGAAATATGTCTTTTATTGCTTTTTATTCCCAACAACACAAGTAAGAACGAAAGAGCAAGAAACTCGGAATAATTACAAATTAAAATAATAAATAATTTCACTCTCGGCTCCATAAATTTTGCTTTCGCGATGTCTGCTCGAGGAACGAAAAAATATTTAATTTGAATAAATATTTCGTCGGCGATTTTTCGCTTCCAAGTTTTGTTAGAGACAACGACAACTCAATTTTAAAGAAAATTTCAGCCTTGTCGATGATAAATAATTTGAGAAACAATTTAAATTTTGAGAAGAATTTTATTTAAACGAGAATGCGTCAGGCGCAGTGAGCTCACTTTACATTCTTCCACTCCAATTATGAAAGCCTTTGAAACTCTTGGCGGACAAGCTTCCAATGCCTTAATGTCATCAACTAAAACCACAATTCTAAGAAGCTTTGTTAATTACTGCAAAAGCCGCTAGAAACTATGTCAATCGATAGTTCGAATTGACGCTTCCAACTACTGATGTGCACTGTTGTCCCTAATTCGTTGAACTAACAATGTAATTGACTTATGTATGTTTTGTGTATTTAACATTGTAAGAAGCCTGATTTCATCTTAGCAAATAATGTCATGTTGTAACTTGTCACTAACCAAGCTTCAGCGTTTCAATGTCAAATATCTTGATCCTTGTGATTACACTGAAGTTTTTACAGGAAAACTATTCTAGACGGCTGGACAGCTTAAAACATGAGGGAGTTCCTCACATTCACTATGCTCCTTGAAAGTATTCATTAGTTTTAGGCGGAGCACTCGTAGAAAATGATGGAATCTTGAAAGACGATGTTGCTTACGATGTTGCTCAAAAAATTTAAAATAAACGACCAGTTGAGCGTCTTGAAAAATGTCAAATAATCGGACGGACCGAGCAGCACATTAAAGATCTGACTATATTTTTTCGATTGAAATTGGTGCTAGACAAACTTAATGTTTACTAAGCTAATGTTGGTTCATTCCATTTCAAGCAAGGGACGCGAAGATATTTGAATAAAAATTACCAACCACCATGAGCAAGAGAAAATTGAAATCTTAATCAACGTGTTGTAGGGCACTGCAGCACCTGCAAGCCTAAATGTTCACGCAATCAATGCAACATGATTTCAGCTGGCGTCTCTTGTTCTCTTCCACGAATATTTAAACGTTTCACCCGCGGACATTCTCGCTGAAGTTGAATTCTTCTCCCCACTTGATATTATAAAATAACGATAAATATTAATTACAGCAATAAATAATAAGAACTTGCGATCGAGAGATAACGAAATTTATAATTTAACAGAAGTGACGCTCATCCGCTCGCGAAGCCTCCTTGAAGGTTAGCAGCTCAATTAGCTTAATAAAACTTGGTCGGATTCATTAGGCTAATCAATTGAATAAATAATGTTACATGAGGAGAGAGGCGAAGCTCATTCCAAGTTTCCACGAACGTCGAAGGAAAGTTAATTTGTAAAATTAAATATTTTCTTTATTTAGTAATTTTTCAACCGCAATAAAGATTCATTAGCGTTATTTGGCTTTGGGGAGGGATCATCCTTCATTTGAATATTCGTCGAATCTGAAGGAATCTGCTGAGAATATCAAACAGAAAATGTCAGACGAGGGAAAATTGCAAATCATCATTTCAATTACTTAATTCGCATGGAACTGGATTTTCTTTTCTGTTTGCATTGCATTAATCCTGGACTTCATTATTCACCGCTAGATTTTTTATACTCGCGAAACATCAGTGGTGGAACTAGCCGAGGTTTACCAGGAAAATTGGATTTTAATGTTTGCCAAATGCTTCGAGAGGAAAATCAAATTAAATTCCGCCATAAATTCAATTTTTTATCTCATCTCATTAGCTTCGAATCCTCGACGTCGTCTTACGAAATTCCCTCGAACAAGCAAAGCTGCCGTAAGATTCAATTACGACTCTCTGATCCGTTTCTCTCATGATTGCACATTTATGCAAATAAAATAATTTTTGCCCGGACCGCTCGAGTCTCGAGACGATTGCAGTGCATTTGCATCTCGTTCGCTCATCGACTCCATGCAGACTCAATTTCGAGCTGCGCCGAAAAGGCAAAAAGGTCCGTCGATGGAATGATTTGTTGCGGGCTGATTGTAATTATTTAATCGACTAGGCTGCGAGAGTTCTTATCAAGTGATCCAAAGCGCCCAGCATGGAACTTGCCTTTATTGCGGCGAGGAAAACTATTAATTTTTATTGATCTCCAACATGCAACAGTCTTCGTTCCTTCTTGCGCGATCTTTCTCCACTCTCAGCTCGATGCGTTTTGCATTCTTCAACCTTCGTTCTCCCATTGTTTTCAAATGAAATCCCAGCTCAGCGCAAAAGGCGATAAGCAAACTTGGAGTTTTACACTTCCGTTGAAGAATCGTTCGAACACACGAATGGATGAAATGATAATTCCCAGTCGAGCTTACGACTAGAGCTCTGCTATTCTCGCGTATTTGCTTTATTATTACGCTGCTTTCTCATGTAATCTCAAGCAGCACAAGAAGTTTGTGCAAGCGAGTGAATTTCTTTTAATTAATCGAGCGTTCTCCGTTCAGCTGAGACAGTAAAAATTTAAATTTATTCCGAAGCAGGAAATTTATAGCTTTTCGACTTTTTATCTGCGATTTTCTTCTCTCGTTTGCCCTTCATCTAATGCGCTTTCTTGGGGCTAGAGAGCAAGTGTCGTCGCGTTTGGACCACGTTTAAGCTTCCAACGCAATGACAGCACAACTAACTTACGTGTCCCGCTCCAAACTTTTTGTTCCATCGGCAACTTTGTGTGTTTTACATTGTGATGCTTGAAGATTGGAACAACGGGAAAAATATTCAATTGCGAATTCAAATCGCCATAAAAAGCGGAGAGGAAAACTTGCGAATGAAGGGAGAAGTGCAAAGTGAAAACGATAATAAATTAAGAATCATTGCATCTCTTCAGCGCACAAAAGACTGCAAGTGATTAGCTCTCTCCGAGATTTACAGACTTTGCGATTGCAGCGAGCAACAAGAAAAGTTTGTCGGAGAAGAGGAGAAACTTCGTCTTGTTGCTTCGTTGATCTATAGCGATTCTTGATTCATCGGAACGTGGAACTTTCGTTACACCCAACAAATAAGTTCAGAAATCTATTCCGCCCCGAGTGATCGAGAGAATGGAAATTATTTTAATAATTCATTTAATTATAAAAATTGTTGCTTGACTGAAGTAGAGAAAAATTTAATTAAAAAACTTTTCCCTCGTCGCTGTTTTATTGACAAAAGTTCAATTTTTGCTGCTTCGAGCTGGGAGAATTCCAAACTGATTTGAATATTTCATGACGCCTCGCCGAAAAACCGCAATGCTTTCTCTGATTGCTGAATTTTTTAAGCAAACGGGCCGCACCATGTGTCCGATCGGAATCTTTATGGCCGTTGTTACGTTTCGCAATGAGCGGGAAAGACTCGGTCAATGGGCCATTATTGCATTAACGATCCATTCGAACTCGTTCTCATGATGAAGTTGTTGATAGCGAGTGCTGAGCAGCATCGCCCCTTTCCACATAAATAACAAACGAATCGCCCATATCGTCTTTGTTAAGGCATCATCGGGAGTTGCAAATTATTTTACTGCAATTGAACGAGTTGTTCGTATCGTTACATTTTCATCCCGGTTATTTACTCGTCTGCTGCTTCCCCGACGAAAAATTATTCTTTGCAAAGGCGAGCTGCCACCTCGGGCAAAATACGAGTGAGCTCTTCTCGGTCGGAATGCCATAATTTCTTCCTCCTTTCCACTCAACCAAAAAACTCCTTCGAGGCGAAATGTGAAAAGAATTCTGCTATCAATGTAGAAATGAAAGCAGTTTTTATTCAGCGAAATGTGAGTGGAGGGAAAAGTTGAAAAGATCTTGAAAAATTGTGTGTTTTCCCACTTTTGCATGAATGATTTTCTTCGCTGATTTTTCAATGGGGAAAATCACTTGGAAGCGGCAACGCAAAAATGGAAAAATGTGACGAGAATTCAAGTATTTTTGGTACGAAATTTCTGGGAGCTGCAGAGGCTCGCTGAGAAGGAGTTTATGAAACTTGCCACCTTACTAGGTCTTGAGAACTAAGTTCTTCTGTCATTTATTCGAGTAAAGTTTTCCTGATATCATCGAAATTATCCAACTAGGTAACATCATCAAATTGCCCAACAGTTGTAGCTTACAAGTTAGTCATTCGTTCTTCGAATGTGCAAGAGTTCCCCAACTGACGAACTGACCTGCAGCAGTTTTTATAGCCTGCAAGGTCTGCCGGATCTTTTTGTATAAATTTACGACACTTTGCCTCGCCAGAGAATTCAAAACTACTGTCACGAAACATTAAGTTTCACACTTTGCATTCTCCAGACCCACTAGATCACAGTTCTTTCGAGGCGAGAGAAACTTTTTTAATGAGAAATATTATTCATAAATATTAATGAAAAATTATTCTAAGTGTAAATGATATTCCTTAGTTCTCGCTCTTGTTTTATATCGGTGAAAAATTTAGTTTATCTTGCCATTGTTCTCATGCTTAGTTTGTAAGGCAAAAAGGAACTTAAAGCCCCGAGAGATGGCGAATGAAGTTTTCATAAACTTTTTCTGCTTTATCTTTCTCTTGAAACTTGCCTGCGAGTCAAATATAGAACAATATAAAAGCAATAAAGATGGAGTGTTTATGATTAAGTGGTTTGCGGTTTTTCTTGTAGTTTGCTCTTAAGTTATTATGATTCCGCTATTGTGTTTCGCTCTTTGCTGCGGCCCGGAAAGACGAAACTGATATGCTCGGAACGAAAGGCTGATAAACGGCTCGATGAAATGATTCAGGCTCGAGGCAAACTACAAAGTTTTCCGAATTAAGACATATTGCATAATAATGAGCGCAGGAACAAATTTATTCCCATTGAGATATCAACGGAGGAGAAACTTTGTCTAGCTTCGATTTCGAACGAACAAAACTCCAAAGACAAAGATGAGCTGCTTGCGGTCTCCTCGAACTCTCCCGGTAATCTCTCGATGATTTATCTAACCGAATTTTCCATATTTTATGACACGAAGCAATATCGGAAGAGGAGAAACTTTCAACAACTTAACGATGATGATATCAAACACTTCCGAGAGACGATACTCGAGACAAGAGACTGTTGACATCTCAGCTCGGTGTTTCACAATGGATTAGTTACAAGACTCTCAACCTTAATGGAGAAAAAGGATTCCAGTCAGAAACTTTCAGAAATGATAAACTATGCAAATGATAATGTGATGTCTGCAGCTTGCTTGTTCCAACTTTGCATGAGCGGTGGAATAGACAAACGCCCCGGGGAATTGCAAAACAGTCCGACGCCCGTCCGAAACTTTTCTTTAAAGTGTAATCTTTTTTGTCGTAAAAATTTGTAGCTTGATATGTTCAGCAGCCGCTCTAAGCGATTCAGTTACAAACATTCGTTCCGGTGATGCTAGAGAAGTTGGAAAGAAAGCAAAATCGTTGGCTGGGATGCAATGAAATTTTTTAAGAGTAGCTAGTACACAAATGCCTTTAATAACTGCGGAATCCTCCAAGTAATCCCAGAAACAGCAGCTTCGAAGCCACTGGTGCCTCAAATTGAGTTGCAACATCATGATTGCAAAGTTTCAATTCCGAGCGCTCACATGAAACTTCAACGCAATTTGTATGCAAATTCGTAATTGCTGTAAGCTTGAAGATAACTTTTTCCTGTTCGATGGGCGATGCTCATGAGCTTCGAGCCCGTAAGGGTGAACGGAACGGCGAGAAACAATAAGCAATAACTCCATGTTGAGCTGCAAAAAGTGATTTAAAAATTTACTTTTTCACCCGAGCCAGGCGAATGGAAATTTATGTGTAAACGATAAACGGAATTCTGCATCACAGCGACACAGCATAATAGTTTTGTCGCCCATAAAACGAAACGAAAAATTGTTTGTTTTCCTTGTCGAGTGCAAGCGAAGGTTGTAAAAATAACAATAAAATCATTTTGTATGCAAATTATGAAATGCTGAGATCGCAGGAACATTTTTGAATAATCGGAGCGTTTGTATGCCGCGGGAATCTCATTGTGGGTGAAGGCAACGAGAAGAAAACATGAAATTCGATTAGGAACAGTTTTGTTGCTTCCCTTTCGCTGTAACCTGCGACGATTGAATGAATCAACTGAGCGGCTCACGCACTTGGAGATTTGGAATTAAACGATCGCAGTTAGGAAACAAGAAGTCGAAGTGAAAAATGATTCCTAAGATTTGATTTTCGATTAATTCTCTCGATCGAACTCAGAAACTTAAGCTCCCGTGGTGTCAACGCAGACGCCACTTGCGGCCTGATAAAATCTATCAGGAATTGCTTTTTCGACCTTCAAATTCGTGGTCGAGCTTCCGAGGGCACTCGAATCATTTTTGCAAGGTAATGAAACCAAACACTTTGCTGCTCAGCTCCGTTGCGTCATTAAACTCAAATTTCGTCGATTCTCATCCAACGAGACCATTAAAGTCGCCCGAGAATGTTTTCAATTAGGAGTCATTAGTTGATCATCTCGCTGATGGCCACAATTAGTAAAACCGTCGGTGATCTCCGAGTTCTGATCTGCCCAGCAAGTCGTGTTGAGAGAATGAACTAAGGAATTCCGATAGCGCTCGACGTGAATTTGTTTTGAAGGTGAAAGGAGCTCCGTGAGTCGATCAGCTTGCATCTCATGCATCTAGGTTTATCCGTTGAAATGGGCCCGTAAATTATTATTTCATGTAAAAACGAAGTCGTAAATCAAAAAACACTTTGACGCCATTAAGAAAACTGATGATCCCGATCGTCCGAAAATGATTTTTTCATGCAAATTGGAATTCTCAGACGAATCAGTTTAAGTGACTCGGACTTCAGGCACTCAGAGCTTCGTCACCCACAAAGCTTTCATTATGATTGAAACCACCGCGAAGCGAGTTGATCGTGATACGTAAATCGATGAGGCCGACAGAACTTGCAAAGAGAAATCGCGGTCGATATGAATCGCAACGCATGAAGTGATTGAACGACGGAAACGCTCGATGCATCGATACTGCTCGATGACTCAGAATACGACAACGATTCCAATAAATCTGATTGACACGAGCAGAGTGAAGAGTTTTCCCTTTTCCGTGATCCGGAAACTGAGCCATAAGTGAAGTGCGTCGATCTCCAACGTCAACAAGAACCAACCACAGTTGAACCCTCGAAAGAAGCGAAATTGATTTATAATTTGATTTCGTCGGGAAATTCCGAGATTTTTTTTGCTTCCACACAGCAAATTGTTCACCATTGTCGGTGCTCGATTAAATGGAAACTCGACACGAGTGCGGGCGGAGTGGGAATAATTGAAAGTTATCAACTTAACTCGCTTTTGTCACTGCTCATCAGAGTTCGGCTTTACTCGAGTTTATTGATTCAGTTGGAATTTCGTTACTCAAGGCAATCGTCAAATATATTGGAAACGGCGCAAGCTTTCCTCACAAGAATTGAAGAAACTTCGTAGTTAATTCATGCTGAGAACTCCGTTCTCTTGATAAGAGGATCTAAAGCTGCTCGAATCGAATTGGTCATTGCTTTAGCCAGACCAGACGCGTCGGTTTCGCCTCCATCCGCGAATTTCACAACTCCATCGAGAACACCGTCGAGAAGCGTGAAAGCTAAATGAACAAGATCTTCTTGCTTATTAAAACCTTCATTGTCAGCCTTTGCAGGGACTGAAATGCCAAAGAGAAAAATAATAACTCGTAACGAGTTAGGAAGACCAACTAACTTACTGACGTTGATTACGAGGATCACAGCGAATACGGCGACGAGTATGAGTTTCATCTCAACTATTTGGAGAGTTTCCGTCTACTGGAACACAACTGAGTTGTTCAACGTTACTTCGCAGCTTTATTGATTAAAATGAAAAGTCTGTTTCTCAAACTCTGTGTCGTTTCTGTGTCGTATTAGAGTAGAACAGCACATTTGCTAATATTTCATTGTTTCCAGCTGCAATAATTACGCAAATACTGCAAACAAAAGATTAAACGGCAATAAAGCAAACACGCGGCTGAACTTTTTTTGACAATGCTCATCAGAATTCTCTTGATAGCTGAGAAAGTCGCAAATCATCGACAACAATTTATTCGGCTGGATTATGATGTCGTGGGCAAACAGAGAGAGAAGCCGCTGCTTCAGAAATTGATTTATGTTCTTCCATTTAATTCGAGTCGAAGCCTTCGATGATCTTCTTCTTTCTTACTCGATCGAACATTCTTCCAACAGATCACGACGACGATCGCGAGACGTGGAGAATTCCTAGGCCGAGACGATTGAGACCGATAATTTTCTTATTATTTTATTGGGCATTTAATCAAACACTTTCAGGCATTGACTGCGTCCAACCGCCGAACAGTCGAAAACCAAAAATCATTTACGAACAATAAAAGCGCTGAAGAATCGCCGGTTCCAGAGGAGAAGAAACGGGCGAGAGTCCCCGAGTGGATGATTTGAATATTTTTTCCATTCTTTCGACTCATTGTGAACGCTTCGCTCCGATATTTGTTTCTTGTGAGTCTGTTCAATTCTTTTGTTTCGCTTCTCGCCTTCTTTGAATAACGAAATGATACGAGCGAGATTTATGGTGCGGGCTAACGCGGCAGATTTTCGTGGAATTCTTTTCGCTTTCGACGAAGCGTTCAAGCTCAGCGTTAGCTTATGATTCGATCGCAGGCGATGAAGGTCCCTTTGGGTCTCGGACGCAACACCTTTCGGCGAGATCTCATCAGTGACGCAACCCGAAGCTGCTGGTTCCACCTTTGCCTCGAAAGGTGTTGGCGATGTGGGCGAACGGAGATCGAGAGCCAGAAGTCATGCTGCGGTGTAATTACAACGACTCTTTATTGTTTTAGCCTGCGATCTAAGATTTCCGCTCTCGTGTGTGATTCTCAAGACGCGCCGTCATCTCCCGCAATGGGAATTTAATGGCATGCAAGGCAAGGTTGGCTGCAAACCCGCTCCGTAATTGATATTTTTCCAGCGAAATTCGCCTGCGAGAAAGAGTCACAAGTGGTGGTGGCGATAATCTAAGCGAGCGAATCCAATTCTCGTTCTCGTTCCCCCTTTTTCGTCGCGATTCTTGCCATCATTAATCGCTTTCATTTAGAATTCAGGCGAGAAGAGAAAGAAATAAATTTATTGTTTCACAATAACCCGAAAGTGATTTCTTTGAGTTGATACACTCGCTGAATGGAATCGCGAAAGAGTTCGCAGCGGAGGAGAGCGAAGAGTCTTTAGAGGCAACGGAAAGACAATTTATTACCGCACATTGTTTTGTTCCAGGTCGTTCAGGCAGGCGAACGTCGATCCGAGTTGCGTTATTGATTCCTCCGTTGGTGTTTATCTTAACTGCTCCGCTTTCAGTGTTCTTCTCAGCCTCGTTTCAGTCCTCGACGATGTACGACGCGCCAAAGTCGTTTGGCCGTTGAAAATAGAGACTTCGAGAGCTGTGAAGAATTTATTGGCGCGTCGAGCTGCTTTTTGTTCTCATCTCTTAATGTTCTCGTCGCTTATTGATTCCAGAGTGGTTTTGGAAGTTGCGAGTGCGATTTCATGCCTGAACTACGTAATGAACATCGAACACCGCTGCTGATCGCTCCGAGAATCTTTTCGTGGATGCTTAATGGTCTGCCTCGCTATGAGTAATTGTGATTTAATTCTTGATGTGAGCGCGCATTTAGTGGATGAGCGTAATGAATAGAAGTGCCATGAGGTTGAAGGCCCGTCGGAGAAGATTCTTTCGAGTGATTATGGGTGTACGTTCCCGGAGTCTTTCATTAACAGGCATGAAATTGAGGCTCGAAGCAATCAGAAAACTCATGAGGTGTGTCGTGTTTCGATTTCCATTCAAAGATATTCTCTTCCTTTGACTAGAACTTCCACAGAATTCTGCTCTGAGTCCGAGCGGTAATCGAGAGGTTTACTAATGGCTTGCGTGTAATGAAGTCAAATCCAATTGAAACGGAAGACTTACTCAGTCGCCGACCCGCTTTCGGCTTATCACAGCAGGAGGAGAGAATTAAAAGCCAATTAAAGCGATCAGCTCACTGCATTCATCAATCGAAGTCGCTGATAATCCTCCTCGATTTATTCCGCCAGCGCTCGATTAATTGACCAAACAATGGATCTTTAGTCGAAGCTTCCGACGATATCAAAGTCATTTGCATTTCCACTTAAATTCTCCCTCGCTGGCTTTTCCATTCGCTTCGCGACGATTTCAATTTCGATGGCGACAAGATTTATGATTTTATTGTGATCTTCGGCATAAAAGTGAATCGCTTCCCTTTCACCTCGGATCATTCGTTATCGTCTCCTCTGCTTTGTGGCGAATTAATTTGAATGTCATTCTTGGGCGCGCGGCTCTTTGTCGACTCCGATTCGGGCATGATCGTCCATTCAAGTCCATCGTCATATTCATTTTACTCTCGCTGCTTCATCGGCCGGGCAACCGCAAGTGGGATCAGAACATAAAGACGCGGGGAAGGTTCAGCATGCGATCGGTGCGTGGAGAGATGAAATGTTTGTTGTGAAGCGTCCAACACTTTGACATAATTTATGATCTGCTGGACACAAAATCGACGTGAGGCCAGCGCTCGGTGAATTCTTGCGAGCAGCTCATACATCACAATCTTTCAAAATTCATCTAATTGCTAGCTCATGTAATGTTCGACTCGAGATGATCACAAATAGTTGTGAAGATAAAAGAAATAATTCTTCTCCTTTCTGGTGTTTCGGCTGCTTCTCCTTCTCGCGGCTATCTCATGTATCATTCCATTGTTCTCTAATTGAATGTTTTATTCGCTTCCTCTTCTATCGTTGAATAGACCGGAGGAGAGAGACAAAATTTTAACTTTCCTTGTAAGCATTTTCATGAGACACAATTTATCTTTCTTTATTCGCTCGGATATCGAATCGATTCACGCACCCTCGGCTGTCCGAGCAAAGTTGTGACTCAATCTCTGCGTCGCTTATGAAAAATGTTTTATCGCTTTTATGGCTCAGTTTCTCGATTTGCTTGAATTATTCATCATACCAACAGCGAGCACAAATCTTGTTGCTGTCGGCCGACGCTGTCAGTCACTGCGAGAGCAAAGAATTTTGCTCGACTAATTGATATTCACTCGGTGATGTCACTCGAGCTCCCAACTATCAAATTAGTTTTTGAGCCTTTGTCTCACTCGGCCGGTTTAATTAAATTTAAATCTCGACATCGTTCGAAGAATTCACCTGTCGAACAACATCATATTCCCTTTAATCTCATCACTGATACTTTGTTCCGCTCTCTCATGCCTCGAGCTTCCATTGAGTTGTTACGATCATGTCGAACAACAGTTTAATCGAGAGCATTAAAAGAAATTTAATTATTTGCAAACCAGTTTTCGCTGCTCGTCTTTTCCTGGTATTTCGTCGATGGCTCGACCGGACGGCGTGTAATTAACTTCATTAACGATGTCGTGATGCAAACTCGAAGACTTTTTAGGGGATTTGAGCCCCAGAAGATCAAACACGAAGGCACTGAAGATAATCAGCGCCAGGCAGAAATTAAGTCGACGCGTTAACATGCATTATGTAAATTAATAAAACGCGACGACCACCTTTTCTGTGTTGCATCTCCGAGCTGGAAATGTGTTAAAGCGAAACCCTCGCTTAATTATGTGATGCGCTTCATCTGCTCGTGTGTGCCTTGTTAACACATTTCCCGAAAATATCAAATTCTGGTCTCGTTTCAAACGAACTCAAGTCAAAGTTGGAAGAAATCGAGAGTCGAGAGCGGCAGAGAAAGCAAAACATTAATCGCATCGAGTTACTGGCGGTGCCAGATGATTTGCCCGACAAAATATTCATTTCGCTTGATGGGACAATTCTTGGTTGAGATTTGCTCGGCGACAAAGTCGAGAATTTCGCTCGTGTTTCGAAAAGAAATTAAACTCGAGTTTCATGTTTCGTGGAGTTTCTGCATTTCTCGGCGTCTGAAAATGCTGGCGATGAAATTAATGAAGACAGTCGACATGTTTCATGTTTTTCTACGACTTCAGAACAGTTTAAGTAGCTTGAACCCCGCTGAACCTGGAAGTTCCATTTGAAGTCGAATTAATGGCAAAATGTTCTCAAAGAATTTTGCAAATCTTTTGCTTAATTTATTGCCGAACAACTAACGTGACAATCGCTGCAAGCGATTTGACCGAAAAGATTATTCTCACTTCAAAAGAGTCGTTGAGTGTGAGGTATAAATAGACTGCACTCGTCTCTTTCCTTTGATGTTCGTCATGCAACCTCGAGACATAATGGAAATGTCTTGAGCAAGTTGAGCGAAATTAATCTCGAAGGGCTCGCGAACTTTCTTTTCGTCAGGCGATTGCAAAGTGTTTTAACTGTAGCTCGAGTTGTTTGAGTCAGAATTTAGATCATAGAGGACTCGTTTAACTCAGATTTGTTAGTCTATTTGGCTTTAGACGACGAGAAATTTACTGGCAATGTGAATCCTCGACAGTCCATTAGAAGTCCGACCGAAAGTTATTCAAATTCTTTTCGGTCGAAGAGATTTAATTGCATTCGCTTTCATCTCATTTGGAATTCCACACAGCCGCATAACTCAAGTGCACCATCGAGAGCGTTTCTTCAGTTCATGACAATCTCTCTCGCCTCTTCCTGCCACTGAACTTACTCTCGAGTGTTTTCCTTCTCCCGTTTTTGTGTGATTTTGAATTGACAAATGCACTTGGAATATTAAAATGACTTATTATTTTTTTGCTGCTTCAAGCTCAAGTTGTTATTCTTCAACTCGGTGTCTCCAGGGATATGCAAAAGTCGAAAGAAGAATACGACATTAACTGGCTCCCCTCCTCGCATTCCCTGCATCGTCTCAACTTACACGAAATAAAAGATTATTCACCATAAAAATTTAAATATCTTCTCTACTGCTGCTGCTTGCTTCTGGAACGTATTTGCTTCCATTCACAAGATTTCTGTTGTCGGTTAAGAAGGGAAAATAAGAAGCTCGTTGACGATGATGAGAAGCGATTGCAGGAAGGTATGTGGTAATTTGATTTGCTCGCTCGAAGGCTGAAAGGAACTTCAAGCGATCGTCATGTCGGAATTTCTCTCGAGTTTCCAAGCAATTAGTCGCGCGGTCCCTCGAAGCGTTGGCTCGTCAAATCGCCGACTAAACGAATGAAACAATTTCACACTTCTTTAAATTAATTAAATCAATCGGCCCATTATTCGCTTAGATTTATTCAATCTTCACTTTCACGCCGTAGCAAGTTGACGTTGACACGCTGATTCGATACGGACCATAATGAATCAGTCATAAGCTCGGTGATATGCGGCAAAGCTATTAAAGGCCCAGTGAGAAACGTCTTCGCAAGACGATGCGTCCACAAAGCCAGTTAGGTTCAATCGCTTTGCTTACTGGGCGAGCATAATAACAGATTAAAGCATAATGAAAATTCTTATAATAAAGGTGGACAACCCGATCGAATTGTAATCGAAAAAGACTGATTTCTTTGTGTGTCGTGCTCTCATGTAAGCTGTGGTTAAGCTCCAAAAGGAACGGAGAATGGAGATCTTATTGATGAAGGCCTCCCTTCGCTTCATTCATGCGCCTCTCCCCGCAAACCACGACTAACCAAACAATCATAATGAATAATATCAGCTTCGTTATGTGTCAAGTAGAATGACTCGACACTATCGAACTTCTTTTTTTTGGAGTAATAATATGGAAACAGCAGAACAAGCACTCGAACAAGAACGATTTGGTTCTCGAGCCGTTGAGTAATTCGTTTTCTTTTCCGGGGGACTTTGGGTAACTGGCATCGAGTGGAGCGAGAGAAATGATTTTCAGTTGTGAGACGTCGTTTAAGATAAAAACTCTTCATCATTCACTCTCGCTGAGTCGTCGTGTCTTAGGCTTCAATCAAAACTAGTTTGTAGCTCTCTTGATTAAGTGAAGTTTTCTTGTTTGTAAGGCATAATTGATGAAACCAACCAAGACGCTGCTTTTATTGGAATGACATTCGAGGAATTCTTTTTTCGGGAATTGTTGTTATCTTTTTGACTAATGTTCTCCAATAAATTACTTTACGATACTCGTTTCTCCTTCATCCTTGCCTTGCCATCCATTCGTCTTCATAAATAACTAATTGGTTTCTTTTTTGTTATGATAATTCATCAGAGGGAATCGGAGAGATGAAGCAAAATTTATTTACATGCGCAACTAAAGAATCAATTTCGATTGCATGAATTTCCGAGAAGGTTCGATGTTGCCTTTTTGGCAATCGATGGCGTTATAATGACTTGGACAGATGCATTGAGGAACGAGTTCTGGCGTCAATCGTTCAAGCGACCTTCAATTGTCCTCGGTCTGCTCGAAAAATTCCGCAAGCACATCGAGTCACTCAGCAGACTCCGCTTAATGAGAATTTTATCGTCAAATCTCGCAACTCTATTCTGATGTTTCGAAGCTCTTAAGAAGTCCTCTGTTCACTTGATATTTGATGCGAATACAATAGATAAACTCCAAATGGGTTTCCTATGGTTTTTTGTGTGCTTCTCAGATTATCTTACTCCATCGGCCGAGAAAACAGGAGAAAGAAGCAAGAAGCGAACTCCAAATCGCTTTTCGGTTTTGAATGAGAATCTGGAAAGAGCCACAAGTGTTTCGTTTAATGTCTTCGGGGTGAAAGACAAATTGTTGCCTTTTTATTCACTTGTCCGTGTGTCGTTTTGTGAGCAAAGCCAGCACAAAGGCCAGAGTGAGCCCCATGAAAAATTAAACAATGTTGACAGACACAAATTGTCTTGAAGGCTCTCTCGATGTGGCTTCATGCGAGTACAAAAGGTGAAGACGAAATCCGATACGCTGTGCTTCCTCGTCTTCGATCACTTTCCCCCTTCCTTCGTTCGAGTCTCGCAGCAATGTGAATATGGGGAAACAATTAGAAAGTAGTGCTATATGGCGATGACCGTCTCGGAATATCAATTTCGTTCGCCTTCATCTCGGCTCGAATGTCTTCGAAGAAAGAACGGAGACTGGGCCTGTTACACCACATGCTGTTCAACACTCTGTTGCTCTTCCCAGGCTTGTTTTTTTTCATGTCGGTTTAATGTGTCCGAGACCGGGGCGATATTGATGCGAAGCTCCACAAGACACGAGGCACAGAATCAAATAAAAAGTCGAAATAAATCGAAACATTCAGAAAGCAAATTTGACATATAAAAAAATAAATAAATAAACAATCGGAATTATTCAAAAGCCCGACGAAAAAGCCTCGTTCACTCGTTTGTCATAAGCATTTATGATTTTACGGGCGAGCGATAAAATCACTTTGGTAGAGTCAACTTTTCGTTCCACAGGCTGAGAGGCCCAATTAAAAATGTTTTAAACTTTTTTTACTGCGTGCGATTCTCGATTGAACTCTCGATTCGTCACCCTCACGTCGGTCATCGAGCCAGCGCGCTTGTGTCTCAGTAGTTTGTCGTAATTTCTATAAATATTCAAATGGTCGTCGGTTGGCGCTTTTTCCAATAAGTTTTATTTATGGAGCAAGCATTCGTTTCATGTCGAACAAGAATTACGTCTATAATATGATAATAGGTTATTATAATTTTATTAAATTATTTATTAGGTGGAGAGAAGAAATTTCATTGGGCTCGCTTCTTGTTTCGAACATTCTTCTCGCTCGCCGGCTTTTCCAGTGCGAGAAGAAATTACACCTTGCGCAACTGAGTCTCTCACAGCTCTAGTACTAACGTGCGGGACTCTTCCTGGAAGTCGCTGGAAATTTTCATTCCATTCGCTCTCGTGAAACTCAATCACTTGACGAAAATAATCCACATACGAAGCATCTCGATCTCAGCTGTCGCCACTAAATTTTCCGATGAACGAGAAAATTCAACAAACGTTAAGTTGTTTTCTCTCGAAATTTATGGTGTTTATAAATTCAGTATTAAGTTACCTTAGTCGACTTGAGTCACTTACATCTGCTCAACTAGTTCAGACTGATGACCTCTGCTTATCGATTCCACACGCTTGCTTTGGGTCAACGAGCTCGATGATCGAGATGAGTTATTGATGTTTTGTGTCTCAATGTCTTTACGACCGCGCTAATAGATACTCACTCGACACGTTCGTAAAAGTTTCCGAGCGAGAAATTTATGACCCGAAGTATCATCCATCGGCTTGGCGAAAAACCAGCGGAGAACTTTCCGTTTTCATATCATAAACCATCAGCGAAGTAAATAAATTTCTCGAGAGCGATAAATTTCATGCTGCAACAAATAAATTCGAAAAAGTTTTGAAGTTCACGAGACGGAGAAAAAGTCAATACATTGAAATGTTAAGACGGAGGAAAAAAGTTTGATTATGTTTTCGTCGAGATTTATTAGCAGCGGAAACATCGCAACATTTTGCTGCTGGCAAAGTTCTAACCTTGGTGGAGTATAATAAAGTGAAGGAAGAATAATGAACTGGAAAATCGATTTTCGTTGGAGAGAAGTTTTCCTTGAAGTCGCAAGGCAGGCAAAGGGAAAAGTTTTCTTTCGTCCCCCGCCTGCGATGAGTTTAATTGGAGCATAATTGGGATTTTTCTTGCTCCCGCTTCGGCAAAATGAAAAGCTCTCTTAATCTTTTACCATTTCGGGTGTCGAAACCGAGTGATTTAGGTATTCGCATTTCTCAATGCTATCCAAAAATTAATTATTAAAGGAAGGAGAGAAAAGTTTTAAATGCTTGGGTTCGTCTTCGAGCGTCTCGTGGGTCTTCTAATTCAATGGAAATGTGTTTTCTAACACATTTTTGTCTTATCATTAGCAGAGAGATCGTTTTCCGGAAATTTAATGGGCTGTTATTCACATTCATAAATCATCAGCTCGAGGAGAGTTTTCAGCACATGCGAAGCTCTTCGTAACTTTTGGCAAAGGTCGCAGCGTACAAGCGAACACAAAGCTTTCACATATTTAATTCATTTGACCTTTTGTACGACAGTTTAGCCCAAGAAAAGACGAGGAATTCTAAAACCATTGTAAGTTTTTGTCAAGCTAAATGGTCAACAAAGATTTGGACTCGGACAAGATGAATGTAACGTCATTAGTTTCAATACGAACAGAGCAAATGTTCTCGAAATCTGCGACAGCAGGAACCATCCATTCTTGGTAAACTTAGCAGACTTGTCAATAAGCGCTCGATCTCAATGGATATTTACGAGCTTGAAGTTTCGCTCCTCAAGTTCTTCAGAACTGACGAACTTGCCCGAGTCGAGCTTGAAAAGAAAAGTCGATATTCAAACTTTTGTTTCTCTGGAAGAATATGAAAACTCTCAACTACGTAAATTGAGCATTCATCCAGCTTATTGATTGATAGTCCCATTGGCTTTGGAAGTAAAATGCCTAATGAATGACAATGGAAATTGAAATAATCACATTTGAATTTCCTCGTCCTCAGCTCGTCCGAGAAAATCCGATTGTTGGCATTGTGGAAAATTGACTGTAATTTATAGAAATTTAAAGTTTCCAGTTACATGCTCGATAAAACTTTGGGTGAGTTTGACGAATCCAAACAATTTCGTCTAATTCCATTAGAGCAATTTTTACCGAGTGGGGAAGGCGAGGGAGGTGAAACTTTTTCTTTGCAGCTATAAAACAATTCTCTCTCTCTCGCAAGCCAGAAGAAAGTTTTCAAAGAAAGGAGAAAAAATCAGTCGAAAACTTTTACATTTTCAAGGAAGAAAATTTATTCATTTCTCAAATGTTTTGGAGAGCTCTGAAAATAACTTTTGCATTTGCAAGGAAAATTTCTTTCGACGTAGACCAACTTTGCTGCTGCTGAGTGCAAAGCAGGAGAAATCAGCACTCGAGCAACATTCTCGAAATCATCATGTTTTATGACTCTTGTATTATGAGTTCCAAGAAGCAGTAAAATATTTCTCCTTCCGATTCGCTCTTCAGCAATCTGATGAATAGGAAAATGAAGTTTGTTTACTCTCGAAAAAGTATTTAAGTTTCTTTTTTATATGGAAACCTGGTAGTTTCAGATCGTTAAAAGTTTTTTTCGAGTATAGCTTAAGTAAGTAGCGTTTGGAAGTTATGACTTTGGCTGACGTTTAGTTTTGAAGTTTTTCCTTCAAATAAATTTCAAAAGCATTTAGGTTACTTCCGGTGGCTGAAGGTAGCCTCAGAAACTAATTAAGAATCCTTAACTTCAACCAAAGCCACATAGCTCGTACCTGAAACTTAAACCTTCTATTAAGTATGTAAAAATAATTAACTGAATCGTTCTCTCGTGTTAAATATTTACAAAAACGAAAACTTTCCCCACCCGCAATTCGTTTCATTGAACTGTCTGAGTGGGAATCATTGCCACAAATCGAAAACTTCTGCCTTTTCCCAATCACGTTTACCAATCAATAAAATAAGAAAATGAAACTTCTTCATCCCCTCAGACTTCGAAGATCCGTAGACACAATAAAAGTTTTCCATGCTTCGCTCCGTGTCGGCTGCCTCTCCATTGAATTAAGTTTCCTTCTCTATCACATTGTTTTTATTTTTCGGTTGTGGGTGCAAATTTGTGAAAACTCAACAGCTAACATTTGTTGCATGATAATGTGAAAAATCTTTAATTGCTTCATTCGTTGAAGGCTAGGGGATCGTTTCGGAGGGAACATATTTTATTTCTCGAAAATTCACACATTGCGAGTTGTAATTTTCTCTCCACAGGTCATTAAGTAATTAAAGATTGCCTGGCCATGTTCAGCGTGCCCTGTTTTGTCGTTACGTCCTCGGCTCGAAGCACACAATTTTCTCGCGCCACACACTCTTGGGCTCTGCTGTTAAATGACCATAATTACGATTCCTATTCGCGCGGC
Source organism: Smittia sp. YW1114-2 (assembly GCA_033064975.1). Lineage (NCBI taxonomy): Eukaryota > Metazoa > Arthropoda > Insecta > Diptera > Chironomidae > Smittia > Smittia sp. YW1114-2. Next base: position 8,443,884 of record CP093833.1, read on the forward strand.
TTTGCGAACTGCATGTTTCTTCGCGCCATCCCACTCGACTCACTTAGCGGGAGCGTCAAGGAAAATCGATTTTTCCTATGCCGCCCTGGAGGAATAAATCGCTGAATATTTCATGCCAGATTTGTTTGAACGAGAAATGAGTCTGTTGAGTGTTTGAAGAAATGTTCCACGTTCGCCTTCGAGCTCGATTTCCTTTTGTTCGGCGAGAAAGGAGGCCGTAAAAATCAAATTAGCTCGGCTGTTTTAAAAGCCCCGATGCGATATCATAACAGGAAAGCTATTACGAATGCAAAATAATTACGAAGCTCAACGTGCATAATTCAAGCGGCGCATTTTTTATTCATCACGAAACGGGTATCGTGAAAGCAATGAGCAGCGACTGCAGTATAGGGTCGCTTTCATGATCATAATTGGGCGAATTAACCATGAATATAAAGCTGACTTGCTATTGTTTTATTAGTTAAACTGAGACGGAATGGAGTGAGAATGGAAAAATAACAATTTAGAATGATTAAAAACAAATAATGTGTGGAGGGTCGTTAGCGAAGGGTCGAAGAAAATTTATGCGTCGCTGCATCAAGTTTTTGCCACCGACCAATATGTCCCCGCTTGGAGTGTTGATTTACGATTCGAAAACTATAATTAGCCAGTTATGAGGCCATTTCAAGGCGGCAATAAATGGCTAAATGATAGAATTTAATGGTCACAGTAGAAAGATTGAGACTCGACCACCCATCGGCCGGTTAATAAAAAGTTCGAAAGAACTGCAGCCGTTACATGACCCACGACTCAATTAATGTTCATTAGACTACTGTTTACAGTAAAAATCGCTTCAACATAACGACACACTAAATCGGAACATAAACAAACTTATTTCAGTCAGCGTCACCGTGGAAGAAAAAGAAGGAGACACACTTGACATTAACGAGTTAACGTAAATAATAAAACGTGAGAGCGAGACACGGAGATAGCTGATTAATTGCCTTGGTTATTTAATTAGAAATGTTTTATTTGCTGAGATTGGGCCGAGCAAGCCTCCCCGTCATGTTAAAACATTGAAATTGAACTCTTTCATGTCTCTAGATCCGAGCTTGTTTGTTCTCGTCGGAGCGCGCGTGGGAGTTTAATTGCATATGTAATTTTAATTATATCGAAACGAGAGTTAAACTCGTAAACGAATGTGAAACCGCTTGCGATTTATGTCGTCAACACACAAAGTCGCAATTAAACGAACAAGGCGAAGACGATCGACATAAATCTGCTTTGCGACGAAATGAGAAGAAGAAAAGTTCTCGACCTACATGAGAGCTGAAAAAGCCATCGAATGTCTGTTTTATCATCGATCTTCCTTCGTCTCCTCTCCACAGTTCTGTTCTGCTTCAAACGAGTCGAGGTACTTGCAAGGAATTGAGAAGAAATCAACATTTAATATTGCTTCCCGCTCTTGACGCCCAGCGACGCTTAATGTCAAGCATCCACTTAATGGAATAAACTTTCCCCTCCACTATAATAAGTATAACTCATTTATCACAGAAGGTTCTTCTCAGAGCATCCTTGGAAGAATCCTTCAGATGCAGAAGAGTTATTCTTCCACTGCTTCCACAAACTCGTTCGCAAGTTGAATGAATAAATTCTTGAGCGATGATAATTTTATGCAAAATTTCAATTCCTGCTCCGTCTTTTTCCATCGCAATTGATGAATGTTCGAAGATGAATCGCAAAAGTATTAAAAGAGTGCAGGAGGGAAAGAAGTTGCACAAAGAGGTTTCCAGCAAGGTGTGCAAATGACAGACTCGAAATTTAATTTTTCCGTTCCAACTTTTTCCCTCGTTCACCTCCTCATGCGGTTGATGAAAGTTTTTCTTTCGATTTCTTCTCAAACAAGCTCAAATCTTCTTCTACCGTCTTGTTTACCCAAATACGGAAATGCAACGCTCTTTTTTCCTTTCGAGTGTCTTCGCCTGCCACGGCGCTTTGGCATCGTGAGTTCGTGTGGCTTTTGCCAAATATTTGCTCTTGCTGATAAAGAAATGTTTTATTTAAAGAATGCTAAACATGATACTTTGACTCTTAAGGATCTTTTACGCTCGAAGAGTGGGGCGGGGGTTACGAAAACTTTCTTCTCCCCTCTTTTGTGAACTTCATACATGCTGATGATGTTTGCTGGTAATCTCCGTGTTTGCATGAGAAAGTGTAATCAAATATTTAACCCACTTCCCAAAGGAGGATTATAAACATTTTTGCTTCGCGCTGCGAGTGCGATGATAAAAATTGATGCTCGAAGACGACACTCCTGCTCTTCGCATCTTTTCACCTCCCGACAACAGCCGTGACTTCAGTCGACGTTATCGCTGCAAAAAGCCTTTTTGCATAATTCTTTTCTCCTGCGAGGTTCGAGCTGGAATGTTGTCGATAAAATATTTACCGAAATTTGAATTTCTATTAGCACATGAGAACGTTTGGATTTTCCTTTTACGATGCCGGTGAGTTGAGCTTGATTTTCTGTGCTTCCGAGGAAACGGGTAAGAAAAGTTTCCGGTGGATTCAGATAGATCTTGAATTTTAAAGATGCTGCAAGTCTATAAATTTTTACTCGAATGTCTCCTGACAAGATTTAAAAGATCTAACAAATGGCAACCATTGAGGCTTACGCTGTTTAACAATGTATATTAACCACAGAAAATCTTGTTAAATTGCTTTTCAGCACATTGCTACAAACATTCTCTCCTCCTTACTTTCTTGACCGTTTGTCGCAGACAGTTTCCTTCCGATTCCCTCGCACAACAAAGGGAAGGTGCATCCCTCTTCTTCTCTTTGATTACATTTTAATAATTCCTTAAGGGAAAGCTTTCTCCGACAAAGAGTATCTCGGAGATTTGTGTCGAAAGGACGTTGTACGTATTAAATTTTAAAAGACATTTCTCCTCGGGGCTCAAACAACAATTCTTCCACTTCTTTATTTGTCTCCCTTCCTCATCAATCAACAAGCATGTCATGCTCGACACAAATTAAAAATTCATGTCAAAGAGTTGGAAGCTACAGAGGAATGACCATTTATAAGAATTCCCTTATCGCTAGACTCGACTCACGTCACTAAACATTACGACGAGTGATCCAGAGGCAGAGACGATTTATTATGGAATTTTATTTTTTCCTCGCTGGCTCCTCCACTTCATATTCCCAGCAGTTTTTTCTCCTCTTACTCGACTCAACGTTCACGTTTTTTTGTCGGTTTGAGACGAAATTCCTGAAACGTTTAAAATGTTTTTCGTGTTTGACTCGATTCCGATCTCCACCTCATATCCTTCGCTCGCCCACAACTCTGTCGACCTATTTTTGGTCTCTAGCACACTTCATAACTCTGGCGGGTCGCTAACCCAGTTGGATGCGGTAAAGCGTCTCTCACGTATCAACGAACAGAGCGCAGCATAATGAAAATGTTAAGTCCGTCTTTTCACTTAAATTAATTTCTTTCGCAGCGCCGTTAACATTGAGCTTTAAGTATGTGTAGAGCAACAGCAAAACTCACCGGAAAAATGACTTTGTTATGAATGCTAATGAGGCAATTCGTTGCGTCATTTCTCGACAGTTTAAAGTAATAGCCGAAAAACGAAATCATCATCAGGTAACTTGCAAGATGCGAGGGGGAGATCTGAGATCGCAATAAGACGCGAAGGCAATTGTAATTCATGCGGGGCTATCAATGACGGTTGTTTGCATTTGTAATTTATTTCCTGAAGACACGGTGCTGCTCTTGAAAAGTTTCGGAGTCGCCTTGGCTGGAGGGGAAACAATGTGTGCAAGTCATGAAATGTTCTCTCGATGAAGAAATTCTCGTCTTGCCTTTTTATTGCCCAAGCTCACGAGCGCGCAGAAAACAGTCCATAAAACGTTGGGTTTAATCCACTAAATTAACATAAAAATGACTTCTTCTTCACGTCAGATTAAAATTCATTTCAATTGTAATTTCATAAATACATCCAATTGGCCCACACTTTTCATTCACCGCGTTTAAGCTTCTCGCCGTGTTCGTCTCTCCTTCACGAATGACACGCCGAAAGAAGAAATCGAAGCGGAAAGAAACAATGAAATGAAGAAATAAAAATGTTAAGAATTCTTTTCATGTTTTTAATCTGGAGATCGCTCTTTGATAATGGACTCAGGTCTGAATGTCTTTAAGACGTTTAACTTTGAAGAGCACAATAAAATAGCCAAACGAACTCCGAAGGGGAAATTGATGGGAACGAGAAACATGTGTAATACCTTTTCGGACTATAAAATAATGCTCGAGCCGGTAAAATATCAATTCCAAGCTTCTAATGGCTTTTAAATTGGATTCTCTCCCGATGTTGGTACGTGATACTTAATCCTTCCCGCGCAACATTGGGATCCACCGACTCGTAAAGAGCAACAAACAGCCCTTGAACAAGATGAAACTTTGAAATGAATAGCCGTCATTTGAGGGAATTTATTGCAATTATACGATTAATCGCCGATATCAAGCAAATTACGTTTAATTAAAATGATTAATTTTATGTTTTCCGTTCGTAAACATTTCGTTGCGCTACTCAATTGCGTAACAGACAGCGTTTGACCTGAAGACGTAGGAAGGCAAATATGCAATCAAGATTGTTTCGTTTTCTCGGTGGAATGCTTTAACAAGACTCTGAGATTGCTTGCGTTCGCTAACAATGCGACTTCTGTATCACATACACAACCGAACATAGATAAAAGGAAATGAAGATTTCCTATCTGAAAGTTACGTTACTCCTTCTGTTAAGTAGGTGCGCTCTAAGCTCGGCAACTTTAGCACTTGAATCGATTTAATAAAAGCATCTTAATCGTTTAACCTGGTTCATTCGCTTAGTCTTCGTTGCTTGCTCTATGTTTTTCAAACATAATTTTTATTGCAAAGACTTTCATTTTCATCTAGATTTCAACTTTATCTATGCCTTTTCAAGGAGCATTGTTGTCTCATTAAAAGCTCGATTGTTTGAATTGCTTATGAACTCTAATCGACTAGTTAACAAACCTCCGACTTAGCCAAAGAAATTTTCGAGATTCTTCTGTTACGATTTCCGGGAACGACACATGAAATTGATAGTTGAGTGTAAAGTGCATTCAAAAGACATTTCTCAGTCGAGTGAACATCTAGCGCTCATTAATATCTTCTGAACTCTAATAAAAAATGACTCGGAGGCTGAAGAACGAAAACTTTTCACATTCACATTCGAATTCATCATCGCGATAAGAGGGAATGAGGCGAGGACCTGCAGCTGTAATGTGTTGTTTATTCCATGGGATTACATCACAGTGGAGGGTTTCTGCTTTCCCACTACGAATGATGAATGATGCTGGATTAGAAATCAACTTTTTGGTGGCAGAATGCTACTCACGAATGAATATTCTATCCATCATCGCATCCGTTTCTAGTCGGCTGAATAATTTATTTCATTCTATCTTCGAAGATGTGCCGTTGAGCCCGTTGTGAAGCTTTATCACACTTATCAAACATTCACAAACAAACACGAGAGCCTCTCCAACTGGGCAGCAGCCAAATTCAATTAATCAAAAAGCGATGTTTTGTCAAAGAGTAACAAACATATTTCGACTTGTTATCGCCACAGCGCGGGCCAGTGGAAGCCGCAATATAATTTCTTCTTTCTCAAAAGTTTTCAGCAGGATCGTCGTGCAAAACAAACCAACTCGAAATATTTTTAAGGCTTTATGATTCTATGGTCTTATCATGCTTGAAACTCGTGATGAAGGCGATAGCAATTAATTATTATTTTCCTCATCATGTTGTCATTCATTTCTCTTCACTTCTTCGTTCCTTGGGTCAGAGGAGTTTTAATTGCTTCAATTATGACTTGCTGTCGTCTCAAGAGGCCTCAGTGGCTTCCGTGATGATCGCGCCAGTGATGAATTCTGGACTTTGAGCCGATGAATATTCAAATTGTTTTCGGAATAATCGCGTGTTGCTTTTAATGATTGTTATGGAGCAAGGAGAAGAAACGCTACAAATTGATTCGGGATTCTCATGGCAATTAAAAGCTTTACAGTTTCCAAAAAGTCATGAATTGATGTAATTTCAATTTAATTATGATGCTGCAGAAAAACTTCCCGTTTTATGGCTTCATCTTGCTCCCGGTCACTCCAGAGAAGCAAAGCTAATTGCCCTTCTTCTGAAGGAGAGCCAATAATGATTTTTAATTGCAAGTATTGTGGCTATAAATTTGTTATAAGCTCCCTCGGGTGTTGCTTTTTGCACCTCATTACGAGAATCTCGCAAACAAAAGCCTGCAAAATCAACAAGCCATTATCGCCTTCAACTCTAGAGAAATGTCATAAAAGAATATATAATTGCATTAATTAAAACTTTTTCTTCCTTTCATTCCTCGTCCTCGGCAACATTAAAAAATATAAATGATGCTTTATGATGTAATCATTTCTCTTGTTTTGTTTATCTTGAGCTTCATTTTTTGTCTGAAACGAACGCTGGAATGATGAATTGGCGTAATAAATTGCGGATGAGAGCACGAGAAATCATCCTTTTGCTGATCTCGTAGGATTGATAAGCATTGCACAATTGCCTCCAGGATTACGGCTTGTACATCGTTTGAACCCTTGTTTGGCAGAGATGATTCGGCGGTGTTGAAATATTCATAAATTACGTCAGAGTTTCCTTTCTTCGCTTATAAAACTTTGATGACCTGCGTCAATCATTCTCACTTTTAATTTGAGTCTTGAATGTTTGATAACAACGACAAGGCTGTTTGAATATATCTATTGAATAATTGATAATTATTTGTGATTGATTCCCAACGAAATTCAATAATTTTCCGAATAAAAACGGAAAAGAGTTCATGAGTTGTGTTCGGTTCCTTGTTTGACTTGAGGGAATTCGAGTACAGGAAGTCACAAGCTGATCGAGCAATTTCTATTGAAATCCATCATGTCTGCAGACGAGACCTTTTGCTGCGTCTATTGTTGTGCAAAGATAGACTTCAATGTGCAATTTATCACCAACGGATCGGAGGGTTGTAAATTTGATTTATTTCCTATGTTTAATAATAGTTGGCACTGGCTTAATCACGACAACATTTTCGTTTCAGTCAATCTATCGATTTTCATCCGACAAAGATCCTAATTGGATGTGTAATTAATTCAGTTGTGGAGCCGCCCATTAATTTTTAATCACTCAGGCTCGCTAAAATTCCCGAACGTGCATCAATCACAAATCGAGTTTTTCGACGTTAATCGCTCGAGGATGAATTTCCTAAAATCATTTTCGGGGCGCATTTGCTCGGAAGACTAATAAACATTTCATGGCTGCACAAATTCACTGATAAACACAAAACACTCTCGTATGCTCAGGTGCACTTCTGACGCAAAGTTATTTCGGGCCGAACACTCAAAAGCATTTTTCATCGTCATCATCAACATGATCATCGGAAACAAGCCACTGCGGAGTTTGTACGTTATAAATATTGCATTTTAGCATTATAATGTCGTTATGCTCGTTTCGCAATGCATAAATTAATTGAATTTAATGCTCTCATATAAAATCGCAATTTATGAATTTCTGCAAGTGCGAGAAAGCTTTATCTGCTCTTCTTTCTGCTGCTTCTCATATTTGATTGCATAAACAATATGCTTCGACACGAAGCCACCTAATTGCATTTGCGGAGAGATAATTGAATTAGTGCTCCCGTGCTTTGTCCGCTCGTTTGTTTGTTCATCAGTCATTAGTCATGGAATGAAATAGCAGAGATTTCTAAAATTGTTTTAGCAAGGATGATTCCGATGTGGCCACTCTGTCACATGCCAGAGTTTAATTAATCAGAGCATCTGGATTTTTACGTAGCAGCCAGTGATTTTTCCGATCCACCAAAAGTCCCAAAACCATATTTCATTCCATGAATTTTCATATGTTTTCCATCTCTACGTGTTATCGTTTGCTTTCTGTTCCTTTGTTTCTGTTTTTCCTGCGGAGAGCTCCAGTCTATGGATGAGTTTAACTTTTTTCTCCTGGTAAAACTCCCCCGAGTTTGGATGATATGGATACGGAAGAGAAAGGCGGTTGATAAACGTGAAATTCTTTTGGGTCTTGCGTGTTTTTGCATTTTTAATCTGCTTGATAGACGTTCAAAGTTTTCGTTTTTGCCAGTTCAAAGGGAAAGTGGAAACGAAAAGAAAGTTAAAGTACAAAGCTTTAAAAAGGATTCGTGAACATTTGACTGAGCTTAAATTTAAAGAACGAAATAGAAAACATTGGGATGACTTTCATTAAAATGCTTGAAAAATATCGACTAAGTTTGTTTTAGCTCTTTTAAATTTATCAAAGTTATAAAAACCCTTTCAAAATCTTTCGTATTTGGAAATCAATTTCACTTCCAATTTTTAAAAGGCTACCTCAAGAGCCTCTCTTGAACTTTGCTATCGTTGACGCTTGACAAACGATTATAAAACATCACACCCGCATTAACAACAATGACATGTCACATGCTAAAGATCGTAACGAGGTGTTAGAGGAATATTAATGCTGGTTACCGAGACCCACATTTCAACGCGAGCATGTCACAGTCCGCACATCACCAGCAAACATCGTTTCGTGAATTTTAATGTGAGACGTGGACGACAGGAAACACCAAACCTTGCCCCTTCGTCGTGTTAGAATACAACAAATTTCCTAAAGTAGAACATTGCCTGGAGATAATAATTATGAAATGATTTTCACCTCAAACTCTCCAAGACTGTTATGTATTCATTTCTATAACAAGGTTCTTTAGCTTCAAGAGTAAGAAAATTGCCACCGAGATAAAGATATCGCCACGAGGGGTTCTAAATGAGAAATGTACACACATTTCTACCTTTAAAGACGTCATTATTACGTCATAAATTAGAAGAAAACTCTCGCTCTGTCTCTCTATATCTCGCCAGTTTAATTTTCTTTTAATGTCTCGAGACATTTATTACAGTTGTTGTTTCGGTGTCGAGATAAAGGAACAAATTTTCCTACCCTCTCTCCCTTGCACTGAGCCATTGTCTTATACGTTTTAATGACTCTAAATGTGTAGACACAAGCAAGCGAGACGAATCTCGAGTGCTTTCTAAACAAAAACACAATTAAAGGGGTTGAGGATTACTCAATTCAATTCCAGAGTGGAAAAAGTCATTTAATTCTTCTGCTCCTCGTGTCAGTTTTCATTAACGACAGACAGGGCGAATAAAGAAACGTTATTAAATTAATCAAAATGCTAAATTGAGTCTCATATGGGCCCTCGAGTCGGGGAATGGAGCTTTAGTCATTTGATGTGCTCGCTTTGGGGGAATTGTTGATGAGCAACGTCACGAAGATCTTGCTTCAATCTGATGCCAGCTGAGTAGTTTCGAAATGCTAGATCGAGATTCTTTTGATCCGACGCTCAATTAATCAGCGTAGAACAGAAAAGTATCACGCTTACAAAAAAGACTGTTCGTAAGGTTGGGGAGAATAAGAAATATCTACCTTTTGATTAAAGAAACTCAATCTGCCAGCGAACCCTCGAAATTTTGAAACCTCGGGCTATTACCAAACCTTCGTACGATTCCCAGTGAAACCTTTTGAAAAATTTCTATTTTAATATATTAAGGGTTGAAGATTTTTCATTGTAAATTTTCTTTTCCCGTTTTATGCAATTAATTTACATTCACAACATATTCAAACGTACCAGCAGCTCGTGCACTTCATATTCATAATACTTCTTTTTCATAAAGCTCGTGGAAGTGAAGATGAAAATGTCATGTTAGTTAGATTACACATTCAGAATGGAATACATCTGTTATCTCTCGGGACTTCTTTATAATGGCTCAACGTTTGGCTGTGTTGTTTCTGTGGAATCGCACAGGAAGATGAAGAGCAATTTATATCCATACTCGAAGCACTTTGTTCCTCCTTCTTTCGACGGTTTGTAGCGCAAAATTTACACGTTAAGAGAGGCGAATTGTGTGTTATTTATTATTTCTTTCGCATTACATGCAAACGATATAATCAAGATGAATAAAAGTGGAGAGTATTCATATTTCATTCCTAATAAATTTATTTGATGATTGTGTTGTGTGTTTGTTATTTCTTTCTTTCCCTTGGTTGCTTTGACTCGAGCGAGGCAGAGATAAAACTAACAAGCCGGAATCAAGTGGCAAATAAGCAGAGAATGCATCGAGGTAAAAACACTTCAGGTTGAAAGTGAAAACTGAAGAGCGGCACAAGTGGATCGCTCAAGTGCAAAAAGAAGTGTGCTTGATGTATCAACGTCTTCGCCTGAGGCTCAAGAGTTGAACGTTGTTAATATTTATCACTTCGTCTTTAGGTTGAACAACTCAACTTCGAATATTGACCCGATTCTGCATGAACTCGCGCATAAAACATGAGCTCAGCGACGGCATTAAACTGTCATATGCTACGAGGCAAAGGTAGCTGCAGTATTAAAATGTTTATCGTGCATTTTTCATTTTATCTCCGAAGTTTCGTCTGCTGAAAAGATTAAATGCCACTTCAGTTTGGCTTTAAAGTCGCTCGGAGACCTTCGCTGTTTCCCTGCTTCTGTCGCCTTGTCCGCTTGCATGTTTTAAAATAATTTATGACGCTCGAAAAATAAGGATTAACTTTCAGTTGCGAAGCAGATTTAAGATGATGGATGATAACGTGGTGAATTGTAATTGATTGCGCTCTGATGACATTAATTATCGTTTGTAATCTTGTTGTGTGCGAAGGGTTGCTGAATACTTTAAAGTCTGTCTGCATTATTAAAACTCTCCAAAGGCTCTTAAATCATGCTTGGCGAGCGAGGCGTTGATGTGTTGAGACGCCGAGAATTAAAAGAATGATTTACACTTGGAGCTGTTGAGTGCGAGCAGCGAATTGAAGGCAAAGCAAAATATTGAATTGAACGAGCGAATAAATAATTGGATCTCGTGACCAGCACAAAGAAGGAACGATGAGTTACGATAAGACGACTCTAATGGTTCTCTTAAGCGGATTAAAATCCATGCGCCCGACAGCAGGTAATGATGCGTTTTAAATTTGATTACGACCCACACACGCACTCACCCTCGCCTCTTAACGAACCTCTTTTAAACGGCGGCCTCACGTCTCAATCGAAGCGTCGTAATGCAATCACATTAAGCATCTGCCATTTGCGTTGCGTCTCTATCGTTTACGAGGATCAATCATGTAATTGCGATGAAAAATATCCTTTGATTTCGTGCGCAATTTTTTACGAGAATCCAATCATTAATCTTTTCATGGACATGACCAACAATTTGTGTTGTTTGTTCTGAGAGGCTAGAGGGAGTGAAGGAATTGCCCTCTCGTGCCACATTAGCAAAAAGGCGAAACGTACAACAATTACGACCCTAAGAAAAAATATGACGAATCGTTGATTCCCTAGGCAATTGTCGAGCTGAGTCCCAAGAGAGAGAGAAGGCCAAAGTGAATTCTGCGATAACACAAAACTATTAGAACAGGATGAAAATAATATTAATTCTTTTTACTGCGAAAATTCTTTTCCTTTCATTCGTGCGATGGACTTAACAAGAGTAGCAAAAAGCCCTCGTGTTGTATTCATGACATAATAACTTAATTGATTGCTCCGGAGCTCGTTGGATTGAATTAAAGGCACACACAATATCGTGCTGCTTAAGAGCTTCAGAGCCCTAGTCATTAACACAATCATGGCAGTCAAGTTTATTATGCCGGAAAAGGAACGCAAGAAACGCACTGGACATAGATCAAGTCTGGCTTGGTTTTGCAATGCTGGAAGGATCGCACGCAATCATTGTAGCCAGGTGCTAATCGTTTTCTAAGATGCTCATTTGTAATTATTTGGATCTACGTAATGATCCGTCTAGACGAATTTTATCTATGTGGCCAAAACGGATCATTTCATCCGATAAAAGCTAACACAAAAGTTCGCTTTAATGGATTGCATGTTTTTTATTCGAGCATGAAACTAAGTTGATAAGCCAAGGATCGGGGAAAATCGTCATAATTATTAAACACACAAGTCATATTCCATGCTGCTGTTTTATTAATCACCTGTAAGCGAGAACGGAGAGCGTGCGAGTGGAGAGGTGGAAGGATCGAGGGGCGAAACGTCGAGCTGTAATGAATGGCGAGCAATTAAAGCTTCGCCAACAAGGAGCAATAAAGTTTCGCAATAAGTAGCCAGCCATCACTCAAAATAACGTGTGCGGTTCGCTTTATCGATCGCCATCGCTGTAGTGTGTGGTGAAGTGTTCGTCGTAACGTTTTACAACTCAATCTAAAATTCCTCCCGCAATTGCTTTCGAGCGTTAAACTAAAACTTTTCATGCAACCGCAGTCGATGGGACCCAACCTTTTCATTTTCATCGATTTTTAAGCACCGAGAGTTTAATTAAAAGCGCAAAGTTGTGCGTCCGTCATGATTAAAAATCAACGAGCGAAACTAGGCCGACAGCGGGACGAAAATTTCATTAAACGTAATCGCAAATTATTTAATTATGAATGCAGAACTAATTATGACACATTTCACATTCGAATTATGAGCTGCGAGATGATTAAAATTGTTCTTTTCATGTAGCAAGCAGTGTAATTAAACAGCTGTAGCAATTTCCGTCATATGCACGCATTATTGTAATCTTCATGGGAGAGAGAAATGAGAAATGTTCCCGACTCTAACGTTTATCATGTCAGTCACCGTGTTACAATGTCGGGAAATAAATTCCAGCGAAAATCTGGCGGCGATTACGCCTAAAATTCAAATTAACTTCAATGCGGAGAGTCAATGCCTTTAAGCTTAATGAATATTTTGTTTGCGGGGTTGAGTGACGAACGAGTTTTGTGATTGTGAGGCAGATGAGTTGCCATTGAAATAGGATTGTCACTGATTCTAATTTAGTGTGAAATGCTTTTGATGTCGGAATTGCAGGTTCGTGTTCTTGTTTAGTAATTGAGCTGGAACAAGTGAGCGACGTGAAAACACAAAAAGTCCCTGAAGGGATTTGAAAACACTGACCGAGACTCTCCATGCGAATGCGAGTTTGTCACGCACTCGCAAGGTAAAGCATAATTAATTTGTATGGGAATATTGTGCATCGTGATCCGGAACAGAGCCAGGCTAACCAAAAGCGAAAATTAGATTTTTATCATTTTCATGCTCGCACAGTTTGATTTTGCACAACAAGCAGCCACACCGCACATCGAAGCGAATCGTCGCTTCACCGTTCCCTCCCCATTTCAGCTAAACTGCGAACAAATTTCTGCGTCTAATGAACAAAAGCGAGTTCATGCAGTCGACAGTAAAATGAAGCCACGAGAGCCTAGAAGAGTTCCTCATAATCAAATCCTGAGAGACCTTCGCCGGGAAGTTTATTATTCTGCTCGAAGCGTTTAGCAGCATCGAGCTCAACATGTCATCGAACGTGTTTCAGAAAAAGGTTTTCTAGATTTTCCGGTGGAAAAATCCTCGCGGGATCGTAAATAATTTCACGTGAACATAAATCATCGCACCTTCAGCTTCGTTTTAATGTAAACAAAGTTCGCTAAGCGAAGCTCGCCTGCAAGCGACGAGGAAAGAAAGTTAAGCTGATGAACATCCGAACAGCAAACACGATGCAAAAGCATTTCCCTCGCGAGAAGAAGCGCGGTGTAACATGATGTGCGGTGGATTACGAGTATTTCTGTTAAATGTTGGTGAATTTATGTTCATCCACGAAGCGTTTTTCTGCTACCGTCGTCGACGAGCGATACACGTTCCGCTGTGCATGATTAATTGATTGAATTTATTATTCATACACTTTCGAACGTTTGCCGCTCAAGCTCGATCTCCATCCCGGATAAAGTTGAGACAAGCGACTATAAACTGCATCAGGTGCTCCCAGAGCGAAACTCAAATCATTTTCCACACTCGTCGAGGATTGAAGCTTGGCTTAAACTTTCATTAATCAATCTAAAGTAATCAGATAAGAGCGAGCTTAGCTTCAGGGACTGGACACGTCTCTATCTCGCTCCCGGTCCGCCCAACACTCTCGACATGTTTCGGCAGTAATTTTCATGTTAAGCATTCAATATTCTAGTCTCCTGCTATAAAACCAAATGCATTAAACCTTAAAAACTCACAGGCAGCTCGTTGCTTGGCCGGCCTGAGCAAATTTAACTCCAGGCGTCGGTGAACATAAAAACTCTCTCGATGTTGTTTGGAGAAAAAAATTGTTATTTATTGCTAAACAAACTTTCAATTTTTGATCATGGAGAATTTTGCTCGCTCGCCAGCTCTTGGTTCTGCTAGAACTATAAATAATTCAAAAGATTCTCTTTCACAACTTGAGGAGGTTCTTTAATGTGGATTCATCCACAGCGCATAATAGGATCAGGTCTTGCCTGTGTGTGCAGGCAGCATTATTCGGATCCATTAACATTGAATTATTGATTGGGAAATTGGTGCAGCAAGGAAGATAGAGCGGAGGGTGAACCTCGCTCCGTCTACCCTTCGATTGTAAAACATCAATAGGAAAATTCTATTTTGAGGGAGGAAATTCACCGAAAGCAATTTTTCTTCATCGTACTCGAACTGTTCACGTCTTTTTCCATCAAATCCCGCTCATGTTTTATTTATAACGATGTGGTGTCAGATAATTGAAACTGAAGTGGTGACTAAAGGTCTGTTCATAATTCCCATTAGGTGTTTCACTTTGTGATGTCCTCGGATCGTGTGTGGAGAAATTTCCCGTGCGGTTCAATTGAATCGTACGAGGGAATGGATGGAAAAAGTGGACGAGACAGAAAAGCAAGCACTCGTCGCTTAAAACGAGAACATCATCACTCATAACTCTCGTCCTCGCCGCCATGAAACAACATGTGTTCCACCTCTGCGATGAACGCTTCCAAAGGCAGATAAGATGTGCCTTCGATTTCTTTTTTTTCAATTTTCACAATGGATTTCTCCTCGCTTCGCATCGATAGCAAAAATATTTATTGGATCGTAGTTTCGCCTCTCTCGCATTGTTCTCGAGTGCTTTCAAATTGGATGAATATATTTTTTCCAATAGCTTTACTGCCACTTAGAATAACAATTTATCAAGCGAGAAGGCTACGAGAGCGAATTTCACGGAAAATCGTTTGTTTGCTAATGTCTGGCGAAGTTATCGGATTGATTTCTGTCAATGCTAGCAAACGAACTTAACGACAGACAGGCGCATTCGATAAATTACCACAAGATGCATAAATGACGATACAGTCGCCCTTTGATGTTAGCGACATCGCCTGATGAAGGATACGGCATACGTTCGAATCATTAAAGGCGACTGAGTGTTTTATTGTTTATGTTCTATCTGCTTCTGAGGCTTCAAATCTGAAAATCCACTTAAGGGATTCGCTCGTATTTCGTCGTGTTATTACAGCCATTAAGCGAGAAAAGCAAAGACGAAAGTTTTCCCTCATTGTAATAATTTGGGGATTTTCTCTTTCTTTCTGCTGATGCCGTAAGTGTTTTTATTAATAGATCTCTCGACTGCGGTGAGGCGATATCGAGCATTAGGACGCGTGGCACTTGAAAGTCAATATGGACCATTTTTCCTAATAATTCCACTCAAATATGCTCAGCTTGAGGGAAATTCAATAATTTTCGCCCCCTCAACTGTCGAGAAGTCTCGCTCGTTAATCTCAAAAGTTTTTGCATCATTATTGGATTTTTCATTGCGATGCTCGAGCACTTTTCAAGTTTGTTTGCAAGATTTTTTAATTAACTTTCTCTTCACTCGAGAGTTTCCTCAATTATTATCTCAGGATTTTCCCTTTTGCCCTTTGCTTCTTCCATCAATTTTTCCGCGATATTAAAATCCGCTTCAGATTTATTATTCCAAGCAAAAAGAGCTCAAAGTGTGCTTGAGATCGTAAATAAAACTTCTTCCGATTATTGGCTGAGCGAAACTTTTTCCCTCCCGATAAAATGTATCAACATCGGCGAGTTACATCGAAAGTTTTCATGTTGTTTCTCTTTTGACTCTCGTTCGACCGAAACGGAAGAAAAGTGTTCAGACTTTCAAGTTTGTAATAAATATTTAATTTACGATTAAACTTTGCCACGTTGAATCAAGTTGAAAGTGTTGCGAGCTTTAATAAGTTGAAAAGTTGATCGCAAGTTTGTGTTCACAGCAAGCGCAAGCTCATTGATTTCGATGAAAACTTTTCACGATTGATTTAATTGAAGGAATTTTCGGCAAGTCTCTCTCGACTCGAGAGCTTTCCGGTCGTTGCTTCCAGCCATCGGGAGTTGATGGATGACTTTAAAACTTCCTCTTCTATCTTTGAATGCTCATCGATGGACAGGAAGGGTGAACTCTAGCGAGACGAGATAATTCAGTAAATTGAACTGTCAAAAAGCGAAATGACAATTTTCCTCTCCTCTCGAGTCCTTTATCAAACATTTGCCCGGGTTCATTTTTCAATTGAAGATGTAACGAGCGTGTAACGTCCGACGAGTCAAACTATTTCATCTAAGAATGAAGAAGAAAGTTTCTCGGTTGATCGAACACCCTCGTGGTTTGGAAAGATTGCAAGTTATGTGACGCTGCTTTGGTGATATAAAAGTTCAAGCACTTTTCCTTCATCCGATAGAAGTAATCCTTGTAATTATGTGTCAGTCGAGATAGGGGAGACCAAGACGGTTAGTGGAAAATTGCTGAAAGAGAAGTGAAATCATCCTCGTTTGAAACGAGTCGTCTCATGTGAGATCACTTCAGAGATTGAGTTTCCTTAGGAAAAGTCTTATTTATTGTTATTTCGACTGGTGATAATAGAAAAATACTTGGTCGACTCTCATGCGCTCGAAGTCGAAGATTATCTGCTTGCAGTGTCCAACAAAAGAAATTAGTTTTCTCCGTCTGCTTTTGGGGAAATGGAGACGAGAAATGAAGTGGAGGAGAGTGCAGCGAAAACGGAAAATTATGAGATAATGACGTCCTGTCCTCACATATAATGCTCCCAAGTCCATAATGCAGGAAACTGTGCAATATTTCTTTGGAATTTCTCCTCTCAAATTTTCCTGGAGACGAAGTCCAAGATGTGCATTCTTGCAGCTTTTGATGTTCGAGCTCATTGGTGTCTGAACGTTTATGTTCGGGTTGGCAAATTTTGTCAAGATGGCACTCAGAATTAATAATCGCTGAGCATTAAGGCGAATCTTCCACCTGGATAAGTTTCATAATGGGCCATTCTTAAGCAATTTAGACGCTCGAAGCGAACAACAAGTTGCAGTCTGTTGGTAGTCTTCGCTCGCTTGCATCGTCTCTAATCTTATTCAACTTGAGACTTTTGTCGTTCGTGCAGCGATGCAAAACTCCATTTCTTGATAACTCTAAACGAAGAGACTTTTAATTAAAACTTTTATGTGCGAAACAAAGCACTTATTGTCCTTATAAACATCAGCGCCAGGTGTTTGTTAGGCGATACCCATTAGCAAACTTTAATAACCTTTTCACTTATCTGAATATAAATTTCAAACGGCTTTCACTGATTGTTTCCTCGAGTTCTTGAGAAAGAGAAAAACGCCAAAGCCACAGACCAATGTGCTCCTTCCAAAGAGGTTATGACTGCTTTTCAAGTTGGCAAATCTCAGAAGTACGAAGAATTAGTTTGTGTTGTCTGAGGACAAAAGAATGGATTTTAATGGCTACTAAGACTCGCTATTTCTTCAGCGAAAACAGTTTTACTCTCAACACATCGATCATCGGAGTCAAAACGAATCAAGCTAGGAACTCATTCGGGATAAAAAGAAGCCTGCAGCGCAGCCAAGCAGTCTTGTTGCCATTATTGCTTCGCTGTAAATTTCAATGGAGATGGCCACTTGTATTTGATGAAATGATTAAACGCTGAACATTATAGAGGTGATAATCGTTTATTTTTCCATGACATTTGAAGTCTTTAGTTCAGTTGAACATGCAGAATTAAAACTTTTCTTCTTTCGGTGCCGAAGATACAAACGTCTGATTGAGCGTACGAGGAAAGTTATTTCCAGCGTCAGCCGGTTTAGAATTTTTGAGGAGAAGAAGAGCAACAATACCACAGATCATTGTTATGCCACCGAAAACATATGGATTGCTTTGTAATTTACGATTGAAGCCTTCAAGCCAAGTATATAGATCCAGGTCCCAAGGTAGAGAAACGCTTAAGAAAATGATATGGAGAATTTCGCCGACTGCGATCGTTGCGGCGATCAAAATTGGTTTCTCTTTTAGAGAAAATAATTCGGATCTTAGAACATCCGCCATTGGACCCAATCCGATTCCAACAAGGAACTCGAGGCTAAGGGAGGTTAGTGTCATAAACCAAATATTAATACGAAATTCATCATTGTTCCATGCAACAGAATGCACAACTCCAAATATTAAAAGAAGCACCGAGGCGACGAAAGCAGCCATAAAGTAATGAGCTCCTCTGGGACTACGGCCTACAATGAAGAGTCCGATCATGCAGCCAACTAATCTTGTACTCATCATAGCCACTAGAGAGTAGGACTTAATTCCATCAATATCAAAGCTTGAAAGGTGTACATTCAAATAGAAGATGCGAGTTGAAATATGTAACTCATTGAAGATGGCCAAGTATCCTAACTGAACAAATAGAATGACGATGAGGGCAGAAAGGCTCTGATTGTTGAAAAATTTGAAGCTACGGTTCTTCTCTTCAAAGACAAGAGTCTCCATGGCTCCGATTTGCGGATTGTTACAATCATTAAGCTGGAAGTACTGCAATCTCTCGACTGCATCATTAGAGTTGTTATGCAACAGGAAAATATGCGAGGACTTGAGTTTTAAGAATCCGATAGCGATGGAAAGTAGAATGAGGCCGATGGATATTCCTCCAATTAACCTCCGATAAAAATTGGGTCCGTGAATTTGCACTGTGAATAAACTGAAGATGAACAGTCCAAACGTCAAAAAGAAGTGAAGCAGAAAGACGAAGTAGCCTCTGACTTTCGGCGAAGATATCTCCGATGTGTAGATGATCGAAGTGACATAAGATGATCCGAAGCCTAGTCCAAAGATGAGCGTTGCAATCAAAACAGCCGCGTACGCGTTTGGAATCGACGTCATTAGAATTGACGCAACAATCATCAAACCGCAATTCGCATACTGAAAGATAAGCTTTGATGAATCAGAGAAAGGCAGCAGAGTCAAGCGCTTACATGAATTTTCAAGATATCAAATTTGTTGTAGGCTAAACTTCCTAAAACAGCGCCGATAATCGTGTAAAAGTGGATGCTTCCAGCGAGGAAGAAGGCTGATGAAACCGAAGTGCTTGTTCCAAAGCCACCGAAAATTCCGTAGGCTAAGTACATTCCACCACAAATCATAACAAGATATGCTGAAAGAATCACAAACAATTAGCGAGACACTTACCGGGAACAAATAACTCATGAAGTACCTGGAAGCAAAACCGTAGCCTGCCTTTGATAACTCGTTCTTTCCGAAACCATATCTTTTTAATAACCTCTTTGATCACAGTCCGAGTAATAACTGAGAGCGGAACCTCCGATATCAAAGTTGAAAATGGTTTGAGCTTATCAGCAATTGATTACCGGTATTGGCGATAGCATTTTTGATTAGTACACTAAACGTTTAACAAACGACATTAATCGCAAATTCCCAGAATAAGTGTTCACAAGAATCAGTGGTTATCGAAGTTTTATTGCCTTTTCAGTTTTAAGGTTGGTGTAACTTCAAGCCAGGATCACAAGACGTTTATAACGCTATCGATTTGGCTTCAAAAATTTCAGAGCGAAAACTCCGCAAGCTAAAACGATTAAACCGAAAATCAACGAAATGTTTCGCGGGAACTTGAATCCATAATTATTGTAGCTGGATGGTACGGCATAGAAAATGCAGAAGATTTGCATAACTTCACCTAGGACCATTGTTAGCGCTGTTAACGCAGATTTCTCTTTGAGTGTGAATGATTCAGCCATCACGATGTCAGCAATCGGTCCCAAGCCGAATCCAATGAAGAATTGGATTGGGATGAAAACAAGGAGTGAAAACCATTTGACGACTTTAGCAGAAGAGATCAAGTAAGTTCCGAAAACGAGCAAAAGCGATGAGATGGTCACGGCAGCGATTAAATATTGAATTCTCTTGGAAATGCGATTGAGGACGAAGAAACCAGCGATGCATCCAAGTAACCGCATTCCCACCAGCACCAGAGAACTGCAGTTCACCCGGTCAACATACCAATCCCCCCAATCAGATTTGGTCGCCAATGTGAAAAAGTCTTTCATATGGTTAACCCCGCTTAGGTTGTGTAGGTTGTTGAAGACGCACCAGTAACCGAGTTGAAGGATCAAGACTAGAACTAGTGCAGATGTGTTGCCTCGCCCGAATAAATCGAAGTCTAAACT
This sequence comes from Smittia sp. YW1114-2, assembly GCA_033064975.1. Classification (NCBI taxonomy): domain Eukaryota; kingdom Metazoa; phylum Arthropoda; class Insecta; order Diptera; family Chironomidae; genus Smittia; species Smittia sp. YW1114-2. The sequence goes on from CP093833.1 coordinate 8,464,301, forward strand.
ATTCTCCTCCAAGACATGAGACTGGATTGATTCAAATTCGGTTCGGTAGCCTTCAGTGTCATCGTGTTGAAAGTAGAGAAACCTTTTGAGAGCGTCGTTTGATTTCTTCCGAATAAGGAAGACGTGCGACGGTTTGAGTTTATAGAAAGCAACAAATGCAGATAGCAGAACCAAAGCTGCCGAAAGCGATCCCAATAAAATAGTGGTCCATTCCATATCAGTTGGAATAGCTACTAATATGCTGAATAACACCATGCCGAGCGTGAGTGCTGCTTGGAGCAGGAAGACGAAGCGAGACCGAAAGATTGGTGATGATATTTCCGATGCGTATATGATTGCTGCAAAGTAAGTTGACCCGAAGCCATAACCCAATAGAAACCTGGCTATAAAAAGAGCCATAAACGATTGCGGTGTTGCAATTATAGGACCCACGTAAGTGTAGCTGGTCGCAACAATCAAGGTAACAGATGCTATCAACATCAAAGCTAAGTTCCACATCTGGAAGAAAAATATTGATAATCATTAACTGAACAACTGTAGCGAAGAAACTCACGTGGATAACATAGATGCTGACTTTGTTATATATTTTGCTTGTTACGTAGACTCCCAGCATAGAAGTCACGTGAAAAGTTACTGCCATGTATGCAAATGCAGATGAATCGGTGGCACGCCAAGTCCAGTAATTGAACATATCGAAAACTCCAAACGCGAGGTGCATTCCTCCGCAGATTGTGACCAAATAAACTATTAAAGCAGCTGATTAGAATTCCAGAATAAATCTGAAGATCGAAGTTTTTCAACCTGGCATCAAAACCATCAACTGCCTCCAAAACTTTGGTGACATTTTCGACTTCGCAGCTTGTCAGTGTGATGTTTACAAACTTAATGAGCATTTCAGCTATTCTCTGAGTATCTATTGAGCGTTATCGCTAAGAATTGGGAATAATAAAGTGCCAAGATTAGATTACAGGAGACTCGGTGAAATTTCTCAAATCAATCAACACAGTTGAAACGATTTTAAAAGTAAAAGCTTTTCGATAAAATTATATTTCCGTTCAATTAATTTACCTACATCGTAATAAAGCGTGTTGGATATTTCTATACATTAAAACTAAGGTTTCTTATCTCATTTGTCTAGCTTTCATATTTCAATAAGAATATAAATCTGCAACGGTTCTCAACGATTGCTTTCGAGAGTCTTTTAAAAATACGAAGATGCTGATACCGCAAACCATTGTTAGTCCTCCAAACACGAATGAAAGTATTCGTGAAGTTATGAAACTCCCAAGTGAGAAGATCCAAGTGTGTAGGAAAATCAGAGAAACGCAATGGAAAATTTCGCTGAAGATCAAAACTGTGGCAATCGAGATCGGCTTTTCCTTCAACGGAAATAGCTCGCCCTTCAAGATGTCTGCAATAGGACTTAATCCAAAGCCAACGAAGAACTCTACTGGGATGAAGAAAACCATCGGAATCCAAATGTAGATTAGCTCGTAGTCATAGACATAGAGAAATATTCCGAAGCTGAAGAGCAGCAACGAGATGATCACGGCAGAGATGGCATATTGAAGTTTCTTGGCGACGCGATCAAGAATGAAAAAGCCTGAGACGCTGCCGATGAGCCTTGTACCCATCGTGATCATCAAACTGTAATTCCTGGCACCTACTGTCAGATAAGCACTCAAGTACACTGCACGGTAATAATTGTGGAGAGCATTGAAGACAGATAAGTACCCGATCTCGACGAACAAGATTACAATCACAGCAGAGATATTGTGACGACTGAAAAAGTCGAAGCGTCTTTTCTTCTCTTCAATGACGTAAGTTTGCAACGCTTCACTCTCTGCGTGGGTTTTGCCAGTATCATCGAACTGGAAATACTGAAATCGCTCGAGAGCGTCCTTAGAGTTGTTTTGCATCATGAAAACATGCGACGATTTAAGGCAGAAAAATCCAACAGCGACGGAAAGCAGCAGAAAACCGATTGAAAACGATCCAATAAGCCTTGGGATGGCTAGAAAGTTGACTGACAAAGTGAAGAGACTGAAGACGAACATCCCAAAAGTCAGGAAAATGTGCAGCAGGAAGATGAAGTGAGCTCTAAGGTGAGGCGACGATATCTCCGATGCATGGATGATCGAAGTGATGTACGATGACCCAAAGCCGAGCCCAAATAAAAATCTTGAAATCAAAACACTTGCGAAGTATTCGGGTACCGAAGTAACTACGATTGATGCTATCAACATCAAGCAGCAATTCATGTACTGAAAGATAAGCCACGATGATTCAGAGAAAGTCAACAGCTTAAAACACTCACGTGTATTTTCAAAATATCAAACCGGTTGTAAATCAGACTCGACACAATTACGCCGATAATCGACGCGAAGTGGAAGCTGGCTGGGATGAAGTACAGAGCCGTCGCTGACTTGCCAAGCCAAGAAAAATATCCAAAAATATTGAAAACTCCAAAGGCCAGCTGCATTCCACCGCATATCATGACTAAGAATGCTGTGAAGAAACGTTATAAAGGGAGAACTTTTAGAGTCAAATCGTTACCTGGAGTAAGGCTAAGAAGTTGCCTCTGGTAAGGCTTTGTTAATTTAAACATTTTGACTCGCACGTCAACAGCGCGAATGCTCAAAACAAACTGAGCGGATCGTAGCTTTTAGTGTGAACCTCGATACCAGATAACGCTTATCAGCAACAATTGCGTCGCTAATGGTATTGCCAATGACGAACTTGCGATAAAATTATTGCCTTAACGGCCACTGGAATTAAGCATCGGGAGTCACCTTAACTGCTAATCGATTTTCTTCCGTTGAAGATTTTCGAAACCGTTGCGACTTATTGCTGTCATTCCAGTCATCGATTTCTCTTCATGTGAAGTCATTCCTCTTTATCGCTGAGATATAATGACAAAGCAGGTGAGGTAAATCCTCACTACAGCAGGAAAGCCATGAATGAGGGGAGCTTTGTTTACGACTTCCAAGATCTCTTCGCAAATAAAACTCGCACTCAAATCCATTCGTTCGATCGAATTCTCCGCAATAAAATCGCTTCTATCTCCAATATTTTCCTTGGCGTCATCTTCAACATCATCGACATGAAATAAATCGCAAAGACTTCCGCAATCTTCCCCTCCGACTCTCGGGAGAAAAGGTATTATGAGTGATTTGCGATGAAGTCGAAGAAATATCTTAAGTCGCCTGCCTGATAAAAACGAAGAAGCAACGCTCAGTGTATCTCTTATTTTATTTTCATTAGATCCATCCCAACCTTGATCCCTCGCCTCATAATCCTTTCCCTCTTTCGGTTTATTCGAACAATGACATCAGAAAAATGTATGAAAGAACCTTACTCGGCTCGATGTGTAATAAAACCTCAGGATACTCGTGACGTGCTGCAGTGTTTACACTCGTAGCAGATTTATTTATTGACTGATAATATTTAATTTTCCCTCCATTGTATCAGCAACCGATACAAGCGTCCTTTCACAAAGGATACTTATGTGCAGGGAGTCTTTTAATACCCTTTTTATTCACAAAAATTTAATAATTTCCATCTCGCCTCCCCCCTTCGCATTACTCACAAAAGAACCTTCGGATTGCATGAAGCATAATTTCTTTCTCTTCATCTTGTTTACATTTTCGTGAAAGAAAATTGAAATCTGTGTTCGGGTGAATAATAATGTTAAGAGGGTGGATAAGAAACCTCTTAAAAGGAGCTTGTACTTAGGCTGCGAAAGGATCGGCTTTGATTGCTTCGCTCGGAGACACTTGCCAAATAGGTCCAAGTCTTTCTTAATATCAACGAAACGTGTAATTGACTTTTTGGAGATTCGTTGGGGAGTTCGCTGTGCGACTTCAGCAAGCAATATTTCTGTTAAAATTTTGAACAGTAACTTCCTTACTTCTTGGCTAGTACACTTGCTTGTGATAAATCTCTAGCGATTATTAAAAGTTTCATCTTGATAGAAGTTACCTCACGTAACCCACAACAAACCCCAATCCGCAAGGCGAAAAGAAATTCCCGTTAAAACGTTTCATTCAAATTTGTTTAATGAAAATTCCTTTGGCATAGAATTTTCTTTATTAAGCAAGTCACTCCATAAACTCGTTGTAATCGCTTCTAAGAAGGATTAAGTGAATGATTAAAGCTATGAAGACAAAGAAGGCGAGAGAGCGGTATTACCTTATGTTTTGGAAAGAGTTATTAATTTACAAAAGAGTTTATTGAACGATATTTTGGGATCCAACGAGCGGATTATGCGGTCATATCAATTTGTAGCATTATGCTTTCGTCTTAAGCAACAAAATAATTCCTAGCTCTTTGTGTCGCTTCTGAGATTTCAGAGTCTTAAGAAGAAAGCGAGACGCACGTCACAATGAGTTTAATCCTAGGATTGAAGCCATAACTGAAGGTAAGCAGCAAACTTTCCGACTTCCTGCGATTATCGTCACCTCATTTATTATTCTCCCAATCCAGGAAGTTTCCTTCGACGTTTTATCTTCCCGTCTTATACAAAAGTCTTCTCATCCGGCTAAGCTCCTTGTCAGGGCTTCAGGTTATCAGGCACGCTTCCGCTTCAGCTTCTCGAGTCAAAACCAAACAATTTAAATTACATCTGCAAATTATCCGAAAACAATATTTTAAGCAAACAAAGCCACCTGGCTTAATGAGTTTCGCTTGCCGTGTGTTTGACTGTTTAAATGCGAATATTAATTTTCTGTTCAAACATCCATCAGAAAAGCGTTTGTTCACATTCACGAGCGAAGCGAATGATGAGGGAAAAATCGTTTGCGGTATTTTCTCATCCCTCTGGCGCGCACCGCAAAAATACTCATCGTACATCGTGTAACATAAATTTTAACATGCTCGATGATTGATACGCACTTGAACACTTGTTCGTTGTTTGGCACCGTGCCCTGAAAAACATGATCCGAAGTGATTTATAGAGGTGAAATATGATTGAGCTCCGAGGATTTTTCTGCGTGGAGCAATAATAATTAATTTTTATTGTGAGGGAAATATTAAATTAAAATTATTTTATTGCGATGCTGGCAGTGATGACGTTTTTGGAGCGTGAAGAAGAGAATGATTCAGGGGACTGGTCGGCTGCAGTGATAAATAACAATTAAAATTTAATCTCGGTCGTCGATGCTTTATGGCTTATGGCGAGCGCTTATGTTAATTTTCAAATGAGATCTCAATTCGAGAGCTTTAAAGAAGCTTTTTTGTCGTTGACAAAGCGAAACAGATTTTGCTTCCGTTGGCAAAGCGAGAAAAGCAATTCGCACAGCAATAATATTTTTATATATCTTTGTGCAGAGAGCGTCGAGAAACGATGTCCGCCGAGCGAGTCTTGCAGTCTAACGTTGCAATCCTTGGCAGCAAAAAAGTGGTGCAGTAAGCAATGACCGAATGTGTAGTTCTGGAAAATAAATTTTAACAAACTGCGCGATGGCCAAAAAAATCAGCAGTGCAATTATGAGCTTCAGGATGGAGACGCAATGTCGCTTGGCTATCGCTGGCGCTTGAGACCTCCAAATGTTTGCAGTGAACTTTAATCCTCCTGTGGCTGTCAGAGTTCAACTGATTGCTTTTGTTCGTGGCCACTGCAAGCAGTCCGTTGCAACAATGTATGTCAAGTGCCCGAACAAGTTATTCAATGATTGAAAGCTAGGAATTACGTTCGTCCGTTCAATTAAAATCGCTAAGCATCGAATATCGGCTGCCAATAACAGAGTTCCTAGAATATTTGGTTGCCCTACTGTGTTGGCAGGAGGGAGAACAACGTGAGATGAAGAAAACTCATCACAAGACAATTCACGTATGCGAGCAACAAGGTTGCTCGATGTCGTGATTAAAACTGAATTGATTTCTGACGGAGTTTCTGTGGAAATTTTCTCCTAGCGATGACTCGCAGCATCATCACGTTTATCAAATTTGTTGCTGCTTTCAATTATCTCGTTCATCGTTTTCACGTGGAGCTCCGTTGAAGAAAATCAGTTAGCAACACCGCAAAATTATGGGAATTCATGCTGATGATTTAAAGCACTTTTTGCGAGTTTCGGGGGAAAATGTGTTCGGTTCACAGCGTGGAATTTAGAATGACGCTGCAATAAAATGAACAGCGAATACGAATTAAACGAGTTGAGCTTCCGTCGCGGTTATTTCGCAATGGTTACCGCTCGAGCATGTTTTGATTCGAGCAAATTGGACTGACTCGCTCACTCAAAACACCAATGAGATAATTGAAGCAGATATTAGTTCCAAAGTCGTTTCTGCCGTCAAACGGTTAAAGCCCCGAAAATCCTCGTCTATAAAGTCTTTGACTTTACAAAACCTCTGGCAGGTCAATAAAAAACCGAAAGGCTGAGTGCGATAAAAGCTTTCCTTTCCTCCTTTTTTAAAAGGACCATTAGAAAGCCGTTTAGATCGTTCCATGCTTCACAAGTGGAGAAAGTCGGAGTGTAAGCGTCTTAGCAAATCTCATTTCCTCAATCTTAATGTCTTCTTTATCAAGTAAAGTGGACAGTTACGCTTAAAGATTTATACAAGCAAGAATAACGAAGAGAAATAAAACCCGGAGGCGAATTAAACTCTTTTTACGTCTTCGGATTTATCTCGTTACTGTCAGGAGAATTTAGAATGTGCTGCTCCGAACGAGGCGAGATGAAGCGATTCTACCAGTCTGACACAAATAATTTTCGTTATTTAAGACTTACTGAGCATTATCACATGCAAGAACTTCCAAATTTATGTTTATAAACTTTTCTCTCTTTAAGCATGTGCAAGCTTATGCATTTTGAATAAACTGCTCGAAGAGTCTCAGTGCTTCGTAAATAATTGATAACAATTTTTCCTTTATCCTCGAAGAAGCTCTTCTTAAGCAGAAATCTTCCTTTCCATATTAGTTTTGCTGTTCGTAAAACTTTTCTTCGTTTCAATTGTTTCAGGCAAAATGCTTCGAGTGTCTCTTCCGATGCAACGCTACTGCGAACTTTTATGTGAAGCTCTTAAATCAAAATGTGAAGCTCTCGAGTCTTAAACACGTGGTACATGAGTAACATGGAAAATAAATTTGAATAAAAACACGCAGCGATTCACTCGATGGGTGGCGGTAAATTGTGTCACTTGGTTTCATGGCAAACAATGGATGCCTCGTGTAGAATAAATCTTATTAAGAACTTGCCTTCGCTTCTATTGTACCATAATCTGCAATGTTCACACCATCACTGGATGATCCCATTCTTGTAACATTCGCTTGTTGTTCAGATAAATTCCTGCAATACCTGTGACGCAGAATAATTAATGTTGAGTAGTTAAAAGGGTTGTGTTATTTAGTAGCTGCCGTTACTCCTGGCAAGAGCTTGAGCATTTCGCTACTCGAAATAGGTTTCTGTGTTTAAATTAAGGATTCACTTCCTATTTGTCTAACTCGCTTCTGCTGCCAGACCCGAAGGAGTTGAGAGTCGTATTTAAAAAATTGTTCTCATTATTCAGCATGAAATTTTTTAATGAAACCTTTCTCTCCTCAAATGGAAACGAGCGAGGATGAAATATGGCGAAGCAGTTATTTAGCTTGTGTCAGACGGCATTTGTTCATTATTTTAATGACTGTCGTTTTTTCTTTGCGGAATGAAGCAATATCTTGATGGCACGAACAAGATAGCTTATTAATTTTCCTGTTTGCTAAAGATTTGCCTACGCTCGCTGTCGTGATTTATCTGACCGATTAGTCAGGCGTCAATATTACGGACTTTATTGGTTATTAACTTGCCCACGCTTCGAGTGCAGCTCAACAAATGCACGAGATTCAACAACTCGCGGCTCGCTGAGTGAAAAATTGACGACAAAATCTGCTTGAAGCGTGTGCGACGTTCCCTCGCGAAATGTCATTGCAACATATTAACGATAAATATAATTTCGCTGACGTTTCGCTTTTTTTCGCTATTAAAAAGTGCGTTACATAAACTTTTACGATGTTCCTCGAGAGCCTTGAAACTTCCCGTGTCGTTGCTGTTCGCGGCAGCTTCACGCACTTTCTGTTTATGACACGTTCACTTCCGAAGCGTCTGACAGTGAATTTTTATTGAATATTTTGGCTCGTAACGTCAAGTGCCTTCTGCATATTGCTGATGAGATTACAAAGTGGAATTTATGTTCAATGAAATTGGCAACAGCAGAATCGGGAAAGAACTCGCAAAGTGTAATTACTGCAGTAAATCTCTCGGCCCTTATCACTAGCACAGCAAGAAGATTTGTTTCCCAAAATAAATTTCTCAAGAAACGCACTTAATCTCGAACAAGACTGATGTAACATGGAAACGGCATATCCCTTGATATCCCTCAAAGGCAGTGCGAGATGTTCGCGAATTGATAACAAGAATAAGGAAATGGAAATCTTGTTCGAGACAAATCCAGTGAAAATGTCATGCGAAGTTGGTTAGAGAAAGTGACTGTTGAAGCCTTCGAATTCATAAGGGAATTGCGAAGAGACGGTTTGACCTGTGACTCCGACGACTTCAGTTGGAATGTTATGCTTGATTAATCCTCTAAAATTACATGTTACGTAACCACCAAACACACCCCATCTATTTTGAGGCTGAAATCAGAACATTTTTATGTAACAGTTTCCATCTTCTTCTTAATCTCTCGATTGTGAAGAAGGGAAACCTCCAACCATCACGTTATCGCTTGCAGGAAAGTATGGAGCAACAGAACTTCTGCCTCAGTTTAAGCTGCAACGTAGTTTATGAACGAGTGCGAGCTGAGGCGAAGGGAAAGAACAATAATTAGAAATAAACACATAATCACAAAAGAGCACGTCGAGAGCGCCCTTAAGCTGCAGTGCTAAAAGAAAATTACACACGATTCAATTTTCGCTCGCTTTCTCCGAGAATTTCCTTCTGTAATTGACTTCACCAAACAACATTAACGTATCGAGTTTGGATTGGTTTCGGTCGGAATATTTTCATTGTGGTGGCGCGTCGTTAATTGGGTCAAATACCATAATCGATAATCGTGTTCGAATGTCTTAATTAGTGAAGCTGCTGTGTAGCTTCGAATCCTCGGGATGAATCAACTTTCCTCGAACTCGTTCTTGTTTGGCTTTAGGATGTTGGAATGAAGCAGCATGTTTGAGTGTTTACTCATTGAAAAATTAAGACAAAACAAATTCACCTGAGAAAACAAATCAAAACGCGAACAATGTCGTCTTCACAACTCGCGAAGCTCCGCTGTGCCCTCGAGAATGTTTTCGTTTCTCTGTGAGGAATTTTAATTAAGAACATCCTGTAAGTAAACTTCTTACAATTAAGCAGCAAACTGCTCGCAACAAAAGGGCTCCCATTCATCCGCTTCCCTCCCGGCGTTCGGAAAAGGATTTTGAAGTCTCCATAGAGACGACGCTATGTGAGCGGAACATGTGAAAAGTGACTTGAAAATTCACAAAGCAACATGAAATGTTTGTTGAGTTTGTTGGTAAAGAATGTCTGAATGGAAGTGAAGATGGAAACAAGTTTATACTTTCCAGTTGAGCGTTAAAATTGTCGTAATAATAAAATCCTTTTCTGCTTTTTAATTGCTCCCATGTTGCGCAATATGACGGCTTTGCTACTCGCTATCTCTCTCATTGCCAAGCGACAATACATATTTGCTTTTCTGTCTTCTTACATGCCTTTTGTTTCGCATTCCATCTGCACTTGTTAGTCTTAATTCGAATGCTTGTTCGGATCGTTAAAATTACGCAATCAGTGTAACGATGTCGTGTTAGCGCTCGTTCGCTGAAATAGGACATCGTTATGACATTCTTCTCGGGTAGTGGTTGAGGCTGAACAAAGACATAACTGCAAGATTCTGCAGTGTTTATTGGCACATTACAACGAGCCTCATCTTTCTGTCGAGCATCTCCGCTCTGATTATTTCATCACTCGAGATTACTTTCTTGCAAACAGCATTTTGATGATGAGAAATGAGGATTATAAATTCAAAACGAGGGAAGAATGAGTTTTATGAGCTGCCTTTACAGCTTGTTTTATGCAACATAAAGCTGCCGGCGGATTCAGTGATTCAGAATGTCTTTATGAGCTGTCGCTGCGCAATCATCATTTTTAATGTTGGAAAAATCATAGCGACAATGTTGTTCGATCGAAACGCTTGATTAGGACATTCAATGAACCTTAAGCACTTCCATGTCTGTAACTCGACTCGAGTTAGACTTCGAGTTTATTTTAACAGCTTCCCGATCAGATCGAATTTAACGACTCCTGTTCGACATCAACTGCTCGCTGCGTCAGACGATCTTCTCACAATTTCTCACCGCCACTTTCTCGAGTTTCTAATTACGAGTCGTTAATGCTCCTCGCATTATTGCTGACAGATGTAGTGAGCCAGCAGCCCATAATTCATTCCTAAATTAAAAATCACTTAAAAGAAACAACATCGCCGCCGACGTTCACAAAAGAAAGACATTGCCTCAAGCCTGCTCGTCTTTTGTTTGATGCCACGAGAACATGAAAGCAAAGAAGTCTTCTCGTTCTTGGCAGACGAATAACATTTTTTCCATTTCACTAGACATGACAGCGAGCTAGCAGAGATGTTTGCTGACTGACATGTCAACTCACTGACACACAAGGAAAATGCCAAATAAAAGCACGATGCGACTAAATGTAATTAAATGAAAATGAATATCAGAAAAAGAAAGGAATGAAGATTGTAGCACGAGCAATGTAAACATTAGAGTGGCAACAATAAAAGATTGCGACGAGCTGGAGAAAGAGCTGGAGGTGGATGGGATGGTTCAACAACTACGTCAATGTAATGTTGGACTTTCTCACTTAACAAACTGTAAATCTTTAATGTTATATTCGTTTTACGGTTTTTGCCTGATTCTCTTCACTTCTTGAAGACGTCGTTTCTGGAAAACCCCGCCGTAAGGCCATCGTAAGAAATGTATTTCGTTTGTAGCAAGATTGATAGACTTTCGGGAGGAACTAACTGATGGAAAATGGAGCGGAACAATTTCCACTCGCCAGAACTGGAGACGTTGAGGACACGAGAAGAAAGAAACAAATGGCTTTTGATATTGAAAGTCTTGTTAATGGAATTTTGTGTTTCATCCTGTGAATGTTGACGACGTTCGTTGATGTTACGAGATTGACTTTTCTCCTTTTCCTATTCTATTGTTTTGTAAGCTGAGAAATGGCAATTAAATCGGAGGGAAGTAATGCAATTGCACTAAGCCCTCGTGTGCAATCACGTGCTGACGTTTCAATGAACGGTTGACCATTTATTATGTGACGACTCGGCAATCAAATGGAAAGCAAAGCGAATTTTAAATACTTTATGGCACAAAGGCAGCATGTGAAAACAATATCCGCAAGATGTTTCCCATCCTCAGTAGTCAAGCAGTGCTTTTCACATCTTCCAACTCAATATTACGTTACATCAATCATTATAAAAACAATATTTGTTCTGGTTCGAGAGGAATAAATGCTCGGGAAGCGAGAGAAAAATGTTGGAAAATTAGTCATGCATTTAGAGAATGTTTAAGACAACATGTGAGTTTCCGACGAGCCGAGGAAGGAGTCATGGAAAGTCTCCCCCTCGCTCATTGTCAGCCAATGCAATTCGAAATTTTATGTTCCGTGCGCTCCGATATTTTCCTATGTGTCAATCAAAATTGAAATTCTATTTTTTCCCCGTCGTCGAAGGCGCAATAAACATAAACTTGAAAATCTTTTCTTATTATTTTTGTAGTCGGGAAATCATGTCAAATTGCAGTGCGCTCGAAATTCTCTCTTTTCTTTTTTCGGGTGAAATAATTTTCTGCCATGTGTTGTCGCGTGATCGGAATCCTAAAGGAAGTTGATCCGAATTTATTGTGAAACTTTATTGCGGGGACTTTGCAGAGTTTATGAGCGTTTTCAACACGATTGAGATTAATTCTGAGGACGAAATGTGGTTAGAAGAAGAGAAACTCGTTTGAATAAAGACGGCGAATGTTCGTGATGCAATTGGAGTTTGAATCATCCAACCAGCAAGAGAAAAGTTTTACCGACAGAAGGTAAGTTAGAGAAGAGTCTGGCGGTGAATTTCACAAAGAGAAAACTTCCATGAATCTCTTAATCTTTCAATTTCACTGATTCCCATCGAACAGTCTCGAGATTCCCTTTTGTCGTTGACCCAGCACATCTTCCTTGCGGGCTGGTGTTACCAAAATAAATCAGATTCTGAATTCATAAAGCGCGTTGCGAGATTTAAATCAAATAAAAGGCCATAAAAGCCTTGCGGCCGCGAGAAAAAATTTATCATGCAAAAGCAAAAGCGAGAGGAAGAGATGATATGATGAACGAGGGCGACGCGAAAAGAAAGAAGCGCGTGAAATAAATTAAATTCTGTGATGACTGCGGAACAATGAGACGCGAATAAAAATGCGGTTTCGCTCTCATCAGAACAGCAGCCACCCAAGCAAGAGTGGAGGAGCCGCTACGAGGGATTTAATTTCTAGGATTTCTCGGTTTTTTACGCCTTAAAAAATATGAAGCGAGAGGAACTTTTATGGGTGCGTTAGCAGATAACAAATTTAATAGAATATTAGATAATGATCAGCGAATGCGATTTTTCTCATTACTCAGCAGTTTCGGCTGGCAGCCGCGCCGCGCAGTTCTCGAGAATCGTAAAAATTTCATGAAAATATTTTCCCGAGCATAAAACTTCCGGATGAGGATTTCATTCGTTCTCTTCCGACTTGGAGGCGAGAGTCTTTGGGGGGAGAAGGGAAAGAGTTTATGTTGATTAAGAAGCGAGAACATGAAAACAGAGAAACCTCTTTTTCGTCTGTTTGTTCTTATTAAACAAATACGAGGAGATTATGAACTCCGCCAAACCCCCGAAGACAAACAATCATTTTTCTGTTTGTTAATTTCGGCTTTTGGTGGAAATGGATTTCGGGTTATTTCGGGTGCATGGAAGCCAAAGCCAAACAGAAGAAGAACCGCGGAGGAAGTTTCCGAAAGCAGCGAAAATAAACAAAGAAAAGTCCGGAAATGCGAGTGAAGTTTTAAATGAAAATATTCAAAGTTCATCGTAGCTCGGAAAAGAAAAATTTGGGTCGAGTGGAATTTAAATTCAACCTCATTGCAAGTCTCTAGCCGCTCGCGCGACTTCTAAGGAATAATTTGCAATAACTTAGCATTACCCATTGCCTCTGCGACTTGCTCTCCTTGGTGATTCGAGCAGGAATGTCACTGGCGAGAAACTTAAGCCTATTAGTCGGAACAATCCAATTCAATTCGCATGCAGATTTCAGTTTCGACTGCGAGCAAAAATGCGCTTAAGTCACTTAGCGTCGTTCTTATTGCAAAGTATTTTAATTCCTCAGTCGACGTGTCGCCGTTGAGTCATAGAAAGTGCTCGCACATATAACTGCATCAGTCTCAATTAGCTAATCCTATTTGAAAGTGAACGCGTTTTGATTTATGAATTTATGAGAAACTTTGCATTAAACTTTTCTCCTCAGTAGAGAGAGAGGGGCTGAAGCATAATCGCTGTCTGAAGTATTTTTAGTTTGCAAAACCTTGCAGCTTAGACGTCTGCATTCCTTCAACTGTCTTGTGTGACCTCAGCCGCCGACTCTCCCTAGACTCAGTTTCCACAACTCGCGAGACTTTAAATTAATTTATGTGTGCTCGAAGCGATCGTTTTATGATTAGCCTCATGACGATTATAAAATTAATTAAGCAATTAACGAAGGCTTTAATTTGCTTTATATGGAGAGAGAAAATAAACTTGATGTCACATGCTTACAGAGCGATTAAACCCGTTTGTGATCACCACAATTAACTTAAATGGAACGAATTTATCAAAAGCTGATAATTGCGCTGAAGTTGTTGCGCTGTCGGTAGCAAGAGACTCGCTGAAAGATCAAAAGACCTTCAGCTCGCAATCGGCCAATTCATTTCAAACGCAGAAACTATTTCATTTTCTCATTTCGCGTTGGTCTCTTTCTTAGAAAAATTAATCTCCAATGCGAATGCGATTAAGACCAGCGCGCAGACACATTAAGAAAATATATCATTGGATTTCTTCGAACTTTCCGCGGTGATTCAACGTTGCATCTAATGACCAAAGAGCAAGCAATAAATTATGATGAGAGACTTTGCATCTCGGCCCGACCTGCGAAACCTTCGAAAGAGGAACTGAGCTAATTATAGCGTATCGTGGAGAGATCTAAATATTTTTTATCTCTGCTCGCCTTGCGATCGCCCTCGAGACTTCTTTTATTGATTTGAAATTAAGATTCCTGCGAAATTATGCATTTTCGGGGAAAGCTGTAAAAAAGTTTGGGACGTTCTGGGGGCCTGCGAATAGCTACGGGATTCTTTTTGCTCAGACGAGCTAATGAAACAAATTGTTGGTTGCTCCTTCTACGTTTATTCGCAATTACTCGAGCTTAGCCGCCGTTGGTTAGATTTCACAAGTTTCTTTACTCAAAGTCTTCCGAGCAGATAAAATTACTTTACGACGCAAGCAGCGATGAGTAGCAGCAAAGCAGCCCAGGAGACTCGCACAGCGGTGGAGTCGCAGGCCGGCGCCTTCAGATAATCCTCAGGAGCGAGACAAGTCGCGTACATCATCGCGTGAGCAATAAAGTGCTGCTCGTAAACTCCGGTGAAGAGATGCGAGTACGGTCCGATGGCATAAACGCCAACATCGTCGCCGGCATGTGTCGACTCGTATAGCGGCACCGTCGTCGGTTGCCGGAATTTAGGGTCGCGGTACTGCATAGACAGGAAGGTAAAACTGAAACTCATGATAAAATGATTCGTCTACCGACCTCCATGTCCAGGGGGTTGATTCGACCACTCTCGTTGAAATGATCGTAAAATCCCATGCCGTTAGCATACGACAGCGTGAAGTAAGGCATTTCATCTTCGCGGGAGAAATCTCCGAGTGTCAGAATGTCGGATCCCCCTGCGAAAACAATTTTTACTCGTAAATTCCGACATAGCGTTGTTCATACTTTTCGGGTAGCCACTGACGGTCATTGTATGCGAGTGATCCGCTGTTAGAACAATCAAAGTTTCGCTCAAATCCACATGCGATTTAATAAAGTCGACGACGTCGTTCAAATGCGCAACTTCTTCCAGCGCGAGTCTGGCGTGGTTTGCGTGATGAGCGTGATCGATTCTCCCACTCTCGACCATCAGAACGAAACCCTTTGGGTTTTTCGAGACCATCTGCAAAGCCTTTTTCGTCATTTCGAAAAGTGACGGCTCATCACCTTTATCATTGTTCAAATGATATTCCATGTGACTCTCGCTAAACAGCCCGAAAAGCTTCGTGACATACCTCGCGTTTAGAGTGTTCAATGTCGCCTGAGCAATTTTTCATAATTATTTCAACACGTTATGTATTTAAGTGTTTACCCTGTCATGAACGAACATCGCCCTGTCCTGAAAGTAGAGCCACTCCCTCACCAAGTCACGTTGATCTGTCCGCCGGCCCGTTCTCCCATGAGGATCCTTCAAGCCGCGAGGAATAAACTCTCGATAGCCGCCGCCCATTATGACGTCAAAGTTCTTTCCTATCTCTCCGTGAATCAACTGATGTGCGATATCCTGGCAGTCCGAGTCCTTTGGTGTTTCCGAGTCATTCTCCCAATAGCGCGACGCGGACTTTGCGTACGCAGCTGTTCCATAGAACAATCGGAATACTGATACCATCTGGTTGGATTCATCGCTTACCTGCAGATGTTGCATGAGTGACTCTCGTATTGGTGACGATTCCCGTCGCCTTGCCCGCATCTTGTGCAAACTTAAAGATCGAGTCAACGTGCTCGTTCTTGTCACGCTCTCCAGTACAATTTCTTAAAGCCACATTGGCACTCATTGAGAGAACGCCAAAGTTTGTTTTGATGCCACTTAAGAAAGCTGTCGAGGTGCAGGCCGAGTCGGGCACTTGAAAATCAACGCAGTAAGTCTAAGAACCGAAAACAGAAAAGTTTTCTTGTTGCGCATTATTCAAAGCGAAAAGTTTCCTCCTGCTCACTTTTGACAACCCAACATAAGGAAATTCCTCGAAAGATAAAACTTTGTTCTCTCCGCCCAAGTAAACGCGCGCTGCCATTTGGGTTGCTATCGACATACCATCTGCCACCAGAATAATCAAGTTCTTCGCAACATTCTTGTTGGGCTCTTTCAGCAAAGCTTGTCGCAAAGATTCCTGACCCGAAGACTGCCAAAACTCTCGAGAATTTTCGCCTAACGGCCCGAGAGGTTGAGTCCACTCAGGCTCGACTCTAGTTGTTGTGGGATGGCGAGAGGTTGACGTGGAGGGCAATGTAGGTTTCAATACTTCAGCTGGCGGTGCCAAGACGGGCTCATCATTATTTGGAAAGCCTATTGAGTTTGAAAAAGTTGAGAAACGACCACTTTTGAAGTGGAGAAGCACTCACGGATTTCCGGAGCCGACAAAGCCAAGTGGATAAGCGCGACTTGAACGAAAATTTCTGTAAGCATCTTGCACACTTCACTGCTTCGTCGAAACTAATTTCAGGTTCCTATTGCTGGAGGCAAATCAAAGCTTATCTTCAACGCCAACCTGTCTTTAATGTCAATCAAGACATTAAGCACTTACACTTGTTATCGGCTCCTATCGCTCTCACTGAATATCGATTTAATCCATTCGACGATTGACTGCAGCGAATCACTTAGCAGAAATGAACGAACAAATTGATTGTGTTTAGTTTGAAAAAGACTCGTTTATTTACTCATGTAGTCATGCTTTCTTTTTATGAAGTCATCGTATTGTTCTGGGCAATAGGATATAAGAATAAATAGTTTTAGATAAGCTTGAGATTAATTTTAAATTCTCGAAAGAATTTTAATAGAAACGAAAACCAAGAACGGAACAGTGCTAAGGACTTAAAACTGCTTAAATCATTAATTAAACTCACTCTTGCTGTCTGGGGGTGGTTAAGGAAATCGCAAGCATAATCTCTTTGGTTTCATGATTATTTATCATTAAAGGAAACATCTTGATTGAAGAATTACTTAACCGCTAACAGTTGAGATAACTCCAATGAGATTTCTCAAGTTTGTCTGATTGAATTCATAAAGTTTAATTTATCACTGGCGAAAGAAAATTATTTACAGATTCAATTTGAGATTACACTTAGCTACAGTTATATCAGAGATGGCATGTTAATCTTTTTTTCCGGGAAAAGTTTTCCCTTCCACAGATCTTCATCTTATTAACTGTCGTCAAGGATCTAAGTTACAAAGCAGATTCTGTCTCCGCTTTTATGGCAACAACCGAAAAATGACTTTGATGATACACGAAAAGGAAAGTTTTGTTCTACTCATCAGCTTTGTTCTTATCAGAAACGTTGTGCACGTCGTTGGCTGGCACGGCAGCTTCCCGCACGAGATCCGTGAGAGAAATTTTCTTTGGTAACGGTTGAGGATTGGTGATAAGACCGTAGGGCCGCAAATGATAAATGAGATACTCGAGCACGTACATTTGGTTTGGCGACACATAATGGAATGAGATGGCATTATCGGAACAGCAATCCATTCCTTCCTTCGAGTCGTAATAAATGTATTTCCAGTACCAGAAGCTTTTGTCAACGTGGCCAGGAATGAGATGGTGCTCGGGAACGAACGGAAAGAATCGTCCTCGCCCGTTTGTGTCGCGCGAGTCACCGGCAATGACTTTGACGTTCTCAAGACAACGGCCCATCTCCACGTCCTCGGCTCCGTCGGCATCCTGTCGACATTTTGACTTATCGGGAATTCCTTCCTCCACAAACCGTATCACGGCCTGTTTACTTAAAACGTAGCCTGCACCGCCCGACATGTAGCCCTAATTTGAATGTTCTCAGTGTTACTTTTCTTGACAGAAAGAAATGCGCAACTCACCTGCTTAACGTATGGCTTAAACTTACAACCAAAGTAGATCGGTTGACTAGATGAGTATTGATAGAGCATGTAACGAAGGTTCTCGACGACGACGTAACTGGTAACGATTGAAATTAACTAAAGTGTTTTGTGTCAATAGCTTTGAGCTTACGTGTCATCGTCAGCCTTAAGAATCCAATCGGCGTCGTCAAGGTGATTCTGGTAAACATATTTAAAGGCTTCTTTGGTTTTCGCCCATAAATTGTTGCGACCTTCTGCCACAGGCAATGCAACTGACTCGAGATCTGGATCCACTTCAGAACTCATGAAGACAAGTTTATTACATCGTTTGCCCCACGTTTTCTTCACGTGTATAGCTTTTTTCTTATGATTTTTTGGATTAGTCATAATCCAGCAGAGAATTCTAACTTCGTTGAACAACTGGCGGGCAACGGTCGTGTTTTCATGTGCGTGAGTATCATCGTTAATCTCGTGAAACCCAACATCAGCTTCTGGCCCAACAGCGTCGTACAGATCGTGTCCGACGTGTGGATCACCGTGCATTGGAACATAGTCTGTCCTTGTCCATGAGCGATTCGGTGAAAACTCCATGAGAATGGCTAGGAAGAAGCCGAGGGCCACGCCGAAGAATAGAGTGACAACGTTGAATTTTCTTGCCGCTTGTCCATGCGATCGCAGCGTCGGAACTGCGAAAGAAGTTTCGTAGGAACTTTTGAGAGATAAGACGTTTATGCAAACTCACCTTCGCCATTCATTAGTTTGTATTTCACATCGCTGAACTTCATTTTCTATAGCTGTTTGTGTTATCGTTGCGATTGTTCATGCAAGTTTTCAGAAAGCAGCTGTGATTCTATTACCCGTCTGGGGGAACGATTAGAAGTAAGTGAATGGTGTCGCGAAATTTCAGTTTCGGAAGTTTTATACAATTTCGCCTCGCGACAAAAAATTTTATTTATGACACGCGAATGAAAAGCGAACTTGAACGATTTAGAATATCGCTCGCTGCTCAGCTAAGCGGAAAATTGTTAGCCATTATTTCGGACATAACTCAATAAACTGTTATTGGTTTTTCACGTTGACAGAGATAGATTCGAGCTAATATGGAAAGTACAACCGGAGGACAAGACGGCGATGTCTTCGATTAAATTATTCAACGCGATGGAACAAACTTTCTGTAAATTGTCTCGTCAACAGCGATAGACAACACGAAAGGAATTAATCGATACTTCTATCGTCACACTTTGTTATTTGCATGGTTGGAGGCGATCTGGCTTAGCAGAGCTTGTTCTCACGAACTTCCCGCTGTCGCAAGTCTAATTCATGCATTCTGCCGCCAGCGTCTAATCTAAACTCGAGCTAACACTTGGAATTCCCCGGAATAATAACTATTCAGTTATCTTCCAAGCTTTCTAGTTGTCGTGTTGCTCTGCGCCACTAATTGAGGTCCCTGACACCAGTAACAAACCAAAGTCCTTGACACTACAGACAAATCACTGCGCGATTGTAGTGAGAACGTTAACAAGGTTTATTGTTCGTGCCTCATCTAATTATACAGATGAAACTAACAAAAAAAGTGAAACCAATTCTTGCTTTAGAAACAATCTCGCATGAACGCCAAATAATCTAGAATAGCTTTTGTCTCGACATCCGGTGTTTCATTCTCTAACTTTCGCGATACAACGCACTGCTCCCCGAACGACTTGATCTCGATGTAAACTAACCGGGAGCTTTTCTTATCGTTATAATGGGAGCCAGTCTTATCATTTGTTGGCTTAGCGATTGAAATCATGAGTTAAATATTTGTTGATTTTCAAGCCAGCGAACGGCAAACAGTTTTTCACTCACACTCGACTCAATCGACCGCATATTAAAGGAAACTGATGACTATCATTACGCACTGCACGTCACGATCTTACTCGAATAAATTGATCTAGTTTAAATGCATAATATCACTTAGTTTCTTGATTTTAAAATATTTCTTCCAATGTTTATCTTTTTATTCTGAACGCAATCGAAAACCTCACAATTTGAAAACCTGCGACGCGTTTGAATTTACGCGGGAAGTCCAACGGATCTCGAGTTGTTCTCCGACCTTTTCCGGCTATGTTTTTGATCTAATAACCAGCGAAATAATGGATTTGTAAACACAAATCACAACTGCACCGGACACGAGATTTCTCTCAAGTTTTCCCTCAACTTTTCTCTGAAAGTTTTTCTGTTTTAAGTTTAGGTCAAAGCCAATGTCATTCTCGAGTCGATAGACTGTCGAACTGTTTTCCTTATCAACTTTCATACGAATACACTCGCGAACGCTGCGCCTGCTGACGTACATGAAACATTTTTCTTTTGAATCAGTTGAAGTGTTTGAAGACACCCAATAAAGGTTATCGGTGGCGAAAGTGACGAACTTAATCTGGCGATTGTCCAATCTAACGAGCGGGTGACATAACGAAGTGAACCGTTTGCGATTTCGTTCGCTCTGATATAAAGCTTTGCTTGCATTGGTTCTACTTAATCTCGAGTTGCGATCGTTTTGCGCTCTAATTGAAGGGAAAACTGTCTTGCAATATTTTTCAACTATCACTTTATGGAATTTTATTTAAAGTTTTAAAGCACATTTTATATATTTAACGACCATATCCTCCTCCGTGTCCTCCGAAACCGCCTCCGTGTCCACCGAAACCGCCTCCGTGTCCACCGAATCCTGGCTGCTGGTTGAATGACTGAGATGAAGCAGCGGCGTTGGCAGCTGATCCAGAAAGGCCACCGCCTCCGTATGGGCTGAAGCCACCTCCCTATTGAACAACGGCATAATTACTTGTTCTAGTGCAAATCTAATAATAACTTACTTGGTTGAACGATTGGCTGCTAGCAGCGGCATTCGAAGCTGTTAAAAATGTTCGAAAGAAACCAATTAATTCATGAGTTTTCTTTTTGATTAGTGATTTTCTTACCTGATCCGGAAAGACCTCCACCGAATCCACCTCCCTGGTTGAACGACTGAGACGAAGCTCCAGCGTTAGCGGCTGTTAAAATATTCGAGAGACAAAATTAAGATTAATTTGCTCGCTGATTGCTTCTCGATGTATTTTATTTTTTGACTAGAGATCTATGTACCTGATCCGGAAAGACCTCCTCCTCCGAATCCACCGTATTGTGGAGCAGCCAAAGCGGCAACGACGATTGCGGAAAACACAACAAAGAATTTCATCTTGAACAGTGAATTGAAGACTGAAGCTACAGCCATCTCGTCCACGCTTAAATCTAAAATCGCTCTTTAGAATTGCTGAGCGGTAATTGCTCGCGATGTTCGAAAATCCAGATCGCGAGAGATGTTTTGGGTAATTTTGACAATAATTCTCATTCTTTTCGAAACCAAATAAAACGAGATTTGTCACGTACTTAGCCTCTTCATAAGAATTTCATTTAATCGCGACGTTCCTCGTCGCTTATTAATCGACCAACAATTACTGGCCTTGAGTCAAATTCATAAATTCCTCGAAGAGAAATGAGTAGCGAGAAGAAGAGTCGTCAGCCCGTATCATAATTTTCTTTCTGCCACGCTGCAGCAAATTAGTTATCAACAGGTTTTACGAGTTGTTCATGGCGCGGTTCTTTTTTCCCTCAAAATTCTCTCGATCGAGTTATGCGACTATTTCTTGCGCTGGTTTTTTGAGGCAATAAACTTATTATTTATTATCGTCGTGACAGCGACTCGAAAAGGTTCTAACCTTGCGTTATCACTTCTGTCGGTTTTGCCAAGGCGCACACAGCACTCCGCTTTGGTATTCATTGCATGAGTAACAAACGTTATCGCTGCGGCAGTTTCGCGATGCTTTTTATGTCGTCGAATCATTTACGCAAAGCAGCAATGGAACGAGCCACAGTCTCGTTACGAAACACTCAAACGAATTTTACTCCGACAGATCAATAATTGTAACGTCGAAGCAATCTGAAGCGGGATCAAAATGCAATTCGAAGAAACAATCTAAGAGCCATAAATTGTCGATAACTATTTTCTTTTACTTCTTATTGAATGTAATGGCTCGTTGGCTGTGCCAAAAGGGGAACATGCGAGACATTTATATGCAAGAAGACCCTTTTCACTGAATCATTCCTTCTCGCTCGCTTTTTTATTGTTCGATTGATTCATAAATAATATTTTTTTATCTCGCTATAAACGGGATGATAGATAAATTAAATATTGATTGCGAGAGTCGTAAAACACTGCGAAGAGATCTTGTTGAATTAATCATCATTTTATATGTCTTCTTGCGATTCATTAGGGATCTCTCTCGTGCAGTTGTCCCGACCCGACTTTGCATAATGCGGCAGTAAAAGATTGAATTTCTCAGTATTTTTTTGCATTTAAAATTTAACCGCAAAGAAGTTTTCGCTTTGGTAACTGCGGGCCGAAGTTTATGTTTTGATTTATCGCATTGTTCCCGTTCCGAGGTATCAAATGTTTATTGAGATGTCGAGATCCCTTAATTGAAAGTTACACAATCTGGTGGCTTTTGGGACCGGGGAGAGAAAAAAAATCACAACACATGCAGTAAAAGGTGCATCAAACCCCTTCGATTGTCGTGCCGGCTTCTACCGGGTCATTAACAACATTTTTGTTGCCTCTCTCGATCCTTCCGAACCGCATGAACTTGAAAAATAATCTGCCCGGCTTGTGGTTTTGAGCATTTATCATAAATCCCAACGAGAGTTTTTGCTATCTGAAATCTGATATTTTATTATGGAAACCGTTAAACAATGCTCACTAACAAGGCTGGAGACTGTTGGTTTTAGAAATGGCTTTTGGCAGCACTGAGGGAGAGTTCGTGAGTTAGGGGACCAGTTGGCAAGTGATTAATGATATTAATTATGTAAAAAACTCGGAATAATTATTTCCTGCAGCGCGGCTAACGATGTAGAACTAAGAGCATCATTTATCAACGATTCCCGATTGAAGTCAGTGAAGACAGTTCACAAAAAATGTTGTTGAGCAAACGACGCCTGATTAGAGATGCTCGCCGCATCGTCTGAGACCTGAAAAATCTTCGAGGCATTACCCCATGCTTGATTGGAATGAGGCTACTTGTATTTATTTATTCTCGTTCAATCTCCGGTATGATGTTTGATCTCGAAAGCTAGTTCATTAAGTTATCAAATATAGCAAATGAGGAAGAGGTGCCAAGAAAATGTTCGATGCTTCGCCATGGATTGCTAAATATAACAACAGCTAATCAATAAACAAGGATACTGACCTATGGTCCTGTGAAATATCTCAGATATTTCTTCGATTCCGCTCTCTCGCGCTAGTGTTTGAGGGAAAACGAAAAATCTAGTCTTTTATTTCCAGTTGCATGAGAGCGACTAAGGCTGCCGAGGCAAACGACTTCGTTGGAAGTTTTGTTTATGTTTTCGCTTCGGCTTAATGCTGAGGAAAGGAAAACGAGAGAGCGGCACGGGAATATTCGTCTCTGTTGTGTCTCTTGTGAAATTTATCCACAACAATTCTTCCGTTGGTCGTGCGATTCAGTTTAGAAGTCTCGGTCGGCAATGGTAGACGTGCTCGGTCTTTGCTGCGTATCGTAAAGAGCCAAGAAAATTTATTCACACTTGAGTGAAGCAGAAGGAATAAAGTTCATTAGTGATTCATGGAAAATATCTGAAAATATATAAATATTAATACGAAATTTGTCAACCGTAAATCGTCGAAAGGAATAGTGAAAGATATCTCACCAAACGGAGCCGAAATTAATTTAAATGTAAATCGGTGATTTTTCTGGCGTGTCGAGAGCCAAACAAACTTAAAGTGCGCCGCTTGTCATTGCCGCTGCCACTTTTTTCCGTTCGTGAATATTCAGATATCGCTCGATAACAAAAACAGGTGCAAATATTGACGAAGTCCCCTCCGACATGAAATAACGAATTCATTTCGGGGAATTGATTGTGCAAATTGTGGAGAATGTTGATCACGAAGAGGTTAAACAAATTAAAGTGAACAAAGTTTCCGGGCTCGAAAACCGACAAAATAAAATCAACGATTTTACTGTGTGGAAATAAATGAAATAAAAAGAATTCAAAGTGGATCTGTCGACTGTCATTGAATGATTGAAATTGCAGCGAATTGAGTTTGAAGTCTGCGTAAGTTTGTTCGGGGAAATTCTTGAAAATTCGCTGAAAAGCAAAACCAAACATTGACGAAGTAGTTGAAAGTCCAATCAACTTGAGGATATTTTTTGTCTTGAAATTATAATTTCGAGGTGAGTTGAATTCCTGATTTGAAAGCCCCCCGAAAAAAACATTACGTTCGTGCTCGAGAATAAAATTGCCCTGGGACGTTCCGACGAGAAATTCGCCCGCAAATCGTGGAATTAACTTTGGAGTAAGAAAAGCCATAAATCAGAAGTAAATTGTACTGTCGGGGGAGAGGAGAAGGCGAAACGAAAACGAGCGACAATCGGAAGTTCAATTTTCATCGCATCCCAGAATGATTTCGGTATCCTTTCTCCTCTCGATAGCTCTCGTTACGCTTTTCTTAATTTTAAAAACGTTGGAATTGCCAGGCATAATGCCTCAAACTAATATTGACCACTTGAATCGAAAAATGCCAACTCTGGACAAAAAGAGATCCGAAAAAATGTTTTTACTTTCCTTTTACAAGCACTCGAGCGAGCCAGAGCCGAGGGAAAGGTCAAAAGATTGAGGGAAGAGAAATCCTTTTTATGTCGATGCCGTTTCAAAATTCCTTTTAATTTTATGACGAAAAAGGCACCGACCGGCGAAAAGGAAGCTGGAAAAGCTCTTGTCCGGACGGTTTTATTAGAAAAGCCTTTGCTTTTTATTGTTAGACTTTTTTATGGTTTGGCTGTTTTGTATTAATTTCGGATCATAAAGTAGCAACAAACGCTCTCCATCCGACGATCGCTCAAAGCGAGCATAAAAATTATGTCATTAATTCTTCGAGCACCGATTCAAGTCTGCCGAATCGGCAAGCAAGAAAATCGAGAACAATTTTCGAAGGAGGAACGTCACGAAGCACATTAAGCTCTTGTCGAAGACTTCGTAATTCTCTCCGTTCCAAACATCAAACGCCAATTCGTGTTTCCCTTTAATTCAGTTCGAGAATCATTTGCGCCTCAGCCCAATCAATCTTCAAGAGACGCACACACGAGTGAGAAAGAGGTGACCGACATTATTAATCTAATAACATTACTGTGTGATCTTCAATCTGTGTTCTCTGCCTCTTGGACGCATACGAGGCCTTTTCACATTACAGCGACTCGAGCGACAAACG
The DNA here is from genome assembly GCA_033064975.1 of Smittia sp. YW1114-2. Lineage (NCBI taxonomy): Eukaryota > Metazoa > Arthropoda > Insecta > Diptera > Chironomidae > Smittia > Smittia sp. YW1114-2. The sequence goes on from CP093833.1 coordinate 8,489,519, forward strand.
AAACGACCATAAATGAGTTTTTCGTGTTTCTACCTTTCCCTGGCGTTTTTTATCTAATCGACAAAAATGAAAGAGAACATCAAACATCTCTTAAAAGGAACACAGACAGAGTTCCGAGCTGGAAAATATATTTTAATAGTCATGATCGTTATCTTTAGATTGGATCTTCTATTATAATTAATCCAATGCTCGGCCGGTCGCTGACTATTCACGATGAAACATAAAGTTTATTGAGCTCAGGCAGTTCTAGTTAGTTTTCTTTCTCTCGGCTTCATAATTCTCATGTAGATTCCCATGATTGATTTCAGTGTTTTTCCTCTATAGTCAGTAATACATTTTTAATGTTCATGCGTTCATTCATTATGGAAATGGATCGTGAAATAGTTGTTTCGCCAATTATTTATCGAGCAAAATTGATAAAAAAAATGTTTAATGTTTACATGAACTCCACAAAGGAAATGGATGAAAAAATGCGAGGGACCGTTTGTGAATTACGTGTCGAAGGCTTAATATATGAAATTAAAGAGTTAACTGACTCAGTCGATTTCTCCTGATTGGGGTCTTTGAGGTCTTATAAAAACAAATTACTAACGCAACATCCGCACACGCCCCAAAGCAAATACCAAACGAGAAAAGCACTTTTCTTATGTTTCATTTTTCTTCCCGCAATCTTATCGCGACCTTTCGTCTCTCGTAGTCTTCGACACATATTTTTATAACGCGCATTTATTGAAAAGAAAGCAACAGCGAGAGCGAACAGGGAAATGAGAAACAAGATTAAAAGGTTTTGCTGGCAAAGAGGTGAACAACAGGTACGTCGGGCTTCGAGCTCAGAGCATAAGCTCGATTTTTACACAAAGAATTGATTTCGAAGTCGAGATAAATTATTATTCTACGTTTAAGCGTAATTCCGAATCTTCAATTACCTTCGGCCTTTAGATCGACATGCTAGAGCAAAGCAACAACTTTGCTCTATTTTGTTGGCCTCAACAAGTTTTCCGTTTCGACACGAAATTGCTTTCGAATGGGAAATTTAAGAAGCGTGTATTGATTTATTGTAATTGTTTCCCGAACGAGACTCTTCTGGGCTCTGTGAATCTTCGCAGATGTTTCGGGGAATTTTTCTTAATCGCTCCTGCTTTTGGTTACTTATGGAAATTTGATCTGTGAGCGGAAGCTTCAGGCGAAAATACCTTGTTCGCCGCTTCTTTTTACCGAGACATAAGCAATAAATGTCTAAAAGCTTGGGGGACAAAACAAACAGAACCGAAAATCACCAAAAAAAGTTGGTGCGGTTGAAAGACAAGAGAGCCAATATTTACTTTCGGTTTGTCGCAGATCCAACCTTTCAGGAAGTGTTTCAGTCAGCCACGAGTTGGTTGCTTTCTCGCTTTCATTCGCTATCGGGAAATTAGCAATATTCCAGTTACGAGCCACTCGAGCGTCGAGCGAGCGCATTATTGCTAGTAGATAATCATCAAGATAAATTTTCAATTTAAAAATGTTCAATTGTTGGAATTTGTTTTCCTCTTTTCTCTCTCTGACTCGATAACAATCGGCTGAAAACAATCAATTCGAGGGCAAGTGAATGGGATGCGAATGGATTTCAAACCGATACGTCGAATAAATGCGCAATAAATTAGATCGAGTCATGTCCCTTCCTCTTATGTTGGCTGGTCGTGTGAATGACGAAAATAATTGGAGGGACGAGAGATGGAAATTTGCTGTTTGAAGTTAATCCCAAAAGGCATTTAATTCCGATCGAGAATCTAGGCGATGAAACAAATGCGAACAAATGTCGCTCGCTTCGAGACGTGAATGATTCAGGGGAACGACGAGTGAGCGACTAATTCTTCTCGATTCGTTTTTAATTCCCTCAAATTTGTTTAAGCGAGTTTAACGTTATTTGAGCGGCATGTGAAACGAGGAAGGAGCGAGTCTCGGCGACGACGGAGTTGCTGCTGCAATGAAAAATTTAATGGTTGATTAAGGAACGGAATCGGCTTTAATTTATTGATCGAATTATGAACGATTTGCATTTTACAAGCGACGAGAACTCATTGAACAGCCGAAACAGAAACTCGAATGCAAATTACGAATCGTTTTCCAACTCGAAATTGCTTGAAAAATAATTTATGAAGCGTCTCGATCGGCTTCAACGTGAAGCTTAATTTTCATTCATTGATTTCGCCTTTTTATGCAGTTTGCAATCATTTTCATATTTCCGATGTTGTTCGGGAGCCTTTAATTCGTAAAGGCATGCAGTGGATAAATGAAAATTGATTTCGTGTGATTAAAATGCATTTTCAATTTAATGCCCATTCATTATTTGAAAACAAAAAGAAGAAGAGAAGCATTTATACAACTTCTGCGATTACACTCGTGAAGCAGCAGAAATGGAACAGAAATCGATTAAAGCTTTAAATTCTGAACGTGCTCGCTGAGCGAAGAAGGAAAAGCGAACGCTCTACGATCTGCACTATCACGATTTCCAGCCATTATTAAAGCTGTCAAATTTTCTGTTGGCTCACAATTAATTTCTCTCTCCGTCGCTCGATCTGTAAATGAAAAGTTTCTCGTCGCTCGTGTAATGCCCGTTCAATTGTCGTCTCGTTCAATTGGCTTTTTGCTGCGGTGCATGTTATTCCCCAGCCACACAACTTTAGTGCTTTGCCACAGCCCGAGTCGGAACGAGATTTGCTGTGTCTGAAGTTGTGATAGCTGAAATTTTCATCCCTTAATTACTAAACCCCCTTGTTTAATAAAATATATATTTGTTTCTATCTCCACGACTATGCAGCTTGAAATCCGAATGCAAGCGCCGAGCGAGTGTGAGAGAAGTTTCAACAAGCCGCAAACGAACAAATTAATGGTGCAGATTCAACGCCGTGAAAAGCCGGAATTTTGGTGTTCTAGGCAAATTGGGCGAGCAACTGCAGGCAAAGATGCTTTGCCGTCCAAAAAGCTGCTTGCACAAGCAACAGAACATTTTAGATTGAGCTCTGCTCGTTCGCTTTTCTCTCTCTCACTCTGCATTTATGCAAATGATGTCGAGTTTTCTGATGCAAGCGCAAAAAATGAAACGTGAAATTAAAATTGCGAAACAGAGAACTCCAGCCCGATGGCTTCGGGAACGATAAATTAGCTACAATGTGGAATGGCAACGGAGAGTGATGTGCTCGAGGGCGGCTGCAAGAAAGAAATGCAGAACCTTTCTAAAATGCTATGCTTGTTTACATGAGACACTCTCGGCGGAAGAAAAGCGAAACGTTTAAAGCAATAAACATGCACATGGCAACTCGCATGGAAGAGCGAGGGAAGGCAAAGGCTTGAGTGAAATAATAAAATTATTATAATTAATCATTTTTCTTCTCTCACACTCGCTCCACTCGATTCCGATGTTTGCGGGCTATTGTGTCGTTCGTTCTCCTTCAAAACTGTTGGCGTATAAAACAGCCGCAAGGAATTAATTTCCAGTCGACTTTAGGGAAACGAGTCATGTTTGTTGTAGCGCACAACGGACAGCATAAAAGTTAAATTGAAAGTTTCCTTTCGTTGCATTCAGTCGAGTCATGCTGTATCATGATTCCGATGCACCTGCGACACCTCTCACTCTAACTGCTCGTATGAAATTGATATAATTAAATTTATTTGGCTGATACCACGCACATTCCTCGCCACGACTAGAAAGGAACCTTCCATCACTCGATGAATCGATAAGGCGTTCGCTATATGAAAGTAAATTAGAGAACTCGGAGCATAAATTGAACGCATTACGTTATCGTAATCCCATGTTCATATTTTCCATCTCCTCGGGTAAATAATCGCTGTGGCTTTATGTCACACACAAACAACGTGTTGTGGTTTACGTGGGCATGATAAAAGCATTTGAAAAACATAATTTAGGTTCGAGAGATACAGAGCGTTATTGGTTCGTAAAGCCACAAAAGCTAGCGTGAATGGGGAAAGGTTGTTTGGTGCGGTCACAAGCCGATGATTCCAACTGAAGACGAAATGAAACGGTAATTGCGTAATAGTTAATGTTTCTTTAAAAATCACTTTCTGACACTAATTACTCGTGATACATTATGGCTTCGAGCTAATAAACTGTTATTACGAGTCTTTGCACCTAAACCATTGCATGTGCTCGAACGACAATCGGTTTTGAAACCCGTTACGTGTCGGTGATTCTCATACTCGTAAATAACAATAATCCGTTCGGGTATGTCAGATATTGAGAATGATGCTCCACTCCAACGACTCTGCGCACTTTACATATTTTGCATATCAAACACAACATTTAATATTCAGTAATGTAGAATAATATTAATAATTAATAACATCGCCTGCCACGAACATCGTGTTCTTGGGCCTTGCATACAACATTATCTGCCAAAGCGAGTGTATGAGATTTCATTAAAATAATGTAAGTTCTGTGTTATGCTTTGAATATGTTTTTGCGCCCTGCTTGAAGTGGAATCACATTAAAGGGAATTGGAATCTACGCACGTTTAAAACATTCACTCTGAACAAATTGCAATGCCGAGAACATTCCTCTTCTCTCGCGGTGGAAATTTTTATGGATTTCTGGTTCCCCAACCCCGAGAAAGAGAAAACAAATGAAGGGTTCAGGCGCCCGCGTTTTACCTCTTTCGCCCTTTATACAAGAAATGCACGAACTCTCAAGTGGTTTATGAATATTTAAAAAGACTTTCCTCGAGGCATTAATGTGTGTGCCTCGGCGAGAAAGGAAAGGGAGCACAAATTCCTTCCTGTTACTTAATTTCATTAGAACGAATTCTTTCAAGATATTCACAAACTACCCAAGCAGAGCTGTGTCAAAACGGGGAGGAAATGTTTTGAATGACTTCTTTTTGAATTCAGCGCTTATGACAAAGGCTCTGAGTGTGATTGAAAGAACAGGATGGAGTTGAAACGAAGAACAAACAGAGATGAACGCTGAGATTGCGCCGAGGCCATTACAATGTCGAAGGAAGGAAAGAACTATTAGGTTTCAAGCCAGACGTAGCATTAAAAACTTAACAAGATGTTTAAAGATTCCAATTGATTTATGAATGCTCAAGAGTGTTTTTCAAGAGAAGAATGTTGCGCGCCTGAAGGGATAAATTTTCAAGCATTATATGCATGAGCGGCAATTCATGCGCTTGGGAGGAAAGAAAAAAGTTAAATATTTAGCTTGTCCATTACTCGTGATCCCTCGGATTTAAAAATTTATCTCCGAGCAACGGTTCGAAAGGATCGGGACAAGAGGCACAAGAATAATCGCTTAAAATTGATAAAGGGACTGCAGAGCGTCGAGTTCAAGTCTTTCACAAAGCACATTCAATTACTCTCATTTCCTAACTCTCTGAAACATAATTTATGTACATAATAAGATCCCAAATATTTTTTGTGTCCTTTTTTCTCAGCTCCAGTCGACATTCGCCTCTAAGCAGCATCAAAGAAATTAAATTCTGCACTTAAAAATTGAATGAAATTAAAACATTTCCAGGAAAGCGAAAGCCTTTAGTGTAATTTGTCATTCGGCAAAGTTGACATCACTTCAGCTGACGCCGGGCCGATCCTTCACGCATAAATTTCAATAGAAAAACGGCCCAGAAAAAACCTTTTACGGTTAATGTACGACACGTATTAGGAAACTTTTTTCCCTTTCGCTCGCTCTCGCCCCACATATTGCGAATAAGCAGAGCAGTTTTTGTCGTTTTGGTCTTCGGACCGACTACGGCGAGAGGAGTGAAAGGTTTATATTCGGGTGAAATGTTTAATTAAATAGTTGTGTCAACATGGAAACCTTTTGTTATTCGTCGGTGTAGTAAATTATGTCAACAATATAAATTGGATGGATTAGCACATCACAAAAAGTTCCTCAAACGTGGGAGGGAAGTCTTATCAACCCTTTTAATTTTCGTTATCTGCAGAACATGATTGGATCGAGAAAGTCTTGAATATGGATGAGGCAAACTTTCGATTCCAAGCTCACAGTATGTGAGCTGAAATTTTGATTTCATTTGTTTGCTGTTTGGTTTTGCCTCTCTCGCTCGAGTCTCCGAGCTGTGATGTTTCACGTTGTAATCTAATTTTCCTCAAGTACGAATATTATCGCTCAGTATCTATCTACATAATTTATGCGACTCCATGCCACTCGCTTCTCTCTCTCGTCGTGTTTACATTACTCAGCTTTCATGCTTGAGACATGTCAGAAAGTTAACGAGAAAATAGTTTTCGGCAACAATGTGGTTATTGAAATCCCCTTTTTGTTTTCCTCGCTCTAATCTTCCGCACGTATCCGCCTCGCCTGAGTGTTTGTCTCATCCTTTTCCCCCTCTTTTACGGATACATTTCCTGATGAATCCAACTTGATATAAATTTTAATCTTTTGAAACTTTTCCGTCTTGCCGAATTCCAATTTGTTTCACTTCCCTTCTTTATCGTCAAGCTCTTCCTCTTCTATCTCGAAGTCTTCTAATTAAATTTCACCCATAAATGCACAAAATTTAAATTCAATTTCTCAGACGCGGAATATCGGTAAAGTTTCTTCGTCATCGGTTTTAATGTCGAATTTAATTGAGTCGCACAGACTTCTCTAACAGCGATTGTTATCAGCGTTCTTTTATAATCTCGTTATGAATTTTAATGGCGAAACTTACTCGTCGAGGAACAAATAGAAAAAATACAAATTGTTAAGAATGTTGGAGTACTTCAAAACAAATGCTCTTGCTTTCGGGGATCATTGCTGAGTCGCGTCGAGTGATGGAAACGAAAGTAAATATATTCAGAGCAGAAATCAAGCAAGGAGCTTTGCCTTAATCTTCGGAGCTTCCCCAACGCACCCCTTGAGTGTTCAAGACTTTGGGAAATAAGTGGAAGTACATTAAAGATGATTTAACTTCATAAAATCTTCCTCTCTGCTAGTTCTTCGACCCATTTTGCGTTCAAAAAGTTATTAAAATTTAATTTTTTCTCTCTCATCCGTAACGGAAGTCGGCTGTAGCCCCAAATGTTCACCCTCTGCTGGTCCTTTTCTTGCTTTTTTATGCTCTTCGAGAGCCTCTCACAGCTTGAAAAGGAGAAACCAAGCGATTTTGATTGAAGCGCCCTTAAAAAGACTCATTTGCTTCTACGAAAATAAATCCAGCAGGGCCAGGAGCTCTTGATAACTCCATCGCTCTCCTGCTTGTCCCTTCGGTGAAATTTATTGAAGGGAATTAAAAAAGGGTGAGCGCAACAACCCTTTAAATTTGGTCCCATTATTTCGCAATAGAGTGTCATAAATTAAGAGTAGACGCTCGACGTGCATTACGGCACCAGCAAAGGAAAAAATTTAATCAACTAATTCGTAAATTGAGACGTAAAAATATTAAAATTTCACGTTTGACGTGAATTGCGACGATATCATTCCGCTGTCGCAATAAAACGTCTTGACGACGTTTATAAACTTCGTTGGAACTCGAGCCGCTTACAAAAGTTTACAAACAACAAAACTAGAGAATGGCCATTTTAAATATTTTTGAACATGATCCAAATCGCGGGTTGTTTATCGACTTGTGTAGGAATACGACGTGAACGGAGGCCGTGCGGTTTGCTCCGAATTATTTTTACGACGCACCTCCCGAGACAAATAATCTGAGCAAGGCCTTGGATCCATCTTGAATTTTATCGCCTACTTCTTGGATTGTCAGGTTGGTCATGCGGAAAATTGCTGTTGCCGAGTTAACAGGAACTTTTAATTAGGAAAGGGCCTATTTATACTTTGCGCGATCACACCCGGGAGAGTCGTTAACAAGATTTCAGTTGAAATGCTTGAATACCAGAAGATATAAATCGTAATTAACTTTTCCTCGTGAAAATGAGACCCACAAGGGTTGAGCAGGCAAATCAGAAACAAACTTCGACTCTCCACACAAAAGCAGCATCTCAACGAGAAGTCGATAATGCGAAGAGTTCTTGCTAACCAGAAACGGAAGTTGCTATTTAGAAACGAGAATTATGAGAGCTCGCATCTCTAATTGGAAAATTTCATTCAACACTCGAACCATTAAAATCTCCCAGATGAACGCTTGCTTATCAATAACTGCTCCGCTTCTCTACCATTCGATTCTAAACACTTCTAATTGAACCGGAATAAATTCTCGGGTTACCAATAAATCACGAGATGATTGATAATTTTGTTTGGTTTCTGGTGCGAGGAAATGCGGAGAAAGTTGGAGGGGGAGAGATTAGGAATTAGGTCGTGATGGAATAAACGAGTTCTTTCCACAAAATGAATTTTCTTTTGAAATATTTCGATTACGAGTCGCGTAACTCAATTTATGGTTTGACCCCACGAAATAACAAATTCAATTGCTGAGGAAACGAACTTTTCGAGTTTCTTCGCGCGCAACAATCATCGAGTTGCTCAATTATTTCATGGCGATGCTCTAGTAAATTACCAAACAAATTCCTCCGTCGTCTCGTTCGCGAAATAAAATACACGAGAATCGTGAAATAATGAAAACAGCGGCACTAGTCAGCGCTGCTCGGAATTTTCTCATTTATATTCAAATGCAAATTAATAAAAACTTGATCGTAACAATAAAGCCAGCGAATGATTTTCTCCTTCTCGCTCTCGACAATTTCGTTAAATTGAATTCATTCCTCTCCACGATAAACTTGTTTTAGGCGAGGCTTGTCTTTTATCATCGACACACTACGTCGATAAAGCATAAAAGAACATGCTTTTATGATAATACGCGCTCGTTGGATAATTTTCAATTTTCAGATGCAACAGAAAAATCTGCGCGCGGGGGAAAACTTTAAACATGATGTTGCTCTTGTTCCTCTGCCTCTGCACCCTCGCTCCAACCACGATTGCATAAATTTTGTGACTCCGTTCGACTTCCACTCTTGTTTATTCAAATGAAAGCCAATAAAGCATTAAATTTATTTTATTTTCATCAACAATGAAAATGAAATTGAAGTGGAAAAGTTGTCTAAATATAAATACTTTCGTTGACTCTTGTACATCGAAGTTTTATTTTTGTTCGTCGGCTGGGATTGCCGGAGAGTTAGAAAGCAGGCAAGAGCGATATCGAAAGGGAGTCTTGAGCGTCTCGAAGTAGGAAAAGGCCATTTGTCTTCTGATTTGTTGGTTTTTGTCGTCTTCACTGTTCCCTCTACGGGAGGCTTTTGACTTTTTGCGGCCTACATTTGCATACCTAATTCGAAACGAATAGAAAAATTGGCTCGAGCGAAAACAAACGATTTAACTATTAATACACGAAGCGAAATAAATTTATTAAGGACGACGCAGGGGGAAGAATTTATTCTTTGTCTAAATGGATTGTCGTTCAATTGATCCTAATGTGTTTTTCTTATTTCTTAACTTGAAGGTACGAGAAGCATTCATTGTGAAAAGCAGAGTTTCGAAATAAAATGAAACGGGAAAACAAATGAGATGAAATAATCACCGAAAGATTTGGTGGCGGCTTAGGCATATGTATTAATTTATCTTAAGCCTCGGAGCTTCTCGGGAATATCTCGCCGAAAAAGATGAACACATGTTTCCCAGCGTCATTCATTTTAACATATTTATCGAAAGACACACATTCATTATCCTCCTCTCGCCCCGCGCGCCCTCTCATTCCCTCTAATTTAAAAAGATTTGTCAAAAAAATCCCAAATGATGTTCGTAGAAACATTTTTGTGCTGTGGAGAAATTTACATTCGAATGGGAAGCCGACCCGAGTGAAGTGGCATTGTGAAATATTTCCTCGCCTCTCGATCGTCTTCGGAAATGTGTGAAGAAAACACCAAAATAAATATTATCAACAAACGATAAAATATTTTATGACGAAGAGGGATTTGCTGCCGCACTTAAGACGATTTTATTTTTTATTTATTCTTGCTCCACATTTTCACACAACGATGAAGTGATTTGTAAACGATTGACATCGGAAGGTCTTGTGATTGACTCATAAATGCGGCGAGCAACAGCTAAGCGATGTTGTTTCAGAGATAAAGTCTGTGGCAATAATTCAGATGTCATTAACATTTCAAGCTTTCCCAGCAGCTCGGCATGAAATTATCAATTTCTACTTAATTCAATATTAGCCGTCAAATGTTTACATGCCTTGTCGGAGATTTGTTGGCGAGCATTGTGCTCGAAAAAAAGAATTGTGATTTCTGTGTCTACATTTCATGAGCATTGGCTGTGCGTTCGTTAGGCTTTGTGACAGTATGACATGTCAGTCAACGGATATCAGTCATGTGTCTTGCCTTTTCGGAGCAGTCGACAATGTTGAAAAAAGATGAAAAATAGTTTTTCTTTGACTTCTGATTCCCGAGAATTGTTCGCGTCAAATGTTTTTTCCGTTTCATCTTGAGTCGCGTTTCGTAACGAAGTGAACGTGCAGAGCTGCCAGGCCAGAGACGAAAGACAAGCGAGTTTTAATTAACAAATGAATTATAGGCTGACGACGACTCATTCGTCTGTCAGTGCGATGAGTAAAGCAATTACGATCGAATGATTATGGTTGAGCGGCAAATGTGATTTGCTTCACGGCCTTGTAGTTTCACAATTTTCGTCGATTGAATTCACAACTCGATTGAACTTAATCCCTCCGGCTGGAAATTTGATTAATTGTTCTTTGTTCACAAGTATTTTATCGTTGGCGAAAGCTTGTTAATGAAGCGGTTGGTGCTTTGTGTTCCACAAGCCTCAAACAACTCAATCCACATGTGAAATTTTCTGTGGCTTTTGATGTCAACCATTAAATTTATTTAGCAATTATTTTTTGCATCCCATGTTTGACTTCGTCCCTCGGGTTAAAACGAAACACATGAAGAGTGAGCGGGCCAGGAAGAATTTCATGCATAATAAAGCCATGAAGGAATTTTGGATATTTTCACTCATCCATTCTCAATCCTCAGGTCCGCTCCGTTGACATCTCTCCACTCAAACAATATTAACACTATTTTATTATAGTGCAGAAAGCTGGAAAAGGGGGAAAGTTGAATAGTCTGCCGTCACAAAAAAGGATTCACTCGGCATTATTATTATGGCCCTCGAGTGAGCAAAGGGAAAAATTGTTTGAAAGAGATTTTAGATTTATGTTTTGATTTATTTTATTATTTATTCCACTTTTTCCTCGGCGACTTTCCACTTTTCATTTCATGTTTGTGTTATTATCCAATGCTCATGCATGCGAAATATTTTATTATGCATAAATGAAATATAGAGGATTGAGCTCTCTTGTTCGTCTCGAATACGATTTTTCTCCTCTCTCCGATCCGCTGCCATTCTTCTTCGCAATCGCAACAAAAACCAGCCGCAGCGGAGGGCAAATAAAAAAGGGTTGATTCTGTTCCATCCGAGAGAATATTCTGAGATTTTTTTGTGTATCATTCATGTGAACTCGTGAAAATTTATTCAGAAAGCTTCACGTATCAACCAACTTTTTTGCGTTTCCCGCAACTCAAAAGGCTGATGAAAAATGCTCTTGAGATGAGCGATGCGATGATGTAAGCGACCTTTATTCATCACTCTGTAACACTTTAAAGCTCTAAAAATGTGCCAGGCGAGCTGCAATAATTTTAACGATCCAGCGATATTTCGTTGAAAGCGAAGATGAAATTCGATTCGTTTGTCGAGTTCAGTTTGATTGAACTCGCACTCGACTCTATCGCTCTCCGACGAAATGGGAACCAATTTGCATTTGCCAGCGAGCTTGCAATAAATCTCTTTAAACGCTTCAACGCCGAAAAATGAAAATATAAAACAAAATCAGACACAACAACATCAAGTGAGTTAAAGCTGTTTAGCAGACAGCCTTTTAAGCAGTGACATGTGTTTTTCCCATTTCGCAACATGAAACTAAATATTACAAAGCAGATTTCCTTTTGTCGAAGGTATTCTTGTTCGTCTTAAGGTCGCAGTCGCTCCGCATGTGAATTTCGCCTTCTCGTTCGCCCCGCAAAGCGAATGTCTGGAAGAAGAGCGGAACGAAACGTAATTAATTAAATCCTTGTAAAAGACATTTGGCAAATTATGTTATGAGTACGAGGAAGAAAGCAAACGTTCGGCGACGAAAATGGTTTTTGCTTTGTTTCGTTGCGTTCTAATTTTAGGTCGAGACGCTTTGTAGCACAAATTATGTGATTTCTGTTTTATGCGCTTCTGGTGGACGTTGATAAATGAAGTAACTGATTGAGCCCGACCTAAGGTTAGGCATGTTGGGGAGGCTTCATCCTGCTCAAGGCAGCCAAGAGTTAATTTTAGGATTTACAAACTTTGCGGGGAAACTCAACTCGCGTTCTTAATTTAGTCGTCGTAGTAATTTCTCCGTCTCACGACAGTTTTCATTTCAGCAACTTCAGTTGTTCTTGCTTAACTTTAATTTCAATCTGCACGAGAACGATTAAGTGTTCGATCGTTCCTATTATGAAGCAATCGACACTTGTTTAATTGCCGGTGCGAGTTCTCCGGGTGCCAGATTTGAATTGAATTTAAGACCGAAGCAATGAAACTCACTCGGGAAACTATCTCGGAGATTTAATCCAATTAAGAAGAAACGAGCGAACGTCGTTTTCTCGGGCACCTCTTCGAGCACGACTCCTATTGTGTCTAAAAACGAATCTAATTAAGTTTCATTTGGCATTGTTTGTTTTTGTTATTTGCAGAATGCTTTTATGAGACTGACGAGTGGAAAGTGTAGAGAGCAAGGAGACGAAGAAGCAGCGAAGAATAAAACTTCCATTTCTGTCCACAACATATGCGGTTGAGACCTGCATTAATGCTGCATGCTTTCAACGGAATAATGGCTACAAGATCGTGTTAGATAGTGATGAAAATTTGTGAACCGCATTCGGGTAGAAAGCGACGAGAACGAGAGAAGGCATAGGACAAGCGCGGACTACAAAACAATAAATAATTATGGGATCAGTAGCTTTAGGAACACAACAGAACTCAACGCTAATCCGACAATCGTCGTCACACACTCGACAGCTACTGCTATTGCTGTCGTTCGTCCTATTAGCAACAACAGCAAACGGCTTCTGTCCATCAAAATGTATCTGCGACGGCGATGCGAACAATTTAAAGGCCAAGTGCATCGACGCGGGTTTGGATGTTGTGCCTATCCAGCTGAATCCTAATGTGAAGCACATAAACCTGACTGATAACAAAATCACAGCAGTTCATTTCACTCTGTCGTTCTACTACCAATTGGAGACGCTCGACATCTCGCGGAACGCGATAGAATCGTTAGGTGCAAAAAATTTCGTCGCGCAAGAGAAGCTACGTAAGCTGTTCCTGCAGAAAAATGTGATCAAGTCACTGTCCAAGGACACATTCAAGGGAATGCGTCAGTTGGAGGTGCTAGACTTAAGCTATAATCAAATAAGCGAAATGGACCCGCAAGCGTTTAGCGACCTTACGCGTCTCTCATTCCTCGACCTCACCAACAACTCTGTCATAAGCGTCGACAGCGGCGCGTTCCAGAACTTGCTGAGCCTCGAGACGCTGCTTTTCACCAGCAACCAACTGCTCAGCGTTCCATACAGTGATAACTTCGAGTACTTACGGAAGCTACGCCGTCTCGACTTGTCGGGAAATCTAATTAAGCAAATCGAGAACAACAGTTTTCAACTTATGAGCCAATTACAAACGCTTCATTTGAATGGCAATCTCATTAACGGAATCGACTTGCTCGCGTTTGATGGGCTGGTGCAACTTCAGTACTTAGATTTATCGGATAATAATTTAACGGTGAGTGAGCGTCAATTTCATTTCCATTGCACTCTCGCTTTCACAGTGAATGATTCGATAGCGGGAGCGCAACAGTTTGCTCTCTTATAAAACGAACCATTAAGTTTTAATTAATTTAATGCCTTTATTGTTCCACAATTACGATTCCTAATGATTCGTAGATCGTTAAACATCTTTTTTGGAACCTCGAGCTCGATCATTAATTACGCAATGCTTTCTTCTTTCTCCTCACAGAGTGTGCCAACGGAACAGCTATCAAAGTTATCCAATTTAACGCACCTTTCACTTAGCGGAAACTTCATCCAAGCGCTGTCGCCGGTCTCGTTCCTGAATCTGTTTCAGTTGCGCGAGCTAAGAATGGATCGCCTCGGCAAGCTAACAAAAATCGATTCAAGGTGAGTTGTTATGACCGTTGCGACATGGCTTTCCAGTATTGATTGAATTTAAAGCCGCGCGAGGGTAGAAACGCAATTATCAGATTGTTCTGCTGGCTTCGGACTGATATCGTTTACGACTCTCCCGACCCTCTTTTGTTTGACGAATGGACGGACGTATAAACATCGCTTGATGTTAATTACAGCATTTTTGGAAAATAATTTTTCTGTTAATTTCTGAGGGTTCCAGGGACGAAACCCATCTCTCGACCCTCCGATGAGTCTGATGAGAACGGGGCAAACATTAAATGCGATATTAAAATGTAATAATCAAAGTGCGGCAATAAAAGCTGTCGTAATATCGCTTCAAAAGCCATTGGGAAATGAGAAAATATGTTTGCACGCTCCTAATGGGTGTAGCTGAACCTAGAAGGGAATGATTTGCTAATGACGTCATCCGACGGAGTTCTTCAGTGCTTAATAGCCAGCAAAGTCATTGCCATCATTTCCACTCAAAATACAATTATCACCGTTGGCTTTAACGGGCTCGTGTGAAGAGGAAAAGGTTTCTGCTTCTCCCTTTTCTTGTTAATGAGTTTCCAATGCCTTCGACTGCCGCCCAGCTTCGTTGCAGCGAACATTTCCAGTCAAACTTTCTAAACGAGGGTCAATCATCATCTTCTGGCCTCTCCCATGTCCCTTTCACCGTCGTTGACCATCATCCAATGTAATCGAAAATGAATTTATTAAAACTCAATTAAGAGGAATCATTTCGCGATAATCCGTCGGAGTCAAGGGACGGCTGAATCGCTTTCGCTTGCAGCTATTTTGGTGTTGATGGATTTTTAATTAATAATCTTCTTTCCTCCCTCTATTCTCGTTCGCAGAGCGCTCATCGACAACGTGAATCTCCAGATTCTCTCGTTGAACGACAATGAGCAGTTTTCCGACTTGCCCGCTCACCTTTTCCACGGCAATTTGAATTTAATCGAATTGTCGATTAAGAATAACAAACTTTATCAACTGGACGCTATTCAACTGCCATTGGATCAACTGAAAAAGCTGTCACTGTCGGACAATCCGTTTGTGTGTAATTGCTCGCTCATCTGGCTATGGCAGTTAATTAAATCATCGTCGGTAACGGCATCGGCGGACAAAAATGCAGACGGCTCGAGCGAGTTCATGATAATCGACCGAGACAACATCGGTTGTGAGATTGTAATGAAGAGCGACGACAGCGACGTCAAAGTCATCAGGAAAAAGCTAATGGAGATGTCTGAAGCGGACATCAAGTGCCCCACACACATCGTGACCATAATTAGTGTTATTCTTACGGTCATCTTTATTGCAATAATTTGCGTCAGTATCCTCGTTGTCATCAAATGCTCCCGCACCGCGCAGCTGAAGCGACGGCAACAAAAATATTTGACCAGCGAGCGTCAAAATATTGGCGAACTAATTATTCCGCAGAAAATTGACAAATACGAGCTTGAGCGCTATCTGGCTGAACAACAGATGCAGCACCAACAAAAGCAACAGCAGATACAACAACAATACCAGATGAATCACCACACGATACAGCCCATTCATCCGAACCAAAATCAATATTTCCAACACCAAACGTCGCTGATTAAGCCGAACGAATACCGTTCGTTGAAAAAGTGGGAAAATGGCGGAGCGCCACAGCAATATCCAACCTTAAACAGCCATCAAGCGACTCTAAAAGCGTCAACGACTCCCACAATCACTTCGTCGTCTCCATTGAAAAAGCTCCAGTCGAACAACATTCACATTCTCAACAACTATAACCACACGACATCACTGCCGCGCGATCAAGACGACGATACGCTCGAGCTGCCGTCGGAACAAATTTACAGCAACCACCCTGACGACGAGGAGAGCACCGTCGAAGAGGATCATTACGAGAACTTCGACGACAATTATCTCAACAGTTTGAACCGTAAGATAAACATCCAATCGACGCTGCCGCTTACGAAGCCACCCACAACAGCCACAACGCTCTTCGGAACGAACGGTAGCGGCAAGAAGAGCTTGCAGAACAACATAAAGCCGCACATTGTCTACGTATGACTTAAACAATATTTTGCCAATAAAGTTCAACGTTACGATTTTATATAAGCGTAAGGGGAATTAGCCGCAAAACTGAAACTGACTTTGGCGTGGAGAAAACTTATTTGTAAATTAATTTGGTGTAAAAAGTCTTTCGTTCGTTCGTTACGGGCTAATTTATTGTACAAATAGCTAGCGTTAATTTGTTATCGAAGCTCATCTCTCGTTTCTTTCTTACGACTTGAGGATGAATCCAACACCAAAAAGTGTGAAGCACTAATGAGAGCGCGTGATGAAACTGTTTCTTGCGCTTCTCTCAAACAAAGTTCAACGCTCCTCGCCTAGCGAGCAGATTCACAAATTGAAATTTAATGAAAATGGTTCTCTTTTTTATGTTTAACGATGAAGAAAACTTTTATGCAGAGAAAAGATTTCCGTACTAATGGATTTTCCCTTTTTCCACTCACGAAGACTCTTCATTAAGCATTGCAAACTTATTGCAAATTGCAATCGAAAGGAAAGAAAACTTTTTCCTCAGTTGCAGTCGACGCAAGTTTCAAGAAAATCTAATCAGTGTAAGATCCCATAGATGTTTACAGTAAGACGAAGAGGATTCGGAGTGAAGTCGGAGGAGTGCAAAGCGATACGAAAAGGTGTGAGAAGGTCTTCTATGTATAAGCAATAATTAAAATGTAATTAATTCTCATCTCAAAGGACCGAAAAGAAACAAACTTTTCCAATTATGATTTCCTCGGATTGTAAATATAACGCGAGAAAAAAAGTCTTTTTCTCTCGCTCGCTTCCTTCCCTCGCGCTTTAATTTTTATTAAGTTTAATTAATTTCTCGGTGTAAATAATAATTTTTAATTTTTCTTGCTTGTTTTCAACTTCTTCAATCGGCGGAAAATAAAATAAAAGCGTAAACAGCGAGACGGGAAAGCGTTTCGCAAAGGGAAAAGTTCTTCGGTATAGTCATGGCCAATTTTCTGGAATTGAGATTTAAAGTTCGCCGAACCCGTTGACAGAACTTACGGATTCGTCTCGAGCGAGGTTTGAGCACCTCGCGTGTTTCCTCGGAACAAATTGTTTCATTGCCGACTCAATTAAATTTTTCGTAATTTATGAAAGTATGCTAAACAATTGTAAATGTAACGATGAAACAAAAACGTATTTACAACCTTTTTGATAATATTTCGTATGAAAAATAACTGAAAAGTCATGACGAACAGGAAGAAGTGGAAGACGAGAGTACGAAAACTTATTTTTTATGTTTAAAGTCATTAATGAGATTATAAACATGCAAAACCAATTGAAACAATAAAACTTAAACGAGATAAAGTATGAAAATCTTGAGCGTTGTCGATTGATGTGTTGAATTTCAGTGCTCGTAATGTGAGAGGAATGAAGTTCTTAATCTCCTTTAACAGTATTCAAGGTCCTCTGAAGTATTCAACAAGCAATAACTTAATTCAAACTGCACTTTAAATTCACCCGCAAAGACTTCAACATGTGTGCTTGATGGCTTGTATATTAAATTTCCTTGTCTTAGCTTATTGTTTCTGCCGTATATCAGCTTACAGCCAGTTTACATAATCCTATTAGCATGATGTATGAACTTTAGGAGAGCGAGGGAAACATAAATATTTTCATTTCGTGCTGCGCAGAATTTTTATTCGCAAAACGATATTTCAACGTCGCCTGCAAATTTCAGATGGAATGAGTGATTTCGTTTAACTTTTCAGATATTTAATATTGCTATAAAGAAATTATTACAATAACGGGAAAATATTCGAATGGAATTTAGAGGAAAGAATAATTATTGTGAGCTTTGAATAGTTTGAGTCTGCGTCACGGGGCTGTGAATAGTAGTGGGGAGAATAAAACTTGTTCAATAGGTTAAACTACTTAATCTATGCTAAGAGACAGATATGACCTTGGACAGCTGAAGCTGGAATTAAGGCTTGTGCAACGTATGTCCATCATTTATTGGTAAAAAGCTGAATCAATTCAAAGTGGAGATTGACAACAAGGTGAGTTGGGGATCATTCAAATAATTTGTAGTAGTTGAAGGTTTAGACTTAGATTAGAGTAAACCTGCTATCAGTAAGGATAACTATTCAAGGTGGGCTGATGAGAGTTTAAATAAACACGCTTCGTGTCAAACACCAACTGAGTCAAACTTATTTTAAATTGTCTCCAAACTTTACTCGTGAACGAGACTGGGAGTTGTTCTCTTTCCCAAAAAGCGAGTTCTTGCCTTTGACGTAATACTGTTGAGCAGATAAACTTCAAAGCGGTTCCCTCGAATTCAATCAGACATGATTAAGCTGATGAACATCCTCCACCACTCAGCTTGCTCAGCCGAATATGCTCTTCTGCAACTGCCGAATATGTTCATATTGAGAATACATTTCTGTGATTCTAAAAATATTCCGAAAATTTGTGTCGAGTCGTGGAATGATGAATATTTTCATTTCATCTCACTTAAGTCTCATGTCTGGCAGGCTCTTCTCTGATCATGTTTATTTTTTGGTTTTCAGCAGTTGTTTTGAAATCATTTATTCGGTTGCGAGCGAGAAGCGAGAGAGAGACAAATCTTTTGTATGATTAAATACTCCGAATTAATAACAACGGCAAGCCACAGTGTATGAGAAAGTTTCTCGTGCGCTTTGATAAATTCATTTCAATTATTTATATTTTTCAAGCTGTCAGCATTAAAAACAAGTTTTAAGCTAGACGAAATTTATTTGCTTTTGAGTCTTCATGACATTTATCTGTTTTCCAGCGAGCTCTCGAGCTTTCCTGTGATATATTGGAGCTTCGCAACGCAACTCTTCGTAAAAGTTCTCATTTACTTTGACTGCTGACTGCAAGACTTGTCTGAAACTCGAGCTTAATGCTGCACTCGTTCTGGAACAGCAAAGACTTGGTGGAACAAATTTATTAAAAAGCAAACTTCTTAGCAAATTCTCACGAGCGAACAAAGTGATGTTAATAATTAAAAGAGAAAATTATGAAAATGAAGATTTTAATATTCCAAGTGCATTTGTCAATTCAAAATCACACAAAAACGGGAGAAGGAAAACACTCGAGAGTAAGTTCAGTGGCAGGAAGAGGCGAGAGAGATTGTCATGAACTGAAGAAACGCTCTCGATGGTGCACTTGAGTTATGCGGCTGTGTGGAATTCCAAATGAGATGAAAGCGAATGCAATTAAATCTCTTCGACCGAAAAGAATTTGAATAACTTTCGGTCGGACTCCTAATGGACTGCCGAGGATTCACATTGCCAGTTAATTTCTCGTCGTCTAAAGACTAACAAATCTGAGCTGATGGTTTAAATCAAGAAAGTGATTCGTCGTGTAAGATTCAATAAGTATTCTTTGACTATGAAAAAAATTTATTAAATTATTTAGAAAGGACCGTCACATCCACATCAAAAATTTAAGCAATTGAAATACTTTCATCAAAGAAAGAAGACAATTTTCGATGCAGATGAGGAGATGAAACCGATGTGATAGTTACAGGGATTTTTTGTCGATGCTGCCTTGCCGACACGAGTTCTTTTCCACCGTGATCAATTTTCACATGAACAAATTGTGGTATCAAAATAATTCTAATAAAAAATATGGTTGCAAAATCATAAATATTGAACTTTTCTCTTATTCAGAGCAATAAATTTAGAAAAAATAATTATTCAACCTTCGAGTTAAGCAGCTACATATTTCAAAGATCTTTCACAAAATTCTCAATATAATCAATCATGTCCGGGTA
This sequence comes from Smittia sp. YW1114-2, assembly GCA_033064975.1. Taxonomy (NCBI): domain Eukaryota; kingdom Metazoa; phylum Arthropoda; class Insecta; order Diptera; family Chironomidae; genus Smittia; species Smittia sp. YW1114-2. The sequence goes on from CP093833.1 coordinate 8,509,500, forward strand.
AACTTCTGTCGCTGCGCTGCATTGTGTGAAGAAACCAGAGTGATCATAGTCGGGGTATTTTCTTAATTCTCCATGTGGTAGTTTTGCAGCCAAACGCTCATATCCTTTATCACCGGTCAGCGTATCATATTTCCCGATATGAATGAGAATCTTTACGTTCACATTGGTCAAATTGTAGCTTGGAGGAACTGGTGAGCCGTATTTTTTTAAGTTTTTGTTCTTTCCATAGTCGAACTGTCGGAATTCGTGGATACCAATTTGACCGCCAAGTTGTTCATAGTGAATCAGTTCTTTGAATGCTGCAGCTGAAAAGAAAAGTTAGAGTCATTTCTCTTATTTCTAATATTCAAACTTACTTGATTTTGCGGCGTTCATATGACTCATTTTGTAACAGCATTTGTCGAAGATGATTTCAGGAGGAGGAATCATCTGAATTCCTGCGATTCCTGGCAGCAAGAGTAGTGGATCATTTCGAACAATTTTGTTTTTGAAATAAAACACTCCGCAAGCGTACAAAAAATTCATTACAGCACAAGAGAGTTTCATTTCAATGGTCGTCGTTTCGCTGATGAACGCACCAGGAGCTAAAATTGAAAGATTAACCAGTTAGGTGCCAAGTTTGTCTCAGCAAAATCCAACTTACAAACCAATTGAACTGATTTAATTTTCTGATTGTAAGCAGGTTTCATCGACAACAAAACGAGTAGGACTGTACCGCCTTCCGAAAATCCAACGAAGTGCACTTGACTCTGGTTCGTTTCAGCCAAAACATGATCGATCATGGCAGGCAAATCAATGAGTCCTATTTGATGAAAAATAAAATCTAGCTGCGAAAATTTCTTCAACTGCCAACTCACCAAGTTCATGCCAGCTGAAGTCCCAGAACTCTTTAGTATTCAGACCAAGTGATTCGTGTCTTTGCCCAAAGTTTGTTCCGCGGTTGTTGAAAAGCCACACGTCATAGCCTTTGGAGAAGTTTGCAGAATAATGAAAACATTTCATTACAGTCAAAGTTCATCGGTAATTCAAATTCCAAATATTTTTACCTTCGTTTGCTAGCATGCAAGCGAGACTTTGGGTTCCTAAGAGGCTGAAGATGTTACAATTAGCTGTCATGGCGTGATGAAGCACAACGACTTCATTTTTCGCTGCAACATTGCTTCGACTGATATCGACTCGGAAAATTGATATAATGTAACCATCAATGTTGAGTACATGCTCCAACAAAGGAAAACAAGGTTGCAGTAGATCGCGGTTCTGTAATTTTGGTTTCAGTATCGAGTAAAAAAATTGAATTAGTAAAAAGTTTTAACTAAAAACTCACGATTGCATCGCCTGAAGCAAAAAAACTGAGAACAGCTACGATAATCAACCTGTTCATCTTTCAACCGAGAACAATCTGAGTTCAGATGAATCAACTTTTGCAAGTCTTTGCAATGATAAAACATCTGCATAGAAGGTTGTTTTTATTAACAGTTCTGGTGTCAATGATATCGTTATTGACGCAAACAAACATTCGTCATAAGTTTGTTTTGATGATCTGTTTCTGTGAACAGAATACGAATTATTTATATCAGAATTTCAGAAACGAACTATTCAAGGATAAATTCACTTCGCGTTTTGTTACTCTTTCATAAGGAATGATCTAAATTTTGACTCAAACAACTCGAGCTACAGTGCAATCGCCTGACGAAAAGAAAGTTCGCGAGCCCTTCGAGATTAATTTCGCTCAACTTGCGCAAGACATTTCCATTATGTCTCGAGGTTGCACGACGAACATCAAAGGAAAGAGACGAGTGCAGTCTATTTATACCTCGCACTCAACGACTCTTTTGAAGTGAGAATCATCTTTTCGGTCAAATCGCTTGCAGCGATTGTCACGTTAGTTGTTCGGCAATAAATTAAGCAAAAGATTTGCGGAATTCTTTGAGAACGTTTTGCCATTAATTCGACTTCAAATGGAACTTCCAGGTTCAGCGGGGTTCAAGCTACTTAAACTGTTCTGAAGTCGTAGACAAACATGAAACATGTCGACTGTCTTCATTAATTTCATCGCCAGCATTTTCAGACGCCGAGAAATGCAGAAACTCCACGAAACATGAAACTCGAGTTTAATTTCTTTCCGAAACACTTGAGCGAAATTCTCGACTTTGTCGCCGAGCAAATCTCAACCAAGAATTGTCCCATCAAGCGAAATGAATATTTTGTCGGGCAAATCATCTGGCACCGCCAGTAACTCGATGCGATTAATGTTTTGCTTTCTCTGCCGCTCTCGACTCTCGATTTCTTCCAACTTTGACTTGAGTTCGTTTGAAACGAGACCAGAATTTGATATTTTCGGGAAATGTGTTAACAAGGCACACACGAGCAGATGAAGCGCATCACATAATTAAGCGAGGGTTTCGCTTTAACACATTTCCAGCTCAGAGATGCAACACAGAAAAGGTGGTCGTCGCGTTTTATTAATTTACATAATGCATGTTAACGCTTTGACTTAATTTCTGCCTGGTGCTGATTATCTTCAGTGCCTTCGTGTTTGATCTTCTGGGGCTCAAATCCCCTAAAAAGTCTTCGAGTTTGCATCACGACATCGTTAATGAAGTTAATTACACGCCGTCCGGTCGAGCCATCGACGAAATACCAGGAAAAGACGAGCAGCGAAAACTGGTTTGCAAATAATTAAATTTCTTTTAATGCTCTCGATTAAACTGTTGTTCGACATGATCGTAACAACTCAATGGAAGCTCGAGGCATGAGAGAGCGGAACAAAGTATCAGTGATGAGATTAAAGAGAATATGATGTTATTCGACAGGTGAAATTCTTCAAACGATGTCGAGATTTAAATTTAATTAAACCGGCCGAGAGAGACAAAGGCTCTAAAACTAATTTGATAGTTGGGAGCTCGAGTGACATCACCGAGTGAATATCAATTAGTCGAGCAAAATTCTTGCTCTCGCAGTGACTGACAGCGTCGGCCGACAGCAACAAGATTTGTGCTCGCTGTTGGTATGATGAATAATTCAAGCAAATCGAGAAACTGAGCCATAAAAGCGATAAAACATTTTTCATAAGCGACGCAGAGATTGAGTCACAACTTTGCTCGGACAGCCGAGGGTGCGTGAATCGATTCGACATCCGAGCGAATAAAGAAAGATAAATTGTGTCTCATGAAAATGCTTACAAGGAAAATTAAAATTTTGTCTCTCTTCTCCGGTCTATTCAACGATAGAAGAGGAAGCGAATAAAACATTCAATTAGAGAACAATGGAATGATACATGAGATAGCCGCGAGAAGGAGAAGCAGCCGAAACACCAGAAAGGAGAAGAATTATTTCTTTTATCTTCACAACTATTTGTGATCATCTCGAGTCGAACATTACATGAGCTAGCAATTAGATGAATTTTGAAAGATTGTGATGTATGAGCTGCTCGCAAGAATTCACCGAGCGCTGGCCTCACGTCGATTTTGTGTCCAGCAGATCATAAATTATGTCAAAGTGTTGGACGCTTCACAACAAACATTTCATCTCTCCACGCACCGATCGCATGCTGAACCTTCCCCGCGTCTTTATGTTCTGATCCCACTTGCGGTTGCCCGGCCAATGAAGCAGCGAGAGTAAAATGAATATGACGATGGACTTGAATGGACGATCATGCCAGAATCAGAGTCGACAAAGAGCCGCGCGCCCAAGAATGACATTCAAATTAATTCGCCACAAAGCAGAGGAGACGATAACGAATGATCCGAGGTGAAAGGGAAGCGATTCACTTTTATGCCGAAGATCACAATAAAATCATAAATCTTGTCGCCATCGAAATTGAAATCGTCGCGAAGCGAATGGAAAAGCCAGCGAGGGAGAATTTAAGTGGAAATGCAAATGACTTTGATATCGTCGGAAGCTTCGACTAAAGATCCATTGTTTGGTCAATTAATCGAGCGCTGGCGGAATAAATCGAGGAGGATTATCAGCGACTTCGATTGATGAATGCAGTGAGCTGATCGCTTTAATTGGCTTTTAATTCTCTCCTCCTGCTGTGATAAGCAGAAAGCGGGTCGGCGACTGAGTAAGTCTTCCGTTTCAATTGGATTTGACTTCATTACACGCAAGCCATTAGTGAACCTCTCGATTACCGCTCGGACTCAGAGCAGAATTCTGTGGAAGTTCTAGTCAAAGGAAGAGAATATCTTTGAATGGGAATCGAAACACGACACACCTCATGAGTTTTCTGATTGCTTCGAGCCTCAATTTCATGCCTGTTAATGAATGACTCCGGGAACGTACACCCATAATCACTCGAAAGAATCTTCTCCGACGGGTCTTCAACCTCATGGCACTTCTATTCATTACGCTCATCCACTAAATGCGCGCTCACATCAAGAATTAAATCACAATTACTCATAGCGAGGCAGACCATTAAGCATCCACGAAAAGATTCTCGGAGCGATCAGCAGCGGTGTTCGATGTTCATTACGTAGTTCAGGCATGAAATCGCACTCGCAACTTCCAAAACCACTCTGGAATCAATAAGCGACGAGAACATTAAGAGATGAGAACAAAAAGCAGCTCGACGCGCCAATAAATTCTTCACAGCTCTCAAAGTCTCTATTTTCAACGGCCAAACGACTTTGGCGCGTCGTACATCGTCGAGGACTGAAACGAGGCTGAGAAGAGCACTGAAAGCGGAGCAGTTAAGATAAACACCAACGGAGGAATCAATAACGCAACTCGGATCGACGTTCGCCTGCCTGAACGGCCTGGAACAAAACAATGTGCGGTAATAAATTGTCTTTCCGTTGCCTCTAAAGACTCTTCGCTCTCCTCCGCTGCGAACTCTTTCGCGATTCCATTCAGCGAGTGTATCAACTCAAAGAAATCACTTTCGGGTTATTGTGAAACAATAAATTTATTTCTTTCTCTTCTCGCCTGAATTCTAAATGAAAGCGATTAATGATGGCAAGAATCGCGACGAAAAAGGGGGAACGAGAACGAGAATTGGATTCGCTCGCTTAGATTATCGCCACCACCACTTGTGACTCTTTCTCGCAGGCGAATTTCGCTGGAAAAATATCAATTACGGAGCGAGTCTGCAACCAACCTTGCCTTGCATGCCATTAAATTCCCATTGCGGGAGATGACGGCGCGTCTTGAGAATCACACACGAGAGCGGAAATCTTAGATCGCAGGCTAAAACAATAAAGAGTCGTTGTAATTACACCGCAGCATGACTTCTGGCTCTCGATCTCCGTTCGCCCACATCGCCAACACCTTTCGAGGCAAAGGTGGAACCAGCAGCTTCGGGTTGCGTCACTGATGAGATCTCGCCGAAAGGTGTTGCGTCCGAGACCCAAAGGGACCTTCATCGCCTGCGATCGAATCATAAGCTAACGCTGAGCTTGAACGCTTCGTCGAAAGCGAAAAGAATTCCACGAAAATCTGCCGCGTTAGCCCGCACCATAAATCTCGCTCGTATCATTTCGTTATTCAAAGAGGCGAGAAGCGAAACAAAAGAATTGAACAGACTCACAAGAAACAAATATCGGAGCGAAGCGTTCACAATGAGTCGAAAGAATGGAAAAAATATTCAAATCATCCACTCGGGGACTCTCGCCCGTTTTTTCTCCTCTGGAACCGGCGATTCTTCAGCGCTTTTATTGTTCGTAAATGATTTTTGGTTTTCGACTGTTCGGCGGTTGGACGCAGTCAATGCTTGAAAGTGTTTGATTAAATGCCCAATAAAATAATAAGAAAATTATCGGTCTCAATCGTCTTGGCCTAGGAATTCTCCACGTCTCGCGATCGTCGTCGTGATCTGTTGGAAGAATGTTCGATCGAGTAAGAAAGAAGAAGATCATCGAAGGCCTCGACTCGAATTAAATGGAAGAACATAAATCAATTTCTGAAGCAGCGGCTTCTCTCTCTGTTTGCCCACGACATCATAATCCAGCCGAATAAATTGTTGTCGATGATTTGCGACTTTCTCAGCTATCAAGAGAATTCTGATGAGCATTGTCAAAAAAGAATTTGAGCCGCGTGTTTGCTTTATTGCCGTTTAATCTTTTGTTTGCAGTATTTGCGTAATTATTGCAGCTGGAAACAACGAAATATTAGTAAATGTGCTGTTCTACTCTAATACGACACAGAGTTTGAGAAACAGACTTTTCATTTTAATCAATAAAGCTGCGAAGTAACGTTGAACAACTCAGTTGTGTTCCAGTAGACGGAAACTCTCCAAATAGTTGAGATGAAACTCATACTCGTCGCCGTATTCGCTGTGATCCTCGTAATCAACGTCAGTAAGTTAGTTGGTCTTCCTAACTCGTTACGAGTTATTATTTTTCTCTTTGACATTTCAGTCCCTGCAAAGGCTGACAATGAAGGTTTTAATAAGCAAGAAGATCTTGTTCATTTAGCTTTTACGCTACTCGACGGTGTTCTCGATGGAGTTGTGAAATTCGCGGATGGAGGCGAAACCGACGCGGCTGGTCTGGCTAAAGCAATGACCAATTCGATTCGAGCAGCTTTAGATCCTCTTATCAAGAGAACGGAGGTCTCAGCATGAAAAAACCACGAAGTTTCTTCAATTCTTGTGAGGAAAGCTTGCGCCGTTTCCAATATATTTGACGATTGCCTTGAGTAACGAAATTCCAACTGAATCAATAAACTCGAGTAAAGCCGAACTCTGATGAGCAGTGACAAAAGCGAGTTAAGTTGATAACTTTCAATTATTCCCACTCCGCCCGCACTCGTGTCGAGTTTCCATTTAATCGAGCACCGACAATGGTGAACAATTTGCTGTATGGAAGCAAAAAAGTCTCTGAATTTCCCGTCGAAATCAAATTATAAATCAATTTCGCTTCTTTCGAGGGTTCAACTGTGGTTGGTTCTTGTTGACGTTGGAGATCGACGCACTTCACTTATGGCTCAGTTTCCGGATCACGGAAAAGGGAAAACTCTTCACTCCGCTCGTGTCAATCAGATTTATTGGAATCGTTGTCGTATTCTGAATCATCGAGCAGTATCGATGCATCGAGCGTTTCCGTCGTTCAATCACTTGATGCGTTGCGATTCATATCGACCGCGATTTCTCTTTGCAAGGATTGTCGGGCTCATTGATCTACGTATCACGATCAACTCGCTTCGCGGTGGTTTCAATCATAATGAAAGCTTTGTGGGTGACGAAGCTCTGAGTGCCTGAAGTCCGAGTCACTTAAACTGATTTGTCTGAGAATTCCAATTTGCATGAAAAAATCATTTTCGGACGATCGGGATCATCAGTTTTCTTAATGGCGTCAAAGTGTTTTCTGATTTATGACTTCGCTTTTACATGAAATAATAATTTACGGGCCCATTTCAACGGATAAACCTAGATGCATGAGATGCAAGCTGATCGACTCACGGAGCTCCTTTCACCTTCAAAACAAATTCACGTCGAGCGCTATCGGAATTCCTAATTTCATTCTCTCAACACGACTCGCTGAGCAGATCAGAACTCGGAGATCACCGACGGTTTTACTAATTGTGGCCATCAGCGAGATGATCAACTAATGACTCCTAATTGAAAACATTCTCGGGCGACTTTAATGGTCTCGTTGGATGAGAATCGACGAAATTTGAGTTTAATGACGCAACGGAGCTGAGCAGCAAAGTGTTTGGTTTCATTACCTTGCAAAAATGATTCGAGTGCCCTCGGAAGCTCGACAACGAATTTGAAGGTCGAAAAAAACAATTTCTGGAAGATTCTTATCAGGCCGCAAGTGGCGTCTGCGTTGACACCACGGGAGCTAAAGTTTCTGAGTTCGATCGAGAGAATTAATCGAAAATCAAATCTTAGGAATCATTTTTCACTTCGACTTCTTGTTTCCTAACTGCGATCGTTTAATTCCAAATCTCCAAGCCGCTCAGTTGATTCATTCAATCGTCGCAGGTTACAGCGAAAGGGAAGCAACAAAACTGTTTCTAATCGAATTTCATGTTTTCTTCTCGTTGCCTTCACCCACAATGAGATTCCCGCGGCATACAAACGCTCCGATTATTCAGAAATGTTCCTGAGATCGCAGCATTTCATAATTTGCATACAAAATGATTTTATTGTTATTTTTAAAACCTTCGCTTGCACTCGACAAGGAAAACAAACAATTTTTCCTTTCGTTTTATGGGCGACAAAACTATTATGCTGTGTCGCTGTGATGCAGGATTCCGTTTATCGTTTACACATAAATTTCCATTCTCCGCTCATTAAAATGTCATTTTCATATTTAATTTTAATTGCACGATTTTATCGAGAGTGGGATGAGAGCATCAGGAATTTGCTATATGGCTTTCGAATAGTTTTCCAATGCCTAAGACTTATTTTAGATTTTTCAGTACAGTAAAAAATATTTAAATTAGAATTTCTCGCACAGAAAGCCACGTGAAGCTTTAGGAAATAAATTTAGTCAACATTGATGACACAACAAACTCAGGGGAGCTTGAAACTTCCTGAGGAAGTCAACAATTGCTTTCAAGCTTCACTCCCTTTTTGCTTGCACTTTCGTAGATGATGTTGACACATGTTGCCGGCATTATTTTATTATTTGCATAACTTGTTGTGCTGTAAACGTCTCTTTTATGAAATCCTTTTTCTTCGTCCTTGCATCCTGCCAAGCATCCGTTGCTAATTTGTTTTTGATGAAAAATTGCTCTCAGAGGAAAATTGGTTTTTATTAAAGCCATTTAACATTCCAGAGAGTCTTGATAAAAAAAAACTTTTTATAGAAAACGTCGTGAGTTTCACCAGCTTCTTTCTAACTACATTCACGACACTTTCATCGAAGATTCGACAGCAAAGCGAACCTTTAATGGCATTGAGACACAATTGTTGCGGAAACAAAAAAGTTCGAGTAAACGAGCGCTCGAGTCATGAAGTGAAAGAGAAAAAATCGCAGATAAAAAGTCGAAAAGCTATAAATTTCCTGCTTCGGAATAAATTTAAATTTTTACTGTCTCAGCTGAACGGAGAACGCTCGATTAATTAAAAGAAATTCACTCGCTTGCACAAACTTCTTGTGCTGCTTGAGATTACATGAGAAAGCAGCGTAATAATAAAGCAAATACGCGAGAATAGCAGAGCTCTAGTCGTAAGCTCGACTGGGAATTATCATTTCATCCATTCGTGTGTTCGAACGATTCTTCAACGGAAGTGTAAAACTCCAAGTTTGCTTATCGCCTTTTGCGCTGAGCTGGGATTTCATTTGAAAACAATGGGAGAACGAAGGTTGAAGAATGCAAAACGCATCGAGCTGAGAGTGGAGAAAGATCGCGCAAGAAGGAACGAAGACTGTTGCATGTTGGAGATCAATAAAAATTAATAGTTTTCCTCGCCGCAATAAAGGCAAGTTCCATGCTGGGCGCTTTGGATCACTTGATAAGAACTCTCGCAGCCTAGTCGATTAAATAATTACAATCAGCCCGCAACAAATCATTCCATCCACGGACCTTTTTGCCTTTTCGGCGCAGCTCGAAATTGAGTCTGCATGGAGTCGATGAGCGAACGAGATGCAAATGCACTGCAATCGTCTCGAGACTCGAGCGGTCCGGGCAAAAATTATTTTATTTGCATAAATGTGCAATCATGAGAGAAACGGATCAGAGAGTCGTAATTGAATCTTACGGCAGCTTTGCTTGTTCGAGAAAATTCGTAAGACGATGGCGAGGATTCGAAGCTAATGAGATGAGATAAAAAATTGAATTTATGGCGGAATTTAATTTGATTTTCCTCTCGAAGCATTTGGCAAACATTAAAATCCAATTTTCCTGTTAAGCCTCGGCTAGTTTCAACTCTGATATTTTGCGAAACACAAAAACTTTCAGTGGATTAGTCGACGAACAAATCAAAAACAAATAGGGGTAAATTGTAGTAATTGAAATTTAGTTCGACTCGTAATAAATTTTGCACGAGCGAAGGTTTGCATCCGATACGCCAAGTTTAAGTTATAAGAATCAACAGAGGAAACAAGTAAATTTTCAAGAGCTGCATTCTGTGTGCGTAGCTGTTCATTGCATGTTGTGAAAACTTTGTTTTTGAAACTTGAAGTTAATAAACCTTCACTCGCTTTCCGACTAATCAATAAGCCTAGCATCTGACACGAGTGAATTATAATGCAAGGTTGTAAAAGATGTCAAAACCATCGCTCCAAGTCGAAGCGATTAAGAAATTTACTGTTTGCTTTTCTTGGGAAACCGCAAGGCTTCGTTTTACGATAATTTTATTGAATTTTGATGGATTTTCTCCATGGAGATTGTTCGTTTGCCCTGCGTCATCAGCTCTGCTTGTTTAGGCGCATAAATCGCAATAAAAGAAATTGGCTGATTGTGAAAGAAACAACAGCATAAATCACATCAAATGAATCTATTAAATTTATGCTTAGCAGGCTGTCTTCATTTATGTTTGTCAGACTCAAATCGCTTCTGCAGCGGAGGAGTTACCCGATGATGGGAACGATCGAACTTGATTTAATTTTGCCTTGAACTTACTCGACGAATTAGCCGACATTTCCATGACGGATTCTTTAAACGACCTTCTAACGACATTAAACTTTCCGTTCGCTTCTTTTCTCGTCTGCATATCGAAGCGTTATCGTTAGCATCGAATCTATATTAAAAGTCTCTCGCTCAGTCACAAATCGAGAAACGCTGACCGAACAGGTTTGATCAAGAGTGAGAGATTCAATCGCGAAGCTATTTAATGTCATGTAAAATGTAAAATACTCAGGCAGACCGGAGAGAAGAGATTCCATTACTAAGCTCACGAATATGGAGACATCAACAACAACAGATCTCAATTTAAACGCCAAAATACCGAGACGAGTGAGATGATTGATTTCGTTTTGATTCACAGAGGCTTTCGAGAATCATTATCGAAGCTAATGCTGTTTGATACGTACACGTCTGGACCTGAGAGACATTGAATGATTGAGGAATTATTTAATTTGGCACCGTGTTTCCTACCTGTTTAGGATCGAACGGGTTTAAGCTGATGTATCTCGCTCGGACACGAGCATTTAAAATATATTCATTGATTAGGCATTTCGAAACTTATAATTTCATCAATAAATTCATTTGGAAACATTTTAACAAGCAAAGCAGCTCAACTGGAGCGGACAAAATTCCAAAATGCCCACACAAAGCCCAACCAATTTTACGACGAATTTAATTATCGATGCTGATAATGCCAACAGCATTTTGTTATCATTTTAATTTTGGGCCATTAACATTCATCGCCAATTCAATAAACAATATCATCATGGAAATTGTCCAAAGTGCACATCGTGATCATTCGCACCAGAACAATACTAAAATTTAATAGTGAAATGAAATTAAATCTTCCTCGAGCTTTTATTTTCCAATTGGATGGCAGAGCTGATGAAGCGAATGAAAAGTCAATCGGCATCATCGTCAAGCCGTTTAGTCGCTTTATTGCCTATGCGACAGGCCAACACCTGATCGGGCGATTTTTGCGAAGCCACGAAATTGTGTGCTCCGGTTGAGATGGAATCGAGTCGCTAGATGCAAATTTGCAGGAGAATCGAGGAGACAAATTTGCATTTCCGCTTAACCTTCGAGCTTAATTCTGTTGTTTGCATTCCCTCGACTCCCCCGCTTGCAAACAGGAGTTTTCCCTCGTCGTTCACTCGATATTTGACAAAACATGCACCGAGATTGAACCTGATAAGTGGTTTTGTGCCATAGCAATTTTCATTCATTCACGTTTTTTCCGGCAGTCGAATGAAACTCGATTTTGCTAAATTTTCAATTTCATTCTTTTTTGTGACTCTTTCCTCGAGAGTTGAAATGGGACGGGTTTGTGTTATGTGTGGAAACTGTTTGCAAGTCACGTCGATAGAGCTCGCTGGATTCCAGAAGCAATTTCTATTTGTCAATGACGAATGATCCCCCCATCGGCCGATGTTCACTCGCTTCCACGATTTTAAATTAAATCGATATTCAGATATGATTTTTCCAGCTCGCATTTCTGGTCACTCGCACGCCGGGTGTGGGTCAATTCAAAATTTTCATCCGCTCACCCTCAAGCTAGCCCCGGCAACCAATGATTCAGCATTTCTATTGTGTAACTAGCACAATATTTTGATATTTTACTCGCAGTGGGTGCTCTTTTGGCTTGACAACAAGTTTGGGTTTGATTCAACGCAGACGAGAGGTAAATTTGGTCTATGCTGGAGCAATGCGTTGAAAAGATGGAATTTCTTGTCCTGCTGACTTTGAACAAATTTTAGTATCAGTTGGGATAAAACTGGCTAACTCTCCCCATCTCATATCGCTGGAAATCGAAATGAATTCTCTTTCTCCGCAAGGCTTAAAAGCGAAACGATAAAAAATTCCTTTTGTTTCTCGCTAATGGAATTTCATTCGTTATTATGAGTTTTAATTTCTCACGAATGTGGAAAATCGGACGTGAAACAACAAAATGCACGCGCCCGTCGCCCCTCTGCTCAATCGAAATAGGCAGTGAAAGGAACCAAGTTCGTTCAACCAACATAAAAATGTGCTTTGAATAAACATCGATTGAAGTGAAATATTTAATGAAAACCCCGAAAAATCCAGCGGTGCTATTGTGTTTGGCATTTCCTCCAAAATTCCATTCTCCACAAAAACCCTGCTTTCCTGAAACGACCAACTTAGGGGTGGCGAAATCCCGTTAATTCCGCCTTTGTAAATTTATAAACTTTCCATGCGATTCGCGGCGAAAAGCGAAAGCCATCGCATGAGCCATAAATCAACCCTTCGCTCATATGCTACATTAACACGTATAATACTTACGCGCATTCCTAGCCCCATCACGTGCACGAAAACTTTTTCACCCCCTCATGCCTCAATACTTCCCATTCAGTAATTACTCAATTACTTCCTCACAACTGATCCAAATCGTATCAACGCTCTCGCCAAAAATTTTCGCTTCAGAGACAATGACGAACGTTTGCTTTCATTGCTCGTAAAAAGTTTTTTCGGGCGAAAAATTAAAGTTTTATTGTGTCTCGTGCGGGGCTGTTGGAGAGAACATCGTGACCTGGGACTGCGAAACGTAATTAAGCCAGTGCGGGAGGGACAAAAGTGCTGAAAGTTGAAGAGTCGAGAGATTTACTTCTTCATCACGGAACGGCAAAAGTTCTGCTTTCATGTGTGACATAAATCAGCAGAATTTTATGGATCATAAAGTTATCGTAAGCTCCACATTCGTCTATTTGTTCCTTCATAATCCTCGGGGAAGCGTTTCCTCGCTGCGCTAAAAAGGCAATACACACATGAATGGAATGAAGGGAAATTTAATTTGAGACCATAACAGTTATTAGACTGTGAACGGCGGGGGAAACTTTCTTCCTTTGTACTTCGTAAATATCCAGCGGCTTGCTGCACGAGAGCAGATCGACAGACGAAAAGCCCTGACACGCGATATTTTATCAACAATTTTTCACGTAAATAATTACGCCAGTCTCCGGCATTTGAGTTTTGTTGTGTACAGTTGATGGCTCTAATGATGGACGAGACTTTTCCATGGCTCGTGCGATGTAAGAGATTCACTTTCCTGATAACAGAAACCTGCGGGGGAATTTGGAAATAACATAACGTAATGAAGGTTTCAGGAGTCAACCAGCTTGAGTTTGAATAATTTCCAAAACATATCAAGCATAGTTTCAAACAAAACATTGAACTAACATAATTTATCAACATTCCCCAGCAGTTGGCGCAACATTGCCAAGAAGGAATTTTACAACTGAAATCGTAAAACAAACAGAAATGATTTTAATGCGTTACGCTTTTGTTTTCTTCGTCTCTTTCTCATTGCGCAATTTACAAAAGAAAAAATTTATTTCTTGCTGACACAAGGCAGAAATGTCAAGGCAGAGAAGGAAAGTCTCCCAAGCCTTATTGTGACGGCTGATTTCGTCAACGACACAATATTTTCTGCTTGAGGTTGGGAAATATTTCATCCTCCGTGTTTTCTCGTCCCGCTCCCTATTGGGCAGAGAAAGTGATGCAGAAAATTATTGTCGATGGGAGCCATTTCATTCTGTCCCATTGCCTGATTTCACTGAGTCATCACGAAAAGAAAATTGGGGGTTTAGCTAATCTACGAAGCTGCAAGACGGGGAGACGGAAATATTTGGATAATTGAAATCTCCTAATTGGTTCAAATTTGTTGATCCATTGACAGTTTTTTGTCTCTCGGGAAATTCGGCGAGCTATAGTCCGGCAGCTCATTACCACCAGTCTTTGATTAAACCTAACGACAACTGTTTGATTCCTTCGTTGCCTTCAAACGCTGTGTCACCGTTTCTTGACATGACACAATCAATGACATACAATCAACGATTGAGCCGAAGAGAGGAGAAAAAAGTCGAAACGAGAGTAAAATACTTTAATCAATCGACTTTCTTGTTTGGTTGGATTTTGGGCGAAGCGTTTATCGTAAATAATGAGACCTTGCGCCAACTTCAATCCCGCTATTGAATCGGACAGATTACTAATCAATTACACGAATAGACGAAACGAGCTACGATCGAATTTACGATTTCGATGTGCACATGTAAATGATATCACTTACAATCAAGCACGGACACGTCGCATACACAACATAATTTAAGCACAACAATCATTTACATTAATAATTCATGGGGACCTGTAACGACGAATAATGTTTGTGTGCTTGTTGTTCGGCAAACGCATCGAGAGCTGAGAATGATGTACGATAACAACGGCAGCGCAATAAATACAGTTTGCAGAGCAAGCCATTAAAAACACGAGAACCCATTGCGTTGCACGTACCAAACATATTATAACCCGCTCTCGGAAGCACTGCACTCGATCGCTTCTCCCTTCTCTCAAGCTTGTAAATTTTGCATGATGATGTGGACTCGTTCTCCCCTCAAAAACGTGAAATTTCACGAATTTTAAAAACAGGCGAGCGACGTGATGAGATACAACATGTTCTGGCTGGTGCAAAAACATACACAAACGGTTGAGAGTTTTTATGTTCCGTTCGAAAAGCGAGATGCGTAGATTTAGTGGCGGAGCATGTTCATGAAATTTTCATCGCAATTCGTTATTTTGATGGAGTTCTAGGCGGGAAACGGGTTGAAATTAACCTGCAATGAATATGAATTCGCTCGAGGTAAGAGGGAAAGAGCAGCACGTGCATGTACATGAAGCCACTGAAGTTTATTAAAATGTTTTCTTCAGGCGCTTTCGACTCATTGTTTGCTGATATAAAAAAGCAATCTCGTGTTATTAAATGAAACTCAATCAAAGGCTTTCAAAGAGGAAAATTGTCAAAGTGTTTTGTGTCAATTAATCTTTAATAATAACAGAAACATAATGATTGATAAATAAGGGTTGAGAAATTCTAGATGATCCATTAAAGCAGTGATGTCAATGATGCTAGATTAATGGACAATTAAGGTTGATGTTCGAAAGGAAAAATGATCAGAACTTGTAACAAGAAATTTCCAGTTGAAGGAAACATTTGTCCTTCCATACGCGAAAACGATTCCCAGCTGTTTGTGAGAAGATCAGCACGAATGTAAGATGCTAAATCACGTTCACAACTTGATGCTATTCTAGGTGCATAGAGATCATTGACTGACAGCACATCAAGAGGATCGTGGACCCTTATCAGACATTGTAGTTCTGCTCGAGCATTAACATAAATATTGATTCCGACTTGAAACTCTCTCTACGCCAATTGCAGTTGGAGATTTTCTCACCAACTTTTCTTTGTGACGTTCTTCTTGCTGTCTCTTTCAACATCACAGCAATGCGACATTGTTGAAATAATAAATGAATCATAAAAGCGGTTGTTTTGATAAAAGATTCCCTTCTCGAATCATAAAACTTCCCTTCTTTGTCCAGCTTACGAGGCAAAATGGATTTTTGCCACTTTGTAGTTCCATCGAAACGAGATTACATCAACTTTAAAGTGTCAACATGGTCATCTAACGAAGCCAAACACAGAATCTGTTTTCATATCGTTAATGTCGAGCGAGCAAGCAGTAGCCTTTCATCCAATTATAAATTCACCCCAAGATGATTCAAAGCTTGAGTTCCGGGAAAAAGATGAAATATTTTTCTTTCAAATGGATTTTTTTATTTCTCGCCATTAAGCATATCGAAAGCATCATGTCGAGGGTTGAAATCAATTTCATGTTTACTTCTTCCTCGACCCTCCGACCGACCATCGCTCAACGTCACAGCGATGTCATACAAACTATTAATCCCGGAGCTGTTATTTAATAAGTTTATGCACTTTCCTCATTACGAGAGAGAAGGATGAAAACATCAACTGTGGATTATCAACGAGTCGTTGCCTTCAACACAATAAATTATTATTATGAAAGTTTCTTTTTTGTGTTCGTTTAAATCCAACGAGAGCTGAATTTGAGGTTTCCAGCGCTCGTTCGAGTGACGGGCGAAAGATTTATTTGATAAGGGAGTTGACATCTCTTCGGTTGTTAACAGTTGACTTGCTCTCGTTGTCGTGCCGTTCGTCGTCGCTCTTTTTACGCAGAAAGAAGGGAAAGGAACTCGTTAGTTGGGAAAAGTATTGAAGTTTTGCAGCAACAGAAAAGAGAAATTCTTTTTGTCTTTCGATTGTGTGTTGACACAAACGTCTATAAACTCTGTCAATCTCGCCAGCATTTCTCATAACGTTCTCTTCGTTTGCGTGTAAAATTGTCACTGCTGACAATTGAACTCTTAAGGCAAGAAGCTGCACGAGGAAATTCTCATTTTGAATATTGACTGAGTGTTTACTTGAGCTCGTGACAGAATGACATGTCAGTGAACAAATAGTTTTCGTCTCTCGTTTGGATTGTCATTGGCTTGGCTAAAGTTGGCTGAAGCTGACAAGAGAAGCTTTTCTAATCTCTCCTAGCAATTGCAAGCCATTCGCTTCACGTTCGATTACGTTGATGCTTTAACAAGCTTAAAAAGTCATCAATCGAATAGCTGCGACGTGTAACAAGCATTCCTCGTATCATCGTGTAGAACTCTCAACGTCAGCGACATCAATCTCCTTAGGAAGCGAATGATTCTTCTCCCGCTATCCCCATCAAGCAAGATTCAATGAATGATAGCGTGTTAAAAGTGATTACATCATTTCGCCTCGCTGCTGCAATTTCCTCCATATCGACCTGTTTTCCTTCTCATCGAGTGATTACATTTTGATGTCATAAAATCAACAAACCAAGCGGTTGAACGTGGAGAGGCCAAGTCACCAACGCGTGCAAATAAAACTCTGAACACTTTTGGATTTTCCACGCTCCGTCCCACGAGAGACAAGGAAAACGTTCTCGACTTGGCACGGCGCACTTTCTATTAAACTCCTATAATTCTATCATTGCGTGACTACATAAGGTCGAGGCTTAGGCAAAGGGATTTCCCCGCTGATGCCTTTCTCTGAAAGTCGTTAATTTATATTATTTGCTTTCGTTCGAACGCTCGCGAGCAGACGGACGAGGCTGGAAGTGGAAAAGCGAAGCAACTTTTTTCTCACTCGAGCGCTTAATTGAAATTTGGGAAAAAGGATGAGGCCGACACACGGATCAGGTGTTTTGGCAACGCTCGGTTCATAAATTCTTCTTTTTTGCCATATGAAAATTAATTGCCTTTGTTTCTCTCGCCTTTGTGCGCGTCGATGCTAGTTAGGGTCGCGCCCATCAGTGCGGCGAGAAAATCACTTCTGTAAAAAAAATTAAATCAACCTCCCGGCTGTAATTTGTGGTTTTCAATTAATGCGACCATCCGGATACTCTGCTGTGGAATCAGTTGCATTCGACCAAAACGCAAAAGAATAAATCCGCATGGTGCGAGCATAACTGTCACGAGACTTGTGGATAAATCAAAAATTCACCGTTTCGGGAATTTTAAGTCGCGTGAAAATAAAAATTTTCGGGCGTCGAGAATTTCCAAACGTTCCGCTCCATTATATTGACAGTGTCGACGTGAAGCTGGAAATAGCTGGCAATTTATTTTGTCTTCTTGCAATTGGTTCGAGTATAAACATTTGTCAAGATTTCTCTCCGTAGGAAGGGAAATAAAAATTGAAATGTGTGTAACACAAATTGCAAAAACGTGGCCGGGTTTAAACTCTTTTTTCATGGATGATTCATCGAATGAGATCCGAGAATCGAATGAGATTCAGAGAATTATTCAAGGTTCAGCCGCTGATTACTGCTGTGGTGAACTGGAGGAATTTGTTGCCGTTTGAAGTCGAAACGTGACTGAATCTCCAACCCATTAATTTGTCGACATTCTCGCAATTTTCCATCGCCTGCTCCCGATTCCAACGTAAACTGAAGACAAAACTCATTTGTCTAACTCATTTGAATTAATTGCTTGAAGTAAAAAGTCGTCATTAAGCGTAATTAATTTGTTGTTGAGAAATTTATATGGCAAATTGAAAGAGCCGAGCATGAAAGCTGGCGTCAAACAAAAAGTTTCCTATTTTCGTTCCGCGAAAGACTCGCTGAAAATAATTGTGAAATTGCAGCTGCGAATGCTCGAGACGATGTCATACACAGACAGACAACCGGGGATTGAAGACGTGCTCGATGAAAATATTTTGAGAGTTGACGATGTCTTCGCATTGTGATGAAAATGTCACAGAAATGAGAACTCGAGATAGCGTTTTTACTGCTTCAGTTAAACGCTCCGACTTAGCATTTTAAGCGTTCAAATTGTAGCGCACTTTTGAAGACATAAAATAGAGCAGTAAAATAAAAATCGATTGATGGCGCAATGTTATGATGAGAGCGAAAAATGTTTTGGCTTCCTGGATCCCGAGGGAAAAAATGCGCGAATAAAATTTTATCATAGCAGCTGTTACATCGACATTTAATGACTTTAAGAAAGCAAAATTAAATTTCATCCTAGCGGAAAGAAGTCGAATTTCTTTTTGTCTTAATGATTTCTGCTTCTCGTGGAGCAATGCGGCGAAGAAAGCTGCATTAAAGTTTTCTGAAAGTCGTAAATAACATTAGACGAGCTAGAATTTATTGGGGTGAGTTTATCGTTGATGGATCCCCATTGAGTATAAGCTGAGTTAGGATTGTCGCGTTTTCTTGTAAAATTCAAGTATACAACTACCTAGTTAGTACACTTGAAGCTTATCCTGACTTTATCAGTCTACTCAAAATAAAAAGCTCCAAACTTCAGCCAAACATTTTTTATTCGAGAAAAATCCATTAAAAATTTATTTCCATTATCAAAAAGCAAAGCAAAATATTTCAGCGGCGGAAAATGATTTATGATGTTTCTCTCGCTCTCGCACTCATTGCTTTTCAATGAAGATTTGCGTTTTTCATTAAATCGAATGAAATTTCATAAAAACAGAGAGTAATGCTATCTGTTTAGACTTCGTGAGTCAGTGGGGATTACCCGAGAGTGACGTCGAGAAACTTTTGTTCGAGGCTGATGGCTCAAGTTTCCCTGGCATGATCACGAGTGCTTTTCAATACATGACAGAGTTTATCATGAGCACGAATGAGTTATTGATTTCCGCAGTGACTTAGGAAAGTGAATTATCGAGTTGCATATGCAAGCCTAAGTGCGAATAAATGCTTGATAAATTATCTCGATAATGAAGTGTCTTTGTTTCTCAATAGTTCAGGCTGTGTTATTTATTGACTTCGCACCGTATCCACCTCGTCTCAGTTTCATACGCTTCAATGAGAAATTTTTGAGGAATGAGAGAAATAAAGTGAAATGATTAAGAAAGAGAAAAACTCATTACGAATTTAATGGTCGCGATCATAAATATTTCCAGCTTTTTATGAATCCATTTATCGCGCGTGAGTGGGTGAGACGTAGACAGGGCGATTTCAGTAATGAGCAATAAAATCAGAGTCTGAGGCTACTTCAAGCAACACCTCGACCATATTTCATTCTCGTTTTTATTAGCAACAGCACTGCAGCAGCCTTTATTTGTAAAATAATACTTTTCGCTCGCCCGCTCGCTTCGCGGCGATTGACTAATTGCTGGCAAAATATGAAACCACCATTCGAATAATTGTTTGCAGAAATAATAAAAACTGTTTGCACAACAGATTACCATTCATGATTGAATTGGCCGAGCTGATGCAAATAATTTTTTGCTCGCGCTCTGCACAATCGAACAACGCTTGACTTTCTCGCTCATCGCTTCCATAAGTCGATGGCTCCCTTCTAAAAACTATTTCCATATTTTTGAATCCCGATCTAACACGCAAGAAGGGTGAATGAGTTATGTCGCCAGTGATGCGAAAAACAACTTCCAAAGATATTTTCGTGATAGGCGAGAGAAAAAATTAACTTTCAGGGAGAACGCATAAATCAGTTTCAAACCGTTGCCTCTTAATTTATTTGCTTTCTGTCGATTTTTTGTCCTCCGTCGTTTCATGGGTCAGAAAACTATGATCTATCGTTCATCTATTTAAAGTTTCCGGCAAGACGAAATTCTCTGCCTCCGACAGCTTTGGGAGCTTAAAAATGCTTTGCAAATATTTCATTCCCAAAATGCTTTCGAAAACACACATTTTGTCAAAGAGGCGAGAAATTCCTTGAATATCTTTACCCGGAATCGCACCGAAGCGAGGCCATAAAAAGTTTCTAATGTAAGCAGAATCGAAATTCAAATTCGGAAAATCTCGTCGAGTCGAATTGAATGGATATTCAATGCGCTTTTGTTATCGCACATTAATAGCTCTCAACATTTGCATTCAAAGGAGATTTTATTGTTTCCACTAAAGTTTTCAAACGTTGCACAAGAAGCAAGTGCATAATGCATAATCGACTGCCGACTCCCTTTCATGGATTGTCGAACAATCACGAGCACAATCAAAATCACAGAGCGAACGAGTTGCTAAAGGATTATTGCTCTTAGCGTTGCGTGATATGAATACTCGATTCAATCATAAACTGGCTCGAGAGTTCTTGCATCGTTGGGATTTGTTAAACGAATAAATCAAATCAGTGGTCGAGTTGGAAGACTCACAACTCAGAATGCTTCCAAGCCGTCCGCCCTCCCGTCCTAAAAATTGAGTTATAAATCATGGATTCGGCAGTAGCGAGAGGGTGAGCAGCAATTGCGTCGATTGGTGTTTGCTCAACTTTGATTTAGTGTGAAAAATTCGGTTGATGTTGTGGAGTTTTTCAGCTGATCAAATAGAATTTCGAGTAAATATTTTATTGTGCTCAGTAAGATTGCACAAAATTTAGTAGTACATTCATTGCCATTGTATTAAATAGGTCTTGCCAATCAGCCGATCTATGCAATTTTGTTGGAGGGCAAAAGTGCTCGAAGATAGTAAGTGCCAGTAGCGCTGCAATGAACAGATTAAAATTACATTGACAGATTATCAATTCCAGTTGTGTGAAAATGTGAATTTACTTGGTGCGTGTTCCGAAGCCCATGAATTCTACATCGCCTCGATCGCAGTTTCCGGAAATGAAACTATCCCACGAGTCACATTTTACCGCTGGATAAAGCGAAGGGATCATGACAGAGAGGGCGTAGTATTGCCATGACTTCCAGTGGCTACAGAAACCGATTGGTCCAGATTGAGTTTCATCTGGGATTAACGGAAGTGATTTGCAGCCGGGTTGGTAACGCAATCCGCCGTTGGGAAAGAAGTCGACAGTTCCGACAGCAGCTTTCATTCCGTAATGACCTCCGTCGGTGTGAATGATGTCAACAAAGTCTCTAATTCGATTGAAACATTATTTAACTGTTCATTTAATTGGAAATTATGAAACTTACGCGTCTCGATATGAAGTTGGTGAAAATGATCCGGGCAGCATTGGTTCGAAGCCGACGCCAGCAGGATCAAGTGCAGTAATTCGTCCGATGCGATTTCTCTTTCCTGACCGTGCAACAACATCGCGACCAATCAAACCAACAAGTTGTCCTCCTGATGCATCAAAAACTGTGCAAATTGGACCAAATTTATTTTTAAATCTTCTTACCCATTGAGTATCCGACGAGATGAATTTTCTTAGCGGAATATCCGTTTTGAATAAAGTTAACTAAGTATCTCGAAATCATATGACCAGTTTCAAAGAGCCGAGGAAGCACTTCTTGGTCATAAGATCCTGTTGAGTATTCGAACCAATCTAATAAAATGATATTGTAGCCCCCACGCTTCAGATAAGCATTGACGATACTTGTCACTGGTATTACTTTCGAGCTTTCCATGAATCCATGACCGTAAACGACCGTAGGCTTTGTTGGATCAAAGTTAGTGTCGTTGAGAATATCTCCGAAATGCTGGAGCTCATACTCGATTCTGTTTTCAACCGTCACACTTATGAGAATAATTAGTTTAATAGCAATTTAGTACTTGTGATTGCACTTACCACAAGAAGAGCTTCACTTTCGTTTCAATGTCGAACGGACGTCTCTCGGGTAAATGTTCAGCCTCGTGAACTTTCCAGTCTCCGAGCAAAGGAGAGATTACCACAGCTGTAGGAACATTCATATTTAAGCTTATTCTAATGAAGTTTTCGAAAGCTCACCCAAAGCAAACAATACGACTACCGACTTCATTCTGAACTCGACAGAGATCTGAGCAAATTAATCATGAACGAGACTATTTGTAGCGCGGTGAAAATTGCTGATTCAACGAATCTCCTTTATCGCATTGAGTTGAAAAACTGATTGAGTGCTCAGATCTTAATCGTGAATGTTTTCGGACGAGAAGCGGTAAAGTCTAGTAAGGTCAACTGGTGCAGCACTAGTTCCGTACGGGTTGGTCAGTTTCTGAGACTAACAAAATCATGTTACGTTTGCCACTCTCAGATCTTCCTGACAAACATACAAGTCGACTTTGGTGTTTGCTGACTTTAATCTAGTTAAGTGCACTCAGTTGATCAAATGAAAGTTTAAGTTTTTTATTGGGCTTTGTCAGGTTGCACAAAACTTAGTAGAACATTCTAGTGACATTGCTTTAAATAGGTTTTGCCATTCAGCCGATCTATGCAAGTTTGTTGGAGGGCAAAAGTGCTCGAAGATAGTAAGTGCCAGTAGCGCTGCAATGAACAGATTAAAATTACATTGACAGATTATCAATTCCAGTTGTGTGAAAATGTGAATTTACTTGGTGCGTGTTCCGAAGCCCATGAATTCTACATCGCCTCGATCACAGTTTCCGGAAACGAAACTATCCCACGAGTCACATTTTACCGCTGGATAAAGCGAAGGGATCATGACAGAGAGGGCGTAGTATTGCCATGACTTCCAGTGGCTACAGAAACCGAGAGGACCAGATTGTGTTTCATCTGGGATGTAAGGTTCTCGCTTGCAGCCGGGTTGGTAACGCGATCCGCCGTTTGGGAAGAAGTCGACAGATCCGACAGCTTCCTTGAAACCGTAATAACCTCCGTCGGTGTGAATGATGTCAACAAAGTCTCTGATTTGATTAAAATATTTTTACCTCATCCATTTAGAAATTCAAACTTACGCGTCTCGATATGAGGTTGGTGAGAATGATCCGGGTAGCATTGGCTCGAAGCCGACACCAGCTGGATCAAGCGCAGTAATTTTTCCAATGCGGTTTTTTACTCCTGATCGTGCAACAACATCGCGGCCAATTAATCCAACAAGTTGGCCACCTGAAGCAGCAAAGATTCAAAACGTAGGTACATCAAAAACTTTAAACTTACTCACCCATCGAGTGTCCGACGAGATGAATTTTCTTAGCAGAATATCCGTTTTGAATGAAGTAGACCAAGTATCTGGAAATCATGTGACCGATGTGATAGAGTCGAGGAAGCACTTCTTGATGGTAAGATCCTGTCGAAAACTCGAACCAATCAACGAGGATGATATTGTAACCCCCACGCTTCAAATAAGCATCGACGATAGTTGTCACTGACACTTCTTCCGAACTTTCTAGGAATCCATGGCCATGAATGACCGTAGGCTTTGATGGATCAAAGTTAGCGTCGTTGTGAATGTCTTCGAAATGCTGAAGCTCGTACTCGATTCTCTTCCCGGCCGACCCGCTTGTGAGAACAATCAGGTTAACAACTGTTCAGTACTTGAGACTGCACTTACATTAGGTACAATTTCACTTTCGTTTCAATGTCGAACGGACGTCTGTCCGGAAAGTTATCAGAGTCGTCAACCTTCAACTCTCCGAACACAGCAGAGATTACCACAGCTGTAGGAACATTCAGATTAAAGCTTATTCATCAAGAAGTTTTCGAAAGCTCACCCAAAGCAGACAATACGACTACCGACTTCATTCTGAATTCGACAGACAGATCTGAGTGAATTCATCATCAACGAGACGTTTTATAGCGCGGTAAAAACTGCTGATACAACGGATCTCCCTTATCGCATTGAGTTGCAAAACTGATTGAGTGCTCAGATCTTAATCGTGAGAGTTTACGGACATTGAGGCAATAAAGTCGAGTGAGGTCAATCGTTGCGAAACTAGCTTAAGCCGGTTTGATTAGTTCTCGAGACTAACTAATGCATCGAACGTTTGCCAACTTCTCTCCGCCCCTCGCAGAACTTCCTGACAGTTCAATTTTCAAAATTAAACTTCTCCGACTCGGATCGAACAAGGGTTGAAATATGATCGAGAGAAAAGTTCCGCAAAGTTTCCTTTCTCGTTGAAGCATGCGTTTGTTTGCCGGTCCCATGCGAGTTTGTGTTCCGTTCAAAACATGACAACGTCGAAGTTAGAACAAACAAAGAAGTCTCGCAAGGAGAACAAACGAGCATAATTCAGCAGCATTTAAATTGTTTTCCTCGAGAGCTGTGTAAGCAAAGCGTCGGAGAGCTCGACTGCAGACACAGAACATTTTTATGTCTCGATCAATACGGGTAATTGGTCTGTGAGCTGTGCAGTAAACATCGAGCAGCATAAACCCGTCCGTCCCAGAACATTTTCGATCACGAATAAACTTTTACTGCAAATTCATTTAAACATAATTTTACTTTCGTCGAGAGTCAGGCCAATAAACTCGTCGCTTAGCCGTAAAGTGAACGGATAGAGTAATCCTGAGCACCACTGGACGACAGCGAGAGCTCTAACATCTTCTAGGACGTACAAAATACACAAAACATAAATGTCATAACATAATACGATGTTTACAAATTTATTTTATGAACACTCTCGCTCTCCTTCAGCCGGAACGACCGACGGTGGACGAAAGTCGCTTTCCGAAAGAAGAAAACTGTCAGGACCGGAACTTCCCCCCGAACATGCACGATATTCACTAAATTACTAGATTCATTCACATCACAAATTGAGTCGTAAAGAGGGGATGACTCGGAAAAACACAAATAGAAGCAAAGACGGAGGAAAACGTCAGTTTATGACAAATAAAGCATGCTTGAATGCACAGTTCCGAGTAGGAAAATTATGAAATTGCCAACAGTAAATAGCGCAAATCACGAGCCGGCAGTGGGGGCTGACTATCAAACACCGCATAATTACACACACTTCGAAGCGATCTCGTCGTGTTTGCGGAATCTTCGCTTGGCATGATTCATTTGATGGCGACGAGAAATGTTTGCCGAGTCGTTTTCGGGGGGAAAATGTTTTCCATTTGCTGATAATTGAGTTGTTTCAATTAAGTTTGAGCTCTGTATGACATTGTTCCGAGGCATGATTTAATAACGAATTCAAAGAGAAACATTTTGTTTGAACGACAGGAAATGTTTTGAACTTTGTTTTAAAAACTCAGCAATCACACGAGCTGCACTCGGCAAACTTTGCAAATGTTTTGTCCTCGCAACATAAATTTTCATTTTCTGCTTGACGAGAGAAGCTCGAAAGTTTGTTGTTGCAGAGTTCATGATCCAAAAAGCGAGTCAAATTGTTTGATGTTACCAAGCGACAAAGGTTCACATGAAGACGATAAATTTATGATTTTTGAAAATTATTCGCTGAGCTTTTAGCTCGCTATGAGCAACAGCGACGACTGTTTGATCACGCGAATCGCTTTAGCAACGAGAAATTCATAATTTATAGGAACGCGACGAATGGCAGGAATTCAATAGAAGCTTTCCATTTTCAATTTGAGTTTTGTCAGCTACATTCCGAGCTTTTTCAAACTAAATAATTTGACTCGTTTCTGGCGTTCAGCATGGCTCACCCTTGGAGCAAACGTATAAGCTCAAAGCTAACAATTTAATCCAGCAAAACTTCAATATTTTCAAGGTTCAGACAACCCTCGATAGTTTGATTCAATCAAAACGAGAAAGCTCGTTTTCATATTTTTTTCTTCGCTCTTTGCCTCATCAAATCAATTCACGAGATCAAGTTCACGAGACTCCAGACGGCTGTCTATCTCGACTCACCAGAATGTTTTGTTCGTCTAATCAATCAGCAGAGAGCTTTCATGAGAGCTTTACGAAGCATAAAAATCCATTAGACGCTCTTGATTCACGAGTCGTGAATAAATAAAATTTGCGGAACCTTTGAAGTTTAATCAGCTGAAAGCTCGGCAAATCTACACACAAGTTCGTTACACCCGTAAACTCGAGAGTTTGCTCAGACGTTCGATCTTCTTATCAACGATTCAAAATTTTGAAATTCAGAGAGCTTTATCGCACCGCACGATTCGGAGCTATAAATTTCTCGCTGTCCCATTTGAGCGCAAAAATGTCGATCGAAATAGAATTGAAGAAGAATGCTTTAGTTCTCGTTCAATTAGAGACGCATAAATCATTCGAGTTCTCTATAATTTGCTGCGTGATAATTGTCAGTGTCACGATTGTTTCGATGAGGTCACGTCCTGTCGTACGATCGATTGGGAGACTTTTAATCTCAATCAGGGACGATTGTCGGATGCGAAAGTGAACTAATTCGATGTGGCAGTTGATTTGTGATGGCAGTTTGCTCCGGTTTTAGTTCGACGAAGCTTGCTTAGACATCGCTGGGAGCGACGGACATTTATCAGTTTTCGAGTTTGGCTGGCTCATGCAGAGAAGCTTCGATCGTGAGTCTCGAGACATTTATATTTGCTCGTCTTATCAGGCGTGTAAAAAGCTATGGATGAAAAACGGTTTGGTGAAGTCTTTGCGATTTCGACTACCATTCGATTCTCGAGTCAGACGGCAGACGGAATTCTGTTAAAGTGGCTGCAGCAGATGGTTACGTTTGGAATTGCATTGATCGAAAACACGCCAAGCACGAAGAGTGAAGTCAGAAAGATTGCAGAACGTGTTGGGTTTATCAAGGCAACGCATTACGGAGATGAGTTCATGGTGAGTAGCAAAAAGGGAACGACAGCTTTCGCTTACACGCCATCGATGCTCCAGCTCCATGTCGATGTTCCTTATTACGAACAAATGCCGGGCGTCAACATGCTGCACTGTGTGACTCAATCAAGCTCAGGTGGCGCCAACACTCTCGTTGATGGCTTTTATGTTGCTGAGCTTTTGCGGGAGCAAAATCCAAATTATTTTCAAGTGCTGTCGAGCGTCAGAGTCAATTGGAGTGATTACGGTGAGGAGAGTGGGATCAGGCATCGATGTTTGTTAAGAGCACCTGTTATATGGAAGGTGAGCTCCGCTTAAAAAATCCGATAACCATGAAAAATTCATAAGAACGTCTTTTCAAGTGTGTATGGAGATGGCAAGGTAACAAGAATCAATTACAACAACACGCAGCGCGACAGCTTTTCACCGAGTCGGTAGATGATGTAGTGCTGTGGTATGAAGCGTTCGGAGAGTTTGTGAAGCGCATGCATCGCGTCGTGGCATGTTTCAAGCTTAGCGAAGGACAAATCCTGACGTTCGACAACGTACGAGTGCTTCATGGAAGGTCTGCCTACCTTGACATGGCCGAAAGCTCTCGCTGTGTCGTCAATGTATACGTTGACTGGGATCAAATGTTTTCTAACTGGAGAGTGCTCAGGTCCCAACAAAAATCAAATTAGCAACTTCTGTCGAAGCTTTGAGATTTTCAATAAAAACTGCCAACAAAGTCCGAAAAATGTTTCGAAACATCCATCGTCGCAGCTTATTGTTACTTGGAATGGAAATCGTAGCGTCGAACCTTTTGATGTCAAGTCAAAGCAACGAATCACGTTGCTAATTTCCTGTAAGAATTTCGTCGTCAGATTGGAAAAAGGTAGCGAAAAAATGCTCGCATGGCTATCACAAAGGCATATCGCAATAAATTTTTCATCAAACTGGACGAGAGTTGTTTCTCCAAGCGAAGCTTTTGTGAATTTCAAACTCGAAATAAATATTAAATTCTTGGCTATGCTGAATTTAAAGGCGCTTTAAGCTCGACCGAAAAGTTTTCCACAGCCTCCATGTCATGTTAAAGTGATTGCTGATTCGATGAATGCTCCATCTGTTTTCGATCTATATGCGCTTTGTGAAATAATTCCTCGATTCTTTCATCTTGAAATAATAATAAGCCTTGCCAGGAAAAGAGAGATTTTCCTTAAAGGAAGCGAAAACAGAACGAAAAGGGCAATAATTTATTTTTTGAATGCGAGAGAGACGAAGGCTGAGACGGAGGAGACGGGAAAAAAGGAATTAATATGATTATTTATTTCTTAATGTAATTCACTGTGTCAGAATGTCAGTCATGAAAATTTATCTTTTATCTGTTTTCCTTCGGGGTGTTTATGTGCGGAAGAAATCAGCCCGCTCACTCACTCGACGTCTTTTTCCTCGCAGCAAGACGTTAAAGAGAGTGAATGCGAAGCTTTATTGAAGGATGGCACGCAAATTTGATTAATGATGGTCAGGACTCAGCCATCAATTAATTCTGAGTTAACAAGGAAATCTACTTTGTTTAAAATTTTAATGAATCTCCTCGCTCAAAGATATTCTGGTTGCGGAGATAAAATGAAAGGCGAGAAAAGTTTTTCGCGAAAATTTGTTAATGTGACAAGTCGAGGGAGAAATTGACTGCATCGCCAAGGAGATTCTGCCTGTCTCCCGAGAGAACTTTTGCTAATCTTCTTCCGAAATTAATGCTATCGCTTTAATGGTTCCAACATTTTCCGTGGCAAAGCTGCCCGAGCACAATGATGACGATAAAACACTGAAAATTATTTATTAATTAGATTATGTCGTAAAAGGGATAAGAAGAAAGTTACAGGTAGGCTCAATGCTATCGTCTTACGCAACTGAACCTCGGGGCTGGAAAAGTTTCGAGCAAGGAAATTTGTCGATAAAGATGTGAAAGTATGTGGATGATCATAATGGTTCGGACCCTTTTTCTAATTAATTCAATTATTAAACTTCCTCCTGGCTGTTGCTGAGGTGAAATTTGCTTAAGACGAGGACTAGCATATTAAGCCTCGAAGGAGATTCTTGGCTAAAGAGCGAAAGAAGTTTACACGTTCAGCACAAGGAAAAGCTGTTCTCTATCGTAGTCTCTCCATCATATCTTCGGAGAATCATTTAACTTCCCCAAAGATGATTACAACGAGCAATGTACAAAAGAAAATGATGATGAAAAAAATAATGCGAAGTGCTCCCCGAAGGCTTCTCCGCCGCTACGCTCGGCTGAGCAAGAAGAGTGTGAGGAACAGCTCGTGAAATATGGTTCGTGAGGGAAGAAGACGAAACCGCTCTGATGTAAAATACGCACAAGCGAATATCAAGAAATTGAAACGGGAAATAGGAAAAAAAACTCCTCAAGGAGTCAATGGAAAAAGAAAAGTTTCTCCGTTCAAACATCATTATCTTTGTTCCCTTAACTCATCATCGGCTTCGCTCTTCTCGGAAAATAAATTCGTCCTCGCACACAATTCAATGACAAGTGATAGCGTTGTGTAACGAGTTATGAAATGGGAATTTGAGTCTTGAGAGGTGAAGGGGGCCACGAATGTTTGCCAATTTCCCGTTAAATTCACAAGAAAATTCGCAGGAAGTCGGCGAGAATCTGTGAGCGTCGTTCCACCGTTTTCACAGCAAATCTATGATCATTAAAGTTTAATTACTCTGCTCTGAGACGGCAGAAAAGTTTTCTTTTCTCTACGACTCTGCCCCGCAGACATCGAGTAAGTCAGTGAATGAAATCGTTTAAAGACGTTAAAATCCTCTAAAGACTTTCACCCCTCAGATTCATTTTCATGTTCTCCCCTCCTCCTTTTTCGTCGTCTCGTTTTTGCGCGGAGATTTCTTTTTATCACAACTACCTCCCGCTGGATCGTTCACAATAGCAGCTGTAATCTCGCTCGTTCCTCGTCCCAGCCACACGCGTTCCAATTCATCACGCTAAATTGAAATAGTTTTTTGTTCGCTTCGACGTCTTGGAGAATTTTTCCGATGTAAATCTTTTTATCATTATGCAAGCAGCAGCAACAAAAAAACGAGAGGCAAGTAGAGATGTTCCAACCCCTAATCATTCCTCGTTTATCGTTGCATCTGTTCATATCTTGACTTCTGTTGGGTTGAACTAGTTTCTAGATTCCTTGGCGTGCATATCCAAACAACTCTCGGATAGCCAACTGCAAGCAAGGGGTGAGTCGTTTGTCGTTCCCGTATGTACAATGTTGTTATTCAATTAAGCTTTATGAACGCATGAAATCACTTATGAGATTACAGAACTCAATTCTCGGGTGAAATAAAACGCAATAAAAAATGTTTCAAGTACAAAACGTCGAGAGCTCTTCGTTCTGGTGAAAGTTTATGTTTTGTTATTGATTCCCGGAGAGCGGCGAAGTGAAATGTTGAACATGTGTTCAATTGGGTTGTTATTCTACCATACTGAATCCTGATGATGACTGATTCAGAGATATCATAAATTTTCAATTAAAAGCAAATTTTCTACTCGTTTTCTAATTGAATAATTTTCTCTCGAGAACTCCGGAAAGAAATTTTGGGTTTTTTTTGTAAAAATAAATCAGCTTTCGATCGAAAAAGAGTTTAGGAGACTGACGAACGCATCAAAAATAAGCCCTTGAACTGAGTGTGTAACGAATCACCACAACATTAGTTTTCCTCGTTCTGCTTTTTTACGGCATAATTTTTTTTGTTCTCATGTCTTCGTGTCATATGCACGAAGCTGAAGTGGAGCTAATTCATGTGGAACATAAAAATGTTTACTGAAAACACGATGATTCCTCGTTGTCACACAAAACTTTTCTGGATACGACGCTGTAAACATGTAAAATTCACGAATTCAGAATTCACTTAGCTGGAAAAGTTCCGCATGTGTGTACGACGAAGAGATGTTCCTGACTGCTGAATCCTACAATTTCGCTTTGTAATCAATATTGCGAGAGCAGGATTCACCGCATCACGTCAGAGCGAGGAAGTCTCCGCCAAATAAGGGAAGAGACGAGGCAAAAACATGGGAAAACAAAACTTTTTCTACGTGTTCATGCAGCTTACCATGGAATTTCATAATGTTTAATGCTCATAAGCGGAATAAAGAGAAAAACGCTTTCCAAGGTGTTCGTACATAATTTACAAGCATTTGTTCACACGACACCGAGAGGAAGTTACACGCGGAGGAAGATTCACCGAATTCCTCACAACTTGGAACGCTTCGAAGCTTCCACTCGCTTTCTGGCATGTGATTTATGCTAAGTTGAAACATTTTCAACAAGCATCGGTTGCTTCTGACGCTCTCCGAACTTTCAATTGCACAAACATGAGTTGAATTGTTGCCGAAGTAATCCTCAGGTTTTGATGCTTCTGGTTCCAAACTCTCAAGCGCCAATTGCTGGGGATTTATTTGATCCGCTAAGCGCTTTTTGGCTAATGTTTCACAATGTATCAAATGTTATTTCAGCTTTTAACGCAACCCACATAGGGGGAGAGAGTGCTCTTAAGCGTTTTTCAAACATGATCCTGAGTTTTCGTCAAAATGAAATTTTCAACGAAAGCAAATATTTGCTGAGCGTAGAGTTTTCTCCAAAATATTTTCCTTGCTGATATGTAACACCATAAAATAACAGATATCGGCAAGTTGGAGTGAAATCTCGACTCGCCCCCCATCCGGCCTCCTACCAACGAGAAATCCATTAAAGGTGCGTGCGTTAAGCGAAGACATCGCGTTAAGGAAAAGTGTAAATTGAAAAATGTGTAATTTAGAGGCGGTGTTTGCAGAAATATTTTGCTCCCCTACTCTCCGTGCAGTGAATAAAACGTGGCAGAGGTGAGATAGCACATTCTCGGCAAGGTAAATTGAGTGTCTGGTTGTTTGCAGCCCGCTTTCAATTCACAAACGTTTCGCTTTACATTCAGACTCGGTAAATTCTCGCTCCCATCCACCAACACTGGAAGCATGTCGTAATGACATTTTTTCACAGATGAATTTGAATGCAAAGCAGAAAAAGGAAACGTCTTTATTTGATGAACAAGATTGTGCAAAAAGATATCTCGGCACATTTACTTTGTTGCGCAAAAACGAAATCTTAATTACATTTGCGCGAATACATTAAATGCCAAAAGAAGGAACGGAAAATGAAAAATCTGTTGCCTCTCAGCACGTTGCGCCTTCGCATCGGGCCCAGAAATGCTATTAAACGTGTAAACGTTATGAAGCGAGGAAAATATGTTGTAAAATGGATATAAATTGCTGTGTTTTCCTAAAAATAAACAACCGAATGTGCCATTAAAAACTGCGCAAGGAACTCCCAGCAGATATCACCAGCGGATTCGAGCGGGCAAATGGGACATAAAAACAACGAAACCAACTTTGTTTCGGGAGCAGCGAAGAATTTGTAACAATTAGTGGGGATAGCAATAAATTGCGTCGAGCGTGGAAACAAGTTGATGTGCTTTAGTCCATCGAGGTTGAGCTGAGAACTTTCTTCAGAATTTTAAGTGGATATTAATGAAATAGTTTGAAGGGTCGCGGCTTGTCCCTTAATAACGCTGTACCATCTTCAACATCTTAGGTTGATCAAGAGCTTTTATTTTATTTCGGATTCGAGGACATAATTTGCCAGGAAGAGTTCACATGATACTTTACATTTTTTACATTAGATATTCCTTGAAATATTTAATATTTTTTTCCAGTACATAGAGCTGAAAACCAGAAAAAAATGATTTCAATTTGTCCGAAACCATTAACAAAGACTTCGCGAGCGATTCGCCATAATTATACTTCGCCGATAATTAAAGACCCTCTCCGAAGTTTGAAGCCAAATTAATTAATCGATAATTAACAATCACTTCCACTTGGACGCCTTCGCGGATTCATGAATATTTCACCCGACACTGCTGACCCAGAAGCCAATTTCCGCGTTCGAATTATGGAAAGTAATTAAATTTTCCTCGCAGCAAATTTAATAAATAAAAAATTCTTCCATTTATTAACAGTGAGTCTTGCTGGAGCCGTCGCGCTTTCACGCTGCTATACCAATCTGCTTCATTTGATCAATTAAAAACTGCGATGACAAATAAGGCGATTGCAAAACGCTTTGAGGAAGCCTCATTAATTATAATTTTACCCAATTTATTATCAGCACGTTTCGCGTCTCGTGCGGTCGTTAAGAGCCTTCAATTTCTCGCCATGATTAATTGAATGTTGTTGCGCAACACCTTTTTCCCGACTTCCTGCGTCGATGGATCTCATAATTACACTTTGATAACTGATAATGCTCCAAGCCAAAGACTTCCTCCGCTCATGAATAATTTATTTGTTTGCAGAGCTCGATTCTTCGAGCCTTGATGGAAGAGAATGTGACAAAGGCTCGATATTTCACTGGAAAAGCCGCGTCATCTATCAATGTTGTCGATGAAAAATTTTATACTTGGGATGATGAATTATTGCGGTTGCTCTAATCTCTCTTGTGGAAGCTTCCATGCAAGTTCAACCGCGCCTCAGAAGACCGCTTTGCATTAATGTCACATAGATTAGCGCTCATTTAAGTTTTATTAATGGGTGCATTATTCAAATTTAAAGCACAAAGTTTCCTCTTTGCTTCAACTCTTGCACAGTTAAAATCGCATTAAAGACGCTCATCGGAACCATCTGTTTCTATTCTCGGATACAATCGCTCCTCTAATGACGAAACAATGTTTCGACGGTTTTGTGTCGCGTTGATGAAATATCTTCACGGTAAACTATTGTTCTGGCGGCTGTGGCTTTGAGCTGAGCGAACGAGCGGCAAAAACGCACTTGGCGATCGGAGGAGGCGAAAAATATCAAACGAATTTAATGAAAATTAATCTTCAAATTGAAAATAATTTGTTTATAATTGACAAATTTATCTCTTAACGACGATTAATTAATTAAAGACTTTTACTTAGCCCTGTGCTTGGGCATGATTCCTCTCTTGGGAATTACTGTCGTCTCGCATCACCGCGCAAGAATCATTTTTCTCTCATTTAAATTCCGTGGCATCATTGTATCGCAGAGCATTACATATGTTTCATTCCCGTTCTCGTTTACTGTGGCCTCCGCCACATCGTCTTCTTGCTTATTTGAAACGTTTGCCTTCTTACAATTCCATTGTTATTCAAATGCAACAGAAAATTTTAAAGACTTGGAAATAAGAAAGAATCTCCGAGCTCTGGGAAGCGTCGCAGGTAAGAAGAGAATTCCATTGATATTTCCTCTTAAGGGGAATGTTAAGCTACGCAGTCTGATGTTCTCGAAGATAATTTTCTGCAGATTTTTGTAACATGAGACAAGCAACTTGACACAAGCATCGTACGAACCCCCTAACGGCGTTCTCTCAAAGAGTATCAAGTGTGGGCTAGCAGACACGAAAACGAACAATAGTATGAATTTATTCAAAGCTGACATGCTTCTTACATTAATAAAAGCTATTCCAAAGTAAAGGATTACTTGACAATTATACGCAACGAATGAGAAGCAAGACGAGGTAGAAAAAAGTAGTTTTGAGACAAATTGTTTTATTCTTAACCGTGTGAGACGACGCTTTACCTATGCCCAACGACCCCTGAAGGCTTCTCAGCTCGTTCTCATTTTCTGCTGGATTATCATGTCACTCTGAAATAAATTAAAAATGCAAACAACCGTGGCGAAATGATTCACCGGCACAAGATCTCTCCAAACACGAATTAAAAAGTAGTTTGTTTTTATTAAGTTTTCAGTTTACGTGCCTTTCCTCTCGCTCATTCAAACCGGTGAGATCTCAAGAGGGTGATTGCAGTAGGGGCACAAGTGTGATACGCACACAATATGCCCGGTAAAAGGCAGTGAAATGGTAAATGCGACTCATTAGCATTCATGAGAGCCGCTCGCATTTTCCGGCTCTTTTACATATCCATTTCAAGGAAATTTGAATAAAACGATAATTAACCGAGTGCGTGTAATTAAATGAAGAGAACTGATCTCATTCAAGCGAGACCCGGTAACTTCCACACATTACCACGCTCCGACATATTACGATTTCCTTCCCGTTTGTCGTCGATTAATGACTTTCCCACTTCCTCTAAATCAACCGAAATGGGTCAAACGGCAACAAAAGGGACACTCGGAACGGATCAAATCTCATTCTTTGCTATGGCAATTTGACGATTTCAAAAGATGAACCGAAGTCGCAAACAATGACCGGGCGAGAGAAAGGAGAAATTTCCGTGTCGTGGTTGAAAAGGGCAATGAGGAATTGGACACAAAAAGTTGGAAATTAAAACGGATGAGAGATAACGAAAACGAAATAAAGGCGAACCCATGAACGTTGGCAGTTTCATGCTGGAATTTAATTTAATGACTTCTTTTATTGTGAGCGCTTGATTCTTTCTCTACTCAATTCATCCTCGAGCGCTGGAGCATTAAACTTCAAATAGCAACGGAGCCTCATTCGCTTGCTTGCATTCTTTCGCTTGCTTCACATTAATGTTTCAGTCGGGGGTTGAAAGGAAAAGAGTTTTATTGCTACAAATTGATGCTGAATTTGGGGAAAGAAAAAAATAGAATAATTAATTATTCATTCGGGTTGAACATACATTATGGTCAAGCTGTGGAAAACAGTGTGGTTCTACCGATATATCATTGGCTAAGTTCGAACTGTTCAGAATAGATGTCACTTTCCAGTCGCTGTCAATTGAGCTTAGATTGCGTGACCTACTCAGTTCACATATTCTAAGCCGATCCAGCCTGTTAGTCCCACGCTGTCGGTCGAAGCTGCAGATCGAGTTGTAAAACCTTTATGGCACTTAACCAGCTGATATAATGCGTCTCAGCTTCGACCTTATTATGCTGATGGCATCAGAATTTATGTAACATCACTTCAACATAAATAGAGAGATATTTTCATCTCGGTTCGGATGTTTGACGGAGAAGGCCGTGGGGAGAGGAAGAATAGAGTCGTATTCATTTTTCATATCAGCTTTAAGCGATGAAAAGGCGAAATAGCGGAGGATTTTCCTTTCCTAAAAAAATATTATGAGATAAAGAATTCGAAAAAGAAAATTCATTCTTAAAGCATCAAAATCCATTGTGCGTTGCGATACAAAAGCAATAGAAAATCCATTCAAGAAATCACTTGTCAAAACACGATGTGGCTCCTCCGATGAAAAGGCGAGAAAGGAAAGCGTTCGTCTGGTGTGAGATTCGACAATGGAAAGTGAGATAGACTGGAGGAATCGGAGGAAGCGACGAGCGAAATCATGAAATTCAAATTTTCATCGCGAGGCGACATTTCCTTCTCCGCCACGCCTCGCAGGGATTCAATTTGGAGCTGAAACTTAAAGTCAAACGACGACGACGACATCGTGTTGGTATAAATAGCGGAGCAGGAAAAGTTTCGTCATGTCGTACTAAGACCTTAAACAGCTCCGGCACGATGGGAAAAAATGTTGTTCTGTAATCCTCTCAGGAACTAGGTTAGATATTAAACGACATTTTATGAAAGCAACGCTATTAAATTCAACCAAGTCGACTCCATCCATCGGATGGAGAATATTAAAAATTATTTGTTAAGGAGCGAGACGAGAGCAAGAAGGAGGAATGCCATCACAGGAGGTGAAGTGCCTGAGAAGGAAAATAAATTGTAAAAATATTACAATTGAACGTTACCAGCAACGCATTAAAGTCAACGACTCTGGGAATGGGAATTTATGGTTTTCAATCAAGACGAAGGAAGCTCTCTTTCCTCCTGACATCGGGTTCGTCTGTCATTTACCGAATCGATTTTAAAACTCTCAAATTTCTAATAAATTTCCCATCTCCAAAGAGGAAGAAGAAATTTCCATCCGAAGCTAATATTGAGCTATAAAAATCAGAAATTATGATTGATTGTGAGGATCGCCCGCTCACCGTGATTGATTGAAGGGAAGAAAACTTTTTTCTTATTCTCGTCAGCGAGCGGATAACTTGCATAATTTCACATTTATTTTTAAATCGCTACATTCACTTCGTCTGCAACTCACTGTCTGTCGTTTTCACGACTCTCGAATGAGAGAAATGTGAATGCGAACAATGGAGGAACCAGATAAAGCACACTACATCACTTGACTTGACTCTCCCATGTAGGTCGAGAATGTTGTTTCAGATTCTCTTTCGCTGATTTGCGCTGTGCACCGTGTTCCTTTAATTATGATTTGTTGCTTTTCTCCGTTTGAAAGAGAAGACAACGTTCGTTCTCAAACGTTGTTCGCCTCTCCTTACACTGTCGTATAATTAAAATTACACGTGCAATTAACTCCCACACGTAAAGAAGGGCAGCAGAACTTTAGCAAATTATCGCAAGCATTCGAAGTGCAGAGGCAAATAATTGTTGAACATTTGTCTGTTGGAACAAACATTAAATATTGATTGTAGAAATTAGTGGAATAACGAAAAGGCACGGAGAAATAAAAAACAGAAATGTAATTAAACAAACAAGTGATTATTCAATTTTCCCTCTTCGCCTGTTTGTTTGCTCGCTCACTCGCTAGAGCCAAAAGTGGTCACGATTTCGCTGTTTAATGACTTCAAATATTATTCATCGTCTGACGATCGTAAACAAATGTA
The DNA here is from genome assembly GCA_033064975.1 of Smittia sp. YW1114-2. Classification (NCBI taxonomy): domain Eukaryota; kingdom Metazoa; phylum Arthropoda; class Insecta; order Diptera; family Chironomidae; genus Smittia; species Smittia sp. YW1114-2. The sequence goes on from CP093833.1 coordinate 8,547,395, forward strand.
GTTTCCAAGTAGCGCTCGATGAAGCTCAGCGTTACGAGAGGCTCAGCTATGCAACGACTGGCGAGAAAGAAAAAATATTTTTCATTTAGTTTATTATGTCACTTCAAGAGAAAGACTCTCGAGGTACGAGGCAACAAAAACACATTTTTTTCTCGCAAAGTAAACAATTATTAATCTTTTTCACTGCTCACAGTGGGGACATAAATAGCCGAGCGCTGTGTTTTGATAGGAACGGCGAGAATGGTGTGAGACGCATCAATGGGTGGTCGACGATGTTGTGTGTAAACTCTCGGGGTATCGAAGGAGCTCTTAATGGCTTTTGAATATTTATACTTTTTCTCTACGTTGGCAGATCATAAATCAACCTCATTAGCATGAACTGCTCTGTTATTGGTCGCAATAAAGCTGCTCCGTGCGGCTTCGAAGCGAGCAATGGCATGGAAAATGGAAATGAAGTGATCCTTTCTATTATTCCTCGGTAACCCTCTCGTAGTTTATTTGTTCTTAATCACCTACGGTTTCTCTCTCACCCACTTCACTTGACTCACTGCCACTCGTTTAAAACAATTGAAAGGGTAAATAAACGTCGGATGAGTAATGATGGCAATTTGAATCGGACATTCCTCTGAATATTGCAAGCATTTCGAGCAGAAACTGAGTTATGCACGATTGGAAAGTACAGCAATTCATCAAAATTAGAACACAACCGCAACTCCAACGACCGTAAAGCCCGATTACACTTTCCCAAATCGCTATCGATTTTCAAGCAAGCTCTGCGGAGAAGGTTTTTACACTTGCAACATTAGCACATCGAGTTGCTTGCGAACAAAAGAAAGCAATTACAATCATTCAGCAAATAAAAACGCCTAGCCACAGGACATGAAACATGTGTGTTATGCTTTGGGTCTTACAACGTGGAGTAGACACGAAAGTACAAAATTTCAGGAACTCTTTAATTACCGACTAGGGAGAGACAAGGCGAAAGCACTAACAAGAGCGAGCCCATATTTTCTCGGTTGGGGAAAAGTGAAATTGTTTCGTAATTTATTTTGGTTTTCCATGTAACAATTTTACGTCTACTTCAACCAACTAATGCTTCGCTTCAAAGTAAATGTGGTAAATTTTGCCTCAAATATCATCGTCGGAGTTTGAAAATAACTCAAGTTGCTTCTGCTGTTGTTGGCTGATGCATTTCTAGTACGAGAGTGCTTTAAGTTCATTGATTCAATTACCCACTTACCAAGATTCTTCGTCTAGTTTTTCTGCCGTGAATGGGAGCGAAAACTTTACAGCGGAAAAATCATAAATTATCCGAACGCTCGTTTTTCCACGTCTTACGTTTCGTTCCATGCACAAAGTTATTTCCATATAATTTTCTTATCAAATTATATTAAATTGCATTCATTATGAAGTTTTCCCTCAAAAAAAGTGGAAGACGAGGAAATAATCTTCACTAAACCGAACCTACCATGATGCGAGGCAACGAGCAGGGTAATTTGTGAGCTGAAAAGGAAAATCTTTCTTAAAGTTCTCTCCTCAAAACATTAATAATCTTCCTGCAATCGATTTTCTCGAGTTGCTTGAGTAATGTCTCGGAAAATTCTTCTGGGACCACATCAGATAAAAATTAATGATCGGTGTCTCCCCTTTTCTTCTCCGTCGTACCAAGGGTGCCGGTGACCGGTTTGAGGAAAATATGTACGCAAACATAAAGGTCAGCAGGCTTATTGTGTTGGCAAAGCCCCAAGGCAAGAAAAGGTCGCAAAGTGAGCAGAATAGAAAGATGGAAATTTCTCCTCGTCAATCTCTGATAACGACTTTAATTTATGCTCTTATCACTTGTGTATTCCGGCCTTTGACTTCCCCTAAATTGAATCCATAAATGCCTCAAATCAAAATATTTGAACAAGGAGAACTCTTCATGCATGATTGCAAATTCAAATTGCTCCGGTTCGCCTCGCAAAGTATTTGATGAAGAAAATTTTAAGATACACAAACTTCAATCAAAATTTCAGAAACCTTCGGGGAATCTTAATCTCTTATCATAGCTTCCTGTTTCTTAACTTTCGAACTTCAAACTCAGTTTGGGTTGCGTTAAAATTCAGCTCGAGGAAGTGTTTAAAAGTGACGGCTCAAGTTTTGAGCTTTTCTTGATAGGACTCATCGACTCGGTTTAAAACTTTTAGGTGACAACTTTTCAGAAAGAAAGTTTTCTTCAACCCTGACAAGGATCTCACAACATGCACCAGTTCATAACTTATTAATTTCGTCTTGTTCGAACTTATGTGGCAAGTTTGCCTTTCCTCTAATTTCCATATTCATGAGCTTGCTTGGCAGTTCATATATGAAGCTAAATTGCCTGGAATAAATTCTCGGGTCCATGAGAATTGCTTAATTTTGATGCCAACCGTTCTGACTTAGGTCTTCGCATGTTTGAACAGAATTTCCAATGAGTTGTTAAGTCACACACTTGTAGATTTCATTCTTCACGGCAAGCAATCGAGAGTGCTTTATGACGAACGTTGAGTGACTGATTGTTTGAACGATTAAACACGATTCATTACTCAAAACAATTTTTTCTACGAAGAATCTTGTCGAAGTCTAACTAGACACAGGAGAGGGAAAAAAGTTAAGTGGATGTTTGCCTGTACTCGTCTCAAAAATGTTTTCCATTTCTTCTCCACGTCTCTCCTTCCTCTCCACGTCTTATTACACTTTAATACTGTCATGTCATTCCTCTTGACGTTCATAAGATAATCATTACTCGTTTAATTGCTGTTGGATGTGTCATGGGAAGACAAATAATCTTGTTCTCGTGAATTAAAAGCCCGAGGTTCACTGCGTTCGCTTTATCAATTAAGAGATTTATTTTTTAAGATATTCTTATGAAACTGTCAATTGCTGCTGTGCTTGCGGTGTTGTTAATTGTTTTCTCAACTTCTCACTGTCAAGATTCATCAGATTGCCAGCGAAAAGTGCTGGAACTTAGCTACAGCCAACTCTCGGATGAGTTTCACAATCTCATTTCTAACACCGACCGCAAATTTGTTGGGCAAAGATGAAAGCGTCGGGGAGCTTGAGCGGTGTACCCAAGGAAACGGCGATGTTTTTACCGTAAATTAAAAGACAAACATGTCAAGCCGCATTTCAATTAACAGAGCAAAGAGCCATGTTTTCGTCTGGTCTCGAATCGTGCACACAATCTAAACACAAGAGCGGCAAAAGCGGAGGTGAAAAAGTCGTGTTCATCTCGAGCCACGGGTTTCATTTCCACTGAATAATCAGCGTTTTAATTAAAAGCTTCAGCGGGAAAAATTTTGAGGAAGGCGGTCGCTGTCAATAGAAAACAGTTGAACACGCTTTGCATACCGAATTACGTTCTGAGCTCGTTGATTAAACTACCGTTTTGTCGATTTTACGGCTCGCTAATGAAGTTGTATGACGGTTGAATTCTAAACTCGTAAAACAATGCCACGATCGAATCAAAGTTGTCGTTTAACTGTATATACGTCACTTTAATGTCTCGGTAATGAGCAGTAAAGTTTTAATGTCTCGACTCGTTTCGAGGCGCGACTGATGAAGCAACTTTGTAGTTTTAAATCGACTTCAAATTGTTTTATGACAGGAAATGTAAGAGTCATTGAATTGAATCATGACAAGCAAACATTGAACTTCCAATAATGCTTAGAGAGTGCAAATAACCTCGAAGGATCATTTGAAGTGCAAGTTTCACATTTTTAATCCCTAGAGCGGTTAAAACCATAGCGACACGCTACCCAAGCAATTTTCTCTAACTCCAATCTCTAAATCGTTGACAAAAAATTGCAATTTAATCGCCACTAGCCCAGACCATATGCGGCTGTTAAAGGATTAAAATAAAACTCGCCTCTCGCTCTTTCCTCCTAAAAAATGGCAATTTTCGAGTCGCCCAGAGAATAAATCTCTGCTGCAAACATTTCAAAGGATTAGCTTCGTCGCTAAAAAATTCAGACCAGACCCGAATGTAGGAACTCAAACAGAAGCAATTACACATTTTCCAGCAAACCACATGTTCTCAATGAGAGCTTTTTCCCATGAAGAAATTGCCCGTCCCCTAGAAAAAGTCAGCCAATGCTTAAACCCAATATTTGCGAGCACAATTTAAGCTAAGCTGAACAAATAAAAAACTTTCCCATATGGGTCGGCCATTCATTAAAACTTTTTTCTCTCTATTTAATTTTTCCATTATCCCACTCGTCGAGGTCACGCTGACCCAAATAAAATGCCATAAATCTCCATGAGCGGAGAATCTTTGTCACTCCTCTTTCTGTCGGGATCTCGCTTTTCCATCCTTTTGCATTCGCACAATGTCATGGCAGAGGAGCACAAACAAGATTAAGTCTTCCAAGCCCCAAAACCGAGAAAAAAGAAAAATAAAAGTGCCAAATCATAAAAGCTTTCGAACTGACAACGGAGAAGGTGATACGTATTAAAAGGCAAATATTTTTCAGATTGCTGAACAGGAACTAAAGCGGCAAGGAGAAAGCCATCGAAGAGATTTTCTTCCGACAAAACAGAAAACATTGCAGAGTTTCCGATTTTTCCTATTTCTTTTCTATGTCAATTGATTTCAACTGAATCTTCGACTCAATAAGCTTTCTAGCATGTTCGTAAACTTTGTGATTCTTTTAGCTACTTCGCTGGTTCCGTTACAAAGTTTACACATTAGCTAAGCTATTATAGTAAGCTTTATGAAGCTGCTGGAGCTTTTACGTCAATAAAATCATCGGAAGGTGAAAAACGTTCGACGTCATTTTCCAACTTTGCCTCTCCAGATGAAAATGCTACTATTTATTATTTATGTATGAGATCACACGCTCTCTCAATCGACAATTCATAAATCAGATTCACGCCATTAAGCTTCTCGTTCAGCTACTTGCAACGCAAAGGAAATTTATGAGATATCAACCAGTTTCCTTATTACGTTCGTCTGCTTGTTTACAATCACTGCCTCGATACCAATTTCCGATGTCTGTCAACAGGAAGTCTTTGTTTCCAATAAATACCAGTAGAACGACGCTCCTGCCCCTGGAAAAGTTTCTGCTCGCTTTCCCGAGCTTCTTTCCTTTAGTTCATAAAAGAAATCTGCTTGAGCGGAAGTTTACCACACAAAGCAAAACTTTTAGCTCGTCTCGTTCGCCTCAAAGAAATTTAATCGGAAGTTGGGTTGAACTTTTTATTTTATTTTCCTTTCGATTGTTTCATTACCTTACACATCCTTGTCTGGAACTTACGTGACGGTGGCGGTTGGTTCATTGAAATGCTGAAACGGTGCTCGTTAAAACGAGCTGACAGGATGCAGTCGTTATCGAAGACAAACATCGTCTTCGACCTTCAGTTACCCTAATGACTTGCTCTAATTAATTCAGTAATTGATGGTCGTTGCTATGGGCGAAAATAGGTTTGTTTGTTTTGATCATTATTAATTAGCGCTGAGATCTGCTAGTTATTTGTGTAGTAATTACTTGTGAACAGACGATAACTCAACTAATTATATTTCTCATGTTATCAGAGCATCTCGCTCCCGCTAACAATGTCATCGCAGTTGATCGAATGTGTGGACACAAGCTTTGGATAACAATCTTGACTTCCGCATTGGAAATTCGCTGACGTGTTTGCCAACGAAGTTTCAAGTATAAAAGCGACGTGAGCTGAATGTGCAGCATCAGTTGTGTGAATTCATTGTCAAGTTTATAGAAATTGGAAAATGAACGGAATCAAATTAAGTGCTTTGTTCTTCTTGATTGGATCCGTTGCCGTTGTCACGGCTGCTCCAAAAGGAACTAGGGTAAACTATCATCGCTTGCTTGTGATGCATTTTAAACTAAAAACTTAACGCAATTTCATTTCCAGGGTAAACGCTCACCGCAAATGGTTAGTAAATTTTTTTGTAAAATATTTAGACAAAGTCTATGAAAATTTGTTTAGCCGGACATGCCACCATTCCCACCACCTCCTCCAGGAGGAATACCAATGTTGGATCAGCAGGCAGCAGAGTTGTTCACAAGGTATAAGAGTATATTTGTTATGTTTGATGAGAAAATAATGAAAAAGAAATATCAGAGTTGTGCGTCAAGCACCTCCAGTTCCACAGTCGGTAAGAGTTGAACGTCAAGCGCCAGAAGTTCCTTCATCCCCACCGAAAAGAGTTGTCCGCGACACGATGAACTTTGAAGCTGAGAAACCAAAGCATTTGCGACAGGAAACGTTGTATTCGAGTGTCACTACTTTGTCTCGCAAGAAGCGTGGCACCCGTGGTTAGAATTGACTGACAGCAATATCATGAATATTTTATCCTGCTCTATGTAGCACTTCATCAACCTTAAACATTAATAAAGCTCTGACGAATCCCGAAAGCACATTGTTTCCGTTTTGTTGTTTTAATTTCAAGTTGATTTGATTTCAGTAAGGAGTGTGGCGGAGGAGACAAACAAGGAATGCAAACGTTTTTATGTCTCACTGATTCACATCTCAATTTAATGTGAATTTTATTTGTTTCATTCGAAGCAAGCAGTGAAGTTTTTCTGTCTCATGGCAAAACAAAGACGGAACAACGATTTCACAAAGCGAACGAGAGATTTCCATGCCTGAGGGCTCGTGTTTGTCTCTCCTTCGAAAAGCAAACATTTCCTTTCGTTTGCTCATTTTGGAAGCAGCCATCGAACTCGGTTTCGTCGGGAAGAGGAAGGGAATCTCATTTGAACGACACATAACAACTTTCCTCCTACACCATCTTCAGCAATTTCCCATGAATTTGTAATCAAACGGAGTTTCAGAAGAAAGAAATTTATTTGCCCAGACACGGGATGCATCGCTCCGCTAGAATTTTTCAACATGAAACTTTCATAACATTTTATTTTCTTTGAGTCCGTCCTGTGTTTTCTGCAGTATTGTAATCTAATGTGCATTCTGTTGGCTGTCAAAGTGAAAGCAGAAAAACGGAAAGTGCTGCTTAAAAAGAGATATTTCTTCCAGAATTACATTGCAATATTTACGATCGCTGCGAATGCATAATTCTTTCATATTTTCCATTCCAAGCGAGAGGCGAAGGAAATAAAATTTTCTAGCGGAAATGCATTGTCTCTGCTTCGTCGTTCTAGGGATAAACAGATAAAAGGAATGGCGTTCCGTTTCTTCCGTGCCAGCCTAAGCGGAAGCTCGTTCGTGCAAACGAATTTTCCAGCTCGTTGAATGTTTCAACGGTAGAAGCTTTACAGAACTTTCAGCTTCTTTAAGGAAATCGATTCATTCGTGAAGCTTCATTAAGTCGCAGTATCGATAACACTAGAAACTTGTTGAGGGAACACAAGTAAACAGCTAGATAGAAGATGTCGATTAAAACAACAATCACCGACTGGCCAATTCCAATTCAGCTAAAGTTCTCAGCAAGTTTAGCTGATTTCTCAAGCGAGCTTTTTACGCTTCTAACAAATGATGAATGCTTCGTTATATTCAATGAAAGAAAACTATGATTAATGGCGTGGAGATTGAAAATAAATCCCAATGAGTTATCGTGAGTCTTGGCTCTCCACCACTCGATAACCAATTCATACGTCATCAATAAAATATTAAACCGAACACAAGAGCACTTCTTGGCTCTGTTGAAAGGCACTGGAATAACATTTATGATATATCATTGAGTAATGATATCCTTTTATCCTTTCGTCCGTACTCTGCCATTATGATGAGATTGCCTTTTCACAGCCTCATAAACCTTTTTCTCATCCGCTTCCTTCCCTTTTCTCTTTTATTGAACAAAGAGATATAAATTCGCAAATCTGATTAATGGCGACTTCAAACAGAAAACGGCACGTTCTTCTTCCCTACTTCGAGAGCGTATTCAAATATTTATCGTGCGGGGATTTATTGTGCACGAAAATAATTCTTGTTCATGTCAAATCGAACTCTTAATATAAATTAAATCTTTGCCATAATCCTCATTCAGCCTGAAGTCGATGGAAAGCGAAAGTGAATCCGAATAATTTATTTAAATAAACTTCGACTCTGCTCAAGCTTTCCAGACGAATTGCTTGAGAAATGAAACCAATTTGCTAGAATTGCAGTCGATTGTGAAAGGGAGAAGGCGGAAGAAACAATAGAGACTAACGACTCTGCTGCCTTAAATTCCTTTCGCTGCGTGGCTGTCAATTCGTCTTCTTCCGCTTGCCAAGGATATAATGATTTCGTTTAAATCCTTCGCTTGTCTTCTGTCGTTGCACCCTTCTCCCTCTGTCTTCATTTATTAAGAAAGAATTATGCTTGATTCGAATAAATAAACAATTATTGAAAGTTCAGCAATAAATTCTGCCATCTTCCATATCAATTTTCTAAATGGCATCATTTTAAATATTTCACTTCTCGTAATTTATTTGCAAATCCATTTCCTTTTCGCAGGAGAAAAAGGCTTTCACTCTTCTCCGCTTTCAATCTTCATCCTCATTCTTGCCATATTCGAATTTACAATCCTTCTCGGTAGAACTTTTTGTATTTTTGCATTTTCCCGGCTCCTCAAAGTGAAAAGCAAATAGAAGCGAAGTATCAGACTCCATTACGTGAGTTTTCACGTGCGCTTCCACCTTCTCCGCATTTAATAGCTATGAGAGGGAATTTTTAATGTATTCTTGCTTGCGAGATTGTTTCTCTTGCGAGCAGAGATGGAAAGAACCATTTTAAACATAATATATGAACGCTTTTAATAGAACTCTCATGAGTAGAGCTCTTATGATATATTTGCCGTTTTTAAAAGCACATTCGAAACGTAACGTAGGTCTGCAATGGTAAAAAATGTTTCATGCGACGCGAAAGTAAAAACAGGAAGAGATCTGGAGCAGCGGTAGAGGCAACAAAGCGAGTAGATTGTCGAGAGTTTTTCCATCTCGCTTGAAACGCCATCCATTTCCTCCCGAGCTCCACACAAAAGCGTCGCTCACCGAACTGATCATTATTTCGAGATCCTTCCTCGTTAGACGAATCCCTCGAAACAAGACTTTAATCCTTCGCCACGAGAATTTTACATGTCAAAAATAAATCCTCATTGAAGCTTTTCAGTTAATTCTCATGTCTTCTTCCATTATCGTGATGAACGCGATCTCGATGTGCGGGAGGGAGAACAATGCAAAAACTCTAGAAAATAATGAGGAAGAGACGGAGAAAGCATTGTTGATGCTATCTGTCTCATTATTTATTATGTGAAAAGTGCATAAAGTAGTAAAGTGCCTTTAAAAAATCTGGAGAAAGCAAGATACGAATAGGGACAGTGCAACGATGACTTATCTGTACACTCTGCGGAGCCAATTGAAGCTTTTACCAACTGCCTGTGACGTGACTTGAGATGGCCTGAAAAATCAACGAAAGTGCTGAACAAAGCCATTATAATGATTTCGTTTTTGAACGCTTCAAAGGGAGAAATTAAAGCTGTAAAGCACGAGATATAAGCTTGAAAATAATATTCTAACCTTATTTTTAAAGAAGTTCCAGCAAGCTGAACGTGGTACGAACTCAAGTACCAAGCGGTATGAACGAATTTAATTTAAAAACTCTAGAGCGGCAGCGAGAAATATTGTCCCAAGTCCGAGGACATAAACTGAAATCATAAACTTTCCTTGTACTCCTCGGTTATGGTGTGGAGAGTCAGAGATAAATAAAGCGTACAGAGATGAAGTGACTAACTAAGAGTGTGAGAGGAGAGGACTGTCAACTGAGGGGAGCCAGTGAAAGGGACGCTTTTTATTATCATTTCCATAATTAAATTTATGAAGGGCCAGGCCTGGCCATCATAATGTCACATAACGAAGGCTATAAAGATTTCCTTCCGCTGCTCCTTCGTCTTCCGCATTGTTTTAAATCACGGCATTTTTAAGAGATTTGGCATCAGCAACAGAGGGGAATAGAAAGAAAAGGAGATTACACAAACCCCTCCTAATCATATCAACTAGAATTTTGTATGCGATCCCAGATAATAAAAGAGCATAGAAACGTCCAATTGTCTTTTGTGATATCTCAATTTGGGGAAATTCGATTTCGGTTTGAATGCCAGGAGAAAGGCAATTTCAATCCTCAGCTATTGACCACTCTGGTTGGTGTGGGAATAGAACAGAAAAATCTGAAAGCAGTGGAGAAAGCTTAGCATGAAATCTCCTGAAACTGAAGAACAATATCAGGTTTAGAATAGATGACAACGACGACGAAGGAGAAAAAGTTTATGTTGTGAAACTGATATCAAATGAATGTACGAATGTGTGTGGATTGTGCAGAGCTTCGTCGTTGTCTCAGCTCAATCGATTTCGAAAGCATAAAAATAAATTGTTTAAATCCCTCAACGGTAGCTGCTTGAAACAATGAAAGTAAAAATCTAATGGCAACAAATGCGAATTGATGCTCTGAGTGGCCACGAGGCGAGAGAGTGTGGAGTGAACTGTGCACTGGTTGTGATTAAGCCCGAGGAAAATATCCGCAAACATATTTTCTGCAGACTCACTTAAATTGAATTAAATTTCCCAACATATTTCTGGAGAAAATTTGAATTTTTTAAATTCACCCTTTCATCAGCGCTGAATCAACAGAAACTCCGCATTTTCCGAACAATGAAATTAATTAAAAATTATAATTGATAACATTTGCATAAACATTGTTTTGGCAAATGGAAATTTGCAATAAAAAACTGTGGAGAGTGACAGACGGAAAATATGAAAGGCACACAAGACCGACAATCAGCGTTGAATGTTCGAGCATTGGTTTATTTAGACGAGGAATTAAAACTCGCGATGAAAGGCACTAAACGCCAACAATAATTTATTTTCCGCTCGATGAAATATTTATGGCAAAAATCCTGGAAATTCGAGAGCGACTTTTCCACGTTCATTGTTCAATTTAATAACTTTTTTCTGTTTCGCTGTTGAGCAGAAAATTTTCTAATTAAACAGAGTCTTTTGATTTATAACTCGATCCCACCCTCCGGCTTCTCCCGTCACACAGCAGCTGACAAAACTCAAAACTATTTATTGTTGTGCATCCGTAAATTACTTTCTTTTGTTTATTAGGAGAAGACTGGCAGTTTTGCCTCAAGACTCGCTAGTTGACTGACTTCCCACCGAGTCAAACAATTTTCAGTTACGGTGGCTTTAGCTAGCTTTTGTGAAAGCTTAAAGCAGCTTCCATATGTCGTCGCTTCACCGAAATTCCCATCGTAATTTATCAACGCCCCCACTCCAAGCGAAACTTTTCTTCCGAAAACATTCCAGCAAAACATAAAATTTAATTTCCTATTTTAATTCACATGTGCTGAAAATTATATCGCTTTGGAGGCGAGGAGGAAGTTTTATGTTTGTATCATATATCTTTTCCGGTTTTGATATTTTCAACAAAAAACTTATCACTTCTCAGTAAAATTCCTGAAATAATGACTCGAACAATGATAAAGTTTTTGTTAAGAAATATATTTTGCCGTCTCGGATAAATGCGAATGTAGCGAAACGACGTTAATTTAACAATTCTGTTTCAGACGCTCGCCGAGTCGAAACTTTTCTCGTATAGCGGGCGGATATTTCTGTTGAAGTTAAACACGAAGAATAAAGGAAGCCCTCGCTTTCTCATTGTTTGACGATCTTATGCAACTCAAACAACGCCAAGAGAGCGCACAGAGGGAGAAGCTCAAACTTTCCTAGCGCTAACGATCCAAAACATTGATTCTCTCAGCTCTAAACTTCGAATGCCACGTCAATCAATCAGCTTGCGGATGGGAAACTTTTCGAAAAGGCAAACTTTCAATCTCATTAAACAGCGAAAATGCAGTCGAAAAGTTTTGCAAGGATGCAGCGTTCAACAAATAAATAAAAATAAGTTTCTTTCGATAGACAACTTGCTGAAATTAAATAAATTTCTCAGATTCCACAAAGTGCTCGTTTGATGTGACGTAAAAGAAGCGAATAATTAAACTCGAGAGGAAAGTAACGAGCGAGAAAACTTTCGCCCGAAGGTAAATGGCTTAATTAACGCATTTTTTTACAGCTGTGATCTTCCGCTTTCGTTCTCGCCTTCGTCGTCATCAAGCGTCATATTTCAGCGCGAGAAGATTCTAAATACAAAAACTTTTCTTTGCCATCGTCTGCCTTTAATAATATCTTTGTAATTACGGGGAGCGAGCAACCTCCATGCTTTGAAAGAAAGTTGAATGTCGTCTAATGATATAAGCAAACACTCATTAACACAGCGCAAAGAGGAGAGAGAAAAGGTTTTGAATATTCACAGGGAGTTTCATAATGGACGATAATATTCCAGAGGTTTTTTTCTCCTATTAAAAAGGGAATTGCCAGCGAGAACTCATTAAAAACTCAGCGATTTCAGCGAGACAACAGATTCTTAGAATACGAGATAAAAGAATTTTTCGTGAAAGCTTTCACGTTCTCTTTTGGATGTATGAGATTCCGTTGATGTTTCAGCAGGAATTTAATTATAAACCTTTCGAATGATATCACGACTCGCGAAGCATTAACCGTCTCAATTACTCTTAATTATTCATCCTGGAGAAGATAGAAATCATCATCATGATGGCAGATAATGTGGCTGTGCATTAAGTTCATAATCCTGAGATTTTCCACCATGTGAAGACTTTGTTGAAGCTTCCGAAACCCGGAAAAATCATTAAAATATTCAAACAAAGTTAATTCGATTTCATGCTTGAGATAACTATCAAAATTAAAATCATTTTCCACATTCCTTCCCCGCCCCAAGTGTCTCTGTATTAAGACTACAGTCTTTAAGTAAACTTGCTCGGGTTAACGAGACTGTGAAATTAATTTGAGCACATAACATCTTGCCACTCCTCTCCTACCCCTTTCCCCAGCTTTATAATTGCGATCGTGAAATGTTGATGGGGAACGTTAGTTATTAATGCTTAATTGTCGAGAAGTTTTCACTTTTCCAACGCTATTCAAACATTCGTTCAGCGAGATTTTCTGTATTTACTCGAAACTACTGTTTGGAATATGAACTTCAATCGGGAAATTCCTCGCGGCATAATCATGTTTCCTTTGAGACTCCGCTTTCATTACCTCGAAAGTTTCTTTCTGCTTAAGTAAACACAGAACTTTGATTAAGACTCGAGCCACAGAGAAGCGGGAAGAAACAGACCAATTAAGTCGAGAAAATTAGCGCCCTGCAGTTTACATCGTCCCAACGAAGCCGTAGAAGAGAAGAGTTTAAAAACAGTTTATGAGCTTTCATTGTTTTCCTTCCACTCTGCAAAGCATAAATGAGCTTAGAGGGATTCAAATTATGAATAATTTTTGCAGGGAGCAAAAGTGAATGCTAATTAACGTTGAAAGTTTCCGTCTGTAAAGTTTTGCTCACTCCAAACGGCAGCAAATTATTTTTTGCTCTCGATGGACCAAACACTAATCTTAATATCCGCCTTGTAAGTCGTTGGCAAACAATGGTAGTTTCAATTAATTAACGACGAACTTCCACTTGAACTCTCCAGGGACAAGATCATTGATTGTATCACAAGAGAATTTAAAGTACAAGCAAATTCGTTGTAAGAAGACAAGTCACGCAACTTGCAAAATCTTTTTCGAAGCAAAAACTTTCTGCTTGCATCACATAGTAGGAAAACTTTTTCTATCAATTAGATAACATTTAATGGTGGAGGATTCATTTGATGGAAGACCGAATGATGCAAGCTCTGTGCTGTGAATGATCAACTTCTGAGCACGGCAGACATTTTTATCGTGATTGAAATCCCATCACGAAAGTTTTTCCCTCATCTGGATTATCCGATGAACTCAATTCGATCCTTTGAATGCAACAAAAAGACTTGATTATCATATTTATTTCTCAAGAATCTTGCCTCTTCGAGCCAATCAAGCAATCTGTTCCTTCGCCCTGATTTCTTTCTCTAGCCGAAATACCGAAAAAACATCTCAGATTGCCCAGCTTCGAGAGGGAACCAGAGAAAAAGTTTAATTAAATTTCAATTCCGGGGCCGGCTTGCTCTTCTTTATCTTCTTACGGTCTGCGTTGTCAGAAGCAAAAACCTCATTATCATCATTTGTTTTAGGGAAAACGAGAAAATAAAAGTTTCTGTTAATTGATCCATGAGCTTTCGGTGATCCCTTTTTGCCGAGCTCGTCACACAGTATGCTAGAGGAAGACATCTGTGCGAATCTTGATTTATTTTTCAACGGTTTGACTCGACACATCGCAAATCCTTCTCTCCCCCGAACATGTCGTCACAACAGAGCGAAAGGAAGATCCGCACGTTGCAAAGTGTATATTGCGTGAGACGAGAGCTTCAACCGCTTTTCTCTGTCGTCTTCATTGTCATGCAAGCTCGACTGTCTCGTGAATATAATATTATTCAACCCATGTTGTTGCTTTTACAGCGTCAAGGAATGTCAAAGGCAATAATACACATGATTATACATCAGAAAGATAATGTTGTCTTACTGAGCCAGAAGAAAAAGTTCGAAAAAAACGATAGCTCGAGTCGATTCGGGGGGAATTTCTTTGAATTGTCTGGAGATAAAATGAAATATATGATCTGATAATGTACGCCTAACGAATGCTCAACTCAGTTGTTTTGCTTTGTCGGATTTTTGCTGGCGTTTTTTCTTTCTCCACGCTCAGCTTTTCCGTTTTTATTTTACAGCCGACAATAAATATTTCAAGTCAAAGAAAAGAATTTCATTCCAAGCGAGAGAGACGCACAATCGTATAAAACAAATTTTGATTACACAATTGGGAGCAAAAAGAAAGAGAAAAGTAAGAAGGGAAGAACGAAGGCTTAACACTCGGCGCCAAGATCCCTTATACGCTGAAGACGATCCGAGTTCACCATAAATCACGATGCTATCCCATTGTGAGGGAAGTTATGAGAATGAACAGTCGCCGATTTAATTTCTGTTTCACATTTGGGATTAATATTTCGCCGAGTGTTGCAAAAAAACTGTTTTCATAGCAGAGGGAAACGAACTGAACTGCGAAGCAAATTAATTAAAAGCTCCTTTTTATCACTGCTTCTCGCTCCAGGCATGAGTTGGAAACCCAAATGTGGAATTTAGTTTCGTACAGAGCGAGGTTTCGAATTGTTTTTAAACTCGAATTGACAAGAATTCAAAGAAACTAAAACTTTATAGTTTTCGAGTGACACGAGGAGGACGAGTGACGCAACATGCAACCTGATCCTAATCTGTTTTCTCCAGCCAGCTCGTCTCGAAATTATTTTTCAATTAAAAACTTTTCTGAGTGAATAGAAAATCTCTTTTTGAAAAGAAAATCGTTATCTGGAAAGCGGAATTTCGGAAATGAGGTTGCTGTTAATTCGCTTCTCCTTGCAACATTCTCGTCTTAATGGGAAGAAACGATTCAATTTTCTCAGACATGTGCGGAGCTGCAACGCTTCATGATCTCGAGCATTCTTAGAGAGCGATTTAGCTGCATCTCTGCTCGACTTGTCTGTTTATTCCTCCATTAAATTTAAACTAAAACAATGGATATCTTCGAAATGGGGAGAAAACTCGAAGCGAGAAGGCAAAATGTGCTTTTCATTGCTTAAACGACGTACGAAAGTTCCTCCGCTCGAATGTGTTTGCAAAGCTTTCGAGAACTTCTTTCAATAAAGTTTCTGCTTACTTGCACATTCGAAATTGCGATTTGCTCTAAATGAATGGAAGAAAGTTTCTCATTACGAGCGATAATTCGTGCATCCTTCGAAGAAAGCAGAAAGCTGATCCCATCAAAGACGAACGCGCTGTAAAATTTCCATTTTATTTATCGGGAAAGTTCAATCTAAGAACTGTCTTGAATCGACATCACTTAAGATGTCGCACAAAAGGCAGGCAAGCGATGTAATCAGACGTTGTCCAACGATGGCGTGCGGAAGTATTTGACTGGCTTGGCTCCTCTCACTTCCAATCTTAACGCAAGCTGTGGACAACGCCTACCCAAAGCTCTCACCTTTATAAAATCAGCGATCCAATCTGTTTTGATGCGAATAAAAGAAACGTTACGAGCTTTCAACGACCAGAAAAAATAATCGAAAACATTTCTCAATCAGAAAAAGTTGCAGAAATCGTTGGTTTTAATGAAGTTTTTCACTCGAAACGGAAATGAAAGAATTTCACAAACTGCCCAGGAAATGAGGTTGTCTCTGCTAGATTTAAGTTCACGGCACATTGAGATGAGAAAATTGCGTTGAGCTTCGTTAACAGCATCAAACGAAACAAAAGCTTGACAGACACTGAAAGGAGAAATCCCTCCAAGGTATCGTACAGTAGCGACGTCAGCCAAAGAACCAGGTAGAAGAGAAAGCGTAGACACTTCAGAATGAATCCTAAAGATGCTCACTGCTTCAGAGCACTTGCGTCGTCATCAACTCGAGATCAACAGTTCTGTATCTCTGTGAAGATAGAACGACATTGAATTTCCTTTATCGCAACTCACCTGTAAAGAAGGCGAAGCGAAGAGAAACGGAAAACACAAAAAGAGAATAGTTAATGAAATGGCAAAGGAGCATATTGAAACGGAAATGTTGATCATTAAATCTTTGATGAAGAAATAAAACAAAACTGCTAACATTTCCAAGTTTTTTTTGTCCTGAAACAAAGCGAAAGAGAAGAGCGGAACGATTTAAAAAAGGAAAATACATTTCGGCTTCGATTGCAGCACAGACGGAACGAAAACACTGAGAAGAAGGTGAAGCTTAAGCTGTTCTTCCAATCTAGAAAGGTCATGGCTCCTATAATGTCGAAAGGAAAACTCTCGTTCCTCGTCCTTGCTGTTGCTTTCATTTACGGTCACATGTGGCGAGAGACGATGATGACGACTGATCTGCAAGTTTTTGTGGCTCCGAAGCTAAATCGCTGTTCTGGCAAATTGAAAACGACATCATCGTCTCTCGCTTAACTTTTTGCGCACAAAAGAACTTAAGTCGTTGGCAGTCCCAAACCTCCAATCACATTACCGTCGCTCTCGAATTACACTCAACCCACCGGAATCCGATGAAGCTTTTAGAGTCGCAATAAGCTTCGGCATAGTAAAGATTCTCAACGAGTCCCAAAGATTTCGTAGCTTCCAGATTACTTTATTCTTCAAACAACAGTCGGCTTACGGTTCCATTCGTGTCTGGGATTATATTTTATCTCGCAGAGTCTCGGCGCTTTATAGATTTGCTTGTGATAATGCGTTCGGTGATCATTTAGAAAAATGAGATACAATTTGGGCAAATGACATCGGATGTGAGGGAGGGACTATCGGGCGTTTCTACTGTTTCGCTTAAGCTCCGCTTTATTATGTCATTAGTATCAATTTATTCATCCAGCACTCGGAGAACTCATGTGTCTGTGTGTAAGTCTCGGCTGTATCAATTCACTTCGACTGCCTTCATCTTTCCACTCCCATCTGTGCTTTTACTACATCATTGGGTTGACTTGATGGCACATAAAATTGATCCTGATAAAAAATGTGTAATTTATTTAAACGAAGGAAAGCTTGCAGCGGAGAAATAGCTGTGATCTGTGACGTTTTTTAAGCCTAACGAGAAAATTATGAAACGTGGAACTTCTCATCTATCCACGGATGCGAGAAACTCTTTGAACTAAGTTGCAGTAGCGAGAAGCCATTGATTCATTTCCATTGCTGTTAAAATCTCTCTAATTAAAACGACAAGCCATGTTAACTCTTGCAATTGCTTACACATCAGCAAATATTCACTTGATTTCAACCATTCTGGATACACTCAAAGCGGATCGTTCCGTAGTTGGCAGTAATTCAAAGCGTACGTAATTACACGTTCTCGTGCAATTAACATTCATAGGTTTTCAAAAGTTTCCCTTTGAAACTTGCGAACTGATATGAAACCTCACCAACTTGTCAACGAATTTCAACGCCATAGCTACGCTATAAGTCGCCGAAACAGAAGTTCAAACCAGAAGTTTATCAAATCAGAGTTCGTGTTCACGTCTTTTGCACCCCAAAGCTCCACTTTCTTCCCACGACAAAGAAGCATTCTTGAATTTTAATGAAATTTAAATGAGAAACATAAAAATCTCTCCGCAACGATGCTGAAAGGCGAAAGCTTTTTTCTCCCTCTGTCATTAGATTGAATCGCGTTCAGTGTATTATCGCTCGAAATATGAAATCTGGATAAAGCGCTCTCGAAATAAAACTTGGAGAAATATGTACTTGAGGCGGAAAGCGGTGCGCTCGACTCCTTTCTCATTTAAATCTCTCGTGTACCAGAATGTAAAGATATTTTCCTTCTTCCCTATGAGCTCTCGGGAACTTTCTCCCGTCTCAAAGACGGAATTGAAAGAATCAAGTCAAGACTTAAAGGGAGTCGCTTAAGGTAAATCACAGAGCCGAGTGTAAAACCTCGTAAGTTGAAGCTAAGGCAGCGCTTTTCTGTTCAACCCGATGCGAACGAGTTACTCCCTACAAATCAAGGAAAGCAGAATAATAAATATTGCAGAAAACTCAAGATAACCATCTTCATTCTTCAGATAGATAAAGGAAGGTGCATACTCGCACTCCCGCGAGCTTCTTGCACGTCCACCGGTGCAGCATTGTCAGAGCAGCAGAAGTAGATACGCCCATAGAACTACTGTCCTTTCCGGGCCCCATCTTCATTCTTTTCGAGACAAGGATCTTTTCATTTTCAGTCAACTGGTCGTTAAGTGTTTGCCCTGCCATAGCCGCTGCTTTTTTCGAGCCAAAGACGATCGTTTAGTTGCAGGGAATTTAATTTAAATCCATTCGAAGACAGGTGCTGCAAACGATTTTTATCTCGAGTTAAAAAGCAGTTTAACGTCATAATAGATTAAAACTTTGTTGATTCGAGATGGACGGAGCGATGCTGAAATTCTTATGCTGAAACATCAGAGATTAAGTTGAGAGTTCGAGTTGCCTTGGAGCAATAAAAAGATTCCGTGAAAGTAATTAATAATGTGGATTACCCGCTTAAAATGTAGCACACAGCGGAAACGACTATAAATTCTCTTCACCTTCGTTTGAAGGCATCGAGTGAAAGTCACGTCGTAGAATTTCCTTGAGGTGATGCAAGATAATCCGTAATCTTCCCTCGACGTCACACACAAACTGCCCCAATAAATGAAAGCAATTCTCTTTTCTCGTTCGTGATCCATCTCTCTTGTTCTCTATCTTGTGTCTGAGGAGGGATGTGCCGGCACGAATAAAGATGAATAAAAGTTTCCTCCTGAAGCTAAGAAGCTTCTTTCTTCAGATACTTTTGTTCCAGAGCCAGCGAGAACAGAAAAGTTTTGAAATCTTAATGTGGTCTGAGGGCGAATTTTCCGTTTCATTTAAGACGCTTCATCCCTCGAGGAAGCTGGAGCGCGTAAGTTCGATAGCAATAAAAATGCTCCATCATTGCCAGATAACGCGTGTCTCGTTCACCGCTTTCTCTGCGTACGTTTTCTATACATTTCAATTGGTTCTCGATTTATTTTGTTCACTTGCCGCTGTGAGAAAACTCAGGGTGGCAGCCGTAGTCCTAATAAAGACGATAACTCTCCCTGCTGGCATGATGACGTGCTAAGATTATGTCACGCTCTTGATAAGGTCAACAAGAAAAGGTTTTTCAGTTCTTATCACATAAGATGACAAGGTCTTTGCCCGTAAATTAGAAATTGCATCCAACCGGAATTCTAAAGATTTCAAGCTAAAACAAGAAATTTATATTTATTTTTGATTTGGTGGAGGAAATTTTCTGGAGTTTCGAAGAAAACTGATCGACCTTTCCTAATTAGGTTGCATCCCAATGATCTCATTAGTAACCTTCAAACTCCTAGCCTTTTATGTGACTTTAAAAGATCGAGCAAGAGCTAGCGCAGCTCCAGCAAGTACCACACTCATCATTTTGTTGCACTTCACGTATTGATAGCATTGTCACATAAAGCTCAACAGCGACCATTGTAGCAACCTCACATTTCCGCGCAACTTGAGTGGCGCTTGAGCTCGTTAGCTTCGGCTCAAATGCTGATAAGACTTAGCAAAAGAATCGCATACACAGTTTTAGGCTTTATCGTCATACTTAATACCTCTATCTCTTTAAATGATCTCTTTAACTGACATTCTTGAAAGTGCAATCTACGAATAAATAAAATTTCCTAGACAAATTGCCCAGCAGAATAAATAATTTTGTAAGAAATCGCCTGGCCAACGTCGTTCGTCCTGTGCCTGTAGATTCGTTTAAGATTTTATGAATGTCATCAATTAAACTTCCCTCCTCGTCGACTTGCTTTTCCTTTAGAAATCATCGTCATCTCACTCTCCATCCGCGCGTCTAATTTATGGTTCAATTTAAAATGTATTTAGAATTTTTGCCGCTCCTCGCC
Organism: Smittia sp. YW1114-2; assembly: GCA_033064975.1. Classification (NCBI taxonomy): domain Eukaryota; kingdom Metazoa; phylum Arthropoda; class Insecta; order Diptera; family Chironomidae; genus Smittia; species Smittia sp. YW1114-2. The sequence continues at coordinate 8,567,782 of CP093833.1, forward strand.
ATGATTATGGAAAATAAATAAACAGGTTTTCCCGCTTCAACTCGCGACACCATGAGCAAATAATAAATGGGGATGATAATAAAGATCAAAACAAGCGGACCATCATCATTTATCAAAGCAGATTTCGCACACCTTCCATCTCAGGCCGCTCGTCGTCTTCCCACTACCGCGCTTTCAAAACGCTCAGTCATGAATAAATTTAAATGAAATTACGAGTGGTCGCTATTGAGATGGAAAATTGAAGTTGGGCAGAGGCAATTAAAGCAGAAACTTCCTGTGCTGACCCATTTATCACCCCTTTCCACTCCAACCCGGACACGTTGCCGTCGTTACATCAATTGTCAATTTCATTCTGTATTTATAGTTGCGAAGAAGCTACGAGTTGGCGAGCAATACCGACAAAACGACGAATGTAATACGATGTGCAACAAATGTTCGACTCCCTCTCGCCCTTCCTCCCATAAATCCTGCAACAAACGTCGATAGTCGAGAGAAATCAATTAGAAATCGAAAATCAATACGTAAATTGATTCTCCAAAAAGCTAGCTTTGGATGACAGCAGTCGTGCCACTGCTGAGCACGAAGGCTCCGTGCGAGCTATATCGACACTTTATTGGCACAATCATACAGCAATATCCCCGGCAAACAATAAAGTGATTGCAGTTTAACCTTTTTAATTGCATTCCCATGTAGACGTTTACCTCCGGCGACTGAATACGATAAATTTATCCTCATATATCCGGCATTATGTTGGTCTTCCTCTTCCCTGCTCGCCCTGCTCTCAGAGGGAGGTGGAAACGAGATATTCAATTTATTTGTAGCCCGAGACGATAAGCTTGTCTGTAAATACAATTTCGTTCGTTGTTCTCTCGAGTTGTTCGGGATCGAGAAATTTACAAGCGAACGCGGTGATAATTTTGATTTTGTTGAAAATAAACCGAGCGAATGATTCGAGGACGTAGCTTTCAATGGAGGACAACAGAGCGAATTAAGTTGTCAAGTGTTTACCAAACATTTGAGCTTTAAAGCTTTATTAAAGCGCTGATGATGTTGATCGATCACCTTCGAGTCAAGGCCAAACAAAATCTTTTTGCTAAACTTTCGCCCACCGCAAACTTTTTCTGTCAACGATTCATCATCGTGTAATCACCCGGAGCTCTGATTCAATTGATAACATCAAAGTTTTCTCTGCCGTGGACCCCAGGCAACTCAACATGTGCAAAGCTTTTCATGGAATTTCGTCACGCAAATGTAGCTGAGAGGCGGGTTGGAAGTTTCTCGTAAACATGTGTCAAATGCTGAAAGTTTTAAGCTGGAAAACTCGTCGCTGTTGGGAGTGGCGTAAAGTTTGTGAAGTTTGCTCGCTTCCCTCACTCCTTCAATCATCAGCGAACATCACTTTTGTATTAATCTTTTGTAAGTTGTAAAGCTAATAATGGAAGCATCGAAGGCTGTCTGCCTCGTATGAATCAATTGACTCCCGCCCGGGTTGCAGTCGTGTCGATTTGTTTGAGTGCTTCTCTTGATTTATCGCTTCGAGATCAGACGCTTCGCTACTTAATCGAACATGGAAAACTTTCTTGCTCCAAGGCAGAGTCTCGTCTATCGTTCCCACCACAGTCAATGGATGTGCATGCAAATAAGTTTTATTGACTCAGCTCCGCTACCTTTCGAAGAGAAACTTTCAGACAAATGTGCGAACAGACGAAAGGGGGAAGTAACGATTGTTGTTTACGCTGCTTGATTAAAATTTAATTACCAATTTTTGCTGTGTGTTCAGATTCAAATTAGGGAGTCGTCTGTTCGCTCCAAGCTTTGCTTTCTGATTTATTTATCTACAACCTTCTCACATGTGCTTTCTATCGCTTTTCTTCCACCCTCGGTCGTTTTTCCTCAAGACGGGCCAACTTTTTTTGTTTCGAGCTCTTATTATGCTCCAGAGCATTTGCCGATGAAACGCGCTGCCGAGTCACTCAGCAGCGAAACTTTCATTAGATTTTAATGTTTTATTTGTGTTCCTCCAGCACCCTCCAGCAAGCTTTTCGTTTCGAAACACTTTTCGCAGGCAGAGGACGAAGAGCAAGCAGAAAGTTTTTCGCGCCCGCATTCTTTGAAAGTTTAATGAAAAATCATTTTGTTCCCAAGGAGAAATTGTTTTTCGACTGAAGTTCGCCTGTTTTGAGCTCGAAGATGAAACTTTGACGACGCGATGAGTTAGGAAGTTTCGTTAGAAGTTCATCATAGTTGCCCTTTAGAATTTTTCTACGTAACAACGCTCAAAGGAAATATTGAAGTGTCAAGAGACTTTGTTAAGTGTCTTTCATCCCTGAATCTCTCGAGCAAATTATATATTATTGAAACTCTTATTACTCAACTCTCTGTTTAACTCTGCTGATGACGGTTTTGCACGTGACTCAACTGATTGACTGACTTCTCGTAATACTCGAACGACTTCGGTTCAGCTCACGACGCTAATGAAAGCACGCTAATGCAATACAATTCGGAACAGTTACTCTCTCACTTGCCAAAGGACGGACAAGAATTTTTCAATTTCCGAGAGTCGAAATGGAATTAACAAATGGAAGAGCGAAATCGTTTTTCTGCTGGAGAAACTTCCATTTGCCAAAATGAGCACAATGCCAAACGATCTGAGGAGTTTTGCTGCAAGGCGAGTAACTCAGAGTTTATTTCACGATTTTTCTTCATCTTCAATTTGGTCCTTAGCAGCGTTTCCATTCTTTCTGCACCAAGAGTCCATCGATGGGGTCACAAAAAGCTTGAAAGCACTCTCGAGACGGTTTTTGTCAACGCTTGGTCTCTTAAGCTTGACGTGATTTATGATTTGGTGCTTTTTCCTCGATTGGACTTGATCCAGAAATAAGTTTGTAAGAAAGTGTTTATCAAGCAGAAAGGAATCGAAATTGAAACGGAGTGAAGTCGAGAAGTATTTTGTTACTGATAACTTCTTTAACGCAGCTCCCCAGCAATCCGCAAAGCGCTCCGAGCCATCTCGTCTACGTCAGTCAATCTGAGAAGGTTTAAGCTCTTGACTCTTATCGCTTGTGATGCCAATTCTCCATCGCAAACACAAATCAAACAAGCTCTAACAAAGGAGAAGGCAAAGCGAGCTTGACTGACAATCGCTCCTATCTGCTACATCAATCTGAAGCCTTCGCCTGCCTCACTCCACCCTAGAAAGCTAAGCGTTTCTGAAAAATGACATTGAGTGACTGGAAAATAGGATCATAAAATTAAAAGCTTCTCAAGCCCTCGCGCGCCCTCAACTCTTTCTCCGGGTGGAAAGCTTAAGAGCTTAATTGTGTATGTCGAATGGAAATCCCCTTTGACTTCAATCTCCGTCTTTGTTTGTTTTTCGACGAGAGACGAGGAACAGCATCTCAACATGGATGTCAAGACGACAGGCTGAAATGGTTACAAAGATGTAGATTGTCGTTTGTAACCGTTATGGGCCGAGAAATTAAATTCTTCCTGAAAGCAGACACCATTGCAGCTAAATCTTGCAACACGCGGCTCCTTTCAATATCTGATGACTTATGCAGATATCGAGAGCGTCATATCTAAAACGGATTCCATCGGCCAATTTTCTTCAGGACAATTACTTTAATCTCCTCGACTGTCTATCCAGACATGAGGTGGCGATTTGAATGTCGGAAAAGGAATTCTCGACCTAGATCAGACCGCTAAATATTTCAAGTCTAAAATTACAGGGGGAACTTTGATATGATGTCAAGTCGAGCCATTAATTTGCCCGCGCGTTAGCTTCCGGAAGGCTTCACGATTTTCCCAGGGAAAATTACAGTTCAAACTTTTAATTAGCGTGGCGGAGGGAAGTTTGCGCTATGACAGTTTCAAGTTTGTTGACAATCGATAAGGTGAAAGGCGGCGCGGCAAAACAGAGAATTCCCTTCCGGTCGGGAAAGAGAACGACAGGGGAAATAATTTTAATAAGCCGTTGGCTGACAACATGAAAGGTGAGATTAACTTCTTATCTTTTTTGCCTCGTCGCCCTTCTTGTTACACATTATTTACAAGACGATTTGACATTGAGATGCTCCAAAGCGAGCTCTTTCAAAGCGAATCCCTTCGCCGTATTCAAATTAGAGGCGCCTCGAACACAACAGCAAGCGTATGTTCGCCCCGTCATCATAAATTATTCATTAAAAGTAATTTCCTTGAGATGCTCCTGAAGTTTGATTGATATTTTTATTATTTGCCCTTCTTCCATCTCCTCTCCTTCTCCATCTTCATCCCCAACATCAGTCAAGCTTAAACTGAACGTTTCGCATTTCCTATCAGCCTTTTCCTTTCGCTTGAATCATCGCTTTCCATTTTTCAATCGAATTTCGGTTTGTAGATCGTCGAGCCTTCCAGCGACAAATTTCTCTCATCACTCAGACTCATGTGAAGCTGTCGCTCTCCTGGAAAATGCTTGGGAAAACCCTTCCACTCTCAGAGCTTTTCAGCCTCGTACCAGATGAAGAGTTTTCACGTGGAAGTCCAACGATACAGAAAAACCACATCGGGGTAAAAGGAGAAGTGAAAAAAATGCAAACCTCATTGCACGTTCGATATAATTCGTGATGACTTTTTCCTGAAAAACTTTTCTTCCCTTTTTTCGTTAGAGGAAAACCAAATTTTCCGCTTGTCCAATTTCTCTGCGACACGAGCATGAAAGGAACTATCGATAAAAACGTGAAATTTATACTTTTCCTTTTCGCTTCCTCCCGTTATCCTTCATCAAATTTTCAGTTTAAAATGCTGCTCGCATACGCATTCGACTCGATTGGAGCATAGAGAGATGACGGCGGAGAAAGTTTTGAGCACTTCATGGGGAATCTGAGTGCGACGAGGAGGAAAAATTAAAAGTTCCTTTAAAGGATCAGCGACGGGGAGTGTTTGGGGGTTACGTACAATGCGGGAGAGAGGAAACTGCAAACGGTCAATGCTACCAATCAAAGATCACGTGTCGTTTGTACGTGCCTTCCCAAGGGATCCCTCGTCTCGCTTCACATTTCGATTATTTACCTTTTTCTCCACTCGATTGGAAATTGAGTTTTTCCGAATAAATTTGAACGGGTATTGAACTTGAATTGGGGAGATTTTGATGATTAAAGAGTTGGAAAGATCTGTGACGGACGCAGATTTTATCTTCTTCAGAATTGAATCTCAAAACCTCTTCAGTTAAATCCTCTGCTTGAATCGTCTGAGTTCAAGTCAACGACTTCCTTTAAAATCCTTCTTCATTTCAACACCTTCGTCAGGTTCATCGTCATGACGTAGACATCAATCAACCCTCCGGTGAAAGAAGAAATTTTTTGAAGATTGAAATGTGTTAACACAGTTTTCTTCTTACGTACCACGTAGATAGGGGGAGTGGAAAGGGGTTGTGAGGTTGAATGGAAATGCATAACAGATATGCTTGGAAGGAGGTTGAGGTCTTCCAATTTAAAGTTGTCCTGATAAACAATTCTGATTTGAAGGGAGTCTGCATTTCTTGCTTTTCAGATACGTGGATAAAGAATCAAGCTCTTGCCAACGATGTTCCTGACATCGGATTCGTTGACATTTCGTCTTGACGTCGAATCTCTGACCCATTTTCTCTTTCTCTCTCTCCCTATATCATGCCAAGAATTGTGATGTCAGATTCGATTGACATCAAACGGAAATATTTCCTCGTCTTTATGCGATCGCAAGCTCGTCTAATGGCGATTCTCAGAAAAGCTTTCGTCGGATCGATGGAGAAGATAAAGAACTTTCAAAGGAAAAGCTCTGATTGATAAATTTCAAAGAAATGTTTAAAGATTCCAAAAGTTTCTTTGTGAAGACTTCGAACCTTGAAGCAGAGCTTGGTTTCTATGAGATGATTGAGTCTTCTGGCTAAGCACAGCTAGGCAATTTGTGATAGCTGAATTCAGCGTCTTTTGAAGCTTTCGATAGCTACACACAAACTGGAGAATCGATCAGTGCTCTCTCAGTCAAGTGACCGAGTAAAGACTCACCTTAGATTCATCAACGCTTAGTCAAATGTTCATCGATTTTATGAGACTATAAGAAAGAAATCTTCATGGTTTTGTTTTTAGCTCTCTTTATTTATCTTTCATCCTGACTCTTAACAGTTTATCCTTCCATGAATCTAATCCAACAAGTCAAAAATACATCCGGAGCTTAGCTTTATTTTATAAAAGTGAAATTTTTCAGTTTTTATTGGATTTTTTGCGTAAAATTTTCTTGTTCCTTTCCATTCTTTCATTTTCATCCTTTTCGTTTCGTTATAAAAGTTAGTGTGTTCATCTTTTTTCTCGTGTTGTTGTTTGGGGGGTTGAAATTCAAAAATGTTCATTCGTGCTTTCCATCTAACTCAAATCCTTCATCCCGTTCGCTTTATTTTGCCCGCTCACCATCTACGATTATTTATTGAATTATTATTTAGCCGCTCACGTCGAGGCTGAATGAGCGTGACAGAGTTAAGTTAAATAAATAATCTGCTTGCTGTGTATGGAAAGATTCTTCGTGGTGATTTTGGTTCGGCCGACTTCTTTGAAAACAACTTAAAACCGATTTAACAGAAAAACAAGTGAGAAAACTAAAGAAAATTTTAATAATTCCGTTGAACGAAGGAGAAAAGTTTTCCTATTTTTTGAGATTTTTACTTTTTTCTCATTTTTCGATTTTTTTGTAGATTTTTCGTGATTTTTTGGATATTTTCTTGCTAAAAGTTGTTGTTTAGTCGCGTGATCCGTTGCAATATTGTTTGCCTCGTCGTATTATTGACGAAATTTTCTTAATTTTATATTTTTTTTGTAAGGATTTTTCATAATTTTGCTTTTTTTTTGGATTTTTGAAGATTTTTTTATGCTGATTATTTCATTTTGTTATTCATGCTCGCTGCGGGCAGCGTCGACAGCTTCTCGCCTGCGTCGTGTTTATTCGCCAACCTTGGTGGCCTTCTGCTGATGGACGTGCAATACGGCGACAGCTTCTTCTACCTTCGACTTCAATGATTCGTTGTGCTCCAACATGTGCAACAACTCCGAGTTGTCAATCTCCAACAACATTCCGGTGATCTTTCCGGCCAAATTTGGATACATTGATTCGATCAACGGGAACAAACGCTCGCCGAGCATTTGCTTTTGTTCAGCCGGCTGGGCTGCTGCCAACATACTTGCAGTCAAAGGTTCCTGGCCCTTGACGACGACAGCCTGCTGGGCTGCTGGTTGAACAGCCATTGGGACGCCTTGCGGAACGTTGCGAGTGTTCTGCGTGTACTTGTAGCTGGCGGCTCCACGTTGAGAAACCGGAGCGTTGATGCCACGTCCTGGCTGAATTTGTCCGGCAGCTTGTTGTCCAGTAATTGGACGAGCCGAGTTGCGCAAAGCAGCTGAAGGGTTCTGACCAGCTTGAACTTGTTGGCCGCGAGCAACGCCGGGACGATATTGACCAGTGGTAGCAACCATGTTCTGATATCCAGCAGCGTTCTGAGCGACGTTCTGACGGACTTGTGGCTGGCTGGCCCATCTGGGAGTAGTACGCAATGGCGTGACAGCTGGTCCGTAGAAGCGCTGTGGCTGAGGAATCGTTGGAACGAAGTATCCGCCAGCACCGCCGGGCTGGAAGATTTGCCCCATCTGCTGCATACGCATGTTGGTCATTCGCTGCATGTACTGCGAGGCCAAGTGAGCCTTGCGATCTTCCTTCTTTTGAGCGAGAGCGACGTACAATGGTTTGGATCCAACGATGCGTCCGTTCATTTCAGTGACTGCCTTTGTGGCTTCTTCAGCAGCGGAGAAGCAAACGAATCCGAATCCCTTTGAGCGTCCATCTTCAAGCATAACCTTGGCGCTCGTGATTGTCCCGAACGGCGTGAATTCCTTGCGCAAACGCTCATCATCAATGGTATCATCGAGGTTCTTAACGTACAAGTTGACTCCTTGATAGCGCGACATGCGTTCGATCTTAATCTGCTCGAATTTTCGCTTCAATTCCAACTGACGTTCGAACTTCTTCTGAGCACGTCCAACGTACAGCGTCTTGTCATCTCCCAATTTCTTTCCGTTCAAAGCCTTGACGGCTTCTTCGGCAGCATCGGCCGATTCGAAAGCAACGAAGCCGAATCCTCGCGATTTTCCATCCTTGACCATTACGCGGTGGCTCGTAATTTCGCCGAAAGGCTTGAACGCCTCGTAGAGCGTCTCATCGTTGAACTCATCGCCGAAGTTCTTGACGTACACGTTCGTGTAGAGCTTTGCCTTTTCTCCGAGCTCCTTCTCGCGTTCCTTGCGCGGGATGAAACGTCCAACGAAGACTTTCTTCTCGTTCAACAACATTCCTAAAACGAGACAGAGTTGGCGACGACGCTTATCATGTTGAAAGTGTTGACTCACCGTTGACCTTCTCGATAGACAAGTTGGCAGCTTCTTCAGTTTCGAAATGGACGAATCCATAGCCCTTCGATGCGCCAGTCTCGTCTTGTGCAACCTTGCAGCTCAAAATGTTTCCGAATGCTGAGAATGTGTCGTACATGGCCTTGTTGTCGATGGTCTTGTCCAAGTTCTTGATGAAGACATTTCCAACCCCAGATTTGCGGAGAGACGGATCGCGTTGGCTCCACATAATGCGAATCGGACGGCCTTTAATCAAGTCGAAGTTCATTGTGTCGAGAACGCGTTCGGCTGAGAGGAAAATCAATCAAGTTAGCTTGGAATTTTAAAGTGAAAGTTTCAATGCAAAGCGTGCCGCGTAAAATGCACAAACACCAACGGCAGCTGCTGGATACGATCGAAGTATGTTTGGCTGTGGTCGTACGATGAAAAGTTATGAAATTCCTTTTGCTCGGAGAAGGCCTTGAACCAATTGTTTCCTTCGAGCTCTCCGACTCGCTCGTGTCCCACCCAGATCGTTTTCCTCTATCACTGTTGACCGGGGAGCGAAAGGTCAACGTTACGAGGCAGAAACATGAAGGGAAAGCAAAACAAATATGGTGGAAACCACATGGCCTCGATAATCTCAGTCGTCGTCGTTGCATTTTAAGTGGAATTTCAGCGCGCGGAACTCACCATCGGCGGGCTGCTGGAAGTTGACATAGGCGTAGCCCAGAGAGCGACGCGAGATGACATCGCGACAAACGCGGATTGATAAGACGGGTCCGATGGTTGAGAACTTCTCAAACAGCATCGCCTCTGTGATGTCAGCGTGAAGGTCTCCGACGTACAACGAAGCCATTGTTGAGCTAAAAGCGATGGGTTTGGTTAGAATTGGAAGCTTCAAGCGACGCCCAGACGATGCCAACTCACTTTTTTCACTCGACACGTTTCAAACAGAACCGAAAAAATTAGAAAGCGAAGGAAATCAGCACGAGTTTCTTTTTTTTGTTGATATTTTGGGTGTTTTTATGTTTTTTAGCGATTTTTGATGATTTTTTATAGATTTTTTTGGTTTTTTTGTGTTTTTACTGCACGAAAATTAAATTAAAATGTGCTCTTTTTTTCAGAGAACTGTCTCGTGTGAATCTTAACCCGCGACTGAGGCTAAGGAATGGCCGTCGCCGGCGCCTTGGCTGAGTCGAAGTTGTGTCTGAGCTTGAAGCGGAGTTGGGGACCGCGGGGAGGTTGAAATTGGCTGGAAGGTTGAAACCCAAAGAGTTCAATGAAGGTTTGAAGGTTCAAACTGTTCACTTGGCTACAAACTAACAAACTTTATTTCCATCTTAAACATTTCTGTCAGTTTGAATCGCCCGCGCCATCCAACGCGCGATCCGCGCCGCGTGTCTCGGTTTTCCCGCCGTGCACCAAATTCCGGCCACGTTTGCCTTTGCTGTCAGTTTGGCTTCTTCTTGTTCGGGCCACGAAAGTTTCTCATTCACAAGCTCGCATCCAGACGAATCAGTTGTAAACAAAAAGTCCAAGTGAAACGGAAAAAAGCGGTAAGTTGCCAGATTTGGTTAATTACATAAAGTGGCGCTCCAAAGTGGCTGCGGTCGGGTGGAATTAGACGGCCTCGACGAGGAAAGTGCAGAAAGTGTACGTCCACTTAAGAAGCTGAGGAAGAAAAATGGAAATTTTCATTTTCCCATACAACAAGCGATTTAATGCTGCCAAGCCATTTTGTATGAGGAAAGAACGCTTCGCTTTCCGTTCTTCTCTTCTCCCTTCACGTACACACAGCGCTTGTTTACATTCTTTCTTCTCTTCGTCGCAAACGTAACCGAATTCTCGACTTTCGGGCCTTTCATTTAATAGATTGGAATATTAATTTGCTTTCTCTATTTCCACAGAATTCAACAAAAATGGCAGAAAGACCAAAGCGTCCCCTCTCAGCTTACATGATCTGGCTTAACAGCGCCCGCGAGTCGATCAAGAAGGAGAATCCCGACTACAAAGTAACGGAAGTCGCCAAGCGCGGTGGTGAATTGTGGCGCGGACTTAAGGACAAGAGCGAATGGGAGACTAAAGCAGCTACAGCCAAGCAAAACTACATCAAAGCACTCCAGGAGTTCGAGCGTAACGGCGGCGGGCCCGAGGAGAAGGGCAAGAAGCGCAAGGGAGCTGCTGCCAAGAAGACCCAGAAGAAGAGCAAGAAAGGCGCTTCAGAAGACGAGGAAGACGAATCCGACTAAGTTAATTATTGCCATTCCTTGCTGTCCCCAACCTGGTGGAAGGGACCAAAGGAACCAACTCACAAATTTTCAACCTCATCATCTCTCATTGAACTGCATTTAAGATTTTTCTTTCTTTAATCATAAGCGAGTTTCTCTCTGCCCCGACTCACGGCGGCCAGATAATTATTAGACGAAATAATTGTCGTCAGAAGCAAAACTGTTCTGTAGACTTAATATGTTTGACGCTTTATTTTTTTTGTCGTAGGAAAATTGAATAAAACGAGAAATGTACAAATTAGAGCGAAAAATATGTTTTTGACGATCCTTCTACCTTCCAGCGAGAAGCATAACACGAAAGCGATCCTTGTGAATCTTCAAGTGTTGTGAAGAGTTGAGCTTGCAGCTCAACAGACCACTGAGAGGCTACAGAACAAGATCCTTGCACCCTCCAAACCCTTCAGAGAGAATCCGTGATCCTTGCAACCTCCAGCGCCCATCGCAAGGAAAAACCGTTAGCGAGCAGTTAGCCACCGAAACCTTTATCGATTTCTGACTTCATTTTGTTTTTTCCCTCTCTCGATGTACGTAAAAAATCTGAGACAATATTAATGCGTCGTAGGCAAATGAATTCGCCAGCTGCCGAGCGCCGAGTTCCAGCTCCTGGCCAAATGCACCGTGCTCCCGCCTCGAGAAGTTCATACAAACCATCTCATACATACATGCTCGCCTTCGTTCATCGTTCCGCGAGGCGAGAAAAAATGTTCCCTTTGCCATATTTTAGAAAAAAGTGCGAAATTTCAATTAAAGTGGAATCGTCGGCCATTGATATCATCGTGAAAGTTCCGAGTCTCGCCATCAGCCGACGTTCTCCCGAAGAGATCTGCCGCTGACATTCCAGTTTTCTGAACAAACCGCTCGAAAAATCTTTGATCGCTGAAGGAAAAGCCATTGCTGAAGCATTTTGTATGAAATTTTTCAGAACATTTCGTATGGAAGCCTCGCTTTGCTTGCGAGTACAGTTCGAGCAAAAGGCGAAGAAATACACGGGCGGTGGTGGTCGTGAGAATGGCTACACGATCCGTGCTGGTGGTCGTGCGCGTGTCCGACACAAACTTTTCCAACTCGACTGTCGTCAGCCAACGGAAACGGGGAAATTTGGAAAATTAAACTCTCAGAATTTCCCTAAAATCTTCAGGGTTTCCTTTCAAACCACAAAAGGTTTTCAGCTCAGCTTCTATTCGATGGACGACAGTAGCCTCGACTAGGCTAACGGATTTCGCTTCATGTCGCGTCCTAAAATGAGAATTCTGGCCCGCGTGGCTCCCGATCTTCGATATTTGGGATGTGGGAATTTTCTTACGGCCGGCAAAGATGATCCTGTATCATTCGATTTGCAGGCTTTCATGAAAAGTCGATCTGGTTTTTCGGAAAATCGATTTATATGGAAATTCGTAGTGTCGAAGAAGCATAGCGGTGGGCTCGAGCTAATGTTCGGGTCACCCTAACTTTCCCTTTGTAAAAGTGATGGGAAATCATGTGAAAAGCATTAGGAAGGATTTTTCATAAAATCGGCTACGTTTCGCATGTGACAAAACCGCCGGATGTGCGTCACTTTGCAATGCTGTCGGTAGATCGCGCTCAAATCCTAATGCTGTCAGTTTGTTCGCAGTCAAGCCGCTCGTAAAACTTCGCTCCCGATTTTAAGTGAATTTAAACGCATAATAATTAAAATAAGTACGCCAAAGTGATCCGAGAGGCTCCAGCGACACATCTGCATCAATAGCTCATCCGATTCCGAGGCAAAAGTCTTCAGAAAGTTTCAATTGGCACATTTTCTTCGCAAATCGAAAGGTAACCAACACAGCCAAGCGGCACTCACACAGTCGCAGCCTCCAAGCACACTCACACAGACAAGCGCCTCAGTCCCAAGCCAACTTTTCACTAGAGAACTGAAGCATTTTGTTCGCAGCAGAGACTTCACAGTTGTTTGAGTATAAAGTATTGAAAGTGCTGAAGGAGAAATGTATGTGGAGACGATTTTCTGTTGGAGGCTGGCGAGGATCGCCGTTCGTGGAGGCTTAATTGGGTTTTAATAAATTTTTCTCGTCTCATTTCTCTCTAGAAAACTAAAATGGCAGACAGACCGAAGCGTCCCCTCTCAGCTTACATGATCTGGCTCAACAGCGCCCGCGAGTCCATCAAGAAGGAGAATCCCGATTTCAAAGTCACAGACATCGCAAAGAAAGGCGGTGAGTTGTGGCGCAACATGAAGGACAAGAGCGAATGGGAGGCCAAAGCCGCAGCCGTTAAGAAGCAGTACGAGTCTGACATGAAAGACTTTGAAAGAAACGGCGGCGATAAGAGCGCACCGACTGGCAAGAAGCGAGGCAAAGCACCAGCAAAGAAAGCACCGCCAAAGAAGAGCAAGAAAGCCGCCGACTCAGAGGAAGGATCCGAAGAAGAGGAGTCCGACTAAGCTGTGGATCTCATTACGCTTTTCGTCGTCGTCGCCCCACAAAAGGAAAGGAGCACCATCCCCCCCTTCTACTCCCGCGCTCCAATGCAACACACAACAAACAGAAAATTATTTCACTTCCAAAAGTTAAACGCTTTTGTTCCTTTCGTTTAAGTCGCCTCCCGAGAAAGAAAATTCTTCTTTTGCGTAATCATTTAATTGTAGAACGAACGAACTTCTGAAAGAGATTTTTGTTTTCGCGGTTTGGAAATTTCATAGAGTAAAAGCAACACATTTAAAGCGAGAGGAAGTGGAAAACTTACCCTTATAAAATAAAACAAACAAAAACATTTAAATAAAATAATTTTTAATAAAAACCATTTAAGACAACGAAATTGGCTTTGATTGGCAACACTCACGTTCATGAACAGCTCCAAAGAGACTGGGAATCCTCCGGCGGTGAACCCGACGGTTGTCTGCGATTGCGTTAGCATGAACAGAACGATTTTCCGTTGGTCGATGCGAGTCAAACGATACCAATAGGAATCGTAGATTGCTCGAGAGCAGCTCTCTGAAGCATTGCAGACGATCTGGCCGCAGTTTGAGAACAAGAAGCTCTGTAGCAAGCCAGCAATGCACATGAAGCCTGAGCTTGCGAAAACGACCTGGAAAAAAGACGTCAGAACGTTCGCAATGAACGAGTGGTCAATTAACTTTATCGAGGCTTAAGACGTATCAAAACTCCTTAGAAAAACTTACAAGCCTCATATGAAAAACGGAAATGCAAATGACGACAAAGTCCGACAGCCAAACGAAACAGTAAACGATTGAGAAAAGCTTCGAGCAGTGTCTGATGAACCTGAGCGGGAAACAAATTTTACAAATCACAGAACTTTCAATTTTTAGCGCATCTCACTCAAGTGTTTCGGCGTGGAGCTTTGCGCATCTAATGATCAACTCGTGCTGCTTCTCGTTCGTGTCGTAGATGCTGGAGAAATTTCCAACCATCTTCAGCTCCCGCTCGAGGATCTCAAACTGTCCGGTGATGTAAAACACGTACATGTATATCAGAACATCAAAGGCTAATTGGAGTTGAGAGTTAACGAACTTAAAGTTCGCGTCTGAATTGGTTTTACCAAGGATGGTGAGACAGCTGGTGGTTGTAACTGTCGTCGACCATAAGTAGTTGACTGCAAAGCCCACGGGCTGGTTATGCTGTGTGCCAGGAATCTCCATGTTGGCGCTCAGTTTGAAGTGACCTTGAAAGATTACCACGACGATTGGGTAGATAACCAGCGAAGCTAATGCGGCCAGATAGCAGACAGACGACATTGATATGTAGAGCTGAGCTCGTCTGAAATTTGCAACGCCAATGTCGTGAAACTTCGAATCCTTCTCAAGCTGTTCGGTGTGCTCGACAACAGTTTTCATCATTTCGCAGTGATCCTTGCGGTGCAGGAAAAGCTCCAACAATTTAGCCATCGATTGAAAGAACATGATCAAAGTTATTGTAGCCATGATGAGCTCTTCAAGTTCGTTCGCATATTTAATGATCACAAGAAGCGACGAGAAGCCTCCGATAACGGGCACAGAGAAAATCAACCCGATAACGAATTTCCTCCATTTCGAAGCGAGCAAGTCCTTGTGTAAGACGTTGAAGCCGGAGATGGTCAGGAGAAACAGGAAATAGTCCTCGAAAGGCTTGAAACCCGTCACCCCACAAGCTTGGTAAAGCAACTTCACTCTGAGATTTTTCCACAACATTTTCACTGGCTCAAACGACACTGATTTGTGCATCGAACGACCGCCGTCTTTTATATCCAGAGCAAGTCCTTCAAGGAAAATGTCATCTCTGAAGCAAACACGCGACTGCATTTTGCAAGACTGCTTATCAGCATTTTAAAGATTCAGCCTGGAAAATGTTGCAACCGCCGCAGTGCGTGATCCAAAGTCTTCATGATTTACGAGTTCATAAGCGTGCAAGAGTCTTCGTTTGAAGAATGAATGCTTATTATTGTATGTTTGTTGGGGTGCTTCCGTCTATTGCCAGACATCACCCATCGATCTGTCAATTACAGATTTATTATTGCAGAGACGTTGAATCGCTTTAGGATGTCAAGGCTTCACACGTTGTAACCAAGTTGAATGTTTCAGCAGCCAAGGAATCTGCAACAAGTGTCAGAAGCATTTCTTCGCCTTCTCATCTTTATTTTAATATACCAAACGTCCATTTTATTCAAATACATGTCGCTAGAGTTATCAATCTTTGGAGAACTCAAAGTCAAAGTTCTCCTTCGAAAGATTTAAGATTAAGTGTAGAGGGAAAAATTCAAATGTTCAATCGATGAAATTCACTATACTTCGTTTGTCGTGTGAAGCTTTTGCTGTTGGATTCCTCACACTTTCACTTTCACTTCTTTAATATTGTTCGTTTCTTATTTCTTTTAAAATTGTCTCATTTATTTTCTCGCTTAAGAAAATCACTATGAAAGATGTTGGTGATGGTGGCAACTCTCAGTTTTTAGATTTCCTTCGTTTCTTCTCGAACCAAACATTCAACAGTTTCCTCTTCAAGGTTGTTATCTTCAGCTTCCAAATGGTCGGTATCGATATCTAAAACGGAAATCTCATTAGTTTTGGTTACAAAGTTTGACGGTCGAGACAACTCACGATTTCTAAGTTCCAATCGCTTGATCTTAAGCTTCTCGTAATCTTGGATTCTTCTCTGACGGTATTCGGCGAACTCCTCGCGCAACTTCGCTCTCTTCTCCAGCAGCTCTTTGCTGGCTCTGGTTTGACGCATTCGATCCTTGGCTTCGAATTGCGGGTAATATTTCTTCAGGTTCTTCTTGATCTCCTTCTGCTGAGCATCGGTCAGCAGCGTTTGGGGTCGTGGACGCCAGAATAGTTGGAGGAACGACTTGAGGTTCACATGACGAAGCGACTTGCCTTGGAAGCTCCAGATGTTGTAACTGTGATCGTCTTTGACTTTGTAGGCGCTGAGACCGGTGGCGACGTAGCGACCTGTTGGATCCCATTCGCACTGGAAAGCTCCGTGATGCTCACCGGTTCCCATGATCGTGAAGTCGGCAGTGTCGACGAACTCGAAGACGCCTTGTGTTACATTGGCAAGGACAATGAAGCCGCCTCGTGGTGACCAGAACAGATGAGTTGCGGACTTCCGCTCCATCTTTTTCACAAGCGACACCTTCTGTCCTTTCTTGGCTTCGTAAAAGCTGATGTTCGAGCCGATGGTGCCTTCGCCGTGGATGATGGCGAACTTGTCGCCGATGGGCTCCCATGAAAATGCTCCGATCGGCTCCTTGATCTCCACCGAATCAACGGGGATATCTTTCTCTCGCATGTGGAAAATCTCAAAGTTGTAGAACATGCCAAGGAACTTTACGTCTTGATCTTTAAGTCCAGTTCCCTTCTTGGACTTGCTGAAGCGATCGACTTTCACGCAAAGGTAATCGCCAGACTTCTGCCAGTGGATTTTGCAGTCGGCGACGTTGAACAAATTCTTGGTTCGGATCTCGCGCTTCTTGGGAATTTCCATGAGCGTTACTTTAGCCGGCACATCAGTCTGTTCAGCGACCCAGTAAGCGATGATGTTGTCAGTCGGTGACCAAGCAAAGCCACGAATGCCGGGAATCTTCAGCGATTTCTTCTCAAGCAAGTAGAACGTTTCCGTTTCGTAGATGTGAATGGCACCATCGCCTAACGAAGCAACATATTTGTCATCGTGCGACCAGCGGAAGATGTTCGACGGGTTCTGAGCGTCTGCGACGAAACCGCGCTTCTCAAGGCCTGTCCTAATGTCCCAGATGATGACTTTGTTTCCGCCGCTAGCGCCAGCAGATCCGTAAGTGACGATGAAGTTTTCCTTGGGTGAGAAGTCGACGTGAGTGGTGCCAGGATGCGGGAACTTGTTGATACGTTGGAATTGAGGCCCTCCCCAGATCGCCACCCCCTGTTTATGGAAGGCAACGATGTAGGTTCCGAGCGGCGACCATTTCACAGTTTGCTCCGTAAACTTGTCCTTGCGATGAAGCTCGGTCGGGTCAGGCAGCGTGTTTTCCCAGAACTGAACCATCGACGGAGAATTTCCATTCTCGACGACGACACAGTATTGATCGTATGCATCAGGTTCAGTCAGGAAGCTATAGAGGTCAATGTTTGGCGTGTAGGGCTGAGGAGTCGGCGGAGTCCATTCGACCGGGATATCGTTGTATTTCTGGAAGTCGGTGAAGACGTTCACAAGCAGAGTGTGAGTCTTGTCCAAGCGGTGATTGGTGTAGAGCTTGCAAGCTTCTTCAGCCTGAGCTGCCGTCTTGTACTCGATGAAACAGTAGCCTTTAGTGTAGCCGTTGTCTTCTTTCGGGTAGTAAACGTTCACGATTTCTCCGCAAATCGAGAACAACTTCTTGAGGACATTCTCCAACTTTTCTTGACGTGCTGGTTCAACCTTTGGGACTTCATCGACGACGACAACATTTTCCATGCCATCGGTCTCGCAAGGTTTCTTCTTAAGAAAGTCGCCGAGTAATTCTGGAAGGAAATTCATTTAGAGGTTAGATAAGGGAATTTATTGATTTTCCGGGCGGCTTATTGCCAACTTCAAAGTCTCTTCTACATCCTCCCATTTGACAGATTTCGATAAACACTTTCCACGTCACAGTTCACGCCGGGAATATGCAAATTCATGAGAAAAGGCTTTCCACATTTTTGGATTCGTGGCTCACCTTCATCGGTAACTGTATCGACGAAATCCGGCGGATCCTCGTACGACTCGAAAGGCTCTTCCTCAAACTCGCCATCGTCGTCTTCTCCGATGTACTCTTCGTTTCGTTTTCTCGCCATTTTCACAGTTAAAACTAGCAAAATAATTCCGTGCAAAGCACGACACGACCGAAAAATTGACTGAGACCGAAATTTTGTACTTGCGCGTCCCGCGTCGTTAAGTTTTACCTTTCAACGAAGCCTTCGATTCGAAAATTCGGAAAACGTTAAAGTTTCTAATTTAGTTTTATTGAACTTTTTTCAATTTTTGTGACGGGAAAAATAAAATTGTATCTGCACTACGATTTCTAATAAAAGTTTCTCTGTTTAAAATAAATCTTTCTTGTTACTTAAAGTTTTCAAAGGGCGGGTGACGACTGTAATACTTGTTCAAAACGAGACCACCATCGATTCGCCTTCGTTTTTCATTGTAAGCTCAACTTCCTTTTCTTCTTGTGTATCAAGTTATCACAATTAATCGTAGCAGACCCGTTGAAGATCTTGGAGTTTAGTGGCGATGCGTTGGACGTTGGAAGCGTCTGTAGACTGACGATTGCCAGAGGCAGCGGGTCCGCTCGTTTCAGTTGCTTGATGGGCTTTTGATCGATGGTATGATCAGGCGATGGCTGCAAGCTCACTGGTTCGGGACAGAAGTTTTGCTTCTTCTCACGCAACAGCATCAGATGATCCAACTTATCGACTGTCGCATTCAACTCGGACTCCCAGCTTTCTTGTTCGTCTTGCTTTCCATCTCCACCTTCGATCGGACGCACCGCGAGACTTTTAACTTTCATGCGAAGCGCTTCCAAGTCACTTTCGTTGACATCTGAAGGGCGCGACTGGCTCGCCGATCTCGAATGCGTTCTTGAAACTGTTCGCGATTGATCCCTCGACTCCGTGCGCGACTGATTCCTCGAGTCAAACTCGACGTCGTCCAAGTTGAATTCAAGGTTTTGCGGTTCCGCTGGGATCTCATGCGACTCGGCTCCAACTCCTGGCTCGCGAATCCCAGCCGGTGGCGCCTCGAACAAGTCTCCACGTTTCTTGTGAATCGACTCGCTGATCAGCTCAAGATTTTTCAACGACGTCGCGTAGTTCGATTTCGCTTTCTGCAGAAGCGACTGAAGCTGCTGAATTCTTTCCTTCTGAGTGTTTAGCTGGTCTTGGCAGATCTGCTTTTCCTCGAAGTAGGAACGCGACTTTGCGATGCTTGACTTGAACTTTTGTTCTAAAAATTGTACCTGAAAGAGTCGCGCGTTGTTTATTAAGCAACAGGAAACAGCCAGTGAAACTTACTCTCGACTCAGCTGCATGAAAGATTTGTGTCTTTTCCTGGTGAGCGGCGCCAGAATCAGCCTTCTGTTTCTCTGCATCCATCACCTGTTGACAGACAAATATTCTCAATCAGAAATGTTTCACCGTTTTTATTCGCGAAGGGAAAACATTTGCATCTCTCGGCATTGATGGGCAACGAGCCGTGCCAGTTAATGTATGGCGCGTAGTGAAAGATGCAGACAAATTCACACGAGCGCCGCTTTACAATTGTTTCGGAGCGTGTGCAGTGACCGCGAAACTTTGTCTCGTTCGCCATGGAAATGAGGCTTACCTTTAAGGTGGAATTGTTGAGCATCTCCTGCCATGCGTTATCGAACTGCCACTCGTGCGAGTTACTCATGAAGCGTTCCTCTGCGAGCGCGACAGTTTCTTTGGCTGCCGCGTGAATTTCTGGAATGATTCACCCGTCAATGAAACCACGGAGATAAGAAAAGTGTGTTCGACCTACCGTTTGCGCGTTGGAACTTCGCAGCCGCTTGCTGGCATTCGATTTGAGCAACACGCGCCTTCTCCACTGCGTCATGGTAAGGACGGGATTTATCAATTGAGCTGCCAAGTTTCTTTGCGGACAACTTGAGTCGCCTTGTCGATTCGTTTAGGAGGATTCGGAATGTGGCATTCGCTTCCTGTGTCGGGGAAAAGGGAATTTGGGTCAGATAAAATCAATTGCCACAGAACAATTATCGTACCTCCAACTCAATCTCCAACTTGTTTATTTCGTCAGTACAACTGTTCAAGTTTTCCAGCTCGATCTAGCGAAGAAAAGCGAAATGAGATTAAAGATGAACGAGAAGACGAACGTCGCAATAAATGAGATGACGATGCTGTCGACTTCGGCCGCGCCGTGTTCACGAAAACAATTTATAGAGAAAGAGTTCTTTCGCCGAAACAGGTTTCTGTTGGCGATTGACGCGCGTCTTGAGACTGACGTTTCGTCACAAACCAACGTGACTCATTAAGCTTGAGCAAGCTCGCGCTGTATTGTCGCGAATGCGAGCAGGAAAAATGTTTATCATGCACGTTACGATCAATTGTTTATGTTCACACAACCTTACGACAGCCGCAATACGTCACAGATCACCCGCCTGTGATATTAATCGCTCATTTCCGCTGGGTTTTCCGTCGGAATGTTTGTCGTATCTACCTGAATTCTCGGGTCTAAAGGTTCTTCGGGATCCATCGTAATTCCTTTTGCTTGTACACAACTCGCTGAGAAACTTTGCACTTTAATGCATCATCTTTGTTACTCAATCACAAAGCGAAGAGAGCGAAATCGGGAAATCAAATCAAGTGAAATTTCTTTTTTTTTTCACAACACGCGAAACAACAACAAAATTTTATATTCAAATTTTCATTTCCGTCCACTGCACTCAACCGCGAACTTTCCGGGGCGAATTTCCTTTAAAACTGAACTTTATCGAATCGAGTGGAGTTTGACAAGAGTTTGCTCTGTTTTCGCGTTGGAAGAGCGCCAGTGGAACTGAAATTACTCCGCACACAAATTATTGAAGTTCTTCGAGTGTGTTAGTTAACGAAAAAAGTTGTTTACATGAACGTTTTGTTGTGTTGGTGACTTCGAAATTCGTTTGAATTTTAAAATGTCGTTGAATAATATAAAAGCTTTTCATTGCTGGGACTTTTCAAGCATTTCCCTTAGACTTTTCCAATGAAAACCTTTTATGAGCCAACGAGAAAAGTTGTTTTTCATTCAAAAACTTCACCACCTCCTCTTTGTGTTATTATGGAAGATATCGCAACAAATTTATCGCGACAACCTTATCAATTATGTAGCTACAAAGCTGATATGGAAGTCAAATGTACGTAGATGGCAGTTAACTGGCAGGAAAACATCTGAACTTAATTTATTGTGCATGCAGGTTTAAAAGAAAACCTGTAAACGACTTTGCAGCGGAGCTTTTGCTTGGTCGCATGGCATTTATCGATCACGTGGGGTCGAAATGTCTAATTCGTTTAAATGATAACTGACTTTCTTTGATAAAAATCGATTGCGTTATCGTATCGCTGATATGAAAAAGCGTACATGGCAATGAGAATCACGCTATCGGAAAGATTAAAGGATTTCAATATGAATTTTATTTTAAATTTGTTTTAACAATCGTGAGATTGTGGATAACAAATGAATGTTTAGCCTTGTGCGTGTGGTCTGCCAGCGTTGGTTGTCAAGAAGAAGATTCCGCTCAAGCTCTTTGAGGCGTCTCCTCCCATCATTCCACCAGCTCCTTGGCCAGTTGGGCAGTTTCTGTTTTGGATTTGGGCGAAGTTAGCGCAACGTCTGGCGTTGAATCGGTTCGAGTTGACTGATTCGGCGTAGAAAGGAACGACAAGTCCGTGATCGCAAGTTCCAGAGTTGCATCCAGGCATGTTGGTTCCGAAGTTAGCTGGTACAGGGAAACTTCGATTAATTTATGGTTCTTGAAATTGGAATTGAAAATTTCTTACGATAGAACGTGGCAGCTCCAAGAGGTTGATCGAAGCCTAAGGCTCCAATGTTGGTGCCAATCATTTCAGTGTAAACGGCATCTCCAGCAGCAAAGCGACCAGCCGGGTCTCCCATTGAGAAAAGAGGGCCAGCTGGGTCAAGACCGAAGATGGCTTGAATGCGACCGCGTGTGACACGCTTGCCAGTAAGACCGGCGATGTGTGCTCCGAGAGAGTGACCAGCAATGATGCAGCGATTAAAGTTGACGAGGAATCCATTAAGGTGCAGCCAATCAATGAATGAAGCGACTTGTGAGGCAACGTCTGGAACTCTGCCTCTTGATGTTGCGTAGTTAAGAGAGTTAGCTCCCGCACCCCAATCGACGGCTGATGAAAATTCATGTGTGAGCAAAAGAAAGATCCACTTCGCCTTTTAAGAACTTACCGACAACATTGTGATTGTCTCTTTGAAGGAAAGCTGCGGTGATGTCACGGTTAACAGGTGACTGATGATTGTTGTTCCATCCGTGGATGATGAAACGAGTTCCAGGCGCTGAGTTGAGCCATTGCGAGTTGTTGATCGAAGCAGTTGTGCGAGCAAGTCTTTGTCCGGCAGTTGGGTTGCGTCTGGTGAACAAGACGAAGAACACGTCGTTTGCTGGGTTCCATGCTGCTTCCGGGGTCTCGGCAACCTCAGCGACCAAGTCAACCAAGTGCATTTTACCGTCGCCATCAGGCACTAACTGCCATCGGTGTTCGCCGACGGGCAGAGCCATAGCAGCTATAAATTATCGAAGAATAAAATTCATTTTCAGACTTGAACTTTGGCAGTTGCTCAATTCACCTCCTGCGAATAACAAGACACTCAAAATCACGCTCGACTTCATTTTGCTTTACAATCGCGCAACTCAAAAGACTGTAGTCGATGCCAGAAGCTACTGCAGCTTTTATAGGCTCGCCAAATATTTTTAAATAGCCACGGCTCAATCAAAAGATAAGATTTCGTATCGACGTCAGCTTGAGATAAAGTACAAGTATTTTAAGCTTGTGCCACCAGCTGATAAAGCGATTAGGCTTCTGAATTGCGCCATGCGTCCGAGCGAGACCGAAAGTATTCTACACAAAAGCTTTGAGTTCGACCATCTAGAATACGCTAATTGCTTAAAAGCTCATTAGGAATATAAGTTTTTTAAGAACAAGTTTTATCACTGCCGATGGCTTAGCTTAACGACGAGATTGAAGGCGTGAGCCCA
The DNA here is from genome assembly GCA_033064975.1 of Smittia sp. YW1114-2. Lineage (NCBI taxonomy): Eukaryota > Metazoa > Arthropoda > Insecta > Diptera > Chironomidae > Smittia > Smittia sp. YW1114-2. Next base: position 8,590,661 of record CP093833.1, read on the forward strand.
AAGTCTTATCACGCGACATATCGTGATGGATTAAGAAATTTTGGCGAGCCTATAAAATAAGGAATCTCACAAGACTTGTCTACAGTCTGTACGGTGGTTCCATTGAGAAAAACAGAGAGTGAAAATGAAGTCGAGCGTGATTTTGAGTGTCTTGTTATTCGCTGGAGGTGAATTAAACGATAGCGTGTGGTGAAGCCTGAAAATAAACTCTTATATATCTTAGCTGCTATGGCCCTGCCCGTCGGAGAACACCGCTGGCAGTTAGTGCCTGATGGCGACGGTAAAATGCACTTGATTGAGTTGGTCGCTGAAGCTGAAACTCCTGAAGCAGCATGGAATCCAGCTACCGACGTGTTCTTCGTCTTGTTCACCAGACGCAACCCAACTGCCGGACAAAGACTTGCTCGAACAACTGCTTCGATCAACAACTCGCAATGGCTCAGCTCAGCGCCTGGAACTCGTTTCATCGTTCACGGATGGACTAACAGCCATACGTCGCCAGTTAACCGAGACATCACCGCAGCTTTCCTTCAAAGAGACAACCACAATGTTATCGGTGAGAATTTTAGAGGTATTCGTTTTTCTCAAAGCTCATAAATATTTTAACAGCCGTCGACTGGGCCGTTGGAGCTGGTGCCAACTATCTTACATCCAGAAATCGCGTTGGACAAGTTGCCGATCAAATCGCTTCATTCATCGATTGGTTGCATCTCAATGGATTCCTCGTCAACTTTAATCGCTGCATCATTGCTGGTCACTCTCTCGGAGCACACATCGCCGGAATCACTGGCAAGCGTGTCACACGCGGTCGCATCCAAGCCATCTTCGGTCTTGACCCAGCTGGCCCTCTTTTCACAATGGGAGACGCTGCTGGTCGCTTTGCTGCTACTGATGCTGTTTACACTGAAATGATCGGCACCAACATTGGAGGCTTAGGCTTCGATCAACCTATTGGAGCTGCTTCGTTCTATCTTACGAATTATTAACGGTTTAGTCACTAATTATTGACCAAAGTTTTTCTGTAACAGCTAACTTCGGAACCAACATGCCTGGGTGCAATTCAGGATCATGCGATCACGGACTTGTCGTTCCTTTCTACGCTGAATCAGTCAACTCGAACCGATTCAACGCCAGACGATGCGCAAACTTTGCCCAAATCCAAAACAGAAACTGCCCAACTGGCCAAGGAGCTGGTGGAATGATGGGAGGAGACGCCTCAAAGAGCTTGAGCGGAATCTTCTTCTTGACAACCAACGCTGGCAGACCACACGCACAAGGCTAAACATTCATTTGTTATTCACAATCTTACTATTTGAAAAACAAATTCAAAAATACATTTCATACTGAAATCTAAATCAAATGAGCTTGTTCCGTGAGGGTTTTCCCATGTACGTTTTCCCATATCAGCGAATTGATATCCGCCTTTAAACGAGAGCTACCAATCTTGTTGTTCAGAAAAAGGCAAGTGACCCTAATCCTGTCGCGTGATTGATGTTTACTCTTAAGGTTAATGGAAACTTTGGAATGCAATTTGAAGTTGGGCTGAGTGTTTTACCATCAGAGAGCCCACGTGTTTGCAATTTCCCGCGTTTTGTTCAAAAAACTTTTTCGTTCAATTTCGTTAAGTTTTTCCCAGTTGCTCGACATTTAATTTTCCTGTTGAACGTAAAAATTAAATTGAGTTTCCCGTGTAATTCAACATTGGAAGAAGCTTAAAACATAAAACCGTCAACATAGGTTTATCCGACACCGCACACATGGATATCTTTGCCAACAATTTGCAGCAGCAAAGGTGAGAATTGTGAAACAAACATTGGGCAAGTTTTTCTGAGTTTTTCTTCTGCTGGAAAATCACTGCGGTTTTCTATGAACCACGGGATTAAGTTTTCTATATTTAGAACATGAAATGAAAGCTGAGCTAAGCTCTTGGGCAGCTCACTACCGGAAACTGCTGATGAATAATCGCGCTAATGGATTGTTTGTGTTTTAGGGTGGTGACGGAGCAATTGCGTCGCGAGGCTGCAATCCAAAGAATGCCAGTCACCCAGGCCGTCTCGGACATCATCAAATACGTCACCGAGCACGAGCAGGAAGACTGTTTGCTCGTCGGCTTCTCCAGCCAGAAAGTCAACCCGTTCAGGGAAAAGAGCAACTGCACCATCTTGTAAGCTGCTGCGGAAGATCTCGTCAGAGGAAACCGCGGAATTGATCATCATTAATCCATATTACGTAGCCAGATCGATGTGGTGTATGTAACATTTCGTCTTCAACTTCTACGCTTCTCGCTCCATTAGCATTCACTTTCACTCGTGCTGCTCTCACCTTCTAGAGCCTCAACGCCACAGTTACTGAATCTTCCAATCTCCGCACGTAACTGAGATAGCAAATCGTCACATAGAAGAAACTATTTTTGACCAGAGCATTCATTTTCAATACATTTTGGATAGGAAAACTGAAAAACTCTTTATAAACTTTGTTGAAACTCCAACGCTAAATACCCAGAATAAATATCTATAATTAAATGTATGGAAGCAGCTTTGAGTGGGGAAACATTGGGACAAAGGTAGCGCATCAAAAGCGATAAACTTGACTATGATTTGCTGTTGGGAAGTTCCGTATTTACCTGACCATTGAGCAGCTCAGATAACTTTGGAGAGGCTTGGTGAATCTATTAGGCTGTTGTCTCAACTCATTGCAAGACAATAAACTTCATGTTACAAACCATGCGATTAAGGTATTCAAAAAATTCATCGTTTATTAAGTCGCTTGAAATCGTGCTACAAATTGAGTAAAGTTCAAACACTTTTCTGCGTGAATTATGTGACAACTACCGAGTTCATTCCTCTGCGATCCACAAACGAACGTGCGACCCTTCTCAATATTTTACAGATTGATCTATTCTCGTGATCTGCTGCGAGAGAGCGTGGAACGATTGCTGTGAATGACTTCGAATGTGTTCACACTTAGTTGATTGTAATTATGACCTTTGTAATTAACGGATAAGGCTCTCGCCGCGTCACCGAGCGCCATGCAATGTCATACGAAATATGAAATCATCCTCATCATGTTGTCTGCGGGTTGTTCATTAAAACTTTTACGACTTTCGAAGGATGACGAGACACTTTGGGGAATAATTTTAAATATTTTCTTCTTACGCTAACATTGGCGCTGTTATAATTCGCTAATTAAATTCTCTTAAGTGCTTTTCGTCGGAAGTTTTCTAATGTTTGAGTAAGGGCTCGTTTAATTATTGTTTTGGTGTTTTTATGGCTCTTGAGCGCGCCGTGGGAGCAAGATACTTTAATTATCGAACAACCGAGTTCTTGAACAATTTTTAAACAAAAAATGTTTCGAATTTCATGGCCGCGCCTGCAAAGTCGAGCGGATGTTGACAAAATGTGCAGCCAATTTGATTAATTTCGCTCATGTTTCTACCTCACATGTGTCGACTACCACTCTAAGGCAGCTCGTTAAATTGATATACGAGCGCACTAATTTATCTGATAGTGTTCTACCTCTAAACGATGTTGAAGGAGAGCGCCGGTCAATTATCTAACTAGCTTGGACATATCAGACTTGTTAAACTAAATTCGGCAGCCTCGGAGTTTCTCTAACGTTTTACGAAACTAATGGTAAGTCAATGCGGGAGAAATCTGGCTTGTTAACGTTCAATTTTCAGTCTGGCGGGGAAGTCTCGTCAAAAGTGTTAAGTGATTCTTTCAAAAAATGTTTCTGCCATTAATCTTGTCGAGACGCATAAGATTTATGTTGTTGCGTGGTAGAGTTCATGGCATCTGCGGGTGGAACGGAGTTTCTAAGTAAACTAACGTAATGAAGACACGCTTCGATGCTCAAAGGAATTGATTTTCTTCTTTTAGCGAGCAAAGACTACTTTAATTTGATGAATGTGCATTGAGACAGACAAAGAAGACTAACGAAATTACAGTTCATAGGAAAATCAATGTTTCCAAGTAATCGTCCGATCAACACTTGGAAATGTGATGAATGTCTAAGCTTCTTTATTCCTTTATCACCCAGGATATCTTCCCGACAATCAACGTCTTGTCTTTTTACAAGTAGTCAGTGCTAGCCCTGCAAAGTGGTGTAAGATATCGCGGTCACAGACTCTACCCACAACTTTTCTAACTTGACAAGGGTCTTCCGACGGAATCTAAGGATTCCCTACAAAATTTTTCTTTTCGGATCAACCCAGAGCTGCAAATTATACTTAAAGTTGTGTTCTAATTCAATTTGCATTGTTTCGGAGGAGAATGCGTCGACTCTAATGATTAATTACCTTGCCACCGCGACACTGACAATTTAAATTTATGAGATTTGGTGACGCGTACTTAGTGTCCTTGGTAAATATTTCAAGCTTAATGAGCTTCATGAATTTATTTTAAAGTGGAATCATTCTGACTCGTGCACTTCGGTGAGTTTGTCATGTTTGCTTTGAAAAAGGGACGACAGAACATAAAGTAATTATAAATGTTTATACGGCAATTATTCTCCATCCATTTCAGATACCATGATTCAACATGGAACACACAGAGATAAAGTTAGTTCAATTACAGTTTTCACTCATTGGCGGTAAATTACAATTAGCAGAACGAGGATATTTGCCCTTCGCTCGAGATTCATTGCTGGTTGTTGCTGGAGAAGCTGCTCATCGTCGACAAAGACGTCGTTGACGACGAAGGCGAGAAGGGTCGGTGCTCGATGCTGCTCTGTTTGCCGACCGATTGATGATGTCTTCCGATCAATTTCAGCAGCTCAATTGCGTCATATGCATCTCGTTTCTCAGTAAGGATTCTGCTTAAAGTGACGGTGGAACGAGAACAGAAGAGAAATTTAGTAGCTTGCGCTCGTGTACCAATTTGGAGTGACAAAGGAATCTAAACTCAATTAAGAATGATGAAAGAGTGCTGAGAGTGATGAGTCTCACGTCGAACAAAAGTTTCGAATATTTTAGGAAACTTTTGAATCGTAAAAGAAAACGCTAACGATCTTCTAACGAGCAATGCAAAAGTTTTCGTTCTTCGTTTGGATAAATCGTCGATAAAGTTTCCTGCCTCTCTTCAAAGTTTTCTTTTCTTCAATGCAGCTGGATGAGCGGCTGGAGCAATATTTACGAAACCTCGATATTGGATAAAGTTTGAAAGCGGATAAAGTTGATAATCAATTACTGAGAAAGCCTGCGAGCCCTTGAAAAGTTTGTTTTGCCTTTGTGATTGTCTTCGTCGTCTGCGAGTTCCAAGGTTCATTGTTCATTTATGAATGGCAAGAAGACGAATCGTAGCAGTTCTGCTGCCTGAATAAGTAAATCCTCGTTATTAATTAGACACGAGTTTCGTTTACTTCTTCGTCAGGACTTCCCGGGTTTGTGCTTTTGAATATGATTGAAGATAAGATTAAATTCCTCGGATGCTCCGCATAACGCACGCGATATTAAAGGGAAATGTTTAAACAATAAAATCTTCCGAAGGTTGAAGAAGGAAAACGAAGAACTTTTATTTGCTTTCATCCGCCATTAAATTTTAATTTTTACCGGGAAGCTCGCGATGCTGCAGAAATGTTCTTCTTGTTGAAATTCGCTTTCTCTAGCAAGCAGGTCATAAAATAACCATTTACCGCCACTTTTCATCGCGCCCGCTCGACCATAAAATTCAATTTTTTTGCTCGTCTGCGACTCCGGCTTGCGAGATTGTCCCGCGAGAAATCGTTTAACAAAATTTAAATCTCCGAATAATCATTTACCTGCCTGATGTTTCCTTTAGCGTATCTACGAAATCTCGTCCGGTTATGTCGGCGACAGAGTTGGGGTCCATGTTCGATAGCAGTTCGAGATCAGGTTCGCTCAGAATTGAAATGTTGCAAAGGTTCGACTTCATCTGTCCGACAAGTTTTTTCAACTGAACTTTCTCCACACCGCCACTGTCGATTGTATCGTTGGAATGCTCAGATGAGATTGTCAAATAGTGCGTGGGCTGTGAACGAGAGGAGGTCGTCAATGTTTCGGAGATACTGATGAGACTGTTAATTCACAGCGACGGTAAGAAGACCTAAGCCTGCGTTTTCATTTAGACCGGAGAAAAAAGCCGACTCGAGGACGGAAATTGATGAAAAAATATCTGTTGATCATGTCACGGAACAAGAGCTTAAACTTGATAGCTTTTGACGTTGAAAAAGCTTTTTAATCCAAATGGGCATTCTACAGCAGGGCTAGAAATGAGAGACGACTTTCTATCGAACACAATTTATCAAGCATCTTCGTTAGTGCCAGTAGGAAGCATTAGACAGTAACTCTAGCGCGCTGATGCAGCTTCTCCCTGAATTAATTTCAAATATCTAGAACAACTTCCCAACTCACGAACAATGATATATTCAATCGTTGAAGTGAGTTTGAATGCACCTACAAGTTCTATGTAGAACGAGAATAAATTTGAAAGCTTTGAAAAGCTCATCACAAAAGTTTCATTCAAGGTCTCAACCATTAGAATCGTCTGGCATTGAGCGAAATAAAATGACAAGGGTTAGAGTAAAATTTTCCCGAATTGATTATCCACTACACATAACACAGACTGACGAGAAGTTCATTGTCTCTCTCCACTGAGCTGCCTCGAAAATTATTCAACCACCAGACGACACATGAAATTGTCCTGGAAACTTTTAACAAAATCACTCAATCGGATTTTACAATGAGTAAAGATGAATCGCTGAGTAAGCAATTAAGTCAGTCGTTGTCACTTGAGAACCCTGAGGGCTCTTTGGTTCAAGCTAAATGTTTTCCTTAAAATTGTCTTTAATTTGAATATGGTTATGGAGCAAACAGATCTTCACTTGTAAGATTGAGTGGAGAATCTGTAATCTTCGCTATCACAACAAGATTATTCTGGCTCGAGGCTGTGTCAACACTCTAAGCTTTGAAGCTCTCGAAAGCTTTTCATTAAATGAGTTTCCAAGCGGTTTCTCTAGAGAGCGAAGCAAAAACTTTTCACTGTAAGAGACCATAAACTTTGAAAGCATCAGTTTCAATACTTGAGAGCAGCAGAAGGGTTTTGGGGAAGATGTAAGTAATGAGATTGAATTATTAAACGCCAAGATGGCAATTCAGGCTGAAAACGTTCCTGCCATTCAAAGTCAGAGGGATCGTCCATAAATTACTTCAAACCTGAAAGCTCGAATAACATCGAACGCTGAAGCATCTAAATAAATCAATCGAGATGTCGTAAACAAGCTTCTTTATTTCGAAGAGCAGTAAACTGCCTGACAAACTGCTGAACCTTCCTTCGCTCTCTTAATAATGCAACTGACTTTATATTACCATCACGTCAAGAAGATAGAAGGATGAACCGTTAATTGTAAAAAGCTCTTCAACGGTTAGGTTCACCCGGGTGGAAGTGACGTGAAACGTCTTTATGAGACTTGATGATGGCAGTCAAGAATTGTTTACGGAGGGCTGGCAGTGAAAAAACCGAAATGTTCCGAGAACTCCATATGTCGACCCCAAATAAAACGCTTTACAGCCACTCAATGAATTCAAGTTCATATTCCAATTCAAGAGCTTTCAAGGTTACGCATCGTGCGACGAGGTAATTTTCTGCCGGCGCTTTCCGAGAAAAGACGAAACATCATCGTCAACCCACACCACGCCCGCCTCGCAGCAGCTTTTATTCGGCTACAATGCGAGAAAGAACAAGAAGAGTTCGCCCCGAGCCAGACGACGAAGAAAGGAAAACGTCGAAACGAACTAAGAAAGGTTCAAAGGAAAGTGTAAACACAACAAGCAGCATGAGAAAAGCTTAAAAGAAATGCTGTATCCTTTGATTGTGCTAAGCTGAATGGCGGCACGAATTTTATATACAGAGCTAATGAGACTTGCAACGGCTTACAGACGATAAAAGAAGCGCAATCTCTGCCATGACAGCTTAACTAATCTGTTGTCTTGGTCATATTGGGTTTCACTTAATCACTGAAATATATTTTCCCAAATGGGCAACCCGAGAAAAGCCTAATGCAAAAGGTCACACGAGGCTTGTTCCAACCAACGTCAATTTCTTGGTAGGTATCGCTCACGCTGTTCTTCGTTGCCGTAATATAAATCGGAGTGTTGATCGAAAACAACTGACGTGAGAGAGGAAAAATAAACCTTAAAACCTCCGCAAATCAACGTAAATTCAATTCAGGAAAATTCTTCGTTCTTCTTTTTTGACGCTTCGACCTTGAACAAGAATTCGAAACAGCGTAAGCAGCTTAAATTTGCTGAAAATTTTTACTTAAAAATTATTCAAATGAAGCTCAATGACGATTGGACTGAATTCTCTCAATGAAACACGATCCAGGCCGCGAAAGCTTTCGAATTCATCGGTTCGCATATTGCGACTCGTAATGAAATTCTCGGTAAACGTTCGCTATAAACCAACTCATCAAACTCACATCACACCACTGCTCTCCGCTAAACACCGCAATCAATTCCGCGTTTGCCTCCAATGTTTGAAAGTAATCCTCGTCATCGATCTCCGTTCCGTCCGAGTCCAAATGAATCTGAGGCTCTTCTGTCTTGCCAAACTTTTCCGCTGATTTTTTCTGAAGCTCTTGAAGGTTCGACGCGACGACAGCTTTCTTGATTTGTCTAGTGACGTCTTTGATCTGAAAGAAATATGATAAATTATTTTATTGCTTCAAAGAGTTAATTATATTAGAAATGTCCTCGAGCCATTTCCATCAAAAGCTCTGATGAATAAACTTCCTTTACCCTGTTTCAAAGAAGGCTCTTTTCATGATTCGCCTTTTCATTGGCTTATTTAACAAAAAACAAAAAGCGTGTCGCTTCAAATGCCCAACGCCGATGGCAAGCACTCAATTAACTTCTAATTTTAAATGTCGGTACGAGATGGAAAGCCTCAATTTTTGTTCTAGAGTTTCATGGAAAGATTTCTTCGTCGACCAAATATTTTGGAAGCAATCATTCTGTAACACTTTATGGTTTTGTCTGTATCTGTCACGTAACGTCATGTCAAAAAAAGTTAAGTGTTCTTGTCAATTTCTTTCCAGATATTGTTCAGTCGATTATTCCACAAGCTTTGGAAGTTCGTTTACATCTGAGAAAAAGGTGAAGACATTATTGAGACGAACAACAAGAAGCAAAGACGTTAGAGCGTCTGAACACCGGGAGCGTTAATTCTAAAGCAATTTTGATAATAAAAAAAAATCAGACAATGCAAATGACGAAGACAGAGAATACTAAATAAGTTAAAAGTTTGAACTTCACATTAAAACGTTACACAGAAAAATTAACAATCTCAAACTCTCCTAAGACTTCAATTTATTTTGCAAAGCTGAAAGCACGTGCATTGGGTGTCTGAGGGATTCATGTTAAACTGAGGGTGTCGAGAAAATCCATGAAGTCCCTTAGCGCTGACTGTTTCTCAAATTGAAATTGTAAAATTGAGAAAATAATTTAAAGTAACACTTGAAGATGCAAAACCTCAGCACTCGATACCACAAGTTCCACTTTATTGCAGCTGCTAAACCGTGCTGTCTTTCGCCTGTACTGGAGGTTTACATCGCAACGAAAACATTTTTATTGCTAACAATTTATGGAGAAGCAATTACTTGACAGCAGTGCTCAGGAGCAATGGCTGAGTAAAATAAACATTGTAGCTGATTACAAATTTATCAGAACGAGAATTTATTGCGACTCGATATTGAATTCTATAGAAAATCACGCCGACAGGTAGAAACTTGTTTACCAAGTCCAAAAATTTATCTGCCTCGTGCCCAAGCAAACATGGTTTATCAATTCAATACGAATTCCCAGAAGCTTAAGCATTTGACATCGCTTCTCTCGGGACTATTAGAGTATCAACAATCTTCGTTTTTTCTTCAACATACATAAGACTTCTCTCCTCCTTAAAGCGAAAATGAAAAGGCTCATCATCGCTCTGCGATATTGTCTTGTTCGCCTGACCTACATTTTCTCTCCCGAAAAATTTAAATTGCATTGCGACCAAAATTGACATTCTGAATGTGCCTTCATTTGTTGGCTCTCCAATTTAATTGAGGAAATTAAGTTGCAATTCGGGCACAGAGCTTGGCTTGAAACTTAATTTGTTTTCCTCCAGCCTCGCTACACACGGCCCACATCGAAATGAATAACAAAACATGATACAGGAATTTCTGGGCGGGATTTTGAATTAAACATTTCACGAACTACAGTGGAACTGATCTAACTCACTTTGTAAGGCCTTTTGTTATCTTCATCCTCGAACTGATCCATCGCACTTATGTTTAGATTATTTCAGTCACAATCGAAAGCAAACACGACTAATGCACTTGGTTGTTGGTTTGGAAGTAAAACGGTCTGCACGAAAATCTTAATGCTGAATGATGAAGGAGCAATTGCGCATGTCCACCACTCGGGAGATGAATCTTTGCGAGAGTTGCGTGAGCGAGTTTTGTGTTCACTAATCGTTGGATAACTTACAAATGTCACAACGGTTTAATGATAATTGCTTCCGGAGACAATTACAGACACTTGAATCTTCTGCTTTGCCTCACAACGCAAAGTTTGAAGGAAAACTTTTCTCCATTAATTTACAAATTAACGAGTTATTGCTTGTGACAAGGAGAGATTGGAATTGATCGGAAAACTTTTGTTATTAAATATTTTGACTTAATTTTTAACATGAGCGATTGAAGTTGTTTGTTTGCTTCCCCACTTTGTCTGAACGTCAGCAAATCCTTGATCGTTAAAGATTTACTGCTAACAATTCAGTGGCTAAGTGGTGAAACAAAGGATCGTAAAACGAGGTTTTCATTAAGAGAGAAACTTTATTAAATGGAGAATTTTCACCGCCATAAAGTTTCTCATAAACCAGTTGAAGGCGAACATGCTGTCGTTAAAGAATTGACTGCAATCCAACTCAACTTTCTGAACCGTCACGAGATACATATATCTGCGAATGAAATATATGCGAGAGAAATATTTGCAAGAGAAACACATGCAGAGAGAACAAACGACTTGCAATGTGCGATAGCAAAACTCACCACAGACTAACGAGTTCAACGAAGAAACTTTTGCTCGTTGCACATCTAATGTGTGAGGAACGAACTCTTACGTTCTCAACATTTCTGACACAAATCAGTGTAACAAAAACTTTTGGGAAAATTGCGAAAAGCTTTCACCGTTTATTGTTGGCATAGGTCAGAGTTCATTGTCTTCTTCTTGATGCAATTTTCTTCTCGACAGCTTCGAATCTTAAAGAAATTTTCCCACGTCCCGTGTACAGATTTGAGGGTTGTTCATCGCCTCAAATTCCAGCAAGCGACAAACAGAAAATCACTTCACATCCGATCCATTAAATAATTCCATCCTTGCTTGACGCTTTTCATTTCGATTCCCATTCTCATCTCTCGGAAGCTTTTTCTAAAAATAGATTTCCATCGCTGAAGTTTCCCTATTTATCAAAGTTCAATGAACCACCGACCGAGTTCTTCTTCGTCTTCATCCAGTCTCTACATAGTTTACGATTACTCGTTGCAACGAAATGTACATAAGACACATCCGTTCGTTTCCATTCCTGGTGAACTTGCGTACAAGTTTAAACTGCCGCAAGCAAAGGAGGTTGAAGACGGAAATTCCAATCGGATTATTCGCTACGGTTCAGATTTTATCGAACAATTCAGGCACTAGAAGTTTTCATCGTCGAATCTATCGTTGAGATAGGTCAGAAGACATGCTTTCCATGCCGCAATAAAACGTGCCAAGTGATCTAAGACTTCTCTTTATTAAGACGTTCAAAGTTAGCTTAACAACGATTTGAATCAGCGGAATAAAATCTGAGGATTGCGGATATTTTGGCAGTTATTTTTACTGTTGGTTATTGCTTGAGAAGCTGCTCATCGTCGAGAGAGACGTTGTAGACGACGATGGCGAGAACGGTCGGTGCTCGACACTTCCCTGCTTTCCGATACCTTGGTGTTTTCCAATCAATTTTAGCAACTCGATCGTGTCAAATGCTTCACGTTTCTCATCCAAAATCCTAATTCAACCAACAAGTCAACATTAATTGCCTCCCGAGGAAACCATCGTTAATCTTACCTACTTGACGCTGCTTTCAGCTGTGTGACGTAGTCTTTTGTTATGACGTCAGCAACCGAGTTCGGATCGAGATTAGACAGCAGTTCGAGGTCTGATTCACTCAACACTGAGACATTGCAGAGGTTTGCCTTGAGCAGACTGAGTAGTTTCTTCAAGTGAATTTTCTCGACATCACTGTCTTCGATGGTGTCGTCGGCGTTGTGAGTTGTTATCGTCAAATACTGCGTTGGCTGTATGATTAAATTAATTTCATATTCAACTGTGAGGAATTGTGCGCCTTACGTCAACCCATAATTCTCCACTAAAAACCGCAATCAACTCCGTGTTAGGCTCCAACGTTTGAAAATAGTCCTCGTCGTCAATTTCCGTCCCATCAGAATCCAAATGAATTCGGGGCAAACTCGATTTCACAAATTTCTCCATTGATTTCTTTTGAAGCTCACGGAGGTTCCCCGCTACGACCGCCTTCTTGATTTGCCTTGTGATGTCTTTGATCTAATCGAGGTCGAGGGAAAATCATTTGTTATGAGAAAACCTTTCATACAAACATAAATTATTGCTATGAATTGTGTCTCATTCATGTGGAGCGTTCGCTTTTAAATAAAAAGCCATCAAAGCTCTTTCGAAATTAATTTCTTTGATCAATAAATCTCCCCTGAAACATTTTCAGAGTTTTCAGATAAGCTGCTGAAACTGTTAAAGGCTACGAGTTTTAAAATCGAATCCTTGTTATGAAAGTGAGTCGAAGAATTTCCAGCGGCTTCCACAATCTCACTCGTAACAAAGTCCTTAAAATCCTTTGTAGGTCGTTTTCATACTAACTTTGTAAGGCTTTTTCTTCGATTCCTCATCGTGGTTATCCATCGTGGAAGCGCAAGTTCAATTCCTTCGTGGCTAAAGTGTTAACTTTGATAACTTTCACACAAAACTTCCTGCAGCTTCCCGATGGAAAGTAATTTTCACGAGTTTCCGCCTAAAACTTTATCTCAGGAAAACTGAAAACCGTTCTGCGTCGGTGCGGGAAACGCCGTTTGTTTTGAGAGCTTATCTGCTCACCATGTCGAGAATTGAGATCTCTTTCGTACTTTTGGCGCAATTTCTCGACGGGTAGAGAGACACGGAGTCGTTCGTCATTGCGATTTGCATTTATTCATCTTTTATGACACAACAAACTTCATTTCATCGAACATTGATTACCGAGATAAGATTCATTTTCACTCATTCTTTATCGATTGTCTTGAACAATTAACATTATTTTTTATGGGGATAAAAGAGCGCTTGTAGCGTGAGGATTTAGAGACTGATGAAGAGGAGAGGACAATAGATAGGAAAGGTTATAGAGAGTTTTCAGTTGTAGATGACATCGTAGACAGCCCAGGGCAAGTATTCCGCGACAAGAGTCTTGACCTTTTCTTCACGTGTGATGGGAGTGTAGCGGGGCAGAGGGAAAGCTCTGTGAAGAGCGTCGATGAGGGTGTGGATGGCGGGTGTTAAGTCGACGGTGACCTTCGTGTAGCGCTCTAATTGACGAATCGTGAATTCGAAATATTTCTCGTCATAAACCTCGAAACGTTTCGAGTCGCTCATGTTCTTCCACATAGCTTTAGCTTGCTCTAATAATTCTTCGTTGTCCAACCAGGCGGTTCCAGATGCAAATTCACCAGCAGCGACTACGATAACTTGAACTTTGTGTCTACGTAATTCAGCTCTTAAGCACAAAGCCAAGCTTTCGATGGCGTTGTGAACAGCAGATTGAATTCCACGCACTGGATTGTAAATCTTGGCCAAGGCTGATGACAAGAAGATAAGACGACCGCCTCCACGACGAACGAGCGGCAACATGATTTGAGTCAAACGGATGGTCTGCATGATATTGACATCCAAGGCTTTCTTCAACACTTCAGTTGGAATCCATTCGAGTTCGCCGATCGCTGTCCATTGATCACAAGGCACGAGCCCCCACAGGCCAATAGCTCCATCCGGCAAATGCGACTCAATGAATTTAACAGCTTCGTGCATCTGTCAACGAATTTTCACGACTTTAACAACAGTTTGACCAAAATAACTTTCGTTTCATTCACCTGAGTCTCTGATGAGGAGTCAATTTGAAGAACTCGGACACGTGCCGAGCATTCGTCTTTCAACAACTCAGCATCGGCGTTGTCTACGACGTTTTTAAAGCCGGCGAAAACAGCGAATCCCATATCGTCAAGCTTCTTGCACAAGTACCAAGCCAAGGGCGTTTCGCAGCCCGTAATTAAAATAGCTTTTCCATGCGATGTTACCTGGACAGATTGGATAAATTTTCGAATTAATTATACATGTATGCATTTTAGTTCCATCTTGTGGCCATAAATTAGAAACTGCACATGCAGCAATGTATGCTCGGTAACGACCAAGTTCCCAAACCATAAAATAAGAGCTCGTTCAAACTAATTTCAACAAACTTTCTTCACTCCCAAGCGGTTTTAAATTGTCATGGCATGTGCTCCTAGTTTTCAAACTTGGGCGGCGTAAATATTCAAGATCATCTTCATCGTTGAGCTTAATTCATTCGAAATTGCTTGTTGTGAAAACTAGACAATCAAATCTCCACTAATTTAGTTTGAAAGAAGTATTCAAAACACGCTGCGTAAGCGATTCTCAACACATCGAGATGTCAATGAAGTCGATAAAATTGCGAACCTCGTTCAAAGGCGCCCGGCCGCAGAGAAATTTTCATTCGCAAGATCGCCGAAAGATTTATGAAAATTGTTTATCTCATAAAAGCTGTATTTATAGACGCATGAGCGTCGATGTATTTTTGAAGTTCGTGTGTCTATAATTATAAAATTTCATTTCAATTTTGTGTTCACATAAAAAGAAACTCTGGCTTCTTCTTGTGTCACGAGACCAAGGGGAATATACGGTGGACGAGAAAAGCCTCTGGTATTGTCCGGGAAGATGTTCCGACTTGTTTCGCGGTAAATGATGCTAAAAATACCCGAAAATTTCCTCGCCGGCTTTTCTCAGGTCTCGTTGGAATTATTCCAGAACACGCTTTTGAATACTTTGCGAATGAAGTTCGCCTCTGTTATGTTGCTTGTATGTAGCTTCTTCGCTCTACATATTCACCGCGTTTGAGTAGAATAAGTGTGCAAATGTCACCCGAAAGAAAACACCGCTTGAGTCAACGATTTCTTGTTTTTCCTCTCGAGCAGATGACGAGCGAGACGAGCGAACAAAAGGAAGACACGAGGAATTTTTATTGTTGTTTACCAACGGATCTGCACGTAAATATTTCTCTCAAGGAGTTTTCATCGAACCAAAGTCAAGTCACAGATTCGATGACAAAAAGATTTATACACAGAAACTTGCTGGAAATTTTCTAATAAACTACGTGCAAAGTCTCAAAGATTTATGAGTTTTCGCTGGAAGTTTGATGACCGGAAAGAGGATTTTTGATTGAATATTGGTTCGTTCGATTTTGGTTCGATTTTGAAACATTTTTCTGTGAAATAAATTTGGTATTAGTTGTTTCAATTTAGCTTTAAATGTTTCGAGGTTCATCAAAAACACGGCAGCCATTGCATTGTAAATTAAATCGTTTAGCTTGATTTCTTGACGATAAATCAACACTCATTTCGGTGAATGTTCAACATAGCCCGACACTTTAAGCGAACCCCGAAGAAACTATTTGAGTTATTGCCGGGCAGATGTTTGCATATCTATAATTGAACTCACCTTAAGATTGTGGTAGAAGAGCGTCAGGATGATTGTTGCGAAGGAGAAGATAAAAAAGATGCCGAAAGTAGAGAAAGCGAAGCGAATCTCGAAGATTTGCAACAAAGCGGAGAAGACGATGGCTAAGGCGTGACAGTAGAGTACCGGCAAAAACAATCTGTCAAAAATATCCCAGGGAACCTCCTTCGAGATGGCTTGAACAACGCTGCCGCGCCTCAGCGCGTCATGACGCAATGACATGCGACGTCTTTCAAATTTTTGGCCCTTGCATTGCAAAAGAGAATAAATGTGTCAGATTTGTAAATCAGGTAGCGAGATCTGAGATGAGTTTAGCAGCAGACCACGAAAATCTTGGCCAATCGTTTTCTTACCTGCATAGCGCCGGTAATTCAAATCCAGCAGATACTTAATGTTTCACCGACTCGACTTGTTCAGCGAATAAAAATATTCCAAAGAATTTTCTGCGATCCACAGAAAAGCTTTTCTCGAAGTGAAAACGATCTAAAATTAGCTGGTGAGGGAGAGAGATTTAGAAATTTTCGTTCACAACATTGCATAACCATCGAAGCACTGAATAAAATGTTATTGGAGTCGGCTTCGTCCTATTCAATTTGCCATCGTTTGATTCAAATCTTTTTTTCGTTTCTTCCAAATAAACACAAAAAACTCAACATCCAATGAACGACTTTGAGAATGATCAATCAAATGTCTCTCCGATATATTTTTGGAAGTCAAAGGAAAACTTGAGGAGTTCCCGAAGTCATTCGAACGAGAAAGAAAAATAAATCTTTACACACTTTCGATTTTTGCTCGCCAACCACTCGATATGAATTTACAAAATAAACTAAGCCGACGGAAGAGAATTTTCAACTGAGACGATTTTTGTTTTTCGTTCATGAAAACTTTTTTTTAGCGAACCGAAAAAAAGTTAATAAATTTAAGAAGCCGAAGACTGAAGTGATCGGCGCTGTGTGCGTGGATGAGAAGAAAACTTTAGGGAATTTTCTTTTTTTCTCAGAGACGCGATTGACCGCTGAAGATCAACACAACTTTTCACACTAAGTGAACTTTTCCAATTTTCGGCTGCGAGTGTTTTTCTTCTCTTCGCAGGCGACAATAATTGATATTCGACCCAGGAAAGAGAAATATAAATATCTTCATACGCAGCAAAAGTTTATTGATCTTGAGTTTGTTTACTGCAGGATGTCGGCCCAGCCCGTTGTCTGAAATCATGTGGCGTTAAGTTATCGTGTTTTGTTCTTTTAAATTGCATTGATGATTGAGACTAATTGAGAAACACCGGGCGTTGAAGTGACTAATTAGCAATCGCTAGGGCGATCGTGTTCAGATTCGGGGGAATCTACGTTTATCGTATTACGATGTTGCTTTTGAGTTAATCTTTTGAGAGTCGATTGAGTGAACCATTCTAAAGCGATGAAAATATATTGATTGAAAAATCTAAACTGAAAACAGATTGTGATAGATTTGTTTTTTTTTTTTTACTTTAATTTTGTTTTTGAGGATCCACCAGCAGAACTTTGCTGATTCAATCTAGAAGGAAACAGCTTCAAACTCATCCGATCTGTTGAAACTCTCTCTTGTTTTTACTGAATCGTTTACTTGTGCTTCATTTAATTATTGATTTCTTATTTAAAAGAGGTCGATTCATTACTTCGATTCTTAAAGGAATTGAGATAAGATTTGGAACAGATTGGGCAGAATTTATTTCGAACATTTTTCTCAAAAATTTACCCTCGCCATGCGTTGTGTTGATTTTGCTTTCGCCTGTGGTGATTTTCTTTCTTGTCTGAACCGGTTCGAGTTTCTCTTGTTTTTGTGGTTCAGCTCGACGATATACTTCGCTCGGGAAAATTCCTGCAGTATTTTTCTGATATCTGCAATCAAAACAAGTCTGTGGGGAAAATTAGCAAGCCAATTAGCAACATGAAAGTACACTGCACTACTTAACTCAGATAGGAGGCTCCCACTGCAGGAAGAATATCGATTTACCAAGTTGAAAGGTCAGTAAGGCATGTGATATTGAGAGAAAGAATAATTTCAAGATCTCGACCGAGCCGTGTGCATTATTTGAGTTTTGTGTTTGCCAAACAATCGAAGTCATTTGGTGGATTAACAGATCGCTTAGCATGTTCAAAGATGAGTGACAACGCCGAGAGCACAAAGCGAATCATCTACGTCTCGTGAAAATTCTTAAAATATCGATTAAGTTTTTCACGTCTCGCGATTGTTTGAATTATCCGCGGCGAGACATTTGATAAAACTACGATCCTCAAAACGACTCATGTCAAAACTTAAATCGCAATGAACGAAATGGCAATTGATGAATAAATCCATGAACAGCAAAGTTGCGTGATTCCTTTCGTTTGTCAATTCCTCAACGAGCAGTTATCATAATTTCCCATGCTTGCCTAATCAAAACTTCAGCTAGAACGTTTCGCTTCAATTCACAATTGAATTCGTCATGATTTACATGCTCAAATTATATATTCGGTCTGGCGTGGAGTGAGAAGGCGACAAAATGTATCCTTAAGCACGAACAGCACTGCAAAGTAGTTTTCCTCGTTTTCTTCTTCCTCGAGGAAACTTTGCCGAAAATCAACATAAAGCCGCAACTCATAATTCATCGCGTTCTTTTACATAAACGTGAAAACATATATGAAATATGATTAAATGAAATCGATCACTTTGTCAATGTTTAGTTTTACATATCGCGAGCTTTCCGATGTTCCAAACGACTTTATCGCCGCCTTCTGTAAGCTGTCAGCGTTTAATCACGATTTGTTACTACACGTTTTATTTGATGGCTCGACAAACGCTAGAGCAGTAAAGCATCAAATAGAAAAGTTTTGCTACAGTTTGATTCAAATCTCCGATCCACTTGAGACACAGTCGAGACGTTTCCTCCGTCAAGTTAAGTCAATTTGTAAAAGCGACGATTATCGTTTGATATCCAAGGATGTAAGAAATGCCATTTGTGTGCTACAAATTATGCTAATCTACTAGACTATTCATGCGCCATCAGCTAATCAAACATACTTCGTTTTAAACGAGCCAGTTCATGCGTTACAACGGAACCCACATGTCCATTCACTCGAAAGGACTGAATTATTAATTCATCGAGTCCTTTACGACTCAACCGAACTTATTAAACAGCAATATTGTTAAACGACTGCTTTCGTTATTTTTAGGCGGAACAAAGCATGGAGAGGCATTAGATGGTTAGCGATGGCATTCCACTTGAGCCGAACGCTAGCGATCAAAGCAGCGTTGTTGGCCGGATTCTTACTTATCTTCTTTAATCTCATCGGATTGCGGCTGGAAATAAAGTTCGATAAATCGCCAATCAACTTAGCCCACACAAGGTAAGACAGAATGTCGCCGAAAGTTGTTCACTGCGATGTTTTGATCATCGTCATTACCGAAAATCGCTGCCGCTCAATGAATTATTGAGACGATTTCGGCATTCTCAGGTCTGAACACGTCGCTATCAAAGCTTTGAACGGTGCCAAATCGATTATTGATTAGAAAACTATTTGATGGAGGGTGAGCTTTGATTGCTAAACGTGAATCACCGTCACAAATTTCGATGTTCGGTTTCACAATGACGATGGCTTAACGGGGCCAACATCTGCTCGTCACTCATCACACTTTTCGGCTTTCTTTATTTTTAGCATACCTCTCCAATGGCCAAAACGAACGCACACAAACATTCATCAGCAGCACGCTCTCGGAACCTCAACATCAACCAGACAAACTCCAATCGAGCCGCTCGAAGCGTCTCAAAATGCGACAGGAACAAACAACAGCGGCAATTCGAATAAAACATCAAAAGATTTTCGAAGTGAAAATGGTGATATTAAATTTAAACGTAAACTTAGTGATAGGCCAGTAGAGTTAGGAAATAGCAGTAGCGAACACTTAGTTGAGATATCGACGAATGCTGCTCCGGAAGTGCACCACCAAGTGAAACCTAAGAAGCCGATCGTCAAGAAGACAAAGTATCAGGACTTCGATGCTAGTCTTGTAAAAGACGAGGGAATCTTGAGCAGCATAATGAAAGTGTTCGGACTCAATCAATGTCCTGTGACGCCACCCGACCTCGTCGGTCCGATTGAAGTTGACGTTGCTCCTGAGTTTATGGAAAGTGTGGAGAAAAAGTTAGTCGACAAAGTCCAGAAAGGTGGTCGCTTCAAGCCTTCCGAGTGCCGAGCAAGAGACCGAGTAGCTGTCGTTGTCCCTTTCCGAGATCGCAAACAACATTTGCCGGTGCTGCTTAAAAATCTCCATCCGTTCTTGATGCGTCAACAAGTCGATTACGGAATCTTTTTAGTAGAGCAATCGACTGATGGTTCGTTCAATCGTGCTAAGCTCATGAACGTTGGTTTCGTCGAGGCACTGAAGCTTTACGAGTGGGATTGCTTCGTATTTCACGATGTGGACTTGCTGCCTATGGACGACAGAAATTTGTATACTTGTCCCGATCAGCCAAGGCATTTAAGTGTAGCTGTCGACACTTTCGGTTTCAAGTGAGTTTGACACATTTTCCATTTGAAAAGAAACTTTATTGACTTTTTCATAGACTGCCGTATTCATCAATTTTTGGAGGCGTTTCGTCAATGACGACTAAGCAGTTTAAAGCAGTGAACGGTTTCTCAAATTCATTTTGGGGCTGGTGAGTTCAAGATACTTCGATAACATTGACAGTTGTTCTAATGATTACTGATGATGTTTCAGGGGCGGCGAGGACGACGATCTCTCAAGACGGTAAGGATCTCAATGAAGTTCCGCAACCTCAAGACAAGTTTTGATTGGTAATTAACACGAAATAGATCAAAGCGTTTGTCTTCTAGTCCGACATGATATTTTGACATAAATCACCAACATAATTGCTCAAACGTCTAACGTGATCTCTTTTTTGTTTCTTTTATTTTTATGTTTTGATTGCCATTGAAGATTAAAGCATGTTGGTTACCACATCGCGAGATATCCGGTCAATATCGCTCGTTACACCATGCTGTCTCACAAGAAAGAAAAAGCGAACCCAAAACGGTAAATTAGAAGTCATTTCCACTGGCTCGCGTTAATTAGACATTGTCTCGCTCCTTCCAGCTATGAGAAATTGGTGACAGGCGCCAATCGCTTTAACACGGACGGCTTAAACTCACTGAAATACAAAGTGCTCGCGGTTGAGCTGCGACCGCTCTACACTTGGATACACGTCGAAATAACACCGGAAACTGTAAGTTCATGATCAATTGCGTAGTAGACATAGAGCACGAACGGAACGCAAATTGATCTGAATGCCTAATCACGTTTCCAATTGCAGAGCTGATCACTGCCAATTCCACGATGGGTTGGATGATTGAAATGAAATCTCGAACATAAGATAGTTGAACTCTTATTAAAGAAAATCTCTTTTTCGAATCTCGACGAGTCACGGCGACTTTTGCGTCGCGTCTTGGTGTTAACACATTTTAAATCTTTTTCGAGAACTCAAGTCATTTTTGATAGCAAAGACTTTTAAAGTTACTTGTCAGCGCAACAGATTTTTGTGATAATGAAATTTTTCTCAAATTTTGTTGTTTTGTTTAAAAAAAGTTTTTGTTGAAACAAATTATTTGAATAATCTGAAATCAACATTAAGGTCTGGCACCGTAAATATTTATTTCCGTCCGCAGTTCAATTTAATTCAAGTCAAAAATAAAAGACACAACATGCGATTGCATCAAGTTTACAAGTTGAAACTACTTCTTTAGTAACAAAGTGAAACTCAAAACAAACTTAGAAAGTCAAGAGGACCAAATAGTTTTTCCTTTCGCGCCCAAATTTTACTAAACTCAACTGTAAATCCCATTACATTTTTGACTCAAAAACTTTTCAATTAAGTTTAGTTTGAAAAAGTTTTATCTAGACATTAATTTATTAGCTCAAATTTTGTTAAAAAAAACTATGGAGAATGCTTGACTTGGTTTTTCTCCGCCAGTCTTGCTCGAACCCCCGTCTACTCTCCCAGTCGTGGACACTGCGGTAGAGAAATTTGGCAGAGTGCCAAGCTAGTCAAGGAAAAAAATTATTTCCCTTTATTAAACATATTTAAGCTTTGTTGAAAATCTTATTAGAGCTCATCATGAACTGCGTCTTTGACTAGCTGGGAATCGGGGTTCAGACGGTTTTCGTTTTCAAGTTGTTAAATTTATAAGTAAATTTTTGTTAAATAGAGAAGTTTGATTCTGATGAAAGCTAAAACTTAAAAGAGAAGGCGGACTTTGGGGGAGGTTTCTATTGCAGTATTATGGTATAATCGCAGTTATCTTCACTTTCCTCTTTCTATTGATATTCTCGCGAGACTCCGCAAAGCCGAGCAAGCAAACGCACATTGCATCATCTGCTGGGGCTGATCGATCAGCGTTTAAATAACAAATAAAGACAAATGAGTTCAATAGAATGAAAATTATCTTCCAAATATCAAACCCGAATGCCACAAGAATCTCATCAAGAATTTAGAAGGAAAATATTTTT
This sequence comes from Smittia sp. YW1114-2, assembly GCA_033064975.1. Lineage (NCBI taxonomy): Eukaryota > Metazoa > Arthropoda > Insecta > Diptera > Chironomidae > Smittia > Smittia sp. YW1114-2. Next base: position 8,613,027 of record CP093833.1, read on the forward strand.
TCAATAATAGAAACTGCGCATCATCTCTCATGTTTACTGTCTGAAAAAATTGTGTGTAATGGAGAATCTCCTGTAGATGATAAATGTGCACTGATAAGACACGCCCGTCGTTTCTCCTTCCCTCTTTGGGTTTCAAACCTAAAGCAGAAAATTAGCAGACGAGCGGAGCGCCGAGCAGATAAATCCAGCTCATCCGCAATCTTTCCCCTTCTGCTCGGCTTGATGTTTATTTAACTCAACATTAAAGAGCACTTCACGATAAAGTATGATTTCTTCTTCGGCAAATCGAGCATTGCCTTTAATAAAAGTCTAAATAAATATTACGGCGGAGCTTGAGGGAAGCGCTAATCAATGGTTCATGATCGGCGAACGATGAGGAAAAGGGGAGCGGAGAGGTAGAATATTGAATATTGAACATCGCAGTTTGTATCTTTAAATGCGCGAAATGATATTAATAAGTGCAAATGATACAAAGCTGGCATTATAAATCATTTTCGCGCTCGGTTCGGCTCCGCAGTGTTTTGCGGCAGATTTTAAGAGAATTGCTGGAGCCAGATTGGCATCGATTTGTGAGTGGTTATTAATAAAGACAACAAGAGTTTTCTGCCCTCTGGAGATGTTGTTGGAGATTCTCACGCAATGTGAAGTGCTCCCAAGTCTCGTAACAAGTTTAAGTTCAAAACATAACCTTCCAAACCAACTCAAGGCAGCATTCACGCACATTCCCTATCAGTCTAAGCAGACACGGATAAAAGATGTTCAGTTCACTCTTTCTTCTTGTTTCTTCTTGAAACAAATTTCCAATAAAGAATCGAAGAAATCATTATCACGGAAATACATAAACTGCAAAGACATTATGAAGATTCCTCCGAAAAGGGGCCATTCGCTTTATGCGGTGTGGTCTTTGATCTTTAATCTCGCGGCTCATAACTCTTGCGCGATACTTTTTGGTTGTGCGGGGTGTAAAATACATCGATAAGCAACATTGGAATCTCACATTCTCTCGGCCCGCAAGACAAATTAATAAATTGAGTAAAGACAAGGATTTTATTTTCTCGAACCTTGGCGATGGCGAACAAGAGGAAACAATTTTTATTTCGCTCGCGTACTTGTTGACTTTTTGAAGACTTAAGATTTTTTTATAGCGAATAACGAAACAATTTTCAAAGATTTGTAAATCAAGGGAGAACTCTTTAAAGAAAAAACATTGTAAATAATCTTGGATCTATTGCGAAGATGATTGAAAAGAAACTTCAAGATGACGAAACAATAAAAAATCTTTGAATCGAAGAATTAAAAATCGCATTGATGTTTCTATTAGTTTATGAACTCTTCCATCACTTCGATAATCGCAGCTTTGTTCCAGGTCTCATGACTTTGTTTCAGCGCATCAACAGAGTAAGAATCTTACGTGAGGTCGATACGAGCCCGCATTATCTATTTCAACTAATCGGAGGTGAGTTGAAACATGCTTCGGCGCGGAGAAAGAGAGCGAAGCGCATATAATTACAATCTCCCTGCCGCGGAGTCAATAAAATGTATCGCAAAGTAAAATTGTGGGCTGAAAAAGTATTTCCTGATAAGGCTTCTCGAAGCATTGCAATGCACTTCATCTTTGTGCAAGCGCATTGGACGCGAAACGCTGCTTCGCGCTGCAATATTTGTTTTGCCTTTTGCGATTGATGCGAGAGGGATTAATAAATGGAAAATGAGGCAATAAATGGTTCGCTATCACAGACAGTGATCGTAATTTAATTAAAAGTATCCGTCTCGAGAATGGAATTTTATTAAGCAATTGCATCGCTTGCAGAGCATTTTCGTGAATCTTAAACAAGTTCAATCATCTCTCGAGAGTAATGAGAAATTATTGCGCTCGAAAATTTCAACCACCGGACGCTGCATAATTCACGGGAAAAAGATATTTAGCAGTGCGACACTCGAGCATATTTCATTCTTATAACTTGCACATAATCCTTTTATCGCGGCTTCTGCTGATTGCGAAAATATTTTGAATGCCTCGCCTCATGCATCATCCTCAATTAGGCTTGAGCATCAATAAATTTCTTCCTCGCGCATTTCCGATAAAAAACATTTTTTGGCTTCGTGCTCGCATTTTCGCATTTCCATTGTATTGTTGTTGCGGCACGCGCTTGACATCATCTTCATTATGATCATTAATGATAATTTACAGTCTGTGATGTCGCAACGTACTCGAGTGTTGGCCTGTGCAATATGAATCTCCGAAGCGAGAAACGAGCGCATAAAAGCAAATTACGGCAGTGACAGCTCGCTGTCTCCATACGAAATAATAATACAAAATTATCGGTGATGCCTGCGCTGATTCTCTTCTCCTTGCTTCACCTCAAAAGCCGAAAATCTTTAAATTATGTGGGCTTGATTTCAAAGATTGCTGTCTCTCATTCCTCTCTTTGTCGCGAAATTAATTGAAGGAAAGGAAAAGACTTCAATGCCGCATCTCAAGACCAACTTTAAACTATCACCGGTTAAGCCGTTCAAGGAGAGGATAAAATGTGTTTGAAATTTCTTTTTTGCCATCACGAGGTAGGTAATTGATTGTGTTTTGTTTCGTCGTCATGTCTTGTAATGTTGGAGTCATTTGTAAGTTCCGTCGTTCAATAAATATTAGGCTTCTTCCGACGAGAGCTAAAACCCCAAGCAGCTACTCGAAGTTAATGTGACCCAATCGACGAGCGAGACCCGTTAGCCAAAAACAGAGAAGTCGAACAACAAACTATCATCTGTGACTTATGATGATATACAGAATCAGAAACATGAATTTTGATGGAAGACATTGAATAATTCCGTTGATGGGTTTGTTAGTGGGATGTTTTGATTTTGAGGACAGGAAATCATCAAAATATTAATCTCCAAAACGCGAGTAAGAACGTGCACATGTAATATTTTGTGTACACATCAGGCGAGGTAAGAGAAGCGGAGAATTATTATAATTCACCAGTCACACCCTGATTTCCGTCTCGATACGAAGCTGATCGGAGAAATCTCTCTTCCCCCTTCGCTTTGCGACTTTGGCAGTGATTCTCAGGAATTTGCCTTCGAATGAACTCTAATTACAAACATTATGATAATGATTGTTATTTTTTGGGAGGACAGTCTCGATCCATTCATCAATAATCTGGGTGTTTAAATTTAAATTCCATGTCAACTTTTTTACCGAAATTAAATGTTAATTAACTGTGGAGCGTTATTTGTCATTTTGATTAACAATTCTTCAATATCATCGCCTCGACTGGTCTGGTCGCTCCCCAAGCCGCCGTTCGAAGCACATTCGGAAGAAATCCATCGCGAGGCAACACTTTTTCTTCGAGTAATTCAATAAAACGATCATTTATAAATTTATTTGAACAGGCGAGTGAGATTGACGGAGAGAGAAACATCAAACAAACTGTCGACCGCCCGCTGCTTCATGTGTGTTGTGATTGATATAATAAGAAATCTCCACGGAGCTCCAGCGATCTATTCGCTTTACATCCGACTTGCGATGTCAAGTGAGAGATTTAACAACAACTAATTCAAGGCTACACGCACTGGAGAGTCGAAAAAGAGCTGGGAAGATTAAGAAGAGGAAGAAATATCTTTGAATGAATCTCTGGGATTTTCGAACAAATTCATTAATCACTGTGAGCTTTATGATATTTTTCATTCGCTTCTTGTGCCACTTGCGTAACTTCATTCAGAACTTCTCGCTAGACATCGAGTCAACGGTCTTTAGGGACGCTCTTAATGCGATTGTCTTGTTCGACTTGCCGGGAATCTCTTGTCGCCTTTTCTCCAGATTGAAATTCAGCATTCGACTCTAATAGTTTCGAGTGTGAAAATTAATCACAACAAGGGCTACCTACATTGGCTTCGGCCGGGCATTCGATAAAGATTTATTAACCGAACACAGCTCAGCTCGTCGGGATTTCTTATATTCTCGTGTTGACAGCTTTCTAATGAATGATTGGACAGAGCACCGTGGGATTAGGAAAGCCGAATCCGGCAGGTTTCTCGATACCACAATGTTTCAAACAAGTTCGCCGTCGAGAAAAGTTATCGGTGAGGCGAAATTAGCGAAGCAGTTTTACTTTTATCACCTTTCGCGTTAATTGCACGACATAAAAGAAGAAAAAATCTGGAGTACAGTTAATTTGATGTTAATTAGATTCATTCAAAACTTCCGGTGAGTTTTCTTGTGCTAGTGAGGGAAAGGCGAACGTGGAAGGGACGGAAGTATTCATGAGGAACGACTGTGTTGAAGGAGAAGACAGTGAGTGAAAGCGAAGTTACCTTTTAAGCGTCGAGAGACCTAGCCAACTCTAACTGAGTCTTAACCGTTCAAAACGCAGCTCTGGATTCCTAAACTCTAACTTAAATCAAATCATGTCAATAAATTCAACTCAACCTTTTTGAACTTGTCCCATTCCTGTCGTCTCTCCCCATCGGTAACAGCTTTACTATCGAAGACTTTAACCCTCTTTTTCATTGCAGGCAGAAACGTAAGGCAAGACATTCCCCAAGAAATTATGTGTATACATTTAAAATTGTAAAAGAATTGTAAAGCAGGCTGAAAAAATCATTGCGTTTTGCTCTGGTAACGTGAGAATTTTCTAATCTGTGAGAAAAGTCTTTTTCTTTTTGTTGACTTAAAGATTTTCGTGTTTCTTGACTTTGCGAGCTCTTTGCGTTTTAAAGAGAAATAAATTTTACTGAAATATTTACCGCTGTGCATGTTCGGGTCATTAAAGTAATGATAATTATTAATTTGCGTTTGTGCGTAGAGGGAAACTCGAAGAGTGCGGGCTGGGAATTGGGATTTAATTATTGACTCCCCAGTCGTCTTATCTGGCGAACATGCAAGATAAATATTTGCGCATAAATTGAATCAAAAGGCAGCAATAGCAAAAGTATAATGCAACATGAATGAAGTTGTAGTTGGACGGAAATCACAAAGCGAGACCTTGAAAACGGTGCGAACTTTAAATTGAAGTCTTTGATCAGCAATGAAGGACAATTTTAAGAATGCAAAACATGCATGATAATTAGTAACTAGTTCGAATTGAAGCTAAAAAGTCTAAGGTATTTTGAAAACATTCGATTAGTATCTTAGTCATCTGTCTTGTGTTTTGGATGTCAAATCGTTTCAAATTTTTCATTTCGGACTCGAGTCATTGAAGTTAAAACTTTAGTTAGGTTAACAGGATACAATCAATGATGTTTCCGATCCGAAAGACTTTCAACAACTTTGTAAAATTTATTCCGAACGACACGCTCCGGTGAGTTTACGTGTAGGGCTCGTCGCAACCTTGTCTTCCTTCTGAGTTCTGAATAGCAACACAAAACCAGATGATTCTGATGTATTCTCGAGTGAGTTCTCATTCTGATTGTGTGCTGAATAAAATGTTTTGAAACGAAAACACTTGAACCAGATTTCGACACAAAAGTTTTGAAATTCAATCCGAATTCTATTTGCAAAATTTGTTCAAAGCTCTTTTGACTTCTCATACATCACATGCTCGACAGCGGAGCACAAATCCCTGCACCAATAGCCATGTATCATTCAATCTGGGTGGGGTTTGCTTAGTGATGTTGAAAGTATCGATGTAGAGACGATATCGGTAACTGTGTTGCTCTGTTATACAAGCACACAAAACTGGCAACAGGTCGAGCGAAGAGTCGAGAAGAAAGAGATGAATCTACATCGGGTTCCAGGTCGATCAGTGTTTAGTTTCGAGGGCTAACAATTTATGGGTCATGCCTGGCGATCAGTTCAGCGCATGTGAATTTCAAATGCATTCTTAAAATTCAATTTCATGTCAGGCGGAAAAGTTTGAAGACTTCAACTCGATGATTTTTTGAAGGATTTACGAAAGGTTTGAAGAATTCTTCGATGATTCCCGATGGCGAATAAAATTTAAATTTCATTAGCATTTTTAAAATGTTATATTTTATTTATTGATTATTTAAATTTATTGAGGCTTCAGCAGCGAGCGAGCGAACTTATTTCCTCCAAATGGAAGTAGCTGAGAAAACGTTTAAAATGGAAATTTCTGCTTCGTCTCAGCCGACGAAAGAAATAAAACTGTTGCAATGTCATGACGAGCGATGGATTTGAAATTCCGTTTGTTTCGTTTAATTTATTCAATGCAAATTTAAGTGGATTTTTAGTGCAATTGAAAATATGAACTGTTTCATCAGCGCTCGAGATGATTCTGCAATGGCTGCCAACGAGGTCTGATCTGAAGACTTTGTTGCCGATGAATCCATCACTTGCGAAACGTGCTTGCGCCATGAAGGTGTCAATCATTCTCATCGTCGAGGGATGTTGCGTGAACAATGGCTGATAAGTCGAAAGACCTGTCATAACTCAATGCAATGCCGGCGCTGATAGGATCTCCAAAAATCGCACCAATATGGTTGTTAACTCTAAACAGAGTCGAACAAAAAGCGTCAGATAATTGAGTGTCATTGTGTTTTTCAGGTGACATCAATAATTTAAATGATAAATTTTATGACGCGAAATCCTCATTCAATTGTCCATTGATGTGCAAAGGACCTTTCAATCCTAATTCGGCTTTCAAAGGCTTTTGTCTTCGACACAAAAACAAATTTCGGTGAAATCGAAAAGTGATCGAGAACATAATAATTATTTTTTCATATGACACCGAGAGCGAAACGCTCGAGACGATTTAATGTTCGTTCGCCGTTTCCTTCAGCTCTGGAATTTTAAAAGCGGTTAAATGAAATGCTCTTCAACAATTATGTTTCAAGCATGAAATGCAGACCTTGGTGGCAAAGTTAAAAGTTTCGCCGGTCTGCCAACTTTCGTCATCTTCTGAGAGATAATGAATGAGGTGACGAAGCTTTAGGACGAGCTGGAAATAAATAAAAATTCGCATCACAATCAGAGCGACCACAAAAAAATGATGACGATGTTTGAAGGCGAAGAATGTGTAAAATTTCAGGTATGACAAGAGGCAGCGAATTTATGCTGCTCGCAGGACAAAAACCAGCGATCACTTTCGTCGTCTCATTGATCGAGAGAAGTTAATGAAAAAGAAAGATGTTTTGACTTTTTTCCCGAATCTGAATTGAAATATTTGGTCGTTTAAGATCGAAATTGAAGCGCAATCGAGAGCGGAAGGTGATGAATCATTGGGTGAAGGGAACAAGCTCAATCAATTCAAGCTCATAAGTCATGCAAAACTTGTGCCACAAAAACGGCGTCTGTCGGCGAAAGACGAGGAAAACAATTCTACATCGAGTTGATCGCGCTAAAACGGGCGACGAGCAATTTATTAAATATTTTTGATTCCTACTGCAATCGCTTTGATCATATCTCACTCTTCAATACGTTTTAGGCGGCATTCTACCTGGCCCGATACGGCAGATCGTTTTTGTGTCGACGCGCCTTGCAAGTTGCAACGACATTTTCCGTCCTCGGACGTCTCGCGGAATTTGCGAAGCAGCAAAATTATCAATTTGGTGAAAAAATATTAAATTTTTCACGCGTCTTTTGTGACGCTTCGTTCATTGAACGGTTTGAGTTCGCAGAGATATTAATAATATAAATATTTATTAAGTGTTAACCATGTTCAAGAAAGGGGTCATTAGGAGATTGTTTTGCGTCTCACATTGTTTCGCTGCAGACTTTCCGACGTGAAGACGTTTCAGGCATTTGGAGAAGTCACAGTTCGTATTTAGTTTTCAGCAATATAAATCAATGAAGCTTGAGACTTATGAATTGAGTTATAGGAGTCGGACACCGAATTGTTCTAAACTGAGAATCAACCTTAATCATCAGAGACTGCTAAGCCCTTGTTGATGAATCACTGGAGATGTCTGACCTGTTGCCACTGTTGACTGCTCGCCGATACCTTTTAGCGTGTGCCTCGCATATCTTCATGTGAAAACATCGCCGTTTCTCGTTGTTTCATAAATGACAAAGAAACTTGATCCGCCACCGGATTTCTGTGTCTCTCCTTCTCTTGGCTTGGCGTTTATTGTTATTGTTTGACACGGCGATAATCGCAGTAGTAGAATCTCATTTGGTAGCTTATGGGTCGTCGAACAATGAAAAGGAAAATTCTAACGGTTAGGGAAGACGTCTTTCAGGCAGCGCACACACTCGCGAAAGGGTTTCGGATTCTTAGAAGAGCCGAAACAATGGAACGGAGAGTGTAATTTTAGTCATTGAAAGTGAAAATGAGAAGAACAACACGTATTGTCTCGCGCTTTGGGGTTTCAGAGCTTAAAAATTGCACACTCGACGCCAATAAGTAGACAAGACGTAGACGCGACTCCGCCGTTTATAAAGGAATAATAATTTTTTTTGCTTTATGTAGATAAACAAATGGAGAGAGAAGTCATTGTCTATTATTTCGATTTATGAATGGACAACGCTCGGCGGCGGATTGAAGTCGTACGAAAACCTGTTTCAGATTGTCTTTGAAGATACGATAATTGATTCAACGACTGAACTTGAACTTGTCCCAGCCAACTCTCGTGAGGAGATGTGTCTGATTGAGTGGATCGTGATCGGGAAGGGAGTTGACCTCACAATTTAGCTCGATCGGTAGTGAAACGTCTTATCATTGTCGTAAGGTGCTCAAGCAGAAACTTCACGTCTTCTCGCCAGGCTGGCTCGCTATGGTTTCTGATTTATGTGTTCGCTCCACGGTCTATTATTAAACGAGATGTGCGTTAAACGTATTAAATAATAATTAAAGCAGATTTGATAATTTTTTTTATTAATTGCCTTTTACACAAGATAGACTCGCCAGAGGTAAAAGCATCTCAATTGTTGTTCTGAATGAAATATGAAACGTTTATTTGCCCGACAGAGTGGAAAAACTCTCGTGTACGTTATGGCACTTTTTCATAAACGGGAGCGCAACACAATGGACGTATCATGTTTTATTAATGAGCTCAGCAATTAGTTGAAGACGATCAGATGCTATTGGAGCGCACGCTGATCCTTTCGAAGTGATAAAGATCCATTAAGATAATTTAATGTCCAAAGTCTAAAGAACCGTTTCGGACGCGACAATATTGATATTCTGGAGGCGAGAATTAGTAAAAGGTTTTATGTGTAGCTTGTGTCAAAGAGGTGGAACGAGCATAACAATTCTCTCTCGTGGTTTGATAGCCTAACATCAAACGTGACTTCAATACTAACATTTCTTTCTGCTAGACTTTAATCGTTGAGCGCGAGCTACGATCGAAAAGTTCAAACTACAAAGTTTTTTGGGAACACGAAATGACTCACCGCGTTGCAGGCAGCTCCGCGAATAACCTCAGAGCTAACGAGTTTGTTTTCAAATAGTTAATTAAGTTTTCTGTCTGATGAAAGAAGTCTTAATCAGCAAAGTGGACGCCGAAACTTTCAAGGTTTTCAGTGAACTGTAAAAACCATTTGTCGACAGCACAACACGGTGATTGAAGAATATTCATTCAGCATTCAACTAATTTCCGATTGCACTAAAAATATCCGTTCTAGATTTAAAAAGTTCTTCTTCATTGCTGCATTATCGAATCGCTTTTCGTTTTGTGTGTCGGCTGTTGATCGATGACATAAATGTTCGCTGAAGAATACACAATTCCTGAATTAATTTCTGATTAACTGAGTCGTCGCGTTTATGTGTGGGCGTCAGCCAAAATTAAATCGAAGCATTTCTCGGTCTCCAACGAGCAAACTGATCACAAAAATGTGAACGGGGATTCGGAATGGCGGATTTCTTCATTAATTACTTTCATTCATGCGCTCACGCTTTGAAATTATCAATGAACTTGGAGAGAATCTTTTAAATCTCGATGAAAATTCTTCCATTTCAATAGCAAAACTATTCGCTTAAGACCTATCATAAAATAGCTTTGCATTTATGGTCAAGAAAATGCGCAAAGAAATGTTGGAATCTGTTCGTAAATTACGGGAAAAACCTTCTGATTGGGGATATATTCGGTGGTTGTGACAAACTTTCTACAGAAGTTAAGCTAATTCTCACAGTCTTGAGTATCCTAAAGGCTGACAAAACTTTCAGATGCTCCTACTTCTTTAACTACCCCGACCACAGCATAAAGACCAAGCAGATATCACCGCTTAGTTTGCAAAATACTCGTCGTCGGTCTTCGAAACCTTAAAAAGTGCATAAAAACGAGGCAATTTTGAAATTTTCCAATGTGCATAACTTCTGAAACGATACGGCAATGCGGAGAGGAGAAGAATATTGGAAGTAGATAAAGAGACACAAACGAGAAGACGACAATCGCGGAGATACCGAAAAATACAGCAAGCAACTCAGGGAGCATAAATCAATGCTTTTCTGCAACCGCGCGATTGCAAATTTAAAAAAATAAGAAAAAGTTATTTCATTTTATAGACCGGCTTGCATTAAAATAAGAAACGTATGCATTGGCGGATGGAAAATGCAGGAAAATCCGCTGCAGAAGAACATCGTATTCTGCTGAAAGCGAAAGCCTTTGGCTCGAGAAGTCTCTTTTCATATTGCCGAATTGGAATTATTCTCCAAATACGCGAGCGCGCTCGAGTTTTTGCATTATTTTACATTTTTGTCATTGACTTAAATGCGGCACAAAGCAAGATTATCAGAATAAAATCCACGAGATAAAACCGAAAGTCTTGTCGTTTGTTGTGCAATCGCGATTTAGAAATTGAAAGCACACGCAGGAATTGTGAAAATGACAATTTTCGTAAACATTTTGCACCGTAAATTACACGGAATAATTTGCCTTCACTAAGCTGAGCGTTTTTCGTAGACTCTCTTGTACATATCTCGTCATGTGCACTGAGCGGCTGTTCGGTTTCACTTTTGCTGTCGTCTTTTGACAAAGAAAAGTCTTTTTCTTTGATAACATTTGCATAATGTTCGAGTGAAGGTGCCGCTCTCGATACGGGCGCTAACTGATTGCAGCAGTGAATAAAGTTTACAGAAAGTAATTACAGCTTGTGACTTTCAAAATCACCCCAAAAAATTACGACAACGAAGCAGAAACTGAAGAGAAACACTTGCGGTAGTCAACGATGCATAAAAATTAAAGAAAATACCTTCCTAACAGGCAATTTTAATGTTGATGATCATTAAACTTCTTTTTCGTTATTATCGTCAAATGGTGGAACTGAAAATACTTTTTCGTTCTCAACTTTACGCTTCTTACTCACTTTACATATCGCAACCTCAATAGACGAGTAGAGCTGGGCGGACGCACTGCTACGCCGCGTTTTGAAGACGTTCCAGTCGACCACCGATAGCAAGTCGTAGAAATGTTGACACTTCAAAGTTAAGTAATTTCTATCATTACTGCCGCGTTTCGTATCTTCAACCTCATATGCGACAGCTTATTAATGGCTTCGGAATTATTTATGCGTGTGAACATTTGTCGGCAACTTGCGAGCAACTCGAGTGTTTTATGCTTCGAAAGTGTTAATGAGAAATGCGGCACTTTTTATGCGAAAAGAAAGAAAGTCGCTCGGCATTTGAAAGTCTGTTAGATTGAGAATGAGTTCATCTTATGCTCGATGGTGGGTCTGACATTGGCATGAAACTACTTAGCCAGGAAGCATGATCGAAAGCTTGAAGTCAAGTTGTTGAAACTTCCTTTCAAGAAACTTCTTCGCATCGTTCCATCAAGAAAATGATCGTAAATTTGCTGCTTCAAGAAATGAAAAACACCAAAAACTCATTACAATATTGCTGAAGTATGAAAACATCCAAACCGAAACAGATTGAGAATTTAAATAAAGCGATATATTTCCATCATGTTGCTAACCGAAGAGTCAAAACCACCAAACCAAAAAGAGTACAAAATATCCGAAGCTCCACGATTTAATTGCGTACATTTTATGACGGCTGAAAACATTAAACGAAAAAGATTTATGACGCTTCTTTTGCCGTTTGAAATAATCTTTATTTATTCATTTCTTTAAACTAAAATTTACATTCATCTAAATAGTTTTTCGCTAGAAAATCTCGCTCAAAAAACGGGAAACCTTCCATCGTTGCGATAAAGTAATGCCATCGCTCAAATTTCTAATTTTCACATAAATTATTTCGGAAATTTTAAAACAGTTCATTGCAAAATTTGTTCTAGTATGCGACCGGAATTGGGAGAATATAACAAGTGTGATTAACCTAGTTAATATTGCAATAAAATTTATCCCTACAAGGGTTGATTTAATGAAGAGTTAGTGTGATGAATACGACTGTCAAAACTTCATGACCTCAGTATTTATTGCAGGAAGTTTCATACTCTGCTGCGAGTTTGGACATCACTGTTGGGACGTCTGAAATATTTCTGCCGTTTTTCAGTGTTGTTGCGAGCTCCTAACCATTGAATAAGTTAAGGGCTCTTACTAGTGCTTCACTGGGAATAAAATATTTTTCAAACAAATCATCATGACCGCCAGATCGCTCGATCGTGAGTGAAAAGGAAGAAAATTCTTTGGCAACATTGTAAATAAAGTAGAAGAGAGCTTCTCAAAATGTTGTTCAATTGTCGATTGTACAAGACCGAGAAGCTCATTATTATGCGCCAAAAAACACAATCCGATTATGCTACTTCTAGCACGGCTGAGACAATAGTTTATAGCAATTTGTATAAGTTTAATACTGCATATTTTTACATGTGATGGGGAAAGCGAGTGAACGAGAAGCCAATAATAACGACAGGCTATCTGAGTATTATCCGAAAACCGTGAAGAAGACAAAACCCAATCGCTACCACACATCATGAATTTCATGAGCTTCAAATAATTGTGTGCAATCAGATTGCAGAGCAATTCTGCAAATCCAATTTTTCGTGTCTCTCGCGTCGCCGTTTGCAATTTCAGATTCAGTTGCTGTAGCACGTTTTCCGAACGCCAGCGAGAATATTGCTGAAGTCGTCTTCCTTCAATTGCTCCGGGGTGACGTAGGGGTCACTCATTAAAGCTTGCGCTGGATGGTGAATTGGAATTGTCGTCGCGCCAATCACGGCGTCGATTTTCGCCACCATTGGCTGAACGAGGGCAGTTGTAGCCTGAACTGTTGGGCTCATCGCATAAGATTGATGATAGTAGTCGGGATTAGTGACGTAGAATGCAGTGGGGGCCGCCGATGTCGGTGGCAGAGAGTTTAGCGACGGATGCGAATGTGCAAAGTGAGTCGACGGATGATAGTAGATCGTATTGCTTTGATAAGGATCGTACTCGCCAAAGTTATTGTATTTGTTCATGTTCGCTTGCGAATCAATCTCATCCTGCTGCTGTTGCTGTTGAATGCTTTGATCGGAATAATTGATGTGATTTTTGAATTGCGATAAATACGATTGATGGTGATATGGAGACAATGCTGAAGTCGTCGGCGATGACAGAACTAATCGATTGTTCTGGGTCATGTCACCGATCTTGTTGCTGTTCTTATTGTCCTGGTTGTTGCTATTATTGTTCGAATCGTTTTTGATTAATTTGTCATCGATATCATCACATTTTGATATCGTTTTGTTTTTGAAGCTCTTACTCTCACTTTTGCTATTGTTCATCTCATTCATTTTACTGTTGAGCTTATTGTTGTTCTCGCTGCCGTGCTTATTGTTATTGCTATCGTTGCTTTTGTATTTAACATCATTGCTGCTGCTGTTGCTGCTCATAATCTGATTGGAGACTAATGATGACGACAATGAAGATGTTGTTTGCGTGTTCATGTAGTGATGATGATGGTGGTGACTAGACGATAGAATGTTGCTCGAGCCAAGGTTCTGGTGATCCTGTGACGTCGGCAAAGGCGGGAAGTACGTTCCTGTCACGATGTGTCCCTGATCCAACACGCCGCGATTGCTGCACATCACGTACATTCCATTTCCCATTGCAGCGATCGTCGTCGACGGAGCCGATTGGGGCAAGCCACCATAATTAGACTTCTTTTCAACGTGATGATTCGCCGCTGCTTGCTGCTGCTGATGTTGATCTTCGTACAAACGCTCATTATTGCCGTAATGATAATCGTTTTTGGAGCCGGCCTCATATCCACTCGCATCGTAGCCGTAGCGATTTTTATTCGAGTTGTTATAGTTGGTCGCCGACGCTGGCAAAGCTTGCTCGTAATCGATTTTTGATGACGACGAGTGAATGTTCTCGCCCATTTCCAACGGGCTCATTGCGGGTGTTGGGATCTCTTCCATCTTGTAGTTGTGCTTCTTATTGCCGTGACGGGAGTCGGGAGGACTTGGCGAAGGAGTTGACTGGCCGTGACTCGGAGTTGTGCTGCCGTCATTGTAGTACATGTTGCTGGTGTAGCTGTAAGGACTCATGCGCTCATATTGCACATCGGAAGACGATGATTGATTGTGTGTAGACGGTGTTGACGAGGGAGTTCCATTAGAGTTCGACATAAGTTGAACTCCGCTGTTGGCCGAACTGTTATTGTTCTTTGAGTTGTTTGTTGTGTTGTTTGCTGCAGCAGCAGCAGCCGCAGCTTGTGAACCTGCTCGGGGTTTTGCATGCTTGCGACGGCGCGGTCGATACTTATAATTGGGGTGATCAGTCATATGAATAACTCGCAGTCGCTCAGCTTCTTCTACAAATGGTCGACGGTCTTGCGGTGTTAATGATCGCCACTTTTTGCCTGCAACGAAGGAAAGGAAAGTAAATAAATCATCAATATTCATTAGCAACAAATTACTGGCTGCTTAAGGCAAAAAAGCAAAACCGAGTCGCAGTTGTGTCATTCGGCAAAATGCTGGAGCATTAAAGATCTGTGGAGCTGGGTATGGCGAAGAGAAGCGAACAAACGAGCTCACAAAAAGTCGAGTGTAATGAAATAATGAAGAAATATGGGCATCGAAGTAAAAAGCGTGTCGAGCTTTTGTTGAAATCAATTTTCCAATATTTTATCGTCTCTTTTTCTCCCGTCGTCGCGCGCAGAATCGCATTATTGTGTTTTGCTCCATTTTAAACAGGCTCCGGAGTAAAAAGATTCTTAATCATAATTCAACGATGGTTTTTGCTGTGCGAGAGCAATTTCGTTGTCAACACTTGCGAGTTCTTTTTTAGCTCGAGATGAAATTTTCTCAGAACGTGTGCTCTACTTAGTCTTGCGACTTGGCTTTCATGACGAAAGACTTGGATGACTGGACGTGTTTTCAACCCAATTTCGGTAAAGCAAACTTCTAAGAAATGAGATCTAAGATATCTCAAGCTAATCCAGCCGAAATCAAATTTGTGCGCTCAGGCTGAGTAGCTCAGCAAGGTCGTTGAATCGAGCAAGAAGTTGTGAATAATATTCTAATGTCGTGCGGCAGTGTGCTTCGACTCTGCCGAATTATCTTCCTCTTGTAATCTTCAAATTGAGCAGAGACATCATTAAGCAGTATGTGTATGGCTGTTTGACCTTTTGCTACAAGCTTTTTGACTCATAACATTTTCACATACTGTGATTACCAGGAGAACTCGAAGATATACGAAAAAAGTATTTTATCTTTTAATGAACATCAAGAGAGAGAGAACGAACGAGAGACGAACATTTGAAGCGAGCATTTGATGAGCTTAGTTGTGGGTTGAATTTTGAGGACAGGAAATCATCAGAAATAACTACAAGAAATTATAATATGTGAGCAGACGGAGTAATTGTACGGAGCGAAGAAGAAAATATAATTCGGTCGCACCTTAAAAACGTTGACGTCGATCCGAGAAGAACGACACAGGTGATCGATAATAAGTTTTTTGATCGTAGAGAAACTTCTGGGAACGATTTAGAGCCTCATTCAAATGAGAGATTTTGAAACGGTTGACATGATAGGGGCATTGATCATGGATTGCGTCACAGTTGTTACGAGATGGTATGATTTTCAGAAAACGATACTTGGCTTCATAGCGAGTAAGTTTGCCAGGTTGACTTGTACGTCTTGAGCCTTATTGCCAACCTGTCTGTTCACCTCAATTTATCCTTGACAGACTTTAAAATTCAACCAAAACTTTCTACATGAATCTCATTGCAGTCACTCGCGAACAATCCACAGAGTGACGAGTGAGATGTGTTTAATTTTGCAGTAAGAACGTTCACATTTGCATAGCGAAACAATTAACGAGATTTGAGCGAACACTTTCGGAAGATTCATTACTTTTCACGCTCTATTAACGTGAGATGTTCAGAGCGACCGGGCAGCATAACTTCGGATTAATGTCTCGTTCTGTACGCAAACGAGTAAGACTAACATTGAGTTAAGAAAGTATCACTGAACTTTAATTTAAAGTAAAGAAGAAGATCTTCCAAGGTATATTTATAGTTCTTTGCGCAGAGAGCTTTGCTAGCGCAATATAATTTTTTAATAATTTTAAAGCAGAAAACAGAAAAAGTACAAATTTAAAATCTGGACTGTGGGAATATTCCATGTGAACCTTTCATTGTTCATCGCGCAAGTAGTGGCAGCGTCAAGTTTGCTTCGTTTCGTGCTTTATATATTCGGGTTACTACTTGAATCTTGCAACACTCGGGCTCGTACATAAATATTCCTTGCGTGAAATCATTTCATAATTAATTTCAATTATGTTGATGTATTCATTCCCTTTGAACATGAGCTTCAATGATTTTTAATATGGGAAAATATTTCCGAGTTTGATCTGGGCGCCCGATGGAAATGAGGTGAACCTAACTGGATCTGATTGCCTCTAATTGCAACTTTATCAGCAGCAGTTGTAAGTCGAAGTTCGAACTTTAATTGGAATTTTAATGACCGCCCAGCGAGACCACGAGACTGGAAATCATGCCATAAAGCACATGGAACGCTTGGTAATTGATAAAATAAAAGATTGTCGCGTGGTCATGCTTATGGCGAATGGCGATATGCATCGAGCATACATTATAAGTTTTATGACTGGCTCGTTGCTTCGGACGAAACACTCAATTACGATAATGTACTGTGAAAGTTCGTCGCGTTTTCTCTTCTAAGCTGGAACAATCATCGCTAAATGTTTGTCCAAATAGTCAATGCACTGAATCATTTAGTCTCTTTCTGAAACCACAACAGACAGAAATCATAGAAATCTCATTTTGGACTAAGCAAACCCTCGGTCGACGATGAAGTTCAAAGCGATATATTTTCCTGCTCGTGTCGTTGTGGTGGGAAAACGTAACGGCACATTTTCATAAAGATTAATTTAAATTCTACATTCTATTGTTCTTCGGGCTATAAGGAATATTAATTATGGAGAATAACACCGGTGGAAGTCATTTCAGTTCAAGTATCGCGATCGCTTACTGGGACACTCGAGATCGCTGTCTGTTTATCGATTCATGAGCTAAGATGATCAGTCATTAATCGATCGAAGCAATTTCTTATATCGCTAGCATTAACTCTCGACTTTAAATGTCTTTGAACTTTCAGCGCAATCATCAGCCGATTGATATGCACGACAGAAAACTTTCTTCGTGAAAATGTGAAGCGTTTGAATTAGTCAGGTTTATGTTGGAGGCGCACGCTTCTTCTTTCCGGAACATTTCCATGATGCCTTGAATATTAATCTACGAATTAGCCGCGGCTGGAGGAATGTTCGATCAATCATGCTCAGTTTTACTCATTTGGAATTTTCTTAACGGTTTGATGTCAATTGTTAGTAACTGTTTCTAAGGTGGCGGAGTTAGAGATAACATGGACGAAGAGGTGTTGCTTACAACGCATTGTGTCATTTAAGGGAAGTCCGATGAAAGTTTTTGAGGACTTTTCAATGTTGATTTTAGGTTGTAAGATTGAGCGATAGCGATTTTTTAACTTTTTAGATTGTGATGTCAAACTGTTAAGGTCAAAAATCTTAAAATCAGTAACTGCAGCAAGCCGTTTATTATAAGCCCGCAAACCCCTCATTTGTTATCCAAGTCGTGCCTCTTAATTTGCTCGCTAATTACGCTCGAAGTAAATTGGTTTCTCGGAACACAAAAATCAAATTAACTCGAGCAGAGTTTCAACCTGACTTGCTTTCGACTGACGGGGAAAAGAAAATCTCAGTTTTCGACAACTCACGACTGACAAAAGCTTTTATTGAAGTCAAAGTGTCGTTGGTGAAAGACATAAGCAGCTAATTGTGAATACAAAATCAGTTCTAGCTTACACCACCTAATGATGTTTCTCGTTTCGAAGACTTCGCTCTGCTCAAGAAATAAAAATAAATTAAATTTCCATGTTTGCTGCTTTTTCGCCGCTTCTCATTAAAATTTACTAAACGTTTCGCTCAGTTGATTGAAGGAAGGGATCGTCATCACATCCGGTTAAATTTTGTTTATTTCATACTTGAAACTGTGTTTCTATCAGCTCACATGTATAAATACCTTCGAATGTAGATTATTTTTCACTTAAAGTTGTATATTTTGCATAAAGCGAAGCTTCTTTTTAATTTATGCCTTTGCCTTAGCGCGAGTGTGTCTGTGCGAGCGAGCGAGTGATGGAACGAAGAACAACAACGAGCGAAACATTTCGATAAAAGTTTAGCGTTTGGAAAATAGCTGAATGAGCTTGGGGGTTATCGATGATGATGTCACTCGTTAAAACACATTCGGAAGCTTAAATTCGTTAAAAGAAATATCAAATTTACAACAGGAATGTAAATCGCTTGAGGCTCACAACCCAAAATTTCCGAACACATCCCAATCTCAACGCATTCACGAACTAAATGTTCCGTAATATTCAAATCTCTCTGCGTTTTGGCCGCCTCAACTCGACTGAGGCGAAAGAAGCGACCTCGGGTTGTCAAATAGACCATGAAGTGCTGTAAGATGCTTTTACAAAAAAGCGTTTCGGGAAATCGCTTTGCTTCTCTTTTTGCTGTCTTCAAGCAAAGGGGCTTCGAGTGTTTTTGACCTCTCTCATTTCCTTCAATTTTTCTTTCGACTGTTCGCCTCGCATGGTGCTTAATGATTTAAAGCGGAAAGTTTTAATTTCACATGAGGAAAGTGTCATTAATCAAAATGAGATTCACAAAAAGTATGACTCGGTCGATTTGACCGTGTTCGCCTTACTGGAGAACAAGCTCCCGTCACTGCGTCAACTAATCACGGATTCTCGAGTGAGCGTAATTTTCCAACTTAGGCTTTTCTAGCTCGCGCGTCCCGTTCGCGTCAGCGCAGAAATGTCGTAAAAATTGTTTCCTCGACGTTGCAATTTTTCCACAACTCCGCGCACTATTTCATAAATTTAATGAAGCATTTTATGCATTGTTGAAAGTATTTTCTCGTACATTTTTTCCATTTTATTATCATCTTGATTTATGTTAAGTAGCTCTGGTTTTTTCCTCTGCCTCGACACAGCACCCAACAAGATCATAAAACTTATCGGTGATTTTTTTCGCTGTTCGCCTTTCTGTGCATACATTTTCTTTTCCATCGGAGCGAGATGACGGGAAAAAACACACAGCGAGGGGGTAAAGAGTGGTAGTGCTGCCCATGTCCAATATACGGCTCCGAAATGGAACCAATAGCTCGTTTGTATTCGCTCTCGAATCGATAGGTGGGGCCTTATACGTTCAACTGTGAAAAATCACGACAGGCAAAGCGGATCGATGTGGAGAAGAGGAAGAAGAAGAAGGTTGTAAGTGAAACAAGACGGTGAAAAAGTGAAGCAAAGAAAATGTGTTTCAGCAACTAAGAGAGAGATAAATCTATTTTTAATTGGCTTCACGTTGAAGCTGTTATGCTTTTTTTCGGCTCGGCTACTTGAAAGCCTTAGATTTTGTTTTTCGGACGAGTGAACGTTACGAAACGTCGGTCGCGTTTTGCAACTGAATCATGCATGCTTCCACATTCGATTCAATTAATTGTCGACTCGACTCACCCAACATCTTGCTGAGGTCGGCATTGTGCAAGTCTGGATTCTCGTCCGCCAATTTCTTTCGCTCGACTTTTGCCCACACCATGAAGGCTAGAAATAAGATAGAGTGATTTGTTGAAATGTCACGTCTCGCAATCAAATTCAGTGTCGATTAGCTTACCGTTCATGGGTCGACGGATTCGGGCTTCCTTTATACTCTTCATGCTGCTGCCGGGACCGATCTTTGCCCCATACTGTTGGCGTTGCATGATGCTATAATTGGAGGCGCAAAACTCTGTTTGGTACGGACTCAAATTAGTGGATCCATTCATTCCACCTCCGCAGTTCCATTGCTGACTATCGTCTTGATGCGAGGTGATGATTGCTGACGAGAGGACTGTTGAGTAACCGTATTGGCTCATTGACTGGGCGTTTGACGTGATCATTGACGGTGAGTGAGGCTGCATGATTTGATTGCTGCTGGAAGACGGCGGCTGTTGCTGGGGCGATTGTGTGTAGACTTGTGATGATTGGGATGAATGGATCGGAGATCCGGATATTGGAATGTATTCATCGTAGGTTCGGTAATATGATTGGGGAGTGCTGTAAATGATCATTTAATTAAGCAATTTAGCATTCGGTCGAGAACTCTCTGATGATGACAAATTGAGCAACGGTCTTGAAACTCATTTAAGTTCGGGCACGTGCTGGAACTAGTCAGTAACTATTTTCACACTGATTCAATCAAAGCGAAGATTCGGTGAACCTAGCAAGTCTACTCATGTTCCCTTCTAAACCATTTATCTACGTATCGGTGATTCATAATTGCAGCTTCATGAATTATTCATAACGGCCGCTCGAATATCAGCACGTTCTTCATTACTCATGCTTAAGTCCTTTATTAAAATTCAATTTAAAGTGCATTCATCTGAGAATATGCCAGAGTCCGAAAAGAATTTTGCAATTCGGGATTGGAACTTTTAAAAGTTGGAGTTGCGCTTGAAGTTGTGATCGCGTTGGTTAATTAGCTGTTCGACAGGCGCCGCGATCAAGTTAAGTAGGCTTCAATATGCATAAATTCAGCGACTGACAATTATGAAAACTTAATAAGACGAACAGACTGTGGGTGGCTTGAAAATCGCTGAATTATACTTTGTCAAGCTTAAGGAACTATTTATGTTTCCTGAACAAAGAAAATCTCAAATGAAGTGATCTTGTGAGGAAATGATACCGAAGTATCAAATTGAATCTATTCACATTTTTGTCATTATCGAATTAGACTCAACAAGATGTTGTGGGTTTTGGTGTTTCTCGAACAGCAGTCCAATTAAATAATTTGAATAATTAACAGCAGAAGGTGTAGAACCTTCATATCAAATTTTATGAGATAAGAGCGAGTAAATCTCAATGAAACTTTTGAATTAATTTTATCACAGTTTCCTGGTTAAAATTCATCACTTATCATTCCTGATTAAGTAATATGTATAAGTGAATCTTATCGGGCGACGGGCTCATCTTTTTGTGCAGAAGGTATTTCAATGATTTAAAAGTCTGTTACATTTTTTAATGTGACAATAATTAAACCTAAGTCTGCTGTCGTTCGGCTTTAAAGTCATTCCATAAAATTATCATTTGATGTCAAATGATAAACAAACTTATGCAAACTGCTAAAATCTTAAGTCCTCAAGGTAAAGCTGCCCAACTGCAAAACTTATTCAGTGATCCGTTAGGACGTTCCAGAATGGAGTCTTCAAATCCCACCGTGAACTGTTGTTGCTCCTTCATCAACTTCAAAAGCGGTAACAATGCTGATTGTTTACAAATTATAATTGAAAATAAAAGAACACGATGCGGTCAAAAACACCCGACGAACGATTACAGCTCATTAATGTCACGAAAATGATTGGAAATCAATAGCGCTAATAAAAGGCCAACGCGCTGCTCGCTTTGGAGAGAAAGACAATGAATGTTTTTACTATAAAGTAGCCGTTATGACAAATAGACAGGTAGATTGTATCAACAAGCAAAAGCAGCAGAAGAAATTAAAATACAATAGGTTTCTCTCTCTTGCGCTCACCGAAAAATGAAAATTAAAATAATAAGAAATTATTTGCTTGAGATTGTTTACTTTTTTTTCGAAAATTGCATACTTGAGTCACATGGCATCTGATTCCATTTATAAAGAGTAATAATAATTCCATTATGTAGGCAGTCCAATACACAAAGAAAAATAGTCTTATTGTCTATTTGAAGTGTGTGCATGGACGACGACACATATTTTAAGCAGTTTCGGTGGGGAAAAGGTGTTTTGTTGAATGAAAAATCGGGGTTGATTGTTTTGCGATTCTTTTATTATTGTGAACTTGAACTTGGGCGACTTCCTATGATTCATTCCTAAGCAACCGGGAAAGACGAGAAGCCGACGGGTGAGCCAGACGAGGGGTTTCAAGGAACTTACAGATTGAAAAGCTTTTCTGGCTGATCCACGCTAAATCAAGTTCACATTGCCTGTGTTCAGGCTGCCTAAATCAGGCTTAAAATTGACGAGAGCTCGTTATTAGAATTCCGATTTTTCGTTTGAAGCAATAATATTTTTTAACAATCAGTTTCCCAGTCAATTCAAACAACACCTTAAGGTATGAGAATTCGAAAAGGTTTGTGATCGACTTGAACATTTGACTAGATGTTGCATTCAGTTTCTCTCATGTAGAATTGATAAGTCTGATGTGTTGCTTTAAGCAAAAAATTTAGAAATCACTGATTACAGTCAAACCTTCGGCAACACGAATCATATTTGTTCAACCCCATGAGCATTCAATAATCACAAGGATATTAATTTATAATACGTTCAAGTTTCCCAATTCAAGAGTTGACTTTCAACTTCAATTTCCGTTTCGTTTGAATCGTCACGAAACCGTGAAGATTCTTCATACAACACTAATCGTTTTCACGACATCCGCGAACATAAAGTTCTCTGTTTGATTACACCTTCATTCCTCCTTCAAAATATCCATTCATCATTAATCAGTTGACTTCTATGATCACTTGAAATTTATCATTCTTCATGTTTTCATAACACAGCAGAAAATTCGTCATTCAAGTTCAGGCAACAAATTATTTTTAATTTCCCTTCGAATGCTCTCAAGCATGACTTCTTTCTCATGAGTTGAAGAAGCTCAGTCCGCAACCACGATGTGTCGTCATTAAATATTCAACATGCTTTCACACAGTTTTGTTTCCTTTCCCGATGCACTTCCTCTAATTTGTTCTATTAATTTACATCCCTTGCACGTTTGATCCATCGTGCCGTTTGATATATTAGAACGTTTCCGCTTCGTTTTGCCATCATCAGGGAGAGAATTAAAACATATTTTTAGACGATGATCACCTGTAGGCATAGTTTGCTGGTTCTGATTCTATATCCATGACAGGATTCTCTAAGTAGTAATTGACTTCCATCGAAGCTAATTTCATGAATATCGTTAACTTATAATTGGACACTAAAACTTTGCGAGATTGTTTTAATTGCTTTAATGCTTCACTTTGTCACAAGCTTATCCTTGGCGTGACTTTAATGCGACGGCGTTTATTGTTTTCCGCGACAATTCACTTCTCCACCGTCTTCTGCTCAAGTTTCAAGACTTTGAAACATTATCATGATTTCCTCACTGATTTGCATAACGAAATTAAAACTTTATCAAAAATAAATTCAAGAAAATAAAGTCAAGCGATTTAAAAGACTCGTATACCGCTCGAGAGTCACTTCGTGAATGAGTTCTCTAAATTTTGAGGTGAAAGAAGACGTAGAAGAAATACAGAAACAGTCAAAACCAGTTTCAAAATTGCGCTAGTGAGTCGACTCAACACACTTTATTGTTCACAGGTGTATTAAGTGAGGTGAGACAAGCATAGTACGAAGGGGAGCCGTCATTGGATATCGAGGCCGTTGAAGCGAGAGGTGCAGCTAACGATATGAAAGAGACAATCTGCGAGTGGCTTAAGCCGCTCGCGCACACTCAGACTGATAAACTGTTCTCATCATATTGCCCATAAAATCGTGATAAAGCTTCGAGTAGATTTAAGAGCACACGTTCCAGCCCGAGTCTTAGAATTACCGTCTTTAATAATTGAAAATTTCTGGGGAAGCCCAATCAACATTTCAGAGAACTCTCGTTCCAGCAGATCACACAAGCGTCTTGCGCCAAAACGAATGTATTGACCGTGAGAAAATATTAATTATGCTGATAAAGCGCCCAACAATGGAGAATAAAATTAAGCAATCTCCAGTGGCGTCTTAACGAACCGAATGAATTCTTTACAGTTTTAAGCGGATTTTTTTTTGAGAATTTGATTCGGTGATAAATGAGCTAACTGTATCAGTGGCAGGCGTGAAGCAACAGGTGTTGCTAAGGATTCCGAGAGAAACATGTCGAGCGTTGAAATTTTGTGTGTCGTCATAGCAAACAATTTGTTTGTTTATTCCGAATAAATTTGTCGGCAAATTTTCAAGTTGAAGTCGCCAAATGCAGTCAAAAGTGCGGCGTAAAGTTTTGGCGGAACTTAAGCAGCTAAAAATTCGACAGAAGGTGCTGGAGAGGAGCATAACGTGGCCGATAAAGCTGAACGAGCTGGAAGACGATGAACTCGATTTTCTTAGATCGATCGAGAAAATGAAAAGCGAAATGGAAATTAACTTCAAAACTGCCATCACTGATGCAAAAGCAGCAACTCGAGATTGCTTCTCGAAAGTTCATCAATTCCAACGGACGATCTCCAACTACGACGATGCAATGATAGCATCGCGGCCATCAGAACTCCTGAAAACTATGGCCGAGATCAACATTTCACTGTCAGAACATCTCTACATTTGCAACAAGGAAATGACGTCACTGAAATATCAGAACGATCAACGTTAAACTTGAATATCATTGAAGATCAATTTAGGAAGTGAGAAATTAAATAAAAGTTTGCATCATAAAACGAAAGCTGTTTTATCACGATTCGATTTCTTATCAAGAAAATTTGATATCAGAATTATTTCATCACTCAGATTCAGTGAAATATCTTTCAGTTGTTGCATGAGATTGGTATGATAAGCGAACATCTTAAACGATTCTAGTCTGAGCAGTTGATAAGATAATAAATCAGACAATCGATTTATCAGCTCTTGACGATTGGAGCCTCAAAGCAGACCAAAGATAACGACTCTCAAAGTCATCAAAGTTAAACTCCCAGGAGATAACAAACAAAACATTTCCATCGGCAAAATTGATTTCAAAACCGAATCGCGTGCCCTAATAAGATCCAAGGTTCAAAATTGGCTTAATTTCCAGTTCAATGACACGAAACTGTTTAATTCGCAATAACGTTAGCGCTCTCGTTAGCATGTAACATTAAGAAAAATAATGCAAGCTCTTTTCTTATTTCATTGAAGACAATCACGGTTCTCATAGAAAAGTTCTCACAGTCCAAATTCTGCGGTCGGTGGGGGGAGCCGGTACGCTTTTCGAAATCATAACAGACATTACATTACGACTCACATTGCATTACCATTAAGCATCACATGTGGCATGCTGAGCGATGGAAGCGAGTAAGACTATTTGATAAACTTTCAGGTTGATTTCCTTTTAATTTGTGTGGATTATAATGAGAAAAAGTCTAAGCGTGCTCTGGATTCACCTGAAAGCTTTCTGGTTTCGCCTACATGACGAGCGCACACACCCGAAGGTAGCAAAACAGTTGCTATCGCAGAACATGGAAATTACATTAGGCTTTAATATCAATTTTGAATATCTTCATTTCTCTTCTTCGCGCTGCTGCTGTTGCTTAAAGTTCGCTGTAGGTAGACGCTGTTGATTGGAAAATTTGTTCAATTGAAAACCAACATTGATCGATGACACGTAATTTGCGAGGCTCGAGAATGAGATATTTATACGCGATGCCGGCGACAGATTTGTATCGTAAATATCTCATGGAAAACAACTTAAAATTTTAATTAGATTAATGACCTCGCACTTTCCATGTTCGACTTTTATCGCCCCGTCTCAGAAGTTATTCGCGATATTCGAGCAATTTATGCGCTGCTCGGCTGCTGTATGTTTTAGCACTCTCTCTTCTCTCCCCTCGCCGACGTAATTTGAATAATTTCCGATTGTGTTTAGCCACACAGCAATTTCTCTATGTTGTCGATTCGATTTATCATGCATTTCGCGAACAAATTGCATGCAATATTTCCTCCAATAACTCGTTGCCATGTTTTTCTCTATTATAAAAATTCAAATTTGTTCGACAAAAGCACACAACATTATTCAGAAGGTTAGAAAAAGGAGAACGCTTGTTGAAGAAGTGAGAAAGTCATGAATTTTTATCGGAGAATCGATGCGGTTTAGTGTCGCGAGGTGGAAGCATTGCAACTTGTGAACAGAGCTTGTTAAGAATTATAATGTAGCGAATTTACTTTTGGAATGATTTCCACTTCGCCACGGAACCCGATCAGCCCGTGTAGCAACAAAGCTCAGTCAGAATTCTTGACGTTCGACTGCAACATTTCAAATTTTGTTAGCCTCAATTTTTTTTCAAAAGCCATTGCAACACAACACGAACTTCAAGTCTTTAAAGCCAAATCTTTATCAGTTACGCTTGATGCAAGGCTTCAGCGTAATTTCACGCTATGATCGCTGTTACATAAACCTAAAAACCCGCCTTAAACTGTGACAACACTTGAAACGCACTTAATACTCGAATGAAAAGTGAAAAGATTAGCTAAGCGTTAAACGCGCAGGAGAATGATTTTCGCGAGGTAGCAAGTCGTTGAGCAGGGAAAATTATTCGGGTAATTGACTTGCTTTGAAAATTGTCAATTATCTATGCACCGCACATGTTTCGTAACCGTCGAGTGACTTTTTTCTCGTTTTCTAAATCATCCGGCATGATAAGCTTTCAGTTTTCTAAAATGCGAAACTCTCTCGATGTTGTTGACATTTCATTGTCGTCGTCGTCATAACAAAAGATGAGCCGAGGGAAATTGATAATAAGGCTTCGGCAAGCAACGCTTCGGCAATAAATTCAGGTCATTAAAATGAGTCTGAAAGATATAAAATATGTAACACAAAAAGCTGTCACTGCGCGGCGAAAAATTATTCAGAGGATCGTTTTATGTTTTTGCAGTTCGTTATTTAGATTTTCGTTATGGAATATTCTACCGATCGCAAATAAATTCATGTAAGCTCTCGAAAGGGAGCAAAAAAGCGACAGAGTAGTATAAAGAAATCGCAGAATATTTCTGAGATCAATTTTCCGCTTCCCAATTCGGTTCTGAATATGAACGCGGGCCGAGCAGCCGAGCGAGAGATGTCAACCGATATAAATATTGAGTGTAGACTCGCTCGTTGCAGTATGATCCAGAGATGTGCAACACAATAATCTGGGTAACGGGTTGCAAAAAAGAAAAGCAAAATTATCGCGATGGAGCGATGTGAAAAGTTGAGTATCATAATTACCAACAGTCTTCCTTTTAATTAGATGCAAATGTCGGCAACATAAACTTCTCACGAAAGCCTACGATGCTGCTGCGATAGCGCCGAAGACCGAAGAGCATTCCGTTAATTGCGAATTGCGTAGAGTTCAAAGAACCAAAGTTTGTTTTAATTTGCAAACCCGACTTCCATGTAACACGTTATCAGCCGCAAAGTCTGCCGCGAAGTTTTCTGCTCCTAATAAACACTGCAGTGTCGATGAAAAGCGAAAGAACCTTGCCTCACACGCTAAGTGCAATTGAAGTATTCAATCTTATCACTCGTTGATTAAAGTCGACGCGAAACCGCTTCGAATGGGAGCAACAAGCCGCTGCCAGCATATTGCATAAGGTTGACAAGCACTGGCAGTATTCAATTTACATTTAAACTAACGATACGATGTGTACATATTCTGTGTAATCTCCTTTCGATAAATAAACGGTCGGTCACATAAAAAGAAGCCTTTCGCTCGCTCGTTCGTTTTCCCTTTTCGTTCTTACGATCAAGGAGATTCTTATTTTCCTCTTCTGCGCATTGTGCACGGTTCGTATTTAATGTTTAGTGGACTTCTGGATTTCGTCCCAGTGGGAAGCTTGAGCAGAGAAGCTGCGATGAAAGTTTAACAATCGATTTGTGGTGGAAGTCTCAGACGGAACCTTCAATAGAAACTGGTTTCAGCAGAGCTCGAATTGTGATATACTAGAACGAATTAGAATTCACTTAGAGCCTAAGATAAACCAACTGGGCTGTCACTGAATATTTCCTTTGATATTTTTAATAAAATGAAATTGTAGTATTTTTATTCTTGCGCTCCATCAGCCCCGCTCTTCGTAGATAGTATTTTTTGTATGCGATCGCGGTTGCTCTCTGAGCATTGATTTATGCTTTTTTGCATGTAGTTTATGTTTTTGGTATCCGCGCGACTGTCATCTTCTCTCCCTTCTCGCTAGCTTTTTATTATCGTTTTATTTATATTTTAATACTGCTCACTTTTATTCAGAAGTTATGCACATTGGAGAAAAATTCTCGAAACATATCACTTTTTTCTCGATTCTGCTTTTGATGCTTTTTCGGTTTGTTTTTGTCTTCTTGCTCTCGCGCGGCAATCGAACCCTTTTTAACCGTTCCGGTGATCTTTGGTATTTCTCCGATGGCCTTTTTCATATTATTGATTTTAGCGTAATATTAAAGAACAGGGAAAAAAGAGCTTTTCTCTTCGGCTTCGATACAATTAAAAGTCGAGAGATTCCTTCCATGACCATATAGGTTTGTGAAATATTTTTCGCAATCGCGTAATCTCCCTTCGCGAGAAAGAAAATTCTCACTGATTTGCGCCTTCTTGCCGCTCTTGCTGCAACGTGAATATTCATCGCATCGATGCACTTTCGTTTTTGTTTTCCCCTTTTTTCCCTCCGACTTAAGCTTGACAGCCAAGATTTTATTGACAGTCGTTGCCGGTTTCGGAATTCAATGTGCATTTAAATATTTTTCACGAAAATCTTCTTTCCTTCAAGCTCAAGACGTCTTTGCGGCCAGTGTGGAAAGAATGAAAGAACGAGTCTTCTTTTTGCGTTATGTCTCGTGCCTTTCATCCAGAGAGAACTTCTTTCTTATGTTTGCCTTTTTATGCAATTCACTAAACATATATTTTCTCTTGTATACGCTCGGTCTGCAAATGTCCAATTTAAGACTACGGCTCGTATGTTATTGGATATAGACTCGCGTTCGCGTCTTTTCTACTGAATTTCAGCGGCTCTGTGTGTCAGTTCTGCGGAAAAGGTTTAGGACAAAAAATAAGGCAGCGAGGATCGCAGACGGTGGAAAAATAGCCAAAAAAGATTCATTGAGGTAAATTTTCTTGCCGCGCTTCAAATATGACACGTGAAGCTGGAAATCTTTCTCGTCTTGTTGCCGTTCCTTTGTCTCGTTTGCCGGTTGTCGAGGCTCGCTCGCTATAGTAGGCATATTGGCTTCTCCTTTTCGCGACTGTCTCCTTTCGAAAAAATGCCAAGCAAAATGCGAATGCACAAAAAGATAAAATTTACATATTTGAGACATTTTAAAGCGTTGTCGCTTGCTATTGAGCACGGGGAACTTTATGTGCAGTCGGATTAAATGCACCGCGACGTCCAAATGCGAGAGAAATGAAAAATTAAATGTTGCACGATTGAATGAATGGTAAGTCGTTGATGTCGATGCCATGACGAAGTTTGAGGCGATCGGTGTCGATAAATTATCAGCTGAAAATCAGAATCATACTAAAAACCCTGATATTTGTTTGGTGAAGTCAGATGGAGGGAAGTGTCAGAGTCAAATGTGTCTATGAAGCCACAAAACTCCCACGAGCCCCATGAGCATTATCATTTTGGGGCTGCACCTGCCTTTAAATTTCAGATTTAATTAAATTTTTCAAGATTTTATTTTACTTTATTGTCATTTTATTTAATTGTTTCATGTTTCGCCTGCTCATTAACTTATTATGCTTTAGTTAACACATTTAAACTGATGTTATCAATTGTCTTGATGATTTACGATTCCTTAAGCTTCCTCGGTTGATTATTCCAATACACATTCAGGTTTCCACGAAGCTTTGATTTGCATCGATTAAAGTGAAATTGCTAACGAATTAAACTTGAGAGACTTTCCAATAAATCTTTATAACTAAACTCGTGACTCCTTCTATCGTTTATGCATGGGAGGCTGCTAGAAAAAATAGCTCTCATTCATAATTTATTGGTAAGCGCTGTCGGTGGCTACTGAATTCACATGAAGAACAGGATCTTTAAGTTTGTAGTAACATATTTCATATCTCTAGCAGGAGGAAAACACTCAAACGCTTTAGAATTGCTTCATAAATATTCAATTCTTAATAAACTCTCGCTCGTCGTCTCGAATAACTCAATATATGTCTGAATAGTTTTTCTCTTATTGATATTTTCAAAATGGAAGACTTAGTTTCATTTTTATCTACAGTGTCTGTAGGGTTTCGCCAGAACAGAAGCCGCTCGATGCAATCGAAATCAGTCTTGCGATTGCTTTGCTTACATTCAATCTCAAAAAACTCTCCCAAAATGCGACTGAACAGCAATCCAACGGATTCTGTTCTCGAACTTGCGTCTGCTTTGTATAAATAAAAGTTTCAAGTTCCTTAGTTTGTTTGCACACATCTAGAATTTAAGTGTCATGTTTCATTGGAAGACATTGTATTATTATCATTAACATATTTCTTTCTTTCATTTAAAAGCTATCAAAGGAAAAGATTTATGTTTAGCATTTTGTATTGTCCGATATGTTGGATAACATTTCATAATTCGATCATTCTATATCTTAATCGTAAACATTTTTATTACACCCACTCGGTCAGTTGGTATTATCGTCCTTTTAATTGAGCTTTACAACTTTAACTTGGTAATAGACAGAGTTGCGTAATTGATTATTGTGGCTGTTGACTTCATGCATTTGGAATCCCTTCGCATGTTTCTGTCGTCAACCGCAGAAAAATACAACGAGTTGCGAGTCGAATGGTTGGTATCAGGAAATGTCCATAAATCATGTGACAAGCTTTTAGATTGTCAATAATTTTCTTTTGACTTGTGTCGTCTGTTGGTTTCATACTTTATGAACTGCCCAATACATTCGCTTCAATCTTGATCATAACAACTGATTGATAACTCTTAATCAAAACTTAACTGAAGTTTAATCCAGTTTATCAACTCGACTTCTCGTCAACAACGAAACTAGGACAAAAGGTCTCGGTCGGAAAAAGATAAAATTTAATAAAAATGTTCAACATTGGAATGGGAAAGGTGACCACTTGCGGTATCTCTTAAGTCTTTACCGAAAAACTTCATCTCTTTGGATTTTCTCCCGCTTCGTTCCGATCGCAAATAGCTTTGTATCATTTTGCGCGCTTGTTTTGAGAATTTATCTTGTTCGCCGTAGTCTTTCTCTCGGCTTCCCATCTAATTTGGTTTGTAAATTATTGTTTTGTTAATTTTGCTTTCTGTTAATTTGTTTCGCTGATCTTTGGGGCCTTCTGAAATCTGTTTATCGGCGAAATGGGAAACAAGCATTGACGACAGATTCTCATGTTCTTCCCTTTGTTGCTCTTTTTCGGAAAAGAATCTTCTGAGCTGGTTCCTTTGAAGATGTTTTTATGTGAAATACCGTTAGGAGATTTAAGATTCTTTCTCGTCTCCCTTTTGGTTAATTACTTTTGGGAATATAATTTGATTAAACTTTGCTTTAGTAAAATGCAACAAGTCCCGAAGGTGATTCACTGCTTAGAATGGCAAGCCGATTTCGAATGCTTTAACAAGAGCATTGCCGGAGTCATACATGCCGACGAAGGCGAACAGCACCCCGAGGCCGATAATGAAATAGTCAAATGCGACGTCTTTCTGCTCCATCAAATGTCGCTTGAGTTTCAAATGGAAGTAGCATGGCCAGATGAAGCTTAACATTGTGCCGGTAAAGCTGCCAATGAAACCCATCAAGATCGAGAAATGGGGGATGAAACAAGCCATCAAAACCGTAAACATGATCACACCCACGCGCCAACCGAGACCCCAGACCTTCAACTCTCCGTCGAGTTCCCAAATCTTAGGAAAGATCGTTTTGGGTTTACCTCTGAAAAAGGCTCTTTCGAGAAGTTCACACGCCGCAAAGTAAGGCAATGGATAACTTAGAACAGCTTTGATGACGAGACAGAAGTTAACGAGGCCCTTGAAGCTTGGCGAATGAAGATTGTTGGTGATGACTTGTTGTGTGTCATTTTGAAAAGTTAGGAAACAAAGATATCCAAAGATTGCTTTGAACGCCGCTGCCGCAATGTGCGACCAATCCAACATCCAATTGAATTTCGAAGGATCTGCCATGTTACCTTCAAGTGTCGGCAAGAAGATCTGCGATGTATACGAGAAGACAATTACACCCAAAGAGATGGGGAAGTTCTCCATGTCGATCGTCCATCGAACTTTGCTCCATCCCCAGTCACCGATTTCTAACAAGCAGTACGCGAGAATGATGAAATTGATGAAAAGATGCGACATTGTGCACCAAAAGGAGAGCACGGAGACGGCGTGAATTGATTTAAGGAACGCCAGAGGCAGCAAAAAGATCCCACAAAACATCATCCATGATCTGAAAACAAAATCTTGTGTAATGACAATGCAACCATTAATACCTTGCAGTTACCTTGAGTCTATTGCACCTTCAGGGAAAGTTCCAGCCATCAAGTCACCACAGACCACAACATACAAGATGCATGTCATCACTAACTCAATGATTTGTGCGATGCTGACGATTCTTGCTCCAATCTTTTTTCCGAAACAGACCTTCGCGATGGCAACGTAGCTGTCGCGGACACGAACGGGTTCACCTGTCGCCGGATCGGGCTCGTAAAGACATTGAACGAGTATCTAAAACATAGATTTTAATCGGTGTTTTTTCGTGGTTTGTTGCTCTTCTCACCTTTCCTGTGTAGCAGCAGATGTGCGCGATTCCCACCATGGCAATGATAGCCCAATAGCCGCCACGCAAGACCGCAAACGGCAACGAAACAATGAACATTCCCTGAATCGCGTTGGTGACATTCCAGGCAGCCTGAATCTCAGTGATTTTCACTCCTGGTGGACCAGCTTCACCTTCACCTCCAGCAAACGTACTGTCACTGCCAAACGAGCCGACACTTCCTTGCCTGAATACAAAGAAATGTCTTAGATTTGTCAAGGAATTGAATTTATTCAAAGCTTTACCTAGCGGGAAATCCGCCTTGCTGATAATTATAATCGCCCTGATTGAAGCCGGTTTCCTCGTACTGATAATCGGACTTGTTGCCCGATTGTTCTTCATAACCAAAGCCGTTCGGATTCCTAAATGGGTTCAAAGGGTTCAACTCTGTCGGCCGTTGCTGCCCAGACTCGTCAACCGAATCGGCAAATGTTACGTTATGCGGGCGCTGCGATGACCCGCGAGAGACTTGCGATGATCCTCCGTATTCTGATGTCGGATCTTCGTATTGTTGCTGCTTTTGTCTGTCGGGCATTGACTGTTTCGCCGACTGCCATGCATCCTTAAGGGCATTTTTGATTGGCGGCATTGGAGCATTTTTAAGATTATTTAAGAACGCCATTCCTTCTTCTTTATGTTTGTCGATACAATTTGTTATTCACTTAACAACTATGGAAGACTTTACGTCGATTTTTCTTTTCTTTTTGGAAGACTTTTGTGATTTTTCGAAATGTTTCAAGATGACGATCTCACATCAGATTGACTGTTATCACATTTGCTTAATTGAACACTTTTTCCTAACACTAATTCATCATCTGTTTCACTGCAGACCAAACTATTGCTTCGACTTAAAATTGATTTTTCCTTTCGACCAGGAAGATGTGGAGATGTGAGGAGAGAAAATTATCGATTGGTTTCCATTTTGGTGAAAATTTTCAGATTTTGATGATTTGCTGCAATCGCGTCAACCGTTTGATTTACCTTCGCCCAAACGCACGTGCAGCTGTGTTGAGATGCCAATGACAAGATTTTAAACCCTAAATAGATTCCAGTTCCACTAAGTATTAATTTATTTAAACTAAGACGAGTTGTATGATGTCGGTGGTGAAACTGCAATGAAAAGGAAACGTCGGGAGGGGAGGCTGGGGGATGGATTTTCATCTCGTTTGGGGCGCGCGATTCATTTTCCTTCGAAGAGTTTCAACTTCATGTTTGTTCTCCCACGTCGGAGTCGGATGGAATTTGTTAGAAACGCCAACAGATGGATTCGCGACCGAGCTGGAGTTCGTTTGAGTTTTAAAAATCCAGTTTTGTTCAAACTTATTTTATTAATTCTACAGAAACGAGTTAACATTAATGGATTTTGAGAACAAGCGTAGGTAACAGTCATGTTGATTATTAGCTCGAAAGAGCAGCTTCGTCGTCAAGTGACTCGATTTCAGTGTGGAGCTGAAAAGACATTCGCAATTAGATTCCGAGTTTTCCTGGAGTTCTAGCTCAACTCACCGCCTCAGAAACTTTCAACCAGTGCAATGCCTTCTTGTAAGCGTCATTCTCCGATGGGTTTTTGTCGTAGTTCCAGTACGTGAACTTGTCGAACTTCCCGCCAAGTTTAAGTTCTCGGTCGGCTCCCTCGATTTGCAGTTTCTCGCTTTCACGCAAAATGATTCCTTGCAACTCGTCGGGCAGGTTCACTTCGATTCCTTTCAATGGGTATCCACGAAGAGCGTTGATTTGCACTAAAATACAAGAGTTGTTCACTGCAATAGTTATGAGTTTTAATATTTAATTCCTTACGTCCACTCGCTTCAGCTTCAGAGCGATACGAGTTGAAATATTCATCTATCTTTATCGAGCCATTGCCGTCGATGGAAGCAGGTATAAAGTGCACTTTGGTTTCGTCTGCGTTCTCCATCGCTTCTTGGGTTATTTGCGCCTTAATTGACATTTTGTGTGCTTCTTAAATCGCGTGTAACAACAGAAAACTCGTCTCGATATACTCTGAATATTTACGATCAACTAAGCAACGAACTCAGCAACGTTTGAAATGCTCGAGCAACAAAACAGTTAAGAATCAAAAACGCAGTCATAATTTACAATTTAGGTCAATCTTCAATTAAAATCTTTTGGTTTTGATTTAGTCAAAGATTTCTCGCGCATGGAAGCTCCGCGATGCTTATGTGAAGCGTTTTAATTCAACAGAACTTTGATCGCATTTGCTTTGAATTTTTATGTAGTGAAAATCCAAAAAGTTCAAGAATGCGAGAAATCAGTCAAAGCTGAAGCTCTCTTGTCATTGAGAGTTGAAAGCAATGAAAGCAAATCTGCAACGAGATTGTTCGGCTTTCAATGTAAAGAATCTCTAGCTCGCTTTGATGTTTTGATGGAAATGTTCAACTGACGAAAGCTCTTTTGCCTCGAAGCCAGAAAGTTTGTCACAGAACAAATAGAGGAACCTTTTTTATTCTACCGTTTCAGCAGCATTAAGGTGCAGACAACACGAGTAAACATCATTGAAAGGCAACTAGATCTGCGAGCTTTGTCTGCGTCGGGAGGTTGAATCGTACCCATTAAAAGCCAAAGGAAATAAACTCGAGTATCTACGAAGACAAAAGCGGAGGAGAAGCGACAGAGCCATGAAAATGAAAGCATCTCGAATGGGAGAGTAGATATGTTTCGTCTCGAAGACGAAAAGGTGTCGGAGCTTGATGCTTTAATGGAAAAATCAATTTCGCAGCACAAGTGGAGAATCTCATGAAAGTTTCTCAACGAATGAGCTTCGTTGCGCTCGTTGATACTTTCGTTTCGTTCTCCAAGGCAAAGACAAACATCGAGTGATATAAAAAGTTTTAATTCGATAAACACATTCGTGTACATAAGTGAATTACAAACGAGATAAAAATAAAGTAGCGAGAAATAAAACGGGGGAATTGAGCTTAAAGCCATCGCAAGTTTTGTTCCTTTATGCGATCTTTCGTCGACGACTTCTTCTCCATCACAGCAGATGGAAGTTGGATGTTTGTTCTCGCTCTGTTGATATGATTTTATGACATTTTTTTTGCGCTCATCATGCATGGTGGAAAGTTGTCGCTTGGGGAAGCTTTTCTTTTTTAACGCCGCGCATATCAAAAATCTTCTCTTTGTTTTGATATATTTCTGCGTCTTTTATTATGCCGTTTTAATTTGATGAGATTACAGCAACAAGCGATGCGGGGATTGATATTAAAAAAATGAGCAGAAAGCGAGGAAATTAAACATTTGTCAACAGTTTAGCCTCGAGGGAGCTTCACGTCGTGTCTATGAAATTAAATTACATTTTTAAAGCCGATTGAGGATTGCGTCAAGGGGATTTTCATCTGTCGCTGGTTTGATAAGCTTCAGGATTGCTTGTTTGCTTGCTTGTTTATTTACCGGTAATGTAACAGGAATGCTGGGGAACTTTCTGGAGGGGATTGGAGCTGATTATTTGGGCTCGGATTGTCACAGTGGAAGGAAAAAATCGAACGAGGTATAGAAAATTTGATCAACAGTTTAAAGCATACGCATGACGATGTAAAAGGTTGAGCTGTAGTTCATCGAGCTGCGAACATCTCTGACCTTCTATTCGTGGTCGTTAGTGCTTTACTTCTTTGGAGACTTTCGATTAACATGCAAGCTTATAACGTTCCTCATGAATTCCTCCCACAAGCATCAATGATTGCTTCGGGGTTTTCTGTCCTTGCAAAGATTTCTCACGAACCGTAACGAGAACCATAAAACGCGTTCGTAATCTAACGTGACAAACTTGCCTTCTCTGCCTTCCCTTGCCAAACAACTTTTCCAGTTACTCATCCGCTTTATCAACATTGCAAACTCAGAGTTTTTCCGTGCGTTTTCCTCCTTCGAACGAAAGAGTTTTCCTTTATTTATGAATGTTTTGAAAGACCGAAGCTTCATTTCCATCTCAATAATAACTTCTTTCAAGTTTTTCTCCTGAGTCTGATTCACTTTTCAAATTTTTGTAGTTCGTAGAAGAAGTTTCACTGTTTTTACATGAAATTTGTGGGCAAACTCTTCTCATCTCTCGACCAAGTTTTTTCTCATGCCGAGCCCATGCACCTCCCGCGTGTCGGAAAAGTTTGCTTTAATTTTGAAAAGATTAAATGAAAGTTTGCTTCTTTTTCAGACTCAACGAAGTAAAACCGTTGCAACTGAACGTTTTAATCAAAGCCTTTCGCAGGTATGTTCCACTCCGCCTCGAGAAAACTTCACAACTCTTTTCAAAAGAAAGTTCATAAATTTCGCCGTGAAAAAAACCTTTGGAACTTTTTTCATATTCTCCAGTGCAAAATATCTCAGATCGGTTTTTTGTTTTCATCGGGAAGAGAAGGCGAGAGCTTTGCAATATGCAAAAAAGTGGGATCTACGACGAAATTTGCATCGAAACGAAATATTTAACGATAAAAATCTCTGGGGGAATCAAATCGAATATTGTAGCCTTAGGATGTGGAGGGAAACTGATTCTTTATGTAGACGAGGAGGAAAAACTGCGAGTGAGCTCTCGAGAAGCGAAAGAACACATCCAGATGTATAAAATTTATGTTGCCTTTTTATTACCATCGAAAGCAATAGAGAAGAAATCGAATAAATAGTGCTTGAAACTGCAGAAAAAGAGTTTTATGGGATTTTAGCTCCTTTGTGTCTCGACGTGAATGAATGTAACGTAAAACCTCAATGATATTAGGTGTGCGATGCTTTCCATCTCCTCCGCAAACCGGCTTTCATGCCATGTATCCTTCCGAAGCCTGAGCTAGAGAGAGGATGTAAACGATGTATTGTGAGTGGTTTTTGCATAATGACATGTTTTCACATTCCATACTGGAGCGGATAATCAAAGCGATGTTCATGAGAAGTCTATTCGCTTAGGAAAAACTGTCCAGATCTTATCTCAAAGGAGAATGCTCATATTTATGGCTGGCTTTAGTAGCTTTTCTTCTCATAAAAATGATGATGTTTGGTATCTTGATGGCGAAAGAGATGAACTAGCGATGTGAAGAAGAGAAGCAGTTAAGGTCGAGAGAGCGGATGGATTCATTCATCAGAAAATAATCACTGCTTAAGCGTTGAATGAACTTTTTCGTCTCGCCAAAGTTTTCGCGTAAACTCACGTTAAGTGCCCAATTCGATCGCATCGATGGCTTGTTGAACGTTCATTCTCGCAGATTGCTCTCAAGTTTGTTCCGACCTCAGACAACAAAATTTTAATTGCCCGCAGTAATGCAGCAATGCCGGCTTTTGATTACCTCTTGTTGACTTTACGGCAGAAATCAAAAACAGTTGAAGTATCGTATCAAAAGACGACAAGGCCGTTG
This sequence comes from Smittia sp. YW1114-2, assembly GCA_033064975.1. Classification (NCBI taxonomy): domain Eukaryota; kingdom Metazoa; phylum Arthropoda; class Insecta; order Diptera; family Chironomidae; genus Smittia; species Smittia sp. YW1114-2. Next base: position 8,651,209 of record CP093833.1, read on the forward strand.
CATGAAGAAATTTCTTTGCCGAGGGTTCGCCAATCGAATCTGTTTGTGTAATCATTGCAAAGATTGAGGAACGTTGAAAATAAAAGTCATGGATTGTAATGGTTATAAAGTGCGTTTTACAGTTGAAGGTTGCCGAAAAGGTTAATTATGTCACACTCACCAGGTGCGGACATTCACTTTCCACGAATTTTTACAACACCGATTTCATGCTGAATTGATTTCTCTTCCTCAGTATCAAGAGTCTCTCAACTGAGAACAAAAGTAACTTTATTAAGAACTTAATTAAGTTAAGCAGCGTCAATAACAGGAAGTACCTTGAGGAGCTGTTGACATAAACAAAGTGTTTTGAATTGAGCTTGATCTACTTGTGCAAAATGAAGATGTTACGCGAAAACGCAGTTCAAGTGGCGAAACATGTGCAAGTGTTCGCTGTTGGAAAAGTCAATTAAAGGTTCACAATGTTTAGACAAGGCAGACAGTCTAAGTTTTTAATTTCGCATTTTCGATCCTATCCACAGTACTTCGTGTGAATGGCTTCAGTGTTTCATTACGCGTTGGCCTGTGAACACCAAACGTGTGATCATAGTGATTTGGCTGAATAATTCCGAATATCTTCGGCGATGCTGTCGCGTTTAATTTTCACAGTTGGCAAGTGTTCCTCGACGAAACTAATATAGCGCAAAGGCCTTCAATGAGTTCAGTACTTTTTCTTTTCTCGCACATAGCGTTCGCCGCTCATGTCGCTGATGCTTTCATCCCATTCGGAGCGTTCGAACAAGTACAATTCATTTTCGTGCACGGGTGAGCTCGCGTTCGTTGTTCAGATAATTTCGATTTGGTTTAATTTGCCTTCACTCATCGTTCACTTGCTTTAGGCAATCAACGGACGACAACGACAATACTCGTTACTCGCTGAACAACGTCAGCTCGGTAATAAATCATCAGCGATTTGATATAAATCGGCAAACAGTTTTATTCTGCCATGGTGAGCTCTTCTGAATGGCGTGAGCATGTTATGAAGCCCACCAACTCTTCTGGTTTATTCATCGACTCAACTCAAATCGCTTGTCGTCATCGGGAATACTTTCAGGATGGACCGACGACTTCTACAGTGAAGGTTCGCAGCTCATCGCGGAGTCATACATCAAGCGAGGCGACCACAACATAATAATTCTTGACTGGGGTCAGTACTCGTTCACAATACTTCACGTCGCTGTCATCCGCTCATCCATCATCTCGGAGCAAGCCGCCTATTCGCTGAACGAACTGTTTTGGTTTGGATTGGATCCGAATAAATTCCACTGCGTTGGACATTCAATCGGCGGTGAGTACGAGCAGAGGATATTTCGTTTTCCAAACGATTAATCAGCAAATTTAGCGATGACCGAAACGCCGCATGTCTTGCTGGAGCTCGACATGACGAGCCGTGTCGTTGTGAAACCGAGTTGAGATCTCCTTGGTCTGGCGTGTGTCACAATCGATTATTGTTTGATTAATATTTGCCGAAATTTATTGTTTGACAAAGCAGCTCACATGTGCGGAACGATTGGAAGGGAAGTAATAGTTCTCTCATCCGGCCAGCATAAACTGCGAAGGTGAAATGGCTTATTGAATGTTGTCGACAACGTTTAAAGCCGAGCTTTCATTTTTTTTTGCAGAATCACCGCTCTTGATGCGGCATTTCCCTTCTATTATCCGGCCATTTCCGCTCTGCCACTCTCACATCACGATGCTGCCTTCGTCGACGCAATCCACACAGACACGTTCTTTGTCGGAACGCCTTATCGGCTAGGGCATCAGGACTTCTTCCCGAACAACGGCAAGCTTCAACCCGGTTGTCCCGCTCTGAGTCCGCTTGATGTGCTTAATAGTTGAGTTTGACATAAAGCCAATCTGAATCCCGAGCTTGGCACATTTAATTCGCTCACACTATCTTTTCTTTTTTATCCCCCTCAGATTATTGCAGTCATTTCCAATCGTTTCGCTATTGGAGCATGAGCTTGCTTTCGAAAAAAGCTTTTCCGGCGAAAAATTGCGATAGTTGGAGCGATTTCAAAAGTCGTAGATGTGACAATAATCCGACAAACTTTATGGGAATCGACGCTGACGAGAGGCTCCGTGGCGTATTCTTCAACGAAATAATAACTGGCAGAAATTTGTTCGAAGGTCTCGACTCGACGATACTGCGATACATTGTTACCTCTTTTCTGGAGCGCAGCGAGATCGCAAAGTTGGTTCGAAAACTTGGAAAAAGTTTCACTTCATAAAGAAGAATAAAAATTAAGTTGAAGAATAACTGTCGAGGGATTTTATTTTATTCGAAAGTTTTGAGATTGTAAGTCGCAAAATGAACAAACAAACAAGACTTCTTGCGAAAACAACTTGGTGAAAGTTTTCTTGTGCACTCTGCAAAGATTTACATTGCTCGTGATTATATTTTGAGTCACTAGTCGTTGCTTGTTCGCAGAAAGGGAACCAAGGTTGTGAGTTGACAATTTAACAAGGAGCAGTGTCTGGATTTAATTGATAGTAAAACGGGTAAGAATGGTGGGTGGCAAGCTTTTCTATTATTGCCAACTAAGTTTGATTGGTGTGTGAACGTCAACGGTAAGCAATTGTAAAACTTGTTTCTCGGAAATTCAGTGTTTGGATTAATTGAATACGTGAAAACGTGTTCATGACATCCAAATTATTTGAATCTTGAAAAAAGTTTCGTTCAAAGCAAAGCTCATTTTCCGCTTTTCCCGGTTTCCCATGCAAACGTCTCTCCCTCTCAAAAGCTTTTAAATCTTGACTCAAGATTTCTGACGTCGCCCAACGTCTTTTGTAGCGAAAACTTTTCCGCAAAGTTTCCTCTCACGAGACTCATAATGTTTGCTCTAGCGTTTTATTTGCTAACAAATACCTTATGCCGGGAAAACTTAGTCAATTAAAAGTCGCAGGAGAATCGATGTCGAAAGAACAACTTCGGGGACGAAAGAAATCTGCATAGCTGAAGTCATTTGAACGATTGCACACTCAACTGCACTTTCTTCCTCTTGATTTCCTTCCTTTGGCACAAATCGTTTCAAGCTATTGAGGAAATTTTTCTTCGATCTGGCGCTTTTCTTTTTGCAGCTAATGATTGCTTTGGAAAGGAAGTCGAGAAGAAAGAAAAAGATGGTGAAAACGTTTGCAGTTGGCGTTTTATTGCTTCTGCCGAAGCCAAACTAAACGTAATATCCAAGTCAAATCATAATAATGAACATTATTTGTTATTACAAAACTCATTATCGCCGTTTTTTATTGCAGCGATTTCTCGCCCGTCTCCTTATCGCCGCCGCATTTCATTCTTTCAAAGGCGTTGTTCACTCGGATAACGAGTGGAAGAGCTTTGGGGACTTTCACCATCAATTTTTCTTTTTATGGGCGTGAAAAAGTGTGGTAAAATAAATGACATCTGATTCCGTATCCTGATACTTTAATTAACTAAAAAGAAATATCAATTATGTCTCAAGCGCTAAAGTGCTGCCCCACCTACCCAATTAAACGGATGGGTTGGATTGAAGTGCGAAAGCGAATCATTTTTCTCAGCTCGCCTTTCGTGAAAGTTCTTTCAACGGCTGAGTCTCATTAACGGCGCGAGTAAAGAGCTTTATTTGCGTTTGGAGTTCCCTTTTTCCACTGAAAAGCTAATTGAAGAGCTAATTAAAAGCATAAGTCTGCTTGAGGATGAAACATCATAACTCTCCGCTCGCTGATTGGAACAAGATTTCAGCAAAGTTTATAACAACTTGATAAAGTTATAAGTTGACAAAGTAGAAACGTTCAGTTTATTCTTGAGAGGTTTCGTTGACCACTCGAACAAGATAATTTAAAATGTTGTCGTGCCTTTATCTCCTCATCAACAATTTTTCCAACAAGATTATTTACACCAAAAATTCTCCTTTGAGCTCTGAAGTAGTTTGCAACTTCAAAGGCCATCCGCTTCGTCATCCTTCTTTCGACCTTAATTTGAAATCCTTTTCGAGTTTCCTCGATCAAAAATAACACGATAAATAACGGAGAAGAACGAAACGAAACTACGGAAGGGAACCAATTAAAATCACTTTCCACATCGCCTTCTGATAGGAAACAGCAAAAATTCCAGCATAATTTATTGCATCATGAGCGCAAAACAAAAACCGAGTCGGATTTATGATTTATAAGTGCATAGTCCAGATCACAATCTACCTTTTATGCTTAAGACTCGAGACGGAGCTCGAACGGAAATGGGCAAAAGAGCAGGAAAATACATAAAAGAGATTAAAAATGTTTTGCTCAATGAAAAATTATTCGTTTTCTTCTTTCTTTCCCGCTTACAGAGAACGAGTAGTCGGAACTTCTCTCGATTTTTTCCTCGTGCGGAAAATTCTCGAAACAGCGACTATCGCAAAAATCATTTTAATTAAAGCTGTAAAATTTTATGATTTAATTTCCATTATCTTCAAACGTGGATTTCTCGCATTCGCTCGCCTCCCCTGTCGAACGAAATTAAACTTTAATGCATTTGTTTCATGTTCGTTCGGCAGCAAACCGAAAACGAAGTGAGCGAAACAAGCGATGAAACGAAAGAAAAAACATAAAAATAAATAGAAATAATAATTTGCACTTACAATTCAAAATTGTTTCTCGGAGGAAAATCGTTTTGTGATTCGAGAATTTCCTTACAGCGTTTGTGTGAATCTCTTCAAATTTGAACGTAGAGATAATTAAAGTTAACGCTGATTGAGGGGAGAACTTCTCAGAGTCTGTCTTACTTTGCCAGAACTTTTTAAAGCTTCCAAAAGTTTCCGACGAAGTATTAAAATAAATCTTAATTTTACAGAAATTATCGGGAAAATTCGAAAAAATATGAAAACGCTGGCAAACCAAGCAAAGTTTATAGAACTTCTTGAAATAGTTATTAAGACACATCATTAACAAACTTCCCAAACAATTCCCAAGATTGCTTCCTTAATGCTTCAAACTTCAATGAAGATTAGATATATTTAATAACTTAATGATAGTTATTTATGCTAGTAGTGCATTCTACATATTCGAGAGCGTGAAAGCTCATGAGAGCTAAATAAACCTTCCTACTAGAATGAGAACTGCATTGATGCTCTTCAGTTAAGAGCTTTCGAATTTATCTTATCAGAGAAGTTATGGGGAAATTATTCAGTTGGTAGAGTTTCGCTTGTTTCACTATGAAATTGGTATAGTTTGGTTTAGTTAAACCAAAACTCCTCTAAATTTTTGCCTTTGCATTGTGTGCGCCATCCAGCGATGCTCATTCATTTCGCGATTTTCTATAAAATTATTCAGTCGTGATTTTTCACTAGACTTTCAATCTCGTTATGGACTGCGCGTCAATGGTCTTCCGCATCTAGGATAAAAAAGCATGTTAAACACACATCGCAGTTTGCGTTCTTTCCCTCGACGCTTTGTGATTTAATTACACGCTATATATCGGATTCGATACAATTTTGCATGATTGAAGCGTTACTTTGCACTTGCATTGGTGCTCGCACATTCGCTCAGCTCCACAAAAAATCCGTTCGCTCCATCGTCATTTGAAAGCTGAATGGATGGCAAAAACTGTGCATTTTGTGTTGATATTCAAATTGATTTTTTAATGGCGCAACTTGTGATAAATTGCGAAAAATTGTGATCATATACAACGCTATAATGTGTTTTGCATAAATTGAAATCGTCAATGTGCATTTTTTATCCCGACTTCCGCTTTTGAATAGCGCGATGGGGTGAAGCAATGCGCTGGGGAAAGTCGACAAGTGAAAGGAGGGAAAATGGTGAAAAGCAATCAATGTAGTGGAAATTTCTGGTGGAAAAGTTTAAAAATGATTTGTTTGCACAACAAACATTTATTTGCTCTCGTCGTCTCCTTTTATGTGCGATGTGCAGCAGCAGTTGCACCCGTCGGAGACTCGTCGAAGCAAAAACCTTCCTTTTTAAAATTCCTCTGGAATAAGTTGACGTAAATTTATTGTGCAATTTTTCATAAACATTTTGACTGATTATTTTCCGAGCGAGCAATGCTTTATCCAGGTCGGGGCGAAAGTTTTCTCTCGTGAAGCGCCTTTTTTCGTGTTACGTTCTGGCATCAAATGGGATATGAATTATTTTGATATTTCTACTTCTCCCTCGTCCCGACTCACATCTGAGAAATTTATGTTGACCCACAAATTCTGCGCGTGATTTGTGATAAGTTCGCTCGCTCGCTCGCTTTCCGGATTTTCTGACTCTTGAAGTCAAAACATTCTGTGATTTATGGAAAGAGGGTTTGAGACGTCGAAGCCTTCACTTCAAAGACTTCAAAGCTTCTTCTTGCTGAGCCTCCGAAAACTTATGATGGGAAAATTCGCAAAGTGAAACGTTGGCATTTTCTGAGGTTTGATTAAGATTTCTTCTTCGTTGTCGTCTTCCTTCTCGCACCGATTGCTCAATATTCGAGATTCCAATCCTTCTCTATTGCTCCTTCCGCTTTTCAATTTCAATAGAACAGATCCAAGCACATATCTCCGAGTCTTCTGCTCCCGATTTCTAAGAAAAGAGTAATAACTTTCTGTTCCAATAGATAAAAAGAACTTTCAGAATAAGGATTCACGATGTCGTTTAAGATCGGAATGAGAGACTTTGATTCATATGTGGCATATATAATTGAATTGAAGAGACAAAACACCAGGAATGAATCGAGCGATTAATCCACCTTGATAAAAGTAGACGATGCGAATTTATAGAGGCGTGATTGCTGGTTTCAATCTCAGCTAAGCACCGCTAGAGCTACTCAAACATTTTTACCTCGGTAAAAGTTTTAAAAGCTCGAATTTTCACTCTCACCAACTAAAAATTATTAACACTCGCATGCTTTCGTAAAATTTCAAAGGTGAATTGAAGATAAATTGCTTTTCCAGAAGCTGGCAAACATTTACGAATGTGTTTGATGCTTAGGAAATGCTGAAATGAAATTCCAGCGTTGTCAGATGGTATTAGATTCTATGTACGGTTCATGTATGTAATTGGAATCGCTTGTCATTCGCTTACTGTTCAATGATGGTTTCGTAAGCTTTACATTGACTTGACATGCATATTTTGCACAGTTCATTTTATAACGCTTGAAAGTTTCGTGCGCTGAATTCAACGTGCATCATAAAGTTCGAGGTACAATTGAATTTAAAAACAGTAATTAGGGCAGCAATAAAATCGAGCAAAATTTTTTCAATTCCGTGCATTCATCAACGTCAAAGGCCTCGCTCCCTCTGGCAGACCGAGCTTCCCCGTTATGCGATTTAAAAGCAACACGTTCCGGGGTTGTTCAATTGAATCAGACGGAAATATGGATGGAAATAAAACAAGTCAGAATGAACGATGCACTTCACGAAGCACTTTGATTTATTTGTTTTGACAATCAATGAGCGACAAGAGAAAAGGAACGTTGTGTGCTTTGATGACATTTAGAAGTGATGTCATCAAACGAAGCTATTCGATTTGTTTTTAAAGCTTTCGTAAACTTTCTCAATTTAAAGTTTTATCATCGAGTTTTAACATTTCCTACTTAAGGAGCCGGTGACATCGATAGAGTAGAAATTGGAGAGTAATTGGTTTGACTACTCGATGTCACGCGAGTCCTGCATCAGTCAATCCTTTGTACTTTCAGGGTTGCTCGAGTGGCTTTAACTGGATTGTGTGACACTTTTGGGACGACGACTTATCCAAATCTGTTCCGATCCTTTTCAGCACGCAACCGGATGTCTCTCCGCAGATTGCGAACCATAGCAACGAAGCAGAACAGGAAAGTTTGCGATGTCGAAACTTTACGCACATCGTGAATTTTGAATGAATTCGTCAAGTGAATTTTTTCTCTGCTCCCAGTTCCCTCAGGGAACAATGAAAAACTCAACATATTTTACAAAATTCATTCAAACGTCGGACGGATTCCTTTTGCAACTCATAAAGCAAACACCGTCGTACAATAAAAACCCTGAGCATATTTTTTGAGAGCAAACAGTTTTGACTTTAAGCTGCACTAAGCTCGCATGTGAAAATATTTTCGAGCAAAGAACTTGCTCCTATTTAATTTATGTTTAGCAATTTGTCGTCGCTAATTTATTGTCTGTTTTTAAACGGCATTTGTCACACTTACATCTACAGCTTACAGCAACGGAATGCCTCGGGTGGCACTGCAGGCAGAGCTTCACGAATGAATATTCAAATGAATTTCCTTCTCTCAACTTCATCGTCTCTCTGTCTTCGATTGACCTTCGGCACGACGCCTTAATTTAATTTATCGATTGCTTTACTCTCCTGTTTATCTATAGGCCGAAACGAACGACTTGTTAACTGAGGCATTTTTCGGGTAATAAAACCGAGCAAGACTTCGACTTTTATTGGCACGTATCGGCGTAAATTTATGTTTCATGACTTTGAAATTTATCGCTCTCCTTCTCGTTTCTCCGATACATTTGCGCCAAACATTTTACGGCAGCCTACTAATCGACGATTCCACTTCGTTTAGATATTTCACTTGATACTTAATAGCAACTTAATTTTATCATTATTAACTTGTTGTACTCGCAACCGTAAATACGTGAGACTTCTTCATTATGGTTTGCCCAAGCTTAGACGCTATGAAGAAGTCGTAAGCTCTTTATGAACTAGCAATCGTTGCATCACTGTCGATGCTCCGATGTCAATTGTCTTGCTTCTGACAACTCTATTTATTTCCGAATCCCCCCTCGCGCCATTTCATTGGAGAGTATTGTTGGCTATCTAAATAGGAACGAACATTCAACGCATTCATTGCCGTCATAACATGACATACAGTTGTGCATTTGCACTTTTAATTGCGCTCCCGTTCAGCTTTTCAAATTGTGCTCTTTGTTCCGCACCAGCCAGGAACTAATGCGATGTCGATGGAAAGAAGTAAAGTACGGTAATGGCGGCAGACCATTAAAAGTCAATTATCCCATAAATATATTTATCAAGCGGCATCTTCTTTTACAGCAGCAGCATTTGCATCATTGATAGGTTTTTAGAAACGCGAGGATTTTGGTTTCGGTTTGCATCGAATGGAGATTTGTTTGCAGTTGCAGGTTCGCATTGCAAATGACAACTCACCGGGTTTATCTCGTATTCCCTCTTCTCCTCCTCGTCGTCCTCGCTATTACGAATTTATTTATGGATTAAACAGCAGAGCGGAGGAGTATCATGCAAATGTATGTTCCGAGCAATTTGAGATGAAATAAAATATTGTCAATGCTACGTACTATTAAATCCTTGATGCTCAAATTGCTTGACATTCCGACAACGACGACATGGGAATAAAAACTTTTCTCTCGATTCTTCGACGAGACCACAAAATGCATTTCTTATGGATGAAACTTTTATTGGCAATCAAGGTTTGTCGCAGAGATCTCTTTCTGCAAAGCAAACTTGGCAATTCTGTGGCTGAGAGTATTAACAGGATATCAATAAGGACTTGCGGGGGTTTTGTGGTTGGACGTTCTCTTCAAGTTCCTCGTGCCGTTGTTGGAACGAAGAAAAGTTAATGATTTTTGATATTTTAAGACTCGAAGAGGCGTTTAGAGAGCCGAGAAAGGTTTTTTATTGCGTTGCTTATAGAGAAGTCGGTCTACCTGAAAAAAGGTACGCCTAGACGTTGGCAAACATTTATGTAAAGCTCGAATGAAAGGGAAAACGACCCTCGGTTGAGCAGAGAAAAGCTGCTGCTACGTCTGACGATGATAATTGTTCCGCTATACTGGAAATTCTGCTTCCGCAGGACTCTTTTGACGCTTCTTCGAAAAAGTTGACTCGTCGACCTTTTTCTCAAATGCCTTCCAGTTAAGTATTGCGAACGCCGATGAAGAAAAGATGGCAACGAAAAGTTACAAAAGAGACTCAGTGATCGCCTTTGGACATTGAAGCGAGTAACTCTGTTGGCAAGAAGAAGTTGTTTGACTTTTACTAACGTTCGGAATTCTAAAAGGAAGAAGAGGATCCAATTAGCTTTTCATCTCATTCAATTCATAGTGAATTAACGAGACATAAAATTTTCAGTGAGTTTTCATCACTTTTCTTCGTTCTTATTGAGAAATTGAGCAAAATTTTAAGAGTTTTACGAGCTTTAAGAGTGCGATGTGTTTTCAATTAGTTTTCCCTTCTACGGTAGTAAATCACGTTTAGAGGGTCATCAATTAAAATGAAACGTAATAATTTAAATCATTAATTTATTTCCAGTAGTTGAGGTTTTACATAAAATCAACATTACTCGGTCGAGATGTAATCATTAAGCGGCTCAGATTTTTTGCCAAAATTAATCAAGAATTTTATTTATGGAACAATTAAAGTTAATTGCACAGCGTATTTGATGGGCAGGCTCGATAAAATATTGAATATCAAATAATGTTCATTTCAGATTTAACCTAAACGAGCAGTGCTTTACAAGCGAGCGCTTCAAATGGCAATAAATTTCCCGACCGAGCTCGTCCACAAACGACTTGCAATTTGAAAAACTCAATTTATGAAATTGATTCGGAATCAAATTTTGGCATCGGGCTGCTTGATCAACAAACACTCAACTAACGGTATGAAGACATATAGCTGGAATGTTCATTATGTATTCGTTCCACGTAGCGGAAACTGCTGTTTACTGCTGAAAAGAATGGAGGAGGAAAATCACTCTCGGAGAAATATTTGTATCGGAAGGAAATCATGTCATTCGATTGGAAAAGAAAAACGTATGAAATCTTTACTCGCATAAAGAATGAAGAAATTGTTAGGTGAACAGTGCGGGCAGGTGCGGGAATGCTGTAGACAAGTCGCTGGAAGTGTTTGTAAATGGCTTTGCTCCAGATGGATCTCGAAGAAGGTTGAAGTTTTCGCAAGACATTTTTGAGGACGAAAATCCTTGTCGCTCTCTTGCATAAACAACTTCACATGCTTCTCGTCAAGTGCAAAGCTCATACTTGTGACTTCCAAAAACTATCTTGAATATTCAGAAGAGAACTTTAATAGGAAAAGTGAATGAACATGGCAAAAGGCTTGAGGGCAAAGCTTTCATAAAGATTCTACAGAAAAAGACTTTTACTTGGAATCTCTGGCCGATTATTGTTCTCGATATCCATGTAGGCTTAAGGCAATTCCGTAGACAACTCCATGTTTTTCGAAATGTAGGGCTCACTGGATTCTATTGATACTGTTCCTCGCATTTGGATTTCGAAGAGCACATCACTGCAAGAGCTTCCTATCCATCTGACGCTTCTGCCTAAAATCATTTTTACTCTTTGAACAAAATTCTCAAAATGTTGACATCATTATTTCCCTTATCAACGGTTAGAAATATAAAGGACAAAAAGGATTTTTTGCCGACGAAAATATTTTAATAAAAACATGTAAAGGAGAGTAGAAAAATTCTTTTATTTCATGTTAACATTATTCATAAAATTTTAAGAAGGCAAACTGAGCCAAAACCGAGAAAAGAGAAATTGCTCGTCTTGAAAATAACTCTCGGCAAAAAATATGGCATTGAACATGCGCTTTGACGAATAACTGTGACACTTTAGGCAAGAGACCATCGAAGAGAATTCAAGGAATTCCATTGATTATCTAGTCCTTTGGAATTCCCATCATTGCGAGGATTGAAAACTGAAAAATACTCGTCAAAGCAACATGTCAGCAAGGCACAATGAATCAAGTCTGGTCTCGATGAGCATTCGCATCCATCAACGACCGTTCAGACGAGAATCAATCAATCTTTTTCCTGGGAACTTTACATCGACATCGTTACTTTAACGACTTGTCCCATCGCATCGTAAATTGGAATATAAATTGACGATAATTTCTTATCAAATTGTCCGAAAATTCTCCTCCTTCATCAGTGAACTGGAAAGTCTTTATTGATTTAAACGGAGAGCTTTAATGGCTTGCTCCATGCTTTATTACAAAAAAACTTTCTCATTAAAATGATGTAACGTTAGCTAATTACGAGCCTCAAAGCACTCACTCACTCATTCAGTCACTCAACAGTGCCGCCAAGGGACGAAACGGAAGGGATTCAGCTGGTTGCGTTATTAAACGCGTTCACCATCAAATCGCCTCTTAAAGCCATTTGAAGTAGACAAGCTTGTTACATTTCTCCCATTGGACATGGGGATCTGTTTAGTGGTTTGAGGTAATTGACTGGAACAATCTTTTTTCCCCACTCGACGCGTTAACGCAAAATAAAAGAAAATCTTGCAGAAATGCTAAACGAGTTGGAAAATTGCAGGAAACCCTTCGGTAGGCGATTTCAACTCCTTAGAGCCGTCGGTAATGGAAAATTGGCTTCAAGAGCAATCTCCAGTGATAAGATGGGTTTGCGAGGGATTTTCTTGAGACCAAGCTTGTTAACTATTCAAACCGCTGACCCGAACACATAGCTTGCATACAAGGTTGCCGAAGATTATAGGATATGTCTTATCGAAAGCAACACCGCAAATGGACCAATTATTTGATATCCAATTGAAGATTTAGTCGATTCGTGGAAGCCATTATTAAGACTGTCGATTCGATAGCCAGTTTTGATTTCGTTAATTAGTGTTATGCGTCTGAATCTGAGCTGAAAAAATCGAACAGTGATTAGTTACCAGAGAATTTGCGTCGAAAACGCGAGTCACGTTGCGAAGGTTGAGTAACGCCACAGCTTCCAACAGCAGTTCGAATACGTAACATCAAACAACCAAAGCTTTGTCTTGGCACTAATTGAATTGTCTGGATCGCAACCAACAATCTCTCTCTCTTCAATTCTCCAACAACAAAATTATTGATGGAAGATTAAGTAATCGGAAAAGTTGCAAACCTTATATGAATCATTAATAAGGCAAACGATACGAGCGAATGTATTTGTTGACTTGGCTTCTTTCTCTACGACATCATTCAGAACTACATCATTCGAAGCATAATCCTCTTAATAAATAAACAATTACTAGAAGAGCCCGCTGCTATAAGTTCACAGCGAATATCCGCTATTGATTTTCGTCTACGATGTGTACGCTCCGAAAATACTGATGACATAAAAATCAGGGTTGTAAAAGTTGATTGCTGTAGAGTGTAATCCTACATACATGTGTTTATTTATCTTTATCGGCGCTCCCCCGATAAGCTATCGAAGTCACTCAATGTGTTTTCTGCTCCGTCGAAGTAATCTAAACTTTCCGTGGCTCTTATAAAAACAAGTGGTTCGCTTTCAAATCGAATCATTCTGGGTTGAGTCTTTGTAAACATTATTTGAAATGAGTAAGTCGAGTGAATTGATTGAATTAGTCGCTTTGATACCATTCGGTTTTCTCTCGAATCAGGCGTACAGTGGGATAAGGGAAACATCAGGAGTCGAGTGGCGAGCAATGCACTCCAAGGAGGCAAAGACTCGGATGGTTCAGTGATTTTCGTCGGTAGAGCTTTTCATGGTGGCGTGTTCTTGCCGGCAAAAGTCATTCCATCGAAGAATGCTTGTTACGTTTGTAAGTAAAAATCGAACGATGTGCAACAGCCGTGGATGATAAACTTATTGCACTTAAGGCTACAACGGCTCTGAAGTACTCGTCGAGAACTTTGAAGTGCTGAAAGACGATAAAAGGTTCGCGTGGGAGCCAGCAAGCGATGGAAGAATCGCCCACGGTGCTGTGTCAACAGGTAGAGATGGTAACGATGAGATCTACATTGGCCGTGCTCCCTTCCAAGGCTCTATGACAATCGGAAAAGTAAGTCAACAACATTATTTTAAAAACATTTTTTGACATGAATGTATTCAAGATTCACCCTTCTCATCGCTGTTTGTATTTTCCTTACAACGGCAAGGAAGAGCGAGCGACGAATTACGATGTGCTTGTGTACAGGAAGCCTCAGCGTAAGTTATTTTGAACACGCTGGCAGTTGATTGCTTTAAAAACAGCCGAGAGACATTAAAGCTGACTGAATTGTGGATTTTTTCGTCGTTTAAAGTTCAGTGGGTACACGCTACATCGACGAGCGCAATCCCTCACAACGCAGTGTTAGGCGGACGAGACACTGACGGAGCTCAGATTTATGTCGGTCGAGCCAACCACGAAGGCGATTTGATTCCCTGCAAAGTTTTACCAACAAAGAAAATCGCTTACCTTGCCCATAACGGCGTGGAAATTCCCAAGCACAACTTCGAGGTGCTTGTCGGCAGTGACGTGAAGTGGAAGAAAGAGAAGAATGGAAGGGTCCCTACGGGAGCATTTGCTGCTGGTCGAACAAGCAGCGGAGAGACTTTATTCATTGGAAGAGGAGACCACAACAGAAGCCAGACAGTTGGCAAAGTCCATCCAACTCACGGTTGCCTTTACATTTCATACGGTGGCAAAGAAATTCCACTCAAGGACTACGAAGTTCTAGTCGGAAATTGAAAAGTTTGACCAGCGTTCAATGATTTCCCACAAATAAAAATTACTGAACCGAAATGAGTGTCTGATAATAAAATGCAATGTTGCTTGTCGATGGCAGCCAATTTTTTACTAATTAAATATCTGCGGTCGGACAGTTCCATGACAACGTCATGCATCGGATTGAACAACTGATAATTTGCTGGTTTCTGCGGTATGCTTGGGCAACGAACTGCTTTATTTGCCAGTTTTTAAATCGTTATCATTTGCTTCGGCAAAACGCGAATGTTTTCGATTCAGGTAAAAATGATAACTCGGGTGTCAGCTCGATTTATCGCAAAGAGTGTATTAAAACTCCAAAAAATTGTTTGCTCACGAGAATCAAACTAGAGAAATTCCTTAACGAGGTGCAGGTAGATTTTCGGCCTGTCAAGTTTGGCTTACGTTAAGGCTTAATCGACAAATTATGCGAAAGCGTGAATGTTCGTTATGGAAATAGTGCGACGTGAAATAATAAATTTGAAATCCAGAGTGGCCGATTCACTTTTTTTAGCTCTTCGTTAGAGAAACGAAAGTCAAATCTTTCTCGTGAATTATTCAAGCTCTTGACATTGGCTATAATCATTCGTGTTTAATTAAAGAAAAGACAGAGCATTGATTATAGAGCAAGCATTTAATTAGTTTCGGAGTGATCCATACCGCCTGTAAAATCACTGAACCATTCACCTAACATTGCACCTAACATTAACAACTGATTCATTTCCTTTCACTTGACCAGCACCACACTGCTCTTCTAGAGAGCAAATAGCTGTCATTTTGAATACATTTTCAAACTCCCTTCATTTAGTATGTAAATTAATTAACTAGAGACTTTACTCCTCATTAGACAGATAGCAAACATTTAATTACCGGAGCTCACACGAGCCGGTGTTATTGATTCTCGACTCTCTCTCTCGTTTTTTTCGGAAATGCATAAATTATATTGAATTTAGTTGTGGCAATTAAGGAGCGTGTTCAATTAAATGTCATATTTTCACGGGAACACGCTCGATTACCCGCGCCAATGAACCCACAGGAAAAAACAATCAAGGGTCGGGGAAATCGAGAAGGAGAGAAATGTGCAACGGTTAATATTTTACGAGCATTCGTGAAACTTTTGACTTTCTCCATACAAGCGTCAAACAAAAAAAGTTGATAATGTCAAGTGATGCATGCAGAAGCGAGTTTTTCATAAAACAAATATGTTGCAGGGAAAAAGGTTGCTTCTGGATGGAAGGTTCCGCTGACGTGTCACATCTGAACGATTTTTATGGATCACAAGTTTTAATGTTACTGAAGCAGATGTTCCATAAATCATCTCAGGTGCGGCGACTCTCCAGCACATCAATTTTGCTTTTAATCGCAACGAAGGCGAATCTCAAAGCTTTTGACAACACAAGCGAAGCGATCCCGAAGTTTGCTGGTTCATGAAAGCTCAACTTTTCTTGTGCAATCGAGTGGGGAAGCGGTTTTGTGCCAAACTCGAACTTTTATTTAAGAACTTTTCTGGGAAGAACTGCCGTGGTATTTGAATATGACAAGGAGAATTGAAAACGCTTTTCTGTTACAAACAGTCATTTAGCTTATATGTAGGAGGACCTTTGCTCGGTCCAATTTGAGAACGTCAGAGCTTCTAAAAACCGCTACGGAACAAATCAAAACTTCGTCCACAACCGAACGAAAATTCAATTAAAATGTCTGACAGGACAAAAATGTGCAAAGGATAATTCATTCATTCTCTGTCAGAAGTATCGAGAATGTTGTTGATGCTTTTGATGTCTTTCGTGCTCCAGGGCTCGAGTGGATCTGGCGGAGACTGGACCCCACCGTCAGGGGCCACTTTATCCATTATGTGCCTCGAGATTTCAGAAGATGCATGCGGTGCAGATTTTCCTCGTCGCTTCGTTGCATCATCGTCTCTCGACTCCTCCGGCGAAATTCTGCAAATGATAAGCTCGACATCTCAGAGAGAAAATGACAGCGGGTTTAGATTGAAACTTCATTACTTGTTATTTCTGCCAGTGCGATAGTTTCTTTTCGACTTTTTCTTTGATCTTGCATGCTCAGACGTCGACTCGCTGTCAGCGGAGCTTTTGCTGTTGGAAAGAAGATACGCGACGATGCATAAACTTTACGACAAACATTGGAGATTGAAGGCGTTTAGGAAAATTTGTTGATGAAGTCACAAGTCAAGAAAGCTCTCGTGAATAAGACGAGGAAGCTTCTACATGTGATTGTCAATAAAGTTCCCAAAAAGCCGACGATAGTTGCTCATTAGGATGCATGTCACTTACCGATTCAAGTGTAGCATTTCCATCTTCCGTTTGACATCCTCCACAGTGACAACTTCATCGTCGTCGTCACCAGTCTTCAATCTGTCTCCATCATAGATCCAATTAATTATGCTATTCTCATCGCCATTCTGTTTCGTGATAAAAGTTCATCGCAGACGTGGAAAGTGGGAGAGAGATTTGAGCAATGTTAAATGACTTGCTTTGAGATCGCACCGCATGATAAATTAACGTTTTGCCTGTCATCACTTTACCTCAATGTCTTCCCACGCTACGTTGTATAATGGATTCTCTTGATCAGTTGATTTCCGTCTGTCTGTTGTGCGCGTAGCAGCTGACTTTGCTCGTCTCACGAGCGAAATCTTTCCCAAAACCGGCTTCTCAACAGCATCGCTGTCATCCGTATCTTCAAGAGCTTCAAGAGTCTTCAGGAACTCCGCTTCCTTCACCGGGTCGACAATCTCCTTTGGGTTTTGAAACAAGCTTATGCCTTGCTCGAGTGTATTTGACTTCAGGTCTTGTTTCCGCTGCTGCTGTAACTGATTATACAAGTCCGTGCTTTTGACTTCCAACACGTAATCCAAGCACGAAGAATCTTCAGCTAATGACTTAACGTTTCGCAAAAAGTCCGACTCGTCATCAATCAAAATGACTAGAGAAAATGAAAAGTAAAACATCGAGCAGATAGCATTATCAACTGCAAACCTTCAGATAAAAGTATCAAGTCACGAAGAGGATCGGTAAATGTTTTTTCGGGTATTCCTTTTGCTGGCGTTGTTGTTGCTGTCGTTGCTCTCGATTGAGATGTCGACGTTGGCGTGGCAGTCGTGGTTTTTATTTGAACCTTGTCACCCACCGGCGGTGCTTGCGTGACTGTTGACGGATCGATCGGAACTGCTTCCACAGCGGTTGAGTAATCAGGTGGCGGGAGCGACGTTGGAGCATCCGGTAGCGCTGAAGTCATCGCCACAACGGGCGTGGTGCTTTTCAACGGGTCAGATTCAATCATCACAATGTCTTGCGCAAACGACATTTGATCTAAAGCCGCCGTCAGTCCAAAGGGATCATCCTCTTCACCCCGCTTTTTCCTTTTTTAAAGCCACACCAAGGTGAAACGGCAAAAACAAAGAGCAGATTAGCTTCGTAGAAAGCAAAAGATTAACAGCTTGTACACACTTTTTCGAGACTTTCTTGGGACTCGTTATGCTTGCTCGTCCCCACATTAGCCTTCGCATCTCTTCGCCCGTCATCCCGCGCTTCTTCAACTCGCCGAGAGTCGTTTTCAAAACCCATTTCCAGTTGCTGACAGCTCCTTTTCGCTGCTTAGCTCGGGTTTTGCTTTTCGTCTTTATAACCATAACGCCTCGCTGCTCGAAACGTGGATCGTCGCTCGGGCCTAATCCAATTGAGTACTCTTCAAGATATTTTTGAGCGTCTGCCTGCGGCACGGCTCGCTCAAGCGTAACAACAATTTTCGCCCATTGCTTCATAAACTCCTTCTCCGACTGTTCAATGACGTAGGCGTAAGTGTTACCCATCATGGCAATCAACATGTTGAGCAATAAAATTGGAACGAATATCATGAAAATGATGAAGACCGTTTTGGCCAAGTTGGGATAGGAGATGTCGTTCAGTTGCGCGTACTGAGGCGAGAAAAGGGAAGCTTTGAATAATTCACTCCAATTGAAAGGTTAATTTGGCGAGCGCTCACATCATAATCGCCGAGTGTGGTTTGGAACAGTCCCATCCACGTGCTAGCGTATGTGCCGTACGGTGTCTCTTCGACGTTCTCATGACCCTTGTAGAGGAAGAAGTAGGCTTGCGAGAATCCAAACAATACGATGATATAGATTATAGCGAATGTAAACATATCACCAGTAATCATCGAATAAATCATCGTAACGAACGGACCAGTCAATCGGATAGCACTTCGTAGAAATTAAAGATAAACAGATTACAGATTTCAATATAGATTCGAGCTGTAACGCGTTTCGAGTTTGACAGAGAAAAAAGGTTTTGAGAATAAATCATGTCACGTCTAGTTTGGGTTGCGTTTAAAAGTATAAAACCAAACTAATGTTACGTGCTTCTAAAATAAATTGAGTGTGACATGATTTATCTGATCCAACCAGAGCTTTTATAATTACTTACCCAGCAAAGAACATCAATAAGAACCAACTGCCAGGAACTGCGAAGCACAGAAGCCGGTCCTCGAGTTCGACATCTCCCATAATGCGGCATGGTATGCACGATAGAATCAACAGATTAGAGAAGAGAAAGATGGCTTTGGCTGGCGCTTGCTTCAGCTGTTTCATGAAGGCGTTCAACCCTTGATTTCGTAGCTCGTCGCCTTGCTGAAACACGACAAAACTAATCACGCCGACGATCGTTGCGCACTCACAGCAATAACGGATAATTGTTTGAACATCCAGACCGTCTTCCATTACCAAAGCCTCAGAGACCAATTCTCCATCGCCGCTACCCGCATTATCGTCGTTGTCGCGCGACTTCATGCGCCTCGGTCTCGTGTAAACCGAAATCGACATGAAGAAAAGATGTATGAAGAGGATGAGAAGGCGCTTGAGAAATTGCTGCTGTGCAAAGGTTTTCCATTTCTCTTCCAGCAACCGCTCGATAATCCCGCCGTCGAGCATATCCAAATGTTCGGGCTTGGTTCCATTTAAAATTATAATGAGAGCAGCGTTCCAATCTGGATAAAAGGAAAGTTTTTGTTTGGAATTTCAATTTGTAATCAATATGCGAGAGTGGCTTCAACATTACGCTACTGGAAGGAGCAAACGTCAGGTAGAAAAGATAAAACTTTGATTCTAAATCACACCCCAGATGAACTTGCGCAGCGCTCTATGAAAGAACCGCTCTAAGTGTAAACTTTCTAGGGAGATCTTGCTCGTTGCAAAGTTCAAAAGAAGAATAAAGTTATCAAGAGTTGATTACAGAAAAGTTCACTGGCAAAATTTTTCTCCCGATCTCGAGATCATAAACTTTCAACTCGATGATTTGATTACATCAACATCCCGTCGTTGGCTTCTCCCGCTCCCGTTGCGTTTATTAATTTTCAATATCTTACTTGTGGACCCGTCTGGCATGAGCGTATCTAATGCATTAAGCGGATACGCTGAGCATGTGATGTTACTGTAGCGCCAAAATTCACGGCAACTCAATTCCAACATCTCGCGAAAGACTTCAGATCGTCCCAATTTGCATGCTAGCGTCAGCGGGGTGAGACCAGCCTTGTTTACGATGCCGTTCTTTGCCGGGAGCTTTGGATGTCTGTTGGGATGCGAGCGACAAGAAAATTTTATATTAAATTTCCATAAATGTTTTGATGGGAGATCATAAAGCGTAATGAGAACCTGAGAGCGTATCCGAACATATCCAATTTATCGCCAACAACAACCATGTGAAGGATCATGTTACCGAATGAATCCTGAGCGTCTGGATCGGCGCCAACCTCTAGCAATAAATTATAGACAGACTCGTTGTTCACACATGCAGCCCAGGCTAATGGATACTCTCCCAAGTAAGCTAGCCCTTCGTAGTCGGTGTTCTTGACCGGATTGTTGCTCTGCTGGTCCCTCGGCAAAAAGAAGCGGCCGATCGCACGTTGGTGAACATCCGCTCCGGCATCAATCAAATCATTCACGAGCTCGTTGTTGGAGTAAGCGATGGCCAGATGGAGAGCACTTGCACCCAAATATTCCTCACCCTCCATGACATCAAGAGCGAGTTCTGGAAACACTCGAATGAGCAAGCGGGCCAACCTTTTTCACGAAAACGAAAATTAAACGGAAATCAATAAAGTTTTTTCGTTTTCTCGTTCTGGTCAAGGTCACTGAAAATGGAACGAGTTGAGTCTCACTTGGTGTGAACCTTCGTATCGCAAATGATGAGGACGTGGAGCAGGCTTTCGCCCAGAGCGCCTCGATACTGCATTTGCCAGCACGCTTTATGGTCGTTCCATTTGCCGAGCGGATCATGCGACGATAACGAAGCCTCTATAGGAATGGAAACCTCAGCGTTTTCCATATACTTCCATCGTAGGTACTCGGCACGATTTATGATTTGGCCCTTGCCACCTTTATACATGAACACGCCAAATTGGTCGCGAATTAGTTCCTCGACCGCATGCTGCCCGCCTATGTTGAAGGCATCAATTAAATCACCGCCTGCAGAGCAAGATTGTGAGCTTTTAATTAAATTTTCATCATTTTCGCCTCTTGAAGTCGACGGAGAACGTCTCTTCTTCCTCGAGAGGGTTGCGTAATCGACAAACCTAATTTGTAATTTGCCAACTTATAGAGAAGAACTTTATTATTGGGTGAGCACGACTCGGAAATGACCTGGTCGAGAATTGCTCCACCTTGTGCTACGTGCTTTTTCTTACGAAAAGCCTTGCAATTAAATAAATTGAATTTCATCTTGCGAAAATTGTCCGATGGATGTTTTCACTCAAACTTCACTGCAAACACTGCTGAGGGCAGGCGTAAAGCTTTCCATTGAGAACGAACGGTTGGGTGTTTGATCGATGGTTCCCTTAGGAGCGTCCTTTAACCGTAAGTTTCCCAGGCAGAATATTGAACAATCAAGCTGATAAATCACTTGTTGCTGCCCAGAGTCTCGGGCTTGCTCAGCCGCTCTAATTTAATAATCCGCCTTCAAATTCAATGCTGTTATTTTAGCGCCCCTTTTTTGCTGTCAGTGATCATCAAAATGAAAAACAATGGCCATTTACAAATAATTTTATGTTTTGGAACTTCATTATCTGCAAGCACATTTCGTCGAGGTGAAAAGGTGCAAACCATTAGAGAATAATTTTTATGATGTTCTTTTTAACTGGAGGCGTGAGCTCGAGCATAGAAGACAAAGTGCCGGTGAGGCCAAAGAGCGTTGCTCATAAAAAAGTGTTACTTTCAGCAACGAGAAGTCTAAAGAGCGTGCGAGCTTGGAGCAAGGAAAAATTACCATCGTTATCACACATAGAGTCGTTTAAACGTGTTATCATTTGCTCGTTTGGTTTCAACTGCTGTTCTTTCATCTCTCGCTCGACTTCGTCTCCCCGTCGCTCTTCTTCTTTTTATCCAACCCCCCACCCCAACCATATCGTGTACAATATTTTTTCTTGTAATTTGATAAATTGGACTCAATTTATAAAATTACTCCAGCAAAAATTAATCTGCAGATGAATTGGAAGTTTGCTTTCTGCTCGAGGAAAAAGATTTCATCAGGCGTCTTGCGTTACATGACGACGACTTATGCTTTAGGATCTTTAAAGCTTTCAAGGCTTTAGGTAAAATGTGACTTCATGACAAATCGCTGCTGTGTGTTGGCGGAAGACGGAGAAGAGAAAGGAATTTTCGGTAGTCGGTCGCGTGTTGCGTAATGCTTGAAGGTGAGTCAAAAAAATGTTTTCGATTCTAAATCAGCTTCATGCTGCGAACGGAGAATTACTAGATTGAATTTCTCTTAGTAAAAGTTCTGAGACGAAACCATGCTGGAATATTCTCAAGGAGATAAAGTCCTGGTTAGCGTTGCTAGCCTTGGATGCAGTTGGTAGGAAGAACTATAATTTCAAAACCGAGATTTCTTGGATGAAATATTTTCCGATGATTAAACAAATCTAGTCTTCAAGCTCGTCAGAAAGCTCTCAGACGAGAGATGAGGGGCTTCGTTGCTACAGGTTTCATTGATCTCTTGGATATTCCTGCAACGATTATGAGCGTCAAGAAAATTAGCTTTGCTCATCAAAATCGAAACGTCTTTCCTAACGACGCTAATGGAAAGTCGCAGACGTCTTCAGAGACGGAATTCATCATTTTGCAATCCTCACATTTAAGAACTCGATTTGCATTAAAATCTAATTTTCTTTTATTTCCCCCGGCATTATTCACATCAACTCCTTCCTCGAGACCTCCTCAATTCCTTTCTCTTCGAGACTCATTTCGCATGTTGCAATAGGAAGAAAAGGTTCTACCCAAAAAAAAAAGATATAGAAAACAGATCTTTCTTTCTTTAAGGCATTTAAAAACAATATTGGAATGAAAGGGTGGAAAAGGGAAAAACTATTTATAATAAAACGGAACAGGAAAAAATAACGCTAAGGATAAGGAAAAACTGTGAATGGAGAAAAGGTAGCTGAATTTAAATCATTCCGTATACCTTTCCCTCCCTTCGTCTCATCCGATATTCACATCGACGTATATGATTTTTCTATCATTTTCCGCATCTTTCCCTCTCGTTACGGAGCGGAATGACATTGAGAAGGTAGCGGGCTGAGAGTGGGGGCGACGGAAACGAAACATTTTAATAAAAAATGAATAAAATGTTTGAGTATTCAGACAGGTGATGAAACCATACATACAACGAACGAGATTACCGTTGAATTTGTTAGATTTACCCGAGGAAATCTTTTTTCAGTATTCATTATTTTCCTGAAACGCTCGTCGCTAGGCGGCTGAAAATTATTCCTCAATTTCCGCTCTGAATAGAATCAGAAACCTCAATTTCCTGTGAGTGTCTAAAAGCTGTTGAGGCAACTTTAACTATTTTATGTTGCCAAGTAAGCTCTCGACTCCTTCTAGAATTCAAGGAACTCTTGAACGACGAAAGGAGAATAAAGGCAAAGAGGAAGAATAAATCTCGCATTCAATAAGATACGAAACTAGAACTGTTTCCAAATCTGAGATCAAGGTTCCTTCTGAAAGCGAGATAAACAAACTTTCGCCCATTTCACGTATCGTCCTGAAAACTGGATCAATGGTAGAGATGCTCATTGACGCTTTATGTGAGGTAGTTCACTGATATGCTTTCGAAGCGAAACTGGAAGTTAAAGCTTCTTAAGAGATTTAGAGGATAATTCAGAAAGCTACGTAACTCGCTTGCAAATTTCTTTGATGTGAAAAGTTTCAAGCTAAAACTTAAAGGATTTGCAACGACGTGCAACGATCACGAGTAGAACTTCTTCAAGGCACATCTAGACGGAATCTGAAGATTTGCCCTACATCTTTCCACAAAATTAAGCTCCCAATAACTCGAAGCACTGAAACAGAGCGAATTGAAATAAAATCAATCTTGAATGAGCTTCGTTTCTAAAACACTTTCTTTTATTATCAATTTTAAAGAGCTTTCCATGGTTCGTCGTTTACAAAATTAATTACAACTCGAAGTCAAATCTTATGTGCTAAGAGATCTAATTACAAAAATGTTCTTCTTTACGTCTTACATGTAATTGCATGTAATATTTTTATCACCAACGGTTCAACGTACCTCTAAGGACATTAAAGAAGATGTCGCTTCACCCAAAGATTTCTGCTCTCTTCATTTATTCTGCTTCAATTACAATGATTGCGAAATTTTTCTCTTAATTTTAAACTTCATTACACATAGTGTCTAAACGTTTAAACCTAGTTTAATGATATTGGGTTTCTTTCCTTCTTCTCCGTCGTCTCTAGAGTGAAATTTTCGTTCGTTACGTAAACGCTGCGATGATAAGTATTCCATGAACCGTAGCAAAAGACATAGGGAGGAAGAAGAAGGTGTTCTTCAACCCTCTCAAGTAATCGTAAACATCAGTCAAATAGATTTTTAATCTCCGCGTCTATCCTTACCTTCCATTTTAGAAAGATATTGCAAAGCGTCGGTTGATAATGTAAGCGGGTCACCTCTGAAGCATCCACAAAGCCACTAAAACGTTTACCGCGATTAAAAATTTATCGCCGCACGAAGCTGGAGCGAGCGATATTGAGCTCATTACGTATTCCAGGTCTTCCATGCTGATCTCATAACTCCTCGTGTAGAATTGATGAATGTCGCTCACCTAGCAGCAACAAAGATAGCAGAGTGAACGAGAAAATTTAATTAAACAGCTTTATTCATGATGCAAGTTGTTGCGGTCATAAGCTCGCCGGAAACGGAAAATTATGCTAAAAGCAACTTTAGTTTTTAGCAAACAACTGAGCTAACACAAACTCAATTTCTTCACCTTAATTAGATTCGTGTAAAGTTTTTAAAATTTCATGTATGAAAAGTTGGAGCCCGACCAACGAAACGAGAAGCAGAGGAAATATTGTTGATCAAAGTTTCATCGCTTCAAAACATTTTTCCAGTTGAAACCACGGGTATGTATGTGGCTGTAATGTAATTTCTCCTCCATTTAGCCTAACTCAATTACCTCACTCACTCTAAAGCGGTTCATTCGGCAGCCAAAATTATCTCGGGCGTAATTGCAAAAATAATATTTACGCTTGTTGCTTGCGTGGGCGGAAGGCATTGATATTCCCCGCGATAAACTTTTATTTTTCCGCTCTGACTCCTTTCCTCTTGCATGCATAATTCACATTGAATGATATATTGCTCAACTTGAAATTTAATTAAGTTTATTGTTTGTAAATTTTCGTGTAATTTATTATGTTCATCTCCCCCGCTTCCGCTCCATCGGCTCATCTACTCCGCTAAATCTGAGGGATTGTTACAGAATTAAGTTTTTCTATTATCTTTTTAGCTGCATATTGTCGAATAAGAATGATGCGTCAGTAACAGGACAGTCGACATTGGAGCAAATTTACAGCAATTTGCCAACACTCAAATTGATGAATTTCGCGACGAACTAAAATTAGTTTTCCGATTTTTCAAATGAATTCCAACATCATTCCCGTACAACCCCTAAATTCCACAACTTTATCAAGTTGCTAAGTTTAAGCTTCTCATTTTTCTTTCAATTCGACTTCTTTCAACAAAATTACAGAGCGGGAAGTCGTCTCTATCTTAAATTTTGAACTTCACAGGGACGTGACGAAATTTGCTTTCCCATCCCAAGCCGCTTGAGCTTTCCTAAAGCTTTAGAATTTGTCGTCGCTCTCAGCATCTTTGTTGTCATTAGGAAGAATTTCCCGGTTATAATTTATAAAACGCTCAGACGAAAGAAAATTAATAGATTCTTCCATCGTCTCTTCCGCTAGCTTTTGTTATGACATGAAAGCAAACGTTACCTCATTCCAGCCGTACATGTTTTTCGCTTGCACCATCACTTCGTACTGGAAGAGAGGATAAAATTTCAAAATACGTACGAGCTCAACGTTCCAGGAACCTTACGACTGAATTGTGCTCTAATGCAATTATGATATATGACATGACGAAAAATTGTCTTGAGTCGCTGAAGCGCTGAACGGATGGATGGAGGATCTGATCGTGCCATTTTCCCGGATGCTGATACGTTTCATTCATCTAGATGGATAACGAAGCGAAGAGGGAAAATTGCTCATGAACGCCGCAGAAAGTTTCATCTCAGCCTAACTCACCATCAGCTTTCTGTAGAGCAGCTTTATTTCTTCAAGCAGCGGAATCGACTCGATTTTAAACGTTAGATTATATCGATCCAAGTGTCCGCTGTACGTAGGCGACAAGAATTCGGCTGGTCCCGGACGACCCGACACCTCGATATACTTTTTCGTGCGACCCAGTGAGTTATCAGCGACACAACTGTGAAAAGCGTAGCATTAACATGATTAATAGTCACGAGCATTAAGTCAGCTCGTTTGATTGATGAAGCAGATAAAGTTCGAGCCGATTGATGAAATTATTCAAATTTGCCTTGAGACAGCAAATAATTAAACCAGTCGTCAGTGCATAAATTGCGAATTCAAAGGACTAAATAAATTGATCGTCGAGAGCGTTTTTTGCTCCATCAATCGTCAACGCTGAACGGAAATAGTCAGCAATTAATTTCATTGGCTCCACTCGACTCACCTGTAATTTCCAAAGTCCGACGAGTGGAAATTGGTGATGTTTAAAATGTATTTTTCTCCCTTCGTGTACATCATTCGCCTGTCGGTTGGATCCAACAAGAACGAGTTTTGATACCACATCATCTAGATTTGAGTATAAGGAGGAGGAGGAATCGCATAATTAGCTCGCGCTTTTAATTACAGATAAGCAGAAAATGTTTAAAAATTAATTACAAACTCACTTCAGAGTTAACATCGCCGTGGAGCGTACACGCCAGTTGAATATCGCAACCCTCAGCCGCGTGTATCCACGTTTTCTCGACAGATATGTCAGGTGGAGCTAGGAAAATATCGAAAAACAAGGAACATGAAATGAGGATGTTTTGTTTTAACTTTTAATCAGCAGTCGGATTAAATTTTATGCTTGCGGGGTGAAAGGAGCAGAAGAAGAAAACATCCGAGATATTTTCATGCATCATAATTACGGCGAAAAGTTTTTCGGCTGCTTTCGTCGCTTCCGCTAGACGAGATTTGCGGCGGGAAAGCTGAGACTTTTGCGTAAGGATTTTACCATCAATTAAAAACAAATTATTCGCTTTAATTCACTAAATCCAATGAGTTCGAGTTTCGTTGTTCAGTGTAATCCCTAATTCTGTCGCTAATGATGTAAAAGCAGTCAGCTTTGGCTAATGACGTAATGAAAATATCATTGAACGCTGAAGAGAACCGGGAGAAAAAGCATTTTTCACGTTTTAACGGCTTGAGCATAAAAGCAGCTTTACTTTTCGTCAGGAGCAGCCCCCAGTCGAGACCCATTAGAAGCCATAAATGGAAATTTTCATTTTGATTTCTTTAAAGAAAAGTAGCAAACGACGGAGCAGAATGTTAAATGCTTTCGTGACAGTCTAATGCATTTTTTATATCGTTAAACGCCGAGCTCATGTGTCGATGCTTGCTTGTTTCAAAGAGAACCGTCCTCGACGTATGCGCTTTTTGTGCCGCTTTGCTTATCGTCAGATCTAAAGCAGGAATTGTAAATGGCATGTTCGCTTCTACTTCCTTTCAATGGTGATTCCTTTCAACAACTTCGCAAGTGAAATAGAGGGACGAACAACAATTGCACGAACGACAAAAGCATAAAAATCTCATTTTCCTTCTTTTTCCATTCGAAAGTTTTCAAGCAACAAAGAAGCAAAAAATTTATTATTGGAACTTACACAAAACCGTCAGCTCGATATCGGCATAGACGGGCTCCCTCACTCCGTTGTCGGCCATGCATTGATACGTCCCCGCATGACTTCGATCGACCCTTTCAAGTGTTAACGTGGAACTCTCACTAAGGTGATACTGCGATTGTGAATTCTAGAACAACAAGGGGTTGAAGGGAAAACGAATAGTTAATAAATTTTATAATCAACATTTGCACAACGTATATAATTTTTATGCCATGAGAACTTAGACGTTATGAATAATAAAAGCTCTAATGCTCGTGTGTGTTTTAGTCACGTTTCTTCTCTCCCACAAATCTGGCACGTTAGAAATTGAACTTCTCTATTATTTGTGGTGTGTGTCGTTCCGACAATGGAAGAGTTTAATGAAGTCTATAATTTTCCTTGTT
The DNA here is from genome assembly GCA_033064975.1 of Smittia sp. YW1114-2. Classification (NCBI taxonomy): domain Eukaryota; kingdom Metazoa; phylum Arthropoda; class Insecta; order Diptera; family Chironomidae; genus Smittia; species Smittia sp. YW1114-2. The sequence continues at coordinate 8,679,299 of CP093833.1, forward strand.
GCGAAACAATTGTTAATTTAAAAGCCAACCCAAAATTGGATTTGAATTTTTCAATAGACAGCGAGCATTGTTGGCAGCGATGTCGAGTCGAAAGCTTTCTCACCTTTTTATGCCAATAAAGGTTGGGGACGGGATTTCCTGATGCCTTGCACTCGAGCGTGACAGTGCTGGCCTTTCTCGCAGTGATTTGTCCGTTCTGAGGCACTGGACGAACTGATGGCGGAACTAAAATCTCTACGGTGTGCACTTGGTCACGTGCTTCCTGATCACCAATCTGACAAACGTAATCTCCAGCGTCTTGAATTCTCACATTGCCTATTTGAAGATTATAGCCATCAACCAGCTTGAAGCGAGTGTCTCTCGTGACCATTAAGCTCGCTGCGGTAAGGACTGACGTCCCTCGGCGCCATAGGAGGATGTAAGATCCTATAATGGGGATTTAAAAGTGTTCTGTAAGCTTACGAAACTTTATAGCGAGCATTCTTTCCTAAGCTTCGTGTAAAAGTTATACAATCGCTGCACAATGCGATTACATGTTCGCTTTTACTCGCCATGAGAAAGCAAATCCGCTACAAATTGATTGGAAATTTATTTTCCTGCTCGCTGCAAAAGGAAGAGCGAGCATAATCCAACCGACTAACCTAAATCCTTTACTTTGCATGGCAGAATGATGGTATCGCCAATCACAGCCTTGTACAAGTGTCCTCGAGTTATAAACTTCGGTGGAAGCGTTGGACCATCACTAACAGCAGTTTCAGCAAGGCTCTGACACAATCCTGCATCGTAGTTGAGAATAGAATAAAATATGACAATGAAATTAGTTTAACAATCGTCTATTCATTCAATAGAAAAAAAACTTTTCCGGAATCTATGAAACTTGATCACTAATTGCGCCAGCTTTGTGTGTTTGTGAAATTCATTAGACTCAAATCAATTATTTCATTTCATCAATAATGGAGCAAGGGAAATATAATTTAGATTGAGAAGGGTTCGAGAGTGGTATGGGCTCCCCGTCGCGTATTTAATTACGGCGGACTCATGAATACGCAGAGCATATAAAATAATCCTCATACGACTCATATGACGGGAATTAAAGCGCTGTGATTAAAAATTAACAAAATTAAGCTTTTAATGAAAAACTTTTTCGCATCGCTTTCGACCGCTCGAAATTCCTCTCTCCGACCGCCGCCTTTGTCTAGCTGTTGGCATTCTGAAGTCCCACAGTTTAAGCTTTAAAAGCTATTCATCCTGTCAGTTCGGAGAGCAGAGGAGAAAGAAAGAGGTTTTGTTGAGTTTGATAGACGTAGCATAAAGTTTCAGATGTTGCGAGGGCTTGAAAGCTTTACGCCGCGTCATCGCAATTTCCCACTTTACTCTCCTTTATTCAACCCGTTTAATAAATGATTCTGCTAGTAATTGCCTTTCGCTACTTTCTCTATGATATCGACCAGAAAATAAAAACACTCGCACAGCGCACTGACGAAGCTAACTGATTTCTGATTGGAATTAAATTATAGTTGAGAAATAATTGTTTGTGTGCTTTTCCTCCGATGACTTTAATTCTTTACTTTTCCCACAAACACCACGTCGACAAACACCACGTCATTTGCAGTTCACTCTTCCATTAAAGCGCTCTCACTGATTGCTACAAATTCAGTTCAAGTGAATTCAGACACGTCTGTTATCACGACGGCTGTGCGAGCAGTGAATAAATAAGCGTGGAACGGCCGGGAACGTAAATCTTCTTCCCTAAACTGCTTTGAAGATAAAATGCAAATTGCAAAAGTGCTTCGTAGCGTTCACCAAGATAACATTTTCTCAGCTCTAATATCAATTAAAATTATTCAAAGCTCAGGAGCGACAGAGTGGGAAAGAAAAGAAAATTTCCGTCGTCGGTAATCAGCGTAGAAAAAAGAAGAATTGTTGAAGAATATCTTATCAGGCTTCATTTACATTTTCTAATTCTTACGGAACGCGAAGGTTTGTTGGCAAGTGAAAAGTTTCTTTCTTCCATCGCCAGAACGAGAATGTTCAACCTTGCCTTGGGGTTTGTTCGTCAATCACGCAAATCGTTTCCGAGAATTCTCAGCTGCTTCGGAGCTCGAAGAAAAAAGGAAAATGTTCAGAAGAAGCTTTAAAACTTTTCACGTCCTTCCTAATTGACGGGAAGGTCTTTACAACCAGCTTGCGCCAAGCAGTTCCACGACGTAATTGATGAACAGCGGCTTAGTCCGACGACGATACTGACTATCTTAAAGAGAAGGCTCTCGGAGTTAAGCATGAAACCAAGATTCGCCTAATTTCATTGCCTCAAAACAGAGGAAGCGAAGAAGACGAGAGAAAGTAATTCCCTTTTCCTTTAGACAATTAAAACTTTGTTAATGCTCGCGCGGAGAACAGCGGAAAGAAGAAAAATTTACTGTCGGAGCTAGAAAGAATTACTTTATCCGTAGGAGAGATGGAGAAGTATATCGCGTTATGTAAACGATGGCGAAGTGGAATGGCAATACAGATAAAAAATTAATTTTGGATTCCGCTTCGGAGTGAGAAGGACACAACGGAAAGCTCAAGAGGGGAGACAAGACGCGAAAAGCTTTTGCTTTCACTCATCTCGCTCTTTCCACGCCTAAAAAGTATTCGGCAATTGCCAAACAGTGCTCGACGTCGAACAAATTACAGTCGTGGAATTTCCTCGGGTAACATAAAAGAAAATTATACACAAATGCAGAGCGAAAACGAGGAGGAAGGCGAACGGGAAAGATATAAAAAACAATTCAAATGATGAAAGCAAAAAGATAAGAAGAGCGTATTAAATTAAAATACTTTGCGTATATAGTAATTTGTATCTGGGCTGTGATTTAATCACACAAAACGGATAAAGTGAGGCAGTGAGTCGGAGAGGTTTATTTGTTGTGTGAAAAACTGTGAAGGAACTCGAGCAAATAAATCACATCGAGCGAGAGCAGCAGCGATTTGCTGGCATTGTAGCGTTCCGTTATGCAAATGCGCGATGGGCGGAAGTCTCTGCTCAATAATCCTCTTCCCCTAGCGACTGAAATGAACATAAAACATAAAATATCGTCCAGCTTACCATATTTCTCGATGCAAATCAACAAAAATATTAGAAACTCTCGCAGAAAGTTCATCTTTCGCCCGTCGATTCTGGAATGAAACTGAAAAGGTCGGAAACGATTAATTCGAGAAATGAGTCGAATCGCTCGATTCGAGCGTCTTGATGAAGTTTTAATTTATTCATTGTAAGCTTCAACCGACAATTGCGTCACGACAAACGAGACAATTAAAACTTGCAACCGAAAATGCATCAAACGCTTGATTACGAACCCAAAAGCTTCCGCAAAATAATTGGCAAATAAAACTTTTCAAATTAAGATTGGCAACACGAAACTTTCAAACTTTGCCTGCGAGTTTGATTGGAATGTAATGAATAAACGAGAGGTAGAGGAGAATTTGTTTGATTATTCAATTCAACAGAGCTTCAAAAGCTCGTAGCATCTCTTCACTATAATTAAGCACGGATCATGAATGGAAATTGGAATCAGGAAACGTCTTTGCCTCCCAATTGAAAGAAAGGTTTCAATCTCAATGAAAATTTCAGATTTATCGAATTTATCAGACCGTCATTCATCATTAATGCTCGATTCTTTGAAAACGGTTCGCTGATGAATAATGATCTCTTCTGCCTTCCTTTCACCAGTTTAACTCCACTGCCTGAATGAAATGCCAATTAAAAATTTATTAAGATTCAAACTTTTTGTTCTGTGTGGAAATAATAATGAGCTTTAATTCGATTTCATTCCATTTCGAGTACTCGATAGAGTTAAACGAAAAGTTTTATAATTGAATTGGAAAGGCAAGCGATGAAAAGAAAGATTCGAAAAGGAAGTAAAAGTTATTAGACGAGTCGCCATTAGCAATTCGATTGAGATCTTGAGAGTTCACTCGTTGGAAAGTAGATAACGTCGACGAGAGACGTCAAAGAATTGCTTTTATGATTGCCTCGGTGCGATTCCTTGCGAAATAGTAAACTTCGCATTGAGTATTATTCTCGAACTTGCGTCGCAGTTGCCTTTCATTTCCATTTACCAAGAACTTGATGCCGCTCGAGAGAAGCAATTCAAACTTTGTAATATCGCTTGGCGGCATATTTGCAAGAGTAGAATCCATTGATAGCGACAAAATGAAATGTATCGTACCGTGGAACGTCCTCGCTGCGCAAACAATTCCTTCGCATAGGGAAAAGAGAGCGAGAGATTGAGCGGAGCGTATTAAATAATCGCTTTCTGTACAAATACATCCAGTCTCGTACACATGCTCATGCTAGAAATTATCTCGTGTAGCCCAAAAAGCATGAGAGCGTATAACGTATCACGTATATTATATTTAAAAATCCCCTCATCTAAAGTTTCCCTAGCACCAGCAAGAAAAAAAGAAACACTTTTTTGCTCGCTTCTTTCCTTTGCTGGTTTCATGCTTGTTTAATTTTCATATATTTTTAAAGCGTTTTCCCGTATCTCCAGCCGCCGACGATCACGTCTAGGATGTTTCGGGCGAAACGAAAATTATTCTCACTGCGTAACACGTACACATTCACTTGAAAAATCTGTCGGATCCTTCCTCGTCTGTTGCGAATGAACTTGCAGTATCAATTACTGGGTCAGAGGCGCTCCAAAGAGCTTTCCAAAGATACAGAAATACTTTGATGTTTTTGGAGGAAAGGGATTTGTCAGTTGTGAGACGTCATTCTGTGTTCATCAAAGCTCGTCAAGCTTAAAAAGTTCGACAAGGAAGCCCTCGCTCCTTCTGAAAGTTTTATGATGATTCTCGACTGAAAGAGAATCTCTGAACAAAGGCGAAATTGAATATTTTCCATGCAGAACTCTCAGACACAATCTCCAGTTCACACGATGTTATTATGGAGGGAAGTCTGTGCGCTCCAACTTTCACTTTGCATCGACACCCAAGCTTTTGAGATGTTAAAATTATGATATTGTTTCATGGATCCATTCGCACCTTTTTCCCTTCGTTCTCTCGGGCTACCACGATAATCCAACTTATCCATTATGAGAATACCTTTCCTCGCAAAAAGACAAAACATCTTTGAACGAGCGGAAAGAAAGCTCGTCTCGCTTGCCAGCATAAGTTTGGATTTTAATTTGTGTTAATCTATTTTCCCAAGCGACCCTAATCTCATCATAAATTAAACAAAACATTTTCATCAACCCTTTTTTGTGTTGTTGCTCCTCGGCTCCCACTCCATTTTACATCAGGTCGTGCCGAGATGGGGGAGCGAGGCATGCATGGCAATGCCAAGCAACCTTAAAAGTCGACTTCTCTCCTGAGTTTCGCATAAATTTTTGCCTCTCCTCGACGGTGTTTTTCTTCGTTCGTTTGCGGGAATCCTTGTTTGTCGAACGACGAACTTTAAACTCAACCGTTTATTCTTCGCTCATTCTTTGCATAAACATGTGACAGGAAATAACTCTTTCCGAGAGCGGGTTGAGTCCGTTTTCCTTCGCAAATTATTTCGGTGACAAATTATTTCGAGAACAATTTTTTTCGAGCATTCTCGAAGAGGATTAGGCGGGCGCTTAAGCGACGGGTTCTCAATTAAATTGCCATAGAAACTCGCTTTGTCTGACGCAATCATATTCGCATCATTGACGACTGAAGGATTTTTCGGCGTAATGTCCCGAAACGTCGTCGATGTCTCACTGCGGTGATTTAGACTCAATCAAATGTGATTAAACGCCTTTGTGGATCTTCTCCGAAGCCAACTCCCCGATGTGACTTATCTACAAGTCAATTTCGAGAAGAAAAGTTGCTTTTTGTGGAGAGAAAGAATCAAATTAACGGCGATGGAGGCAACACAGGGGAAAGCAGGAAAAGTTGTCAAGTCAAGTTTCGTCGCAACTTCTACCCCCGGATATTAAAGGAATTCCTTTTCTCGTTGCTGGTTTTTGTGCCGAGAGCCAAAGAAAGAATAAAATTTCGTGTCACAAACAGGGGGCTTTAAAAACACATTACGGTTGTCATGTCGCAACTTTGTTCCTGAAGTCTATTTTGAGCAATTTCTTTTGTCGCACGAAGTCGGCAGAACAAATTTATTCAAATACATGTCTCATGTGCATGAGAAACGATTCCGGCTTTTCCTTCGACTTTGAATTCATTTCGTTTGCTCTACGAGCACATTCACTTGAGAACGATATTAAAACACACTCGAATGGAAGTGAGGCACTCACCAGCTGTGAATTGCTCGTTGTCTGTGGGTCCCGCCGGCGTATCCAAGCGACTCTTCTCAAGCGACGACTTTCAACCTCTCAAGCGCGTGCATGTGAAAATTCACAATGTGAAAACAAGAGCCACATCCGCTTCGTCTCAACAACATAACGTAAGCATATCAACGAAGATTAAATTAACGCTAGCACCGAATTATTCTCTCAAAGTTACAGCACGAAAATGACTCTTCAAAAGTTAATTAACGAGCATGGGCCGGCCAGAGGTTGAGGGCACGTAGCAGCGTCGTGTTTGTCAGCAAAACTCTCGCTTGATTCGTCTCTGGAGAGGCGGCTTTTATTGTTTTGTGTATTTTGCTTTCGTTTCTGCCAACTAATCACAATTTGCTGTTTGCGTATGGGAATCAGCGTGAGACTTTTCCGATTTTCCGCACTTGAAGCAAAAACCACTTTGCACTCTCCCTCACTCTACCGTCGTCCTTTACGAGAATTTCTTTCAAACCCGTCTCAAACCAACAACATTTAATATTGTTGCGAGGCAAATGCGCTATAAATTATTACATTTGATGTGGTTTTAATGGCACCCGTTCTCTCTCTTTCACATAGCAATGGGGACGGGAATAATTTCACAAATGTGTCACAGTGAGAAATTTACGTTCGCCTTCTCTTCTCGACTGTAATTAATTTTCACCCGCGATACTGTTGACAGTAAATTTCAATATTTTTTCCACGCGTTTCCTTTTGTTATTACAACACTTTCAATTTATGTCGCCGCCGCACCATTTCAACACAGCGCGGAGAAAGGAATCGGCGAGAGGCATTTGTTTATCTATCAACATCCATTTCTCATTCGAGGAAGCCCTCCGAAAATAAACAAATAACCTTGAATAAATATTATGGAGGCGATGTATCTTTTTCACTCAATGAAACATGAATTGGTTGGTTTCGTGTCATAAATTCTCACTGGGGCTCGAAGCGTACGAGTATCCTTTCGCCTTTAAACACACACGACTTTGAATTTTCACGACGAATGTAATCCAGGAAATCAATTTCGATGGCAGAGGCAGAGCGATAAAGCACTTTCTTCTTTTCTTTCACTTCCTTTGTGAAAATCAGACGCTCCAAGATCCGCGCGACAAAGCTCGCCACATATTTCGATTCAAACAATCTGACAAAGACTGAGGAAAGATTTAGTGAAAACTCTCATTTTATATGACGCTTCGTGGATCAAAGGAAAGCTTCGTGACTTCACGCTCTTGTTGTAACACGCATGATCCGTGCCATAAAATGAGAAACTTTGCCAGTTCTCTCATTGCTAGCGCATGCCTTCACCTTGTTGGCTTTGTTTTCATTTAATGATACAGAATGAAAATTTTAAATCATAATTTTTGTCGTTGCCGACAGCGAAGGAAGGAGAGGCGACGAAGATGACGGCGAAGAAAGAAACTTACTCGAGACGAGCGATTATAAGATAACGATTATCATGCTGTAAAATTTAATCACGTGTAATGACGACGTTAGATGAAGGCAATATATAAAGAGCAGCATCAAATTTAATTAAAACAATATCAAAGACATTGTCGAAAGGGTTCCCTCGAATCTTTTGGCTCCATGAAGTTCAACAGCGAAATATTGAAAACTTTGTTGAGTGGGAAGACAGATGAAGCGCAGACATTGAATGCGAAGCATGAAATCAATGAAAATCATCATTTCCACGTAACAGATAAGAGCAGGAAAAAGAGAAAGTGTGGAGAAAGTGATCTGTCGTATGAATTTTTCCTCAACTTATCATTTTCGCTCGAGTGTCAATTGAAGCGCAGGAGGAGAGAAATCGTCGTTTATTTAATAATAAAAAAGTATAATAATATATTAAGGGAGGAGGAAGATAAAGGCAGAATCGACGACGCTGTGCGGAATTGCTGAAAGGGATGGAATTATAGGTTGATGTCGGTGGCGCAAATCTGAAGGCAAAGAAAGATTTCGGGCACTTTTATGAAGTTTAATTCCTTTCCATTCCTTTTGTGATTGAATTTTCTCGACTTCGTTTTTCTTCGTCTCTTGTGTTTGCCGTAAAGACGTCTCCGACGAGCTGAGAGAGAGAAAATTGAATTATGTTGACTTTTCGGGCTGGTGGAAAATATTAAAAGTGAAAGTAATTTCGGCAAAGTTGAAAGGGAAGAAATTATCCATTCTCTTCCACATGACTAAGCTCAACGTTGCTTCTTCTCTGAGTTTAATTTCTCATCCCTTTCGTTGACGATTGCCAAAGATAGGAAAAAGGGGAGTGATCAGTCGATTCAGTCCTGCTGTGATTCTTATTTGAGATTGAATTTTGCCAATTTCTTTTGATGTGAAAGTTTGAGAGTTTGTTCAAACTTTGTCCCGCTCGTCCCTTCGTTTTTGAGCAAGAAACGGATGCGGGAAGTGGACTAGAAAAAATCTCCTAACTTCTACCAGCAGTGGCTTAATGAGTTGTTAGCTCTGGCTCTGAAACAGTCATCTAAAATCATTTAGGCTCAACGTAAAACCAGTTGCGAGTTAGAGTTACATCCGAGTTGTACCTTCAAGGCAAGATTAATACTTTTAGCGACGTAACTTGCGAATCTGTCCTCTAACTTTTATACTTTCAAGGTTTTTCAAAAATGTATTATCTTCTAAAATCAATAAACGTTTAACTCTCGGAACCAAACGAAGCGTGATTTCATTTGTAGAGAATCCCCTCGAGAGCCGACGTTTAAAGAAATGATTTTATTACGTCAAACTCGAATGAATGGAATGTTTGAGGGGCTGAAGAAAGTTGTTTTAGTATTAATAAATAGCTTCCGTATTTTCCTCATTTCCCAAGATCAATATTTGCTTTTTGATCATCAATACAATCAAAATATAAATTGCAGATCCTTCATTTTCCAATTGAGAATCCTCGTTTATTTAAAATTGTAATTTAACGAGCCGCTCGTCCCCTCGTCTCTTGACACGCCTGACAAGTTTTAAGCCTCTTCGAATCTCTTGTAATTTGAATTTTATTGTGTTTTCCTTCAAGTTTTCCCGCTTTTATGTTTTGTTAATGACGGTGCGTGCCTCAATAGTTTTAACTTTGTTTTCGGCGCTTTCTTTTAATGGTCGCTTTGGGACAATGGAGCTGAAAAAAAAACTCTTATTACTTCTAATTAATGGGGTGGTCTATTCATTTGCATATTGTTAGAGCTCGCGATAATCTTAATTTCTTCTGCTTAATGTTGTGAATCATGCGGGTGAAAAATGTAAAACATTTTTCGTAGAGAAGCCTTTGCCTGACCCGTCGATAAATCATGCGAGCTCGCATTGGATGGTTAGAAAAAATTCAATTACGGCCAATGTTGCTGCAGTTTTATGACACTTAATGAATCAAAAAACGCACACGAAGAAAATCAATTTAGACTTTGGGGCTGCAACAATCAGGATAATTATTTCTGAATATTGTAGTGCACGACTACGGCAACTTGTTTTCTTGTTTGTTAGTCGATCAAGCTCTTTATAATTACATCGGAGCCCTCGAGGTAAACACGCTGGGCTTGAGCGTAGACCGTATTATTACAACTGTTTGCCGGTCTGTTCATGTTCTCCGCTTTCCTACATGAGTGCGAATACTTAATTGATTATTTGCGTGATTTTATTCTATTTAGCCGCGTGCCAGGATATTAATTATAGTCGCTTCAATTTCAATTATATTTTCAGCCGCGTTCTTCGACGAGCTATGGAAATTCATGCAAATAATTCTTCGGCCTCTAAGCAGAACGAAGAGTCTATAAAGATTTCGTAAGTACGGAACAGTTAGACGGAGTTAGACTAATTGAAAAGTCACACGTGATTGGAGGGTGCGAGAAGGCGGAAGGCTGAAATGGACGTATAGCCGAGGGGTGGCAGTGTTAGAAACTGTCGGGTAATAATTGGAGTTAACAACCGTCTTGGATTTCTTTGGCGTGGAAATTTTCAATAAAAATTATTGAGTGAGAATTAAGTGGCAAAATATTTTCACTTTGTTTTGTCGTCGCCGCAATGAAAAATCGTCGAAATCTTTCAACGGAAACTGGCGAGTAAAGAAGATAAAACTAGTTTGCTTGCCAAAATCAATTCCAACCCTAATTGATTGCATTACGTATAAACAACCCCACATTCCCAACGATGACACCACGCAATCCATCTTCAGTCCTTATCACTTTCCTCTATCGCACCGTCGTAAAGCAGTCACGAGAAGAGAGCGATGGAAGAGAGTGAACCTCGCCATAAATAAGAGAAGATATTTAAACTGTGACCGTGCCATAAAATTTTCTCTTTGACACTTTTTTCTCCGGCCTCGGCGAGACTGAGAGGATGAAAATGCGGAAAAACTTCTAGTCAAAGAATTTACTAACACCGAGCATTAGTCTCGTTTCGGCTGTCCGGTGCAGAACAAGTTGCGAAAGCGAAACAGCTCGGTTACGGTTGGTGAAATTAATTGCCAGACTGAAATTGCTCGTTAAACGGAACGATTGGAGGGAAAATTAAATGCAACTTTAATGTGGGTAGAATAAAATGTGTTGATAAAGATAATGTGTTCTGTGCTCATTCGGGTTTAAAAGTAAATATTGTGCTTTTTTGCGGGAAGCGGGAAGCGAGAGAAAAGAACAGTCCTAATTAGAAAGCATGTGAATCGCTTCCCAAAACCATTATAAAATTAGCAAAGTTCAAATTCTCTTCTGCCTCCTTGAACAGCTACCATTGTTTATTGTTAAAACCTTATTGTTGATGTTAATTCTTGTAATTACATGCATGTTTGAATTGAAACGCAAGTTTATCTGTTGCTGCGAGGTACTCAACTCAAGGAGACTCATATTCGTCGAGTGTTCCAAGTTGTTCGAGTGAATTTCAGGACAAGTTCGGTGTCGATGTGTACGGAATTTTAATCAATTCCGTTAGAAAGCTTACAAAGCTCGAATTCCGTAAATTGAATTATCCTTCCCTCATCAACTCCACAGTGCTCATTGCCGAGAGCCACGATCGGCCCATTAGTTTCCGCCCTCTCTAGCAGGTCCCTAAATACTTCAAAATCTTCTATCTCAGCAAATATTTCAATAATTCAACAAACGACGTTTTCTCTCGCAACGCCGCCCGCATGGGGATTTTGATATTTTTTCTTTCCTAATTTGTTTGAATGGGACACAATGAGTTGTGGAAGAGTGGGCTGGGCGATAAAAGGTGATAAAGAGCGGGAGTGCTACAAAATTATTTTATGGTTCATTTGACTTTTGAAACGACAGCGTGCATTCCGACATAGGCCCCGGCTATGAGCTTTATCTGAGTCATTCGCCCGTCCGACAATGACTTTTGTGCATATTAAGCGTCGGGAGACCTAAAGAAGAAGAGAGAGGTTTTATGAATTGAAATAAAAGTTTTTCATTTGAATGTTTAAACGCCTTTCATTGTCGTGATTGAATGAGAAAGAAGTTGCAACTTTTCTTTTCGGAACTGAAAAAGCTTAATTGGAGAAACTCGCAGCAATTATCAATTTTTAGAATTCAAAATTAATTTACTCAGCTGGAGCTCTCAACCCGCTTGAGGGACTTATGCTCATCATTATGAAAATCCTCTTTTGAGGGAGGAAATTTATTCGATGAAGCGACAATTAGTAACAAAAGTTTGTAATTAGACCACAATAACTTCATTTGCGCCTTTTCCTAGCTCGAATGGAAACCTGAGCGTTGACGTAGAAATTTCTTGAGCGTGGCGCTAACGGGCAGCAAAGCCAAAACTTTCGAGTCATCCAAACGTTCATAGCATTTAAGTTAAAATGATGAGCGAGATTCAAAGTTTTCCAAGTGAATCGTTCCGTGTGATTTACTATTTTGTCAGCGCTGTCATCATACCTCAAGGCTTAATTAACCACGCGATTCAATTATCCAGCCGCTTTCCGGAAGCGAGAGCCCGAGGGCATCACGCTTGTCATGACAGTTCAACCATTCCCGACCGCAGGTGTATGCGAGCGTGTAAAATTCCTTAGACGAGCTCAGCACTAAACATATACAGAACATTTATCATTTCAATTTACACTTAATGCTCGACTCGTCCTGATACAAATTAATGTCGTGATAAATGAATTTTTACCGACATTGTCAGGACTTTAATCGGACGTTTTTACGAGTTTTCAGTTAAGCAATAAAAAAAGTTTGAGAGGGAAGCATCTTCAAGCAGGAGAGATTTTATCTTTATTTGAAACGAGACGAAGCGAAACCCAATTTGCGAGTGAAGAAAAGTTTCATCGGCTTTCCGCTGCGGAAAGAAAGCGAGAAGCTTCAAAGCCAGTATCAGAAAAGTTTAACGGCTAAGGAAATGAATTGCAGAAAAGCTCGAATTTCAAACAAAGCCTCGATCCTGAAAAGAAGCCAAATTGAAGGCAGATGAAGTGAAATATAATTAGATAGCGAGCTGACCCCGGTTCTGCTAGACAACTTTCCGACCTCGTCAGCTTCACCTTTCGCTCCGCCCGGAATCCCATCAAAAACATCATTTGCATTTTTGCCAACTCGAATGAAACTTCGTCGCTTGCTGAACTCTTAGCTGAAAACTCTAATCAAACACGAAATGCTTTCGGTTACGTAGACACATTTGTTAGATTAATTATTTATGTGTCATATCTTATGTAAATGTCTGAGTCAGAAGATGGCAAACGAAATTCAAGCACTTTCTACGTCTTCATCGTTCCAGACGCTGCGGCTTTCGACGAGATGGAAACGCTGTGGAGCTCTATTTTGATGTTTTTATTGCTAATTATTAGGAGGAACGGTAAGGATAGACATTCAATTTCAGTAATTAATCTCCTGTTTTTGTTCATAAAAGAAGATTTATTGGCGGAATGCGCTATCAGTGGATTTATTCGCCGAGGCACTGCTATGATTGAATGAGTCTTAGTTAATGTCTTATCATTTATTCATCGACAACATCTCGTACACTCGAAGAATCCGTTTTATCGTGTTTTCGTGTCGGAGTGGTTCATGACTGTAATTAATAACTGTAATCTCTCCAAGGTCAAAGGTTTGCTGGCAGTTTATTCGATTCGTATTTTTCAAATGGAAACGAGTTCGACTTGAATTCTAATTATTTCTGTGACTATGACGATTTATTAGCTGTGTCGCCTTCCAACCCTCTGTACTTTGGAACAATAGCTTAATTTACGCATGTTCTAGTCATTGAATTCAACGAGAAAATAGATTACATTCGAGTCTTCCTTTCCGTCTGAAGCTCATTTAATTTCAAAGCGACGTCAAAGCTACGAATCGACGCAGCTGGAGCATCCTTTACACAACGCAGAAATCCATTTATGTGACAATTTCCCAATGATTGATTGAAGACTTCCATCTGACTATTGATATTCTTCTTACCCTGCCGCTCGCGTTTATTCATCACATCAAAGCTTTGACACGTAAGCGTGAAATTGTGAAGAAGATGAGACTGACAGCGAGGCATTTTTTAATGTTATTCGAGACGGAGATTCGATGTGATGCAAATTTGATCGAACGCAAACTCAACAGAAGCGACGGAACGTCAATAAAAGCGAGCGCGATGTTTAATCGTCCGTTTCCGATTCTGCCGATCGCGAAGAATTTTATTTCTTGGCTCGGTTTTGGTTTGAAGAAGCCGGAATTTCTATTTATGGAATTAGGGTTTTTAAGTGCTTTGTCGTGAATTCCCTTTGTCAATAAATTCTCCGACATTGTCTTGATATCGGAAGCTTTTGCCTTCCTGCACAAACAAAATGTCTCAGCAGACGAATTCCATTATATATTGCGACCTTTATCAATTGCTGAAAATCATCTTTGTCCCCTTTCCTAATAACTCGGAAAAGGATGAAAACGCATAGCATCGACTCAGTTAATTTTATTTCGAGATAAATGAGTGAGGATTTCATTTAAATTTGATAAAAAAGTTGATGGAAACTTTTCAGAAATAATCCGAGGAAGATAAATATTTTGCGAAACAGAATCATAACTTTAGTTAATTGAACTTTTATAGAAGAATTATGAAATATTTACATTAAATTTTCTATTAAATCTTGGTAATAATAACTGAGCTGTCACAGAAATTCAAACAACTGAATGATTTCTAGTCAACGAAATGCTGCCAATTTCATTGTCGTTCCTAATTTTCCTTCTTTAATAATCTGCCTATGATCCACGGTTCCACCCAGATGGAAACGAAACTCTCCATTTATACTCGAGAGCTTTTCAGTTTAATTATCCATAAATATGAACGTCTCATTGTTATTGGATAGAAAAGTCTTCAAATTACGTCTCGAAGGCATTGTAATTATTGAAAATAAAATAAATATTATGCTAACCCTTCGGCAATTATTCAGTCGTTTCCCCGACTTCCTTCGACCCTTGCTTGCCCTTCTGCGTGCCGAGCGGAAAGGGTGGCAGACTGAGACTTCTCCCCTCAACGAAAACTTCCAAATTCCGTGTAATATATTTTCGGGCAAAGTGAGTTGGAACGACGGTTAATATTTTTTGCTATTTAGTCAACTTCCGCCATATGCCACACTGCCCCGGTCTCGACGCGGGGGTGTGCGAGCGAACGATGAAGAAGCTTTCCCTGACGTTCCACCAATCCATCAAACATTGCTGGCTTCGCCCTTGTCTCCGGCCGCCCGAAATTTACGATCCCAAAGCTAAAGATAGTAGCTCGAGTCCACTTAACTCTTGACAAAAGAGTGTGAAACGAAAATGAATAGTTCAAATCATATCATAAATTGATTATTTGCGTGACTGAATGCAATTTGTTGAGTGAATGTTTGAGTTTTTTTACTTACTACCTTTCGTGGAACAAAATTTAATTACACATTTTCCTCGTTTTTGTTGTTGCTTCGAGCCTGAAGTGAGTACATTTTCACAAAGCCGCAACACGAAATAAACCATCGGCCCTCCGAATGCAATAAGATATAATAAATCTATTATGTGTCGCCTCTTCAGTTACAGTTCCTCCATCCCCCGTTCCCCTCTCTACGTTCGGACGCCTCATCATGAAAGAAACTTTTAATAACAAAACACATTTCGGTTCCACTTGTCCGAGCATTATTTTGTGTGTTGAAAATGTTTCGACCATAAAATAAAGCTCCGAGTGAGTTGAGGCCGGAGAGAGGAAGAAAGAGCCTATCCTGACAAATGTTTACGGCATGTTGCTGGCTCTCTGCTCCCGGAATGGTTTTGAAACTCTTTAACCAAGCTTTCGGGCTTTTTATTTCACGCAGGATTGTGTCAAAATTTCGGTGCCGAGAACTTCAACACGAGATTTGATGTCGAGACGGATGAACCGCAGTTTATTTCGAAGGGCCATTTGTATCGAGCGGTTGTCGGCGATACCATCGTTCTGCCATGCAAAGTGAAAAATCTGGGCTCGTATATCCTGCTATGGCGACGAGGCGCAGCTGTGCTAACGGCCGCTAACTTGATGGTCTCTCGGGACACTCGACTGCAAATGGTTGAAGGGTTTAACTTGCAAATAACTGACGTCAGAATCAGCGATGCTGGCGACTACGTTTGTCAAATTGGCGACCAAGAGCCGCGCGATCAAATTCACACTCTCGAAATTCTCGTCCCGCCGACAATTCGCTCCGTTCCCGACCACGGATTGGTTTCAGCGCGTCAAGGCAACACAGTGAATCTCGAGTGTAAATCGTCAGGCAATCCAGTTCCGACCATTCACTGGTTCCGAAAGGTAGAGTTCTCTTCATGCATAGATAATTTGCTTACAATATTCATTGATGGTTACATGAAATGTAGAAAGTCGCTGTCATGTCAACGTTTTTTCGCATTTCCTTTTAATTTATTCTTCGTTGGTTCTTTTCAACGCTCAACGCGTGCATATACAAGATGTGGAAAAAGTTCGTAATGAGTAATTTAAAACTTACATTGCTAATTTCAGACCGCAAAACACACTCCAATGCCACTTAGCGAAGGTGCACTGTTGACGTTGGAGCACGTAGGAAGGCAGCACGCGGGCACTTATCAGTGCAAGGCTGAGAACGGCGTGAGAAATCCAGTTTATGCTGAAGTGAACTTGAAAGTGCTCTGTGAGTATTCACATTATTAATTTGCTCCCTAAATTTTCTACCGCAAATGCTGAGATATTTTCACTCCTTCATAAAGCAGAAAACTTTTTTCGGCACTTTTTCTTTTCTGCTTATTGGCCGACGAAATACTAAAAATTTCTTTTGTTTCTCGCTTTCGGTTTCCCATTTCACTCGAATTTGAAAATATTTTGCCTCCCACTTGTCCGTCCTCCTGGCTGTTCGTTGCTGCGGTCAGTAAGGCACTCACAGAGGACCATCTAGTTTGATGATGTGGTCGAACACATAAAAGTTTGTGTGACTCCTTTTGATGACAAAATAAATTGGAAAACTATCTTTCCCCTTTGTAACCTCTCATGCAGAGCGGCAGTAATCTATTTAACAACTTTTTTTCCTGTCGTTCTTGTTCTGAAACTATTCCATTTTTTTCGAAAATTTCTTCCGCAAGCACCGCCCGACATCTCCGTTGAAAAACCGTGGCTGCATGCATCAGAAGGCTGTGAGGTTAACCTCGTTTGCATTCTATATGGAGACACCAACTCTGACGTAAGTTAACCCTTGTTTACATGCGATGAGGTTCATTTTGTACCATGGAAACTGAAACCTTTCGAATTGCATATGAACAGATTATCGTCTCTCTTCAAAATATTTCGGAGAAATTTCTCCCGCATCTTCCAACATAGACATGAAGCCTTAAACGTGATGCTGAAACTCATCTGATTAGTCTATAAAGTCTCAATAGTCAATCAAAACTTTATCTTGCTATGTTTTCTTGGTAGCGATTACCGATGCATGCACTCGAAGGCATCGATATCGCTCATTCATAATTCACGTGGAAATTGTTATAGACAAGCACACTTGGCCTCGCTTCGATATGATGGAGGAATGGCAGGAAACAAATAAAACTTGAGCGTATATAGCAACAACCTTAAAACAAACTTTCGACATGATACACGACGACAGAAATGTTCTGAATTGTTCTTTCGGGAAGGCGAAAACTTTTCGACAATTTATGTGAAAGTCTAACAAGTCAGTGAAGAACAAGAAAAGTTGAAGCACTCGAGATTAAATAAAGATTCCATTACGCAGAAGAGTTGGGAGAATCAAAGCTTACTCAATCTTTGCGTCTTTGCAGCTGCTGTGGTATCAGAACTCATTCCTGCTCCAGCCCACTGACCGACTCTCGATGCATATTGTCGACACCAACAAGTACGTCTTGACCATCCAGAACTTTCACCAAAACGATTTCGGCAACTACAGGTTGGCTTTTGTTTTTCATTAATCATCGATCGACTGTTCAAACCCAGAGGCTTCTTTCTGGTCTCTGTCGGGACAAGGGGAAGCGATGAATGAAATTGATTGCAGTGTATTCGAGAAAAATTATCCGTACCCAGATAATTAATCGCCCATGAGACGAAAGAGCATCGGAAGGATGTCGGCGTGCGATTCATTAATCAGTTTGATTAACTATTTTTATATATTCCGATTTTTAAGCTGCGTCGGCGACAACTCTCTCGGACGGACGAAAAAATATATCGAGGTGTCGGGACGGCCCGGTCCGACAGAGTTCTTGTCATCGCAATACAGCAATTCACCGGATCGCTACAACTTAACTTTTAAAATTGAATCGCTTCCCGATCTCGATGAGATAAAGCTGCTGTATCGAAAATTGATGGTAATGTGCGAAGCTTTGGCTTCATTTATTCTCCATTTGACATTTATCATTCCACCACCATCGCTTATTAATGGTTTTTTTCTCTCTCGATCTGCTCATTCCTTTTTTTATCAATCCGAAACCCTTGACGACCCAGATGAACGAGACTTATCAGAAGCCTGGTAAATGGAACGAACTGATTCTCTATCCATCTGTAACGCGTCATGACTTAAATCACTTTGTCATCTCATACATCATCAAGCAGTTGGAGCAGAGCTCCGTTTATGAGGTGATGGTGCAGGCGAAAAATCGCTACGGGTGGAACGAGGTGAGCAAGAAAACTTTTCCTCGCAATTAACTCCGCACGGAAAAGTTTCTCGTACTCTTGCGAACTGTGATATGAGAGCGATTTATGTGATGTTTGCAAATTTATTAAGTGCATAAATAATTCAGAAACATTTTCAACTAAACATGTTAAACATGAGTTTAGGAAGCGGCGGTTGGAGCGGAGGAATCAAAAACTGATGTATAAGCTATAGATAGAATTGTTGTATACAGTTGAATGAATCAGTAATTAATAGTTGTAGCAGTCACGTGAGAAGTCTTGAGAAGCTTTGTATCTCGAGGTTAGACTAAACCCCCAATGTAGGCATTTGGGAAATTATCCCTACACGGCGAAGAGCAGTTTTTGTTCGATGGATTCAATAGAATGCGCTCATGTCAAGCAGCTAACTATAGCGAGAGGCTGTGATGGTCGAAGTGCTTCGACTTCCTCGCTACATAATCGTTTCCCTTTGTTTCTTCACAGGTAAGCGACATTCATCAGTTTCACACAATGAACTACAGGTTCAGAGATGAAGGCATGGATTTCAGCATAAGTTCAGTGTCGCTGTCAAGCCGAGCAGATGTAATTGCAAAAATCTCATCACAATGCGTCAGATTTATTGCTGGATTTTATTTTGTAAAGAATGTGTTGAATTGAGAACGAATAAAGAAGTGTGAAAGCTTGTAGAATTGAAAAAGCTGTCGAGTTTTATTATTTTGAGAGCTTCATCGAAATCGAAATAGTTTTCATTGTTACAAAATGGATTCAGCTAAGTGATTCAACTTCATTCATCGTTGCAGACATCAAAACAAAACTGGAAAGATTATTCATAAAACTGTTTATTGCCTCGTGCAATTGTTGTCATTAGCACGGGAACACGCTTTTCTGTTCCAAATATTTTCAGCTCAGTTCACCGGGGAAATCTCATAACAAATTCAAAGCTCTTCCGCCATCCCGGTGACTTTTCAATCGTCAGCACTGAATTCATCACGCGGAGCTATCGAAACTTTGCTTTTGTTTGCTTTTAATCAGAAAGTTTTCCCGCTGCCGCAATCAAACTGGATGGCGACAAACTATTGCTTGATTAAAATCTTCAACGGGCGAGCGATAGCGACGGCAAACTTTGTCAATCAAACACTTGAGTGGAGAAGGGAAAAGAAGAAAGTTGGCTCTTCATGTTTGCTGATCGAATAATCATCAAATTATCATTGTCATTCGATGGCATAAACGATCAAGTCATGCGAAGGATAATTCACACCACGAAAATCAAATTAAACGACACAATGGCTCGATTAAGTCTGACTACGATTTCTAGATTGCATGTCATCCGATCTCGATTGCGAGTCGCTCAAGGGAAAGTAATTTAGAAACCAAGTTGAGTCAATGGCCTCATCTCTGATCTCACGCCGTCGAGTTCGTCATGCAGAACAAGTTTCCTCTACACATTTCCATCTCGGTCACCGGATTCCTCAAAATTGCTTTCTTCTCTCTCCCACTCGAGCAGACACAAGACGATTCCTCGACATAATTAAATTTAGCCTACAAAAGCCCCTTTTGAAAGTGGAAACTTTCAAAATTGAAAAAAAAAGTTAGCGACGCTTGAATGAAGACGGTTAATGCTAAAGGAAGCTCCCAAGCTCAACTGAGTCGTAAGCATCGAAGCGTGAAAAAAGTGTCAAATGGCTTTAAAGTTTTCAAATTTTATTTCCATAAAAAACGTAAAATTGTTTCTTTTCGCTCGCTTTATCTCTTAAGAGCAGTTTTCCAATCTCTTTGAACAAATCTCGTTCGAAGGAGCAGTGCCAACCTTCCTCTGCTTTTACAGCTATCACGACGCAGAGAATATTCAGAAAACTTTCCTTCAGGAAGCACTTTCGTCTCCCTTTTCACTGTGGAGTGTAATGAAATAAAATGTAAAATTGTTTTTATCGTGAGATGTTTGAAGTGGAAGCACTCAAAGATTCCGAAAAACGCTCGAAATATTTATGCTCATGCCGCCTGAATGTACTCCAACGTTTCTCCTCGGCTGTTAAGATTCATCTCGCGAGATAAGAAACCAGAAGCCTCTCGCTCAACAGCCGCAAGGAATTTGCCACTAAACAACTTTCTGAAAAGTAATTACTGAAATATTTGCGGATTGAGTGAGGAAAACTGTAATTATTTTCGTGGAAATCTCAGACGCGATCTCATTCAATTAAATTCCTTAAATTTTCATGTTCAGCCATAAGCTTATGATAGAATTGTGCGGAAACGAATGCTTGGGAACTAAAAATGTCCCGTCTGGAAAACTCTTTGCCGCTGGAAAATTCCAGGCAAGTTTCCACAGAGAATTTTCCCAGATCTCAAATTTTCTCTCTCGCATAAATGTCCCTTGAGTTTAGTACAACTGCTGGAAGGGTTTCGCAGGGTTTAGAGCGAGCCACAGAGAGCTACAAACGAGAACGTCAAATTTTATGATTTTATGCGCCTGAAGGTGGAAAATCTGAATAATAAAAATTATTTCAAGGGATTAAAATGTTTCGTCAACCTCCGAATGAAATTGTTTGCTATGTTTTTTCCGCGCAACAACAGAAGAGTCAGCGGACAGAGCAGGAAATAAATTGCCGCAGAAAAACAAGAAGCTGTCAGATTCCTCTCCACTTTATCACAGAAGCAACAACATGTGAATGAAGCCGTTTTTATTGTCGCTTAGGGCAACGAAAGGTAATTAATAGATAACACGATGTAAGCCACGATACTTCGGCTTCTTAATTAAGAACGTGTCAGTAGTTTTATGGATGAAGTCGTGAGAAGTGAAGGCGAGAAGACGAGGGAGTTCCGTCTGGTGGTAAACGACGATGAGCTCTAACACTTCCCCTAATTTAAATCCTTTATTTGCTCACTAAAACTTTGAATTTTCATGACTCATGCAGCTTTTAGCCGCGATTTGATTCCTACGACGAACAAAATCCGACACGGTGACTTTCCACTTTTGCTTGTTCGCGGGAAATGTTTCTTCACCTAACTTTTATATGTATGCTTAATAAAAAGTCATTAATTAGGAGTGACGACTCAATTCCATGAAGATTGCGGCTGGAATAGCAGCAGCGAGCAATGATGATAGCGCCGGTGTAATTTATGACAAAGAAAAAGAAAATTTGTTTTCGCACCTTCTTTCTTCCCGATAATTCTGCTTTCAACTTTCCAATGATTAATGGCGCCTCCGCTGCTTGCTTGAACCCGAGACGAAGCGCTGCGATGAGAGACGATGAATTCTTGCTGAGCATTGTTGACACAGTTCTGTAAATTTCATGATTGCGTAATTTATAAATTTTTCTGTGAGTTGCTTTGCTCCGAATTTGCATTGCAAAGAGTTTCACTTATTTAACTCGACGGGAAATTCATTAATTAGAGATGCTGATGCTCAGTTATTTGCACTCATTAAGGATGTTAATTCGGTTTCACAGCAACTCGGACAGGGGTCATGTCGACTAATTGACACATCCGGAGTAGTCAGAAGTTGATAATTGAAACTATGTAAACGCGGAAGCACTTGACGTGGAAATTAAATATAAATTTCGTTCCATTTTTAATTGGCGTAAATTGTAGTCAAACACCTTTCGTGAGAACTGTGCAGTGTTAACGTTGCAAACTGCTGAATAAATTTCATCAAAATTAATTAAAACTTTTCAGCATCCCGCAAAACAAGAGAATCTTGAAATAAATGCAAAACTTTTTGATGTTAATGTATGCTAATTATTCTCATCATCCAACTCAAGGGTTAAGATAAAACTTTACCGCTCCTTCTTCGCGTATCATATCTCACTGCTTCTGCTTTGTTTATCGGGAAATAAATTATGCTGTCGGATGATCAAAAGCATCGCAGTCAGGAGTAAACGAAAAGAACACGAGGAGCTTCTGTTGGATAACAAGAAAAGTGAAGTGAAAGGAAAAGAAATGCTTAATATGGAAAGAGCGAAGGTTGGCACGATAAACTCATTTTTTTCGCTCCTACTGCTGCTGTTTGGTGAGTGGTGTTGACATTACTTCTGTAAATAATGAATTATCCTGTGTTTGTTGAACTGGATGATGGAAGGTAAACATTTCTGCCGAAAAGAGACACAAGCCGACGCTTAATTTCGTTATGGCGCAACCTCACCGTCGCTGGCGTGCGAAGTCGAGCCGAAAAATGCTTAATTAATGGCATTATACGTGAACAAAAGTGACACCAGCAGCAGAATCAATTATATGCAAACACAATTTGTGTGCTTATCGAATAACTCTCCACTGCAGACGGATGACGGCTGTTGACGTTATCCTGGCAGTTTGATTAACTCCGTAAAATGTTGATTTAATTGTTTCACGTCGTCGCTGTCATTAAAACAATATTACTTTACATTGCAAAGCCACCGGCAACCCTCGACAAACACTTTGCATTTCAGATGAATTAGCCACGAATATTTGCGAGATAAATCAAGCCCAACAGATGTTTTTTGTTTGCAGCGAGCGGCAGTCGACATCACATAGTGCTTAATGCTATGATAATTTATTTAAAAAACATAATCCAATAAACTTCAACTCCACAACCACTCGTCGTTCTTCCCTATACCCGAGCCAAGGATCCACTCGCAAACTGTTTTTGTGCTTTGTTATATAACTTATAATGGATTGTCGACGTACAATAAAAGCGAGCGCGCCCGAAGTTTGCAGCTCAACTGGCTCCCTCGACTGGAAATTATTAACCCCGTCGAATCGTTATGGAAGCGAGAAGATATTCAAATCTTCTCTCCCTTTATTTGCTTTTGTCTGTTTGGGCGAAGATAATTTGAATCTTCTGCGGAATCGAAACGAGCTGGAGTGGCTTTCGCAAAACATGATTGGGATGCAGTACCGACAGACAAGGAAGAGATTCAGCGAAGCGCACTCGAGCTTCATGTGATTCAGAACTTTCCATTGAGCGATTCTCTTCTCCTCCAGCGGATATAAACATTCGTAATGTGACTCACCTCGTCTTCCCGCAAGATTCATCCTTAGCATATGTTTCTCATAGACGGGAAGACATCACATCGTTAACAATGTTTACTCACAAGGATGAGGGAAATTGAGCACTGATCGCTTGATATGAAGACACTCCAGACTTAAGATTACTTCATAAACAATCTTGGCTCATTAAAATAAATTAATCTGCTAACAAACTTGTAATATATGAAATCAAAATCATTTGAATCGCGCGCATTTGTTGATGCGCCATCGAGTGATCCACCACTCTATGTAGATTGACAAGCAATGGATTTTTGTTTGTATTTTCTAGGTAAGATCTTAATTATTGAAATTGCTTGAACTTGAAAAAAAAGTTCAACTCTAAATAATCAAATCTCAAAATTCCGAATAAATTTTCCGGATTCCGAGTTTTTCACAGAATGCTTGCTTCCAACTATTTCGTTCAAAGACTGCATCCAACGTTGCGATGTTTTTTCTTTGTACAAGTTTTGTAAGCTAAATACTGAAGGATCAACTTGTATTCCACGCTTGCATGAAAGAAAAATTTTTGCGGGAAATTCGTCGAGGAAAATATCAACAGAATGTGAGAACTTGAACCGCTTTTCCTTTTTAAAAACTTAAAATTCTGTTGCAATTTTATTGGAAAATCTTTTGTCTTTCGACATGATCAAGCTAAAGATGGAAGGATGACATAGTTGAAAGAGGCAGTATTTTCTGGCGAAAGAAAGCAAGGAACCGAGAAGCTTGGAAAAATCTTGAGACGTCCTTTATCCAACCATGGATTGCCTAAGGACATAAATAAATAAATAAATGATCAAGCTAAATGGTGCATAAAAAAGGGTTTCCAGCCTTCAACCGCAAAACTTCTAAATCAATTAACCACCGACTGATGACAACGAATGTCTTTTCGGTTTAACAGAAAGCGAGAATTGTTGAAAAACTGATCTAAATTGCAATGTTATGCCTTTTTTCGCAGGTTGAATAAAAGCTTTTATCGAACATTTAATGTCTTTTCTTTGAACGTAACTTTTCTTCGACTTTTCTCAACCTTTTTAGCTTTCTCACCGCGAATTTTCATCCACAATATTTTAGAATATTTCCTGACAAATCTGGATCGGAAAATCACTTCGAGGATGAAAACTGTGGAGCTGACGAACAAGCCCAAAAGCAAAAGCGTGAACGCTCCTTCCAAGTGCTCAGTGGTCAAAACTGTTTCGGGGGATTCTTCGACCTCATCTTCGTCAGTAAAACTCAGGTCCTGTATTGCTTCCACGTTGTGTTTAGCGAGATGAGACTTCAGCTGACGGATCTGTGCCAAGATTGTCGTGTTGTAGGTGAAATCTTTTAGCAGTTTACTCATCAAGCCCATGTCGCGTAGAGCTGAAATGATGTTGTTGATCCTTCTGAGTAACGGAAAGCCCCGCTCGACGATCATCTCCAAATGCGTGGCGAACATTGAACGGCTCAAGCCAAAAACATCGTTCTGATACTTGTTGTTACGAACATACAGTCGACTAACGAGTAGCGTTATCTCACCGTTCTTGATTCTCTTCAAAGTTTTGGTCGACGGCCTGAGCACAAATTGTTTAAAAATGTTTGAGTTTTGCTACGCAACTCACCGAAACGGCTCCGTGTGATTATAGCGGTCAAAAACCATTTTATCAATCTCGTCCCCGTTGTCAAACCAATCCATGTTCTCTAGCCGTCCACCAATCGGCAGATCCATCTCCAGCAGCTCTTCGATGCTGTCGACTTGATAATCATATTTCGGATGTGTGAAAACTATGATGAGCTTCGAGGTGTAAATTGCTGTAATCGTCAGAGCGTAAATCGCAAGGAAAGAGAAGAACATACGGAGCGGCGAGTAGAGCGGGCGGTTGTTAGCTGATACGCCAAGGGTTACCGCTAACACGTTGATAAACGTGAGGATAATTTGCCGGTGCTGATGCTTTTCGTGTGAAATCAACGCCATCAACCACCAAAAGATCCAAGAGACGATGAGCACGACACCGCAAGCCGTCCAGGCCCTGATCTTGAAAATCGTTATTAGTCCCAGCCATCTCGGCGCAAGCGGAGCCTTTTGGACGTAGAAGGAATAGAAGTCTTCAAGGTAAAACTCCGTCGCAGCAAAGTCCGCGTGAACTTCGTGATCAGGGAAGAGAGCGCCGACCATGATGTCGCAAGAATCATCACGAACTTTGCCCAGCAAGTCACTCCACGTTCCGTTCTCTTTCGGCTCGCCTCTATCCATCTCTGAGCACATCATGTTTATCCCAAATCCCATCACCTCTTGCAGGAAATAAATTATGTGGATTTCAAGTCCATCGTGACAGCCTTCGTTGACGAAAGGCTCTTGAACTCTAGCGCAGACAGTAAATGTGCACTGCCGCATTTCAGCCGGTACTTTGTCGAGTTGTAACTGCTTCTTTGTTTGCTTGCGGTCATTGAGTTTCCCGTTCACGCACCTGCCAATGTTGTGACTTTTCATTTTGCCGCATTCTGACTCAGTTCCGTGATAAGGATCGCCTGAGTAAATATCATACGCGAATGCATCCGACGCAAACAGCACAACTACGTTGACCGCTCGATATCGAGTAAACAGAGTGCCGAGTACAGCAAGAGAAAACAATTTTCCCCCATCGCGTTGCAGTGGATTGTTGAAGATGATGAGAAATTTTGCGTCCTCGTTGAACGTTGCCGAGAAACTTATCGATTTAATGTTCCTGTTGAACTTAAAGAGTATAAAATCTAACTAAGATTTCTTGAAAATCGAACTTGCTTTACTCACAGCTGCCAAATTGTCAACTACAACGACGTAGAAGTCGGTCAACGAGGTGTCGATGAACGAAAGCTCGCTGAACATTTGCTTGGATGCTCTGTCGGAAATAACTTTCAGTTGGAAACTATCTTCGTCCTCTTCGGTGTTCATGATGCGATCGTGGAGGCCGAAGAGATATTCAAACTCGATTTCCATCGCAGGGCTCGACAAGTTTCTCGAGTGAAACACTGCGATATTTTGCACTTGCTCGGAGAATTTGTTCTTGAAGAAATATCTCTCGACTTGCTCGATGCAGTTAACGCCAGCACGTGTCGCACCTTCGAAGTGAATAAGAGTTGTCGTCAGAACCTTTTGCAATGTCAAACACTTTGAGCATTGTCTACCTGGCCCGCGGTCGTTTTTCGGACGCAGATAAGTGACGCCGTTAGCACAACCAACAAAGAAAGCCAAAAGTTTTAGGCTTAAAAATATTTTCATTGCTATCTTCGCGAAGCTCGGCAGCGACTGAGCTGTCTATCATTCGGAATGAGAAAGTTCATTAGGTGGAAATGCAAATATTCGTTTAATTTTAAGCGAACTGTTACACGCAATGTCGACGTCATAAGTAAATCAAACAAATGCGAATGTGCAACTCATGTGAACTGAGATTTGCCTTCCATTTGATAACTTGTTCAGAGTTCTACATATCAGATAAATAGAGACGATCAAGCTGGTGCTGCTGAATCTTATTGTAAAATGAATTGAAATAATCAAATAAGTTTATCGCGATTAACAGAGAAACTTGACTATCGAAAATAAAAATATGGTGAAAGCTTATAATAAAAGTTTCCGGAAGGTCCGCGCCTGAGAAATCGGGTAATGGACTGTGGACATGGCTCTCCGACTGCATTGACAATGCTGTCCAAGAGCCTTGGTTGGTGTAGCGCAAGCGAACCAACAAATTTTCAATTTAATCTAGCTGATAATAAAATCCACTGAACTTTCATTAAAATTGCAGTTTTCTGAGTATGTCGCGAAATATGACTTCCAAAGTAATTAAATTCTTGTTGTTTAACGAGCCAGCGGCCTCATTACTGTCGAAAACACTTGTTGTAGAATAAAAAACCTAATAAAGAATGTCCGTCGTGACTTAGAAATAGCTGAATTGGAATTTTATTTCTTACTCTCGATAACTAAAATCATTTCCTTAAACTTGGCTCATGAGTATAAAAGCTTCGTTACTTGTGCTTTTAGTTATCAGTTGAGTTTTCTTTATCAGTCTGCACTCACAAGCAACCATGAGATTTGCTGTAGTTTTTGCTCTTGTGGCTCTGTTGTCCATCGACGGAATCTATGGCGGTGGAGATTCGGTGCCCACGACAACCCCTAAGCCAGGTACAACGTTGTGTATTGAGATTCTAAGAAATCAGCAAGTAACTTAATTATTATTGAACAGATCCATGCACCCTTCCGAAAGATTACGGTGACTGCAGTGGGTTCTTGAAACACTACTACTACGAACCCGAGAGCAACTCATGCAAACAATTCAACTACAGCGGTTGTGGAGGCAACGCAAACAACTTCAACTCTGTTGCAGATTGTGAGAAAGCTTGCAAAAAAACGGCTACAACATCGATTTGATCTTGAAATTGAAAATAAAGCGTGACATATTAG
Organism: Smittia sp. YW1114-2; assembly: GCA_033064975.1. Classification (NCBI taxonomy): domain Eukaryota; kingdom Metazoa; phylum Arthropoda; class Insecta; order Diptera; family Chironomidae; genus Smittia; species Smittia sp. YW1114-2. Next base: position 8,707,022 of record CP093833.1, read on the forward strand.
TGACACTGAAAGCTTCTCCGAAAACCGAGCTTTTTCAATTAACGAAGTATGTTCATTCCTATTACTTCTGTCGCCTGTTGTACCGAAATTGTACTGCAACTCTAACTGTAGAAAAAGTCGGCTTTGTTGATTAAGGTTTTCTTGTTTACTTTCTCATCGTCTCTATGAGAAAAACGACGATAGTTGCGCTTAAAAGATCGCTCAGGCATAGAGTTGAATTACGTACAGTCTATTTGTTTCGGTAAATGCTTCCGTCGTGACTCATAAATCCTTTTTATTGAATAGCTTAGTTGAAGTTTTGTTTCTATCACGACAACAAATGAAACTAATTGAGTATAAAAGCTTCGTTACTCGAGCTTTCGTTATCAGTTGAGTTTTCTTCTTCACTCACTCGCAGCCATGAAGTTTGCACTTCTTATTATTTTCGTGGATCTGTTTTCTATCGGAGGAGTCCACGGCGGTGGAGATTCGGTATTCACGACAACCTTTAAACCAGGTACGACTTTGTGTATTGAGGGTTTAAGAGAACAACAAGTAAACTAACATATTATTGAACAGATTCTTGCAGTCTTCCACTAGCTCACGGTGACTGCGATTGGTTCTTCGGACGCTTCTACTACGATGCTGTGAGCGACGAATGCAAAGGTTTCACATACACTGGCTGTGGAGGCAACGACAACAACTTCTTCACTCTTGAAACTTGTGAGAGTGCTTGCAAAGCAAAGGCTACAACATCTGTTTGATCTTGAGACAGAAAATAAAGTGTGGCAAAATAGTTACGCCAAAAGATTTAGCTTAAAAAACCGAGTTCTTTGAGTTAACGCAGAATATTCTAAACTTTTTAACATTTCAATTTCCTCTGTCATTTTTCTTTTACATTTAAGTACCGAAATGGTACCGAAACACAAATGATTACAATCACCGCAAACAAACATATTTATTCGAAGCTGAGTGTCAGGAAATTTGAAATATCGAGCCGTATCGAAAGTGATTTGAGCAACATTCTCTAAATTATTTATGCAGTTGAATCAGCACGATCTGGCAGGAGAAGATCGCTGCGGTAACCTATTTAGATAGTAGAAATGATGTTGCGCATGCAGCAACTCAAAAATTAATTTGAATATTACCGATGCCACAAAAGCTTTGTCAATAACATAGAAGCCAGCCGCTGTGAATTGTATAGGCTGCTGACTGATTTGTAACAGGAACTCTTGACAAACGAACTGACTTCCGATTTGATAATCCTGTCTGGTGAAAGTAATTTTGTTCGTGAGTGAAACAACTTGCTTCATCTGTTTTAAAGTATAAAGGTTAACTGAGTCTAAACGAATATTGATTATCTCTCACGTTAACGTAGACAGAGTTGCAGCTATTCAGCACGAGAAACAATGTCATGCTCGATGAAAACAAGACCCTTATTGCCTCTGAACAGTCAATCAGATTATCTATGAATTCAAAGCTATTTCGCTTACTTACCAAACAGCGTCGAAGTCGGAAGGTCGTTTTTCAGAATGAGATAAATTTTAAATCCATTAATTGCGTTGACAATGATCACAGTTACAATCCCAAACAATATGGCAGGTCCGGTGATGGCATTAACTGCTTGAGTCATCTCCCAGATTGTTGCGTAAATTTGTTTGAGTGAGTTCAGTCGATGAAATTTGCTATTCATGACAATCCTTTTGAACGGTGACTGATTCAGCAAAACTTTCTGCTCTTCGGTGTTTAGGATCAAGTCTTTAATTGCTAGTTTTAACAACATGATGTTGTGATCGACAATGCAAATCAGCAAAATGAACCGAAAAACGCTTATCACCATAAATAGGCCACCAAAAGCTTTCAAGCAGCCAATCAACACAGAAAGAGGCTCCGCTTCCAAATAAGTTTGCAATGAAATTCCCAAAAGTGAAATGCCTAAAACGACAGCAGATCGAATCAAGTGAACCTGGACCTTTGTGGCGAGCTCAGACATTTTGCCGTCAACTTGGAGATTCGCCGCGAATATTTTTCTAGCTTTTAAGCACAAACAAAATACAGACTTAAATTTTTCAGTTACGGTGTACGAGTGAATGGCTGTCCACAAATGCATCACACCATAAACTACAAGCAAAATCTTCCAGGCTTTTTTATCGTCGGAAACACCAAGTGTTACTACCAAGATAACCCCTACACTTATTGCCAGATTAATCAGTAACAAAGTTTTAAAAAAGATTGAGATGCTATCTCTGTGAAGACCATAATTTGTTTCTCCTTTCAGATCACTCAGAGCAAAATACTGAAGCCCGAAAATTTGAAAAATTCTTGTCGCTCTGTCTAGCGATTTCTCAAACTTGTTCTCTTCTTCACACATTTTGCGAACGAATGACAACTACACTTTGTGCATGTAGATCAAATACAGTTCAAGTGTCTATTATTTTTGATCTCCTATGAGAGTATCGGTCATCAAAGCCTACGAACTGTGCAACTGAATCAACACGACTTGGTATGTAATCACTGCTGCTACTACCTGCAAGTAAATTTCATGTAATTATTTTGAAATTTACATCATGTCAACCTCACCGAAGCAGCGAAGCTTTTGTCGATAACACAAAATCCTGCCAAGGTGAATTGGATTGGTTGTTGTTGAATTCGAATTAGGAAATCTTGACGAGCAACATGCACTCCGTTTTGAAAGTCTCGCCCAGTTAGAACTATTTTGTTCGTCTCGTTGATAATTGTTTTCATCTAAATCAATTACAAAGGAATGGATAAACTCAAAAAGAATTGTAGATAAATTCTAGCTTACTATTGCTTCGACTTTACTGCAGTTAACGATCACAATGAATCCTTTCGAAATTGCATACAAAATCACTGCAAGTGGAGCTGCAAATTGAAAATCTTTGAATATTTTTCTTGGCGAGAATTCGGATTTTAGTTCTTACGAAGCAATTGCGATGAACCTTCGTGTCTCAGAATCAAGAAAACTTCAAAACCAGCAAACGTGCCGTGGATAATTGAAACGAGAACAAGATAAATCAAAACGGGAGCATTGAACGTGTTGATCAAATCCATCATATCATAAATGAGTCCGTATATTTCCTTCATCGCCGTGAACTTCAGAAAATCTTCGTTTGATCGCTTTGTACTGACTAAAAAACTTCGGCCTTGCATTTCTTCTCTGGCTTGCAGTTCCTTGACTGATTTTTGGAGCAAACTAAGATTGTATCCGATGAGCTTTATATAGAAAACTATTTGAAGTATGATCAAGATGCCAAGATGATTGATGACAATTTTGATAGCAGTCGCGATGAAACGGGTTTTGTCATGGTTTGTGTAGGAATAGAAGAATCCAATAACAAAAATCGGTAGCTGGAGTATGTTAACGATGAAGGTGAATCTAAGAAATTTTTTCGTGAAGCTTGAAATTCCAGTGTTCACATGAAATATTTTTTCAAAAATCCCTCCAACATCTTCTGATAGTTGGAAAATTAATTTGATTTTAGAGGCGGAAAAAAATGTGTACGTCATAGTCACTAGATAGTTGAACAAGCCAGTTGTTGCGAGGACGTCATGCAATCTTAACTCGCTGTCGTTACTTTGGATAAATATCAAAAATCCCATTGAAGCAAGGAAAGTTGTCAGTATGGAGACGAATGCACACTTGAACTTGATCGATATTTTACTTCCGCGGTGATTGAATTTCTTGTGATCAATTGAATCCAAAAGTGTGAAGTATTGCAATCCAAATAATTGAAAAATTCGAGTTGCACTTGATATCAACTCGCCGAAATGGTTTGTGTCCTTCATTGTGAGCCCTCGCGGTGTTTTATGTGTTCACTGAAAAATCGACTATGGTATACTGCGCTGCTCTTAGCTGTTCATAGAAATGTCGTTACGATTAAATGCATAAGTTAAATCTAATCCCAACGGCTAGGAGAATAACAACATTGATAAACAATATTTTGTATTTATTACTATCAGTTATTTTATGTTGCGAGATTGAAGCTCGGAGCGATGACTGTAATTTTCTTCGAGTTCGAAGCTGTTTGCCTTTATACTGTTCTAACATTGCGGAATCAGAAAAATCTTCGTGCGAATCTCAATCACTCGAAAACTCCTCTCGAAATGGATTGCTCTCTGTTGATGTAAAATATTTCAAAGTTGAGCAAAAATATCGATCCACTTGAAGCGTCATTACCGTAGCACGAGAAAAGTTTTAAATCGAAACTTTTTCAACGGACGAAACACATCAAAACGAGACTGCCAGCAGCAGTGGACCTAAAAAAATTTAAACGTAGAACATTGAAAACTTTCGAGTGTGGCTGAGCGAGGGTGAAAATCGCCGCAGGCAGGTGAAACTAAAACTTTTTCCTGCGGTTTTTCATGGACGTCTGTTTTCTTTCTGTGGTTTCCACTTGAAAGCTTCCGCTTGATTCCAATATCTCTTACAAACTTTTTGGTGGCACTCTGGAACAAGAATTCTTCGCTAATTAAGAGAAATATTCCATCAAAGAAAACGAGCAAAAATCTCTCAACCGCTTTTGTTTGTTCAAGTTTATTTTATTGTCGCATTAAAAACTGAGCGTAGCTACATGTTTAACGTAAGACAAAAGGCCCAAGGATTTAACAGAACATATCAAAGAGGAAAAATGTTGGCAGCATGTATCGTCGGCTTTATCCTTTCATTGCTGCCTCCGTCATTATCATCATTTTATGTACACGAGAAAAAAGAGAAGAGAAAGATGAGCGGCAACCATTGAGTACTTCGGTAATAAATTTTTAATTAAAACCTAATACTCGAGTGAGAGTTTACAGGAGAAAGTTAAACTTAATATGGCTCAACTACGTTCACTCATTTTTTAATCTCTTTCGTAAACAGATTGAAGGAAGCGTTCTAAGGATGAAACCATCGTACGCTCCCAGTTGACGGTTAAAGACATTTCAACCAATGATATGAAGTATTTGAGTTAATCACTGTTACGTAAAGGCAGTAGAGCGTTCATGGGAAAAACGCCACGGAAATTTGTATACCCAATCGACATCAACTTTTACTTTCCAGCTCAAAGTAACCACCACCTGAGCATTTTCCCAAGGAAAATTAATAAGTTACGGGTTTCTTGTTTAGCATTCGATACTCAAAAACAGAAATTTTCGCATCGGCGAATTTCTGTTTTCCGATCAAATAATTTAATGACTCAAATGGAATTGTCTCATTTAAAATTAATTTGTGCAAATATCATGCGTTAGCGGGCGCGCTCGTGGTTCGTCTTCGGCTGCTAAATTTAAGCAATAAATTATACAGTCTTATATTCTAATGTCTTAATGCATAGAGGCACTGTTCATGAGGTTTTCATGAAAATTTTCGTGTTCGTTCGATTAAAACTTTAAGCTTCGTTTTCGGCCCAAGTTGCTCCATTCGACGGGTACGCCGAGTCTTTGACGTGAGAAGTTTTGCAGGCAATCGGGAACTTTTGCTGATCGCTCGCAGCGGCGACTCTTCTGCCAGTAAACATATCCGCTCGGACATCTGTAGACACGTCCTTCCATCTTTCCGACGTTGCTTCTGCCGCAACGTAAGAATGTAGACGAACACATGTCGTTAGTTTCCAATGGGAAGTGCCCAGTCGTTTCGCAAAGAGAGCGTTTCGTGCTGATTTGGATCTAAAATATAAAAGGTTGTACAAAAATTTAACAACAGTTTATTCAACGACTTACAACTGGTGAACTTTGACTGTCGACGTCGAATATTGTTCCTCTGAGAAGCGACGGGTCTTGAGAACTTGACGCACAATTATCATCATTTCTTCTATCTCTACATTGAATATCATCTTCGTCGTAAACTGTTCCATTAGGACAGTTGAAGGAAACTATGCTCAAATGCGATGTTTCGGGACTTTGAGTGCACTGATAGAACATGCCACAATCTTTCGGATGTCGACGGAAGCCTGTAGGACACACAAAGTGTGCTTGACCTTCTTCTAACGGCGGACAGCTGCTATTGCCATTTGACGGTGGACGAGATGTGGTTGCATGTGTTGTAGTGTCAGTCGAAGGTTCAGAAGTTTCTTGATTAGATTCAGTTGTCGTTGGTTGATTAGTGGTTTCTTCTCGATTATTTTCGGTAGTCTGGGCAAACGTCGTTGGATTCGATTCAGTCGTGGTGGGATTATTTTCAGTCGTCGTAGAATCTGTATTCGACTCCGTCGTAGGTTCAGCTGTGGGCTCTGCTGTAGGCTCAGCTGTTGGTTCTGCCGTAGGTTCAGCTGTAGGCTCTGCTGTAGGTTCTTCTGTATTTCCGGCGGCACTAGTTGTTGTCTCTTGACCGATTTCCGTTGTAGTCGGTTGGTTTGTGGTTTCACTTGTGGACTCAGTGGTCGTTAAACTTGTGGTTTCTTGACCAGAGTCGGTCGTCGGCTGGTTTGTAGTTTCAATAGGTTGCTGAGTGGTAGATTCAGCGATTTCTGTGGTTGTCTCTGAAGGTCGTTCCGTTGTCTGACGATATGTTGTTTCTTCTCTATTCTCTGTAGTTCCTGAAGTCTGTGGACTAGTAGTTGTCTCGAACATTGTTGTAGTTCCTGCATTAGTTGTTGATTCCGCTACTTCCGTCGTCGTCATACCTAAGAAGAGAGTTGATGAAGAATACAAAATATTGTATAAGATTGTAGCTAATATATTTTACCTTGTTTTCCTTCGCAGTTTTGGACCATGTTTTCATGATTGCATGTTTGTTTTTCTTGGTCCCAAGCTGTTCCGTCGCCGCAAGTAAATTCATACTTCGTTAAACCGCCTTCGCCGTCCTTTACACATCTATAAAATTTCATGCAGTCATCTGGATCCCCGAAAAAGCCTTCGGATTCACATTTTCCATTGTTCAAGTATGGCTGACTAGTCGTCACAGCAGTGTTCGTTGTAGGTTCAGTTTGTTGCTCTGTCGTAGTTAATTCGTTTGTTGTTGTTGATTGAACACTTGTGGTCGGTTCTGTGTTTTGTGGCGCTGAAGTTGTCGGATCTGTTTGTAGTACAGTGGTCGTTTCTCGGTCCCATGGGCTTGCTGGACTTGTGGCTTCAGGATAACCTGTAGCCCCTGTAGTAGATGCATAACTGTTTTCTGTAGTGGGTTGGGAAGACGCATAACTGTTTTCTGTAGTGGGTGGGGAATCAGTGGTTCTTGATGGACAATCTTGAACCTCGTTTTCACTGACACATTGGAGTTCGTTGTTGTCCCATGCAGTTCCGTCGGCGCAAGTGAATTCAAATCTATCATGACCACCTTTTCCATTATCAACGCAACGATAGAATTTTCTGCAATCGTTTTCATGAGCCATGAATCCTTCTCGTTCACAGATTCCATTACTGCCAGCGGGTCCATTAGAGTTATTAGAGGTCGTTTCAGATTGGTTTTCTGTTGTTGATTCAGGGGGTATTGTGCTACCTTCTGTGGTTTGACGATTTGTAGTTGAATCCACATTTCCAGAAGTTGTGCTTTCCTGAGCTGTAGTTGAAGCTACAGTGTTTGGGCTTTCAGTGTGAGGCTCTGTAGTTGGCTTATAAGCCAAAGTAGTTCCTACTTGTCTCTCTGTGGTTGTGTCTCCGCCTCCATTTGTGGTTCCTGCAGTTACGCTACGCTGGCATTGCGGGTTTCTGACATTTTCGGGATGGTTACAGGTTTGGAGGTCTTGGTCCCAATGCGTTCCGTCTCCACAAGAAAATTCATGTTTCATGAATCCACCTTTTCCATTATCAACGCATCGATAGAATCGCTTACAATCATCGAGATCACCATAAAATCCTTCTTGTTTACATTGTCCATTACTTGGTTGCGAAGTCGAACTCTCACTAGGGGCATAGCCGGAGTTGGTAGGATTTGGGCGCCTTGTTGAACTCACTGTTGTTTCAGGTCTAGGTCGCTCTGATGTTGAAATATTTCCATTGCTCAAGGTTGTAGTGGTAGAGGATGTTGTGGTATGCTGATTGCTAGTTTGAGGATTGTAAGACTCTGTTGTTGGATTTCGAGATTCGCCACATCTTTCGTTCTTTATATCTGAAGGATGATTGCAGGATTGTGTGTCATCATCCCACAAAGTCCCTTCACCGCAGGTAAAGTCGTGTTTCGTTAAGCCCCCTTTTCCATCATCAACGCATCTATAAAATCGTCTGCAATCATCTTGATTCCCGTAGAACCCCTCTTGTGAGCACACTCCATTGCTTGGAGCTTCAGTCGAACTGTCAGGTTCACCTGGTTCTCTGGAATTGGATTCAGGCTCGGTTGTTGCCTCTGGACGACTCGTTGAGGCTACACTACTAGTTGAAGCAGTTGTTTGCTGATAATTGGGCCTATTATCTGCGGTTTCACTTCCAGAATCTCCTCCACATCTGGAGTTTTTTATATCTCCGGGATGGTTGCAGGATTGTGTATCGTCATCCCATAATGTTCCCTCGCCACATGTAAAATCATGCTTCATGAATCCACCTTTTCCATCATTCACGCATCTGAAGAATCTTGAGCAATCATCGGGGTCTCCAGAGAAACCTTCTTGTTCACACTGTCCATTACTTACTGGCCGCGTGGTACTTTCTGTGTGAGGAATATTTTCTGACGTAGAAGTTTCGTGACTTGTTGAGGATGAAAGGTTAGTTGTGGGTCTATAATTTGGATTGCTAGTCACAGGTTTAGAAGTTGTGCTGCTTGTTGCTTGGTTTTGTTGACTTTCAGTACTTGCTTGGTTGTTCGAATTGTTAGAAGTCTGACCGGAGGATCCCGATCCACATCTCGCATTTGAAATATCTCTAGGATGATTGCATGCTAATTGATCGTCATCCCAAAGCGTTCCATCGGCACAGGTGAACTCATAACGACTATATCCACCTCTTCCGTTGTTTTCACATCTGTAGAACATTTTGCAGCTACTTTCATGGCCCATAAAACCTTCTCTTTCACATTTTCCATTAGATCCCGCTGACACTGTTTGTTCTGTTGTTGTTTTGTCGCATGGAGACGGCGTTGTTTGCTGTCCACCATTTCCTTGGTTTTGATTATTAGATGAGCTTCCTTGATTTGAGCTTCCAGAGTTCTGATTGTTGTTATTCGAAGAGCTTCCAGCGTTTTGATTGTTGTTGTTCGAAGAGCTTCCAGAGTTCTGATTGTTGTTGTTCGAAGAGCTTCCAGAGTTCTGATTGTTGTTGTTCGAAGAGCTCCCAGAGTTTTGGTTGTTGTTATTCGAGGAACTTCCAGAGTTCTGATTGTTGTTGTTCGAAGAGCTTCCAGAGTTCTGATTGTTGTTGTTCGAAGAGCTTCCAGAGTTCTGATTGTTGTTGTTCGAAGAGCTTCCAGAGTTCTGATTGTTGTTATTCGAGGAACTTCCAGAGTTCTGATTATTGTTATTAGATGAATTTCCAGAGTTCTGATTGTTGTTGTTCGAAGAGTTCCCAGAGTTTTGATTGTTGTTGTTCGAAGAGCTTCCAGAGTTTTGATTGTTGTTCGAAGAGCTTCCAGAGTTCTGATTGTTGTTGTTCGAAGAGCTTCCAGAGTTTTGATTGTTGTTGTTCGAAGAGCTTCCAGAGTTTTGATTGTTGTTATTCGAGGAACTTCCAGAGTTCTGATTATTGTTATTAGATGAATTTCCAGAGTTCTGATTGTTGTTGTTCGAAGAGCTTCCAGAGTTCTGATTATTGTTTCCTGAACCTTGGCTAGTAGATGATGTGCTAGTTTTGTTTGGTGCAGTCCCCTTGCAAGCAGTGTTCTCGACTGCGTAATCATAGTTACAGGTTTCATTTTCGTCATCCCAAATAGTTCCATCGCCGCAAATAAAATCGAATCTGCGGAAGTTTCCTCTCCCGTCTCCGTTTCCAACGCAACGGTAGAACTTTTTACAATTATTTGGATCTCCCATGAATCCATCTTCTTTACATTCTGGCGGTTTAGATCCTCCTACTTGAGAGTTATTTGCAGGCGACTGTGAAGATGATTCGGATCCGATAGTATTTTGATTTGATCCTGAGTTAGGGTTCTGGCATTGTGGATTACTCACTGCCCATGGATGGTTGCATGTTTTAAGATCATCATCCCAAACAGTGCCTTCACCGCAATCAAATTCGTATCGCGTGAAAGTTCGACCATCGGAAACACAACGATAAAACTTTCGGCAGTTTTGGGGATCTCCCATAAAGCCTTCCTCCCTACAATTTGGACCGCTGTTCTGATTACCTTGCGAAGTACCCTGACTCTGATTATTCGAAGACCCTCCTTGATTTTGGTTGTTTGAAGATCCAGAGTTTCCTTGATTGTTTGACGAGCTTCCTTGATTTTGGTTATTTGAGGACGAACCAGAACTTTGATTGTTGTTTGAAGAACCAGAATTCTGATTGTTGTTTGACGAGCCCTGTTGTTGATTATTATTCGAAGAGCTTTGCTGTCCTTGATTGTTTGACAAGCTACCTTGGTTTTGGTTATTTGAGGACGAACCAGAACTTTGATTGTTGTTTGAAGAGCCCTGTTGTCCCTGGCTGTTTGATGAACCAGAGCTTTGATTGTTGTTTGAAGAACCAGAATTCTGATTGTTGTTTGACGAGCCCTGTTGTTGATTATTATTCGAAGAGCCTTGCTGTCCTTGGTTGTTTGACGAGCTACCTTGGTTTTGGTTATTTGAGGACGAACCAGAACTTTGATTGTTGTTTGAAGAGCCCTGTTGTCCCTGGCTGTTTGATGAACCAGAATTTTGATTGTTGTTTGAAGAACCAGAATTCTGATTGCTGTTTGAAGAGCCTTGCTGTCCTTGGTTATTTGACGAGCTTCCTTGATTTTGGTTGTTCGATGAACCGGAGTTTTGATTATTGTTAGAAGAGCTTTGCTGTCCTTGGTTGCTTGAAGAACTGCCCTGATTCTGGTTATTTGATGACGAACCAGAGCTTTGATTGTTGTTTGAAGAACTTCCTTGACCTTGGTTGTTAGATGAACCAGAATTTTGATTTTGACTATTTGATGAACCAGAATTTTGATTGTTGTTTGAAGAGCCCTGCTGTCCTTGGTTATTTGACGAGCTTCCTTGATTTTGGTTGTTCGATGAACCAGAGTTTTGATTATTGTTAGAAGAGCTTTGCTGTCCTTGGTTGCTTGAAGAACTGCCCTGATTCTGGTTATTTGATGACGAACCAGAGCTTTGATTGTTGTTCGAAGAACTTCCTTGACCTTGGTTGTTAGATGAGTTTCCTTGATTTTGACTATTTGATGAACCAGAATTTTGATTGTTGTTTGAAGAGCCCTGCTGTCCTTGGTTATTTGAGGAGCTTCCTTGATTTTGGTTGTTCGATGAACCAGAGTTTTGATTATTTGATGAAGAACCAGAGCTTTGATTATTGTTCGAAGAACTTCCTTGTCCTTGATTGTGAGATGAGCTTCCTTGATTTTGACTATTTGAAGACGAACCAGAATTTTGATTGCTGTTTGAAGAGCCCTGCTGTCCTTGATTGTTTGACGAACCTCCTTGATTTTGGTTGTTCGATGAACCAGAGTTTTGATTATTGTTAGAAGAGCTTTGCTGTCCTTGGTTGCTTGAAGAACTGCCCTGATTCTGGTTATTTGATGACGAACCAGAGCTTTGATTATTGTTCGAAGAACTTCCTTGACCTTGGTTGTTAGATGAGCTTCCTTGATTTTGACTATTTGATGAACCAGAATTTTGATTGTTGTTTGAAGAGCTTTGCTGTCCTTGGTTGCTTGAAGAACTGCCCTGATTCTGGTTATTTGATGACGAACCAGAGTTCTGATTATTGTTAGAAGAGCTTTGCTGTCCTTGATTGCTTGAAGAACTGCCCTGATTCTGGTTATTTGATGACGAACCAGAGCTTTGATTATTGTTCGAAGAACTTCCTTGACCTTGGTTGTTAGATGAGCTTCCTTGATTTTGACTATTTGATGAACTAGAATTTTGATTATTATTTGAAGAGCTTTGATTGCTTGATGAACTGCCTTGACTCTGATTTTGTGAAGAATTGTTGGAAGAGTTTGAATTGTTATTGTTGTTTGATGATTGTTGATTATTGTTATTGTTCTGTTGGTTGTTGCTCACATAAGTAGAGTTGCTTGAGGAACTGCTGCTGTTACTACTACTACTGCTTGATGAAGAGGAAGACTGTGTTACCATTTGTCCATTATTGTTGGATGTTGAGCTCATCATTGAGCTCTGATGGTTGGAAGATGATTGCGAAGAACTTTGAGTTTCGTTGTACTGATAATCTTCAGCTCCTTTATGCTCACAGGAAGGAACTTGCTCCGGATAGTTACAAGAACTTATTGATTCATCCCAAACAGTTCCATCTCCACAACTGAATCGATATCTCATGTATCCTCCCTTATCGTTATTCACGCATCTATAAAATATTTTACAGTCTCTTTGATCTCTCATGAATCCTTCTTCTGTACACTCGTTATTATCAACGGCCGGACTTGTTTCGTGATTTGAGTTTCCCGAATCAACCTCATTTGTCTCATATGAGTTGTTTGGCGGTCTTCGAGTCGTGGATGTAGTTCTTGTAGATCTGGTTGTATCTCTAGTAGTCGTCCAAACAGTCGTCGGAGTTTCAATAGGTCGAGATTCTTCTCCTGATCCAGACGGTTTGTGGCTGTAGTCGCTGTTGTCGACTTCATTTCCTTGGTCTAAGCATTCTTCTCTGCCAGAGTCTTCTGGGTAAACACAAATTCTCTTTTCATTAGAGAAAGCGGTTCCGGGTGGACAATCGAATTGGAATTGCTGGAATCCAGTGCCTTGATCCACACATCGGTAGAAAACGTCGCAGCGTTGCGGGTCGCCATAAAAACCTTCTTCCCTGCACTGGAACTCAGCTTGCGCAACTGAAAGAGAAAAGAAGAAAAGCTTTTATTTATCGCAGCAGTTTGTCTGGAGATGAAAAATTCAGAACGCTTGTTAACACGTGTCGTGTTCAATCTTCTACAACATTTTGTTTTCGCCCTGACCTGTCTTAAGAAACAGCGCGACGACGTTCTTCTCACAAAACGAAATAAGTAGCAGCTACTTGTTTTTAATCTCCAATTGAAATTCATTGCCCAAGATGGTATGGAAGAAGAACGTTCTCGAAGCGAAAGATTGCATTTAAGTGGCAATCCAAGAAAAAGCAATTCTCGTCTCTGGGTTGTCAACAATTAGTTACGTCGACAATCAATTGGATCATGTGATGCGAATAATTTTATCGGTGTTACACAATGTTGTGGCAGAGACTTCGAGCAGGTTCTTACAGTTTATTTAGTAATCAACATCGGCCTTTATTACCAAAGTCGAGAACTTAATTTAGTCACACATTATTACGGTATTCTTCGTTCCGAGTACGGCATCATACGAGAATAATTCGACGTCTCGTGCTAAACAAGCTATAATAAGCTAGTGATGGACAACAGCTGAGACGTGTGTGCTGAACGTAACAATCGCTTCTCTTTCTCTCATGCAATTATTTTTGCTGTTACGTAAAGGGATTCTCTTTTCATAAGCGTGTTCAGATGATTTTGTTTCGAATAGATTTACAAGTGTTTCAACTTCTGGAACTTCTTCCTCCGGTGCCGAGATATTATTTACAAGCTCTCGTCGTCGTGAAGCATACAATGTCGGCCAGAGCAACATATTTCTTGTCATGTGAGGGAGCAAGAAGCATGAAGGGCGGATTACAAACTGATGGAGAGCACTAAACCTATTGCAGACGACATTATTATTATTCAATGCATGAGCTCGAGAAGAAGTTTTGTGTGCTCAGCTCGACAATTGAAAATGACACTTGCACCCCGAGAACATTTATCAACCTCTGTTATTCTTAAAGCTTCTGTGCAAAAAGCAATCAAACGGATCAGTTCGAGGGGCGAATGAAAAATGTTTCGCTGAGCTTTTCCCGCTCTCAGCAGCACGGAAATGTCAAGAAGGAAGGGAAATGTAAATCCTCTCCTAAATCGGAAAATTTAATGCATGAGCAAATTGAAAAATGAAAAAGATAATTTCCTGCGAAGGCGAAAATTCATTCGAACTAATTCCTCGTAATGATGATACGTGTCTTTCTCGATTATAGCGTTCTGTATGCTTAGTCGGTCTTAATGGGAAACTCAATGTCAAGACACGAGTTATTGCTAGCAAAGCGCTCATAATTATTTTATGAGTATAAGAAGCAGCTTGTGATGTTCGTTTGCTGATGAATGAGCAGACTGGGAGCATTTTGTAGCGTTATAAATGACTCGGGTTTGCTGTTAACATTCAATTAAATAATTTAATCCTTCGCATGTAAATTTTCTCGTTTACAATTCTCACAAGTGCTCGCATGATGATGAAAAGCCCTTGATTAAGCAGAAAGAGCTCTCATTGCTCTGGATGGATCTTTTTTCTATTTTTAATTCCCCCTTCATGAAGATAAAACCCCCTTTGTTTCACCGAGGATTTTATCAATTTCATACACAATTCTCCTTCTTTGTTTCTCCTAAACCGTTTGTAATTCTCGAGGAATTAAGTGTTTCCCACTCAGTCGTCATTTCTGTAGCAGAATTCAACGACGACGCTTTTCCCAAATAAAAGCTTTTATCTGGTTAAATGTTTTACAATTTTGGAAGCAACAAAATAAATGTTCATGGAATCTTCTCCGGCAGCCATAATCTTTTGTGAAAGGAATGACTTGACCCCATTACGAAATGCTCCATTTAAAAATCATAATAATGTGTACTTGATCCCTGTTAATGCCCTTTAGCTCCGACTAGTTTTTTCTCTCTCTACACTAGAGTATTATGTTATCGACATGTTTATTAGAAACATTGAATTTTATTTGTGGAAGAGGAAGAAGACACTTTCCATATCTGCTCAGTCCACGTAGTCAAAGGCTCTAGAAAAATTGCTACAACGTTGTAAGCTTTCGTCGCAAGGAAGGATCGGATTAATTTAATGATTTTCTCTTTCGCTCGTCTTGTTGCGAAATTGGTATTTTTAAGAAAGCTCGAGCATAACCGAGATCATAGATAGAGCCAAGGTATTTGCCTTCCACCCGCAAAGTAACGAGAATTTTTTCCTTATCAAAGTAATAAAAATCATTACATTAATATGAGACGAAAGCTCCGCTCAAGAGAAAAATTGCTAGAAGTAATAACTTTGTAAATAAAAATTTCTTCTTTTCCAATAGCTTAAAAGAAACGGCAAATGACATTTCGCTGCGGAATGATATGTGATGGAAGTGAATGAAAGAAGAGACGGTCGTTTGCTTAAGACGAGACTTTTTTCAGCTCTCGACGCTCGAAGCGAGGAAAGTAAAATGCGCATAAACGTGAACATTACGTCGAAAACAAATGTACATAGATGGACGGAGTAGTCGGAAGGTTCTCATTCTTCGACTGTGATGAAAGACGGAGAAATGATGCGAAACACATCAGCTCATGGATCGTTGGCCTCAGCTTCTCATTCTCTCTACGGAAAACTCATTTTCTTTGTCTTTATTGTAAGAAAAGCTTTCTCGTATTCTTTTCTCGAAGACGCAATTCAATGACATTTCAAGTTTATCAAATATTAATTTATTCCCTCCCTTTTCTGTCTGAATGGGACGTGTTATTAAGCAAGCTTCTTGCTTCGTGAATAAGAAACACAATTAAAAATTCAATTTTAATTGTCGTAGGAACGGCGAGAAGAAATCTAACTTTGCCGCCTCGTAAAGGGTGTTTGAGTAGGAAAAGAAAAGAGTTGGCGATGAACAGAATGTCACAAAAGAAGATTTCATTCCTCATTCTCTTTGATTCTTCCTTTCCTGCAGCCAGAGCATTTATAAGAGAACATTCTTCTTTCTAATTGCTCGAGACACGTCCAATCAATTTGAAATAGAAGAGCTACAGCTCGTTAACAACCTCGACAATTACAGTCGACGTTGGACTGCAGAAAAAATCTCTCCCATCTTTCACATAGCTACGATCTCGACCCAAGAAAATCTCTCGACACATTTTCCAATTAAAGTTCTTCCTTGGCTGTGCATTAGACGCTACTATGTTGCTGATCATAGGAAAAAACTTCGTTTATCTGAATATATCGGGATCAAAAAAGAAACATTCTGAAAAGGCAACAAATAATTTCTATATTTCTTCTTATGTTTCTCAACGGGCGCTTCAAATCATTGAGTTGTAGAAGGCTCTACAAATCCAGAGCAACTGCAGTGAGATACATAGTTAGATTCATCCCGAACTGTAATTGCGACACATAAATAATGAGACGCCGTCATTTCACTATAGAGTCGGCGATGATTACCAACAAAGCGACTGACCGCAAATCTATGAATCGCGTTTTTACCTCGACAACCAATAACTCTTCTGTTATTGTGGATGGTTTGCTGCCATGCTTTCATGTTTGCAGTTTTTATGCACGATGAAAAATTGAAATAAAATAATAAATAAAGAATCAACATAAAGAGCAATGCGAACTCCAAATAAACTCAGAGAATGGAACTGCAATAAAGAACATTTATTATTATTTTCCGCTCGCGCGAGCCCAAGCCAAAAGCGATTTAAAGATTAAAGCTTTTGTTAAGCGCGGAAGGAAGAGAGAAAGACGAGCTGAAGTGCTTTCGGTTCGGAAAACAAGGCAATTGAGAACGACATCTCAATTGCGATACAACCGCGCGCTTCTCCTCCTTAAAGTGTTTCATTGTTTGTCAGAAGAATTCTTCCATTTCACCCCCGCCGTCGTCTGACAACACATTTTTCTTTGTCGAGCAAATTGAGAATTTTCAATCTGTTCCTTTGGCTCAAATACCAATCGAAGACGAGATTGTTTTCGGAGCCAATTTAAGCGTCTCTGTAACGAAATGCGAGCAAAGAGACTGAGGATTTATCTCTGCACTTTATGCATGCACTGGCGACTGGAAACAGCACTAACTGGCTGGCTCCAGAGATAAATGGCGCCCAATTATAACACCAAAAAAGGATTATATCGGAAGCGACACAAGCAGAAAAAAACTGCTCTTGTCACTATTTGTTGTTCACTCGACCAGGTTTTTATTCTCCCTTCGAAAAAGCAAAACACGTTCAGGTGCATCCAACAGCTCTAGCATTGATTTAAGAGCCCTCAATTCCGATGCTAAATGAACATTTATTGTGTCATGTAAGCTCGTAAAACAAACAATTCATCCAGCGCTCTTTTCCTCTGCTCTGCTTTGTCGCAAAAAGCTTTTTGCTGCTGCTTGAGAAGAGGAAGGAAAATGCAGTCACAACAAGCATGTTCAGCCAGAAAATGAATTGTTTATCTCTCTGGGTCTCACCCCCACACTTCCCCCTTTTCATGAGACTTTAAAAACCTCGAATGGTACATTGAAAATTTATTTCTGTCAAAACCGCTTCGACTTGTAACGTAAACATGAAGGGAGAATAATATTTTTATTTATGAATGAAACATTATCACATGGCAAGCAAGTAAATGGCGAGAGCTGGAGAATTTAAAAAGTGCATTTATGGTAATTCGTAAGTGTCTCGTGTACAATTTAGATTTGCTCGCATTCAAGGGGAAACTCCAAAGTGGAAAAAGATTTATGGCTTTAGTGTGTATCTTCCTTATTCTGCTTTCTCCGACTGCCTCGTTTGCTTGTGCAAACGTTAAGGAAAGTTATAAATTCTCTCTCGGCTACATCACGAATGCACTTCATGAGCAATTTGCCAGAGAAAATCGCTCGGCAACAACACTTTGCCTGAGCCTTTGTCACAAGCTCTTCCGTGCGGCTGCAAATTTGTTGCAATGCTCGACATTCAAATGAAATGGTGTGTGGTAAAATCAGACTGTTGTGGATTTTAATGGAGTGATTTATTGTTCGTGTCTTTGCAGCTTGATGATTGCAGTTAATTAAGATACAAGACGAAACTTTGCGAGTGCAAACCGATGCGAGAGCGGAACGTGGTCGAAAATAAATTGAAGCAAAGCGCCGAAAAAAGGCGAGAAGAGACCGAGAAACAGGAAATTTAAAATCTCATAATTTACGAGCGTTTACGGCAGCAGATTTATTTTCCTTCTCGAGATATAAAAGTTATTACATCTGATAATTTACGGGATTATGATACACGCCTGCTCCAATATTTGTTCATCTTCTCAGCAGAGTTCGAATGAAAAATTAACTGAAAAGTTGCTCAGGAACTTACAACTTTTCCAGGAAGTAGAAAATAATTTTATCTCTGGAAGTAGAAGCTGCAAAGCTGTTCGAGACTGCACAAATTTACTGCACTCGAAAGAAAATTCTAACAAGAACTGGAAATAATTGAAACATGTAGCAATTTGTCGTGTATTGATTTCTGTTTTCCCTGCGGCTGCTTCTTCAGCAGAAAAATTCCACCGAGTTATCTTGTGGGACTTCGAGTCTCGCTATTTCGCTTGCAGAAGATTACACTGAATTGAAATTCATTCCGATGACTATCTTCGTGTATCAACGAGGGAAAAAGGCAAACGAAACACAAAAGACAGTTGATAGATAATTTTCCTGCTTTCCTCACGTGAGGATCGAAATTCCATTAAGTTCCATTGTCTCTGTCGGAAATTGAAAGATAAATTCTTTAACCGATGCCCAAAATAATCCGAAGATCTATGCATCGATGGAGATTTACAATTGTTCATGTTGATCGATGTGGACTAGAAACGTTTCTACTTGTTCGAAGTCACCGGGTCAGATACAGTATGAAAGCTTTCATCGGAGCGAAAGTTCTAATTAAAAGTTTGTCGTGAGCAGGTAAGCCACAGCTTCCCCTCCGTCCAAAATTGATTTATTAAATTCGCAAAGTTGTTGAAAGCTCTTTTTCTTGTTCATTGCACGAGTGAGCGAGAGAGAAAATGAAAAACCGAACTTATTTCAATTAAAATGTTGCGAGCTTTTAGTCTGATTAAGCCAGAAGAACGAGGGAGATATTTATGATTTTAATTTTGTGGCTAACTCAGTCATGAGATTGAAAATTATTTGTTTGTTACTAACACGCTTGGCGAGAGCAAACTGGATTTCAGTCACATAATTATGCAGCAATTTATAAACGAAATTAAATTATTGTTAATTGGCTTTGCGTCGCTTTCAACTCTTGCTTCGCCAATGAAATATTCGGTGAAAATTGCGATTTAATTCTTGAGTTAAGTATGAGCTGAGAGTGTCAGAAGCTAAACGGACGTGTGCGGATGTTCTGTGGTCTCGTTCAGTCCCTGACTAGCCATACATATGTGCGGTCGGATAATTTATGGCACTTTACATAAAAGAGAAATGTTTCAATTGTTTCATCCATGACACGAACATCCCACGAGGATGGATCAACATCATAATTCTGATTTAGTTTTCGACATGAAAAGTAATGTTATACTTTATGGAGATTTCTCTCGTTCAGTGGCTCTCAAAATAAATGGAAGCAAAAAGTCCAGCACGTGAATGAATGTTTGAAAATTTCATTTTTCATCAATTATTTATTTCCCTCTAAGCTTGAATATTTATGCTGGACAAGAACTGCCTGACATGCTTCAAGTGCTTTGAGTGGGTGAAACTTTGAATAAATAAGACTTCTGAACTATGACAAACCATTGGTCTAATAGGTTGCAAGCTACTGCATCGCATGTCAATTGGATTCTATTTTTTACGTTGCTGGAGGGAGCGCAGTAATCGAGCACAGCTATGCGAGCGAATGATACAACAAAATATTGTGAATAATCAATTTGTTAAATGCATTTTACATGAATATAAATTAGTTTATTAACTGAAACTGTCGGTGCAATTTATTTAGAAGTTGATATTCAGGATGTTACAAATAACTCGTGCTCATCGGTAAAAAAGTTTTCGTTTAACATGGAGCGTGCTCGCATTTACATTTAACATTATTATTAAAACGTACTGGGATTAAAAAGAAATAAATCATGCCCGCATTTAATTCCTATGGCTCGATGGGTTTGCTTACCTTGAATAAATATGCTTGATGATGCGGCGAGTATGGCTAGGAATAGCTTTAAAGCCCACCTGAAGTGCGGGGGCGCCATTTTCCAAATGCTTCCTCTTGAATGCAGAAAGCCTAATGGTGATGGAAGGATAATTGAAATAGGTCGAGATGGCTGGCTCCTAATGGATTTCCTGTAATTTTCATGAGAAAAGAAAATGTTGAATTAAAACCTAGCATGCTGCATCAACGTTGAGTTAGTCTGATAATTTTCCATTTGAAATATTTTAAAAAAATCTTAGTTTTCTGTGGATGGTGAAACAAAATAATTTATTTTGATGTAATTAAGTCTGGTTTGAAAGATCTTCAGGGATTAAAGATTATCAGAAATATTTAAGCTAAAGATTATCAAAAGCTTGAGTGTAAAACCCCTTTGAAGGGGGCTTGTTGCCTCCGGCCAGGTAGCCCCAGCCACAGGTCTCACTGACCGTTAACAGAACCAGAAAATTTTCTGCTCCCTCTCGAGTAATCCTCGTCCATACAGCCTAAACATTTAAACGCCAGCCTGACAGGCAATAAAAGTTTAAGAGCTTTGCGGAAAAGTTTGCTCTCATGAAAAAAGCATAAATTCATAATTCATGCAATTAACACCGACTAGCCGAGAGGTCGGAGTTGTCACTCGGGGCCAATTAGAATAAATATGTTAAGTTTTTGTCTCCGACGACACTGCAGACGTTCTTCGTTGTAATCGCTGCTCGTGAATCTCAGGCGTGATGCAGAGAGAAATAATCTTTGCAAGGTTTTGTCTCCGACAAAGTTAGACGAGCGAGTTTCACAACTTTGCTGCGAATGTTAAGGAAGCTCACACCGCAAATTTCACAATTTCGTAAAGTTATGTTGTCGGTTGACCTGAAAAGGTGAACGTTCGCAGACACAAAACGAAAGAAAACATTGCGGGAGAACTTGAAGCTCGTCTTCTTTATCAATCGCAATCAAATACACACAATGCATGATGATTCATTAATAACATCAGCATAAAACGATGACTCGATTGAAGTGAATTCTATCTCTGCTCTATGTGACGGCGCAACGTCGGCGATTCCGAGGCTGTAGTCATTGATTTGAAATCAATCAATAAAATCGCATTTAAAAGCATTTATCATGCGATTATGGCATAGCGGAAAAATCAGGCGGAGCTTTTGTCGTGTGATGATGCTGACTCGGCCCGATGGCATAATTATTTTGCAATTCGTTGAACTCTAACAGCATTTTTCCGCTCTTGCGAGTTGCTTCATCAGTGACGCCAGTAAACGAGAAGTGGCAGCGCAATCAACTGAAGCTGACGTAATTCACGAAGCGTCATCAAACTGCCGGTATGTGTTTGCCGTGAAAACTCTCGTGTTCGTTTCTTCTCTCTTTTATTAAAAATTGAGTTTTCAATCAGGGCTTTTTTAATGACAGCAGCGAACGGCGATTGTCGTCGATACAGGGAGATAATTATAATTAAATTTCTCACATATGAGAGCATCCTGATGCACACGAGTGAGTCAGGCAGCCTTCTATCGTCGAACGATATTCAAAAGATGATTAATTTCAATTGATTTTTACTCTGCAACCAACTGATGGGCTCTTAGCTCAACAATTAATCTAAAAACTGTTGTTGCTACTTGTGGGTGCATAACTTTTATGATCTCAGAGTCGTTCATTATCAGTTGTTGCTGACAATAATTAATTGTTGCTCGGATGTCGTCTCGTTTTTTTGCACTTGAACATTCCTTTCATCTATAGTCATCAGCCCAGACGGGTTGGCAACGAGGAATCGACTCAAAAAATGCTGAAAGTGAGCAGATCTTCTCGCTTTTTAAAGCAAATAAGCGTATTGATATTGTGCACACGCTCGAGATGCGAGAGGATAAACGTTTTTTGTCAGCATCCAACATTTTTCAAAAATTAAGTTATTTGACTCCACTGGTACGTGCTGCGATTATTTGTCGGTCCGCTTAATTCATTTTCCATCGCTTTTACTCTCACTGAAGCAAAAAGCACACAAACTCGTCTCTGCGTTCCAGAGTGCAACTGAAACATTCAATTGACTCCACAAAAAAATTGTCGAATTGCACGCACGTTAGCAATGCCGCTGCTCGCTGAAAATCAATATTTAATTATGCAACTTTCAATTAGGAAATTGTAGTCTCTTCTCTCCGGTCTCCGAGTGGGTCACACGACACGGAGCAAGCGAGCCATTCCAGGCTGTTGCGTTTTGATTTATGGACCGAAAATAATCATCAGAACTCGGGCAAACAAATCCCCAGCATTAGAACTTCGGAAAGCGAGAGAGAGAGAGAAGGAGCGGTATTGATTTATGGTTTCCACATGAGAATAGTCCTATCGCTCGCAATCGCTAAATTCGACGGCATCGGGAGGGCTCGAAAGAAATGAAAATCAGTTTCGAAATCACCCACATTGACCCCGTAGCTTGTCCGATTCGTTTTCACGTGATGGTCGAGTCGATTCGCATTAGTCAGTCGTTAGAAGCTTTTTATATCGATCGTTTCGCAGAATTTTTCTATTGAAAGAAGACAATCGACTTCAGGAAGTACGACCGAGAGTCGAGAAGAGAAGCGTATGATTCGCTTATGCAATCGCTTCAATGTCAAGGTAAATTTATTCATAAACATGATTTCGCTCAGCATTCTTTTCTCTGTGCCAGTGAACGACGAAGAGACGAAGGGAAAGACGTTAAACTTGAGAATACGATTTCAATAAATGCACTAAAACATAATAACAATAATAGTCGCAAGTAGTTGAAAATTATCGTGTAATTTAATGAGCATCGTGCCATTATCGTTGTTGACTGAACACTGCTTTTTACGACAGTCGCGTACAGCTCGAAAGATATTGAAAAGTTTCTCGGCGTTCACTCATTGTGTCGCGGTTTAATGTTCACGTGCGATGCCAAACACAAACTTAAGGCTACAAAGCCTCGAAATGCTCCCAAACAGAAGATCGATGGAATGGCAGAAGCAACGTTGAAGAAATGCTTAAGCGAAATGTTGACATAACAATCACAGCTTAGAGCATAATTCCCGAAGGAAATGCGATGAAATAATTGAATCGGAGATGGAAATTGATTTTAATGAGATATGATAGGCTGCGAGTTCTCGTTCTGCATAATATTTCAATTGCTTCGTCTTTGCTACCTTAGCAGTAAAGCGAAGTCTAAGATCATTATTTATGTTCAGCCTCGACGTCAATATTTAATCCTAAAGAGTCGATGAAGAGGAAGAGGAGGAAAAGCAAAATATGCAGGTAACTGTAATCGGTGTTGTGCGACGTAAACACGACGTAAAATATATTACGCTCATAATCAATGCCAAGGACTTGCTTGCGACGGTAGGAATTCCGTCATACTGGTTTCGCTCTATAGAGCAGCATTCTAATGAAGGTGTTAAGCGATCTAGATAATGTTTTCAGAGAAATTATTACGCGCTTCGTCTCCGCTTCTCGGGAAAATGTTAATTGAACAAATCAATACGCTCGACAGCTTCGATGAACTGAAATAATTTCAGGTATTTAGCGCACTTAACAGTTTTTAATTGATTTATTTATCGGCATCATTATTTCCTGATCTGCACTTCATCATCATTGATTGAGTTTATTGTTCACAGATTTGTTACAAGATTACTCTTAAACGATGGTCGTTTATTATCTCACGCTTGCTGGCTCGCTCGCCTTTCGCAGCGTTACCCCGGTGATAAATGATGCGCGCACATAAGCGAAAGAGAGGTTTTTATTTCGCTCGCAGCCATCGTAATTAATGTCCTTCGTAACGGTTTCCGTAGTGACCTGCATTATGGAGACAACGACGATTGAGAAGTGAGCGAGTGAAATTTCCTTGCTTTAAAATATTCAGTTGAAAATGCTTCGCTAAGTTTTATTGTGATAAAGATTCCCTTAAGCTCCGGCAGCTCGCTGCAATGAGAATCGTTATCTTCCCATCCGAGGAAATGCTATCTGCTCAGTTTTACACTCGTCGCCGTTTTCTTCTATAAACAATGCATTTAATGAATTTTTATTCTTACGTAACAGGCAACCGACCGCAAGGAGTCGTGAAGTACAAAGAGCACCGTTTCTCAATCCACCGTACACATTGTTGTGCTGTAGCGCTTTTGCCTTGTTCTCGCTTCGTTTTATCGTGCACATCAAGCGGAAGAGTGGAGAGAAGAATGAAACGAGCGAAAATCTGATTCTGAAATCATTGCATTTTTTACCGTTTTCCTTTTATAGCTCCACTTGATATTCCTCACTGCGCTTGGCCACTTAAAACAAAGCGATTGCTGATGGTGTAATCGAAGTAAGAAAATTGTTCTCAGATCCGAAATCGAAAGCTTTTCGCGACTTAATAATTAAAATGTTGGACATCAGTGAACTTTCCATTGCCTTGGGTGACTGTTTGCAAGATGACAAGAATCTGAATAACGTTGCGATCGAACTGCAGCAGGGTAATGGAAATGTTGTAAAATGCACTGAAATATTGATGGAGAGGATAATTCGAATTATGATAATTTTATGTGATTATGCGATGTCGATTTCACGTAAATATTCTCACTGGGACGAGAGTGAAGTGTCTTCTTTATCTGAATGTTGAATAATACATCTGGAAGAAGTTGACAAAGGCTGGCAAGATTGGATATCTTTATAAATTGAACGATGCACGGAATGTTTCCTGCAAAAACGTTGAACCAAATGGACAGCCTCTGATCGAAAGATATTTCCTCTTAATTTAGTATTCAGACAACGATGCTTTATTGGAAAATCATTTGGAAGCTTCGTGTTGCGCTTTCATTCGCCTTTTGCTCTTGATTCACTGCAAGGATAAGCAATGAGAATTTCCTCGATTATTCAACATCTCATCGCTCTCGAGGCAGTTTTGTCCTCCAGCTGAGTATCGCTTGATTTACGGCAAATCTTTCTGAACTGACGCTTATTATTGTTATCTGCATTGTTGCACTTTAACGACGCTCGTGGAGTCAAAGCGAGCGAATAAAGCAGCCGAGGAGCGCAGAAAAAGAGAAATAAATTATTCAAATGTGTTTATTAACTTATCTCTTGCATTAACTGCTTGTGCTCTTGCTTGAATAAAGACTTCTGTCTCTGGCAATTGCCATGTCTGCCGTTCGCTTTATGTTCTTTGCATCGTAGCTGGGTAAATTAATTCTCCACGTTCATCATCTGTGCGCTTCATCTTGGAGTTAATAAGTGCTTAAGCGAGTCTCTGATAATGCGATTAGATGTCGGGACTTTGTCATGTTCTCTGTGGGTTTGCGCTCGCAAATCAAAAGAACCCTATGAATAGATTGCAATTACATTCGTCATGTATCAGCTACCGCTTGATATTCCGTCGAACGGCAGACGATAGAGAATTCTGGTGTCATTCGATTTCGTTCTGTGTCATGTTTCATTAGACTCGTGACTCATCAATCAAAATTTCTATCGTTCTATCATTTGAATGTTTGTCTCGTGTCACAGTTGGTCGGCGATGGAACGAATTTCGCTTCTAGCGAAGAATTTCTGCACATCAAAAGCCATTGGAATTTGGAACATTTGTGCAAATTGAATGAGAAAATTGAAATTCATCCAATGAATTCTAAAATTAAATCGACTTCGACAGCGAGTGACCATTAAAATTTCATTTGACTGCTCCTTGTAGCCCGCTACCGCCCAAACACATGTAATGTCGCGCAGAATAATAATTCGGAACCGTTTACCTTGTTTGATTAAATCGACGAAAGGCTCGTTTCAAACGAGTTTTATGCAAAGCGACACGATAAAAATTAAAGTTTGCAAATTTCTCGAGCCCGACATTCTTCATTCTCCTTCGCTCCCTGTTTTATTACGGTCTCCGTTTCGCTAAATTGTTATACTTCTGACCCGAAATTTAATTCCAACGAATAAAACAGCAGCAGCGACAATAAATTTCTTCAAGAATCGGCGCTGACATTTTTACTTTGCGAGAGGGCGACGACGTTGAAGGGTAGGAAGGATTTTGGCACCTTGTGTGCCTGAAAGTGATGTCGTTGATTGATTGAATTCTCGCGTTACATGCACCTGAGTGACAATCCATTGTCGAGACAATAAACAACTTCTTGCTTGCTCGGAGGGAAAAAGGGCTCATAGCACTTTCATCCCTTCTCGGTTCTACTCGGGAGTTATCGATTTCCTCACAACCCAATGATTACTGCTCTGCTGATTGACAGACAGCTCATGTCATTTGTTGAAATTGAAATTTAAATTTTGCTGCTGCCATTAATTCATGTAACCGATCGAAGAGTTCAGAGAGGAGGGTAGAATTGCCTTCAAAGGGAGATTTATGCAGGCAACCTCAATGCTGAAACTCAATCTGCAGCTCAACTGTCTACAGAATTTCTCGTACTTCTCGAGCGCTATTTACAAATCCTCTCAATCAGCCTCAGCCAATAATTTTCATACCGATTAAATTTCCTCTGAACAAGAATCCAAAGCCGAGCTGATTCCAATTGAATTATCGTTGCGGTGGCTTTTGCTAAAATTACATGCGGAGCGTTTGAAATTCTCAGAGCGCAGCTGAACCTCAACGGCGATCGAGGACTTTAAGCTATGAGAACTTCGCAACATGAGCTCTTGGAATAAGATTACGACAATTATCGAATTAAAATTCAGCAGAGAGACGTAACCCGCGGAAAGGAAACTTCAACAAATAAATGAATTTACCAAAATTAATTTAATAACTTGACGTTCGGCGTGCGTCGGGAATCTCAATTAGCGCTCGTTTTGACGCTGTGTTATCACAGTGCGAGGCTCACTGAGCTCGAGAGGAGCGAGAGAGATTTAATGAAAGCATAATTTGTGCCCTAATTTGGTTAATTAAATTGGCATTCATTTTAAATCGGGAGTGGGCGAGAAATCTCTGGCGCCTCAATTAACTCGATTCGCACACAAGAAAGCTGGAGACAACTTTTTCATTCTCGGTGGTTGGCACAGACAACTTTTCACCAGTTCTATTTTCTACTGATAATTTTCATGAAATTAAAACAAAGTGGAGACTTTTTGCCTCGCTCTAGATTCGAGTGCAACTCACATTTCTCGGGTTAAACTCATAAATTCCAAGCCACTCGGAAGCGTTTTTGTTTTCGCAACAGCCGGGGCAACTTTCCGCTCTATCACTTCTCAGTAAAAATAGCTTAAATTTTAATCTAATTATCTCAGATTTATGACGATTCGATGCACACCCGAAAAATTGGGAAGAAGAGCAGGGGGAACTGCTGGCAATTAGACTCGAAGTGTTTTTAAAGTTCGACTGAGACTTCTGACTGCTGTTTCAGGCGCATAATTCATGTTGAAGTGCTGCAGCTTTTCGAGAAACCAAGCCCGGAAAAAATATTTTAAGCTCATCTGCCAGAAAACTTGCATAAATAACTTTTCATGAAATGTTTTCAACTGGAATCACCGCAAAGTATAGGGAATTAAATATCATTGCATTTAATGGCCGGGGCGATCATACGGCCGTAACGAATTTGCGGTTTCGTTGGTGATTCCTGCGCCTCGATTGTAATAATTTGTTCTCGATCGGCGGCCGGTCATCGCTTTTCACATTGTTTTCTTCTTTCGTCGACGCCGCGGTTTCGTTTACCGAAATCCATATGAAGTATTGAGCGGCCTGTGCCACTTTCAGGTTCTCGCGCCTTCAGCGAATAAATAAGATTCTTCGATGCATGTAAATATTGGCAGCGGGAAAAATATTGGGAAGAGATGAGAGAATTTTACGCTTTAACGTTTTAAACCGTTATAATCTGCTGGTTAAAGAACGATATTGACCAACTGCGAAACGAGGATACCGTGCTTGCAAACGGACAAGGAACTGAAATGCATGCGTTTTGAGTTCATCGCGGATTATTTAACAGGGAGGAGCGCGCTCGTGACTCAATACCGGTTGAAAGATTATGAAATGCTCAGCAGGTTGCTATGCTCAGGCAAATCTTTGAATTGAAACACGAGCTGTTCTTTTCGCTTAATTTAAAGATAGAAGTTAATCTTCTGCTAGCTTGAGACGTGCAACCTGATCTAGACGAAAATACAAAACAAAAAGCTCGGAGAGCTTGGAAGAAGGATCCAATAGAATAAAGGGAAGTTGAAGAGTTTACTGGTTTGGTATATCCAAGCAACTGCAAAGCTTCAGATTAATCAAGGTCACTGCTGTAACTTCCAAATCTCAATTGCTTTACGAAAATATCCCAACTTTCATTGATAAGAGAAACAACTTCAAAATGAAAATCTCAACAGAATTTCTCACCAGGCTGGTGAGCTTTCCAAAGGGAAACATAGCATAAAATTTCATCTCAATTTTATTGGAGGTTCATTCTCCTAACGTTGGTCGAGGAGAGGATGGAGCGGGCGCCTCCGATAAGCCGCAATTTTATGTGTTGTGAGAAAAAAGGATGGGATTTTCATTTCATCCTTCAACACACATTATTGCTTCCGGAATGGAAAATTTGCAGTGAAGAGAATTCTTTAAAGGCGAAAGCCACAAACAGCAACATAAATAATGGCTTCGAAGTCTAACGAGATCCTCTTGCGGTTTATTCCGCAACCCAAAAACTTTCAGTTTTATTTTTAAGCACAGCACTGATTCATGTGAGTGTGTCCACAGTAGTTCTGTGGGTTGAGAGTGCTACGATCGGCTGACAATGTTTGCTCATAGGGAATTAATACGAAAACAAGAGCAAGACCATGACGAAGTTTCGCTTTCCATGGACATCGAGAGGACGAAAATGTTTTGACTGGAAGCGAGCAAGTTTGTCAACAGTCGGAAGATGAATTGAGAAACACTCGAACATAAAAAAGCGGATGGATATTGGTTTCCAATATTTATCGAGAGCTTCGCAAGCGAAAGAATCTCCTTTGAGAGTTCATTTAACTGTGCCCAAGAATGCCACTTTGCCGCTTTGATTTAATTCCGGACCGAGAATGAAGAAAAGAGCGAACGAAAAAGGTCGAAGCTCAAATCCACGGGATGGGTTACGACTTTCCGCTCAATAGCGTCTCGTATTATGTTTTCATTCTCCTCTCCTGCGCCCACACTCAAGCTCCTTTCGTCATAAACATTGTTTTCCCATCAAACAGTCATTACACAAGGGTAGCAAAGAGCAGAGAGTCTATCGAACTGGATGCGCAACGAGAAAAGAATTCCCTCCCAAACGATTGATATGGACAATTTACTTTTATTGCCGCGTTGCTTTTTAACTGAAGAGAGCTTTAAATGTAAACGCCAACAGTTTGTTTCATTTAAATAACGATGGTGTCGGTTGAACATTAAACATTAAATTTGAGTGGTCGCCGTTTAAAATGTTCGTCGAGAATCTTCTGGGACTTTAATTAAAAGAAGCTAGAACGACAATGTCTTGAAATTAAAGCTCACTTCCTTTCAAAGTTGAAAAGTCTACGCATTGGAACAGCGGGGCGCGTTGTTTTACTCAATAATTCAAAGATTTTATCGACCGTGGTAGTGTCAAAGAACGTCTCACGACTACCTGATTGCGAGAAATGTCTCGCAAAGGGTTCAAGTGGACAAAGTAATAAACAAACACGTTGGGATGACGTTAAAAAAATGTCTAATGAGCCGGATGCGTCGTTGTGGGAGAACAGTTAATAGCATTTTAATAAGCGATGCGAGAATCTCTAAGGATTCGCCTAATTAATTGCGATGATAGAGGGAACGTTCCGTCGCGAAATTGAAAATAAACACATTAAATGTTGTCGCTAATGGGATTTCATCAACCATAACAGAGCTCGGTGAAGTCATCAGTCAAAATTAAACTGTCATTGTTGTAAATTGGCTATGGGAATTTCGTATGTGCGAAGTACTCGCTTTTTGTCACTATATTTCGAGCTTCAATGCCTTCATCCAGGAATGACACACCACAAAAAAGCTCATCCTCTCAATTCAGTTCCACACAATGGAGCATCTTCCGAGCGAAAAAACGTCACGGAGGGAATTTTGCGCTGACGATGCGCGAACTTTGTCGAAAAAAAAAAACAAAGCAGTCACGGCGTTTTGTGAACATCGCAAACCATAGTTGGATTGATAATGTCATTAGCATAGCAAATCGCTGGGGCTTCTCTGGAGGGTTGGCTAGCGTTTAGGCTTCGAAGCCGTAACATAAACCGTGATTACTGATCGCAAAGCGAGAGGGAGAAAATTTATTTCGCATCATGAAATCGCACACAATGCAATTATGTGAATGATTTAACCGCCATCACATTAAATACATTTTACGAATCCCTCGCCTCGTTTAGTCGGCACAAACACCTCAGCTAATGACGTGCACATTTCCGAGCTTTTGCAGTCGAAGCATAATATTTTCCTAATATTTTGACAAATTTCACATAAACTTTTCATAAACATAATTTTTGCATACAAATTGGATAATAAATTCAAAATCAGATTTCGCTCAAACGGCAGGAACGTTCGCAACGCTTCACAATGGATTTGAGAGTTCATTGAATTGTGGAACGAAGAGTGCGAAGTTTCTTAGTGACTCACATTCCTGACCTTCCCTAAAAAGCTTTCGCAAATAGCAAAACTGGTCTCTGGATTAGCCAGAAAACTTTTTTTGTCGCTCATAGACAAACATACCGCTCGATGTCATTATCATTTAAGTTAATATTTGCCGAATGTTGCAACATGCATAACAGCATGCACGCTCAACAATAATCCAATAATTCACAATCAATTATGCAAATATATTCGCACTGAACATGATTCACGCTTTAACTCTCGAATAAAATGAGACGGGTTCGAAAAAAACCGTTTTTATGTTTTAATTTGCTTCGCCAGCGTTGAAACAAAAGCCCTCGAGAAAGGTTTTTGTTGTGCAATTTTTTTCGCGCTCTCGTGTTAAATTGATTGGCAGCGAACAACAAACAAAATAACTTTTGTTGAGATGAGGCCGAAAGGGAATTGAAGAAGAGATTTTATGGAGAGCTTTAAACGGAATTGAAAACCAGAAGCACTTTTTCATGTTGTGCAATTAAAGAGCATTGATACGCCAAACAGAGTTTTATTGCCGCCCTTTCGCGATTGTGTTCGTTTCAAAGCGGAACGAGAGTTTCGAAAAATAAGATTTAAGATGCTTTGCAGACCCGAAGGGCGAGAAACGGTCCCGTTATAAATTTCCAGAAAATATATTTGAAGATTAAATTTTAATTGAACAAGAATTTGAGAAGTCGATCTCAAATATTTGCCTTCCAATCGAGTCATTGACGCCGCTCAGGTAAACAATGAATTCTTCTTCAAACTGTTCTATTTAAAACTTGAGCAACTCAAGGGTTTCTGATCTCTTTCTTCGGTCTGTTTGTTTGATTTCTGCTGCAGAGGAGAAAAGCTCAACCCGCGTTTGACTGAAGGGAAAAGGATTTTCTGTAATTTATCGTATAAATTGCTCTCGATACCTGAAACCAGCACAAGGCAGTCATTAGGATTTCAATCATGTTCCGAGTTCCAGAACCTCGCCAATGACCCGGTTTCTTTCCCACACTTTTTGGCTACACGACGTTTCGATGTTTCCATCCTAAATTTCGTTTTGATCTCAGCCACATCTTTGCTGATGATGTGGGAGGGAGAACATTTTGCCAGTTTTCTGAGAGCCGTTGCTCGTCTTTTCTTTTACCCGGAAGACTGCTTTGTTGACGAGATTGAATCGCCGAACGATTTTCTTCCGAAACGACACGAGCAAAGTGATTTGCCCGTAAGGACAAATTAAAGGAACATCGAGAAACTTAATTATTTAGCTCTGCTTGCACAGCAACTTCTGCCTTCTGAATCAGGTGTTAATTAATTCTGCTTAGTCGGTGGATGTGGATCTCGATAATTCTTTCTTCGATGCTAATTTGTAATTAGCATCCTCTGAATATTTTCTGCAAACTGCTTGCGCAAACATTCTTCTATTTGATCGCTAAATTGCATAAACTTTCTCTTCCCCGCTGCTGTTTATTCTTTGTCGTTAAGATTACAGTTAAATAAGTTGTCGCAGTTATTTAATAAGAATCGCAAGAGAACGAGAGACATAACTATAAATTGAAAAAGCAAACTTGCGTTTGAAGTTTACTGGAATCAGGTCAACGAGCGCCGCAGGTTTGGGATTTTCTTCTGTCGTGCAGATTAAATTATTGAGTTTGAGTTTTTGTGACGACTTCTTAGTGGAACAAAAACAAATCTAACAGACGTCGAAATCCAGTCTAAACCGTTGAATAATTAAGCAAACGGTCGTCTGCCCAAAAACAGGAAATCTTCGAGACCGTTGCATAACAAATGTGTCGTTGACACCGGCAGATTAAATTCGTATAAGGAAATGTCCACCTTGTAAAATTCAGCGAAAAGAAGTTTATTATGAGCAGCTCAACGAACTTGAGTAAACAACTTATTCCGCTTTAGAAAGATTGTTCTGGCGCCTCTGCAATCTGCTGCGGTTTTATTACCGAGCCAAAATCTCCCAAGTTAATTGAAGAATAATTTTTTCTTCCAATTCATCGACCCGGCACCCGGATTGCTTTCACGTGCTAACAGAAGCTGACTAAGTGCAAAATAATTGGATCTGCTTCGACAGGTAATTACAGCTCAACAGCCCGCCAAGCGTCATCCATCTCATCTTGAGTTTCCGGATGCCAAGAACAATTTGTACAACTGAATTTACATCATAATCCATCATTAAGAGTGTGAGAAGATTTAATATTGTTCTTCGGTAGCGATTTACTTCGCTCATTGTTGGACAGAGCACGACGTTCCATTGTCGATGAAGAGCCGCAGTCAAGTTCAAGGTGACGTTCAACTGTTTGTCTACACTTGTTTCGTTTAATATTTCAGCGCAACTTTACAATTTATGTTTATCTTCGCCGCCGAACGAAATCGCTTTAAATAAAATCGCGAATTTATGTATTCAGCGAAGATGTTACGTGATGTGAATGCATCGAGTCAACTTTTTCAACCAAGTTAACCGCGACTTTCACCTTGGCATTGAATTGGCTTGTGCAATTTTCGATAACCGTTTTTACGAACTTCTCTGAGATATTTATTCGCGTTTCAAAGTCTCGAAAGTAGGCAACAATAAAAATTGATAAAAAAATTGATTGAACAATACACGAGCTAAAGGGAAACACGGCGTACTTGGAGAATTGCACAAGAGACGAGTCAACTTCATAAACATTAGTCAGTGATTTACTCATTACAAAAATATTTCCATTGTTCTTTGTCGAACGTCTTCTATGCCAGTTAATTAGGAAACACCAAGCCAGTCGTTAGTGCAATTAACCTGTCATCGATATCTGATTGAGAAGTTTGCTTTTCATGGCACCTTCGGCACTTCCAAACGCCGCTAGCGTTTATGAATTGTCTTGACAGCGCGCAGTAAAAAGAATTTACGATGCATGTTCAAGTGAAAATCATTCGAGCAGCAAAACGATGAAAAGAAAAGAGAATTCCGCACTGAACTTGAAGAGATTTTTCCGCACTTCCCATGGTTACGTCAATTCCCTGTTCGAGTTGATTTCTTATCAACAATTCTTTTCCTTTTGAGACGAGCTGATTCAATTTGCAAAAAGGAATTCAATTTTCCACCAAAGCGCATCTCTCTGCTTCTACTCGATTTCTCTGGGACTTTGCTATCGTTTTGGTGTCAAGTCTTTCGTCGTTGTCGAAGGTTAAGAAATCTTTTCAAACTTTTGCACCCTCGGAGAGAAATGCTAATGGCTTTCATCCACTAGACAAGCGCTTTTTGTCGCGATTCATTAGGATTGAATTTCGTTTGTCTCGTCAAGCTTTTTGTCTTTAAAACTTTTCGAGATTTTCAATTTTTTCCAGTCACTTTTTTACTCGACTCTGAGAATTCCTCCGATGTTCTTTTATTAGATTGCGTCCAATTGAATCACTTCGAGTGGAAACACAAAGACGCCCCCTCGTTTTTGTCGCTGATAATTCCATCTCGAAAGCAGCAAAATTGTTTCTCTCACAGCAATTTTCCTTTTCTATTTTTATTTTTCCACGAGAAAAGGTCCAGAAGATTTTTTATTTATTTTTATTTTCAGCGCTCTTGCATTAAGATAGAGAAATTATCCTCCATCAATGCGACGTATTAGCAGAGGCAAAAAGGAAATGAATGTTAGGCAATCGAGGCACGTACCTTTTGCACGAGAACTTTCTTCCCTAATGCTTTCGCTCTTTTCACTTTAAAATTTTCTTCACTTTTTAGACTCGAAAAGTGTTTTTAAAAAATTTCTTGCACACGAAACTTTTTCCACTGCAAAAGTTTTTTTCGACTTTTCTCGTTGAGAATTTTCAGATCAATCTAAGCTGAAAGCCTAGCAAAGGTAACTGTTTATTTTCTCTTATTTCGTTCCTTATTAAAAACCTTTTTTTAACTACATCGCGCGACAACAGTTCGATTAAGAATATTGTGCAATCTTTGATTATTCAGGTACTTATATACTTTTTCCGCTTGCTGGCTCGCTTATGATGATCGTCTTATACACTGCTGCCTTCTTTCCACTGCCGTGTGTGTATGGGCTACTCTCTTGGTCCCAGTGTTGAGTGCCCATACTCCCAGGGAACAGCGACGACGACTTATCTCTCCGTTCTTCTTCTCTATGTTTTTTCGTTCATTCTACATGTACACAGATATTGTTTTGTTCACTTCATTTTCGCGATATATTTCCATTCGATACTTTTTTGGTCTTGAAAGAATTTTTATGCTGTATGATACTTTATGAGTGTGATTGCAATGCTTTTCTCTCCGATTCTAAGCTCAGCCAGAAAATAAAAATCATCATCCATTAGTTTCATTGAATGGTTGGATTGCAGTGGAGCTTAACGCTCAGAATGATGCCTTGTACGTGAAGTTTAGAAGTAGTTGTAGCTTTAGAGATTCTCGTTCGTCGTCTTTATTTGTCGATTTTGTTGCTGGCATTTCGGCTGTTTGCGGACGTGAGGAGAAAAGTTTGCTTAGTCTCGTTTTAAAGGCGAGCGGAGAAATGTTCGGATCGCCTGCCAAGCTGTCTAAGACACTGTCCGAACTTGTTCTCTTCTCCCTTTTCACCTACATCGACTTCATTGCTCATTCAATTTCATCCTCGTTTGCGCTATTTGCATTTTGCCCTTAAAAGCAAATTTGTTAATTTGACTTTATTTCCGTATCAAAATAAACAGCACAAAGCGAAAGAGAGAAAAACTTTTCCAGCTTCCAAGTTTATTTATTTTCCGATTTTTTGTCTGACGTATTTAAAAGATTTATGGGCGCTAAGAGGATGTGAGACGATTCTCTCGCCGGGGAAGAGAAATTCTTCTTTGGGCTTATTCTTCCTCGTGTAATCATAATGGAATGTTGCAGTCATAAATGTTAAGTGCAGGAAAAATTGCATAATTGGCATCGGTTGAACAACAGAGAGAATGAAGTTCACGCCGAAAAAGTTGATTCAGGTTAATGACATTTTCGCGCTCGGCATTCGAAATGACCTTAAACTTGTGTGTTGTGCAAGGTTTCCGCAATTCGTTTCTTTTCTTTTTCTGTGGGCGATGCGATCGTTTTCGTCTCATATCGACTTAGTCCCACTTTCGTCGCTCTCGTCCAGCTACAAAAAATCTTTCGCTCGCTCTCGTATGAGAAACGTCAACAAGTTTCCGAAAGCGAAAATCCCGTTCGGTTCTTTTTGCAGAAT
Organism: Smittia sp. YW1114-2; assembly: GCA_033064975.1. Lineage (NCBI taxonomy): Eukaryota > Metazoa > Arthropoda > Insecta > Diptera > Chironomidae > Smittia > Smittia sp. YW1114-2. The sequence goes on from CP093833.1 coordinate 8,742,636, forward strand.
CGAAATCCAACCTTTCTCGTATTATCTTGTTCTGATCAGCTTTAAATTTTGTTGGAAAGAGCTTTCCTTTTAAGACACTTACGATAAAACATCGAAATTAATTTGTTGAAGACTTCAAGAAATCTTTGTTCAATCATTCTTGGCAGAAGTTTAAAAAATTGAAATTGAAAATTTTCAAAATAAATTTAACATTCAAAATGAGAAAAATTCTTTGCTTGGATTTTGAGTATAAAATATTTTGTAATAAGCTTTGTCGTTATTTAAGAAAGTTCTGACTTTGAAGCTTAATAAACTTTAAAGTAGATAATTTTAATCATTCAATTTTGACAGACTTTATTTCCTCTATGATTAGGAGTGGCGAGTACAGACGAAACGTTATTAATATTACGACTATTTTTAAAGGTGGCAGATACAATCTAGTTTACAAGAAATTCACGACACTGTCAGCCTAACTAACCATCCCAAAACAATTCATCACCGCGACGAACTCGTTATACTTAAGCGATTACACTAAACAACAGTTTCTGGCTTCCCAACGTTTTCATTTTCATTTGAAATTTCAATAAAACTTTATTGTTGAACAAATAATCGTTTTACGACTATGGAACTGTCGGCAGTGCTCCGCAAAGATTGTTATCGAGTGTGTTGCTGTTAAGCGTGCTGGTGATGATGTGAAGAGAAGAGCGAGAAAACAATTCAAGCGCCGACCGAATCCCATTGAAAGTTTAGAAACCAATTTATGACTTGGGATGGGATCGTGCACTCTAATTAGAATCTTTACTTATCGAGCAGCAGCCTATAAACTCAGCGTTTGATTGCATTATAATTTAGGAACTTTGATTGCGACGTGTCTTATCCACAGTTTAGAGTCATTGTTCGTTGTTTATCTTCGCTATTTTCCTCTTCCCGCTGTTTTCAGCCGAGCGAGCAAGACAATAAAGTAGAGAAAAAGCCGCGGAACATAAATGTTAGCGCCGGAATACGCGACGATGGGAATGAGAAGAAGGAAGGATGGAGTGGTTTCAACTAAACAGCAAAAGACAATCAGCCTCAATGTGTTATTTGTTGACAACTATTTTGGGGAAGCCGTTTGGAATGTTGAATGAAATAAGCAAAATGCAGACGAAAATCGTTTGGTAGAGTGTCGAGAGCAAAGAACGCATCATCACTTCGCTTGAAATCATATCACGACAATTCTCTGTCTTCTCTCTCTCCAGCGTTTCTTTTCAATTTGAAACAATTTTATTTACAGCGTTTGCAGCAGCAGAATAATAAGTTCAGTTAGAGAATAAAGCGCGATATCGGCGAGAGATAATAAGAATGTTTCTTCGTTTGTGTGTCTGCTGCAACCGTTATGGAATCTTCCCGGACGACTGAGAGATGTTAATTGCAAAGAGAATCTTGCAGATAGATTTCAGTTTCTTCTCGAGCTTGAGAGTTTAAGACTCGAAGGAATTTGGTGTGGAAAGTTTTATGTCGTCAGCAAAGATGTTTGTGGGATTCAACTGCAGTTGGATTGTTCAAGAGCTTCGTCACGTGAAAAGTGGCGCAGTTTCTTGTTAAAAGTTTAGGAACTTCGTAACCATCAAATTTTCAAGCACTCTACAATTTTCATGAAGTTTGAAAACCTCTTCCTTCATTCAGCCGCCTCACTGCTCTAATCTTTTTATTTATGTCGCTTTGCTTAAGCAAGGAAGTCAACTCCACTTAAATCAGACCCACACGCTCCTATCTGGCATCTTATCTTGCATAAACTTCAGTCTACGCTCGGATATTAATAAATAATGCTTCTTCTGCAAAGAGGAAACATAATAAACGCTTGATAGACTCATTTTCTCAGCGCCCAAGAACGAATGACGATGCGAAGGCCGGAGAAAATATTTATTTACTTTTTATGCTAAGAGGCAGTTCGCAGCGTCTTCGCGGAATGGCTTGACTTATGATAAGGAATCTGTGATGAATAGCGCCCGGGAGATACTTCCGCTGACTGTTTTTTGGCAAGGTGTCGCTGTAAAGATTTTGCAAGCTCATCATTCTCTCAACCTACATTAAACGTTTTCTGACATTTGAGACTCAAGAATCTAGACGGCTCCAGCTTAACGGTAAACATCTTTTCTAAGTTCGACTGTAATTAATTGGGTCGAAGACATCAATCTGCACGTTTCTTCCTCCTGTCGAGAGTCACATGTCGCATATCTTCTCGTTCTAACAAACAAGCTTAATTGCATGATGTCGATGAAAGTCCATCAGATGATGATATTACCTCTGTAATTACCGCTGATTACATTCAATGTGTTTTATGAATGCCTCGAATTGTTTTCGTGTGTATAATATTACGAGAGATCTGGTCGCTGCCCTGTGAAGGTAACGTCAAAGCTATAAATTCTAGAGGTACAAGCCCTGTACTGTTGGAACCGACAGCGAGCAGCACATAAAAACATTATTTATCTGTGCTGGTTTCATGCATAAAATTGACTCGAATTACGTCAAACGACAAAGTACTTAGTGACTAAGTTCATGATGCTCATAATTTCCCCCCATCAGACGGTTTAAGGTCGTTGGAATTTCCTCGAATCGCATCTGTGTGATGTCATTGACGATACATTGGACTCCGGTCCGCCCATCAGAATTCTGTACCACTTACAACGCTTTTAGAGAAGCTGACGAGAAAATTACAGAGATTTCATTGACATTTTTGTGCAAGTCATATTACGGTAGTTCAGTTCATTATTGTTTGCTGCAGCTGATAAAGTAAGAACGCTGTCCCGCTCAAAATATAATAAATTTTATTTCTCTGACAGTTTCCTCTTTTGTTTTGCTCATTTTTTGACTCTTGAATCACGACTGTGCCTTTTCTCCTCTCCGGTAGAACCTGTGCACTGAACATTCAATAAAATTTCCCATCTTTATCTCCTTCGAAAGCCGTCCACTTCAAATGTGCTTTTCGATCAACGCCGTGAATGGGAAGAATTGAAAAGCGAGATAGCGGAGAGGCAGAGAACTGGAAGATTCTTCTTCTGGCGTAATACATTCTGAACTTTTAACCTTTTGCTCGTCGGCAACAATTTACAACGCTATCAACAGGAAATGAAGTAGAACGGCAAGAATGCTTTGACTTCTAAAGATCACATGCATTTGTAGCACTTTGCACAGGAAAATTCCCCGACAGCCTCTCGTTCAAACAAATCGTTTGACGTCAAAGCAACAATCCGAGCCTTAGTTTCGTTCAACGTTCAATTTATCAACGTTTTCATGCAATAAAATCGGGCAAATTTCAGTTGATCCGATGACCCAATAAAGAATCACGGGAGTTTGAGGAACAGCGAAATATATTGAAGAAATGCAGGGAAGATCGCAGATAATTTTGTCTTTTGCGGTTCTCTTGCTTCAGCAGAGTTGTCTCGCAAAACTGAATTAAAAATCTCTCTCCGGTGCTTTGCCTTTTAACAGGCGACAAGGCAGAAGTTCTTCGGCGACAAAGATATTTGTGCTAATAAGACGAAGCGAGAGAGGGAAAAAGCCATCGGCTTTACCGTTACCTGATTTTGATTTGCCTTTTTCTCCGCGTTGTGCGAATTCAATATCAAAATCTTTTCCTCAAATTCATAAACCTTTTAAGCAACTTCTCCAGGGACTTCGCTCTGCTCGCTTAAAATGTATTTTGGATTCTCTCCCGTTTTGGAAACTCAAATTGATATTTTATTTAAATTCTTGGAATCATTTTCTTTCTCCTTCTTTTATGGCCTTCGATAATCATTTTACTGCGCGTCGGTGCTTGGTAGAAAGATCCAAAATTTGTCAGCAAGTTGCGTATTTCCGAGCAGTTAAATTTGCTGGAGGAAAATCAACATTCGTATCTGGGGAAGATTATCGTGAGAAATTTTCCATACCTAACGACATAATCGTTCAATCTCCAGGCTGGGAAGGTTAGCCATCTGTTTAATCCGTAAGACTCGCAATATTTACCAATCGTAAAACAAACTTGAACGGTTTTAAAGACAACTACGAATAATTCGGAAAGTTTGTCTAACGTGCACAAACATTCTAATGACTTTAACTGATTGTTTAGCTCAGTTAATATAAAAGCATACTAGCATTTCCACTGTTCTACTTGAACTCATTTCACACTCTCAATAGATGATACAGCAGCTTCAGTTCATGTCATAGTTTAGTCGCGAGATGTTCGACGTTTGGTTTCTTCTAGTTTTGTTTTCAGTTGCGACAAAAAGTATAACAGTTGCATCTGAAATCGATGACGAGCTGTGTGATGATCATTTTCTCGCCTTCCCCGAAGCGTTGCGAACGCATCAGTTCTGGCCATTGAGTCGTAAGATATTAGTGGAAATTTTGAAAAATCCGTATTAGGAAGTAATTCGTTTGATAGTCATGGACTCGTGGGGGAAAATGGAACCGGGTCTTCTATTTGGCAGCCATTTGAGTTATGGAAGATTCAATGAATGCCTAAACTTCACCGCAACAACTGAAGAGGTTGGAGTTATTCAAGGTCAATACTGTTTGGTGTCCTGGATGGTTCCGCAAGTTCTCTCAATTTTCAATATCACAGACAATTCAGTGCTGTCCCAGTTACAGTGAGTCTTCAATCTTAGGATAAATGCAGAAATAACTTTATGTTTTAGTTTCGCTAACGGCATTTGTGTGTCTGCCAAGTGTTCTACTGAGAAAGTCCATGATATCCTAGTCATGCTTCTGCCTTCACAGTTTGAAGTTCACGGGATACAATGTCAAACAAATGATCCTTTGCCTTTCGATCACGTCGACATCGCCACGATGTGAGCAAAAGTTTTCGAATATTTGATAATAGTTTATATTCGGTTTGACAATTCCAGATCAATGCTCTCGGTTTTTGGAGTTCTAGTTGTCTTAAGCACATCGTACGACACTTTGACGCGATGGAAAATTAATAGAAGAGCTGACAAATTATTGAAGGCTTTCTCCATTCACAAAAATGGGAAGAAACTTTTTAGAATTGAAAGAAGCGAATCAACGAACAGGTACGAGTGCTTGGAAGGCCTAAGAGGAATGTCAATTTTGTTCATCATTCTTTTTCATCGAGCTGGCTTTGACTCTTACGTCTGTTCAAACATTCTGGAGTTTTTAAACTTTACAAAATCGTACAAATTTGTTTTCCTTGTTTGGGAGATTTTATGCGTCGACACTTTCCTGACAATTGGCGGATTTCTTTTTGCATTGCAAATACTTCTCGCACTAGAGCGGAAAAAATTGAACCCAGCGAGATTATATTTCCATCGTTATGTTAGATACACTCCTCTCCTTGTTAGCACAGTTCTATGCTACTCTTCGTTATTCCGACATATCAAAGGACCAAACCTTGCTAAAGGTACAATATTAGTGAATGATTGCAAACAGTACTGGTGGTCTATGATTCTTCACATACAAAACTACATGAACCCCCACAATGTCTGTCCTGCTCAAGGTATTTATTATATGATTTACATGATCTTTTTTAACTGCTTATTCGTTATCAGTCTGGTATTTGTCGGTGGATTTCCAACTGTATATCGTTACGCCGCTCTTGATCTACCCAGCATTCAAACTCGGTTGGAAATATTTATGGACTCTGATAGCGATAACAATTGCTGCTACAGCCCATGTGATCAATTTTGGATTGAACAACGAATTCATGATGACTGAGTTACATGCGTCGGAAAACGTGGAATCACTTTACGCTCCAACTCATGCTAGAATGCCGCCTTGGTTGATTGGAATGGTTTTGGGCTACATCTTCTTCGAAACTAAGGACAGGGAGATCAAAATGAACCGACATTTGTGCACGTTTCTCTGGCTATTGTCGATCGTGTTATTCGGTTCAATCATAGCTAGTTTTCAACCCGTGTCACAATTTATAAATAACAAAACAACTGTCTTGGAAAACATACTTTTCCTTGCTCTGCAGCGATTGCTGTGGCCAATTCTAATTTGCTGGATTATTTTTGCCTGCCACAAACTTAAAACTGGAGGGCCAGTTCGCTGGATTTTATCGCTACCGCAGTGGCAAATCATAGGAAGGCTCTCATTGTCCATGTACATAATTCATTACTGTTATCAAATTTTGCAGTTGGCCCACGCTAAGGATCCACTGACTTACGAGTTCGCATCACTGGTAACAAATTTGATTTAGTTTTACATTTCATTGAATCATTGATTTTTAGATGATAACATGGATAGGAGACATAGCGATCGTTTCGATTCTTGCAGTTTTCTTCTGTTTGGTGTTCGAAATGCCGCTTTGCATCATCGCCAACGTCATATGGCCGAAAAGTTCATCTCTAAACAACGAGCAAGAGCTTACCGAAACATGCCTGTCAAGAACAAGATTCTAGGGAGAAGATCGGGGAAAATGAACTAAAAGCTTTCGAGAAAAAAATTATTGCGATGTTTTAAACATTATAACTTGGCGTAATTGAATCAAAGATTAAAAAGAAACTCCATAGTTTTCGAACAAGTATTTAGAAGTGATGAAACTGAAGATTAGTGGACTGAAGTATGAGAACTTGCACAGAGTCACGCAACAAAGGAGCGCACCTTAAGACGAAATGGGAAAGGTCTTGAACTCTCAACCAACAACAAACGGTGTCTTGCGTACATTCGTAAGTTAGTTTGCTCGGCACACGTTCTCGTGATGATGATGGCAGCTAAAATACGAAACACGTTGCACGCTTTGCTCTCGAAAAATCATTTTTCAAACATAATTTCTTATTCAGCAGACGAGACGCTTGTGTATTTCCTTAATACGTTGACTAGATGTGAGAAATGAGCTAAGGAGGATTAAACAAAGCGAACGAGCGAGAAAAGATTAAGTTTATTATGAGGTGATTAGACAATCAAATCCAATTAAACGTGTAATTAATTGAATCATTAGCACATTTCGCCCTCGCCCGGCTTCTCGCTCTTTACGAATTTGCTGCTATGCTTTTGTTTCAAACACAATAGACGCTTTGATATACGAGTAGCGATTTCGTCGATTAAGCGGGACAGTTCAATGATTGCGGAACGTTTCTAAATTTATCCTGAAAATCTCTTTGAACTAATAAGACTTCAAAAGAACTCAGAGGCTTTTCCATAAGGATCAGCACATAATCAGCGCTCAAAAACGTTTTACAACCTTTCTCCCAAACTTAATTGGGCGAAGCAATTAAAAGCGGATTCAGAATGAGCGTTGACAATGACAAGTTCCACTCCTTGCTCACGTCTGCGATAAACTTTCGTCTGTAGTTTTCCTGACGTCTTCAAGTCTGTTCTTAATTAAATTTGTGAGGAATTTCTGTTGATTTTCGCTCGAAGAAATGCTGGAGTGCGAACAAAAGGGGGGAATTTGAACAGCTTCCGCATTTTAAGCTCCTGCTTTGACTCGACTGCGGTGAGTTTTGAAAGATTTCCCTCCCACATGTCGTTCAAACATGAAATCCGAGCGAAGGAATGCATATGAAGCTGCTAATTCAACTCGACGGTGATTAACAACTTGAAGTGAAAACGTAATTTTTTTGCTTCCGTTTGAGCATAAATTTCGAGCAAAGTACGATTTGTGAAGCAGACCTAATCCTCCAAAGCCAGTGCAAACAAGAAGGAAAGATTTTTGTTCCAATGTTTGGTTCCACCATCCGAGCATTTAACGCATAAAAAAGCAACGACAAGAACAAAGAATTTCCTCAAGCTGCAAGTTACCTGCAGCTTAATTGGCGTGTGTAGAGTTAATCAATTTAAGCAGAAATTCTTCCTGATGCTATCGCGTGAAATAAATTTACAAATTACTGTAATTTAATTTCAATTTTATAGCCACTTGTCGTTGTTGCATGGAGAGGAGGAAACCAGACTTCTTCGTCATTCAAATTTAGTTTCGCATGTGCAAACGTGTTGCGTCTTTGTTTCGAGCGTCGAGTTCCTTGTCAAGAAATTATTTTCCGATGCTAATGAAGATGGACCGAATTAATTTGAAGAAAGACCGAGAGAAGATGTTTAAAATTCTGACGACAAGGAAAGGAGTTGTCTGTTGCCTCCGATTAAATCATTCAAACTCTGCTCGTACCAGCATTACTCACTTAATTTACGATCGTCCCCACATAATGACAAAAACTTCCTCTTCAAGTATCGCAATGAATATTTAATAAAAAGTTTTGCAATTTATTCTCGAGGTTGATTAAATCATTTTGATACAACAAGTTTTTTGATAAGAAAATATTGGGAAACTTTTGCCTTGTTCTTGAGCTCGAAACAGCAGTGACAGTGGAACCGTTGTATGATAATTTCGGCTCCTTCAGTGCTTGTCTTTCCGCAACGTCGAAGCGATGTGTGTAATGTGGCAATAAATTTTCTTTTGATAATGATAATTTGATTTGACATTAATCACCGCCCATAATTCTACTTGTTCCTCTTCGTTCTCGCCCTGTATTGTTCTCGGTAATTGGCCCTCACTTGCGTTGTACGAACATACTGAAGAACAGCGCGGCGTCGCTTCGTCATTAAATTAACAGTTTTTAAGAGAAAATTACAGCTGATGACTTTGCAAGCTAATTTAAAGTGGTGTAGGAAGCTGATTCATCGCTGCATAATGATGAGAGAGGAGCGAGCCACTTGGCTTCGAGTCAATGTTGATCATCTGTCAACAAAAGTTTTCTCAACCCAAAATCTCAGACGAGTGTTTGTATAAAGGTGATTTAGCAGAAACATGATCCATCCACACACAAAACTGCAAATATTGTTAACAAATTGCAAACAGTTTCGGTCAACAACCGAATTTGTTTGCTTTGAATCTTGAGACGTTCGCCGAATAATCACAAACATGGCATCGAAAATTTGGGTCGATAGGCGGTCGGGCTTTCCAGCCGACGTTAATCGACGATTCATCTTTCAAGAGTTCTCTTCATCGCCAGAAACTTCTCGGAACAATGATGATTAAATCACGAGAATGAATTGCCAGGAGACGAAATCATTATGCAGAAGAAAGGGTTGTGCTGATGTTAATGAGACGAGATTCAAATTCAAATTTATGCAAAAACTCATTACGATTTTAAACTGCGTCTCAGAGAATCTTTAAGCAGTCTTCATTGATGCAACTTTTTGTCGAATAATTAAAGACACAGTCGAGTCATGATTTGTTAGATCAGCAAACTAACTTTAACTTCTGATTCCACTTGCAGCAGCGAGTTGTAAATCAAGTGCCGAGCCTAAGAAACCCCGCGATTCAACTTCAATTCCACTCTGCTATTAATGAATTTCATCATCATTCATGTCGAGGGTTTGGCTTATCATTCGGCTTCCCTGAAGTTCTCTCCTTCGACAGCGAAAGGAATTTCCATTCCTCTCAAAATTCGAATAAACCTTGAATTATAAAACACATTTTTTCGTTGAAATTTATGAGTTCTTTTGCCGAGTTTTTGTTGAAGAAATTTATTGCCAGAAATGATTCGAGCGGTTCCGCTCAGCATTAACAAATTTATAGACGAAGCGATTTGGAGCTTATGCTTGGTAGAACCTCAAGACGGCGTCATTTGCTAAGCAACTTTTTGTTTTAATATTTCACTCGTCGAATCGCTCGAAGTTGAAGATGAAGAACAAGAAGAACTGAAGCAAAGTCCATTAACAAAATTAGGAGTTTTTCTAGTAGAACTTGCAAGTTTATTAAATTATATCTTTAATCTTTTACAGTCTTGAATCGAGATAAATCCTGGAAAGCACTGGCGAACAAAAAGTTGAATCAACAAGCTTCCCTCGAACTGATAGAGCTAGCAGGACTAATTAATGAAATTAGCTTCATTGGCTTGTCTGCGAGGATTCATAAATTATGCATTGACTGAGGGCAATTAACTCAACACTCGATCTAGATTCGCTAAACCTCACCATGAATCAACGACAAGTTCTGACTCTTCAGATTTTCTCGTAAATTGATTTTTATTGAAAGCCCCGGAAAATGTTTTTCTTCAATAACAAAAATTTCAATAAAGATGTCACTCGAACGTTTAGCGACCCGAAATTCCCCAAAAAAATTAGCGAACGCCGACATTAAAAAGTCATTTTTTCATCAAATTCCTGCCCACAGCACTCTCGAATTCTTATTCCATGAATGTCACGAAAACGTTGGCCGGTCGAAAACAATTGCGATTTTGTAACTTTTCCTCCGCTTCGAAGTTAACTTGGCTGATCCGAAGCGAGCGGTTGTCAACGAGAAAGTTCATGCACCTGTTGGTGTGCTTGTCATACAGGCGAGTTCCATAACACATTTGTTAACAGCGTGTACACAATCGATACACCTCAAGGCGATTTTTCGGGCAGAAAATACTTTGATGCACGTAATAAATTTAATACGAACAGGTAAATTACAAAGTCGATAATACGCTGCGATTAATTATGTGGTTTTACGAGGCATGGCGAATGCATAAATATGAGCTCAGACGGCTTGCGGCTCCACGCGAAGGTCAAGTTTAATAAACATCGTAGCCAGCGCATCACGAGAAATTTCCGGAGAAATTGAGACATCTTAGTGATAAAGATCTAACAACGCGGAGTGAAGAACCAGATCGCGATAAACCTGCAGCTTAATTTTTGCTTCGCATGAACCGGCGAAATACTTCACTCTTGAGCCCTAAAGTTACGATGTCTTAATCAAAATTTAATTGCGAGTGAAATAAATATTCCACGCTTAAAAATTCGTTCAATTCCTGCAAATCAGTGCAGTTTGCGAACACAGTCATAAGTTGGTTTTAAGTTGATTAAGTGCAGGGTAAACCCCTCAGATGAATTACACTTCATTGCAGTGGCGAGGGAGAAATTGATCTTCTTGAACTCAACGGGTGCAAGTAACGAGTGCAACTAACGATAAGGAATTTTCATCCTCTATGTTCTGGATTCAAATCGAACTTCGGTAACTCCCACAAAGCGGACATGATTTACATGACAAAGACGCAACTCATGGAAGTAATGACCGAAATATTTCTCCTCTGCCAATCCTCTTTCTTCAAACATCTCCAAAGTTACGGCGACGCGAATCGACGGCTTTAAATAGAACGCACACTGCAAGACAATGCATGATGATGACGAAAGCTGAGAGGACGAAACGAGCGAAGAATGAAATTGAATTTCATTGAATGCACAAACAATTCCTATTGAAACGAGGACGTGTCGCAACGAAGCGAGCAAAACAACATTCTTTTACAAAATATAAATTGACAAAAGAAATCTGGCAAATTGTGATGTAAAATTTCGATGAAGTCATTTCAAGCTGCCCGTTGCAGAGTCAAAGGAATTTCACGAGCTAATGCATTGAACATTGAGCTGCGTTGATTTGCTCGCAAATCTCCACGTGAATGCGTTACTATGAACACCTTTTTAGGATCAAATGGTGACCAGATAACTTTTTACCTTAGTTTCGTAATCACTCTTTGTTGATGATTAAGTTAAGAAATGCTTTCATTCAATTAATAATCTTTCGTAGATTCCAACTGATAGTTCCCTGCGGTATCGCTTAATTCATGCGTGATCGTTTGATTGAGAGCTGCATCAATTAAAATGCAATCAACTAGCCTACCATCGGATTTGCGTGTAATCCCATCCCGATCGATGGAAATCAATTAATGCTGATATCAAATTACATTTCAATATTCATTCAAAGCGCATCGTTGCGGCCTGCAGAATTTTAATTAAACGGTGCTGTGGCTAGAGCTTGGCACATGTTTGCACCCATAAATAATGCGATTCCGACAAATAAGCCGCTCAATTATGCACTAATAGATGATAGCAAATTAATAGACGCTTTTCTTCCATTCCATGAGGCAATGTCGAGGTCGCTCAGCAACCTTGTTTTCGCTTCTCTCTGTTCGCCGAATGAGTTCAGCTCTTTGTTAGTTACGTGCAGCATTCTTTGCCATGTAATCTGATTTATCAGCCAGATCGAATCGAATAAAATTAAGCGTTTCGCCAAATGTTCTTTATGGAAATTCCTTCGCCAGCTCTTTATTGGTCGGATGAGATCGACGTGACGATAAAAGTTATTGCCAGCTTACTAAAGGGACTGTAATCGACAAAAAAAATTATGTTTTAATGGCAACAACATTTTCACTGATTTGTCACAATTTCCCGTAAATGAATTTTCTGTGACCACCTTCTCGGAACTCTCGCCATGAAAATAAATAAGTTGCGACATTTCTTATTTATCGCGATAATTCATTTTCAGCTGCAACATTTTATTCGAGGCACAAGCACACTACTTTCAATTGGCGACACTCGCTGAATGCGGAATGACTTCCTTAAAGAAATTATTAATCTGGGATTGGAGTGTGTTCCAGTAAACGTTGACGGCTATAAATAAACATCTGGAATTGATGTCAATGGCAAAGAGAATACGTTTGATGCCGCTGCGCTTTTTGAGCTCTCACTGCGGGATTACCAGCAGAAGCTTCTGAGACTTCCGATTGAAATTCCAAAAGAATTCTGCTCGATGACGCTCAAAGTCTAAACTCTTTCTGTATGCAAAAATTATGGCATCTTTATGGGTTTGACATTATTCCGGCGAAGATTGTCGACACTTAGTGCCGCATTTGAAATGTTTTTCTAGCTTTCTTCCTCGCCCTATTCAGAGACACAATTTCATTGCCATTATATTTGCTTGGCGCTTCTCCAGAGAGCAATCGTTATAAAATATTTCGCAAGTGGCACTAGTGAATATCATTACCAGATTATGTGCATCGCCTTCGTTGTCGTCTTGAAGATGGGCGAGGAAAATGCATTAAAATGACATCATCAATGTTTTCGAGATATCCAAGAGAGTTCAAGTAGATTCGTTATTTAGGGCTTCCGCTTTGTCACATTTTGTCGAGAGAATTCACAGCCGCAAGTGAAATTCCTGCAAAAATTATCATGTCGTTCGACGATCGTCTTATATCATTTGGAGTTCTCAATTTGCATACTCGTGTCATCATTCACTCGTCTCCTAAGGCTTTAAAGATTCTGTTGCGTTTGATATGGCTGGCGCGTCCTCTTGTTTGCTCAACACTCAAACTTTCGGAATAAGTTATGATCTCTTACGCTCGCTTTGTCGTCGATGCTACACGAAGGCGAAGAATGTGGTTGATATCACTCATGTTCAACGGTTTAATTCTTTTGACACTTTACGACTTGTCTCTTGACTTCTTCCTTCTTCGCACGCTTGGCCCGGCAATTCTCTTCTGATGAAATCTCTCCCTTCTCAGAGATTCCCGTCGACAGAAATGTCATCATGCTAAAGTCGTTTATTTATTTTTTATTTTCAAAGTCGTAAAGCGAGCGAAAGTTTCGGGAGAATTTTCATTTCGGATTTTCCTCTTCGAACTTAAATTGGAGGAAGCAAATTTACTTTTAATGTTGCAGACGCTTAATTAACTTCAAACTTTTCACTGAAGCGTTGCGATTTGTGAAGTAAGATTCCGAATTGTAATTTTCCTGTTTGCTGTAAGTTTGGTTGAGATTCTCGTTGAGAGATTTTCTTGCACTTTTAGTAATTGAAGGATGTTGAGAAATTTCTTGCAGTTGCATCATCAGTGATTACGAGTATTTTGAGCCAAAACTTTCCTTTAAAAGTTTCCAAGCAAAAAGAGTGGAAATTTATCGAACCTTTCAGCAGTAATCCGCCTCGATCGTTTGTTTTTGTCGAAACGAGTTTCTTTATGTGCGATTAATGCATCAAATAAACACGAAAAAGAATGTCGCGGAAGATAAAACGACGCCCAAAGCCATTTAGGCTTCATTGGATTAAAATCGGATGAGAATGAATGCGTTCTCCCGAAAATTACACAACTCAACTCGATAACGGCTAACGGTTCATCATCTTTTTTCCTGGGAAACCGTCGAGCGGAATTTCTCAGTTTACGAGGACAAACCCGACAGATGACCGCGCAAACTGAACCATGAGCACTCGCCAAACCTGTAATTAATGATTCACATTCGTTTTTGTCGCGAATGAATAAAGTGAAACGCTCGACAAGATTAATTTCTTTATTGATTCGGAGCTGATTAAAGTAACACGGCAATAGTCATTGATGTGAAGAAGTTGTTGTGGTGGTAGAAGAAGGCTTGGCCCCAAGTTCCCTGTCATAAAAAATGAAACGCGCAATGAGAAAAGAATTTAAACAGCTTTTATTGCTCAGAACAAAATTAATGTTCGGACGAATTTCTCCGCTGAGAGCGATTTGGGACTTTCAGAGCTCTTTGTTGTGAGGTTACTTGCTTTCATTGCCAATGGATATAAAGCTTGATTCACCGAGTTGTGGCTTACATTATCGTTTTTCAAGTGTCGACTCGACACCAGTTCTGGAATGCCACCCACAAACGTCAAGACAAACAACAGAGATTACAATTTGCTCCATTTACCCGCTTCGCAGCTTACACTCACTGAAACCCGCTCGATTCCTTTATGTAAATAAAAACAGACCACGATCCAATCCTACTTAGATCCGAATCAATGGCACCGCTTTCACTGCTCACAACAATAAATAAAGTAGAACGAAATTGAAATTCAATTTACAACCGAAGCTGAACGGAGTCAATGTTTATCCTTCCCTCACATTTACTGTTTCGACATCGTCGCTTAGGTTTTTGTATCAAATGCATTTATGGAAAGCTCCGATCCTTTGTTGCAAAAGCTTAATTTCTTTTTGTTGACAATATCGTTTACGAATCTTTAAGCATCCAACAATTCGCTTGATGTTGAAAATATATTTCTTTAATCATGATTTCTTCAAGTAATATAAGCTCTGATATTTATTGTCAGATATTTTATTTGATGTATTTAGATTTTCAAAACATTCTTAAAACAGACGATGTTACCTTTTCCAGAAATATATTTATCTGATAAAAGAATTTCGAAAATTTTCACTCAAATAATATTGAAAATTATTTATTAATTAGATCTATTCATAAGAAACCTCTTAGGAATTTGTTGTCATTTCCCGTTGATGTTTTTCGTTTTTCGAGTAAACACTACGCACATATCAATGGAAATTTACGCGAATAAATCACACGGAGTAATCACGTTCCTTCCTAATGCTTTCGCTGATAGCTGATTTTGATATAAGCAAAAGTAAATCGGCGATTTCTTTACAGTTCTTTGTTGGACGTCTATCAAAATGAAGCTTTTGTAAGACTTTATATTTTCCGTGTAACCATAAATTCATTTCAAGTTCATTTAGATTATCAGTGTTGACGCTTTGCGCATTAGCAGTTATGAGTGTAGAAGCTAGAGCGGTTGATCAGAATCTTAGATTCAATTGCTTTTTGAAACACTTGAAAGCTATCAAGATGATCGAAGAAGATTTTCCGAACTTTCCTGGACCCACGGACGATAACTGCGATCAGTTGATTGAATTTGTTTCGGGAGCGGTTATTGAAGCTGCGGTAAACACAGAACGTAGAGCAAGAGCAAGGCAATGCCTCATATCAAAATATGAGGAAGAAAAGTTTGTTGAGTTTACTCTTCTGGGCATTGTGTTGAAGGAAACCAACTCGTTATCACCGGAAGAAAAGTCTGAAAAATACAACGATCGGAAGCAGAAAAACATTGAAATCGCCGGGCGTGCTTTAAACTCGTGTATCTACCAACATGTGTATGCCGACCTATTCGAAACAAAAATTGTATTGCGCAGCAGCTCTGCAGCTGAGCACGAAACGTCTTCTTATAATTATTGCATTCGCAAATTTCTCGTCGAAAACGATTTGATTGACAGCAGCTACAATCTGAAGTTAAACCCAAGCAATCTCGACGTCTCGGAGGTCGACTGCGATCACACCATAAAGGAACTGAAGGAAACTGCTATGGAGAGTATTTTAAAAGGACTTCCAGATAGATATCAAAATCATGAATCCAAATCTTGCGCTTATGAGAAGTACACGACGCAAGGGTTTGTCGGAAAAACGATCGCTGTGATCTATTTGGGCGAAATTAATCTCACTCCCGCTCAAAGGGAAGCTGAAAAAAAGAAGTACATGAGTTATATGACAAACGTCTCAAAATCGTTAGCACTTTGTATAGATACTTGAATAAAGTTATATTCTAACTCCAATTTGAAGAAATTTAACTTCGTCATTCAAAACAGATGAAGCCATTTGAAATGAATAAGAAAAAATTGTTGTTTTCGTAATCAGCTTGACCTATGTTGAGTTCGTTAGAGCTATCAATGCACTCTTTTATTTGGACGTTGTATCAGTCAGTGACGCACTGGAGTGAATTGTCTTTTAAAAGTTTCTATTAGAAACTTTTTATTTCTTGATCAAGAATTTATTTAAAATCTTGTATAATCTCAGATAATTGGTATTCAGAAATTCTTAACTTTGATTTAAACATTCTCTCTTCCTAGTTTGGATTAACTTCTATTCCGTGAACTGACTCAAAGAAATCAGACTATTCAACATTGAAGTTTCCGACAAACTTCTTGATTGCAAAGTTTGTTGCCTTTGAAAACTTTTTGTTTGCTTCGTTTTGTGCTTTGAGAACTTCCAAATAATACCACAAATGAATCAAACTTTCACACGTCTTCATACTCGTATTCAAAGAGGAAACAGAATATTTGAGAACACAAGGCATGAAGATGTCGGCCTGAAAGTTATGCAGAGCAACAGAACAAAGCAACAGTTTCATGATTTCTGGCTCAATCTAACGCGCTGTCTTCAACCCCCAAGAATTCCGCTCTTCGCTCTCTGCTCGTGTTCATTTCTGGTATTTTGATTGACATACAGAAGCGTAGGAGAGGAAGTGAAGAATAATGGGAGCTTTAGCGGAGCGGAAATAAAGCGGATGCTCTGCAAGAATTGAAATAATTTGATATGAACAATTTATTTCTTTTTCTCGCTTTCTGTCTCTTGCCACGCAGCGAGGCTCTCGCTTCTAATTCCTCGAGAATGATGGCATGAAAATTGAATAGATTACCTCGCGCAGATCTTAGATAAATTATTGTTAATATATAAATTGAATTAAATCGCTTTCGCTTGCTCGGCATTTCTCGCCGAATTGTTTTTATTACGATAACACTAGATTCCGCATCGACATTCCCTCAACGAGTTTCAGTTTTACCTAAAACTCACAGAGCTGATAAATATTTATAAAGTCATGCATTTAGAAAATCTCTTTGCTAACATTTAATGCGATTTTCCACAAGAAGTGTTTTCCCCAGAAATTGAAATTCAATCTCGAAATTTCTCGTTCACTTATCTTAAGACCTACGGCTGCGAGCGAATAAATAAAACAGAAGCCAGAAACTTATTTCAATTTCACTTCGGAAAACAATCTCGCGATTGAGTTCAATGCAGATAAGTTCGAGATGGAAAGTTGTTCGAAAGTTTTGTGGCAGCCAGGTGAGTTGCGAGTTTTATGAAGAAATTAATTCAACATACGAGAGAGTCAACAGTCGTTAATTTTCGCTCTCAGGCTTACGTACACAACGTGCCTATCGAAAACTATTTAATTGCAAGGGCGTTTGTCACGGTCTAATCTACCATAAAAGCAATACACGCGCCATAAAATCTCCTGTCATGTTTTATTATCACTGCCACGGTCCTAAATTCCATTCCTTCGACGCACACGCACAATAACTTGTAACTTTGTTTAAATGTCATAAAGAAATTACTTAGGCTGAGACTGAACGAAGGATTATAACCACCATCCAAAAGAACCCACACATATCAAGAGGCACTCACTCGAATACTAAAACTCGAACAATACGCGGTAATGATTTTCATGTGATAGAAAACTTTTCCTTTCGAGAGCGCTCTCGAACGAATGAACAGAAAGCCGGAGGAGGATTCATGGAAAAAGCAAAGCTAGAGAGACTTGTTTGCTTGTTCATTGCCAAGACATCGTCAAGGGTAATTCGTGGAAAACATTTATCGACAACAACAACGTCGAAGGGTAGTCTTTGGAGATGAGATATTTTTCATCTTTCGGCAATAATTTATTTTGTCAATATTACTTGCTCGGAATATCAATGATTACGGGACGAGTAAAGTCGAAAGAGAGATGAACGAAGCGGAACTGAAAGCTTTTTCCCTTTCGGTCGCCGATGAATGTATCATCTTTCCAGCGAGAGCCTCTTGTGCCTTCGGATAAATTATTCATCGTATAAAGTGTGGATCACAAAAGGATTTCATTGGAGACTAATATTTCTCGTGAGTTATGACCACTATAACGTCTCCCTGCTATTTTAAGACTTGTTTATGGCGATTTATTTCAAGCGGAGAAAGTTTCTAGCAGCTGCCGCAGTCCCGAGGTGGAAAAGCGAAAACAGGAAAGAAAGTTTCAATGAAAAATTGAATTTGTTTTGTTCCACAGCGAGTTGGAATTTCTTCCATTTCCGATGATTCCATCGAAAGCTTTGAACGTGGGCTGTTAAAAGTCCTTGAAAACTGACACGCACAGCCATTGTTCAACCTTTCACGTCAAGGTAGCGATTATTCAACTGTCCTTCACTCAGCGCAAAACTTAAAACATGCACGTCATTTAATTAGAGCAAAAAGCTTTGGCTCTGGACTTCCAAGCGTCACGACAATTTGTTTTTAGCTAATTAAATTTCTCTAGCTACAGAATAAACCGAAAACTTTTCCTTATCGCCCTCGGGCAATCATCGTTTGAGCGGAAAAATGAGAACAAAGTAGAAGGAAACTTCCGTCATGTCGTGAATTACAAGAGCGGATCACATGGGCTAAGAGTTGTGAGTCATGTTACAGAAGCGCCGCCAACGCACACACGAAATGACAAAAGCCTTAATTTAGAGGGAAAATATCATCCCGTAGCGAATCAACTTCCTTTTCCTCTTCGCTTTTTGTCTCTGCTCGTGAAACGACTGCTTCACATGAGAGAGATGAACGACGTCGCATCAGAGTCGTATGATTAAATTATTTCTTTCGTTCTGACGAAACGTTCATATTAATTTTCCGTTTCTGTCGCTCTGTCCTTTGGTAATTTCTCGTCATCATCTTTCTGCGGCTTTTGTGGCTTCCTCGCTTGTTAAAGACGAAGAAGTTTCCCTCGCAAATATTTTTTCCGTTTCACTTTGAACAAAATGAGCTTACAAATATTTCGTCAGGAGCAAACAATTTTGCTTGTTCTCGTTCCCACACTCGCTTGGTTCGCCTCAGAAGAAGCTTTCCGCTGAGAACGATTGCCGTCTGCTTTCGCTTCCACTCAAGTTCTTCTGTTGTCAAACATATTCAAATAAATTTTCCTTTTTCCGGATTGTGACATCGTGTGCTTTACGAATGTTTGTCTGCCGCTTACTCACAGGAGCATTCGAAGCTTCACAAACAGATGACAAGAACTCTTTGTGGAAGCCACATCGACGGTTTTGTTTGAAGAAGTCTCATTAACAACTGAACGAGCCATTTGTCCACTGACCGTGAATCGGTTCGTTAGCTGGCATCATCGTCTATATACAAGTTTGATTCAATATCTCGTTAATGGCTGTGACGACCGAAATATTGAACGGCGTCGTTTGTATGTAGTTCGACGATTTCGCTGCGCTCCAGTTGGCGCTGAAGAGTCTCCGATGATTGTTGTGTGAACGTCTCTAAAAACTTTTCGTATCGTAGCCAATTCTACTCATCCCACTCTATCGCTTCCTCAATCCGTTCCCATTGACATTTTATTCATTTTTAGTTGGCAAAATCGATTTTTATGAACACTTTGAATAATAAATTGCAAAAGCAATTTTTTTCTTTACGGCTAACTTTAATGATTTCTCTACCACAATCCTTCGATCTACCACAAGAGAGATGAACAAGGATGAAAGAAAACTTATTTGAGTTTACGACTCGGATTCGATATTTATAGGTTTGCTACGCACGACGGAAGTATCTTTATTAGGCACATTCAAACTCTGAAGCTTTTATGCTATTTCTTCTCTAAATATAAAAGTCGAAGGTCGACGTTGGCAGCCCAATAGACATGGCTGATCAAATGGAACATAGCTGGGCCTTTCCCAACGTCAAAAGTTCCTGTAGAGCAAGAAATTCTTTTCCTACGATCTCTTGTTCCTTGAGGCCCTGAGGCTGATGTTTCATTTAGAAGGAGCAGTGCTGCTCTGCCCAGCAAATAGCAGACATGTTGGCAGCTGAATGACATGCAACATGTTCGCTGAGGCACGACGATTAATGAATGTCTGGCAATAATCTTGTTAGAGTGTTTTCTAAGCCTGAATAAGCAGAGTGCTAATTAAAAAAGCAAACAAACTGATCCACACTGGGGAACAAAAAAGGGACAACATCGAACCTTTGTTTTATTCCTTCCCGATTCGTACCCAAATTTTTATGGATTTCTAAATCATAAATTTTTGATGATTGAGCGCCGTGTTTGGACGTAGAGCGACGTACACCTCGGAATCCGCTCTCGACTCGGAGCTCGTTTAAAGAATAAACTCCTTTGGGGATGGAATGTTTGAGAGTTTGAATTTTTGGGTCCGATGAAGGGCGCTTTGGCCTTCAATCAATGGTAAATCTACGTTTCGGTTAAGTGCTTAAGACGTTCCAATCTATCGAAGATGAAAAGTTTTGTCTGGAAAAGGCAAGACTCTTGCTAAATTTGATATAGATGCTCATGACTATGAAGTTGCGGAATGTTAAATGACAGACCTTTGACTGTCGACTTTTTGCTGGGCAACGAAACCTTCTATAATCTCGCACGTCATTTTTCCGATTTCCAAATTTCAATGTTGAATAAACGAGCTTTGGGGCTTTGCCGTCGAAATGCGAAGGGAGAAAGTCATTGTGTTTCTTTCCATTTCAATTTCACGATTGAAATGTTTCGAGTCGGAGAAGAAATATTTGAATAAATTTACGGGAAATTCATGGTTGAAGTTTCAAAGCAACCGAAACCGACAATTTTATGTGAGAGGTGAGCTTGCTGTAATTTTTCTCCGTTGAGTTATCGTTGCCGGATCGTGTTGCTTTCTGTGAAACGTCTCCACGTCGCCTCGCCTGTTGGCAAAGCCGGATGTTAATTAGCAGCAAAAAGGATGATTGTTTGGCTTTATCCAGCCTGTTTTATCTATGCAAATTGAGGTGTGATGTCAACATGGAGTTTCAACACCGAAAAACACATTTCGCTCGCTTCTAATTAACAGGCAAGCGCCTCCCCTCCGCTAACTCACGTTTCGATGTTTAATTACATAAGCGTTTGACATGAATTGTGACAGTAATTAGCGACAACAAATGTAATATGAACTTTTCTGCCAACCGCCCACACCTCCCATCCACTGAAATATGAAGTTCTGTGTAAATTTTCAGATAATTTGTCATAACAGGCGGTAAAACTCGCTTCTAATTGAACGTTAAACACTGCTCTGAGTTGCTGTTTATCGCCGGGAAAGTTTTTTGGGTGGCGAAGACTGTGGGAAGGCTGATTATGAGCGGTGAATTTGTAATTTTCGTGAATATGCAAACACATAGAATGTTGTGGCACCTTTCCACGACGTTGAGCTTCTCACCCACACGGAATTGCGACGAAACGGAAATCTCTCAAGTGGAAAAGTTCAGTGAAGGCTCGAGAGGAAAAAATAAAATTATTACGCAATAAAATTTAATTTATCGAATAGTAGCGCCAATTTATGCAGTGAGAAATAGCTTTTCCTTCCCTTTCGCAGCTTCTTTTCCGAAACATTAAAGGAAACATGACAATTAAATGCGAATGAAACGGATAAGAAGGACAATTTATGGATGGACGATGCAAATGAGGGCAAAGGGATACTTCTGGTAAGTCATTGTTAACAACCGGAGGGTTTGCGACAGAAGAATTTCGGGGAAGAACATTCTTGGCCTCGAACAAAGCTCTCGCAAACATTCGAAATTCCTCCGAAGTGACAACGACAAACGGGTAAAAGTTGACTGCTCGTTCGAGAGGGAAAAGTTGCGCGGAAGAATCCGGAAATAAAATAAATTTAGCGCTTGTTCGATGTAAATGGAGCGAGTTGAACACGAGCAGTCTAGATTTCCAGTGGCGGAAAGCAATGGAAAACTTTTGCAATATTTCTCCAAATACGAAACAATTTTTTCACGATGAAACTTTTCAAAGCTCGAGTGTAAAGTGTAACAATAAATAAAAGTAAACTTTGTGATACAATTTCTCCTTCGTTCGGAGCCGTAGACAAATGCGAAAGCTCGCAGATGAATAATCACCGCATGGAACAACTTCTATGTCTCAACTTGTTTCCCTTAGAGTGTGAAATGTCGCGCTCCGGCTTTGTATGGTCGTTAAACGCACTTTCAACAATTTTAGCTGCACCTTTGTAAGCGACGTAGCTGTAAAAATGATTTGCTTGATAAGATAAAAACGCAATCGTCTAGATGATAAGAGCAGTGATCGCATCAACATTTCTGCGCGGAGTCGCAGTCGTAGCTAAATTTTCAAGAGATGAAGATTGTCAACAAAATTGTTTATTGTGCTTTAGGCAGTGTCACAACCCTTTTTGTTATTTCTCAAATCGGTTCGAAATCAAACCAACTTGAGGAGTCCCAGTGGTTGCAAATTGATGAAGACATAGATGATGCCGATGTTATTAGAGATAACAATATCTTCTTCGTTGAAACTAAATCGTCGAGATTTCGAGAACTCTCAACGCATCAAGCCTGCAGCATCGAATCTGCTGGTGATTAGAAATATTTCATTTGCAAATGAAGCTAGCTAAACACACTCCTTTCAAGCTAAGATTTATTCGGAGAGAGACGTTTACGTGTCACTTACAAGCAATGGCAATGCTGTTAATTTGAAGCATACGCTGATGGTCAGAGCTTTGAGAACCTACAAAAACATTCACTTCAAACATTTGAAGATTGGCGATTTTGCAAAAGAGACACCGGTCGAAACTTGGCTCGCCGGTAATCCGCTTTCAACCTCGAAATATGAAGTCTCACACACATCCGACGTTCTTCGATTTCTTATTCTCTGGAAGTTTGGAGGAATTTACCTTGATCTCGATGCAATCGTTTTGAAAGAAGCGTACTTAGAAAACTATGTCTGTTTTGAAGGAGATGGGTCAGTGTTGGGCAGTTCCATCATTAACTTGTCCGGTAAGATAGGCCGGGATATGGCAGATAAGTTTATCAAGTAAGCTTTGTCACAAATTTAAAACCTGACAGAAATAATTAAACTTCTTCTAAAATTTCAAGAAATCAGCTTCAGCACTTTGATGGTTCCACTTGGGCAACCAATGGCCCAGATGTCATTACGAGAGTGTTGAAGGAAATGTGTGTTAAAAACGGCACCATACCGAATCAGTGTGGAATCTTTACAATTCTTCCGCGGAAAAATTGCTATGAGATTTCTTATCCAGAGTGGCGTAAGTTTTTCTCAGACGATGCAGCGAAAGAAGTTTTACGGAGGACAAACGAATCGTACTACATTCATTTGTGGAACAAAATGGGAAATAATTTCAAAGTTTCTCTTGATTCAAAAGCTGCTATTATTGACTTCGCTAGGCATTCCTGTCCGATGGTGTTTGACTCGCGGTATAATGAGTTTTGAAAAGATTTAGAGTCCCTTATGGCTGAGATCTAATTTGTTCATTCAAACTCCCAAATAACTGGAATGCGGTCACAAGAACAAGGCCTTCGAAAGTTCGTTATCTTTTATCAGAGTTGTGAGGCAAATATTTAACAAAACATGATTTTATGAAGTTAAATCAACATCTTAAATACTGATAAGAACTTTTAGGCTTTTCACGTGCTTGCAGAATATTTGTTTGTAATGAAAGTGCTAATCGTCAGTCAAACTTGTTGGTTTTGTAAAGGCTACAGCAACAGTTTGAAGTTTCAATGATTATTCATCAAATAAAACCAGTCGAGATGATTTGAATCTCATAACAGATTTTTGATGATCGAATAAAACTTCGTCGACATCGCAAAAACTTGTGAACTGTCGTCATTTCTCCAAAGAACTTTCGAAATCAGTACCGAAACTAATTTTACGAAATATCAGAGCTGAATGATTTTTATGGAAAGTACGATGGAATGGTATCAAAGAGGTTCGATTAAACGGTCGGGACGTTTTCTTTTCATAGCTTCTGACATCATACTTATTATTACAATTAGGTTGAGGCTCCAACTGATCTAACAGATCCAAATATCAGGCAGTACTTTCGGCATCATTAAAATATTAAAGTTTATTTATTGAACATGTCAAACCCAAAACTTTTCAAATCATCGACTAGTTCACTAGTCAAATCAGCTGTTCCCAATCATGTTCTTCCATAAAACTACTGCCGTTTTCTATGCTGCAGAACTGAATATCAGATAGTAGAAATTTTTTCATTGTGCACCGAGACATGTCGCTTGAAGTTTATGTGTCAATGAAACTTTAAACATGAGCAAACTCTTGCTACACTTCTCCTCAACCTTGTTCGAAAGTTCGACATCTGCCGTAAAAACAAATCATTAATAATTAATCGAAACATTCCTCGCCTCTCCCCTTTGTCTCCCAATTCACGCTCATCCCCCAAAAAGAAAAGTTTTGCATTGTACGTACGTCGAACGTGCTCATATGAAATATTAAAAGTAAGAAAATGAAGAAGAAAACTAATTTAATAAATGATGAAAGTTTTTGAGGATACAAAAGACCTGAACGAAAACTTTGGCAAAAATAATTTATGAGCGTCTTGGAGCCGAACGAACGTGTCGGCCACTTTGGGAGTTAAAACTTTGAGCAAACGTTTCCGTACTTGCTAAAGTGTTGTTTAAACTTTGCACGATGTGTCAGAGTTTAAATGACGATTTAAGGTGAGTGTTATGCACTTATTGCAAGACACTCTTCCTCGTCGTCTCGAATCGTACATTATTGAACACAGAACGTCCTCGTCTCGTACGCATTGAACAGAATACATAACGAATGCTCATGACAGGAAATTAAGATGCCAATGAGATTTTCCTGTGTAGCATTCCTTCGTTTGACATACATTATCAACAGCGACGACTGTATGTAAGCAAACACTCAATCTCTCGCACGATGGGAAAAAAGATTTTATCAAAATATTTTTCTTCTCTCGCAAAGTACGAAAATTACCTTCCCCATCGTCTCACCACTCATGCCTGCCTCGACATACAGCTTTTACGTTCTCTTGCTCGCTGTTCTTCGAATGTGTGATATGAATATTTATTATCTAGAGAACATGATTCAGAATTTGATCAAGAAATTGTTTACCTCAAATCATCTCAATCGCAAATCCTCCCGAGACTTTTGTCATGGAGCTTATGAAATCTTGTCTGTGAGAATGTGCTTCGCAGTCATGCAACGACGGAAAAATGTTTACTTAAGATGAAATTTCGTGGAAGCTTTCATCGCTTAAAGCGACTCGAGACGTTCTTGGTTAGGGGAATGAGACAGTGTCGCGGAGACTGCAATGGAGCGATCGGATTTCACTTTCTTGAGAACCGTCGGGGAACAACCCTTTGAGACGAACTCAACGTGACAGCTTCAATGAATCTTGCTTACCTTTGATGCTTTTATGTCGCTGAAACTTTTCCCGTGACGGAGCGAATCATGATAAGTAATGATGCTGAAGAGGAACTTCAGCCCGATGATTAATATTCCATCAAAAACCAAGCAAACCTTCCACGCACACGGCGCGTGTTACATTCAATCCTTGATTTTCCTACAACGTCTCGAGCTCGTATATGCGTGAAGAGTTTCAACAAAAGACGGAAAAGTTTATTTCTGAACTTTTACCGCTTTGAATGTTTTACAGCGCTTGCCTTTTCTTCATGCTCTCGTTAAACAATGAAACAATTCTATTGAAAGCTTTAAAGGAACAATTGGGAGGGAGAAAAGTTTCCAAGTTTTACATTTCCTGTTCACGGAACTTTTCCCCCATAACTTAAGCTTTTCCTTTCGCGGTTCTAGTTGATGTTTCGAGTTACTCAATAGCGACTTCAGCATCTCAAGTTTGAGTAAAACGATTCAGTCATGTGAAAAGAAAATGAAAATTATTTTGGCACTTCTCAAGAAACATCATAAACTAATTAAAAGCGGAACAAAGTTTATTAGGTTTGCTCGACTCCTCTTCCTTCCTCTTCATTCTCAACAACATGAAATGTCGATTTCAATGGGAATTTACAATTGTAAATTTCAATTAAACGGATCTTCTGCATTCTTATGACATTATTCGAGAAAATTTGATTCTCACATTAAAACTTTGCCAATTTATGAAAGTCTGGGAAGCTCTCGATTCCATCTCGAAGCAATCACGAACTCGTTCTTGTGGCGGTTCGTCAATGACGGAATTATAGCGTCAACTATAAATTAAGCTCATAAGTTCACTCTGTGAACTTTTCCAATATAATTCAAAATCTCGAGATGACTAGGGTTTGGGTTGAAAGATTTCGGTTCACGGAATTTCACGAACGAGAGCTGAGCGTATCAAGATTCTCGTCATAATTCCGCCGGAGCGTAAAATTAAAAGATTATTGCTGGAGACGTCAAGACGGAGGAAATTTGTGCTGAGTTGAAAATTTTATTTTAATGGGAAAATTGTCAATTAAAATAATTGCTCGAGAGAAGAAAAAGAAAAACTTAGTCGTGATTGTTGGAGCTGCTTACAGCGGAACCAACGTTGCTCTCGCACAATAATAAATTTCGTCTTAACATTTTGAGCAGTTTTGTGAATAAACCAGCTAAGGACTTGGCGAAGCAAACAAGAATCTGCAGTTTTAATGACTTGAAACCTCTTGAATATTCTCGCATGGCTTGAACTGTCAACTTCTTGGAACATTTGAGAAGTTCAACAATCTCAGTTGAGGACTTTCTTTTTTATTGAGATGAGATTTATTCGAAACTACTAAAAGACTTGGAGATAGAAGTTTCAACCCTTGAATTGTAGAACAGAATTCAAAAGCCTCAGCAAGGTTAGTGCGTCCCTCGATCGACCTAAATTTTCATTAAACGCGCAAGTTAACCGTTTAAAGCTCTTCCATGATTTGTGACCCAACGCGTGCTCGCTTCGCAGTGAATGTTCATTAATTACTGAGCGCTATAAAACGCAAAGCAAACTGTCCAAAGGCCATAAAGTTCCCTCGAAAATTAAAAATGCCCAGCCTAAAAAATTTCCGCATCATTTGACTCCCGGCGAGGCCTTTTACGTTTCCCTAATTGAGCATTTACATGAAAGATTCATTTCAGTGAGGCGACCGTAGGGAAAAGCCAACAATGACAAAAATTAAATCATAGAGCAAAAAGAGTCCGCGGAAAATCTTTAATTGAATTCAACAGCGAAGTCTCATTCCGAATTTTAGTGTCTTAAAGTTCAGTTGAACCGAAAAGAGAAATTCCATCCACCAACACCCATTGCCGTCAGCAAGAAATTTCCATAGAAATTCTTCTCAAGCTGCCTAAGTTTCCTCTCAAGTCTCAACGAAAAGAAAAACAAAGAAAACTCTTTGAGAATTTCAATGAAAACTTTTCCTTCGCCTTCTTCACTATTTTTGTTTATACTCAAGATTCATAGTCTTGATCATAATCAAGGGGAATAACTGTCTCGCTAGGAATGGCAAGTCGGAATTAATGGCTAATTTATTTTTATGCAGAGCAACTCGTGACTCTCTCATAAAGACGATGAGGAAAGGCTTTAAATTGTGTCACTTTCATCGAAACTTTCCTCATAGCTTGCTCCGAAATTCCAAAAAGGTTTCCAGGTTGCGAAGTAAGATTAAATTTATTTGTTCACGAGTAATCTTCTAACGTGCTAGCACAGTGTTGAGAGGAAGTTCGTGGCGCAACATTTGAAATCCCCCTAAGCAGCGAAATGAATTCAGCTTCAGTTTATTAACAAGATTTCCCTAAGTCTGAATTTTCGTCTTTATTAGCTACGCTCTACGCTCTTCTCGACAAGGTAAATCGGAAGTATTAAATTTCATTTGTTTTAAAATGCTCCGGCAAGCAAGAATGAGGCGAGAGAAAAATTCATTACGTCGACGTCGCAGAAAGTTAATAAAAAGAATTATTGTCGCTCTAAAAATAGTCTCGCGACTACTGGTTCTACTTACGTCATAAATTAGATTTTAATGAGGTTAACATTCATGCGTGTAAGCAGAAGACGAAGGAGGGGACGAGATCGTCGCATTTGTAATGAGATGAGTTGGAGAAGCGATCTTAAATCACAGCCGGCGTATTAGGAAACGTTGATTGTGTCTTTAAGGTCGATTGTTATGAGCGGGAAGTTTACGGTCTGTGCAGTTTATGTCGTCTGATTAATACGGACCACGAGCATGAGAGAAACGCATAGAAAGCTCGTAAAAATTCGTCGTTTGATGACTTCTTTAATTTCATTGTGGGCCGAGTGACAGCTGGCTTTAAATAGACGCACATATTCTCACCACACCAAATGCTTTGGTGGCAGACGAGGAATTCTTTCATTGAGATTGTTGAATTGAGACATATGCGAGTTCCCGCGTAGTTTCAAGTGCCTCGAATTCCGCTGAAACATTTAAAACGGTTTCTCTGTAAATTATAATAAAATTTAAACTTTGATTTGCCACACAAAATTTTCCTCCACACGACGTCGTCGACAACAAAGATTCAGGAAATTGGAACTCGAACGTTTGCTTCACAGTTTTTCACCTCAAGCGAGCAATTCAATTTTCCATCGTCAGTAGCACACGCAGTGCGCCTTCGAAACTCATTCGCTGTAATTAAGTTTATTTTAAACGACGAGAGCGAAATTTGATATTGGGATATTTTTTATCTTCACTTTCTCTTTTGTTATTTTGTAATTTAATTCCAAAGTAATTTCCTGGTTGGTTTCTCTGCTCTCTCGCTCGACATTTCTGATCTTGCCGTCGGAGGCCTTGCCCTTCCTCGAGATAAAGAATCATTTAACGTAAAATAGCAGTTGACGATTCCAGGGTCACAAGGCCAGTTTTAATTAAACAGCGAGAGAGTGAGAGAAAAGCAAAATAAAAAGTTATAAATCTTTCAAAGATGTATTTTTGGCTTTGGAATATTTATGGCCGTCCCGTTGTTGTTTCTATAAAGAGCCTTCGGCTCAGAAAGCAGAGAAATCTTGCAGCGGGTGCGCAAAAATTCCGATCTTTATCAGATTACAGGGAATTTTTTGTCTCGAAAAAGGCGAAAACTAAGAGCAAAGCGATATTTTAAAAACGCCGGGAAAACGAGAAAATTTATGCCGTTCCGAGGATTTATTTTGATAACGAAATGGAAGGAAAACAAGGAGCAGTGACAACCATGGCTTTGTTTTATTCCAAAACTGGCTTCCTTTGTTCTCGAGACTTCGTTGTTAGGAGCAATCTCACGGGGCGCAAAAGCAACTCACCCGCAAGGTGAACCATCGAAAACGAAATTTCCGAACAGTTCCCAGCGGGTGTGATGAAGGTTATCATCTCATTTGGTTTCTTTTCACATTGTTTATTGAATCTGAAAACGAGGGTTAATAACATTTCGCTTGCTTACTGAATACACCTATCCAATTCATACACCCACACGCTCCTCCTACCCCCAAAAAAACAGTCATGATAATATTTTCCCATTTTTATTGTTTTCTCTTCTCTTCGCTTTTCTTTATTTTATATTTCTTTACATCAACAATACAAACATTTATGGCAAAAAAATGTTCACGAAAAGAACGGTTTTACGATGTTCGCAGTTGCTTGCTCCGTGTTTCTAATAATTTTCAAAGAGAAATCATTTCAACGGTTGCTAGACAAGGCGCGGGCCAGAAGGAGGAGCTTTCATAATTTATGCCACGAGCACGTTGACTGCCCGACTTAATGACAGGTTTCTGATTGAGTGGAAAAGCTTTTGTGTCATGAAAGTTTTCATTTGCAAACCGTTTCTCAAGTAAACACGCTTCGCTTTCGAGAATCTTTTCAAAAAGTTTGAGAACGAAATAAAATAAATTTTAAGATTTACACGTTTACATTTTCTTTTATTCGCGAACTTTCCTGAAATTTGCATAATCTCAAAGATGCTACCGAACTTCAGTCGGAACAACAACCGAAAAAGGGCTGACAAAGACAATAAAAATCTCATTTTTTAAGAAACAAGGCGCGCGCAAGAGAGAGGAGACGAAAATTAATTCAATTTCATCTTGTTTTAATTTTTTAATTTTACTTTTATGTGAAAACTTTCGAGGAAAAGTCATTCGCACTAAATCTTCCCTTCTTCTCGAACATCCCTCTCGAGTCTTTCACCATCTCTGTCCTGGAATGAAGTGACTTATTTTAATTCCTTAATTACTTTATTTACATTTCTTTCGCTGGCTCCCACCGAAACTTTTCCTTTTTCCTAGGCGATGACTTTTCTTTCGGTCTCCTTTAAAGTTTGTGCCACTTTATAGTGATAAACGATGGTTTGATTTTAAGCAAAACTTCTTCGTTCGAGTATCGTGCCCGAGGAAAGTGTGAGCTGAAGTCCTTTCATTTCGAATCGCTTAAACTTTGAAGCAAGAAAATTTCTCGTGAACTAAGTGATTGCTTTTGAAAACTTCAGCACGGAAACTTTTCTCGAGCGAGCAGGTAAAAAACTAAAATGATGACAACTTTAATTTATCTAAGTAATAAAGTGGCAAGTTTGAATCGTATCTCGGACAACTGATTACAGGTGCAGAACTGTGATGCCTCTCTCAACCATGCTGCACCAAATTGCCTGTCATTCAGCAGTTCGATATGTTGTAATATTTTACAAATTACTATCGGCGACTCTCGCAATTAATATTTACATTGCCGAGTGAAATTAAATTCGCAATTTCATCGGCGCGCCATCATAAAACCAAATGCTTTCATTATTTATTATATGTGGGGTGTGAATGTGAAATATAAATATTGCACAAGTTTTGTGTAACATTCGTAACCTGCTTGGAATCGAGTTAATTGGGCCTTATCACAAATAAACTTCTCAACAAAAATATATTTTCAGCTCTTTCATGGCGCCAGAGTTTCTCTTCTCGCTTTTTTGCTGGTTGCTGTTGATGCTGGAAGTCATTCGACGGAGAAAAGCTTCAGGAACCACGGCATCGAGATCGAGATTTCCAAGAAGTCTCCCCAGATTTAATCTCTCAAACGTGCTTCATGAACTTTTCCCTCACGTCATCGCATTTTGGTTGCAATCTCAATATTTTCGAAGAGAGATAATGTCAATTAAAAAGTTTGCAACTCAAGTGAAAAACAGATTCCACCTGATGGTGAGATTTGTTCAGTTCCACCTCGAGATGAACGAGAGCGCAGGGAAAACTTTTAGTCTTGTTCATAAAGAGTGCTGTGAAATGTGAATCTTTTAGTTCTTCATTTTAATTAACTATCTCAAATGCTGGTGTGCCAATGTAACGAAGGTTGCGAGAAGTGTAGAAAGTAAAGATGCTGCTGAATCTATGGCAATTGACGAGGTAACTGTTTGCAAAGAACAAGAAAAGTTTTAATTAATTTCAGAGAAAAGTTTGGCGAGGATAGCTAACTTACCTCTCGCTGGAATCGGATCCTTTTGTGGAACGCCAAGTTCTTTCTCTGCGTATTCTTGATACAAGTTTCCTATTTGCGCAGTGCAGCGAAGGATGAGCTGACCACCACCATTCATCACTGGACCGCCGCCGAAATGGATGCTCTGAAGTTGAAGTCTCATGCCAATTTTTGATGCTGTGCGGCCCTCAATCGTTTTGAAATATTGCACTTCGGTCGAATAAACCTGAGGGCGAGAGAATTTCGCTTCAAATTTCCGTTTTCAAAGGAGTCTCATTTACGTTTACTTTGAGTGCTCCACAGAGACGCAGAAGAATACTTGATAAATTACATAATTTACATAAAATTCAATTTTCACGTTTGAAAGCAAACGTACAAGGTTGTGACAGAGAAACGTTTGCAACAGTGAATCGACGCCAAATAAAAGTCATAACCTTCCACATCACGTCGTCACTTTTCAATCAAACAAAATCTCTCACACTCGACTCTCATTTTATGTTTTTCATACGATTCGTTAATAGCGAGGCGAAGAGAAACCTTGGAAACATCACAAGGGAGCCTTTTGAGCTCGTTTACAACATTTGCTTTCTGGATCGTGGTGAAAACTTTTCCTACGTTTGAAGCTTAGAGCTTTCAACCTTGCGAAATGAGCAAAAAAGCAATTTCCCAATCGTTAGATTGTTGTGGCATTTTTTCCTCCGAGCCAGCATGTTGAAAATTGCAGTGATAACAAGAAAGCAACAAAAACATGACAGAGAATGCAATTAAGTTTATGACAAACATTGGAAGCATTTGTCACATGCTGTACAGATACACGCTTAGAATGTTTGATGATAGCGAAGGCAAAATATTTGCCGTATCACGAACACTGAGTCGCTCGGTGTGTGTGCAACAAACATCAACAGGGAAAAGCTAGAAAGCATGTTTGATGCAAAGGAGAGAAGGAAAGCCTTGCTGTTTAGTTTTCAGATCACTTTTCTCGGCCTCGCTGAAAGCTCTCGCCTCGCTTGTTCGCCTGAGCCTTTCGCAATTTATTGATTTTATAATTGTGGGCACTTCGGCTCAGGGCTTCTAAATTTCAACACGATAAACAAACAATTGCACAGCTTGTCTCGTTAAAGCGCTCTAGCAAACAGTCGTCGCATTGTCGCTCAGAACGTTGAAGATTTAAACCGACGGAGAGGGAGAATTAAATCGCCCCACGGGAGCACTGCAAACAATTGCGAAACAATTTGAGGGAAATTCTTTTCATTCATTTATGAGGAAATATTGTTGGGTACGAAAAATTCTCTCGACGATGTTAACTCTTTGTTTCAATAAAGGAGATGCGCCATAAAGTCAAACAAATGATCTCGCAATCAACGTTCTTTGAAGTTGTGTAATCGGTGGAATATAGACGAGAACATTCGTGGGAGAGCTGACATGGTTAAATGTTTCCATAGTGAATGAAAAGATGGTTGAGATCATTACTGTTAACTAAAACAATTTAAGCTTTCGCATTTCAGCAGCTTAATGTTTAGAAACCCTTGAAGTTTTACGTAATAAAGTTTCAGTTTAAAATTATTTCATGTTTAACTTTGCAGTTCATTCAAACATTTCCAATCATCTTAATCGAGAAACTATGTTGACTCTATATGAATATGTTTCTTATCCTCCGGTTTCAACCATTTAATTATTCACAACATTTGCAGCAAAGTTTAGTCGGAAACATGTGAGTTTCTTCGTATCAAATCCTTGCCTGGTCCAAGCAGCTTGGACACATAATTCGCTTGAAGGGAAACTTCAGTTTGGAGTTTGTTCAATTTAATTCTGCTAATAGGAGAGAATCGAAAAATGGAACGGCAAAGTTTTTGCATGAAAGCTGACATAATATTTGTTCGAGCAAAAGTAGAAGAAGGTTCAAAGAATTTCAAGGAAAGCGTATCGTCATCTGCAGAGCAGAGTGGAGACAGATTAAGTGCATGTTCTTGCAAGAACATTTCGAACATGTTGTTGCCATCGTTCTTCAATCGCCTTGAGGTTTTATCCGAGTAACTCGCTCGGTGTGCATGGACGAGAAATTTATTTTCATAGAAACATACCACAATGTTGTTTATAGTTAGAGTAAGCTCGGCTTGAGGTCGTGACGGCGGTGAACTGCAGTTGGCTCTCAATACATCGCCGGGCTCGTAGCGATCATATTCTGTCCATAGCGTTGGTCGTGACTCAGGAAGCTCTACAGAGTTTGTTTAAAATTAATTACTGTCAAGTGTATAGTAAGTTTCCTGTACTTACCGACGACCGTCATCTGCGCTGTTGCTGACGCCGTTGAGAACGACGGCGAGTCGGCAGTCACCTCGCATGAAAAATTTCCCGACAAGCCAAAACTTACGTTCTTGATAACCACTTGAGTAGCATTCGATGCTGCCGTCTACGAAGAAAAAGTTCATAAATTTTCGCTTTAATATTCTTCTATGAGAGAAGTGAAGCGAGGCGAAGCTCTGCATTGTTCCTCCTCGTTGTCTATGATAATACATTCGGAGAATCTCTCAAAGGAGCTTTCTCATTTTCATGCTTTATGAATTGCAGATTTGCATTCTCCGCTCAATGAAGTGTAAATAAATTCTAAGAGCTTCCCCGAGTCGGGCTTTTGAGTTGTTTAAGTACTTTAGACTCGGTCGTTTATTGCGAGTTGTTCATTAAATATGCGAGCAAAAACTTCAGTGCAACCGCAAATGCCACGCGTAAAATTTTTAGCATTCGAGGAAGTAAAGTGGAAATTGATGTAAAAAGCTCATAAGCCAGCCATGAAAAGCGCCTGCCTTTATCGAGGGAAATTTCAAAGCCAGTGCTAACTTTTACGATTCCCAAAGCGGCCGCTGGATGAACTTCTGAGTACTCGACGTCACGTAATACTTACATCGACATTGATTCCGGACAATGGAAAAACTTTTCTCGTCGGATTCTGCGTTGGCGAATATCGGTAGAATTGGCCGGAGCCGCGGTAAAATTGAAGTGACAACAGCGGTGCTCCGTCGAGGTCATACAAGCAGCGAAGTGTGGCACTTTGTCCTCTCCGAACGCCGACGGGCTCAACGACGAGTCGTATTGATCTAATAGCACCATTACTGAAGCCTGAAACGATAAGATGGAGGATTCGGATGTTGAAAGTGTTTCTCATTTGTGACATAAATTGCAGATGTTAACACTTGGAAACGGAAGTTTGGTAACTAATCGACGCCCACATTAATTCTCCGTCTTTCTGGCTTCCGTTAATTTAAAAATTGCTGTTGAGATGTGTGCCGAGAAGATTAATGTCTTGATTCCTCGCGACAATCACTTGCGCTCCCCAACGAACTTCCGAGTGGGTGAAGGAAAAATTAACGGCACGATTCCATCCTCGAGGATAATTTCGTGAATAATTTAGCCTGAGCACGTAAGCGCCAACACATAATTAAAGAGTTCACGTTGTTCTATATTAAAAGCCTCTCGCCAACATTTTTTTGCGTGGTTGCCGCCAGTCTTTACACCCGTTTCATTCAATTTCCGCAAGAATGTTAAAGATTTTTTTACGACAGCAAGCGGAAAAGTTATCTTCGAAGCTCGTGACCGGCAAAATAAAATTATTTGCGGAACATTCAGCGGAATGTTTAGGATGGGCGCGATGCAAGATAACTTAATTATGATTACTTTAGCTAATTATAAGCTGTTCCGTGGCTTCTCCTCGCGCCATGTCAGGCGTGAACACGATGGAGGGCAAAGCGTGAGATAGAGAAACAAACATAAAAGTGCGTAAGGAAAATATTTTCCTCGGCCACGAAACTCGAGAGAAGGAAAACGAGCAAAAAGGGACTTTAATAATTTAATTTTTTATTGCCCCAAATGATATGGCATGATGATGCCAATTATTATGTTCCACACCTTTTTCCCTCTCTCGCCGGCCACCGTCTTATTAGCAGACAGAACGGTTCGCCGTGGCAGAAAAAAGGAAACAAATGAAACCATAATAATGTAAGGCACTTTGCAAACGCTTCTTCCTCTTCTCCTCAAGTAATTTAATAATATTAGCAAGAATTAGTTTCAGCACGCTCCCTTTTTTCTTCCACTCACGGCGGCTCGTCCCAAATCCCTCCACGGATTGAAACTTTTACATCGCATTGTGGTTAACATAAATTGGCCTACGGCTTGGGGATTACACGTCACTTGTTCTTTTGATTTAACGTTGTTAGAACTTTTGTTAGCCTGTCTCTCTCTCACACGAGCTTCAGCAGCAAATGCGGAACGAGACTTTGCCTCGCCTGTGCTACTTGCTAGACCTTTATTAATTCCATAGAGCGAAACTTTGCCCTTCGCATGCAGAAGCTTTCGTTGACAGAGCAGTTTGCTAGGTTGGGGAGTCACTTGCCTTTTCCGCTATTGTTTGTGGTGTAATTAATGAATAAACATGGCAGATGGAAGAGCACGTATGAGGAAAGGGAGTCGCAAAATGTGACTAATTATGAATAGATTACACTTGAGGGGGGATTCAAAGCTAATTGAGAGAAGGCTCGCAGAGTTAGGGTCGACGCAGGATAAATTGTTACGACGTTGAACGTTTCGCCGTGGGACGCCTGCCGAGAGCTCGAACGTAAAACTTTCGAGGGACTTCATTCTTTTACCATAACGAGAGTTTTAATATGTTTCGGAACAAAATTGAATTAAAATCTAAAGCAATGAATACAAATCAGCTGAAGCTTCTTGTTTTTAAAGTGAAAAAGCTCGCTTGAAAGTTTTCAGTTTAATTTCGGCTGACAGTTTGCGGCGCAAAAACAATTGTTCCATAGCAAAGTAAACTTTGAATAGCTGATAAGTTGTCAACGACCAGACTGCAACACGTTAATTGATTTTGTAAAGCTTTGTTGTATTGGAAAATAATTACTTTTGCAACAATTCAACTCGTCTCTGATGGAGTTATGTGCACAAAGCAGAAATGTAGCCGATTCTCATTATGAGAATTGCGTTTCAATTAAATCCGTTTCAGGGGTTCCATGCTAAATTTACAGCTTTCGATTGCAGGATTATAATTGTCATGATTCACTGCAATTCGTTGGAAGAAAACGTCAGTCTAATCCTATTAAAGAGAAACCGAAAGTCTTGCAAGGCTTCTTCCTGGAAATATTATCCCCCAAGCTCAATAACGATTTATCAGAATCTTAAGTAGCTAAGAAATCTTAAGAAGCAAAGAAATGTCAAAGTTATCCAACTTACCAATATTTGCTAACAATTGAAGAATTACGCCTAAACTTATCAGCCTACGAAGCATATCCGTTTTGCTTTGCAACTTTCGACACTTCCACATGCTGTCTCTGCTTTCTGCACTGTCGAACATTTGATCTTACTGAGATTATCTGGCTGCTTATCGTTCAACTTTAGTCAAATTTAAAGTTCTACGAAGAGCTAATTATGCATTTTTCTTATTTCACCAGGCAAACATCAGAATATGTTAATGTTTATACCCAATTTGCATTTTGTGCCTCAACTCCGCACCGAGCATAAAGAGTTGCTCTTGTTTGTTTTTTCTGCACAGCTAACGATGATATTTCATCCTATCACAACAATGTCATGCATAAAATTAATTTGCTTCTCTTTTTCTTCGTTCGCTCTCTCTGTTGATTTGGAGTTTTTTCTGCCTCGACGTCCCTACACTTGAGGACTTTTTCTGATGATAATGCCACGCTCAGTTGCCTCGCTTGTGTGGTTTTCAACTCTTACTCGCCTCTCTGCTTTAGTGGCGACCAGTACATTGCATGATTGTAACACTCGGTTTCACTGTTTTGTGCGGTTTCATTCTCTCTTGACACAAACAAATGTTTTCATTCATGAAAAACTTTTTCGTCCGAGTTGTGCTCGACGCTAATTTCTTGCTGTTTCACTTGAATTTTTATTGCACAACGTTTTTCATCCAAATTTAAATGCGAAAATGTTTTTTGTGCGAGTCACATAATAAGCACTTTTGTTTTTCTGCTGCGCTCGATCTGCAGAATGCAAGAAGAAAGAAATGTTATGATGATACTTAAGTTTTCATTAAGTTTTAATTTGCACATTAATTAAGTTTCCTTCTTGCTGCTGCTGACGATGCTGAGTGCTTTGACAAGAAGGAAGCAATTTGTTTATAGAGTTCTCGTCTCTCTGGGAGGTTCGATGGCGACTTTGCAGTTGGATGAGTACGCTTAGCCCGGAAAAAAGCGTCAGCTAACAAAGTCTCTCGTTCTGCATTTATCCACTCCATTACAATATAATTAATCATAGAGATAAAGAAAAGGCCCAGAACCGAAAGAAAAAAGTGAAGGCAGATCGACGAGAAAGGGATAATGATGCGGCTGCCCATACAAATTTTCAAGGGAGAGATTTGCGAGGAGAGGCTCCGGCTAAGCGGAAAATGGCAATAAATAAACTTCATTATTCGATGGTAGATTACGTCGAACGAAAAGGATTTCTTTTCCTGTAAATTGGATGTCTGTTAAATTCCTTCCATCCGCTTTTCTCCTTCTTTTGCAAGCCTCAACGCCATTCTGATTTTATTTTGGGCTTGGCATTGTCCGGATTACATTTGTATTAATTTTATTGAACTGAATTTTCCTTTAAAAAGTGAACGAGCGGAAGGCCGCTTCGATAAACTTTCTAAACGCTCATTAGACTCGCTTCATTTGCGAGATGCCTAAGACTCTGCGAGAGCTTTTCCCATCGTCGAACTTTTCCATCGGGGATTAGATTGTGTTAACAGATGGGCTTGTATCGAGAGATGGAAGCCACGGAAATTTATTCAAAATCAACTTTGTGAGAGTGCTCGAGATGTTTCCGAGGAAAACCTCATTTCGGGGAATCATTTTTCCGATATTACACTCGAAGTATTAAGCCGCTTATGTAAAAACAGAATTTTTTCCTCGCTCGATTCTCCCCCGGCAAGGGAATTAAAGTTTCCCTCCTTATTGACGTTAATGCTCTTTGATAAGTTTTTCTTTTTACCGAAACAAAAGAGAAAGCGATTCGTTTCCCTTCAATCCCACTGATGGGTTTTTTGATGGGGATTTCGCCTCGAATATGGTTTCACGAAACCGACAAGATTACGTATTGATTTTTAACATTCGCTCTTCGTGTCTGGCGTGTGGTTTGTCTTAGAAGTCTTTTCTCCCTGGACTGCTGAAAGCGTCGAGGTTTACCATTCAACAGAACCACAACACATCAGACTAAAGACGGTGCATGTTGAACACGAAGCAATTGGCTGAAGTTTTTTTCGATCTCAAGTTCCCTAGACTTTCTTTTTGCGTAATGAAAGCAAAGGAATCGAAATGGTTGAACACGGTGAAAATAACGATAAACATAAATAAGAATAATAGAAAAAAGCAATTTTCCTTACGGCTTCCTCACACAAAACTGTTTATACACAATTTCTTATGCCATTACATTTTGTGCTACCTCATATTTCTTTTCCCTTTTCTCTTGTTAACGTCGGACATATCGGAATGCGAACAGGAGCCTTCGATTTACCGATTCATGTGTAAACTAACCGAAAATAAACTCCAAGTTCTTCCATAACTTCAACATGCCTCGGGATCAAATTTCGCTGCGCCAAAACAACAGCAAAACAATTCGTTTTATGCAAACAGCAAGAGCAGAAAATTGCTTGCGTTGTGAATAAAAATCAAAGTCTATAAAGTTATTTATCGGAGTAAGGTAGAAGGCACCAACGTCGGCATCATTTTTACAACTCAATTTCGAGACGAGAACAGAAAAGGGAAAACGAATCCTTTTTCCACACGACATGAATCGGCTAAGGCGATGGTAAATGTAGAAGATCTGAAAGCAGCATTTCTGAGATTGAGTTCGGTTCACGTGAAGAGTCTGTGGGGATTGGTCTGTCGATGACGTCGCAGGTCAACTTCAGTAATTTGACTTTGAGAACTTCTTAAAATTCCTCCGGGGAAATCACAAACTTGATGTTCATAGATGCTTTGAGACA
The DNA here is from genome assembly GCA_033064975.1 of Smittia sp. YW1114-2. Taxonomy (NCBI): domain Eukaryota; kingdom Metazoa; phylum Arthropoda; class Insecta; order Diptera; family Chironomidae; genus Smittia; species Smittia sp. YW1114-2. The sequence continues at coordinate 8,782,051 of CP093833.1, forward strand.
TTATAGACAAGCGCCTCCCTGCCGGTGATCACAGCAAAACGAATCCCAAGCTAACATGGAAATCGTTTAATAAGCTTTTCTCCCTGTATCTTTAAAAATAAATCTACCAGAGGCGAAACGCTCCTTTTTCCATCGGAAAGCTTTCACGAAACAAAAATTTTCGGGCGGTTTTCAATGAAATGCTAAACACATTATGGCTCATCTTTATAATCCTATTATTCCACGCATGATACTTCCATACATTTGTGAATCATGAGCTTGCATTGGGAGCGACGACGAGATTCTAATTCAAATCCTCTTGTGGAGAATCCGAGAAATCCCTTTTTTATTCAGTCGTCACTCGACTTAAATAAAACGGAGCAAGAAAAGCCTGGCAAGCTCAAGGCGAAGAAAGCGACTATTGTGCATGTCATGTTCGTTAAAATGATTTTGATAGCTCAAACAGTTGGAAAATTTTATATTTCTTCTCGTACGAGAAAAATAAATTTCATAAAATGTCACAAGTTTCTCAAAACTTTTCCTTCCATTCGATGATTTTCCTTTTCTTCGTTTCATAATCGAGCTCTTGTCGATTGCTTCTTTCACATATTTTTCATTGCTTCGGCTTTAGTTAGTCTGATATAATAGCATTTATTGTTGGATTAATATAATTGGTTGGAAGTAGAAGTCAAATAAGAAGGAATCCGGAAAAGGAACAAACTGGCTCTTATGAAAAAGTCTCGGAGAACTTATTGGATGACAAATTGTCTTAATAAAAAAGTTTTTCCTTCTTTTCGATTTTATTCTTTTCGAGTTTTTAAAAGGAATCAAAGAATAAATCTTCGGGCCGAGAGAAAGTTATGGGCTTTGAGAGAAGTGCTGACGGGAGACTTGATGAAAGTCGAGCTTTAAAAGGTTGCGATGAAATCGAGCGAGGATTTTCTTTATCGGCGAGAAAAGTTTTGAGATTGCGTAACTGATTGGTTGAACCTGAGACGTTTCAGCAGAGAACCTCTGGCTACCGCGAAGAAAAACTCTCTGCAATCGTATCGCGAACTCGCTGCTGAGTGACGCATCACACGATCTGTCCCTTAAATATCAAATTTATTTTCTCGAAACAAAATTGAATTATTCGTTGCTCTCCTTTCTGCCAGTTTTTAAGTTAATTTCGAATTGAGAAGTCGAAACGGCGAATCATGCTCGACTTTAACGCAAGGGAAGCGAGGATGAAACACGAGCTCGTCGATTCGTTATTGATTTTTGGCTTCCAATTTATAAAGGCTCTGTTGGGCTTATTGATGATGAATTGTTCATCCATTACGATTCGCATTTTTCACGATTCACCTTCGCTCTGGATTAAAGCAGTAATAATGCCTTCTGCGGCTTCGGCTTCGGCTAGAAGGATAATGCCGAAAGAATGAGAAAAGTTCGTCGACTGTAGCGGGAATATTTTCGTTTACCGCGGCTGATTACACTCCAGAGATATAAATTAAGATATGTGCCTTCAAATTTTTCTTTTTCTCTTTACGATTTTCGTTAGAAGAACAGGCAGAGGAAAGCGAAAGCTTTTTCTTTTGTCTGCTTAATGGAAAAGGTTGGTTGTGGAAAAGTAATTTACTTCTGATGAAAAGGCTCGAGATTCCTTTCGCTGTGTTTATCTCTAGTTGAGGTCAGTCGACGATGTCTTCCGGATTTTTTGTCGTCGACCATTTATGAATGTTTTATCGACGATTTCAATTTTCTGCGGACAAACGGCCCCGTCGAGTGGAAGTTAAATTAATTACAGCATAAATAATGAAACAATGAACCCGAGAGATAAGAGATAGCAGTAAATTTCGCTTTCAACTTGGCATTACAAAAGGCGAGCAGGAAAAATCCCTCGGCATGAAAATCAAAATGAAATTAATGAAGTGGCGGAAATTGGAAAACTTTGGTAAAACTCTTGAGCGTGAAGCAATTCACATAAATTTCTTCCGCAAAATCAGAGCAAAGTGATTACAGATGACTTTGGATTAATGTTGATCGAGGCGACCCTCGCATCAATTTATTTCATAATCCCTTTCAACATGGCTGGACCTTTGAAGGGGACGAAAGTGAAGTAATAAAGTTTCCATGATTTCCCAACGGCCGGCTCTCCGTGAAAGGCGTTCAATATTAATTCATCCTCATTCATCAGCTGAAACGATGAGTAAATTGCTTTCATTAGGGCGACTTTAGCCGTTCGCCAAGAGACTTTTAATCTCCCACGGTGAAGTCCGATCGCTTATTCCACACAAGTAACAAATTACAGCTTGAAATCCACTTTCGTTCTTTATTTGAATCCCAATTTATCTTACTCAATTCATTATTCTTTCACAACAAATGAATAGAGAAGCGGAGCCATCGCAGCAGCAGCAGTAGCACAAAAAGAAACTTTTACTATCTTCACAGTTTGATTTTCTTTTTTCTCGAGACTTTTCTTTCTTCTATTCTTTCACGAAACCATTCAAAGAACGAACGGAGAGATAAATTTATGGTTATTTTCGTTAAGCAAGTCTCAGCATAAAAAGCGGAAGCTCTACGTTTGTTATGCCCGATCCACTGACATTATCACCGAAGGATAATCTATCAAATTGTATTCAATCACTCTTCTTCACTCCTTGCTTCATTCGTTATTTTGTTGATTTAACTTTATCGTGTTGCTTTCATCAACTCAATCACTATATTGGTTGTTCGAGAATCCTTTCCGAAATCACTTCCCCGTCAAGAGAAAATCAATTATAAATACTCAATTACTTAGGTTGAACTTCTTTATTAGGCTTCTCACTAACGGTCGCGACTACAACGAACACGAGACGAGCGCTTTTGCGTCTTCACCGCTTCAAATCACAAGAATAACTGAGGGAACGGGATGCACAGAACATAGAACGGAAAAGTTACGGCAAAGTGAAAAGTCGACGTCGAGTGGAAAACGCGAGAGAGCAACGAAGAGACTTCTCTCTCTGCTGTTTCGCTTTCCGTCTCATGCCAGCGACGCTCGGGTCTGCTGCTGCTGAAAGGGTGTTTTATTTGCATTCATGGTTATGGGAGCTGTTTGCCTATGAACGCTTTGATGTCTCCCGCTTGATAACACGCTCGTAAAACGGTGATTAATTACTTTGATTATGCGATAGCTCAAGACTTGAAGGGCCTTTTAATTCGGTTCCTCAGCTCTCCACTGCCCCGAGATATTCACAAGTCAGATGGTTCAAGAAATTAGCATTGAGCCAGCACTTGTCGTCGATCACGCAACTATTCAGATTCTCTCGTAAGCCTTTGCCTCCAGCGATTATTTTCGCGTGCACGAGGAGCTTTTCGCATAAATTTCCAAAAGCCCCGGAATATTCTTAAGCCGTGTAATCTGCCGAGAAGATGACATCCAATAATGTAAATGATTTCAACATGAGCGAGTGCGTTCGGGAACGGGGGCAGGAAATTAGAAGGTGTGTAGTCACTCGCTCTTAATTCTCAACCCGAATTAGGATTATTTCTTGTTTTTGTTTACGAAAGAGTTTTCGAAACTCATTACTGGAGATAATTTAAAATCGATGGAACCTGATGCGGAACGGATGTTGATTTTGGAGAATGTCTCGTTTAATGATAAATTGAAGCGAAAGCTGAAACGAGAGACTCGTAGCTCATTTGAATTCACTTTGTTTTGAGCGTTTCGTTCGTCTTCCTCTACGTGACACAAGAATTCTTTTCAGTTTAATGGCGAAACAAGTTTTTCTTGCTCAAAAGGTTCAAAGAAGGTTTGGGAGTCGATTGAGGCTCTTGTCACGTTTGAGGAGATTGCGGTGAACTTTTGAGGACTTCGGCCGTTCAAATGAACTTAAGTCCTTCATCATAATGCTCTCCAAATTAATTAAACTTTGAATGAGCCAAAAGGTTTGTTGATCATGTTACGCAATGAATGACCGAGACGATGAAACTTTCAAAAAGTGTTGTGGGCGAAGAAACTTAAACAATATCAAACTAAATCTCTCCTCAGGACACAATGCGGAGTTTCCTCGGGAATGTTCTCTCCTCCTGCATTAATAATCAAGTTTGAGAAACTTTCACTGGTCATAAAAGTCTCGGTGCTTGTAGAACGGCTATAACTTTAATAGTGAGAAATAATTTTGAGTCGAAGGAGCTGAGAATTTTATGATCGAGCAAGGCAAAGCAGAAAAGTCATAAAGCAGAGATTAAACTTGAGGGATAAGTAGACGGGTGGGTGCATGGTAGGGTGACTGAGAACTCTGAATGAGCGCTTTTCCAACCTTCTACAAACCTGATGAGCCCTCCTGATGGAAATATGTTCGCGTCTCACTCATGATTCGCCTCTAAATTGCTGAAATTATTTATCATTGCAAGCTAACTTTGTTTGCTGAATTAAATATTTACTTAAGAATGTTTTTGATGTACAAGTTGCTCGTCATTTGTTCCTCGTTCAACGCTTCGAATGCGGTGCTTGCTCAGGTCTTGAGATGAAAAGTTTGCTCACATTTTCTCTTATTAATGGTTGAACGTTTTCCGCGTAAACAATTTGTTACTCTCGCCCAAAACACAAAACAAATCTTGAAGCAACTGAATCAACTGTGAATCGTCCCAGGGCGTTTGAGTTTCACGAGGTTTTCAGAGCGCTCAAGCATGAGCTGCGTTGAGCATTTCCAACCGGGTTGTTTAGTCTACAAGCGCGCGTGATAAATACGATCCCAGACAAGATGCGTTGTATCACTCCAAGGTGCACCATGCTCGTAAATTATTTTTCTCCTCTCATTCTCCGTCACTTAAGTAATTTTTAAATGAATTCAAAAATAAACTCGTGAGCTGCAATAAAAAACAAATCGCTCTTAGCCGGCTTTTTCGTACATGTTAACACGAAACAGAGGGGCAAAGTGAATTCCTCGCTTTTGTGCACTAAATTTAGCTCTTGGTAAACATGTTCAATTGACCTTTTCGAAAGAACAAATTGAAGCTTCAGTTATGGAGATTTATTCCAACATCAAAGGCTTCTCTTTGAGTTAGACAAAACTGTTAACGACAAGTCATCAAAACAAATCTGTTGATTTTCATAAGCACTCAACTTGCGATTGACCTTATGAAGGTTCGGATGAAAGAGTCAACCGAATCCGGAGAGTTTAAACTCTTCTAACCAATCTCGATTCTAAAATCGGATCATATTTCATTCAAGCATGTGAAGCGGGAAGACTTTTTATGCATGGCCATAAATATTGAAATTAGAAGCGACCGCTGCAGACTGTCGAGAATTGTTTTAATGCCTCCATGATTTTTATAGATGCCGCTTAAGCATTTATAACACTTGCAGTGCTATAAACGATCCCAAAGATGTTTGCAGTTGTGAAACGAAATTTCAAACATTTGTTAAACAACATCGAGCGCCGTTTATTTACATATAATTCATGCGTTGCCTGAGAGAACGTGTGTGTCGTATTAAATTTCTTCCTAATGATTTCTCTCGCTCTATCGTAACAGGAAACTGTTTGATGTCTTAATTTGTTGTCTTCTCCTGCGATTCCATTTAATTCCCAAGCGTGCTTCTCTATAAATATTTCTTTCACAAACAACAAAGTCATTGTTGTCTGCAAAAAAGAGATAATATTTGCAAAGCCAATCAACAGCTTGAGATGTAAACTTGAAGTCTATTCAAGTATTAGAAAAGATTTTCTGACATGCTTTTTGAGTCGTCTTCGTGATAAATTAATCGTTTAACTTGCAAGCATTCAACTTGTTTGCTTGAAGGGAGCAAATGAAATGGCACTTGAGAACGGCTCTCGAGTGATGATTGACTTTTAAAGAGCAGATGAGAGTCGTTCAGTACTGATATGAAACATGGCATGAGAAACATTGCGTTGAGTTTTCCCGTCTTAAGTGGATGCGATCAGAATGCTAAAAATAATCTCTCTCGTGCAAGTTCATTGCTTTGGGTTGCTTGAAGTGTGTGGAGATCAGATCTCATCTTAAACTTTTATCGGAGAACATTAATCTGGCCCGAGACCGAGGAGGAAGAGTTTATCCTTTTCGGGTCTCGGAGTAAACTTTTCCGGAATTCCAAGAAAAGCCGTCCGTCGCTAGTGAACGAATGGCATTCCTCACTCATTATCACGTCATCCTTCACGAGCTTCGACGCCATGCAAGAAAGCACTTGAAACAATAAATAAATGATCTATCAAAATAAAGCGTCATTAATCATCGTGACTTTCGGGTGGAGATCATTATTTACATCAGGCTTCATTACCCTTTTTTTCGCTTCTCTCTGGCGCAACTGATAGAAGAGCAAACAAGTTTGATTTTGATTTTATTTTGATTAATTTGCAATGATGATAAATAATCACAGTGGATGGTTAACTTTCATTATCTCTTGGCTTGTGCTTTTGGCTTTTCTGGTGGAGGTTGAGTGACAGTAATCGAGCAAAAAGTTAACGGTACCCACCAAATTTCACCAGAACTGACAGCAATCGAGCGATTAAATTATTTTCTTTGAATCGACCGAGAATGTCCGCAAACGATTTGCGAAGCCTTTTAAGAAAATCAAATAATTTGATATTGCAGCATGACGCGACAATAGTTCGATTGTCGTTGTTACAAATGCCTGGGATAAATGAAAGCGATCCGGATAATAGGAACGGAACAAATGCCATGATAAGAGGGAATTATTTTCAATTGAAATTGAAACTCATCATTTGGGACGGCATTACTGGCCAAGCCAAGCTAGCCTTGGCCTTACTCGTCGTCTATGCGTCCGTGTCACGCTCGGAGAGACAATAATATTTTCATTGGCGATTCTGTGGCTGTAAAGCGAGTGGGAAATTATCTGTTACGGAAAGTCTATTTGCTGGAAAATAATATTGTCACAGTGCCCTCGATGGCTGAGCGGATTCGTACGAACTCAAATATTCTGTCCGATGAATGGAAATATTGAAAATAATGGCATCATCGAATTATGCAAACGGGTTTTGAAAAGAATTCATTGCTCTCTGTTCACATGACGAGAGGAAGTCCAGGGCGCTCCATTCATTTTCTGAACTTTTTATGATGCGCTTTTCGCTGGAAGCGCTTTGCACTGTTCCATTAGACGAAATGATAAATTTTCTGGAAGTTCGGCAAACTATTTAATTGAGCTCAGAGCCTCAAACAGATATGCTTGGCTATCGAACCAATGCTCGAAACTCTTCCGGATGAAAAATGAAGAACTTTGAACTAATTTATATTAATTATTGGGACAGCCTTCGCTCCCCTTTAGCACTTCTGGTGAAGTGAAGCATTTGCGGGGATTTCACGAGCGTAAGCTGGGGAAAAGCAACGATTTAATTTGGATTCCGTGTTTTTCTCGCTGCTTTCAGATCATATTTCTCACTCAAGCTCAATTATCATTTTGTCCATAAAACTCCAACGCCTGAAACCATTCGAATCATTAGAAGAGCGGCGGATTTTTCCCTTCCGTCTTATTTCTGTTTTAATGCCGTCGACCACGAAATCTTTATTAATGATGCCACATTTTCCCTTTTCATCCTTCTTCGTTTTGTCACGAAAAAGTTTTCAAATTAAGCTCGACACTCTCGAGTCGCTGCTTCCACTAATCCGAAATTTATTTCGCTCGGCCTAAATTTTTCACTTCACGGCGCTCGCTTTCTTTCCTTTCAACGCGACAATCAGAAGCGGAAAGTGGAAATGGGTTAATTTTAATTCATTACGCTTTCAGGTTCGGTGGAAACTTTTCAGTCTTCCGCTTGTTGTTGACCGAACTCGACGATGGCTGTAGTACGCTCCGTTGGCATCGAACAGCTTTTCATAAATTCATGGCGTCGGAAGTTCACAAACTCTCGCTTTTAATTTGACTTTTGATTTACAAGTGTTGAGATTGGTGATAAAAAATGTGTTTGCTGATGGCAAATTTGTCTCTCGCTTGACTTTCATTCTTTCCAGATTTTTTGTTGCCCCAAAGAGCTCTCTAAACCTCCCGCTGCTTAAAGCTCCCGACAGCGTTCTTTTATCTCAATCGATCAACATTGAAGCGCCTAATTTATATGTTGTTAGAAGCATTCAGGATACATGACGTATCAAAACATTTCAATCGTCGAGGCGGGAGAGAGTGGAGCCAAAGAGGAAAACGGAGAACTTTTTCTCGCTTGCAGGAACTGAAATTAAAAAAAAAAACTCATCCGTCGCCGGTCGATGGCAAAGTTTTTCCGGAAATTTTCGTCAAACAAGAAGTTTCCGATATATAAAAGCTTTGAAGTGATATTCAGAGGAATGTTCGATGATTTTCCTCCGGAACCCAAAATTATTCATATTAGATAAATATTAATTTTCCAGCGAAGCTTCCGATAGGGTTCTTGCTCACTCTCTCGCATTCACCGACGCCCGTTGAAACCTCATCACACAATCAATGCTTGTTTGAATAAACAATAAGCAATTTCCCTCTTCAAATAATGAAAAATTGGACTGCACAGAGAGATGGAAAGCGCTTGGTGGTTCAACTTGAAAGCTCACCGCTTTGCTTGAAACTCCTCATCTTATTTTCCATGAATGTCTTTTGCGCCAAATAAATTAGGGAACAAGTAAATTTTCACAGATTTTATCGTTTTTAACAATCATATTGCTTCGTATTCATTTATATTTTGTCTCCATAACTGAAGACATTCACTAGTTACAGTACCCGGCAATAACATTAGAACCTTTTTCTTAGAAATTGGTTTTTTGGATTTCTTCAATATTATTTCTCATATCATGACGATATTGGTCTTAAAATAAGCGCAATCTATCTAGCTTTTCTAATCTGCAATGAGTTTTCTGCCGCTTGAACTAAAAAAGTTAATTACAGTACTTTACGTAAAATATGAGCAAAATTCGCTAGTCAAAAAATCAGATTTTTCAAAATAACTTTTGCCTCGCGTTGAATCTGATAACTCTAATGATGCAGTTTTGTTGCTACATTATTCTTTGATAATAAAAATTAAATTTAAAAATTATTAGTTAAAGCATAAATCTTTTATAGCTGCTTTTATGGTAGAAGAAGAAAAAATTGATAATTAAAAATTGAAGAATTTAATACAAAAACTAATTATGCAAAGTTAAAGACGATTAGTTAATCTATTTGTACTGAGAATTTCATTCAGTTTGAAGCGCGCAAAGTTGATCAACTTTCAATGTGAATCGGAAAATTTGCAAAATTTCTCTCGACTCTCTCGATTGAAATGACAATAACTTTGAATATAAATTTTTTACAGAATTGACATTTACACAACACAAAGATCATTAAATTTCCAAACTTTCATACGCTTACACTATAGACGTTCTTCAATCAGGAACAAAACTGTAGCGAAAAAACTACGGATATTTGAAGTCACATTTTCAACTTGCGACTTCGGCAAAGCGTTTCTGTACATTTAGCAAATTCAAGTTTCCAATCTCTGAAACATGAAATACTTTTCGCTACAGTTTTGTTCCTGATTGAAGAACGTCTATAGTGTAAGCGTATGAAAGTTTGGAAATTTAATGATCTTTGTGTTGTGTAAATGTCAATTCTGTAAAAAATTTATATTCAAAGTTATTGTCATTTCAATCGAGAGAGTCGAGAGAAATTTTGCAAATTTTCCGATTCACATTGAAAGTTGATCAACTTTGCGCGCTTCAAACTGAATGAAATTCTCAGTACAAATAGATTAACTAATCGTCTTTAACTTTGCATAATTAGTTTTTGTATTAAATTCTTCAATTTTTAATAAGCCATAAAAGCAGCTATAAAAGATTTATGCTTTAACTAATAATTTTTAAATTTAATTTTTATTATCAAAGAATAGCTTGCATCATTAGATCTATTCAATGCGAATGACAAAAGTTTTCTGCCGCTTGAACTAAAAAAGTAATTAATTTTTTTCTTCTCCAACGCCTGAAACCATTCGAATCATTAGTACTTTACCTTCCGTAAAATGCCGTCGACCACGAAATCTTTATTAATGATGCCACATTTTCCCTTTTCATCCTTCTCGTCGCTAGTTTTCAAATATCTTGACACGGAGTTGAATATTTTTAAACTTTAAGCATGTAAATAAAGGTTGATTTTAAAGCTTTATAATACACTCTCGCGTTGAATCTGATCTCTCACAATTCTTATATCGAGTAGCGAGAAAAATAATTTTCAACGTTTTGTTGCTACATATTGCAAAAGCAAAAAAATTATTCATACACTTCAGTTATCGAACTGTAACTTGAGTTTTTGACTATCTAGAAAACTTAAATTTAAACTGATTACGTAGTTATTTGAAGCATAAACGCTTTGTTTCATAGCTGAAAATTGATACCACAAATTCATTCAGTGGATCATAAAAACGAGTCAAATGAAGTTGTAAGAATTTTTGCATTTTGACATGTTTATTTCACCAGAACAATTTTTTCGATAACTAAAATGATGCAAAATTATTTCAAATTTATCACTTGTATGGAAAAATATGCGAAATTAAAAATACTATTGGTTTATGAAGGGAAACTTGAGCGAAATAAAAAGTAGGGAGAAAAAATTCTAATACAATTTGAGAAATCATAATTTTTCATTCACGTTTGAAAGACAATGTCTAAAATTTTATCAATGCTCATATCATTTGAACAGAGCTCATAAGCTTTCCAAAATGATCTGAATATTGGACATTCTCATCGCAGGTTCAAGAAATTTTGATCGATCAACTTTTGAGGGAATTTCCCATACAAGTGAATTTTTATGTAGGAAAATCGATAACATTTTACACAAGTCTATTCATATCGTACAAATTGTTAAACTTTTTATACGCTTACACTGTAGACGTTTTTTAAAACAATTACAGGAATCAAACTGTAGCTTATTAAGAACTAAGACTATTTGAAAATGTTATCGATTTTCAACTTGCGACATCGGCAAAAATTTCTGTACATTGTATGGGAAATTCCCTCAAAATTGATCGATCAAAATTTCTCTGAAACCTGCGATGGAATGTCCAATACTTCAGATCAGTTTTGTTCCTGATTGAAGAACGTCTATGAGCTCTGTTAAGCATGATATGAAAGCATTTGGAAAATTTTAGACATTGATCTTTAATGTTAAGTAAAAATTATGATTTCTCAAATTCTGTATTAGAATTTTTATCTCCTACTTTTTATTTCGCTCAAGTTTCCTTCATAAACCAATAGTATTTTTAATTTCGCATATTTTTCCGATTCACAAGTGATAAATTTGAAATCAACTTTTGCATCATTTTAGTTATCGAAAAAAATTGTTCTGGTGAAATGAAATTCTCATGTACAAAATGCATTAACTAATCGTCTTTACAACTTTTGCATAATTGACTCGTTTTTGTATGATCCACTGAATGAATTTGTGGTATCAATTTTCACTTGATAACAAGCAGCTATAAAAGATTTATGCTTCAAATAACACGAATCAGTTTAATTTAAGTTTTCTAGATTAGTCAAAAACTCAATGTTACAGTTCGATAACTGAAGTGTATGAATAGATTTGAAATTTTGCTTTTGCGAATATTTCATACTTATGTTGAAAATCTGATTTTTCTCGGCTACTCGATATAAGAATTGAGTCAAAATAAAGTGTATTATAAAGCATTTAAAATCAACCTTTAATTTACATGCTTAAAGTTTAAAAATATTCTAACTCCGTCGTCAAGATATTAAATTTTAAAGTTCAGATTTGAAAAGAAGCTTGACAGGGTGTATGACCATAATTTTTTGTACTGTATATGATAAGTAATATGCGAGAAATCCTGAAATCTAAATTTTGAGAAAAAGGTTCTAATGTTTCTGCCGGGGTCTCTGTATTTCTGTATTTCCAAACAACATCTAATCTTCTTACCAAAAATACGAGATGGTTTTTCATTGTAATAATTTGGAAGGTTCAACGACTGAGTGTTGTGGCTACAATATGAAGTCTGGAGCTAAGTTCATATGGTTTTTCTGAGAAGAAAAACTTATTCAAATAAAAGGATTTTTTGAATTCTTGCTGCCGATCATTGCTCCGTGTCTCTTAAGTTAATCGAAAGTAACAAGTTGTCACCTAAGCTACAACCAATATTTATGATGTAAAACATTTCTCATCTTACTTTGCTCATGTTTAACTCAGCTTAAATTCAGGTTCTATGCCTTCATTTTGCTTTAAGCTTGCCATAGAATGTGTTTGGTTCCGCCCCATAATACAAAAATCTTAACGTTCCCAACACGAATTGTTCAAAAACACGAATCGATTTGTATTCGATTTGAATATTGCCTTCATAACTCGAGGATTCAGTATATTCTATATTAACAAACGAAATCTCAAAATGCTTTCAATGTATTAATTTGAAGGCAGAACACCAACGACCAAGTCTGTTATGGCTACAGACTGGAGTCTGCAGCTCTGAGTTGACCCGTCATATACTTTTTCCCGAGAAGTGAAACCTGTTCAAACAAAAGTACTTGAAGAGTCTAAACTCTTACTGCTGATCAGTGCGCCGTGCTTCGTAAGCTCATTGGAAGTGACAACTCAGCCACAAACAATGATTATGAAAATTAAAATTGCTGTCACATTTCATTAAGTTTTAATTTGATTTATTTTTTTAACTAAAACGATTTGGTACATTCTTAGATGCAAAGACAGAGGATGACGACCGCGTTATATTTTTCACATCTTCTACGAATCCATTTTTGAAAATTGAATATAAACGGCTGCAAAAAGCTGAGATGTTCATTCAAGTTCAAGCATCAATTGGAATAGCAACCTCAAAAAATTAAGATGAAATTCGCTACATTCATTGTCATTGTCATGGCCTTCGGTAAGTTTCCAGAAAAAAATCCACATCGCAAGTTTTTATTTTTTGTATCTTAAATAGTAGGACTTACTGCAGCAAAGCCGATCGACCTGTTCAATCTTAATGTAGATATACTTATGGGTACCATACCATTAGGCGAGCCTCAAACTGATGGATTCGTTAATGACTTTTTCGATTTATTGAAGATTTATTATGGATAGGGAAAAAAGCATTCGGAACTTTTATTGTAAAGTAAAATAAAATCATTTGAAATCTAACAAAATCGAAAGTCTTTCATTTTTTTAACTAGCATAAAATCTGCACGAGAATTCGAGAACTTTGAGCACTAAGCTACGCTCATATTCGCATGAGGTTGATGAAACGAATGCGTCAACAAGATGAGCAAAATGAATTCATCTGCTCTGCTGATCGCCTTCTGCTCTTCCAAGCAATTTCTGTCTAAACAGAAGTTGAGCTTCGTCTTTATCTTCTTCCTTTTCAACGCTGACGGGTTTCTTCACTGTATGATATTTATTTTGAATACGAAAATCAATGGGAATCCAAGCGTAGCGTCTCGTTCGTACAAGATTTGTGCCAAAAAAGTTATTAAGAGCGAGTCAAGAAAGTTATGAAACCGTCTGACTCGAGTATGTAAAAGCTTCACGATCGCTTCACGTCTCTTCCCACTGAATTTTCTCGCTTCCCTTTTCATTGGTTGTTTTCACATCTTTCGCCGTTTTATTATGCATCGCCTGTCATCGTCTAGCAGGAATTTATGAACACAGTAAGCTCCTCAATATCAAGACTGAATTAACTCTTCGCTCTTCTAATTGAATCTTATTAGTTTGGTTGAACAGGAAAACTTTCAATGGTGCGAAAGCCAGTCGGCGATACAATTCCGCAAAGATTTTGACAAATTTTTGATTAAGAAAGTTTCATGGAAACTAGCAAGCAAGAATCGAGCAAAGCCGATAAAGAAAACTTTAGACATTGCGCATATTTGTTCAGCTTTTTCAGGATTAGTTCTCTCATCTTTATTTAATAATACAGAGCATGAGAACTCGAAACAAGTCGAGAAACATCTTCGTTAGCCGCTTTCAGCTTAACCAAGAATTCTGAAAATTCAATTTTCTATTTCTAATGCAACATCATTGGTACTTTGTGCAGTCTTTTACTTGAGTTCTACTTTGCATTCAAAGCTTGTTAATAACTTCAAGTTGATTTTCACTGATAAATTTTGTGAGCATTTTGATATAAAATTTTCTTAAAATTAAATGCGCATCGATTTGAAACAAATTACCAATCTGCAGCTTGAAGGATTACCGTCGTATCCTTCAAGGAATGAGCACTGGAAAACTCTCGTAGTCGTGGAAACCTCCGATGTTTCGTTTTCCAGAATATTTCAAGATTTTCCATAATTTTCCTCAAATTTGTTCAAATTTTCTTTTTATCACGTGTTGCTCGCTTATAGAAGACAACTCGTTCGGAGTGTTTAGCCATGCAATTTGATTTACGTGCGATTCCGATCTGCTCGTTCTTCCCGAGAATTTTCAGACCAACATTCCATTCGTTCGAAATATTGTCACGCGCGCTTTGCTTTTCCTTGCAAAGATTTATCCACAACCCAAGAATTCCTCACATTGTAACCTGATGAGATTAAAACGGCTCGTCTTCTTAAATCTTTATCTGAATATTTTACACGTCGAGAGTTTGTCGCTGTCGAAATCCCGCATAGCGGATGAAGCGGTTTCGTTCTAAATTTCTTTTGACAAATGGAAATTAATTGAAACGATCCAAAGACAAACAACAATGCCGGCGAGGTATTTTTAAACGAATGAAATGTTCGTTTTGACTTCTACGTCTTAAAACACATGTAAATTGAGATTACGATTGAGTTAGGAAATGTTTCTAGTGAACACTTCCTTCTGTGTCGTTCCTAAAACTTCCTGATAGGATAGCAAATGTTGCAGTCGATTGTGTGCTGACGAAAAGCCAGAGTTGTTCAACTTTGCTTTAACATGCACACTACAAAATTTTTAATCAAGACCCGAGACGTACCAATTTTTGATAGTTCAATGATTTGACAAACTTTTCAAATTGAAAACTTGGTAGGCTCATTGAGATTTCTGAGCTTCGCCTTACAAGCAATTAAAGTTCGGTTTTTCTTCCTCACAAACTCATGGGCGTTTTCTCCCTTCAAAACGACAAGTCTACTTAAATTGTCACTTTAGATTTGTCGTTCAGTCTGAGACGAAAGTCATCGTTACGATAGCAAAAAGCTGAAGCGGAAAATGATTAATTGATTCACCGAAAACGCAACAATTAATCATCCTCGTGAGTTCATTGTTTTCGTCTCGATTCAGCTTCATTACCCCCATCTCCATTTAGATGACAATGCTCTTGATGATGCTGAACAAATAATCATTTATGGCGGCGTAAGGACTTTTTTGTAGTGTGATGAGCGGCGCGGATACGATGAAATTTGTGTGAAATTCAAAACACTTTCGTCTTGCGATGGGGGCGAAGCTCTCCAGCCGGAAAAATGCCTATCGTTCTCCTCTTCTTCAGCTCATCTTCTCTTCTTTTCGGTGAAATTGGATAATGAATGGAAAATCACAATTAATCACCCGCGCGAGCTATTTCGAGACTGTCTTGAATAATTAATGCGACCGTGGAATTTTGACAGAAATCAATGGAATTTATTACGCTTCTGTGGCTGTTGATGTTTTAATTTCCATTCGGTTCCGTGCTTCGCGTAATTGTTAAAACAAATTTCATGTTTGACTCCTCCGCTCAGTGCTCGTCGCTTTGCGGAACTTCGTAAACCATAAAATACAAAAAACGCGTTCAAACCGAACATAAAACATTGGAATCCCATCAATGCGAATTGTTATCATTTGTTTTTCTCTGAAATGGAAATTTAAAAGTTTATTCTGCTGCTCGCTTTGAGAGCGATTCCGCCACAAGGACTTTATTAAATTCAACTGAAAAAATTCAAGGCCTCCAACCGAAGCAAAGAGAAGTTGTTCTCGGAAGAGGAGACATGAACGGGGTGAGAGTCAACTCGTGTTTCATTTTGCCCGGAGACTTCGATCTTGTTTGGAAAATTTCACTGGCTTCTCGCTAAAGTCTGCCATGGTTTCCTGAGATTGTTCACTGAGTTTCATCATATCTCTCATGATCATCTCCACGAGACGAAGGGAAATGCGGCTGCTGAATCATCTGCTCCGGTTGTTGTGAAATTTTCCATCAGGCTTGCTGCGAAACCTTGAAATTCCACGACGCTAGATATCTCCATGCCAAACTCCTACTCGAATCCAAGCGCAATATTGTTTAGCGTTTAAATTAACTTTGATTCCTCGAGCGGCGTCCGCATGATTTCGTTTCCAAACAAATTGGAAAACTTGACGTCGACTTAGTTTCGCGTACATTCATCTGCTATCGGCACATGATGAACTTTGTTGTGGAAACTTTCATGCGAACGGTTTGAAGTTTCAAGGATGAGGAAATAAAAGAATTCAAAGTTTCCAAACCATAAAAGCTGCGAAATTGTTTTCAAATCTCGAATCGCTGCGTCTACTTTCGATGTTATTGGATTTTGACTTTACGATTAATTTCAATAACATTTCGTTGACGTTTGATAGAAATTTTCTCATTAAATTTTATTAGATTTTTTCATCAATTGTTACGAGGATCAGATATAAATCTTCTAAGTCCTTTCTGATGATTGGAAACTGTTTAAGCTCTTCCTGGTTTCTTTGCTTATTAATTGCACGAGATCTTTCAATATTGTGAGTTGTTCAGGCTCAACTAAATTATTCCATTATAAATTTCCACGAAATTTCTGCTGATCTTCAATGAATTTCAACAAGAACATCGAGTTCGAACAAAAATTTAATGATGTAAAAATACCGCAGATCGCAATCGAAACTCATCAAATTAATGAACCTCAGAAATCTATCAGTTAATTGTTGAGCCAGCACAAAAAAGCCGCAATGAATAATTCAGCGAATCGAAATGAAATCCAAAACTGCTTTCGGATGAAAATATTAAATTGCTATCGGCTCAGCAATTAATTTGCTGCTTTATTCTCTTCGTGGGATCACCAAAATCCGCAACTAGTGTAGCAGGTAAGTATGTACGTAACATCGACTGCGGGGATATTAAATCAGCAACAGTTTTGTGCGCCTGAGAAATCCATTAGTAGAATTAAATTCAAGCGACGACCCAGCAGCGTGACTGGAACGGGAAAAGAATGGCAATAAAAAAGTTCAAACAAGTTTCGCAAGGTGTGCTGATGTGTGGATTTTATGGGATGGAAATAAGCGTCATGGCTACGTTTAGCGCAGGAATTTTGTTTATTCTCCGCTCTAATTATCATAAGAAATGTGAAGAAGGCTCATGCGAGAAAATAAGCGACTTTGTATGGAAAATATTCTCGTCCTTTCACCCGCTGTGGGTGGAAATTGTTTTCGCTCAACACAGCAACAAGGAATTGGATTCATAAATCACTTTATTAGCTGAGCCATTTAGCATACGAGGAAACGTTATCGGCGCGCCGTTCCTGAAAAGGCTGAAAAATTTCCCATGAGAGTGCAAATCAAACCGGTTGAAGGTGAAAGGCGATGAGCTCGCGAATATATTTCCCCCGTAAACAATTTTTCCGATAATCAGACGGCAAACAAACTACACAACAATCCTTTTTACGATGATATTTGTGTCTCTCATTAAAAGCAAGCGAGAACCTCTGCCGTGCACGAGGCGAGGCCTTAAAATTCACAATAAGCACGGCGGAAACTTCAGTTGTGTTTATGAACTCATTCGAGCCAAATCGTGAAATATCCTTTTCATTATTCTGGCAGCGAAAGGATTAAGTTTCACAATTTCATTGGGTGGTAAAGATAAAAATGCAGTAAAGTCGAGACGTTAACTGCGAAGTGATTTAATTAAATTATTAAGGAGAAGGCGAAAGATGGCGAACTACCGAGGGTAAGAGTTGAGAGTTTCCATCAAACTTTCCTTTGTCTCGTTATCGTCGTCAACACCATTCAGCGTGAATCGAGGCAGCCGTCGTCACACTCAATGCGTTGACATTTCACGCATTGTTTACAGCAACCCAAGAGCTTTTCATCCCTCGACGGAAGTCTTCGGAAAACAATGCCGTGTTTATTCAGTGAAAAACTCAATTCCATTCGGCACTCGCTCACTCACCCACTTCTGCCACTCAATGGAGTCTAAACAACACGGAATAAATGTGTTTATTCTTGAACTTTCAAGGGCACATGCAATAAATTGGAAATTTAATCGATTCGTCATTTGTTTGCTTCGCGTTAAAAAGGAAATCATTTCTCTCTGTCAACGCTTCACTGTTGGTGTGATCGTTGCCGCTTACATTTGAACTCTGTGTTTGACATGAAGTTCTTTGCGATATCCCGTGAGAGTAAAAATCCGAATGAACAAAAACAGTTTACAAGCTATCCGCAAATTGATCTGGCATGGCACGCCGTAGCGTAAAGCAAAACAGCAATTCCAATTAATATTTAAATTATCTCGTGCTTTATCCGCCCTTCGTGTCACAGTCGGGGTCATCCGAAGCAAGTCGCAAGCGAGTCATTGAATCTGCTGTCGAAAAAGCCAAAGAAGCGAGTATGGAAAGTCAAGGCAGCGCCCGAGTTCGACGAGAACGAAGACGAGGACGAGGGTGTGATCAAAGAGGTCGGGTAAGTAGCGGTTTGATGACCTAAAGGGATTTTCTCATTAAAAAGAGCGATTCGCTTTGTTTGATCTTTTTTCTCGCTCCACACAAATAATTACTTCAACACAAAAAGGTATACGAAGGCACCCTTTGACTCGGAGAAGATTTATCAGTTGATATCTGAAACTGTTGACAAAACTTTCGTCACGGAGGATGAAGAAGAACCTTACGTGAGTGTTCGAGCGTTTCTTCGGGCGGAGAAAAATCCATTGCCCATGTAACAATCTCTAAGTCACGATGGCAAATACTTTTGAATTGAAGTGTTTGTGATGTGATTGACGAATTGATCCCGTAAAAAGCCTTCATGAATTTTTTAAATTTGTTGTCCCTTGAATGCTCAAACATGTTTTATCCCTTTGGCTGTTTTTCAGGTGTACAATGCAAATGAAAATGTTAATTTATGTCAACATATCTCGAAGGAGATTCGAGATTCGCTTAAAACTTGGAGACAACTGATAAGGTGGGTGTTTAGCTCATAGATAAATCAAAGTAGATTGCAGCGGTTGAAGTAGACATGACTCACACTTGATTGAATTGACTCCGTTCAAGCTTTTAACATGATAAATTTTTGGCGCAGAAGCAACATCCCAGCGTAGGTTTCTTCTTTATCTATGAAGGATGTTGATAAATGCGAGGAAATTCCGAAACAATTTTCCGAATTTCGTTTTGTTTATTTTCTCTATTTAACGCAACATACCTAAACAAATAGCACATCTCTTAGTAAAGAAGGGAAACAAAACTTTACGCCTGCTCTCCCTCTTTGTTCTCAGGTATCGAATCATATGCACCGTCTCCGTTGTAGAAAAGAACCATCAAGGTATTACCATGAAAATGAAATATCTCGTCGATCCGAAAACAGATAACTTCGTGAAATATTACTTGGATAATCCCAACTTTTTTTGCATCGTGTGTGTGATATTGATTTTCCAGGATTAAGCTAACTTCAGGAGAGGGGCGACAGTTTATGCGATCGACTGTATGGGGCTGATAGCAGGCCACATAAATAAAATTTTATGTGCGTACAACAGAAAATAAATTTGAATTATTCATCATTTTTATCGGCGCGAGTTCATTGGCTTCTCCGTTTCAGCCATTACTCCTCCGTCTTTTCCCGTCGTCATCTGTTTCGGCGACGAGCAAGCAACCGAGATGCTTGAACTTGTCAAGAAAAATCATTATTAATCGTCGTTAGAGCGACAAAGTTTCTCTTCCGACAACAAGACTTTGAGCACTTTGCGAATGTCAAGTGCTTCATTAGTTTCTTATTGAGTTCCTCGTTTGCATGCGACTTGAAATGTTCCTCCTAGTCGCAAGAGAAATTAAGAAACTGTCTTCGAAGCACTTGAGCGAGATTTCGCTTGAATAATGACTAGGATTTCGTCGGAAAAACGCTCGAGGTTTCCTTATTCGTTTCACCAGATTGTCGACGAAAATGATTTTATGACTTTTACTGTCGATGTCGAAGTTTCTGTAATCAGGTCACAGTTCGAACGAACGAAGCTTGTAAAAATGTGTTCAACAGCAAAGTGGAGAAATAAAGATTTCATAAGTTTCGTTATGATTCGACAATTCTTCATTTTATGTCACAGCGAACAGTTCCGACATCGGGACGACTTCCATGTAATCTTTCGATGTCCAACGACGTCTCACACATCATGCGCTCGCTCTGCCATTTCGTCGTCGCTGAAATACACGAAACGAGTATTTGAAAAGAAATTTATTAAATGAACCATATTGTTTTTTATTGTGCAAATACGAAAGCTCCTTTCCTTCCATTGAATACATAATACACTTTCTATGCTGCTGTTGTTCTTTCTTTTCGTTTTCGGGGTGAAGCTGTTCGCTCCACGATTACGGCACATGTTTATTTGATGCTCGACACACACCCGACCCCAAAAGACGAGTCGAGTCGGTTGCGGGGCGAAAGAAAAATGTGTCATCATATTTATCTATCTTTTAAACATTTTCCATCCGAACACAAACGACATAAAATTTCACAAACGAACGAACGTCAAATGTGTTTTTAAAGGATTCCTTTTACACAGACATAAATATTTGATTTTGAAAGTTTTCCACTCGCTTCTGCTTCATTGGAAGTGAAAATTGCTTTAACTTTTAATAGGTTTTTCTTTATCTCCTAGCGATGAGAGGCGCTGTGCAAAAGTCGAGGGAAATTCGTAAATCCAAAAGTAATTGCTGGAAAATTCGGCTGGGAATTAATCTTATTCACTCGAGCAGCAGCCGAGCCATAAATTTCTTTGACTCTTTCTTTCCGGCGACACAACGGAGAAGAAGCAGAATTGTCGTCCAACGTTGTCCAATTTGATTACGGCAAATTTATCATGTGGCAAAGTAATGGCGAAGCTCGAATCACTTCGGGGATGAAATGCGAGTCATCGCTAGTCCAGCACGAATTATTTTGTCTCCGTCGATTAATCGGCTGCTGATGATTTTCGCATTAATTCGAAGCCATAGATGTGATGGATACGCACATGAGTTAATAAGGCTAATCTACCATAATGGACACTACGTTACACATGTTCGTATCAAACTATCAATGCTCTGGCCGGCGACCCAAATAAAAATCAATTAAGCCACATTAATGCTCCTATGTTCGATGAAGAAAAAAGGTTTCATTAACCGAGAGGAAAGTTCTCCCGTTTCCCTAGATGCTTTCGCTAGCAAATGGTTTGGGAAGGGGAAATTCCTAAGTGAAAATCAAGGGAAAGTTCATTAGATTCGTCAAACTTGGAAGGAAGAAAAAGTTTACCCAAGAATTCTCGGCGAAGTTCAGAAGAGTTCAAGTTGAACCCTATCAGACATTTCTCAAGTTACAAAACCGTCAAGCATCCCTTAATGTAGCAAGAGGGAATAAAAGCTTTTCATCGATTCCGAGGACTTTTCCGCCTACGACTAAGTGATTCTCGATTTGCAGGCTTGAACTGTTTAATGAATGTTCGCTTAAAAGCTTCAGTAGTTGAAGTTTACATCCCGCTCAACAAACTTACAGAACTGTTGCTTCGAAGCCCGATGCTTATCGAGCAGCAGCATCAATTACAATTATTGAGTTGAATTCTTTTACGATGTCGCTTTTATGGTCTTCTTCCTTTCTTTCCGATGCAGGCGTTAGATAAGCGGAACAAAATTTTACGACTCAGCATTCTTCAAACGACATACGAGCCCGAAGCGAAGCGGATGATTTTGTGACTCTCTTTAAAGCCATAAAAAGGATTTCATGACTCTGCTCATTACAGAAAGAGTGGAGGACGAGCCAAGAGGATGAAAAGCTCAAAAGAAAAGTTCGCAAGGCCTTCGTTGGCCTGAGCATGGAAACGATTAGGGAAAAAAGCAACTCTCGTTCAAAGCTTGATCAAGACGGGACCGTCAATACTCAATGTCGCATCGGAAGATTTTAAAAACTCATAAAACTCTGCTACTCCAAAAATTAATTGTTTCATAATCTCGGATTGATGTTACGGCGCTGTTATCTTCCACGAAATCCCATTGCATAGCTTTCGCTCGCTATAGCGGAAAGCGATGCGGAAATTTATGGCTTTCTGGCAATTAAAAACGTTTTAAGGGAAGCGTTCCATTGTCTCCTTGACGAAATAGACTTTTAAGACTTCGTGCAGGTAGATCCATAAAAGTG
This sequence comes from Smittia sp. YW1114-2, assembly GCA_033064975.1. Taxonomy (NCBI): domain Eukaryota; kingdom Metazoa; phylum Arthropoda; class Insecta; order Diptera; family Chironomidae; genus Smittia; species Smittia sp. YW1114-2. The sequence continues at coordinate 8,804,225 of CP093833.1, forward strand.
AATGTCATTTGGAAACCAATTAGGCATCGCGTTTGTTCATTTTATTGCTTTGGAAGAGCTTCTTGACAAAGTCACCGCCGTTACTAATGAAAAAGCTTCACTGCTTCCGCTCTTTACGATTGTTTGATGTTGGAGACACTTGAGAGCTTCGCGATGTCTTTAAAAGTCGAGTGTCACAACATTGATTCCTCGCCGACCCAACGACGATCATAATTTAATATTCAACTTTTCTTTCCGAGCAGATGCTTCCGCTCGTTCCTTACGTAGCAACAACAAAGTTTGTCCTTTCGGGAGGGAAAGTTTGCCCGAAAACCGACGGCGAAGAGGAAAAATAATGACAATGAAAACGCTTTTTATCGTTTGCAACCTTCGGAGGAATTGAAGAACGAGGAGAATGGATTTAATTTGATGGAAAATTTGTAGCAAAATGGTATTAGTTAAGGTTTGAGAGCGTCATTGAGGGCTTACACATGTTCATGCGGTCGTTCCGGCGAGTTCTCGAAGCTAAGCCCGACTTTATGACGATTGCATGTCGGTTGTAGACCAGTTCGACAATGACGTCGTCAACTAAATAGTTGAGTAGTTCTCGTGAAAGTGAAACAAATAGGTAAAATTTTGAAAATAAGCCGACAACTTGAGAAGAGGAATGGCTGAACAAATGATCCAACAAGAGTCTTGTTACAAGACTACTGATGTTTCATCATCTTAAATACTTCATTGCTGATCGGCTTCTCAGCAACTCAAGCGGAGAACTCTCCTCTCTTTTATCCACAAAGCTTTGGCTTGAGACTGCTTCTGCTTCTTCTTGCAATCGTTAGACTAAGCTTGAATGAATCAATGATCTTCAAACAGCTTAGAGCTGCTGAATGTCGAAAGTTTTCCCTTCTGTGGTTTTCCCATTCTTTCAACGACTGAAATAATTATTTTATTAATCCCAATTAATTCTCGCCCAAACCGATTATGTTTATTTATCATTCTCGCATTATGATTTGAATCACGTTTCATTACAACAGCTCGCGCGCTGTTTGTTTAATCAAAGTATTTCCCACTGAAATGATTCAACAACTTTCCTTTCATAAATAAACAATTTTAATTGTTGAGGGAGCATTTGGATGCGTAAACTTAAACAATCGGATTTGATTTCTGATAAGACCGCGAGTTTGGAGATGGGAGAAGTGAAAATAAACAACTTTTCCTCTCGAGACTTTTCCAATGATTCTCGAACACTTCGAAGGTTTAAGAGCTTTTGCTTCCATAAGAAATTTTTTTGCTCGCCCGAGACTAAGAAATTGGCGCAGCGCTCGACCATCTCTGTGTCCCGGAAGGAAGCGAACAAATGTTAGAAATTGAAAATGCAAAATCTGTAAAGTCAGCACAATCTGCTTCCATCCTTTCGACTGTTTTCCTCTTCTTCAGCTTCTTGGTCTATTTTATTGTCGCACAATCAATGAGAGAAAATTCTTGCTTCCAATGCATTTCCGCCTCGCAATCTTTTATGCTCCAACAATGAAATTGCTGTCAGCTTTGCTTCACCCCAATTGTCTCTTCCTGTCTGCGATGGTGTTTCTTGAAAAGTTCCCCCTTAAGCATGCAAATGGATCAAATGCGACAAGACGAATTTATTCAACGGATTCGGAAAACTTGAAATGGAAAACAATTGAAAGCTTTTGGAGAAATGGAAAATGATTTATTCAATTTTTCTTCTGACGTGGGTAGCCGAGATGTCCAAGCTGTTTGATCTGCTTTTCGAGGTCCTGCTTGTTGGTCAACGAATGATAAAGAGCTTTCTGAAGCTCGTCATATTGGTAATGAGGCGCGAAAGGAAAGTCCTCGAGACCGCAAACGTGCGTGTTGCCTTGAGTGTCGCCCACAATCAGCGATCGACCACATGGGCTGAACTTAATCACTGTCAGTTGCTTATTTTCGAAGGTGCGTATCGAGGCTGGCTTTTGATTCTTTCGACGCAAATCCCAAATCTGAACAGAATTTTGAGTGCAGCTGGCGATGATTGTGGAGTGAACGGGACTCCAATACGCGCTCTGCAAAGCGTCAAATCCGTCTGATAACTCCATTATTGGCTCGAAGATGTTTTCGATCCAAATGCGAATCGACCAATCGCTGCCAGCTGTCAGAAAGATTTTCGGTGAAAAGGGCGAGAAGTCGATGCTGTAAACGCCAAAGTTGTGGACTTGCAACACGCCAATATGCTGATGTGGATAGTTTGTGGAACAAATATGGACACAACCTTCGTCTGTACCCACAAGATAAACATCTGGGTTCACAGGATGCTTCTGCAGACTCAGCGCTTGTGGATGACGATCAGCTTCGATGAAAGTTTTCTTATGCTCGATTGACACATTTCCTTCGACTGTTCCTTCAACGCGATCAAGTCTAAGCTGCGGATAGCCCACGAGGTAGGGACCAGAAGAGATTTTAAACTTCATGATCCGGCCGTCTTGCGATGCTGTCAAAATATATTCAACGTCTTTGACTTGACTCCATTGAATCTGCCAAATGGGCTCGAAGCCTTGCAATCGTTCGCTTCTGGCTACAACTGAACTTTCGGTCACCGGTCGGTTCTCAGTTATATCAAGGACCTCAACTGTTCCGTCGTAAAGTGCAACCGCCAGCATCTGTGGACTCAGCTCCGAGAACTCAACGGCGGTGACTGGAATGTTGTATTGATAGCAACGCTCAGGGTTCACCGGATTCTTGATGCTCCAAATTAAAACTGCGCCAGAGTCTCGGTGCTTGCTGTCTCGGTAGTTGTAAATGCCGTAAGCAACCGCCAGCAAATCTCCGTTGTCATGGCACCAACTCATATCAACGACTTCCTTGCCCAAAGTTTCGGCGCTTTTATAACTCCACAGCGTCTCCAATCGATAAAGATACTTCACATTCAAGTCGAGAGGATCCGGGAGCATCATGTTGCGAAATCTCTTTTGTCGATCACGGTAAGCATTTCCGGCGAGCAACCGCTGCAGAATCATCGACGACAAGTGAAAGTTTTCGTTCTTTGACAACTTCTCCTCAATGTCAGCCATGCCTTCATGCACGTAAGTTGTAATCACGATCTTCTCGCCGCCAACTTCCAACTGCTTAGTGTTCCGCGAAAGCTCAGCGTAAGTGTCGTACATCTCGAAGTTACTCACGAATGAAGCTTTCTGCTCGATCATGATTCGGTCAGTGTTTGCGCTTCGCGATTTGACGAGAAGGTTTTCAGTCTGAACTTCTGCGTCGGAAGTTCGTCGGTTCTTTCCGGCCCCTTTGGTGATGAACTCGTAGTCCGCGTTATACTTCTCGACAGCCTCCGCCTCTTCGGTTCCAGCTGGAACT